>CM065464.1:4377369-5836492 GCA_032872475.1 Leptopilina myrica (nomen nudum) | reverse complement strand
TTGATGTAAAATATTCTCGTACACGATAGGAAAAAAAAATTAAAAATTCTTCAAGACTCGTTGCAAGAAATGCGAATCAAGTATGATTAGAAGTTGACGCGAAAAATCTTCCGGTCATTGCAATGCATGACTTTGGAAAGTTTTAGCATTTTTTTTCTCTCAAAAAACTTTACTCTACATTTATTATTCATTTCGTGTTTTATATGTAGACATCGCTTTATATTCTACGCAGCAACGATTTAGTAATTAGTTGGAAAACTCAAGTGGACATGAATTTTTCGTTAAATTATTTATTAGCCGAGAGAAAGCTGGCAAAATTTTCAATTAAAAATAAATAAATAAATAAAATGCTACAAAACGTTGCTTTTCATGTTTTTATAATAATTAATAATTAATAATTAATATCAATAGGTAATTATTTAATTTTTTCCCTGAGGGAAAATAAATATTAGAGTTTTTAATTTTTGGAGAAAAAATACGGAAGTTTTTTTTGGATCAAAATTTTCCCTTTGTTGGATTTTTTTTCTCGAATCGTAAAAATACTTTTTATCAAAATCGAATCATTTTCTCTTCGTGTAATATCGAATATAATTTTTTTTCCATTTTTATTTAATTTCGTTTGTATTTTATTTTATTTTTAGTTTATTTTTCTTTCAATTAATATAATTATTAATATTATTAACATAATAATAATAATTAATTAATTATTAGTAATAATTGGATTAGACTAATTAGCGAACCAAGAATACATCAATAATCAGAAGTTCCTTTGAGAACATTCTCAGGATTATCCAAATATTCCTCCTTCAAGTTAAACAATTAATAATTCACAATCATTTTGTCGAAAAGAATATTTAATTTACCAATTTAATCAAAAGAGCCATTAAAAATATTTTCCAAAATCTATTTTTATTCTCAAAATCGTTTCTTTTGCAATATTTTAATCAAATGTTTGTAAGAAAAAGAAATTCCTCAATAGAAGGATTTGTAAATGTAATTCGTAAATATCCCATCGTTTACTTTTTGTCGTTTTTAATTAAAGCTTTTAAATCCATCTTAAGATTCTTTATTATTAGAAGGACGGAGCTTCCGCCTCCTTAAAAAACGCAATTTAATCAACTTGGAGACATTTTACGAGATTAATTCTACATCTAAGCTATTTTTTTTGAGATTTTCAACAACTTTTCTTTTCTGACAAAATGAAATTCTTTTCTCGAAAATTTATATATAAATATGAAAGAAAAAAAGTGGAGAGAAAAAAATGTGATAATGAAAAGTTTATTTTCGAAATTGAAATTCTTGGGCTTTTAATTTTAGTATTTGGGAGTATTAAAAAATGTTTATTATTCAGTATAGTGAAAAATAGTGAAATAATTTATATTGATATAGAAATATTGTGAAATTTACCTGCAATTAATAACACAATGTAGATCGTGCGTCCCATTTCCCTTGTCATCAGATTGCTTTTTGTCGAATGAACTAAAAAATTGGTAAATTGTGGTAAACTTGTGTAACATTTTTTTTTGAATTTCTTTTACTTTTGGTTTCTTTAAGTTTTTAATTTAATTTTATTTTCGTTTTCGTCACTTTTCGTAAAAATGAAAAATTGCCAATACTCACTTGGTGCAAACGCGCGGGGATGAGTTGTTAGTGATAATCTTGAGGAAATCGCCTGTTGCTCTTCAGCCAGAAATCCTCCCCCTCTGCCTTTAAAGACGATTTTCACCCCCGCATTATCGCGAAGAATGTTGGCGCATTCGCAAAACCTCTTTCTGATATTCTTTTTTTTCTATTTCCACATTTTCCCCTCCTTGAACACTGATTTTTTTTTCCTTTCGATTTGAAAATATTTTTTCTTTCTATTTTGAAAATATTTTTTCTATTTTGAAAATATTTGTTCTATTTTGAAATATTTTTTCTATTTGGAAAATATTTTTTCTATTTTGAAATTTTATTTTCTCATTCTTTATTGGTAATAATGATTGTTTGGAGAATTAAATAATTTGATTGAAATTTTTTATTTGAATGAATGAATTTTTTATTTTGATAGCACACAATTCGCATCGTTGTCGTAGGAAATAAATAAATTTTGCTTCGCACAGTGCGAATGATGGAATATTTTCTCCGATCGTTTATAATTCACTTGGGGAATTTGAATTTCACATTCGAGGAGTGAGGAATTTTTTGGAATGCCCATTAATAAATGATGTCTAGTCCGGGGATTTTCATAATAGTCACTGGAATAATTAGTTTCGCCCTCGACTTCTAATCCGTTGATAAGAATCTTTAATTTCGGTGAAGGGTGCGCTCCGAAAGTTTCACATGAAATATTCAGGTGAGTTTCATTGTATAATTCCGTTTTCATTGTCACATTGTTGACTGGAACTTTAAAAGAAAAACAAGAATTTTAGTTTAATAAGTAATTATTATGATTCCCCGTTTTAATTATTATTTCTTTTTTTAGGTATTTTTTTTTTATTATTTCAACGCTCACGTATCACCTGACTGAAGGCAATTTTCGAGTTTCTTTGTTTGTTTCCTGTTTTATTTTTAATACTCTCTCATTATAGCTTTTAGAAAAAATTAAAATAAACGACATAATCTGTGTTTACCTAAAGTTTTAGTGTTGTTTTATTAGAATTTTTTTTGTTTTATAGTTCAATTTTTTTATGTCAAAAGTTTGATAGTTAATTTTGTAGTAAATAATTAAATAAAGTGGAGAAAGAAATATTGACCCTAATTTCAAAAACACAATAAAGTAGAGTTGCAATTTTCTCTAGAGATAATTAATTATTCCATGAATTTATTTATTTTTCTATTTAGATAATTCAATTATAATGAGAATTAATTCAAAACATTTAAATTCGAATTATTATTAATTTTTGATAATTAAATTAATTTTTTTGTTTTATAGTTCAATTTTTTTATGTCAAAAGTTTGATAGTTAATTTGTAGTAAATAATTAAATAAAGAAATTTTTGAAAATAATTGAATTTTGTCGAAGGAATTTTCTTTTTTTAGAAAAATAATTGAAATCTTGAAGCGAATTTCAAACAAAATTTTAAATAATTGAAATCTAGTCATAAATATTTTTATTTACAAAAATAATTGAATTTTTCAAGAACTTTTATTAAAATGACAATTCAATTATTCAGATACTAAAATAAATATTTTATTGAATGATTCTTAAAGTTCAATTCCAATAAAAAAATATTATCAATAAAAGTTTCACCAAGTTTCAATTATTTAAAAACAATTTTAAATTATATTTTTTTTCAAAAATTCAATTATTTTGAATAGATTTTTTTAAATTTCAATTATTTTTCAAAAGATTATTTTATTTATCATTTAAAAAAAATTTTTTACATCTTTCGAAAATTCAATTATGAAAATAATAGAATTCCTGAGAAGAATTTTTGTATTTTAACGAAATATAAATTATTACTTAATTAGCTTCACTAAAAATTAAAAGTTTTGAAAAATATTATTAAAAATATCTAAAAAAAAATAGAATCGTAGAATCCTTAAAATTTTAAAAGGTTTTTAACTTAAATTTCTTGAAAATTTAAAACGAAGCAAAGGTATAAAAATATTAGGATTTTTCTATTAAAAATTTATAATTTACGTTATTTTTCTTTATAAAACTTCTTAAAGTTTTTAAATAATTTTATTCAAAAATTCTAAAAAAAAGTAATTCAATTTCCGAAGATTTACAATAATTGCGATTTTTAGAAATAATTAGATTTAAGGTTGTTTTTAAAATTGAAATTGGAATGAATTTTTAATTCCTCTAAGAAAATAAATATGTTTTGAATTTTTTGTTTAACAAAAAGTATTGACGTTTCGAAGAAATTAATTTAGAAATTAGGAAAAAATTGTTTTCGTTGAAAAATGTAAAAAAAATGAAACAATTTGAAAATTTTGTCAAATTTCATTGAAGGAAAATTTTAATATTTTAATGAACTTTGTTTGTTTGCCTGCTTTTAATAATAATTTTGAAATATATTCGTATTCTCGAAGAATTCTAATAAAAAATTTTGGAAAAGTTTTGAAAATAATTGGATTTTACAAGAATTTAGAATCTAATGAAAATAAAAAATATTCAAGTTACTGTTGGAAAAATGTGCAATAAATAAATTTAAAGAATGTGCTTCGAAAATGAATATTTCCGATAACCTTCTGTAAAACTTATGAGTAATGATAATTATAAAGAGAAAGAGAGAGAGAGAGAGATGATTTAATATCGCATTGATCATCCGTGAGTGATTATTTAAAAATACAATTCACAATTTTAATAAATTTTTTTTCTTTTTTTTATGAAAACAAGTGTAAATTTATATGCCGGATGTCGTTATATTGAGACATGCGAATAAATCAGACCTTGGCTATTTAATTCACGATTACCGTTATAGTGCAGAGGCAGAGGCAGAGCTTTTAACTCAATAGGATCATAAACCTAATCACTTAAAATAGTCGAGCAAGATTTTCAAGAAACACTTTATGCAAGAATATAGAAAGTACTTTTTTTAAAACACTCCCACTCTCACCCCCTTTCTAAAATTGATTCAATTCGATTTTTACAGTCGAGCCTGTCGAAATGTAACTCTATTTAAAAAAAAAAAAAATTCCTTGTATTCAAAAATGTCCAACAAGAATTATTTTCACTTACAATTAGCTCCAGATTGTAAATTACAGTCAAAATATTACAAAATTAAATTATAAAACAATTTTTCCATAAAAATTTTACTCACTGTAATAAAATCTAAAGAAAAGAATTCATTTCCTTTTCTACTATTAAAAATTTGTGAACTATTTCCAATTTTCACCGCAGTAAAAAAAAGAAAAAATTCTATTTTTTGGAGTGTTTTTCTCGAAACTCAGATTTCTATATTTTTTTTTTACAAATTATGTATTTTTTTTAATCTGATTTCAGACTTCCGTTGTTATAAAGATCTAAAAAGAGTCGAGTGGATATTTAAAAAGCACTATATATTCTTTATATAAAAGCTGGTGTTTGTGGATATAAAAATAGTTTTTAAACTAATTTCCAAATAAGATAAGCAGAGAAATTACCATAAACAATGACATTTGCTGATTTTGAATCCTCATCTTGAAAAGTACTGATCGTACAAGTATATTCTCCAGATAAATTAGTCGTTATGTTTTTTATTTCCAAAATAGAATGAGAATGGGGTCGATTTATATTCTCCCAAGGATATTCGATTAATCCTTTCATAATTCCCATATCACGCGGAGACACTGAAATCAAAGTTTTTTACTTTAGAAATAATAAATTAAATGCACTCTTCATTTTAATAAGTCAATTATTTTAAATACACTGTAAATTTTTATCAATCATCTTTAAATCAGTCACCGACTTTTATAAGAATATTTAATAAAATACATTTTTAACTAATTTTCTTCTTTACCTCCATTAGCTATAATAAATATAAATATTTTTAATAATTTTCGAAAAAGTTCTTTGAATATTTTTAAATTCTTTTGTTTTTTTACAAAATTCAATTTTAGGAAATTTTGATTATTAAAAAGTTCCTCAATTTAATACATTTTAGAAAATAAAAACTTGTAAAATATGAAAAGAAATTGAATTAAACTTTAAAAAAATAATTCTACAGAATTGTTAGTTAAACGTGTGAAAAATTTAGATATTCAAAGATTTTTATTTTTGAAACCTTTTCAAAATTCAATTATTTCTAAAAATTCAGACTATCGTTTTCTTAATATTCAATTAACTGAAATTTTAATTTAAATTAACTTTCAAATCAGTTTTTATTACAAAATTCTATGAGAATTCAATTATTTCAAAACAGAAGTAAAAGAATTATTTAATAATTGCATGTTTCTTAAAGTGGAATTCTCATAATAAATTATCAAATAATTGCATTTTTTTTGCCAAATTTTAATACAATTTTAATTACAATTTTCCAGAAAGTCAAACAAATTATGAAATTTGGAAAATAATATGAAAAAATTTATTAAACTTTCGTAAACAATTGAATTCGTGTGAAATTCTTATTATTTATGAAAATAATTGAATTTTTTCGTAGAATTTTTGTTTTTTTAGAAAAATAATTGAAAAAGTTTGACGAGAAATTTGATTATTTTAAAAAATAATTTAAATCTTGTGATGAATTGTAATTTTGTAATTTTGTAATTCATGAAATTAATTCAATTTTGAAGAGATTTGTATTAAAATTCCTGATAACAAATAAATTTTTGAATAGATTTTGATATTTTAAAAGATAATGGAAATCTTAACGAGAAATAACGAAAATTAAATTAAATTAAATCCAAAGTTAGTCAACATGATGAATAAGTTTAATTAAATTTAATTTTTCAACTAAAATTTAATTATTTAGACACAAAAGTAAATAATTTATTGAAAGTTTCTAAAAATTCAATTATTTAGATACAAAAAAAATAATTAATCAAAAGTTTCTAAAAATTCAATTATTTAGATACAAAAATAAATAATTTATTGAAACTTTCTAAAAATTCAATTCTGTTGACAAGTTTTAACAAAATTTTTAAGAATAATTACATTTCTGTGGAAATTTAATTAAAATTGTTTAAAAAATAATTGCGAAATTCTGTGATTATTTATTATTTCAAAAAATAATACAATTCTACAAGAATTTATTTGTTTTGAAAATAATTTAAATTGTTTCTTTTTAAAAATTCAATTTCTCCATAAATAGTAAATTTTTCGAACATATTCGATTATTTTCAAAATTTTTAATACAATTTTGAAAAGAATTCAATTATTTCCATAAAAAATTTTTTTTTTACTGAAATGCAATTATTATTATTATTATTATTATTATCAATTATTATTATTTTGTTTATGAAAATAATTGAATTTCAGTAAAAAAAAATTTTTTTATGTAAATAATTGAATTCTTTTTTAAAATTGTATTAAAAATTTTGAAAATAATCGAATATTTTCGAAAAATTTTACTATTTGAGGTGAAATTGAATTTTTAGAAAGAAACTATTAAAATTCTTTTATTATATTCCTAAAAACAAATTTTTATTATTTGTTGAAATAATTGGAATTCCGGAAAAAAAATTTATTATTTTCCGGAAATATTTTTTGAATTGATTGGAGAATTTTTTTTATATAATTAGAAAATATTAAAATCTCTCATGAGGAATTTTATTAATATTTAAGAAAAGAATGAAATTCTATCAAAAAATTTTATTTAAATTCGATTCAAAATAAGGAATTAAATTAAATTCTTGCAAAGAGTGGAAAAAATAATTAAAATTCTACGATGAGTTTTATTATTTACAAAAATAATTGAATTCCTGTTAAAAAATATACATAAAATAATGTTTGTGCAGAATTTTATTAAAATTGAATGTTTATAGAAGTATTCAATTTAAAAAGAAACAATTAAATAAAAAAATTAAAATTAAAAACTTAAAATTAAAAAATAAATAAAATTTTTAAAAAATGTAATTAATTGAATTGAATTAAATTAAATTTGAATTTTTTTATTTCTAAACTTACAAGGTGGAATCCATTCATAAATTTGCTTCTGATTGTGATACCATTTTATAACTATTCCAGAATCACTACTCAATAATTCATAGACGCAAATAAATTTAACATTTGATCCTTTTTGCAGCAAATTTGGCAACTCGAGACTTTTGATTCGCGTCCCATAGGCGGCTGAAAAAAATGCACTTGTTATATTATAATTTAATAAAAAACAAGCAACATTTATCATTTTTGTTTACTCTATTATTATTATTATATTATTAGAATAAAAATTAAAACTTTCTACACACGAATCAAAATTGTCGTCGTTATCAGGAAATAAATATTTATTGAAGTTAACATCTCTAATAGTGAGTGAAGACTGTAAAGTTTGAAGGATTTTATATTGAATTAATATTTTTTATAATTAATACCTACATAATAGATGATTTCATCAAACAACTTGATTGAATTTTTATTACATTTCTCCAATAATAAACAATAATAATAATAAAAAAAGAATCGGGAAATAAAAGTTAGTCGCGTATTATTCATATTTCGTATATTGAAAAAGACAAATTAAATTTCAAATATTCGTTTCAGTGCGGATGCGTAATTATTGGTAATTAATTAATTCAATTTTCTATTTTATACAATTAAAAATGTTAATAATTACAAATTTTTTTAATGGACAATAACCTAACCTAAAATTCAACGCAAACATTTCTTGTTATGAAAAAGGATTGTAATTTTTATGATTTTTATTCAAGGTCAACTTTAAATTATTTAAAATATCGAAAATTACATTCTTTATCTATTCTTTCACTAAAACAAGTTTTAAATTTGTCTTTTTCTACTAAAATACACAAAAATGTAATACTGTAATAAAAACATTATTTATTATTACGTTCGTGTCATTCGTGTAATAATAATATATAGATAATGTCAAATCCTGTAATTGTCGGTAATATTTTATTCTACGTATATACTAAAAGAAAATTTAAGTACATATTTTTAACTAGTAATAACCCTCTCGAAATATAATAGTTTGATAAAATAACAATCATTTATATATAACAATTGTCAATAATAAACTTTTATAAAAAACAAATTTGCTAAAAAACTGCATTTTAAATTTGGCGCTTCTATATTTTAAAAAAGTAGTTGGCCAATCAGAACGTGAAGATTGTTCGTTAGTCGTTACGTAAACATAACCTACAAAGTTGTGTTTACCTTTGTAGCGACTTCAACTTTGCGTTCTAGTTTCATTAACAATAATTAAATATTAATATTATGTATTAAAAGTTTTCCGATATTTTTGAAAACATATCATTTTAAAAGATCAGCGATACAAATAATCATGTCCGAAGTAAAAGACGATCCAAGTGAGGTTCTTTCTATTTTAAATTCTCTTGGATTCGTTGGTGTCACTGCAGTCCAATTGAAGTCTTTTATGAAAGGTATGTTATTTAAACAAATTATTTCCAATGTCAGATTTACTAAATTGAAAAGCAAAACATCACTTTAGTGAATTAGAATTTTTTTTCTATTTCGAAATAAAATTTATAGCAAAAGTCGTGAAAGATTATAAATGTTTGAAGTTTCCCTCTAAAAAGAAAACGAAGAATTCCTTTCTGGGAATTTTGTATTTTAATCATCTGAATCTTTTTATAAACATTTGAATCCTGTTTATTCTTTAATATAAACATTTCTAGAGAATTTGAATGTTAGAAAACCAATTTTCAGATCTGAAACTGTACAGAAAAATAAAGGAAAGAGAACGTGAAGCATGGAAAGAGGAGATAAAGAGGAGAATTCTAACGAAACAGAAACAAGCTCTAGTAGAATTTATCGAAGAACAAGAAAAGCCCACGAATATTCACTCGGAAAAAAGAAATTTCCCCGAAACCCCACGAAAAATCGAATCAATGGTTAAAGTAAAAATAAAGTATTCACCGAGAGAAGCGGAAAATACGGGAAAGGAAAATTACAAACAAACTCGTTCAAATGACGCACCAAAAGAACGGGAATGTGATTTTTGGATGAAAAATTTATTTCAAAACGATCTCAAGCAGACATCAAGTAAAATTGCATCGAGTCGAGATCACACTCATCGTTCGAAGTCCGAATCAAAAGAAAGTTCAACGGATGGACTGAGAAAATTGTCTTCCAAGGAAAATAGTGAAAGTGTTTCTTGTTCAAAGTCGAAGGGAAAAATTGTTAGTGAATTAACAACACGAAAGGCGACGACGACGACGACGACGACGACTCCACGCTTGGGTGAAAAATCACGAGCACAAAAGAGACCTGCAAGTGCTTCGGAGTTAAATCCAAATATTCTTCAACTTAGAACGAAAAACACGGTTTCTGATCCTGGCGAAAGTATTACTTGCTCGGTTACAAGAACTTCAAGTTCCTCACAACCCAAATCATGTAAGAATTCTTTTGTCTCGTAAATTTTAATTTATGCAATGTAAAATTTCACTCAACTTTTCTAAGTAACTAAATATAAAAATATTTCAATTTGAGATCAATTTTTTTTAATTTTAACCCCTTAACTGCGGATGACGAAGATTTTGGCCGTCAAATCATCGTCACCGCAGTTAAGGGGTTAATAAAATTCTCCAAGTTGATTAAAACAGTTTTTGATAAAATTCTACGCAAACATTTAATTATTTTCCTAATTGATAAAAATTTCACAAGATTTTAAACATTTACGAATTTTTTTTTATAAATTTCTTCCTATTACTTTTATGAATAATAAAAAATACACAGAAATTCAATTATTTACAAATTTTGTATCAATAATTCAATTATTTTTGTAAATAATAACTTTATTTTTTGAAGAATTTAATTATTTTCATGAATAATAAATTTTCTTCAAGAATTCAATTATTTGAAACTTCTGAAGCAAAATTCTGGCTAGAAATCGGGGAAAGGAAATATTAAAACTTTAGTATCAAGTGTGATAATACCGTTAAAATACTAATACTACTAAAACTACTAATAATAAAAAAACTGTAAATGTTTAAAAATAAATTTAAATACTTTCTCGTTTAGTCATAAGGCCGTGGCGACTACAACCAGACGTTCAGAAACCTTGGAAGAAATCCGATCCTGTGTCACTTTATCAAAAATATCAAGAAGATTGGAAGCAATTTCCTCTTCCCGGAGAAGATAAACATTTAGATGTCCGATGGGCAATTCGCGAACGAATGATGGGCTGTGATCCTAATCCTAGGGTAATATAAAAATTTCTCATCCTTTTTAAAAATATTTCTTCTAATATTATTATGATTATTATTATTATTATTACTAGCAAATGTTACGCGTGGAATGTAAATATTCAATTTGTTGTTGTTTTGCAAATTACAAATTTTTTTATTTTCAAATATAAATTTCTTTAATAATTTTATAGTCAAAATTAAAAAAATTCACTTATTAAGTACAAAATTAATTATTACTCTTCATATTTTAAAAGTTTTGATAACATTTCAAGAAAGAATTCAATAATTTTATAGAATTTTAATGAATCCTTCTAAACAATTCAATTATTTTTTTAAGTAGTAAAATCTTTACAAAAATTCAATTATTTTTAATCAATTTAAAGAATTAAATAATTTTTTATTGTTTTTATATTTATTTTTATAAGTAGTAAAATCTTTACAAAAAATGAATTATTTTTAAAACAATTTTAATTGAATTCCTCGGAAAAGATCAATTTTTAGAAATATTTTTAACACACTTCGAAAAAATTCAATTTTTTCTAAAATTTTAATTAATCTTTCGAAATAATTAAATTATTCTTATAAATATAGTAAAATTCTTCGCAAGAATTCAATTAATTTTTTTAAACAGTAAAATTCTTTGCAGGAATTCAATTATTTCCAAAACAATTTTAATTAAATTCCTCGTATGAATTCAAATATTTTTAAACATTTTCATAAATTTTATTTCCTAAAATTTAAATAAATTCTGGGAAACAATTCAATTATTTTTATAAATATTACAATTCTTTGAAGGAATTAAATTATTTTTCAATATAATTTAAATAAAATTACACGAAAGAATTTAATTATTTTCAAAAATTTCCATAAAATTCTTTTTCAACGAGAATTTTAGGTTCTTTACAAATAATTCAATTATTGTCAAAATGTTTATAAAAAAGAAAAAAAAGTTTTCATTATTTTCATTTCTTTTTATAAAATTTTTCTAATCTAATTATTTCTCCAAATTTTAATAAATTCTTCGAAACATTTCAATTATTTTTATAAGTAGTAAAATCTTTACAAAAAATGAATTATTTTTAAAACAATTATAATTGAATTCCTCGAAAGAGATCAATTTTTAGAAATATTTTTAACACACTTCGAAAAAATTCAATTTTTTCTAAAATTTTAATTAATCTTTCGAAATAATTATTTTATAAATAGTAAAATTCTTTGCAGAAATTCGATTATTTTCAAATAAATTGTAATTAAATTCCTCGGATGAAATCAAATATTTTAAAATATTTTCATAAATTTGATTTATTTCCTAAAATTTTAATAAATTCTTCGAAACAATTCAATTATTTTTAGAAATACTACAATTCTTTGAAGAAATTAAATTATTTTTAATCCAATTTAAATAAAATTACACGAAAGGATTTAATTATTTTCAAAAATTTCCCTTAAATTCTATTTCAACAAGAATGTTAAATTCTTTAAAAATAATTCAATTAATGGCAAAATATTTATAAAGAAGAAAAAAATTTCATTATTTTCAATTATTTCTATAAAATTTTCCTAACGAATTTAATTATTTCTCAAAATTTTAATAAATTCTTCAAAACAATTCAATTATTTCTATAAATAGGAGTAAAATTCTTTGCAATAATTCATTTATGTTCATTAATAGTAAAATCCTTTGCAGAAATTTAATTATTTTCAAAACAATTTTATTAGAATTTCGCAAAAGAATTAAAATCTTCAAATATTAACATAAAATTCATTTATTTTCTAAAATTTTAAATAAATTCTTCGGAAAGATTTAATTATTCTAAAAGTAGTAATAAAATTCTTCGTAAGAATTCAATTGTTTTTAATACAATTTTAATAAAATTCTTCTCCTTAAAATCCAATTGCTTTCAAAATTTTCAATTAAATTTTTTTAAAGAAACTCCATTAGGTTCAAAAAAATTCAAAAAAAATTCTTCAAAAGAATGTAATTAGGATTTTTAAAAATTTGAATAAAATTCTTCCCTAAAATTTATTAACATTTTTAGAAGGAATTTTATTATCAACTTTTTTGATAATATTCTTTGCAATAATTCGATGATTTTCAATACATTAATTTTAGAATTGAAAAGACTTGAAAAGAAAAATTCTTATTAATTTAAATTTAAATTATAATTATTATTATTATATTTAATTTATTAATTTTCTATTTTCAGCCTATCGATTATAAATCTTCGCGTCTATCGACACTGAAGAAAAGATGACCGTGGTAGATTTTTTTCTTTTTAAATAAATTAATATTTTACAAGCAGAATCATTAAAAAAATCTCCACTCAATTTTACGATAGAAAAAAAATCTTGTACATAGTATAAGAAACAACAGTTTTTACACTTCTACTTATAAGTAAAATATTTTTTTAATAGAAAAATCAAATAAAAACATTGTTTCAATATTGTATATGTTGTCATAAAAAATTTTTATTTTCCAATATTTTTTTTAGATAAATATTTTAAAATCTAAGTAACTTGTATTAGAAATGTTGAAATATAAAAAAAAATTTCAAAACATTTTATTATTGCTGATTAAGTTTAAATTTCGACGCTACATTTCCGAGGCTGGCTCTATTCAGCTGGAAGAGTAATTTCTCTTCAATGAGCCTTGCAGCTTGTTCAGTTAGGACTAGAGTGTCGTGCTTCAACATACTGTAGACATTTAATCCTGAAAGAAGAAAATTTTTCAAAAATTAACAAAAGTTTTCCAAAAACGCGAGAAAAATATTGCAAACAAATACTTTTCTGTTTGTACTTTCAAATGCTTTAAAAGAAAACTAAACGTACCATAAACTGGCATTAAATTTACGTGTTTCAAATCTTCAGTGGCTATTGAAATATTTCTAGGCATAAAATCCGCATCATCGACAAATAGAACGGAAGGTCCCCAATTTCTTTCGTTAATAATATCCTCAATGTACGAAGTTTCTTCGGAGGGAATTTCAAGATCCGACACAATGTGTAAATCGTCTTGTGCCAATTTCACTGACAATGTCGAGGTGAGTCCGTGGACTCTTTTAAAGAATGGTAACATATAAAAATGCGTCGTCGGAGAGCGAGGTCCATGAATTCTTCCTCCTTTAAGCCACAAAGGCGAACGTATACTTCCATGTCGTGCCCTTCCTGAGCCCTTTTGCGGCCAAGGTTTCCTACCGCCTCCTCTACATTCAGCACGTGTCTTCGAATGTGCATAAGACTAAAGAAAATTAAATTAATTAAATTAATAATGAAATTTTCTATCTAAACATCAAGATTTTTATTTTAGAAAATTCCGAATTCTCTTTGAAAAAGAATATTCTTAAGATTCGTTTTCTTTTTTAAATAGAAAGTCGAATACAGGCTTCACACTCAATAATTAATGTTAAAAAAGTATCAAAAAGTAGCTTTTAATACGGAAAAAAATAAAAAAATAAAATTAATTAAACTAATAATAAAATTTTTTATCTAAACATCAAGATTTTTATTTTAGAAAATTCCGAATTCTCTTTGAAAAAGAACATTCTTAAGATTCGTTTTCTTTTTTAAATAGAAAGTCGAATACAGGCTTCACACTCAATAATCAATGTTAAAAAAGTATCAAAAAGCAGCTTTTAATACGGAAAAAAATTAATAAAACGGAAAAAAAATAGTTTTAGTCAATTCACAAAAATTTGATTTAGTATTTCCCTGTTTTCTGATTTCAATAAAAAATATTTGTTTTCATTCTCATCCTGCTGAGAACATTAATTCTAATTTTTTTGAAAAATTCAATTATTTTCCAAGTTTTTATCCTAAAAAATAAAAATTAGTATTTAAATGTAATTTTAAAAAAAGTACGTTTTTTCCCTGGGAAGTAAAATTGAAAAAAATGTCAATTTCTGAAATTTCTTAATTTCTAAAGATTACAACTATGATCCATTCAGAGTGAAGTTATTTTCTACAATTTTCAACTAAATTTTATCCCTAAATAAATTAAATATTTTAATATTTAATAATTTTTCGTTGATTCTTCGAGAATTCAATTATTTTAATAAAAAAAAAAATCAATTTTTTGTATTAATTGTATCTGTTCATTGTTTTTAAATTAAGAGAGAACATTTTTTAAAATTTTAGTAAAGAAATGATTAAAATTAATTGTTTTAAAATATATCTAAATAATTTTTTAAGAGAAAATATTTTTTTACAATTACATACAATTTAAAAATGTCAAAATAATTGAAATTTGGTAAAATCTTTGAAAAATAATTGCAATTTGATAAAATTTTTGAAAGATAATTGAAATTTGATAAAGTCTTTGAAAGATAATTAAAATTTTGTAAAATCTTTAAAAAATAATTGAAATTTGGTAAAATCTTAAAAAATAATTGAAATTTGGTTAATACTTTGAAAAAAAATTGAAATTTGGTAAAATCTTTGAAAAATAATTTTAATTTTAGAAACATTAAAAAAAATAATTTTTTATTTAAAAAAAATTGCAGTTTGATAAAATCTTAAAAAAAAATAATTGAAATTTTGTAAAATCTTTGAAAAATAATTTTTTATTTTAAAAATAATTGAAATTTGGTAAAATCTTTAAAAAATAATTGAAATTTGGTTAATTCTTTGAAAAAAATTAAAATTTAGTAAAATGTTTGAAAAATAATTGAAATTTGGTAAAATCTTTGAAAAATAATTGTAATTTGATAAAATTTTTGAAAGATAATTGAAATTTAGTAAAATATTTGAAAGATAATTGAAATTGGATAAAATATTCGAAAAAAATTAAAATTTCGTAAAATCTTTGAAAAATAATTTTAATTTTTGTAAAATCTTTGAAAAATAATTTTAATTTTAGAAATATTAAAAAAAAATAATTGAAATTTGGTAAAATCTTTGAAAAATAATTTTAATTTCAGTGTAATTTAAAAAAAGTAAACAAATAAAATTATTTCATAAAATTTCTTTCATTTAAATTCTTCACAGAAATTAAGAAAGTAAATTATTAATTTTATTATTCATGAAAATAATTGATTTCTTGCGAAAAATATTTATATTTATGAATAAATTGAATTTTCACGATGAATTTTATTTAAGTCATGTGAAAATTTTAATATTTGAAAAAATAATTTAATAATTGTGAAGAATTATAGAAAAAATTTAAGAATTTCTGAATTTTTTAAAGAATAATTGAATTTCTTAGAAGAATATTATTTAATTTTTTTATAGTAATTGAATTCTCATTGAAAATTTTATTATTTGGAGAAATAATTGAATAATTGTAAATAATTCGAGACTTTATCAATTTTTATCAAAGAATAATTGAATTTTTGAGAAGAATTTTATTATTTATTAAAATCATTGGAACTTTTATTTCTTTCTTTTAAAATAATTGAATTCTTGTAAAAAAATGTATTATTTTGGAAAATAATTGTAGTTTTGCCTGTAATTTTATTGAAATTTTCATTAAAAAATTTTATTGCTCGATAAAATAATTGAATTTATCGGGTAGAATTTTGTAAAGTGTTTATAAGTTGATTTTTTTCAAAAAAAATTATGATATATTTGAAATAATTTTATTCCTGTGAAAATTTTATTACATATAAAAAAATGGAATATTTTGCGAAGAATTTTATCAAAATTTGTATGTCAAAAATCTTTAATTTTCGAAAAGTTTTTCGAATAATTGAATCGTTTTAAAGAATTTTATTAAAATTTTTTAGAATAATATAACATAAAATAATAATAACTTGTAAGAAAAATTATTGTAAATAATGGGTTTTAGTATAGATGAGAGTGCAAAGCCGGGCGACAAAGTAAAATAATTGTTTCAAAAAGCAAACATCTTACCACAAATCGAAACATTCTCTGCCATCTGATATTTTCGTGAATTATGTCAACTCTCGGTTGGGCGGCAAAAACATCAGGATGTAAATAAGAAATACCCAATTTTTTCTCTGGTATTGTTTTTAAACTTTCGATCCACACTTGCCGGGGTTTATGAAAGAAATTACCACTTTTAATAGCCTCTGTCAGTGAAATTCTCGGTTCTATTTTCTCTGCATCGAAACATTGATTATCAACAATAGTACTAAATCGAGGAGTTGTGTTTACGTATTTTCCCAATTTAGTGAAAATACCGCGACAGAGAAATGACATTTTTGTTTAATAACACATTTATTTTTTATAATAAAATACGATACGATATACTGATAAAGGGAAAATAACAAAAAGAAATTATCGGCAGGAATATAACCTCAAAAATCAACACGGATCAGGGTTTAGAAAGTAACTAAGGTTATGTATTCTCTACCAGGGTTGGGAAGTTGATATTCTAAGATTTACCACCGGTATAAAGGAACTTTTACAATAAAAAATAGAACACCACGTAAAGGACCTAAAGCTAAAGCGACGCATGCGTTAGAAAAGGACAGATATACTTGCGTCCTTTTCTATCTTATGCAATTTCTTTATGTGACGAGAGAAAAGGATGGAAAGATCGTTTATTCTTTTCTGCCCCATGTAAAACTTATGAAACGAACTTAATTTCCCTTTTGCTCACAATAATAAACAAAAAGATAATAATTAAAGAAAGTGTCATTACTGTCATAGAATAATTGACCTTTTCCTGTCGTGAATTTAAAAACAAAAAGTATTTTAAATTTTTGTTTTCGTTTTCATAACCTTATTGTAATGTCTCGTCTGTTTATAACATACTTTACACGTCACGACAAGACAAGAGACTGTTTATAAAGTTTAAACTTTAAACAGTTGAAGAATAGAAATTTTCATTCGCTTCATTAAAATATTCTCTATATGGAATCATTAATTTTCTGTTTATCGTTCTTTAATTAAATCGAAGCCATAGAAATCAAAGAAGAAGAAGAAGATCGCTAATATTTATGGATCTATTATAATTGAAGAGTAAAATATATATTTTTTTTTATAAACAAAGAAATAAATCAACTCGATTTCCTCTCTGGAATTGAAGATGAATTTACAAGAAGAAATCGAAAGATTAACATTGATGCCATCGAGTGATGATAATGGTGTTAAATTTGTGCGCGTTAAAGGTCCAGGACGTGCGAATGAAGATCGTCAAATGAATAAGAAGCGATCAGTGCCTGTGCGTTATCGAAATGGAAACAGTGAACATTATCCAAGTGATGACGAGGACAACATAAATGATACTTACGATAATAATGATGATGGTGATGATGATAATAATGATAGTAAACAGCCCGATATAAACAGAATAAAAATGAGTATGCGATCAATGAATGTTCGTGGAAATGATCACATAGAGGAATACTTGCAGAGACGACAAAAATTAGTCGAAGAAAAGCAATTGAAAGCGGCTGAAAACAAATTTCTTCAAGCAGAATCGAAGGGAGACGACAATTCTACAATGTCCAAGTATTTATAATTTAGAATTCGTAAATAATTAAATTTGTAAATAATTTACTATTTCGTGAAAATGCTTCTTTTTTCTTTTAAATTTGCCTATTATAGTATTTTATTCATTGTTTTTCTCTTGTCCCAATCTTGTCAATAGTCGAAATAAAATTATCACATTTTTAAAAATACATTTCAAAATTCTAGATTATGGAAGAATTAAATTTTTTAAAAATACATTTCAAAATTCTAGATTATGGAAGAATTAAATTTTTTAAAAATACATTTCAAAATTCTAGATTATGGAAGAACGGTGTCATACGAGGTCTGGTAAATCAAAAAATAATCTCAAAGTCAGATCTTGTTAATAACACAACTTCAGCGACGAATGACGAGAGAGAAATTCCAAAAGGGAAAAATTCGAATCTCGTCGAAGATCCAAACGATGAGGATTTACTTCTACATCCACTATTGGCTTATGGAAAATTGTCGTACGACGAAGAATTCATTTTACCACGTGTTGGAAAAAAAACCACATTAACACCACGAAATCATCTGAAGAGTTTGGTTGACGAAGACTTTGAATTTGAAAAGAAAACTAAATAACATTTTCTTATCAAGAACAAAGAAAAAAAAGGTAATTTTACAATATTAAAATTATATATTGTACATTTTAAACATTTTGCAGGCCTCGGATCGACTTTAACGAAACCAAAAAAAAAAAGTCGATTAAAAAACAGGCTCGAAAAAGTCGTTTATTTAATTTAGTGTTGTCACAAAAAATTTTATTTTGCTTTTCCCTGATTTTTAAATACAATGAATCAAAACTTGAAAATAGTTTTGCTAAATAAATATTTAAATAACTCTTATTTCTTTTTCCCCTAGGAAATAAAATTTAAAAAAAAAATTTCAATTTAGTGTTGTCACGAAAAATTTTATTTTGCTTTTCCCTGATTTTTAAATACAATTGATGAAAACTTGAAAATAGTTTTGCTAAATAAATATTTAAATAATTCTTACTTCTTTTTTTCCTGGGGAATAAAATTAAAAAACAATTTCAATTTCTGAAATTTTTTAATTTCTAAATATTACAACTATGATCCATTCAAAAGTAAAATTATTTTCTACAATTTTAAATTAAATTTCATTCCTAAATAAATTAATTATTTTAATGTTGAATAATTTTCCCGAGAGTTCTTCGAGAATTCAATTATTTTATTAGAGAAAAATTTAATTTTTTGTAATAATTGTAACTGTTCATTGCTTTTAAAATTGAGGGAGAACATTTTAAAAAAATTTTAATAAAGAAATGATTAAAATTAATTGAATTTTAAAATATATCTAAATAATTTTTTTAGAGAAAATATTTTTTTACAATTACATACAATTGAAAAATGTAAAAATAATTGAAATTTAGTAAAATCTTTGAAAAATAATTGAAATTTTGGAAAAATTAAAAAAAAAATTTTTTTTCTTTAAAAAAAAAATTGCAATTTGATAAATTCTTTAAAAAATAATTGAAATTTAGTAAAATCTTTGAAAAATAATTAAAATTTGATAAAATTTTTGAAAAATAATTGAAATTTTGTAAAATATTTGAAAAATAATTTCAATTTGAAAAAATCTGTCAAAAATAATATTAATTTTAGAAAAATTAAAAAAAAAATTGATAAAATATTTGAAAAAAATTAAAATTTGGTAAAATCCTTGAAAAATAATTGAAATTTGGTAAAAGATTTGAAAAATAATTGAAATTTGGTAAAATCTTTGAAAAATAATTGCAATTTGATAAAATCTTTGAAAAATAATTGCAATTTGATAAAATTTTTGAAAAATAATTGAAAATTGGTAAAATATTTGAAAAATAATTGCAATTTTGAAAAAATCTGTCAAAAATAATTTCAATTTAGAAAAATTAAAAAAAAATTGATAAAATATTTGAAAAAAATTAAAATTTGGTAAAATCCTTGAAAAATAATTGAAATTAAGTAAAATCTTTGAAATAAAAATTTTACTTTAGAAAAATTAAAAAAAAAATTATTGCAATTTAGTAAAATCTTTGAGAAATGATTGCAATTTGGTAAAATCTTTGAAAAATAATTGCAATTTGATAAAATCTTTGAAAAAAAATTAAAATTTCGTAAAATTTTGAAAATTAATTGAAATTTTACAAAATCTTTTCATAAAAATTGAATTTTTGAAAAAAAATGAAAAAATAATATAGAAAATAATAATCTTTTAAGAAATAATTGAAATTTGCTAAAATCTTTGAAAAATAATTGAACTTCCGAAAAATATATAAAAGAAACTTAATTTTTAAAGAATTTTAATTAAAAAATAATCTCTCCGAAATTTTAATAAGCCAAAAAAGTAAATTTCAACAAATTTTTCATTTACTTTCTTTGAAGGTAATTAAATCTTAAAAAATTATTATAAAAAATTTCGAAAAATTTTTATTTTTATAATTATTTTAGTTTTTGAAAGTAAGTGAGTTTCTTGAAATAATTTTTGTATAATTTAAAGAAAGCTAATTAATTTCTTGAAGAATTTTAATTAAAAATTTGAAACATGATTTTTTTTCTTCAAAATGTTAAAAATAATTCTAAAATGTTATTACTTTTTTATGTATTTGAATTTTCGGAAATATATCATCGAAAATATTGAAAATAATTGAATTTTAAACAATTAGAATGAAAAAATTTGTAGAAAAGGTTAATTCAAAAATATTTTAATATTAGTTTTATAGCTGAATTTTCATTTTCATTAAATTTACACTTGAAGATTTTTCATTTTAATTTTTGAGCATTCAATTATTTCAAAAAATTTCCAATTAAAATTCTTTAAAAGTTAATTTTCAAAACTTGTAATAAAATACTTGAAAAAATGAATTATTTTCAATTAAATTAAAAAAAAATTCAATTATAGATTTATTTCGAAAATTTAAATTGGAAAAATAACTGAAAAATAATTTTCGAAAGATTTGTTTATAGTTATTTTTCACATTAGAAAAGTCGAAATAATTTGTAATTCATACTAAAAATGTGGTATTTTGTTGCAAAATTTGGAAGAAAAGTCGAAAAAGTCGAAATATTTCGAAATAAGTCAACAAAATTCGCATTATTCGAAAATAGTCGAAAAAAGTCGAAAAAGTCATAATAAATAAATCCGAGGTCTGATTTTATAATTAAGTTAGCCATTAAGAAGAAATCTAATAAGTCCAAAAAAAATATTAGCTATATTTTTGTATTTTTTTTAATATGAAAAAGTCAAAAATTAAATTCGTAAACAATTTTTAATTAAAACCTACATTTATTAAAAGAATCGAAAATGAAATACACTTAGCAGAATTTCAAATTTAATTTAACTTTTTCATAAATAAAATATATGAATATTTATTAATTAATCTTTCGATTCTTTTTTGGATATTTTCTTAAATAAGTTTTTTATTCACAGTTTTCCTAAAAACGAAGGGAACAGAAATTGTAAAAAAAAACATCGAAAAAAATTATCCAAACCAGAAAGAAACTACGAATTTCTTTCAAATAGGCGAATAAAAAAAAATTTAGGAAAAACTAATTAATTTTGTGTTACGAGAGATATATATTTTTTTCTTTTGCGAAAAATTGAAACAAATGGCTTTGAAATTGCTGTTTAATTATAAGAAAAAAAAATTCGCTTCGACGATGAGCATCGAAAAATATATTTTTTCACAAAACCGACTTTTTTTCATGGTTAAAAAAAATACTTTTGAAAAGTTTTCTTTACTTCTTTGGTATAAGTGAAAGAAGTGAAATTAAATGAATTAAAGTTTTATTACAAAAATAGGAAGAAAAATAGTTTTCGATACTGAGCGTCTTACGAATTCTTCGGGAACGTCCCGAAAAAGTGTGAAAAATTTAGGAAAATTTTTAAATACAGGGGCCAATGTTAATTAGAAATTTGATACAAACAAAAAAATGTATCGAATAATAATTTAATGTAGAAAAATTGAACAAAATAAATACAATCAATTTTTTAAATAAATAAAAAAAGAGTTCTACACAAAAACAAAAATGTAGTCCTAGAATTGGTAAAATATAATTATAGAGGGTTAAGGAAAAAAAAAGAATTTTCAAATTTAGAAAATGTGATATATTCGAAAACAAAAATTGTATAATAAGAAATAGAATATATTGGAAAAATTCGGATAATGAATTCTGTAATATTTTTTTTTTTTTGTAATAAAATGTATAGAAATTCTTATGTACAAACTATTAATAGTGGGATTAATTAAAAATGTTAAGTATCCTGAATTCCTAAACTTTACAATTTTCGTCGATTTATCATCCGAAAGATAGTTGCTGTCAAAATAATTTCAATTTTACTTTTTCCATTTAACATTTTACCTAAATTTTACGTGAATTGAAAGTCTTTTAATCAGTCGGTTTTTAAATTAGAATGCAAAGAGCAAATTTTATATATATATAATTGTAAAAATTAATTATTTTTTATGATTATATAAATTAATAATATATAATTTATAAATTAATTATATTGTATAGTTATATAAATTAGTATATAATTTATAAATTAATGAATAATTTGTTCATTAAAAATTGTGGCATGAAAGGAAAAATAAAATTAATCAATGATTTATTTTGACACCAACAATCTGAATTTAAAAAAAAAAATTACAATTTGCAAAGTTCTATGAAAACAAATTATTGGAAGCAAGCGAATCCAATTTCTATCCAAAAACTTTGATCTTCATTTCCAATGTCTCGCATTGCCAAATCCAAAATTGGAAGTCTCAGCGGCTTTTCAGTTTTGTAAGTAATTATTGTCTTGGCCCAATCCTTCGTTCGAAACTACAAAAAAAAAAGTTTTACATTTTATTATTTTAGTTATTTTATACAAAATCTTGTGTGAAAGTAAATTCATCTTCACTTTTACGTAAATTATTAAATTACGCACATATGTGACGCGCTTCCAAGAAAGGTACCTAAGAAAGAAAAAAAAATTCTAAATTTTAGAAAAGATTTATAATTGTTGGAGTAAAAATACAGAAAGAGAGTCAACAAAATTTTTGCTAAACTTCAGCGTTGACACAAAATTTTGTACAAAAATGGGCTTTGTACCCGTAAATAAATAAATAAATAAATAAAAATTAAATTTTATTTTTTCCTGATTTTCCAAACAAAATTATCCTTTTTTCTCGAACACTAAAGGATGTTTTCATTCACTCTAAAAAATAATTAGACAAAAAAGTTCTATTTGAGTCACTTACGAATTTCTGAGACTGTGAAATTATTTAAAAACATCAATGACTTATTTTTAAATAAATATTTAATCATCATTATTTTGTTTCATAGGAAAAATCATTATTTTATATTATAAGAATCTTGTGACTGTAAATATTTAAATTTTATTTTCTTTATTTCAATTCAATTGTTAAATTAAATTATTTATTAGTAGTTTTTTAAAAAATTCTTTCAGAATTTAAAAATTCATAATTGTATTCATAAAAATCAATTTTAAAAAATTTCGATTATTCAGAAATTCTTGAATTAAATACATTTTTGGAAAATAAAAGATTCAGATAATTTAAGAAAACATTCAATGAAAATTCTTCATAAAATATTCAAGTATTATGTAAAATTGTAATTGAAATTGATTTTTATTAAATAAATTTTTATTAGAAAATTCTACAAGAATTCAATTAATTAAATATACAAAATTAAACAACTTATTAAAAAATTGAATGTTTCTTAAAATTCTATTCTCATAAAGAATGTTATTAACTAACTTTCAAATATTTTTATAAATACTACAATTGTTAGAAGGAATTAAATTATTTTTAATCCAATTTAAATAAAATTACAGGAAAGAATTTAATTATATAAAAAATTTCCATAAAATTCTATTTTAACAAGAATTTTTGAATTCTTAAAAAATAATTAAATTATTGTCGAAATATTGATAAAGAAGAAAAAAATTGCATTATTTTCAATTATTTCTATAAAATTTTTCAAACAAATTTAATTATTTCTCAAAGTTTTAATAAATTCTTCGAAACATTTAAATTATTTTTCTAATTAGTAAAATTTTTTGCAATAATTCATTTATATTTATAAATAGTAAAATCCTTTGCAGAAATTTAATTATTTTCTAAACAATTTTAATAGAATTTCTCGAAAGAATTTTAATAAATTCTGCGGAACAATTCAATTATTTTTATAAATAGTAATAAAATTCTTCGCAAAAATTCAATTACTGTTAATACAATTTTAATATAATTCTTCTTCTTCTTCATAAAATCCAATTGCTTTCAAAATTTTGAATTACAATTTTTAAAGAAACTCCATTAGTTTAAAAAAAATTTAAAGAAATTCTTCAAAAGAATTTAATGAGGTTATTTAAAAATTTTAATAAAATTCTTCACTAGAATTTAATAACATTTTTAGAAGGAATTCTATTATTATCAAATTTTTTGATAAAATTCTTTGCAATAATTGTCATTATTTTCAATTATTTCTAAAAAATTCTTCAAACCAATTTAATTATTTCACAAAATTTTAATAAATTCTTCGAAACATTTCAATTATTTCTCTAAATAGTAAAATTCTTTGCAGGAATTGAATTATTTTGAAAATTATTTTAATTAAATTCCTCGGATGAATTCAAATATTTTTAAACATTTTCATAAATTTTAATAAATTCTTCGAAACAATTCGATTATTTTTATAAATACTACAATTCTTTGAAGGAATTAATTATTTTCAAACAAATTTTAATTAAAATTACACGAAAGAATTTAATTATTTTCACAAATTTCCCTAAAATTATATTTTAACAAGAATTTTAAATTCTTTATAAATAAATCAATTCTTTGCAAAATGTTTATTGGAAAGAAAAGAATTTTTTCCAACACTATTTAATAAAAATCCCATAATTCCATTGCTTCTTAGGTACCTTTCCTGGGAGTGCGTCGTCATCCACTTACCTGACATTCGTCCACGGCAACATCGTATTTAAGCCGTCGATTTCCTCTCGCTGCCAATTCCACGTCATTCCAAGCCAAAAGTTTCATTCCTCGTCTATAATTTTTGCGTTCTGAGTCAAAATACGCAACGCTATTTTTACAATGATATGTAATATTTTGCTCAGCTTGTTTCGATAACATTTGCAAGAAACTTATCTGATTATTGTCGGCTTTATATGTCACCTATTTTTGAAAATATATTCTTACGTAATATGTTCATAATTGTACAATAATTACAATAATTTGTGAGAAATGATCTTTTATACGTTTAAATAAATAAATAAATTGAAGAAAAATTTTGAAACCTTAAGCAATTAGTTATTTTCTTTTCAAAACAAAAAATTTACCTTGATACTGGGTTTAATTTCACTTAGCCAAATTTCTTGTTCTCCTCCAATGTAATTAATTTCCTTCGTTCGACTTGGACTCGATAATAAGCACGTTGAACGTTTCTCAGCATCGCAATGCACCAAAATTGAATCCTGTGTATCGCCTCCATTTGGATCGATCCAATATTCTCCTGGTGACAGAAAATAAAATCATTTTATCAAAAGCGTTAAAATGAAAACAAAATTTGAATTAAAATTTAAATAAAATTAAAATGTATTGTTTAATTCATTTTTTGTTAACTTGCCTGATTTTTTCTCGGGATAAGTTGCAAAAAGATCGCCACACGTTTTCGCCGGGGAATTTTTCTCGCCACTTGGCTTTGTAATCATTGTTTTCACATAATTCTCCAGACGATTTTGCATTTTTGCGAAAAATTCCTTTTTCTCGTCAAGCGACATTTCGTTGCCAAAATATCTCGCCGGTTCATCGCCAAGAGGTGAATCCGAAGGTCCTTTACTTGAACCCTGGCCCATGTCTGCAAATATATTTCAATGAAAAAGAGGGAAAATCGAAAATTTTCGTAAAAGAAAGAGAAGTAAATTAATTTAACGTCATTTAATTTAAAGTAAATTAATTTATCGTAATTTAATTCAAAGCAAATTAATTTATGAAAAAATAATGAAATTAACTAAAATAGGCAGCGAGCGAGGCAGCATCGTAGCCTAAACTGCCATCTCCAGGAGGTCCTGGCGGTCCAGGTGGACCTGGAGGACCCGCAGAGCCTTGACGACCGTCTCCTGGTGGTCCTCTTGGTCCGGGATTTCCAGTTGGTCCCAAAAGTCCTGGACTTCCGTCTCGACCAGGATTTCCTCTCATGCCATGCTCTCCGTCCTTGCCTGGCAAGCCAGGACTTCCTGATGATCCTGTTTTCAAAGGAAAAAAAAATGTTTAATTTTCAAACACTCTCTATGGAGAAAAAGGTTTATTTTCTATTCGGTATTGAGATCTTTTTTAACCTTTGTCGCCCGGTAAACCCTGTGATCCAGGTAATCCTTGTAAACCAATAAAACCCCGATGTCCTTTCATTCCTTTTGCACCATCTAAACCTCTTTCTCCCCTTTCGCCATCGGGACCAGCAACTCCTGGTTTTCCTCTGAGACCCTATTAATGTTTACCATGATAAAAACAAGGAAAAACACAAATTTCATGCAAAATAATAATAATTATTATTATTATAGTTCCTTTATTGTTTTTAGCAAATTTCAATAAAACTCTTCGCTAGAATTTAATAATTTAGAAAATTTCTTGATATAATTCGATTGTTTTTTGAATTTCAATAATTCATTAATTTTAAAATTCAAATCAATTTTAAAATTCAAATTGAAATGAAAAATTATCATAAAAAAAATTCTTCAAACTTACCGGTGTTCCTTCGACACCCGGAAATCCAGTGTCACCTTTCGGTCCTTTTTCTCCTGGAGGTCCAGGATTTCCGATACTTCCGGGTGCACCCTAAAAAGAATAATTTGCAAAAACAGAATTAGAAATATTGTCAAGTCTACCTCATTTAAATTCTTATATATTTTATTCTTATTACTTTTATTTCGAAAGTTACAGACGTCGATTTTATTTGTTCGAAATAGAGAAAAATAATATTTTTCTTCCATTTTATCCAACGTTTCTCAGTTAATAATTACTAGTTTCAAATTCAGTTAAAATAGAATAATAATTTAATACTACAATGCCTATGGCAAAATAATAATTTTCTAATCTTCAGAAATGAATGTAAAATTTAATTTACTTGCAAACCGGGAGCTCCAGGAATTCCAGAAGGTCCAGTCGCACCAGTAAGTCCTTTTTCTCCATGCTTTCCACTATGTCCGGGCAGTCCTGGCTTTCCAGGCGGTCCTTCTACTCCAGCTTCGCCCACAGGACCCGGAGGACCGATAGGTCCCGTTATTCCCGGAGGGCCAGAAACTCCTTCAGGTCCTTGCTTTCCCATCGGGCCAATTTCTCCCTGCGAATGGAAATTAATTTTGAATTAAGTAATTAATTCCAATTAGTTACAAATTAATTCATTTATTCTTCAGTCAACGAGCGTTTTTTGTTTAAATAATTTTAACTCGCTATTAAAATGGAAAGAAAGTTTACAAAAATAATAAAATGTATTTAAAATTTAAATAATTGGTAAAGAGTCTAAAATACCGGAGCTCCTCGAGATCCTCTTGCGCCTGGGGGTCCAGTGAGTCCTGGCAATCCTGGCAAACCTCTATCGCCCTGCGGTCCTGGACTTCCAGTTGCTCCAGGTGACCCCGGTGATCCTTCAGCGCCACTTTCTCCTTTTGCGCCATCAGATCCTGACGGTCCGGGACTGCCACTGGATCCAGGATTACCGGGACGACCTACTTCTCCTGGCGCTCCTTTCACACCTTGAATTCCCGGATTGCCCGGCGGTCCAATTTTTCCCTGAGGTCCCTATTAAAAATAGTTATTTTTCTCTGAAAACACATTTTTCATGTTCAAAAATCGCTAGAAATTCAAAAAAATATACTTGTACTAGAAAATGTTACGAGCGGAACATTCAATTGAATTCATTGAATAAAAATTGTTATTCAATTTGTTGTAATATAAATTACAAAGTTTTTTATTTTCAAATATAAATTTCATAAATAATTTCATAGTAAAAATTTTTAAAAATTCACTTTTTAAGTACAAAATTAATTATTACTGTTCATATTGAAAAAATTTTAATAAATTTTCACGAAAGAATTCAATAATTTTCTAAAATTTTAATCAATCCTTCTAAACAATTCAATTATTTTTTTAAGTAGTAAAATCTATACAAAAATTCAATTAATTTTATAAATAGTAAAATTCTTTGCAGGAATTTAATTATTTTCAAAAAAAATGTTTAATTTAATTCCTCGGATGAATTCAAATACATATTTTAAAATATTTTCATAAATATTTATTTCCTCAAATTTTAATAAATTCTTCGAAACAATTCAATTATTTTTACAAAGACTATAATTCTTTGAAGGAATTAAATTATTTTTAATCCAATTTAAATAAAATTACAAGAAAGAATTCAATTATTTTCAAAAGTTTTATAAAATTTTATTTCAACAAGAATTCGAAATTCTTTAAAGATAATTCAATTATTGTCAAAATATTTATAAAAAAAGAACAACGAAAATTCCATTATTTTCAATTATTTCTATTAAATTCTTCATATCAATTTAATTATTTCCCAAAATTTTTATAAATTCTTTGAAACATTTCAATTATTTTTCTAAATAGTAAAATTCTTTGCAACGATTTTAAAATTGAAAATATTTAAAAAGAAAAATTATAATATAGTAAAATTATTTGCCGGAATTTAATTATTTTCAAAAAAAATTAAATTAAATTAAATTAAATTATTTTAAATCCAATTCTATTTCAACAAGGATTTTTGAATTCTTTAAAAATAATTCAATTATTGTTAAAATATTTATAAAAAGTTCAAAAATTTCATTATTTTCAATTACTTTAACAAAATTTTCATACCAATTGAATTATTTTTAAAAATATTTCTAAATTCTCCGAAACGTTTCAATTATTTTTTATAAATAATAAAATTCTTTGCATTCATTCATTTATGTTTATAAATAGTAAAATCTTTTGCAGAAATTTAATTATTTTCAAAACAATTTTAATAGAATTTCTCGAAAGAATTTTAACCTTTAAATATTAAAATAAAATAAATTTATTTTCTAAACGTTTAATTATTTTTCTAAATAGTAATAAAATTCTTTGCAAGAGTTCAATTATTTTTAATAGAATTTTAATGAACTTTTTCTTCATAAAATCCATTTGATTTCAAAATTTAAAATTACAATTTTTAAAGAAGCTCCATTAGTTTAAAATAAATTCAAAGAAATTCTTCAAAAAATTTTAATTATGCTTTTAGAAATTTAATTTTAATTTCAACTCTATTATTAAATAAAAGATGATTTAAAATATCGTACAATCGATCCAACTAATCCGGGATTTCCTGGAGGACCAAGAGGTCCAGTCTCTCCCCTTGCACCAGGTTCACCTCGAGATCCTTTCACTCCCTGCGGTCCGTGTCTTCCTTGAGGACCCAATTCACCTGGAGCGCCTATTTACCAATTTGATAAACAAAATTCATTACATTAAAAAAAACATTCATTAAATTAAAATCAACCATTAAAAAATAAAATTGTGTCCTAAATACCAGTTTTTACACAGAAAAACGAATTCTTTTGATAAAAAACAAAAAGGAACATAAATACGGAGTTTAGAGATTTAATTTTACCTGGTAGACCCTGACTTCCCCTGTCGCCCTTCAATCCAGAATGACCTGAATCCCCCTTAGCGCCGGGAAGTCCAATCAAACCCGGAGGTCCTGGAAATCCTTGATTACCTTGAGGACCTTGCAAGCCTCTCTCGCCAGGACCTCCTGGAGGTCCACTTTCGCCTATTGAACCTTGCGGACCCGGATCTCCTCTCTCAGCCGGTTCTCCAGCAGGACCAGCCGGACCTGTCAGTCCCTGTGGACCTCGATCTCCCATTCGACCTTCAAATTCATTTCTTCCAATTAAAAAAAAAAACAATCACATTCCACAAAATTAAATTAATTTTTAAATTAATTAAATTACTATTAATTACATTTCTTCCAATTAAAAAAAACAATCACATTCCACAAAATTAGATTCAGTTTTAAATTAATCGAATTACTTAATGTAATGGCAGTAAATTCAATCAGAATGATTGAAAACAACATTAATTGAAAATTGAAAAGTTCACCTTGTTGGCCTTCTGGACCCAGAGGACCAGTTGCACCCTTATCACCTTTCGGTCCTGCGTCTCCAGTGGGTCCCTTCAAACCCGGCAAACCAAGCAAACCGGAAGCTCCGGAAATTCCTCTTTCGCCTTTAGGACCCGGGAGACCCTGAGATTTCGATAAAGAAAAAAAGCATTAAAAAAATTATCCTCTGGAAAATTTTATTTTTCTTGAAAAGTTCTTTTTTTATTATAATTGAATCTAACATTGAGACCGTCAACGCCTGGTGCTCCAATTTCTCCCTTCGCACCACCGAGTCCCGTTGCTCCGACGGGCCCTCTTTCTCCAGGAGCTCCTCTCTCGCCTCTATTCCCAGTACTTCCTGGTGGTCCCGCTTGTCCTCGCGGTCCAAGTTCTCCGTCTTTTCCCGGCGTTCCTGGATTTCCTGGCGCCCCGGGCAATCCCTAAATGGAAACGATGGAAAATATTTTTTCCTTTACTTTGCTTTGGTAGCAGGCTTCACACTCAAAAATTAGTTTTTAAAAAAGTAACAAAGCGTAGCTTTGATACTGAAAAAAGTAGTTATCGAAAATTAATTTTAGTCAGCGAATTTAGAGCGATGCAAATTTCTCTCAAAATTAAAGAAAAAAAAGTAGCTTTCAGTATCGTGAGTCTAAAAAAAGTATCGAAATAGTAGCAAATTGTAAAAAAAAGTAGTAAATACTTTATTTTCTTTATTTTTAATTTGAAAAACTTTTACTTGAAATCCTCGTGAACCGATGGGACCCGGAGGTCCTTTATCACCAGCAATTCCTGTTAAACCAGTCGGGCCTTGAACTCCAATAGGACCCGGTTTGCCAGTTTCGCCTTTTATTCCCGGCGGTCCAGGAAGTCCTGCTTCTCCGTCTTTTCCAGGATCTCCCTAACAAAAAACCAAAAAATTCCATAAATACAATGTTCTCCACTATAATTAATTAGTAAATAATAATAATAATAATAATAATAATAATAAGGAAAAATATAATTTTATTATTTATTGCTATAAATTATATTTTTCTTTTTTTCTTTATTGTACGTACGTGATATCCTTTTTCTCCCACTGGTCCCGGTGGACCAGGTATTCCTTGTGGACCAACAGGTCCCTGTTCACCAGTCTTTCCTTCCGCTCCCACAACTCCACGCTCTCCAGGAAGACCCTGTTTACCAGCGGGGCCAGCTCTTCCCGTCGCACCCCGTATTCCCTAAAATTAATTCATTCTCCCGATAAAAAAAACTCTCTGATTCAAATTAAAAAAAAATTTTTAATTAAATTAAAAAAAATTCAAAAATAAATTTGAATAACAATGACAGGGCTCGAACCAGTAAAAGTATTTAAAAATAAGGACCAAAAATGAAAAATTACGGACCAATTACTGACAAAAATATAAAAGAGAACATTTTACTTAAAACTATAAATTAGATTTTTTCATAACTAAAAAAAAAACATGACTCAGAGTGATCGATTACTTCATGTTTTATAATAATTAAAGATAGAGTGATAAAACCATTATCAATTCAATTATTATTTTCAACAATTTTTAACTAAAATTCTACTGAAAATCGATTATTTTTAATAATTTTCATAAAAGTTCTTTGACAATTTTCAAACCCATTTCTTTACAATATTCGATTTTTCAATTATTTGTTAATTCTTCAATTAAATATGTATTAGAAAATAAAAACTTCAAATAATATAAAAAAAAATCGCAATTAAAATTTCTCAAAAAATTAATTCCACAGAATTGTTACTTAGTTAAAAATATGAAAAATTCAAATTTTCAAAGATTTGAATCTGAAACCTTTTCAAAATTCATTTATTTCTAAAACTTTACGCTCTAATACTTTTAATATTCAATTATAATCTAAAATTTTAACTGAAATTCATTTTTAAATCAATTTTTATGAGAAAATTCTACGAGAAATTCATTATTTAAATACAAAAAAACAATTTATTGAATACATATGTTTCTTAAAATTGAATTCTTTTAAAGAATTGTATCAATCAGTTTTCAAATAATTTGAATTCTTTTGCAAAATTTTATTAAAATAGATATTAAAAATAATTAAATTCGGGAAAATTTTTGAAAATAATTGAAATTTTGCCGAGAAATTTATTAAATTTTTTGAAAATAATTCAATTTTAGAGAAGAATTTTATAATTTATGAAGATAATTGATAATTTACGCAAAGAATTGCATTAAAAATGTTGAATGCAATAATTTTATTCTTGAAAGAAATTTAATTAAAAATTTATTAAAAATAATATTTAAATTCTAATAAATAAATTGTAGCAAAGGTTATTAAAATAATTAAATTTCTTTAATAAATTTTAATAAAATTTTCAAGAATAATTACATTTTTCGAGGAATTCGTTTAAAATTGTATTAAAAATAATTGAAATTCTGCAATTAGTTTTATTATTCATCAAAATAATTGAATTCCTAATAAGAATTTTATTATTTGCCAAAAAAATTAAATACCTGTAAAAATTTTATTATTTATCAAAATAATTGTATATTGCGAAGAAATTTATTTAAAAAAATTTGTAAATAATGAAATTCCTGTAAAATTGTTATTATTTTTTTAAAATAATTAAAGGTTTGTGTAGAATTTTAGTAGATTTTTTTTAAATAATTCAATTCTTTTGGAAAATTTTATTAGAATAGCATAGATACCTATTGAAAATCATTGAATTGAGGAAAAATTTTGAAAATAATTGAAATTTTTCCAAGTATTTTATTAAAATTTTTTTTAAATAATTGATATTTCGAAGAAGAATTTAATTATTTCTAAAGATAATTGAAATGTTGACGAGAATTTTTAAAATTTTTTGAACATAATTGAATTTTTGCGAAGAATTTTATTACTTTTGAAAATAATTGAATTCCTTCAATCATTTGGAATTTCTCTAAAATTCTCCAAATTATATCGTATAATTTACGTACTTTACGGACCATTTTTTTCAAAAAACGGACTTTTACGGACTTCAAGCATAGTTACGGACTTTTACGAGATTTACGGACCTAGTTCGAGCCCTGCAATGATAAAATTTTAATAACAACAATAAAATAATGATTTTCTTTAAAATTTTCAAAAACCTGCAATCCTGGAAGTCCCTGACGTCCAATTTCTCCTGGACTTCCTTTGGGTCCTGCAGGACCAGCTCCTCCTCGCTCTCCACTCTGACCTTCGATGGAATAAATATTTTAAATATTTAAAAATAAATAATAGCTCTACTTCGTTACTTTTATTCGATTTTTCAGTATTCTAGAGTTATAGAAAGTGAATTTTACCTTTGGGGCCAATGGGACCTTCACTACCAGGAGGTCCTCTTGGTCCGAGTGTTCCTCGCTCTCCAGGTGGACCAGCAGAACCCGGTGCACCGCGCATTCCCCTCTTGCCTCTCTTACCTTCCGAACCGGCGACACCTGGCAAACCACGAGGTCCTGGCGTTCCCGAGTCGCCTTTCACGCCCACTTCACCTTTGAATCCCTTTTCACCAGGTTCACCCTGAGCAAAAAAAAAAATAATGCGTCAGCAATTAATGAACGTTCTTCAAAAATTTTATTTCACCGAATTGTCTTCGAACTCCATATTTAAAACGAAATGACATTTTTCCGATCTCGGTCAAAAGACATTTCGATTTTTCATTAACTATTAATTTATTAATTTATTCGACTTAAAAATCAGCTTGTGTTGAAAATAGAAAAGAGAAAATGAAACCTACAGGGATTCCTTTCTCGCCAGGTGTTCCAGGACTGCCGGACATACCTGGAAGACCTCTCGATCCAGGAAAACCAGGAAGTCCAACTGAGCCGGCGATACCGGCGTTTCCTTTTTCCCCTTGTTGACCGTCCTTTCCCGGTGGACCTTGTGGACCCGCCTCACCCCCAAGACCCGTACGTCCCGTTTCTCCTGTTTAAGTGAAAAATTCAAAATTAAATAAATTGTCTATACAATATTTCTAACCAGAGATGTAACAAAAATTAATTTTCCTTTTCCCCTGATTTCCAGACAAAATTTTTGACTTTTTCTCTGGCCCTAAAGAATATTGTGATTCACAACTAAAAACAGATACTCAAAACAATGTTTCAAATACATTTATTAAATAATAATAATTGAATGTTTCCTAAAATTGAATTCTCCTCAAGAATTTTATAAACAATTTAAAATACATGAAAGAATTGAATTCCTGCGAAAAATTTTATTAAAATTTTGAAAAATAAGTGAATTTTTCTAGGAATTTAATTGAAAATGTCAAATTACATTTAAAATGTTTCAATCCTCAAAGCATTTATTTATCAAATTTTTTTTCTTCTGAATTTCCCGATTTCCCTGATATTTGTAAACTGTGCTAATAAAAAAAAAAATTTACGAACCCCTTGGACCTGGAGAACCTTGACTTCCTTTTGTTCCCTGAGTTCCTTGATCGCCTTTTACTCCCGGATGACCTGGAAAACCTGGAGCTCCAGATTTTCCAATAGGACCCTTAAAATTTCAAAAATGGAATAAATATTTATTTTTCTCACCCAAAATCTCTTAGTTTCAAATATTCTCAAAATATTTAATTTAAATTCAGATAAATTTCACTTACCGATTGTCCTGGGGGTCCAATCATTCCATCGATTCCTCTAAGTCCCGGTGGTCCTGGAAGTCCTTCTCTTCCTCTCTCGCCTCGAGGACCAGGCGGTCCCTATATTATTTTTCCCACAAAAAAAGAAATTAACGATCTTGCTATTTTAATATTATTAACATTTAATTATTTTCATAAATATGTAATAACATTATTTTGACGGATTCAATTACTTTTATAAATAGTAAAATTCTTTGCAGAAATTCAATTAGTATCAATAAATTTTAATGAAATTGAATATTAATAAAATTTTCAACTATAATTCTGAAGAGACAAGATTTTTGTTGAAAAATTGAAAAAATTCTTTGTTTCTAATTCAATTATTTTCCAAATTGTAGATTTATGTTCGAAATGAAATAAATTAAAATTTCATGAGAAAATAAAAGCGGGAAAAATTAGGACAAAGCCGGGAAAATAAAAATAATTTCCTAGAAAAGGAAAACAGAGTACCATTTGTCCAATTGGTCCAGTTGGACCCGAAGGACCTAGTGGCCCCTTTTCACCGACTGGGCCTTGATCTCCTTTAGCTCCGTCCGAACCAGGAAATCCTCGATGACCTTTCATTCCTGGAAGACCAGGCAGACCTGATGAACCCCTGGGACCTGGAGTTCCTGGAGGTCCTTGTACACCGACATCGCCGTCTTCTCCAGGCTCTCCCTTGAATAAAATGTGTAAAATTAATAATTTATAAATATTACATTTATAAATATTAAATTTATAAATATTACATTTATAAATATTAAATTTATAAATATTACATTCATAAATATTAAATTTATAAATATTACAATTTACAATTTTTTAATAAATTGAAACAAAATTCAACCCAAAATTGTCAGAAAAAAAATTGTTAATTTACGTCTTTTCCGGGAAATCCGGGCAGTCCTCTACTTCCAGGTGGTCCGGCAACTCCTGGAGGTCCTGAATCCCCTGGTTCTCCTCTCGGACCAGGAAAACCCTGCGGTCCAGGAAGTCCTTGCGGTCCTGTAATTATTTTTCACCAAATGAAGTTGCGTTTCATTTTGATCAAATTGTAATGTAATTGTTATCAATTAATAGAAGTTATCGACTTCTGATACCTGACTAATTAATAATTAATAATAATAATGAAAATTAATAATAATAATAATAAAAATAAATAATAATAGAAATTATAATAATAATAATTGATAATTAATTAATCATCAGAAATTGAAAATGAATTTTTAACAGATATTTTACAATGCGAAAACGAAAAAAGAAATTATTTGAAATTGTTAAAAATACCTGGAGGACCACGAGGACCGGAAGGTCCAGTTTGTGCGTGTATGTAGGCAAAAGGATCCGGTCCTGAAGGTCCTTTCTCGTCACCTCCTTGAGCCATGGCTAATTGTTGATAATACATGGAAACCTAGAAAATAAAAGAATATTTCAATTGCTTCAAGTTCCATTCATTTTTCATTTAGAAAAGATTTAATTATTATTTTATAATAATTAAATTAATAATTAATAATAAAATAATAATTTTGATAATATAATAATATAATATAAAATAAATAATAATATTTTGGAAACTTGAATAACTTACATCAGGAGCAGGAGAACCGGAAATATCGGAACGCGTTGGTCGTGCAGTTGACATAGAATCATCCTTTAATTATAAAACGTATGAAACTTGTGTCACTATTTACCCATAAAGTGTAAATTCAATTCAATTCAATTAATAAAATTTCAATTCAAGTAAATTTAGTAAATTAGGTAAGTCAAATTATTGTTATATGTGTAAAAATTATCAATTTTTTTTCTCATTTTACTCACGCGTGATCCGGAATATACAGAGTTGACTCGATTACTTTCACCAGGAACGATTTCTGATGATTGCTTTTAGAGAAAAAGGCAAAGAAACATTTTATACTTAGTAACCTTCATTTGAATGTAACTTTTAAAAAAAAGTCCTATGACGCGCTTTCAAAAAAGATATTAAAGATGAAAACGACTCAAAGGTTATTTTTGTCTTACTTTTCTTTTAATTAAAACTTTCTTTGTCTTAATTACTTTGATTAATTATTTAAGACTAAAATCAGTTTTTCTTGAATATTTTTTACGCGACAATGTCTTGAAGTTCAATCATTTTTAATAGTCATCGATTCTTTTTCTGTATCTTTACTCCAAAAAATAAAAAAAAAATTTTAAACGTTTTTATTCTTTTAGGTATATACTGTTTTTGAAAGCGCATCGTCTTTTCAATGAAAATAACAAAAAAAGTTATTTACATCATTTTCTGGCTCATCTGCTTCTGAATCAGAATTTTCCAAAGATTCCGAATCTGCAAATTCGAAGAAAATATATAAAATAATATTCGATAATAAGTAAATTAATACTTAATGAAAATTAATACTGAAATGAGTATTTAAAAAAATATCTACCATTTATTGTGCACGGAATGAGATGTGAACAGTCGGGTTTTCCTCGATTGCATACACAAAGTGTGCAATTATTTGGCTTCCATTCTTCACCATGTCTTCGGAAAATTCCCTCATATTCGCAAATTGTGTTTTCTATGTAAGCAAAAAATATTTTTCTTTAATTAATTAGCTAATGGAGAAAAATCAATATTCTTAACTTTCTTTTTAATAATTTTTCTTTCTAAATGTTTTTAATTTTTAAATTAATGTAGTTACTGAAAAGCATTAAATTCTTGTTATTCATCAAAAAATTTCAAAATGTTTGAATTCTTTCGAGACATTTTCTAAAAACAAAAAAAATTGTATTGAAAATATGTAAATTCTCACAAACAAAATTTATTTATGAAAAAAATCGAAATGAATACTAATTCAAATTCGTTAAAAAAAGAAGAATGTTATTAAAAATGCACTAAAAATAAGTTAATTGGTTTGAGAAATTTATTTGAATTTTTTCAAAAATACTAGAATTTTTTTTAATAACTTTTATTAAAAATTTGGAAAGTTATTGAATTTTATGAAGAATTCTTTTAGGTTTTAAAAGAACGTATATTTATTATTAAATGTAATTAATGATTTTATTAAATTTTTTAAAACAATTTTATTAGTTTTCATGAATAATTAATTTTTTTGGCAGAATTTCTTTATATTTCATGAACATAAAGTAGATTTATATTAATTTTTTTTAAATAATTGTAATTTACAAGGAACTTTATCAAAAACTTTTGAGAATAATTGAATTTTCTAGAAAGATTTAATTATAATTTAAAAATTAATTGAATTTTTGCGAAGAATTTTACAAAATTTAAAAAAATAATTGAATTGTTTCGAATTGCTCACATTTGTTTTTGAAAATAATTTGAATGTTTTGAATGAATTTTAAGAAAAATTTTGAAAATAATCGGATTCAATTGAAAATTTTTTACTAAAAAGTTTAAAAACAATTAATTTTTTTTTAAGAATTTTATCACAACTGTTGAAAATAATTGAATTTACTTAACATTTTTGTAAATAATTATATTATTTTTAGAAATTTTATTAAAACTGTACATTGAAAATAATTTAATTCTTCCAAACAAATTTTATTGTTTATGAGAATAGAAATTTTTGCGAAAAGTATTATTAACATTTTTGTAAACAATAAACAAGAATATTTATTTTTCTCTATAATAAATGAATTCTTTAAATTTTTAATCTGATATTATTCAAAAATTTATGTTTATAATTGAAAATATGTAAAATTTTCCAAATTTACAAAATAATAATCAATGGAATAATTATAAATTAATTAATTGCGGCATAAATGAATTTCTTTCACCATTTTCCGTATTTGGAGTGTCAGATGCAGATTGAGAAGAATAAACAGGCCTTAATGTTATTGAAACCGGTGTCGATTCGGAAAGTCTCGAGTGTCCTGAAAAAAGTAAATGAAATTATTTTATTGATCAAATTTTTTTGTTTCTGAAAAAAATTATTCAAGACTTCAAGTTTTGAAATGTGTAAAAAATGTTGAATTTATTCGTGAATTTTATTCGTAAAATGTTAAAAATTTTCCTTTAGTCTTGACTTTTAATTTACCATAAATTCCAGGTGTGGAATAATGTACAGTTTCCGTTTGAGTTTCCTCTGTAGATGTTTCTGAAAGGATAAAAAATTGATGAATTCTTTCTAAGAATTAAATTTTGAGAAACATTCAATTATTCAATAGATTATGTTTTTATTTTTTTGTATTAAAATAGTTGAACTTCAATTGAAATTGTAGTAATTAAATATTGAAAGCGTAAAAGTACGATTTTATTTAGAAATAACTAAATTTTGAAAAAATGATTAAATTGAAATCGTTAGAAATTTTAATTTTTCTAAAACAGTAATAATATTTCAATTTTGACTTTGAGAAATTTTTGACATATTTTCTTAATTCCGTGTAAAGAATTTGAATGAAATTTTATTCGTTTACGTTTAAAGACTATTTTTAAATAGAATTTTATTTTTTACGATCAAAAATTTAGAAAACAATTGATTTTTTCAAAAATTTAGAATTAATTAATTTATTAATTATTAATTAATTTTTGGCAAGAATTAGTTTTTATGAATAATTAAATTCTTTTAGACGAGTTTCTTTAAATTTTTAGATTTTTTTTTAATATCTTTACCTAAAGATTTGGAAAATAATTGAATTTTTCCAATTTTGAAAAATAATCTTGTCGCTTTTTGCTTGTAATTGAAAATTTGATTTTTGCAAAGAATTTCAGTTTCTGAAGGTAATTCATTCATTTATTTATTTATGAATCCTTTCAAAGAAATATGCGTACTTTTAACACGTTTTCTATACAATTTGTGAAAATTATTCAATTCTTGCATAGAATTTTTCCGGATCTTCCGATTAGTTAAGACACTGAAATAGTGAATTATTTCGAGTGTGAAACCTGGAATTTAGATTATACTTTGAAATGCAGTATGGATTTTAATTGTTAATTTTCAACAACTGGCACAATGCGAAGGAAGCATACGTCCAAGAAACTTCCGGTTTTCGCCATATGATAAATTAATTGATTCGCAACACGATTCGCAATTGCCTCGAATTAACAGCCATTAATTGAAAAGGGTCAAATGCAGATCATGATCTCGTCCATCATTTCGAGGAGAATTTAATTTCAACAAATAAATGCGCGTGAAAATATGAAAAAAAATTCTACATTTACTGCGGGGTCGTGAATTTTATAAATTTCGACGAAAAAGAATTGTGCTAAGGAAAATTTTAATTAATTCAAAGAGTTTAATGCTAGTAAGTAAGTAAGATGATCCCTTCGATACGTATATATATATACGCAAGATAATTCATATCATGAGTTCGCGTGACTCGCTATTATACAATGACTATGCAGCCAGTGTATGGAGTTCGCTATTAAAAGTAATAACGAGGGATGCTGCACAGAACTTTGTCTTTGTTTCTTAGGCCTCTCCTCTCCTCAATCAACGCATTCGAAAGCTGTGTATCTATATTAGAAATGCAATCGGCTCTTGTGTGCGAGAAACTCAAGTATGTCGTGCAAAAGAAACGGAAGCGAATCGATAATACTCTGAAGAAGTTCATTTTGCGATAAAATCCTCCGACAAGAAGCAAACTACTTGAGAGACTTTATAAGGCAATAGTCTTTACATTCAGCACTATATCGTTCATTGCTCAGGAATATTTTTATTTTCTCAATTTTCCATTTTTCCTTCTGAGGGAAAAAATACTGTTTTGCGTAAAAATTCCAGTATTCTTCGCCTTCTCCTCTTTCTTCTTTTCGTCTCGGAATCGCGAGACGAAAAGAATGAAAACAATCGAATGTCGTCGAGGATTCCAGAAGCGTTAAAAAAAATTCCCAACTCTTTTTCTCCTTCTTAGCAAGAAATAAAAAGTCTCGTTTTTCTATTTTCAAAAAGGTCAACGTACGTTTCTCTGTGAAAAAAAAAATAAATTTGAATAAAGTGAAAATAAATTTGTCCTCTTATTTCATTACTTTGTGAGAAATGAATAAATAAGTGAAATTGAATTTAAAAAGGAAGCGAATTTGAATTTCAATAAAAAAAAGGAGAATCTGAATTTGAAAAGCAAAAATATTGACGAATAACTGACCATTGCTGTCGTCGTACTCCTCGTAATAATCCTCATATTCCGAGTATAAATCCGAATGGACATTCGGCAATTGAGTTGGTTTCGGTCGATGTCTCTTCGTTTTTGCAGACTCCAATTGGGCCAAATTTTGGACCACGAGGAAGGCTGCGATTAGAAGAATGGTCCTCCACTTCCCCATTTGCCGCCGATTGTGTCTTCTTTTCTCTATTCACTTCCTGATTTCCTCCACCACTATATAGGAGCCGAACCCGGCTCTCACTGTGCTTGAGGGCAAACTAGACATGTGACAAGACTCGTGTCATCTATTTAGCAGATGCTTCTTCCATCGCAGAAGAGGTCATCATCCTCCGGAGTAGCAAAACTTCACCCCTCTTCTTGCATTTTTTCGCCAACTCTTATTCCCATGAGCCATCGTCCTTCTTTTTTCCCTATATAAAGATCCAAGTGAGAAAAATTATTATTTATTAACAGAAATAATACCTTTCACATATGATGAGAATGTAGAAAAAAAAAATTCATTCATACTCCCAGGGGTTGAAATAATGGAAAATAAATATCAATTTTGCAATTCGAATCGTCTTCTTTCGGTCCAGGACAGAGTTGACACAATTTAATTTTGTTTTTCCCTGATTTTCAGACGAAATTTTTAACTTTTTTCCTAAATCGTTGGAAATTATTTTCGTCATTTCAATTCAATTATTATTTCCTACAACTTTTAACAAAAAATCCTTTTAATAAATTAAATAAATTAATTAAATTTTAGAAAAAATTCTCTAATTTTCAAATTTATTTACTTATAATTTAATTTTACGAAATTTCATCGATTTCGAAATTTTATTCGGCAAATTCTATGAAAATTTAATTATTCAGACGAAATTTTGCCTTTTCTCTATCTCTTCAAAAATATTTTCATTATTATAAGCCAATTATTATTTTCTACAATTTTTAACAAAAATTCTTTTTTACATAAAAATTCCTTTTAATAAATAAAGAAATAAATACATAAATAAAAATAAATAAATTGAATTTTTGAAAAAATTCTATGAGAATTCAATTATAAAATACAAAAATAAAAAATTTCGTTGAATAATTGAATGTTTCGAAATTTTATTCGGAAACTTCTATGAAAATTTAATTATTCAGACGAAATTTTGTCTTTTCTACTGACTCTTCAAAAATATTTTCATCGTTTTAATTCAATTATTATTTCCTACAACTTTTAACAAAAATTCCTTTGAATAAATTAATAAATAAATTAATTAAATTTTAGAAGAATTTCTCTAATTTTCAAATTTATTTACTTATAATTTAATTTTACGAAATTTCATCAAATTCGAAATTTTATTCGGAAACTTCTATGAAAATTTAATTATTCAGACGAAATTTTAACTTTTTTTCCAAATTCGTTCAAAATTATTTTCATCGTTCAAATTCATTTATTATTTCCTATAATTTTTAACAAAAATTCTTTTTTATAACTTTTATTTTTGAAAATAGTTTCCAAGGTTTTTCAAATTTATTTACTTAAAATTTAATTTTAAAAAATTTCACCGATTTCGAAATTTTATTCGGAATATTCTATGAAAATAAAATAAAAATAAATAAAAGTTTTTCATTATTCACAAGAAATTTGAACTTTTTTCCCAATTCGTTCAAAATTATTTTCATCGTTTCAATTCAACTATTATTTCAGCTACAATTTTTAACAAAAATTCTGTTTAATAAATTAATTAAATTTTTAAAAGATTTACAATATTTTTCAAATTTATTTACTTAAAATTTAATTTTACGAAATTTCACCGATTATTCGGCAAATTTTATGAAAATTTAATTATTTAGGCGAAATTTTGACTTTTTTTCTGTCTGTTCAAAAATATTTTCATTATTATAAGCCAATTATTATTTCCTAAAATTTTTCACAAAAATTCTGTTTAATAAATTAATAAATAAATTAAATTTTTGAAAATATTCTCCAAGATTTTTCAAATTTATTTTCTTATAATTTAATTTTACGAAATTTCATCAATTTCGAAATTTTATTCGGCAAATTCTATGAAAATTTAATTATTCAGACGAAATTTTGCCTTTTTTCTATCTCTTCAAAAATATTTTCATTATTATAAGCCAATTATTATTTTCTACAATTTTTAACAAAAATTCTTCTTTACATAAAAATTCCTTTTAATAAATAAAGAAATAAATACATAAATAAAAATAAATAAATTGAATTTTTGAAAAAATTCTAAGAGAATTCAATTATAAAATACAAAAATAAAAAATTTCGTTGAATAATTGAATGTTTTATGAAATTGAATTTCTGAAAAAATTACCAACTTGAATAATTGAATTCTATGGACGAATTTTAACAAAACTTTAAAAGAATAATTCATTTTCCCAGGATTTTATATTGAAAATAATTGAAATTTTGCGATGAGTTTTCTTTTAATTATTACAAAAAATAAATTTGAAATCACAACAAAAATTTTATTGTTTATGAAAATAATTGAATATCTGTAAATTTTTTTATTATTCAAGAAAATAATAAGAAAGAAATTTATTTAAAAAAAATTTGTAAACAATTGAATTTCTTTGAAATTTTTATTATTTATAAAAATATTTAAATGTTTGCGTAGAATTTTATCAAAAATTGTTCTGAATAATTTGGAGAATTTTAGAAAAATAGTAAATATTAAAAATCATTGAATTGAGAAAATTTTTTGAAAATAATTAAATTCTGGACAAGAATTCTTTTTAGAATATTTGAAAATCATTGAATTTTATTATTTATCCAGATAATTGAAATTTTGACGAAAATTTTTTTCAATTTTGAAAAATAATTGACTTTCTAAAAATAATTTTATTATTAATGAAAATAATTGAATCCCTGTAAAAAAAATTTATTGTTTAAGAAAATAATTGAATAATTGCGAAGAAATTTATTAAAAATTTTGACAATAATTAAATATTTGCGTAGAATTTTAAGTCAAATTTATTTTTTAAATAATTCAATTCTTGTGTAAAATTGTATTAAAATATTAAATATTGAAAAAACATAAAATTCAAATAATAATTTAAAAAGAAATTTCAATTAAACTTTTCCAAAAAAAATTAATTTTACAGAATTGTTACAAAACGTATAAGACATTTTTCAAAAATAATTAAATCCTTTTCATAAAAATTCCCCACTTTTACCTGCGAATTTCCTGACTTTTTACTGAGTTCCCAGACCTGTGTCAACTCTGCAGGAGGAATTTTCTTGTCAAAATAAAATTTCGATTTGTAAATTAATTATAAAAGTAAAAAAAAAAAAAAAGATTGAAACATTCCTCGAATAGATCGAAAGATATAGTCCTGTTTTTACACTGACCTTAATTTCTTTCGCGTTAACGTGTCAGAGAACATTTCTCCGGATCGCACTTGCATATTTACATGTGTCACGAGATTATCTCAATCAAAAGGAAAAATTATCGATTGTTATTATTTTTACTTATTTTATTTACTTTTTCGCTACTTTTTGCTGTTTAAAATTTTTTTTTTTATAATTATTATTAAAATTTTTCCACATGGTTGTCAATTTAATCGACATTTTTCGTATAAGAAAATAACGATAAAATAAAAAGTGACGCACTCCCTAAGAAAACTTCTGAAGCACACGAATTATTACAGGTTGTTTATGTTCCTTTCATTTTTAATAAAAGTTCCATTTTAGTTACTAATGTAAATTTAAAAGCAGTCTTTATTGAATATTTTGGTTACTGAAGGCTTAAAAATGATTAACTTTTAATAATAGTTGATTCTCCTATTGTAATTTTCACTCGAAAAATTAGAAACATAACCTCAAAAAATTATTTTTAGTAGCGCGGCACAAATATTTTTCAAACTATAGACAAAAAGTAAATAAACTTAATAAAATTGTTCTCACTCGAAAAGAAGAAGAAAAAATTAATAATTCTTTAGAATGTATCGAATAATTTGTCTGGGAAATAATGCGGAAAAAGAAAACGAATAGTTGCACTCAATGACCCGTTCGACAATGTTATTATTAATTCGCACACGCATCCTTAGGGGGTCATTCACAATGCAGGATATAATTTTTTTAAATTTTTAACCCTCTCCCCCCTTGAAAAAGTTACTTTATAGGTCATAATCTATTTACCCTCGTAAAAATAGCTCCGATGCCCCCTAAAAACCCCTTTAAAATTAAAGTCTTAGTTTGTGAATGGTCCCTTACTTTCTGCAAGACTAAAATTTTGACCGCACATAAACATTTTAAACAGTTTTAGTCGGGGAAAAACGTGTTTGTTTTTTTGACAGTTGACAGTGCCTAAGGTCTTAATTCTTAAAAAGAAAAAGCCATGTTTAGTGAGAAAGAAAGGTGCCAAAAATTGGGAATAAAATGAAAAAAAAATAAGAATGCTGACAATGGTAAGAATAAAATATTTATTGACACACTGTTTCCTAAAATAAGTAGGTTCCAAGTATACTAATTTAAACCCTGCGGTAATTTGACAAGCTTGAGTTTAAATCGTTTAAATAGTGGACTCGTTATCAACATGCATATAAGACAATGATCATCGTTTTGACCGCATTCTCAACAACCGTCACACATACTTAGTATTAACCACAATAAACTATTTTGACCCGCGCCCTGTTCCTTAGTTCAAACGGCAGTAAATCAGAGTTGCCACTATTTCTAATAACCGGGATAATAATTATGTAAAACTCGTTTAGAGGAAATGGACTACAACATTGTTACGCATACAAACAAATATCTCATTTCACTCAATAGTGCGACGAAATAATAGGTACTTACTGTATTGTCAAATTTTTAACAAAAAAAATTTATAGGTTATGTCGAGACTCGTTCGACGCGCTCAAAACTATTAAGTCGCAATTAAAATTAAATTGTTCCTTACGAAAATTGAAAAAAGTTTCTTAACAGTACAGAAAAAATAACTTATGAGAAAGGTTAAATAAAATAAAATAAAATAAAAGAAAATAAAATAAAATATTTTGAAAACAAAAATACTCTTTACTTCCTTATTTTTGGACGATTTCTTATTCGTATTTGTATTGTCATTACACATAAAAATAATAATTTATTAAAACGGTAGATTTTGTGGAAAAGGAAAAACAAAGGACAGGAGTTTTATTTTCAAAAATAAAATTCATTATACGTATCCCAAAAAAACAGATTTTATTGGGTAAAATTCATTATAAATTTCATCATAAATTGGACAATAATTTACAATAATTTTTACACCACGAACGCAGTTATCACGGTCTTCATAGTAGTAGATGATAATTTTACTGAAAGAAAAAAGAAAAAAGGTCAATTATTAATCAACATGTACTTTCTAGTTTGGAAAATAAAATTTTTTTTCAAAATGCACAATCTCTCTCTACTTTTAGTGACTAAAAACTGGCGACTACTGTCTTTTAAAAGAAAAAAATATAACTATCGTAATAAAATATAACGCGCTTCCAAAAAAAAGTAAAAGAAGGAAAACTTTCTAGGTTATGTTTATCTTGTTTGGAGCAAAAAAACAAAGTGAATCGATTATTATTAAAAAATCATTTAACATTTCAATCTTCTGTTCCAAAATACCTAGTCGATAAAAATCAATTTTAAATTTGGATAAATAAAAAAAACGGTAATCGGAAAATAAATGGAAAACATAACCTTTAATTCGTTTCCTTCTTTTCTTTCGTTCAAGAGCGTGGAACACATAAAAAATGTACAATAAAAAAAATTCTTATATTAATAAGATAATTATAATTCTTACAGTAATAAAATAATTGAAAAATAATTTCTTCAATATTAAAAAGAATATTTTTTAACACCATGCATTTGTTAAAACGAAATTAATAATATCATGCGCAAATGTTCTTAACAATAAGTGTTATTTAAAACTTGAATCTTCTGTCTATTCAATTTTTAGAAAAAATTAATATTATAATTAATAATTATAATCCAAATAATAATAATAATAATAATAATAATAATAATAATATTATTATTATTATTATATAATTTCTTTTTAATTTTTTTGACAATAATATTTATAAGACAATTACTGTGCGAAAAATAGACAAAAGATTATTTTCTTTTTAAAAACCCAACGAAAATGTCCCTAAAGTTCAGAACGTTCAAATGAACGAATTTTTTTTTTCTATTCCTTTTTTGAAATTTGAATTGTAGTAGAAAAAAAATTAATTTACAAATTAAAAAATGCATTGTTTTCTTAATTCTGGTCCAAATTCACTTTTATGTTTCATTAAAAGATGACAATAAAAATGAAAAATATCGAAAGGGAAAAAATTATCGCTTATAGTTGATAATTCAAAACTTTAGAGACATTAACGAAATACTTAATATTTCATTGTTACCTTCGTTTATCGTATCGTATATTATAAATTAAGATGATGTGTGTGAAATGATGAAGCTTCAAAGCCAATAATTGGATTATAAGCCCAATAATTAAATCAAAAAAAAAAAAATATTAATCTACACGAAAAATAAAATTAAACCACCACCAAAAATAGGAAAACAGGCCTCGGTTCGAGTTTGACGAACCAAAAAAGTCGCCTTTGTCGATGAAAAATAGAAAAAAATGTCTAAAAAGTAATTTATTTAATTTAGTGTTGTCACAAAAAATTTTATTTTGCACTTTTATGATTTTTATGTTTAATTAACTGAAACTCGAAAAACTTTGCTAAATAAATATGTAAAAACTTTATATTTCATTTTTCACAGGAAATAATATTGAAAATTTTCAATTTCTGAAATTTATTAATTTCTAAAAACTAAACTATAAACCTTTCAAAAATAAAATTATTTTCTGCAATTTTAAACGAAACTTCATCTCTAATTAAATTATCTATATTAATTTTTAATAGTTTTCCGAAAATTCTTTGAGAATTCAGTATTATTTTAATAGAAAAAATTCATATTTTCGTAATAATTGTAACTGGAAATTTTTTTAAATTAAAGGAATAAGTAATATTTTTAAAAACTTTAATAAAGCAATTCTTAAATTCTTTATTTTAATAAATTGTAAAAAATTTTTGAATAACAATATGTTTTTACAATTACATACGATTTAAAAAATTTCCAAATAAATTGAAATTTGGTAAAATCATTTAAAAAATAATTGAAATTTGATAGAATATTTCAAAAATGGTTTGAATTTTAGACAAATTTAAAAAAAATAATTGAAATTTAGTTAAATTTTGAAAAATAATTGAAATTTCATAGAATATTTCAAAAATGGTTTGAATTTTAGACAAATTTAAAAAAAAATAATTGAAATTTAGTTAAATTTTGGAAAATAATTGAAATTTGGTAAAATCGTTGAAAAATAATTGAAATTTGATGAAATCTTTTAATCTTTTAAAATTTTAGAAGAAATTGAAAAAATGGTTTAAATAATAACTGAAATTTAATAAAATCTTTGAAAAATAATTGAAATTTCATCCAATCTTTGAAAAATAATTTTTTTATTGAAGAATTTTAATTAAAAATGATTTCCTTGAAATTTTAATTTATTTGGTTCAAATGTAATTGAATCTTTAAAAATTTTTATAAACCAATTCGAAGAATAATTGAGTTTCTTGAAATGACTCAAAATCTTTTTAATTGTATATTTCCAAAAATTTAATTAGAAAAATGTTTCAAAAATAACTTCATTTTTAAAGATTCGTCTATAGTTACACTTTTCACACTGCAAATATCCAAATAATTTGCATTTTATGCTAAAAACGTGGTATTTGTTGCAAAATTTGTAAGTAAAGTCCAAAAAGTCGCATTTTTTTAACAAATAAGTCAATAAAAGTCGCATTATTAAAAAAAATAGTAGAAAAAAATATATAAAATTCCCAATAACCGAGGCCTGCGAAAGATAAAAGAAAATAGAAAAAAAACTCAATAAAATTTTTCAAAACTAGAGATGAAAAAAAATGTAATGAGTACATTAATAATGGAATAATATTGAAATGAATGATATTTATTTAAAAAGCCATCAAGAAAATTGAGAAAAAGCTTAAGATTACGATGACATGCTGACCACGATTTATATAAATATATGCGACCATTCCATCTTGAGATATAGCGCAAATGATGAGCATTTGTCTACTTCTTCCCCTAGAATATGAATATAAAATTCATAGACATGCAAAAATAAAAATTCAATTTTTCGACACGTTTAGAAAATGAGAAATATACTTTTTTTTTTAAATTCCACCTTGAAATAATTATATACCACGTGCACAACGAACCCATGCCAAATAAATAATTTTGAAACCCAGATAAAAAATATAGAAGAACTTCAAAAGATCCTCTAACTACTTTTGATTTTTAAGTTATGAACAAAAAGAATAAAAAAATTAAATATGTACGAAAAAAGTGTAACGTAAATTATTTCCTTGTATAATTATTTACTTAAATTTAAATAAATATTACTTATTCAAATTCTGAAATTAAAAATTAAAAAACAATTACTAAAAAAATTTTTTAAACTCGGTGATTAATTCGAGTTTTTTAAAAATAAATCCAAGTATAGTAAAAACAGGCCTCGGATCGACTTTGAAGAGAAAAAATGTCGCGTTAGTCGATTAAAAATAGAAAAAAAGTCCAAAAAGTCGTTTATTTAATTCAGTGTTGTCACAAAAATTCATATTAATAAAAACTTGTCTAATTTTGCAAAATAAATATTTAAATACTTATTTCTTTATTCTCCGGAAATAAAATGTAAGAAATTTTAACTTCTAAAATTGAATAATTTAAAAAAAAATTAGAACATAACATAACATATTTTGTCAAAACTATTTTTAATATTATTTTTAAAACCCATTTTTCGTTAAATTTCATTTTTATTAAATTTACACTTGAAGATTATTCATTAAAATCTTTGAGAATTCAATATTATTTCCAAATATTTCAATTAAAATTCTTTAAAAGTTAATTTTGAAAAGTTGTAATAAAATACTTGAATAGATGTTTTAGTTTGAATTAAATTTTTTTTAGAATTTCAATTATTCAAAATCTGTTTAATTGTAATATCAGGAATCAAGAATTCGATTATTTTCAAAAAGTAACATAATTCTTCAAAAAAATCCAATTATGTTTCAAAATTGTCAAAAATTCCTGGTCAAAATTTAAATAATCTATATAAATAATAAAAATTTTCTGCGAAAATCAATTATTTTGGAAAATTTTAATAAAATTCTTATCAGAATTTAAATAGTTTTTAATATACAAATTTTTTTAATCAAATTTCTCGAAAAATAAAATTACTTAAAGAAATTTATTAAAATGTTTCAGAAGAATTCAATTATTATTTAAAACTTTGTTGATTCTTCATGAAAATTCAATTTTAAAAAAAGTTTAATTATTTAATAAAATGTTTACTTTTAGAGTGAAATAAATGAATTCTCGTAGAATTTCTAAATGAATATTTTTGAATATGATATTTAATTAGAATCCAAAATTTTTACTGAAATTTATTTTTAAATCAATATTTATTAGAAAATTCTACAAGAAATAAATTATTTAACTATAAACATAAATAATTTATTAAATAATTAAATGTTTTTTAACATTGAATTTTTATAACAAATTTTATCCGAATTTAATTATTATCTTTATTATTATTATTATAATTATTATTATTATTATTTATTGTCAAGAGACAAATTGAAAAAGAAATTTAACAATAATTTAATTTTTCGAGAAATTCGATGCAAATTTTGTATATTAAAAATAATTGAAATTCTGCCAAGAAATTTATTAATATTTGCGAAATAATAATTGAATTTCGGGGAAAAATCTCATTATTTATAAAGACAATTTAAAGTTTGACAAGAATTTTGTAAATTTTCAAACATAATTGGATTTTTCCGAAGAATTACATTACATTTGAAAATAATTGAATTTAGACTAAATTTTTAAAATTTCGGTTTCAATAATTGAATTGTTCCGTGGAATTTTATTCAAATAGCAGAAATGGAAAATAATTGAAATTAAAAAAGTTTTTGAAATCAAATTTCTACGAAAAGTTTTATTAAAATTATTTTGAAAAAATTAAATTGTCACAAAAGAACTTCATTGAAATTTTTGGCAAATAATTTAATTCTTCGAAGAATAAATAATGAAGGATAAAAAAAATTCTTGAATTTTTGAGAAGAATTTTACTTTTTTTTTTAAATAATAGAATTTCTCCAAAAATATATTTTTGCTTTAAAATTCAATTTTGTTTTAGTGTTTTAACTAAAATTCTTCTAGAAATCCGTTATATTTAAATAATCAATTAAATATATATTAAATTTTTTTAATAATTTTAGAATTTTAGTCATTAAGGTTTTTAAAAACTCTAGGTTTTTAATTTTTTTTTTAAACTCATTTAAAATTTAAGTTTTACAAAATTTTTAATAAAAATATTCTTCATCTATTTTTAAAAATTGTAATTGCAATTCTTTTAAAATTGAATTAATTTTGAAATATTTACGTGAAATTAGATTTCAAAAATAAATTTTCCAGAATTTCCATCAAAATTCCCCGACTTTTCCAGGTTTTTTTCAATTTTTATATAATTCTCTAACATTTTAAGGTTATCGGTTGCGTGGCAACCCTGAATATTTGAAAAATTTAATTAGAAAACTTCTTTAAAAATAAATTTTCAAAGATTTGTCTATTATACTTTTTATACAAATAAAAATCGAAATAAGTTTCATTTTATACTAAAAATATGGTATATCGTCAAAAAATTTCAAAGAAAAGTAAAAAAAAGTCGCATTTTTTCAATAAAAGTCGATAAAAGTCACATTATTTGAAAATAGTCGGAAAAAGTCGAAAAAGTCATAATATCCGAGGCTTGTAAAAATATTAACCACCACCAAAAAAGATATTCCAGTTTTAAATTTCAAAAATATGCCAAATAGAAATTTTGCACCGCGTATAAAAAAAAAATTTCCTTTTTTTCTAAATTAAAAATAAGGAATGTATAAATTAAAAAAAAATTCTTTACCTTCTTAGCAGCGGCACCAACTTTACTCTTTTTCGTACCCCGGACCTTCTTCATTCTGTTCTTACGTTCTTTCCTCTGTTTTCGGGTTTGCTTCTGTTTCTCGAAAAGTCCATGCCTCTGTAACCTATATTTAGGTTCGAATTTCTTGGCAAAATCCAATGTATCGTAAAGGAGAGCGAAACCAGTTGATTTGCCGCCTCCGAAATTTGTTTGGAAACCAAAAACGAACACCACATCGGGCGTAACTTTGTACATTTTTGCGAGTTTCTCCCGGACTTCGGTTTTACGCACCGACGGTTGTCCAGGATGTAAAACATCGACGACCTGTTTTTTTTGTGAAGAAGAAGAAAAAATTTCCCATATACAACAAAATTTTTACATGTCGATCGAATTATTTTCAAAAAATGTCAATTTTATCCAAAAAAATTAATTTATTTTCAGCAATTTTATCGCAAAATCGTTAATTCTATTTGAAAAAGAAAATCTAATTTAGTTTTTTCTTTAAAAATAAAGCCCTTTTTTACAATAAAGTCTCAACTTTCAAACTTGCGATTGCGAATGTTAGGTTAGGTACAACAATTTGATTTCCAACGAAAGAGAAAAATGAATTTAAAAAAAAAACTGCAATAAACAAAACTCACCATTTGTTTTCGGCATAATAACCGATTGGTCATAAACTTCCTGGTTCTGATAGTAGCGGTTCCCTCGGTCTGCAATACAATAACATATCACTTTTTGTAAGGTTATGTTTCGAAAAAAACTAAGTTTTGTTGTCAAAAAAAAAACATTAAAAAAATACACCCATTTTCAACACAAAAGGTAATTTTTCAATAATTGAAAATTACGGTTTAGTAAATTTATTTATGAAAAAAAAATTATTTCCTCCTCCCATGCTTAAAAGTGACGGATGCCCAAGTGAAAACAACACTTAATTTTTCATGTCATTACTGGGAAATTTTTAATAAATATTATCACTATTCACCGCACTGGGATTTAATTTCACGTTTAACGTTAAATTTACCATGAATTTGTCATTGATTATTTATTAATTTTCGGATAAGAAAATACATACCATCTTGTTCGATGTACGTACTACAGAAAAAAGGCTTTGCCGGAAGGGGGCAGTGCGCATGCACTCGATTATCGCCGAAAGAAACCGGAAATTCACAAGTTGGCCAACATTTTAAAAAGTGATTGTTAGTCATTTTTAATATTTAATTAAAAGCTAATTAAAGAAAAGTAGGTGCTATTAACACTCAAGTTCTAATTTATTATAAAAAATAATGTTTAAAAATTGAAAAGAAACGAAAACATTTGGTAAAATGATTATCATTTTGGTTTTTCGTAACGTAACGTAACGGCGGGAAATTTGAAATTGGCATTTAGAAATGAAAACACAATCTACTGAAAAATTACTATTTTATTCATTTTATTACTAATATTATAGTAATTATTAATCTGTATAATACAACTCATTCCATTTTCTCTTATTGTGTCAATAAATTTTCGATCTTTTGGTTTTTATTTCCGTAGCAATACAGAAGCAAGTAAAATTAATTTGATTTTTTTTTTAAACTAGTTAATTTTCGCTAAAAATTCCTTATTCAGTAATAATTGTCCTTTCGGCGTGTCTGCAAATTTACCTTCGTTGTAGACAAATTGTCCCCGAACAACAGTGGCGACAACTACTCCGAATAACGTCCTTCCCTCGTAAGGAGTCAACTGATAATTTTAATTACTATTATTTATAGATAATAAATCATGCGACAAAAAAAGTATTTACCGGGAAATATACAAACCTTGTTCCTATGATAAATAATACTCTTTTTTACCTGTAATAAATAGTGTTTCTCATGGAAAATAATTTTATGAAATGTGACGCGTGTTCCGAAGAAAGAAAAAATTTTAAGGTTATGTTTACGTTAATTTTATTTATTAAATTCGTGCGATTAAATGTTTTTTTTAATTATGTAAATCTAAAGGTAGATTATTATAGACTATTTTGAATGTAACGAAGAGTTGAACGTAAGTAATTGATTCTCTTTCTGTATTTTTAGTTAAGACGATTACAAAAATAACCTAAAATTGTTTGCTTCTTTTGGGAACATTTGAATCGTGTAAAAAAAAGAAAAAGGTAGTAAATACGAGTTTCCTACTATGAATTTATCTTCTGGGTTCCAAATAACAAAATCAGCATCCATTCCTTCTCTAATAGTGCCTTTAAATTTGTCAAAGCCAACGACTTTAGCAGGATTGGCGGAGAGTAATTTTGACACTTCTGTTAAACTGAAATTTCTCTGTTTTGCACCAGTCCACATCAGAGATAAATCTTTATTTAAAAAATATATATTTAAATTCAATATTTCCAACTTGACTTTAAATATTAATTATTAATTTAACTAATAGTGAAAAAAAGAATTGCTTTTTGAAATTTTTTACGGTAAATCTTAACTATTCTTAACTTTGAGAATTTTTAAAGAAAAATAATGAAATTAAGTAATTATTTTTTTAAAGAAAAATAACGAAATTAAAAATTCTTTTAAAGAATAATAACGAAATTAAAAATTCTTTTAAATTAATAGACTAAATTCTATTTATTCTATTCTTTTTTTTTGTAAATAAAATTAAAAAACTATTAAATAATTTAAAAAGTATTGTCGAAATTAATAATTCTTTTAAAGAATAATAACGAAATTAAAAATTCTTTTAAAGAAAAAAAAATGAAATTAATAATTCTTTTAAAGAAAAATTTAAATATTTTTATACTCTTCCTTCCCTTAAATTTTCAAGGAATTTAATTTAAAATCCTTGTAAAATTTAATTAATACCTTAAATTTCTGTAATAACGCGATAAATATTCAATTATTTTCTCAAATTTGAACTGAATTTTTTTTTAAATTAATTCCTATCGGAAAACAACGACGAAAATTGAATTATTTAAAGAGTTTGTTTGTAAATTCATAAAATAATGTTTTTTCAGAAATACAATTATATTTATAGATAATTTTTAAAGATGAAAAAAAAAAATTCTGTGAAATATAAAATTTTTAACGAATTTCCAATTGTTTCGATTGTTTAAAATTATTTTCGACAAATCAAGTATTATCTTCAAAAAAATTTAATTACTATTTTTCAAAAACTGATTTTTTTTAAGAATTTTGAAATTAAATCTTTCAAATTTTAATCAATTTTTGTAAAATAAATATTTAAATACCTTTTTTGTTTTTATTTGCTTAAATAATTTCCAAATACTTTCGATGTAGAATCTTGAAATTCTTTTTTTTTGGTAAATTTTTTGTCGTCGTCGATTTTGTTGTTAAATAATTAAATAAATAAACATTTACCGAATTGCATAGAAGCTATTCCGCCCCAAGCGGTGAGAAAATTGCCAGGAGTTTTTAAATCCTCAGTGCATGGAGAATGATCGGAAACGACCATATCTAAATCTTTATTTTTTAACGCTTTCCACAGTTCATCCTGAAAAAAAAATTATTTTATTAGTTTTATCAAATTGTTTGTTCATATTTTCAAAATTTTAATAAAATTTCACGAAAGAATTTAATAATTTTCTAAAATTTTAACAAATCCTTCTAAACAATTCAATTATTTTTTAAGTAGTAAAATCTTTACGAAAATTCAATTATTTTTAATACAATTTTAATTGAATTTCTTCGGAAGAGATCAATTTTTGGAAATATTTTTGACACACTTCGAAAAAATTCAATTCTTTTCTAAAATTTTAATTAATCTTTCGAAATAATTAAATTATTCTTATAAATATAGTAAAATTCTTCGGAAGAATTCAATTAATTTTATAAATATCAAAATTATTTGCAGTATATAAATTATTTTCAAAACAATTTTAATTAAATTCCTCGGATGAATTTAAATATTTTAAAATATTTTCATAAAATTTATTTATTTTTCTTAAAATTTTAATAAATTCTTTGAAACAATTCAATTAATTTAATAAATTTTACAATTCTTTAAAGAAATTAAATTATTTTTAATCCAATTGAAAAAAAAATTACATGAAAAAATTTAATTATTATAAAAAATTTCCATAAAATTCAATTTCAACAAGAATTTTAAATTCTTTAAAAATAATTCAATTATTGTCAAAATATTTATTAAAAAGGAAAAAAAAATAATTATTTTCAATTATTTCTATAAAAATTCTTCATATCAATTTAATTATATCTCCAAATTTTAATAAATTCTTCGAAACATTTCAATTCTTTTTCTAAATAGTAAAATTCTTTGCAGCAATTCAATTATTTTCAAAACAATTTTAATTAAATTCCTCGAATTAATTTAAATATTTTTAAAAATATTTTCATAAATTTTATTTGTTTCCTAAAATTTGTAATAAATTCTTCGAAACAATTCAATTATTTTTATAAATATTACAATTCTTTGAAGAAGAACAATTCTAATGAATATCCGGGTCGTCAAAATTAATATAATTCATTTTTAATAAAAAGTAACCACAGCCGCTAATCAGCAGAATTTCATTATTTTCAATTATTTCTATAAAATTCTCTTATTCTTCTAAATAGTAAAATTCTTTTGCAATAATTCATTTATATTTATAAATAGTAAAATCCTTTGCAGAAAGTTAATTATTTTCAAAACAATATTAATAGATTTTCTCGAAAGAATTTTGATCTTCAAATATTAACATAAAATTCAATTATTTTCTACAATTTCAATAAATTCTTCCGAACAATTCAATTATGTTTATAAACAGTAATAAAATTCTTCGCAAGAATTCAATTATTTTAAATACAATTTTAATAAAATTCTTCTTCATAAAATCCAATTGTTTTCAAAATTTTCAATTAAAATTTTTAAAGAAACTCCATTAGTTTAGAAAAAATCCCAAGAAATTCTTCAAAAAAGAATATAATTAGGATTTTTAAAATTTTAATAAAATTCATCACGAGAAAGTCTTAGAATTATTTTTTTTTTAGAAATTTAGAAGAAATTCTATTATTATCAAATTTTTTGATAAATTTCTTTGCAATAATTCGATGGTTTTTTTTAAAACATTAATTTAAAAATTGAAAATATTTGAAAAGAAAAATTATAAAAAAAAGTTAAGAAACAAGAAAGCAAACAACACTTAATTTCAAATTGCGATTCCGACATTAACAAAATTTCCATACCATATAATTATCTAAAATTTACCTGATTAGATTTTTGCCGAATTGGAGGAGTACATTTATACTGAGTTGCGCCATTAGGAATATCTTCAGCTGCAATATTTAGATAATGATGACAAGTTTCGGCTGTTAAATTCACTCCAGTGCTTTTAGCCTCTCTTATTATTTTCAAACCCTCAGCAGATGATAAATGCACAATATGACATCTGGTCCTGAAAAATAATTACCAGAGTAATTCAAATAAATCTTTAAACAAAAATCTTTACTCTACAATTTCAAATAATTTGTAAATCATTATTTCTATAATTATTAGTTTTGAATGCACATTATTCTATTAAATGTATATTATTACCTGGAATTTTTACAATGAGTTGTAGCAACTTCCAGTGCTCTCAGTTCCATTGAAGGTGGTCGTGTCTCCAAGAAAGTAGAATAAAAGCTAGGATTATTACCTGAATAGAAAATGGTGAACATTTTTCAATTCACAGAAATTTACTTTTAAAATACAAGAAATAAAAAATTATTACCGTACGGTTCGGAAACATTCCCCTCACTCTCCATCTCTGCATGAAACTATAATTAAAAATTAGTGAATTTCGCAGAGTTCCATTATTAAAGATATTTAATTTCAAATTTCATTAGGTGCGAGAAAAATTACCGCAAGTAGAGAATTTAAGGAGCGTAATTCATTGAGTGCTGAAACGATATCTTTTTCTTGAACATAAGGAAATTCGTCGATTCCACTAGGACACATAAAACACTTGAATCCAACGACTCCCGCATTCACTAAATCCCTTAAGTGTTTCTGTAAAATTGCGAAAACAAATTCAAGTTATTAATTAATCAAAATTATATTTTGTTAACATATTTCATAGAATAAACAATAGCCTCGGATATTATCACTTTTCGACTATTTTTTCCATTTTTATTCGACTGAAGCCTAAAGCTTCTTTTTTTTTGGTTCGTTAAAGTTGATTCCATATTGTATTTAATAATTCATACTTCATTTCCAGGTATGACACCTCCCCAAAATCCAACATCAACGGAAGTTTTTCCTTCAGCCGCTTTCACTTTGACAATCAAATTTTCCAAACTTGTTGTCGGAGGGATCGAATTTCTGAAGTCAAGTTTAATTCAAACAAAATTACTTCTCTTTCGCGAAAATAAACTCGATTCTAAATCAAAATTACAATTTTCTAGATTTATGATTTATGAACACTATTTTGTTCTTTTTTTTCTTTTAAATTTGTGAAAATTACTCTTTAGCGAAAATAAACTCGATTCTAAATCAAAATTACAATTTTCTAGATTTATGATTTATGAACTCTATTTTGTTCTTTTTTTCTATTAAATTTGTGTGAAAATTACTATCCTAACAAAAAAATTAGTATTTAAATTATAACATTGATAAAATTTACATTGATTACTTAATAAAAAAAATACGTACAATGGCATATCGACAATTGTCGTAACTCCACCAGCGGCTGCTGCACGTGTTGCAGTTTCAAATCCTTCCCAATCACTTCTCCCCGGTTCATTCACGTGGACATGAGAATCAATTATCCCCGGCATTAAAACTGATGATCCAAAATCGTAAACAGTCCCATTGTAATTCTAAAAGAAGAAAAAAAGGAATAACAGAAATAAAAATTATAGATATAGTAAAATGAATAAGAAAAAAAATTAATTAGAAAAATTAGAATAAGAAAAAGAAAAGATCTGATCGTTATAAGAATGAGAAAATTAGTAAAACAATGATTAACAATACGTACATTTAAAATTCTTTCTGCGTCACTTTCATTTTGATATTGATGAATACGATCGATTTTTCCATTAAGGACTATTAGAATAGCAGGCAATATTGCATCAAGAAGGACAATATTCGAAGATTTAAATATTGACACTTGGGAAATAGTCGAAGAATTTAGTGCTTCCATTATGTAAAAATTTTTGAATTTTTTTTTTCTTCAAGATTTCTCGTCTACCGAATTGCGAATAATTATTATTTTTCTCACCTCATATTGAAAGCACATTTATAGTTACTGATAACTATGAATTACAGGTTCTTAGAAGTTGTTCGTTTTTTGTTAAGATTATAGCAATATTAAAAAGAAAAAAAAGTTGCGATTATTTGCGGACCTATTATGCTTAATCAAACAATACAGTCGGTGACAAAAGTTTCTTCAGTCTATTCTAATTTTAATTATAGACGAATGCATGGAATGATGAATGATAATGATAAAAGCAATTATCAATTAAGGTCCCAATATTTATTTATTCTTAAAAGAAAATTATCTCGATAATTTATTCCTTTCCTTTTTTCTACTTTTTTTTCTTTCTACTTTAAATAGTCGAATGACGTTGATTTTTTCAAAGAGAAATAAAGAAAATTATTTAATTTCCCCATGAAATAAAAAAAAACTATTTAATTTCCCCTATGAAATAAAAAATCATTCAAAGTGAATATTTATTTCACGTACAAATGGACAAAGTAGACAAAAAATGTCAAATAAGACTAAATTCTATTTAATCTATTCTTTTTTTTTTTGTAAAAAAATTAAAAAAACTATTAAATAATTTTAAAAGTATTGTCGTATCATTTTTTTATGATACAGTGCGACGTTTATAGAGTAAAACCGGGAAATTTCGCTTGTAGTGGATTTTGTAAATCAATAAGAAAGTAGATTGTTCCTGCCGATCCTGAAATATTGAAGAAAAATTATATTATTATAGTTGTAGTAAACATTTTTTTTTTACTTTACCTTCAAATAGCGAAAAAGGACGATCGGGATTTTTGGTTTGATGCGCCTCGTAATCAAAGCACCACTCTGCAAACTTGCATGCTCTGTATAAATATTTTACGTCCTGGAAATAAGAGTGATTTCATTAATTTATTTAATGAAATAATAATTAAAGTTTCCATTAATTTATTCGGGAAGAAAATATATATTCGAGGCCCGAAATATGTAATTGTTTTTTTTATCGATTTTCTTAAATTAAGAGAAATGGAAAGAAAGAAACGATTCAGTACCTTTGTTTCTTGATAGAGATTTAAGAAGGAATACGCATTTCCAGCAGTGCCGTGACATATTCCACAACCTTTTTTCAACAATCCTCGTTTCCATATTACTTCACCACATTCCAGGGCAGTTTTCTGATAATCCTCGTTCCCGAAGATCTACAATACCACGATTTTGGCCATTCATACAATTGTTCTTAATTTTACAAAAGTTTTACAAGTTTTTTTGTTTACCAAACTTTGTAAAAGAAAAATTTATCAAACTTCGAAATAATGTTGTATATTACATTATTACTAGACAAAGAATATAAAATTAAATGCACCTTGTATGCTAAGGTAAATAGCATTGTCATAGAAGGAGCGCCATGACACCAGTGGATTAATTTATCAGATTCCCTTCCCAAAGACGAAGGGAAATTGCCAGAAGGAAACTTCAACTTTTGTAGAAACTTTAAAGATGGTTCAATTTCGTTTTTCAACTCGCCCTCTGTCAAATATTCGCGAGCCTGTGGAAATTCAAATTTTGTTCAATTCTCAATGAATAGAATAGATTATAAGAAGAGTTAATAAATAATAATTAATAGAAGTAAAGGACAATTTTTCTATTAATGAAATAAATGTTTACTTGTAGTAATAAGTATAAAATTCCTCCTAAACCATGAGCTCCGCCAAGATATTCAGAATCATGCCAAGCGTACATTAATGGCGATTCGCTGGACTCTCGCGTTGAATAAGCTCTACCAGACTTTAAAATCGATTGCACCACCTGAAAAATAAAATTGTTAATTTTAATACTCAATAATAAAAAAAATCTAATTTTCGTTATTAAAATTCGAGTAAAGGAATAAAGAACTTTTTCCCTGTTTTATTTTCTCATCAAATTTTAATTTACTTCATTCCAAACATAAATCTACAATTTGGAAAATAATTGAATTAGAAACAAAGAATTTTTTCAATTTAAAAAAAAAATCTCATCTGTTCATAATTATAATTGGAAATTTTATTAATTCAATTTCATTCAAATTTATTGATACTAATTGAATTTCTGCAAAGAATTTTACTATTTATAACAGTAATTGAATCCTTGATCCTTCAAAAGAATGTCATTACATATTTTTGAAAATAATTCAATGTTTGCGTAGAATTTTATTAAAATTTTTGAAAAAAATTTGAATTGTAGAGAACAATTTAATTATTTATAAAGATAATTTTATTGAAACGGAGAATTTCAAAAAAATGTTAAACATGATTGAATTTCTGCGGAGAATTTTATTACTTTTGAAAATAATTGAATTGTTCTTTTTAAAGTTTATGGAAATTTATGAAAATAATTAAATTCTTGTGAGGAATATTTTTCAAAAATAATATTTATAAAAGAATTTAGTAAATCGGAAAAATGTTGCTATTTATGAATATAATTGAAATAATTGAATTCCTTAGACAAAATTGAATAATTAATAATTTAAAAATAGTCTCTAGTTATCGATATTCAAGTGTTCGTTACAACGAAAATATTCTCTAAAAATATTTAGTATTTATTTTTAATTAGAAAATATTTAGTATTTATTTTTAATTAAATATTAGCATTTTAATTAAAAATACTAATAATTAAAACACTAAAAAATACTAATAATTATCAAAAAAATACAAAAATACCTGTTTAATAAGAAAATCATCGAACGGCGAAGGCGTCACATTTTTGTTAACAAACAAAAGACAATACAAGTATCCAGCTCTGCCATAAAGCAATTCGTCTGGCAAATGTTCATTCTCCTCCAAAACATAGTCCGACAATGATTTTAATCTATTGCGAACAATAATTTGAAGATTTTTTCTCTTTCCAAAAGCCATTGAATTTGAAGAAAAAATATTAAATTACTATCTATACTAACTTTAAAATCATTGCACGAGATTCTTCTTTATCGATTTTGTCATAAAACACAGCGCCCAAAGACAGTGGACCAGCACTTCCAATTAAGAAAGTTACTTGTCTTCTGGAATTTAATTTCGAAACACAACTGTGAACCATTTCGGCTGCTTTCTAAAAATTAAAAAAAAACTATTTAATTTATTTCCAGTTCTTAAAACAAAAATTAATTGCAAAATTTCATATTTACGGAAATGTAAGTTGAATCATCGAAAGAATTTCCATAGCAGTTGAACATCATTGCGATGCCAGATAATCCTGTGTAAACCGATTGATCGTCAATGCTGTACCATTTTTTTTCGTTCTTCTCGAATTTTCGTACCAAGTCTCTTATCTTCTCTGACAATTTTTCTTTGAATGTGTTCTGAAACTAAAAATTCTTCTTTTACAGTCTATGAAAGAACGAAGAATTTAGTAAATGATGTATAAATATTTTAAAAAAGTATTAATTTAGACTTCACACTCAATAATTAGTTTTTAAAAAAGTATCAAAATGTAGCTTTAATACTAAAAAAAGAAGTTCAAAAAGTTGCTATCAAAAATTGATTTTAATGAATAAAAATAAAAAAATTGTTTTAGTCGATTCAGTATTTTTTTCTTAAATAATTGAATTCTTGAGAAAAAAATTATTCTTTCGGAAAATAAGTAAATTCTTGCCGAAAAATTTTATAAAAAGTTTGTAAATTGCTTTTTCTAGGAAAATTTTATGAAATATCTAAAAAAAAGTATCAAAATAGTAACAAATTGTAGGGGAAAAAAATTTATTATATTTTTTATAAGATGAATTTTTATATTAAAATGAAAAATATTCATTACTTCCTGCTTATTGAGATCGATTATTGACGTTGCAGTTTTTATGGAAAAATCTGGAAATTCATTAAAATAATGTCGACCATCGTCGACGACAGTCGAACTTTTTTCACCCATTTTGGAGAAATTTCTCGACGACGTAATAATTTCGAAAACAATTTTCTGTAAGAAAAAAAAGAGAACATTAATCTAATCAAATTAAATTATATAAGAACTATTATTAATTACCAATTAATTGGAATCATTTACGAAATCACAATAAATTATTAAAAGTACTAATTTATATTTTATCATCAGGTAATTTTTAATTTTAAAGAATATCTCTTTTCACTCTTGAGAGAAATTTAGTAAAAATTATTAGATTCAGACACACAAATTTTCGAGAATCAAAAAAATTTTATTTTACGATAAAAAAAAATAGAGTATATATTATACAAACACTGATTAAGTAAATAATAATAAAGCCTAACGGAAAAAAGTACAAATACATGCGAAGATTAAAAGTAGAACTTGACAAAATTATTCAAACACTTTTTTTTATCAAAATTAAACAATACAAAAAAAATAATTGCTTAATACTTAATAATTAATGATAAATGCTTAACTGCAAAGACAATAAAATTGGATTCATATTTATAACGAAACTTTAAGTTTCTCGAAGAGAATGGAACGTGTTAGAAAATTCGAATTTGAAATAAACATTATAATTGAATTATACTATAAATATATATAAATTAAATTATACTTGTATTTATATTAAACTACGTATTATTTAAATCATTTTAACAAACAAAAATTACTGTTCAACTTTAGATTTTCGGCACTTTGTAAATATTATTGTTTTTGCAGTTATGTCAAATTTTTAGGTTAGTTTTTTCTTTTTCCACTAAAAAAAAGGTTAGAGATAGAAATTTTAAAAAAATTTTATTATTGAATTCAAGAAAATAAGTAATTTTATAATGTACATACCGATAAATACTTGTTTTTTCTATTTTTCCAACCGGTTTTTCCAAAGATGTCCTAATAATAATAAGAAAAAACCATAATAAACTCATTAAGGTTAGCACATAATCGATTTAAGAACGTATTAGGGTGCGTTTACATCTCTGTCCGAATTCCGAAAAACTCAGCTGTAAAGGTGTTTCTGCAATAGCTTCCAAATGGAAATTGTCAGTTTTTTTAAATTATATAATTTATATTTTGACAATTTACTGATTTCAACTAATCAGTAACCTAATTTTAATATTAAACTTTAAAGAAAACGGTTAAAAATATGCTCTTCCATTTTAATACACGACTTGGCGAATCTATTGTGCGGTGACCTTTATACTATTTCTTTTCTGTTAAATAATTTTTTTCCGGGGGGGAAATTTTCATCTTCTTGTTACAAAAAAATTTGTTACAACAACGGTTGTTCTATAAAGCACTGTGTTAATTAAAAACAACCCAAATACCTATTCCTAAGTAAATTACATTTATTACCAAATACAATTGAATACGATTACAAAAAGTTAACAAAAAAAAAAAACTATGAAAAGAACCAGGAGAATTTAAATTTTGCCACACTGTTTTCCCATTGGTTTAATGTGGTGTACGTGATAACTTCACGGCCAATAAAATGAAACAAGCCAAGAACGCGAGGTCAAAGAGTTTTTTGGAAGGAGAAAAAAAAATATTTTGCATTCCATTCTGTCTGCTGACTGTCAAATTAAGAACAAAACGCTCACGACGGCAGTTACACAGTGAGTATAGTACAAATACCGTAAATAATAATTTGTAAAAATATTCCAAATTCCCTCTTTTTTCTATTTATTCCATTTATTAAAAAAAGAAAGGTTTAGAATTTTTCAAGGTTATGTTAGATCCAAACGATTTATAATTCCTATTCAAATTTTATTTTTTTCATCACAAAAAAGATTTATAATCGAATTCTTTTCTTTTTTTTGAATAAAAATTACGACTAAATATACATGTTTAGTGTATTTAAATTGTTCGCAATTCAATGTAAGTGGGAAATGTGGAATACTTTTAATTTCAATCGTTTTAAACATTACGTTAAGATTTAACAATTAGGAATTTAATTGATCACTTAAAGTTGAATTAAAAATGATAAATTCATCGATGATAGTGTTGGGGAAGTTTTTAGGAATATTATTTTCGCGTTTTTTTTCTTTTGCAAGAATAACCTCTAGTGAAGTGTCAAATTTTCAAACTTACTGCAAAAATAAGATTTGTTTTTTCGCTATACGATGAAAATGTGAATATTTGAGGTTTTATAGAAATCATATTTTCCTGTTTTCAACATTCAGCTGAGGAAGATTTTTCCATCTATCAATTACTTGTTTTTTTAAAGTTGCATTTGCAAAACACGTGAGAGGCAGAGATGCGTTTGCTTCTTCATTTCGATATTGAGTTTTAATTAATTTTTCTTCCATTTGTGATAGAATTTCTGTTTGTTTTTTTAAATAGTAAAAATTCTCTATTTGGGTATTTTTTTTGTGTTTATATTTTTAAAAAAATTTATTTTTATAACATTGTTTACCTTTTGATAATTATAAAAACGATAAAGAGGAACATGTGCAAATAAGTCTTATCTGATATTTTGCAAGTGTTACACTTATATATATATGTGTGCGAAAGTTTCGTGTCAATTTAAAGGAATTAGATTCTGATAAAATATCACTTTTCATTCATGAAGTGATGTATTTAAATTCCTCATTGGCTCAATTAAACTTTGTCACTTAATTGAGCGAAATTTTTATTATTCGGCACTTTAGATATAATTATATTGAATGAAATGGTGCGGGTAGAAAATATTTCAAGCTGGAATTTTATCTTATTTGACAAACTACGAATTGTAATTTATTTTTATTAATTAAATAAGTAAAATATTTGTAAATTTATTTTTAAAAAAATTAGTAAGTAAAATAATTTACAAAAAAAATGTAAATTTGAATTATTTCCTTGAGATTAAATTTACAGTAATGCTAAAAATAAGTGTTTTAATAAACTTTATGGTAAAAAAAAAATATTCGCACGCTAAGGCGGATGTATTTAAGTAACACTTACGTGTAGAAACTTGAATGAATTTAATGATGACCGCTGTTAGAAATGTGAAGGGTCAGTGATACGAGTAATTGAAGAATTTACTCACCGACAATCGAAATTTTCAATTGATAATAAAATATATAACAAATTGCTTCATTATAATCTACTTTGGAATTAAATTGGAAAAGGTTTCTCTTTATACAATTCGCAGGGAACAATGAATATTTTCCTTTTTTATTAAAAAAAGCTATTTTTAATTTTTTTTCTTTTTGGAAAAATATTTAAAGCTTAAAATTTAAATATTACAGATTTGAAGAAACGTTGCATAATCGTTCGTGGGCTTTGACATTGCATTCGTCAGAATAGAGACAGTTTTATAAATATAGCACCAACTATTTTTTACTTGCGAAAAAAATGAACACTGTCTGGAACTTTTATTATAGTCGTGAGAGAAAAAAAAATTTTTTGTTTAACTAAATGCAAAATTTGTTTTCGAAATTAAAAAAACAATTCACACAAAATTATTAACCTGGGCAAAAAAAAGAAGTTTAAACATTTTTTTTTCATCGTTTTGTCTTTCAAATTAACAAATAAATATTGAGAAAAATTATTATTGAAAATAATTCTCTAAATTAGCAAATAAATATTAAGAAAAAAAAATCCAAATAATAAAATTACTAATTGTAAGAAAAAAAAATCCCGAACTGAGCAAAAAACTGAGAAAAATTATTAAAGTAATAAAATCAAGAGAAAAACTGTAGAAAATAATTTTCTAAACTAACAGATAAATATGGAGAAAAGATAAAATAAAATTGATCGATAATCTAGGAAAATTTTACTATCTCTCTTCATAGTTTCATGAAACGTGTTACATTTTAAAGACGGAATTTTATTGTCTAGTCGATAACAACTTTTATTCTTTGAAAATAAACATTTACCGTACGTTAAAATTTTTTTTCCCCCCTAATTCTCCAAGTCTTTTCCTTTCAGTTATGTATTTCTAATATTTATCTATCAGTTTAACATAGTTTAACAAATTTTTAGTTTATAAATTAACAAAATATTATTAAAAATAATGAAATTGTTCTACTCTTTGCTTTCAGAGGGGAATCGTCTTCAATTGGCTGGAAATAATGAGCAGCGAACTTGACTTAACAAAATGATTCAAATTGATTCGTCGTAAATTAATTGGCCAAATTTAATGAGTAGTGAAAAAATAAATACTCAAAAGTGACTTGTTCTTCATCAAAAAAAAAGGGAAAATAAAGTACAATCGTATCTCGAATATTAAATTTCAGAAAGAGAATTATTGAATTTAAAGGGAAAAATTTCCATCTATCGAAGGGAAAAGGAAATTCTTTTTGGAAATTCTCTCGGCGTAATTTTTATCTAAACCGTAAAAATGGCCTTGTTCCAGAAAGCCAGTGGTGAGTTAAAATTATACTGCAAGTTAAATACTTTGAATAATAATTTAAAGCAAAAAAAAATAGAAACGACTATATTCATTTTATAGGCATTTTTTTTTTGGTTTTCTAAAAAAAATTTTCTCTTTTCGAAAAGAATAAAATTGAAGCGAGTATTTAAATTTTTAAAGTCTAGTCATTTTCAATTTTTTTTTTTTTTTTTTGCAAAAGTAACTGAAATTTTGGTAATTTCCAATTTTTTTGTTTTCGAAGAAAATGTTTTCTCTTTTGGAAAAAAAAGAATTGAAAATAGAGAAAAAGACAATTATTGAAATTTTTAAAGTTAAGTAATTTCCAATTTTTTTGTTTTCAAAGAAAATTTTTTCTGTTTTGGAAAAAAAGAATTGAAAATAGAGAAAAAACCAATTATTGAAAATTTTAAAGTAATTTCCAATTGTTTGTTTTCAAAGAAACTCTTTTGGAAATAATTGAAAACAGAAGAAAAGCGAGTAAAATTAAATTTTTGCAATTTTTTTTCACCTTTTTTGTGTTAAAAAGAAGAATTTTTCTCTTTTGGAAAAAAAAGAATTGAAAACACAAATTTTTACAGTAAAGCCATTTCCTTTTTTTTGTAAAACAATATTTTTCTTTAAAAAAAATGAAAACAGAAGAAAAACGAGTAGAATTAAATTTTTAAAGTCTTTTTCAATTTTTTTGTTTTCAATGAAAATTTTTTCTCTTTTGGAAAAAAAGAATTGAAAATAGAGAAAATGCCAATTATTGAAATTTTTAAAGTTAAGTAATTTCCAATTTTTTTGTTTGTCCAGAAAAATGTTCTATTTTTGGGAAAAAAAAAATTGTTAATGGAAAAAATGCGAGTAATTTAAATTTTTGAAAATCATTTCCAATTTTTGTTTTGTTTTCGAAGAAAAATTCCTTTTGGAAAATAATATATTTTTAATGAAAAAATAAAACGAGGAAGATCGATAAAAAAAAAAGTTTTACGAGGAACATTTTGATAATTTTCGAAACTGCAATTATTATGTACAAATATTATTTTTTTGTATCTTTCGTCAAATATTTGTCTTGAAAATTTACAGATTCGAACGAACAATCAGATGCTTTGGTTCCTAAGAGTAAGTTTTCGGTGTAGAAATCGTAGATTTTTGAATCAATATTTATTATCGTTATTTATTTTAATTATTATTATTATTATTATTATTTCTACTAGAACCAAGCACGAGTAGTTCGTTTTCCTTATAGAAATTACTTTATTCTCTTTTTAATCACACCTTTTGTAATTACAATTTTTTATTTTTTATCGCACGCTTTTTTTTGCACTTGAAAGTTGAATAGTTTCGTTTCGAAAATGAATTTTTTTTCACGTTTTCTTGAATATTTCATTAATCATACTTTAAATAAGAAAAAAATCTAATTTTAATTTTCATTCGTTAAATGAATCGAAAATACGATTTATGACAAGAATAATTGTCTTAACTATTTCCGTAGAAAGTGTCAGTGATCAGATAAAGAATTTTATCTTAGTTTAATTGATCGTTATTTGAAGCTTCTGATTTAGATAAAATCATATTTTACGATAATGAACGATAATATTGAATAAGAGTTTAATAATGAGAATTAAATGGGATTATAATAGGGCTAAAAATATTTTTTCAATATTGACTTCAGTTTTTATATATTTACAATTTTTTTTAAACCTTTTTTTTAAAAAAAAAGAAAATCTAGAGAAATTTTATGAATTTAAAAACTATTTTTATTGTCTTTTGGAGTTTGATAAAAATTAAAAACTTGTGGGAAATAGAGGATAAATCTTTAAATAAATTTTCTAATAATTATTGTGTATTTTGCACTGCAATGAAATGAAGTAACAACTGATTAGAAAATCGTACATTAGTTGCGACCTTGCCACTCAATTTTTATACTAAATAGCGGAATCATTATACTTAGTGACGTAATTATTTTGTTGCAAAATATTTTAATTATATGTACAGACTTGACGGTATTTGTGTTAGTTTTCTCATCTGATCGAATCGAAACCAAAAAAAAAAAGAAAACAAATAATTTTCTCAATTATGCTATTAATCAGGCCTCGGATATATTATGACTTTTTTTTCTCGACTATTTTCAAAAAATGCGAGACTTTTTCAACTTTTTTTTTAAATAAGATTTTTTTTTACTTTTCTTTCTAAATATTGAAAGAAAATACATTTTTTTTAGTAAAAAATTCAACTTATTTCAATTTTTATAATCCTCCAAGAGAAATAGACAAATCTTTCAAAAACTGTTAATTTGGATAATTTTTCTTATCAAACTTTCGAGATATACGATTGAAAAGCTTTTGAATAATTTAAATTAAAAAAAAAAAATTCGAGTTTTTTTTTGTAAATTTACGAAAATCAACTTTTAAGGAATTTTAATTACAAATTTGGAAAATAATTAATTTCTTAAGAATGAAAAATATTTAATCGTAAATTTAAAAATTAAAATTAATTTTTTTTTAATTAAAATTAAAAATATTTTCGAAATAAAGCAATTCTTAGAACTTTTTTATTCTAAATTTTTAAAGTTCAAATATTTCCGATTACAAAAATTTCGCAGCAAAGTTAAATACATAAAAAAAAGTTCCAAATTTTGTAAATAATTTATTTCTCAAAAATTTGAATAAATAATCTTCAAGTGTAAATTTAAGAAATAAAAAATTATTGAAAGTTACATTCTAAAAAATTATATTAAAATATTCTAAAAAAGTAATTTTTAGAATTCATTCATCCCAATTAATTCATAAAACTGAAAATATAAAATACTTTAGAATCAAAATGTTACTCTTGACGAGAAAAAAGATTTAAAATTCATTTAATAAAGGAAGAAGATTACGTAAAGATTCCTGGATTTTAATTTATTATTGCGTAATCTTTTTTTTTATTTACTTGTTTACGTTCCTATATTAGGAACAATTATTTTTTTTAGGAATGTAGGAAAAATAGAATTACTTGTACTGTTGATAAATATTTTTTTTTCTGAAGTAAACAATCTAGATACCTAAATAGTTTATAAGCCTACAATAATAATTGTTCGAATAAATTATCTTTTTCTTACATAAGACCGGAGATGCTTTCGGAAAAAGAATATTTTGTTAATATTTATTTTTCAATACTTTTTATTTTTTAAATATGTAAATAAAAAAATATTTAATATTTAATTAGATATTTAATAATAAAAAATATTAAAACTGTTGAATTTTATACATAGATTTACAGTCGTGTTTTTGATTTTGTTGTTGAGAATAAAATTTGAAGAAAAACGGGGTTTGAATAAGAAAAGAAAATGGGTCAACTTTGTCTTTTATCGGCTTTATTAGGTAAATGTTTAATTGTTTTAAAAAAATATTCTGTAGGTACTAAAATGTAAATAAAGAAGTTGTAAACTATTTTGTATCAAAAATCATTTTTATATTTTATTTTCTGCAATAATTTTGTTTGCATTGTACAGCCAGAGAAAAATAGTGTTTAAATCGAAAAAATGTATTTTATTCGACGTAAATAAAATTTGGAAGTTGAATCAAATGAAATTTTATTAACAAAAATAATTTAGTACCAAATACAATTTGGTAGAAAATAAAATACTATTAACAAATGTAATTTAGTACCAAATACAATTTGGTACAAAATAAAATTTTATTTTAATCAAATAAAATTGATTTAGAGTCAAATAAAAAGTCGAGTTGTCTCTAAATTAAATTTCTCTGGGTGTATATTTTTTTCCCTTTTATTATTAAATATTTTATAAAATTCATGTGATTCAATTTAAAAAAAAAAAAAAAGTTTCTAATGATATTCTTTCTTTTCAAGAAAAAATACCTCGGCGGGCAATTTTGGGAGGTTTGATGTTTTTTGCCTGCATGTTTTCATACGTGATTCGAACGAATTTGTCGATTATTATTGTCGCCATGGTGGAGAATACATCGAATAAAACCGGAGGATCTTATTGTTCCAATAAACTATTACAAAATACAACTATTAATACCACAAAAATAATACAAGACGTAAGTTTCAGTTTTTCTTCTAAAAATAACTATAGTGAAAGGAATCATATTTAAAACTATTATTTATTTAGAATTTAATTTATTCAGAATTTGTTAAATTTTTTTTTTCATGTAAGAATTTCATTACAATGTCTGAGAGTTAGATTTAAAAAGAAAAGAAAAAAAACAGCTTTGAGAATTTTTTTCATGAATCAATTGGTAATATCACGATTGTGCCACATTCAATAAAAGTAGAAATAGTAATAAAAATGTCATTGGCAAATCCATCTTGAATACAAATATAAATGAATTTATTTCAATTCATCTTGTAATGACCCACTTATAACCAGATTCTCTGTATATTAAGTTTTTTCATTACACTTTTAATAAATTTGAAATGCAATTCCTTCTATTATTTTGTTTTAAAAACATTATAACAAAAATAAAAAAAAATTCTCTTATTTTTTTCTTAATTTCTAAATATTAAATATTATTCTTTAAAAATCAATATTAATAATCGTTGGTATTCTTTTTCAGTTTGAAATTTGTCGTTTACTTTCTTGTTTCTTAACTTTTTTAATAATTTTTCTTTTTAAATATTTTCAATTTTTTAATTATTATATTAAAAATCATCGAATTGTTGCAAAGAATTTTATTAACAAATTTGAAAAACTTTGTAGCGAATTAAAAAAAATTGAATTCATTCGTTAAATATTCTTGAAAATAATTGAATTTTTGCAAAGGTTTTACTATTAGAAAAAATGCTTCAATTGATTCGAAGGATTTATTACAATTTTAGAACATAGTTGAATTTTTTTTTAAGAATATTATTTAAAAAAAATTTTTAAATTAAATTTATTTGCTTGTTTGTTAAAAGTAATTGAATTTTTAGAAAATATTTATGAAAATTATAGAAAATAATTGAATTTGTTAAAAAAAAATTTAATTAATAAGGATTTTGTTTCAATTTTAAAAAATAATTTAATTCTTTTATGAAATTTTCTTGAAAATTGAATTTTTTTCAAAGATTTTAGTATTTAAAAAAGTAACTGAATTGTTTTAAAGAATTTTGAAATTTTTTTTTAAATCATTGAATTTTTTATAAAAATGTTACTAATCAGTAATATAATTAAATTATACGAAAGATTTTATTAAAATTTTGTTGAAAACAATTGAATTCTTGTGAAGAAGTTTAAATATTTGAAGATATGAACATTAATAATTAATTATATACTTAATAAAATAATTGGATTTGTTTTGAAGGATTTATTATTTTTGAAAATAATTAAATTCTTTCGAGAAATTTTCAAAGCGAATGAATTAAGAAAAAATTGTATTTTTTTGTGAAATTTTGTCAAAATTGTATAAAAAAAGTGATTTAACTTTTGCAAAAAATTTTACTATTTATTTTGAAGAATTTATTAAAATTGTATAAAATAATTGAATTTTTTCGAAAAATATTATTAAAAATTATAAAATAATTGAATTTTTTCATAAAATTTTTATTAAGACTTGTATTAAAATAATTGAAAGTGTCCAAACAATTATTTCAAATGTTCGAAAATAATAGAATTCTTTTGGAAATTTTTAAGACGAATTAAAGAAAAAAATTGTTTTTTCGTGACATTTTATTCAAAATAATTGAATTGTTTAGAAGAATTTATAAAAAATGTTAGAAAATAATTGAATCCTTTCGAGAGAAATTTTATCAAAATTTTGCTGTTTTTTAAAAATAATTGAATTGATTTGAAGGAATTATTAAAACTTTAGAAAATATTTAAATTCTTTCGAGAAACTTTTAAGGGCGAATTCAGTAATAATAGAATTCTTTCTTGAAATTTTGTTGAAAATGAAAATTTATTCCTTTGAAGAATTTTATTATTTATCGAAATAATGGAATTTCTTTCAAAAGTATAATTAATAATTTTTTAAAAATTAAATTCTTTCATACAATTTTTATAACATTTTTTTAAATAATTGAATTTTTGCAAAGAATTTAACTATTTATAAATAAAATTGAATAGTTTTAAAGGATTTATTAAAATTTTAAAAAATAATTGAATTTTTTTTTGCAAAAGTGAAATTAATAATTTTTTAAAAATTAAATTCTTTCGAGAAATTTTATTGGATATAATTAATTTTTCCTAAAGGTTTACTGTTTATAGACTTTATTATTTTACTAATAAATTCAAAAGTTAGATGGAAAATAAAAGGAAAATTTTTATTTTTTTTGTTTAAAGGAAAATAATTTTTAATATTTTCAACGAAATTTAAAAACCAAATTTATCATTTAAAAATATAAAGAAAATATGATGTGAATAATTTTTCCTGATATTTATTGAGATTTTGTGTAATTTGCAGCATGGTGTGCGGTACGTGTGGTCGGAAAAAATCCAAGGATATCTTTTAGCTGCATATTTTATTGGTGTTTTGCCAGCGAGTATTCCTGCCGGTATACTTTCGGAAAAATTCGGAGGTGCAAAAGTTGTTGCGTAAGTTTTTTTTTTTTTTGTCGATTCAAAAATTCATTATTCGAAGACCTCGGATCGAAAAAAAGTTCCTAATCGATTAAAAATCTCAAAAAAAAGTCAATATCCGAAGTCTATTATTATAAATTTTATTTTTTTTTATCATAATTATTTATAAACATTTTGTAAAATTACAGATTCGCAACTGTTGTTCCTGCTCTCTTAAATCTTTTGGTTCCTGTGGCCGCTTCAGCCGATAATGCATTGCCATATTTGGGTGTTACATTCGTATTTATTCTTCGTTTCCTGATGGGATTTTTCGGAGTAAGTTTCAAAGATAAAAATAATTATTATTTCAATTTAGAGAAATTAAAATTTTGAAAAAATATTTTTAATAGAATCGTTATTGAAAATAGAATAAAAAAAATTGCTGTAACTTATTGATAAATCGTCTACTCAACTTACTGGTTGTTCTACTTTTTCAAGTGATGTGCGAACTCTGAATGGCGTCACCAAATTTTTTTTTTATTATCATAAAGCTTCTTGGCTTCGTGTAATTGACCTTACAATTCAATGAGCACACTGATTATAATGCAATGAAATCCTTATATCGATTGTATTACTTTTTAAATTCCTTTTTTCTTCGCGTCTACTTTTCGAAAAGAAATATATTGTTTTTAATAATTATTATTGCAATTTTCTTTAAAGTGGATTCAAAAATAAGATTAAATGAAATAATAAAAATATGAATATATTTAATGAATATTATTAATATTTCGATTTAAGTAATGCTTCGATTTTTTCAAGTTTAATGACAGGAAATATTTAAAGTTCAACTAATAAAATTAATAAAATTTATAAAATTAATTATTTTTCGATTGTAGGGTTCTGTTTATCCAGCTCTACATGCCATGATTGCCAGATGGGTGCCACCTACTGAAAAGGGAATGTTCGTTTGGACAATGCAAGGTAAATAAATTTTACTAAAAGTAGAGGAAAAAAATTAAATTTTTCGAATTTCTCTCAATTCAATGATATTCAATATTTACATATTTTCTAAAATTTTAATAAAACCTTCCGATTAATTAAATTATACTTTTATTTATAGTAAAATTCTGAAAACAATTTTCAATTATATCTAAAACAATTTCAGGAAAGAAATCAATTTTTTTTCACTTCGTTACTAAAAATTGAAATTATTTTCTAAAATTTTAATAAATTTTTTACGAAATTTCATTTATTTTAATACAAGTTTCATCAGAATTTGAAAAATTATTTATTTAGACACATAATTTTTAATTATTATTGATCATATCATCGAAAATTTGAATCTCTTGAAAAGAATTCAATTATTTTTGTAAATAGTAAAACTTTTTTGCAGCAATTCAATTATTTTCAACAAGATTTTAATCAATATTCTCGAGAGAATTCAATTATTTCTTTATAATTGTAGTAAAAAAAAACTTTGCAAGAATTTATTCTTTTTAATAAATTCTCACGAAAAAAATAAATTTTTTTCTTAATTCGTTACAAAAAAAATTCAACAGAATTAAATTATTTGCTATTTTTATTTTATATACGATAATCAAAACAATTCAATTATTTTCAAAACAATTTTACAAAAGAATTCAATTATTTTCTAAAACTTTTTGATGAATCATTCAAAACAATTCAATTATTTTCAATAAAATTTCTCGAAAGAATTCAATTATTTTCTAAAGTTTTAATAATTCCTTGAAATCAATTCAATTATTTTTAAAAAACAGCAAAATTTTGATAAAATTTCTCTCGAAAGGATTCAATTATTTTCTAAAATTTTTTATAAATTCTTCTAAACAATTCAATTATTTCACAATAAAATTTCACGAAAAAACAATTTTTTTCCTTAATTCGTGTTAAAAATTTCCAAAAGAATTCAATTATTTTCGAACATTTGAAATAATTGTTTGGACACTTTTAATTATTTTAATACAAGTCTTAATAAAAATTTTATGAAAAAATTCAATTATTTTATAATTTTTAATAATATTTTTCGAAAAAATTCAATTATTTTTTACAATTTTAATAAATCCTTAAAAAAAATAGTTAAATTTTTTTGCAAATGGAAATCACTTTTTTTATCCAATTTTGACAAAATTTCATAAAAAAATACAATTTTTTCTTAATTCATTCGCTTTGAAAATTTCTCGAAAGAATTTAATCATTTTCAAAAATTATAATAAATCCTTCAAAACAAATCCAATTATTTTATTAAGTATATAATTAATTATTAATCTCTATAGAATCAAAAATTTAAACTTCTTCACAAGAATTCAATTATTTTCTACAAAAAATCTCACGAAAGAATTAAACTTTCTTTAATTCGTTTTAAAAAAATTTAGTAAAATTAAATTATTTTCCTTTTTTTATTTTTAATACGTTAATCAAAACAATTCAATTATTTTTTTAAAAAAATTTTACGAAAGAATTCAATTAATTTTTAAACTTTTTATAAATCATTCAAAACAATTCGATTGTTTATTCATTTCTTTAAATTGTAAAATCTACGTTACTTTAACATTTTTTTTCAAATTTATTGAAAATTAATTTTTTTTAAATATACTTTTCCTGTCAATTTTGTAATTTGGAAAAAATTCAGAATTGTTGGAAAAATTCGCGTAGAAATCGGCAAAGTAGTCAAATATTAATCATAATTCAACGTTCCATCATTAATAAAATTCAGTTATTTTAAACAGACGAAAATTTTACTATAAATATATTTTTTTTGTGAAATCAAGAAAGGAATTTTATTTATTTCTCATTTTTCAGGTGGACCCTTCGGTGCTTTTGTTACTTTTGCCCTTTGTGGTTATATAACTTCAACATTGGGATGGACCTCGTCTTATTACGTGACCAGTGGTCTCATGTTAGTTTTCGGAGCAATTTGGATTTATCTTGCCTATGACACTCCCGATACTCATCCAACAATTACCGAAGCTGAAAGAAGTTACATTAAAGAGCAAATTGGAAAAACGGTTTCAAAAAATCACGTCAGTATTCTTTATTTAAAAGTATTTAAAAGAATTCAAAAATTGTTTACCTTTCAAATTAAAAATAATGCAAATATTAATATTGTTATTGAAATTTTTGTTTTAGCCAAAACTTCCAGTGAAAAAATTGGCAACATCTGTACCATTTTTGGCATTATTGTGGGCTCATTTTGCCAATATGTGGGGAATTTATTTCATTTCAACAAACGGACCTAAATATACGAGCCAAATCATTGGTCTCAATATGAAATCGGTAAAAATTAATTGTTTATTCTTCTTATTATTATTAATATTCTTTTTAAATTTGAATTCTTATTCTACCAAAATTGTTAATTTCAGAAACTGTTTGTATTTTTTTCATAATTCGTGTTCTTACTTTCATTTTTTCTAATAAATTGAATAACTTTGTTTTATTAAAGGGTGGCGCAATCACGGGAATTCCATACATCGCTAGACTCTTTTCGGGTGTTTTGTTTGCCGCAGCAGGCGATTTTGTTCGAAGGCGATCGATAATGACCGTTGGCTGGATTAGAAGAATTTTCATGATTTTCTGTAAGTTTAGAAAATTCTCTCTCTTTCTCTTTCTTTTATGTTTCTAAATCTCGGTTCGACTTTAAAAGCAAAAAAAAATCACTTTAGTCGATAAAAAAAAGTCGTTTTATTTAATTCAGTCAGGTGGACAGAAAAATTGTTCCTAATTTGCCTCATTCACTGATTTCCAAACTCAGTTTACTCGAAAAATGAATAATTTTGTTAAAGAAATATTTAGGTATTAATTTTTTTTTTCACGGGAATTAAAATTTAGGAAAATTTAAAAATCTGAGAAATTTAATAATTTCTAAAAATGACAATATTAGTGAAAGTAAAAATGTGGAGAAAATAGCGAGGATATTGAAATGATAAATTTTTATTTTTCAGCGCATGTTGCTCCTGGACTTTGTTTACTTGGAATGACGTACGCCGGCTGTGATCCTGTATTAGCTGTGACAATGATGATATTGGCATTGGCATTCAATGGCGCAGCTTGTCAAACGAGTTTGCAAAATCATCAAGATCTTTCGCCAAATTATGCAGGCACACTCTATGGAATTATGAATACGTTCGGCAGTTTTCCTGGATTCATTCTTCCATTTATCATTGGCCTATTGACCGATAGTCACGTATGTTTCACTTTTCATTCAATAATTACTCAGCTTTATTCAATTATTGTTTATAAACATATTTTCCCCTTTTTTGAAAATTCACTTTTCTCTTTCTTCAATTTCTATTTATATTTAATTACTGTTTCTTAATGGTAAATTATTCAATAATTAGCAAATGTAACGTGCGCGAAACTTGATGTTCGCTTTTTTTTAATTTTACGCAAATAACATTTTTTTATATCTTCAAGTGTGATTTTTTGAATTATTTCAGATTCAAACATTAAAAAAATTCAATATTATTAACTATTTTACTAATTAATTATTCTCGTTTATTAAAATCAGCAAAATTTAAATAAAATTCTTAGCAATAATTCAATTATTTTTAAACAAAATGTTTATAACATTTCACTAACGAATACAATTTTTAATAGAAAATCTTAGTAAATCTTTGGAAAGAATTTAATAGTTCTTGTAATTAGTAAATTCTTTGCAAAAATACAATTATTTAAAAAAAATGTCACGAGATAATTGAATTTTTTTTGTTACAAAATCATTACAAAAATTCAAGTTTTCTCTTAATTCGTTATAAAATATTCCAAAAGAATTCAATTCTTTTCTAAAATTTTAATAAATCCTTCGAAACAATTTAATTATTTATTTAAATAGTAAAAGTCTTCGTAAAAATTAAATTATTTATAATACAATTTAAATAATATTTCTGACAGAATTTAATTTAAACGAGATTTTTGAAATATATTTTTCAAAACAATTTAATTATTTTCAAAAATATTTTACGAAAGAATTGAATTATTTTCTAAAACATTTATGAATCATTCAAAACAATTCAATTATTTTCCCTATAAGTTCTCGAAAGAATTCAATTTTTTTTTTAATTCACCGTTTAAAATTTCTCAAAAGAATTCAATTTTTACTGAATTCGCGCTGAGAAATTTCTCGAAAGAATTCAATTATTTTCTAAAGTTTTAATAATTCCTTCAAATCAATTCAATTATTTTTAAAAACAGTAAAATTTTGAAAATTCTCGAAAGGATTCAATTATTTTCTAAAATTTTTAATAAATTCTTCTAAACAATTCAATTTTTTTTATACAAGTTTTAATAAAAATTTTATGAAAAAATTCAATTATTTTATAATTTTTAATAATATTTTTCGAAAAAATTCAATTATTTTCTACAATTTTGATAAATCCTTCAAAACAAATAGTAAAATTCTTTGCAAAAGTTAAATCACTTTTTTTAAATACAATTTTAATAAAATTTCACGAAAAAATACAATTTGTTCTTGATTCATTCGCTTTGAAAATTTCTCGAAAGAATTTAATTATTTTCAAAAATTATAATAAATCCTTCAAAACAAATTCAATTATTTTACGAAATAATTCAAATTTTTTCTTATTTCATTAAAAAAAATTTTTTAACATATTTTAATTATTTTTCAAAATTTTTTAAAACTTCAATAATTAAAATGTTGAATTTCAATTATTAAAAAGCACTATAATTTTAAAAACTTGAAACAAATTATTCATAAAATTTAATTATTTTCCAAATTTTAAATTAAAATTTAGAAAAAAATAAATAAATTTTATTATAAATTTTAAAATTGGTCTTAGAAACTCTATTTTTTGAAAAAAATCAAAGAAATTCTGAAAAAAGTATTGAATTAGAATTTTTTTTAAATTTTATCAAAGACGAATACGATTATTATTATAGAAGAAGATTCAAAATTCACTTTTTTCTTAAATGTTAATTTTTTTTTACAAATACAAATACTATACAAATATAAAACTTTTATATTTATATATGAAATTTGTATAATTATTTAAAACATTTTTATAATTAAAAATACTTTGTTTAATTAAAAATTTCCTTTTTTTAGAACGGAATCGAAGAATGGCGCATAGTATTTTGGATCTCGACTATTGTCTTTCTATCGGCAACAGTTATTTTCTGGCTTTTCGGTTCGGCTGACATTCAACCATGGAATAATTTGAGTCACGAAGGAAGCGCCGATGATGAGGAAAAAATGCCAGTAAGAAAGGGTAAGGAAGGACAAAGTGAAGACGAGGAAAACGAACGACTTTAAATTCGTTACTTTAGTTGAATATTCATTTTCTTTCATTATTTAAATTTCAATTGAATCGTCAAACACGAGAAGATTGCAAACAATGATAATAATAATAATAATAATAATGCTCTCTCAATACGCGATATATAAAGAAGTAGAAATTTTACTTCTTAACTTATTATTTGAAAAATAAAAAAAAAACAAGTATTAAAAAAATAATAATAGAATAAAATTCTATTTAAAAAAAATTTGTCTCAAAATTAAAGAAATAATAATTATAAATTAAAAAAGAAAATACGGAAACAAAATTACAAAAAAAAATTGTTGCATTTATATCAATGTTGTGAATGTTTAATAATTAATATTTATAATAATCCGTGTTAGAATCACAAAAATTTCAGGGATTTTTACCAAAAAAAAAGAAAATAATAAAAGGAGAGTAGCGCTTCCGTGTTGTGTGAAATTTTTTTAGTTTTTAATTTCATTTTTTGAAATGCGTGAATTTAGTTTTGCAAATAAGTTGAAATTTTTTAATGCATTTAAATTTAAAGCGGTCTAATCTGTAATTCTGATGACTGGACATTTTTTAATTAAAAGAATTTCGTACAAAGAAAGAAAATTTTGTGCCAAAAGTTTATTCTTTTGCACGCTAATAAAAAAAAAAATTTCATGGTGCATTTAGCGAACATTTCTATAATTAAGAATTTGTCACATTCTCAATAATTGAATTGAGAAACAATTTACAATTTAGTTTATAAGTAAACGTCTTAAATATCAACGTCGAGGGCACACATTTTCTTTAAATATATAATATTTTTCTGATGAAATTTTTACACCCAGTTTCTTAACGATTGAGAGAAAAAAAGAGATCTCTTGATTGAAAAATCTTCTCAAGATTAATTAAATCTTAGCCATGATGATCTTAAAAAAATTCGAATACTGTAATTTAATGATATTATTTTATTTTTTAAACTAGTTTTTCTAAATAATGATGAAAAAAAAAGTTCAATATTTTTTCTGATAGAAAAAGATATTTTCTATTGGAAAAGACTTTGTTTCGCACCAAAAAAAAAGTGTTTTCTAAATTAGAATAGTTTTTGCTTTATTCGATTTTAAAATTTTAATTATTTTTATTTACTTTTTTTAAGGATGTTTTTTCCAACAAAGAATAGAAACAAAAGTTAGTCCATTTCGTTTATTTTTTGTATAAAAAAGTAAAAATTTTTAATTACATTTTGAAAATAGAAATTACAATTTTCGAGTAACATAACAAAAGAGAAAATTGTAATATTCATGTAAAATGCAACTTTAAATATTTATTTTCGTGGAAAATTTCTTTTAATTTTCAACTTTGAATTTAAATTCTATTTTAGAATTTAAAATTTAATTTTAATTTTATGTAAAATAGGAACCAACTTTTGTTTTAATAGAAATTCCTCCTTAAATTATTAATCTACTTAAACGAATATATATACAAGTTGACTGGTATTTTTAAAAAGTACTGACAAAGAAAATATAAATAAATATTCTCTAGCTTTTAAGTTCAACTATTATTAATATTGTTGTGAGAAATTTTTATATTAAAACAAAAAAATTTTTTTCAAACACAATAAACATATTATTGTGTGTTCAAAAAAAAACAAAAGAAAAATTTACAACGATAATAATTTTGTTAATATTGACTGAAAAATATTGTTTAATGATAAAAATTAATTTTCGAAAAAGTAAAATTTGCTTAAAATACTCTTTTTTTGTGGTTTTAAATGTAAATTTTTAAATTTAGGAAAAAATTGTAAATTTAAAAAAGAAAATTATAAATCACAAATTTTTAAAATTAAGAAAGAAAGAAATATTTTTAAATTGAAAATAAAGAAAAGAGGAGGATTAGAAAAAAATGAAGCAACATTGTGGGAAAATGAATCTGTATTAAAATTTCTTTGAATAAGAATTTTGCATTTAAATTTTTGTGAGACGATGGAAATGACAGAAGAATTGATTTGCAGAGCAAAAGTGTACGATTTTTATTTACATAAATATATGTGTGTAACTATTGTCAATTGACTGTAACAATAATAAAAATTTGATGCCGTTGAATATTTTTCTCAGTGTTTAATATTTTTATTTAGAATTTTTCTTTATTTTTTTCGATTAAAACTTGAAATTGTAAAATTTCTTCGATAATTTTACTGAAATTGTAGAAATTTGTTCGAGAATTTAGTTTTGGAATTGTCTTCCATTCTTGAACAGGTTTCTTGGGTGCAAAATGCGCGCTTGAGAATTTTAAGAGCCGTTACTGTTTGTGACGATAAATTAAATTGTGAATTTGAGAGTTGAGTTATTTTTGAATTTTCATATTGAAGGGAATTTTTATTCGTCAATTTTGATGAGGATTTTATTGACGGAGGCTTGCAGTCTGTAAAATTATTCGAAATTAATGTCACGCTTTTTATTTACAAATATTTTATAATTTTTATTTATTTATTTATTTATTTAATACAGTTTTGGCAGAAATTCAATTATTTGCAAATATTTTAATAAAATTGTTCGAAAGTAATCAATTTATTTTAAATACGATTTTAATGAATTTTTATAAAAATAAATCGATTATTTGACACACAATTTTAAATAGATTTTTTTAAAGTAGTTAAAATATTATTTAGATTTCAATCAAATTTTTTTAAAAATCAAATTGTCCGAAAGAAATCAATTATTTTAAATGCAATTTTAATTAATTTTTTTTACATTTACATATTAATTAAAATTCTTTGGAAAATTAATTTATTTTCATAAATTACAATATTCATCATTAGAATTTAATTATTTTCAAAAGTAATGAAATTTTTCGAAGAATTTCAATGATTTAAAAAAATTTTAATGAATATCTCGTCAACAATTCAATTATCTCTATAAATAGCAAAAAATTTTGCCAAAAATTGAATTATTTTCAAATATATTAGAATTTTCAGAGGAATTTAATTATTTTTAAATATTTTAATGAAATTTTTCGAATGAAATCAATTATTTTAAATAAAATTATAATAAAATTTTTTTTGTAATATTTCACTTATTCTTTCAGATTTTAAAAAAATTCTTCACAAGAATTCAATTAATTACATAAATTATTCTTCAGCAAAATTCAATTATTAAAGATAAATAAAAAATTGTCTACGATAATTCAATTATTTCAAGGCATTTTAATAAAACTTTTCTGCAAAATTCAATTATTTTCATAAAATTTCCAAGCAGAATTTAATTATTTAAGAATTTTTGTTGTAAAACTCTTTGTAAGAATTCAATTCATTTCGTGAATAATCAAATATTTCTCAGGAATTCAATTATTTAAAATAGAATTTGCCTTAAATTAGTAAAAAAAAATCAATTATTCAAAAAGGTTTTCTAAAATTCTCGTCCAGAATTGAATTATTTTTATAAATATTTAAATACTTTTGCGTGAATAATAAAATTCGTTGCAGGAATTCAATAATTTATAACATAAAAAAAATAGGAATTCAATTTTTGTCAATTTTTCAAAGCGTCCAAAATTAATTTCTTTCGTCGTCAAGTTTAATTTTTCGATAGCTACTTTTTTACAACTTTTTTTTCAGTTTGAAATCTACGTTTTGCTACTTCTTAAAAATTAATTATTATCGAGTGCAAAGTCTGCTTATGCTTAGAATTTTTAATCAAATAATAAATTTACCTGAACTTGACCAAAAATTCGAGGGAGAAACTTCAAAATCCGACCAACCGCATGGAGAATCTAAAAAATAAATCTTCGCCTATAGTACAATTATTAAAAAAAAACAATTCAAAACAAAAAAACATTTTATAAACAAAAAAAAATATTTTACTTTTTCTGTAAACTTTCTTCAAAGCCTCATTACAAGATTCACTGCTTTCCATCGAAGAATTTGTCGATATTTCCGAATTTGTGCTTAATGAACATAATTTCTGAATTTTTTCCCTCTCTTCACTTAATTGCCGAACCTGAAGACGTTCACCCGAAGAATTTTTCACATTTCGCAATGTACTCTCAATAAAACACGGTTTGTATGTCAAAAGAATATCTTGCGTTTGTAGAATTTCCGTTTGTCCCTTCATTGTAAAGTGAAAATCCGAATTTCTCGATTCAGTGCAAAATTCACAACATTCCGATTCAGTTGCGCAAGTCGAGCAGAAAATTTTTTTCGATTCAAGTAATTCACCAATTTTCTTCACTTCAGGAACACCAGCCAATTTTGTTTGCGTCGAAACTGTCATTACTTTCGGTCTTTCACGTATTGCCAATTTCTTTTTTCTCTCAATGAACACTGTGTCCAATAATTTTGCTAATTCACAAAGAAAAAAAATTTAATTCTTATTTTTAAATTAAAGCAAAAAAGAATGTAAATTAAAAAAACAATTCTAAATAAATGAATAAATTATTATTATGTTAAATTTTCAATTTCTTACGTTCCTTTAGCTTTCGTTTTTCCCTCAATTGCCCGGCGATGAGAATAGAATTTCTAATCAAGAGACAAATTATAAATTTGACAGTAGCTTCTATTTTGTTTGCAATTGCAACAAAAACCTCGGCAATAAAATCATTCATTAAGTGATTAATCACAATTTTCGACTCCTCGGGGTCAACGGCGAGTGGACGTCGCAATTTTTTCAAAATATCCTCCTCGCCGTCGTCATCAATCATTTTGTAAGTGGCGAGAGTTTGTGCTCCATTATCCAAGAAGGGAAATCTAATTTCCCTCGAGCAATTGTTCAGAATTTCCTCAAGAATATCATCAATAATCATTCGACAGTAAACTCCCTTCGATAGACAATCTTCCACAAAATTAATCGCCAAATTCTTCGTCTCCAGATAATCGACAATTAATTTCGTATTCGAAACTTTTGGCTCGCACGTTAATTGTGTCTGCGTTTCCCGATTGAAAATCACTTTTCCCGTTTTCCAATGGCAAATAATATCAGTTTCGCTTTCGGAGTCTCGATAGTCGTGAATTGGTTCCTCAGGATCTGAAGTCCAGAATACTCGATCGATTATGTAATTTAAAAAGTGCCAGATATGAATTTGGGAAATATTTTCCTCCGACGATGATGTAAATTTGATTTCACGAATTTTCGAATCTTGCTTAGCAGATAGTTTTTCGATTATTTCGTCTCGGGAATGATTTACGTCGAATGTGATGATCGTTTGTGATTTTTCTCCACTCTTGAGTGTGGGAAGGGATTTTTTACTGATTCCGACTGAAGTGATTGTAATTTTTTTAGTTTGAATTATTTATTGCGCGTTTGTTTTTTGTTTACGAGCTCAAAAAAAAATTATAATTTTTCATTGTAAAAAATTAAGAATCGTAAAAATTTAGAGAAAGAAAAAAAGCGCGTCGCAGATATTGAAAAAAAAATGAATACCAATGACTTCTTTGACAACATTTTCAACTCGACATCGCGTTCCAATGTAAAACGTCTGACTTGCCTCGTCCTTAAATTCAATAGGAATATGAATTTTTTTAATATCCTGAATATAAGTCTGACATTCGACTTCTGCAAATGGCTCTCGACTCAATTCGTCAGAATCAATTAAATGCTTCGCAGGACTTTCAATTTTTTCCACGTGAACAATATTATTCTTCTCAAGTTCCAATTTCTCACTCGGATTTCCCGAAATTTGTTTCTCCTCAATTATTTCACGTAAAGTTCCATTCTCTTGAGGAGTTATTGTGAAAATTGTTTGAGCCCAAACATCGCCTTCGTTCTATTTCATATTAAACACTGAACATTAGTTTATTATTTTTTAACACTATTATTACACTCATTCATGTCAGCACTTCCCCCTTTTCTTAAACGACGAACAAAATATTCTTTATAAATAATATTTCAATCATTCAAATACAAATATTATTTTCAATATTCAAATACAAATTTTAATATTAAAAAAAAAGATTCTATTTTCAAATACAAATCTTAATATTTAAATAAAGATTCTATTTTCCACTTCGAAAGATCGTAATTAATTTTTAAAACTCGGTTTTTCTTTTACCAGAAAGAGAAATTCTTACAGAATTATTTTCTTCGACTTCCATTATATTATCAGAAAAAAAACGAAACAAGAATTTATTTTAGTTTCTTTATTTCATGCCAAAAGTATACTTTTCAAAGTTAATTAATCAATTAACCTGAAATAGAATTTTTTTTCTTACTATTATACATTTAAAGAAATAATTTTGACAGTTTTAGAAAAAAAATGAGTGACACAATGTTGACATGTGTCAATTTTCCAATAGTAAACAATTTTTATCGACGTTAAAGCGTCAGTAAATTAAGAAATTTTTAAACACTTAAATAACTTCGAAACAATTAAATTTAATAATTTAAATAAACGCAATTTTTCTAAAATTTACCCCAAAATTAAGAAACTTGTTTTTTTTTTCTTTTGAAAAGTATAAAAAAATTAGAAAAGTGCAAAACAATTGATTTGTTCCTTTTTTTTAAATTGATTTTTTTTTTTTTGTATGAAAAAGAAAATCACTTGCGTGGTGATAGTTTTACGATGAATGTGCGAATTTGCATTGGTTTCAATTCAACGCTAATTGCATCTTCATTCTCGGAATAAAGTGGCACTGACGAATAGTTGGTTTTGAAGATATCATTTTCCTCAGTGTTCCATTTGAGACGATTATTTTCTTCTAGCCACTGATTTCCTCCCAATGTTGTTTCTCTAACTGAAGTCACGATAAATGCTGAGAAGAGGTCCTGAAAAAATTTGTTCACAAACAATAAATTTACTTTTTCGTTGAATTAAAAACAAAAAAAGAAAATAGAGAAGAAATAAAAGAAAATAGAAAAAGTAGAAAAAGGAAATAGAAAAAATAGAAAAAGAAAATAGAATAGAAAGAAAAGACAATAAAAAAGAAGAAAAGTAAATAAATTAATAAAGTGTGGGAAAAAAATATTGATTTACCTGAATATTCACGTCGACAGGAATGGAATATTTGCCAGATTCTCCAGATTCAAAAATATGTTCGAGTCTCAGTAAAACACTTCCACCTTTCCAAGGTTCGAGAGTTAGAATCTGAACATTCGATGGCAACGATTTTGCCAATCCAGAACTCTGCGAAAAATAATTCACAAATTTTATTCGTTCTTTATTTTTGAAATTAATGAATATTGTCATTTATGAAAGTAGTTGAATTTGCGAAAAAGTCTATTAAAATTTCTATAAAAATAATTGAATTTTTGGAAAAAATTTTGATATTTATCAAAAAATCAGGAAAATGAATTTAATTTTGGACGACATGCAAGTTCAAATTTTTAAGCAAATGAAGAGCAATAATTTTCAAAATATTTATTTAACAAAAGTGATTGAAATTTGAAAAATTCCATTTGGAAATAATAATAATTAAAATTTTTTAAAGAAAAAAGTACTTGAATTCTCGATAATAATTTTAACAAATTGAAACAATTGGAAATTCTGTAAAATTTTATATTTTAAAGAATTTTATTTTCTCCTCGTTAAAAATTGTTTATAAATATATTTATATTTTGGAAATTAAATCATTTTATGAATTTACAAAAATTATTCTATTTAAATGATTCAATTCTCGTAGTTGAATTCTGATAGAAATTGATTTAACAAAAATTTCAGTAAGTTTGTCAAAATTTTTTTAAATAATTGAATTTCTACAATTATTTGCAACTTCTCAAAAGTTCAATTACTTTTGTGTATTTTTATCTAAAATTCTTCTATAGATTTATATTTATAGAAGTTTTATATTTACAAGAATTAAGTTATTTATTTTTAAGAATAGGTTAATTATTTACAAAAATCCTTAAAAAATCCTTCGTAAGAATTCAATTATTTTTACAAGCAGTAAAATTTCTCAAAAAAAATTAAATTATTTTTAAAAAATGTAATAAAATTCGTGTCAAGAATTCAATTACTTTCATAAATAATAATAAATCGATTATCCGTTAATTCATTTTTAAATCAATTTTTATTAGAAAATTCTAGAAAAATTCAATCATTTAAATAAAAAAATAAACATTTTATTGAATAATAGAATGTTCTTTCTTAAAATTTAATTCTCATAAAGAATTTTATCAATAAATTTTTAAATATGTATATGAATTTAATTTGACAAATTTTAATAAAATTTTTAAGAATAATTGAATTTTTGCGAAGAATTTTATTAATTTTCAAAATAATTTAATTCTTCCAATGAATTTTATTCAAGTTTATAAAAATAATTGAATTCTTAGAACGAATTTTATTCACGTTTATAAAAGTAATTGAATTTCGGTGACGAATTTTATTATTTATAAAAATATTTCTGTATAATTAATATTTTTCGAAAAATTTTATTATATTTTGTATTTTAAATAATTAAATTCCTGTGAAAAATTTTATTACTACTTATGAAAATAAATTGAATTATTTTGAAGAAATTTATTACAAATTGAATAATTATTATTTATTTATTTATTTATTATTAATTATCAATTTTATGATAGTTTTTGAAAATTTACGTTATTTAAAAAGAAATTATTGTCAGAAATAAAATAAATTGAAGGTTTTGTATTAAAATTTGTGGTAATTTCATAGTTTACGAGGCAAAAAGAAAAAAAATTCAGTTTTCTCATGAATTTTAAAAATTCCATTTTTTCCAGTACTTTTAGTAAAAATCCCTAACTTCCCTGACCAATTTTGTATTTTTTACAGGCAGAAATTAAAATGTTCTTGAAGTTTTCCTTCTTAGGAACTATATAAATTGATGGAAATTAGTTTCACCTGCATTTTGTACGTGTTTTTCCAGTCGTCATAGGAAATATTTTCCACAGGACTGATGAAAATCCAAGGCCGAAGTGCCAATCGTGTTGCTTCCTTCTTTTCATGAAGTCGAAATTCATTGGAATCACTTCCAAAAATAACGGAATGCTCACCCCTTGCAACCAATCCCGTTCCATAAGCAGTCTCATTGAGAGCTTCTTCTACGCCAAAAGCATCATCCTTCAATAATCTTCTATGAACCTGTAATAATTAAATATTCTTTCAATTCATTCTTGTTATGAAAGAAGGTTTTTATTTCTTAAATAAAAATATTTCTTAAATCAAAATATTTCTTAAATAAAAATAAAAATATTTCTTAAATAAGAATTTAAAGATATATATTTCGTTTCTATTCTTTTCGTAAAGAAAGAAGAATAGATTTTTTGTTTTGTTACCATAAGTTCAATTTCCCCATCCTCTAAACTTGCGCCTCCTTGTGCTCTATCAGTGAGAACTGCTACTCTCAATTGTCTCACATTGTCTTTCATGGCAATTTTCGTTGTCACTGGATAATAATTGCCAGCCACTGGTTCCTGAAGATGTAAATTCCAAGTGGGTCGTTTATTCCTCTGGCGCTTCAACATTTCTCGGCCATTACTGTCAGTGTAAAATTCGCCACTCGACTCCAAATTTGTCGTGTACTTGGTAATAATTTCCTTACCAATTTTATCACTAGAAAAAATTTTTCCCAATTTCCAATTATTGTACTTAATTCAATATTCATTCACACTTAGTTAACTTCTTATTATGAATATTAAATATTAATGACAAATTCGAATAAAATTATTAAAGTGAAAATGAATATGAGAAGAATGAAATAATTATTACTTGACATCAATGGGGCCAATTAACCAGCTGAATTCAATTCTATCCTCTCCAGCGTAAACTCGAACAACTTCACTGACCCATTCGTTAATAGTGAGATGAAGTTCCTCCACCAATGGACCTAATATTTTTAAAAAACATTTTTATTAACATCTTTTTTTTACTTACAATTTTGCAGAATATTTATAAAAATAATTTAATTCCTGCCAGTAATTTTAGAAAACCTGAGAAAATTTTATTATTCATGAAAATAATTGAATTGTTTCGAAGGATTTAGTAAATTTTTTTTATAAAATAATTGAATTCTTTGCAAAAATTTCTAAAGCAAATGAAGAAAAAAAATTGAATTCATTCGTGAAATTTTATTGAAAATACTTGAATTGTTTTAACTGATTTACAAAAATTTTAGAAAATAATTGAATTCTTTCGTGAAAGAAATTGAATTTCTGCAACGAATTTTATTATTCACGCAAAAGAATTTAAATATTTATAAAAATAAATTAATTCTTGACAAGAATTTTAGAAAACCTTTTTGAATAATTGATTTTTTTTTACTAATTCCAGGCAAATTCTATTTTAAATAATTGAATTCCTTTGCGAAATTTTATGATAATACTAGATATTGAAAATAATTGAATCGTTTTAAAGAATTTGATTATCATTTTTGTGCACAGTTTTTTGATTTCCAGTATTAGCGAATTTAAACTTTAAAGTAGTAAAAATTGTCAAAAAAAACAGAAATAGTAGTTTTTAGTGATTGGAATTTAAAAAAAGTCGAGAATATAAGGATAATTGACGAAAGAAACCTTTGAATATTTTAAAATTTCCGGTGTAAGTAAAGTCTACAGAGCGAGTGACGTTGGGTCTGAAGATATATGCTCCAGAGGATCGATTTGAGAATACCATATTATTTCCCTCAGCTCCTTTGTAAAATTGAAAAGCTTGAGTCATTCGAATTCCTTCCTTTGCCATCGATTGCATTACAACTTTTCCGCTTGGATCAACGGAAATGTCGTACGTCTAAAACGAAAATTCATATTTTTCATTAAAAAATTAAAAATAGAATCATAAAAACTAGTAATCATCATTTCTAGGTTTTTTCCTCTTTGACGTCCATGAATTTAGCGTCAACGTTGAGCGACTAAAAAATGTCTCTCATCAAACCGAAGAGAATAATTTTTTTCGAAGTGTATTTTGAATAAAATTTGCTAATTTCCAAGGCGAATTAAAAAGAGAAATATTTTCATCTTCCAAAGACTTGTGAGAATAATTGTTTTCGTCACTTGATCGTCGACGCTAACTTCAGGGATTTTCTCTTTCCACTCACATCGCCACCCATGAATAAGACTGCTCGATTTTCGTCAACAGGTTCGTCAGATTGAATTTCCGCCTCTTTAGTTTTCTCACTGACATAATATGATTGATAGCCAAGGGCAGGGATTTCTTGTGCCAAAAAGATCAAGTCGTGAACCGCCGAACTCTGTCGACCTGGGATTTTTGCCACACTCGCTGGTATTGGCACGAGCTGTGTAACCAGTTCCTTTCCTAAATTACAAGAAAACATACAATTAGAGAAAAACGTATTTGAAAACTAAATTCATTTTTCATTAATTTTATTTCAAACTTCACACTCAGTAATTAATTTTAAAAACGTATCAAAAAGTAGCATTAAAACTGAAAAAATTAGCAAAAAAAGTAGCTATCGACAATTTTAAGGAATAAACAAAATATTCTTTTCATCGATTTCGATTCACAAAAATTTGATTCAGTACTTCCCTGACTGTTTTTCTGATTTCAATGAAAAAAAATGTTATCCTAAAACATAAAATTGTATTAAAATGTAATAGTTAATTTTTAAAAGTGACCAAATCAAATTATTTAGTAAAATTTAATCTAAATTCTCCACAGGAATTGAGAAAATAAATAAATTTTTTTTTAAATAATTGTAGTTTCAGAACAATTAAAATTTCCAACGATTTCAATTTGATAATCATTTAAAATTTAGTTATTTCTAAAAAAAATTTACTGTTACGCTCTTAATATTCAATTATTATCTAAAATTCTTTTTTTAATTAATTTTTCTTAAAAAGTTCAAATATAATTTCACTATTTAAATAAAAAAATAAATTATTTATTACATTAAATCTTTCTTAAAGTTCAGTTCTTATAAAGAATTGTAACAACAAATTTAAAAATAAAATTCTTTTGTCGAATTTTAATAATATTTTCATGACTAATTAAATTTTTTGAGGAATTCGATTAAAAATAGTATTAAAAATAATTAAAATTCTGCGATGAGTTCTGTTATTTATGAAAATAATTGAAATCCTAAAATGATAATATATTTTTTCCATAATTGAATTCCTCGGTAATTTTCAATATTTATTATTAAATTTCGAAGAATTTGATTATTTTTAAAGATAATTGAAATTTTGACGATAAATATTAAAAAAAATTTTTTAAACATTGTAATTGAAATTCAATTTATAAAAATAATTGAATTCTTGCGAACAATTCTATTTGTTTCTTATTAAATCATCGAATTCTCGTGTAAGTTTTTATTATTTGGTTTTAAAATAATTGAATTGTTAAGAAGCATTTTATTTTTTATGTAAAAATAATTGTATTCTTGCCTGGAAGTCTATTTCATCTTTTAAGAATAAATTGAATTTTCAAGTAAAAATTATTGCTTGTTGAAAATAATTAAATTCTTTTCAAAGAATGAAATTTTCGGTGAAAATAAATTTCTACATGTTTATGAAAACAATTGAATTTTTGCAAAGAATTTTATTTTATTTAATTAATAATTGAATTCTGTTGCGAAAATTCTATTATTTGGAAAAAGAATAAGAAGAAGAATTAAGATAAAAAATTTTTACAAATAATTTAATTTTCGTGAAAAAATGGTATTTTGCTTGTAAAAATAATTGAATTCTTGTGGTAGAATTTTATAAATTGATTTTTGTGAAAAATTGTATAAAATATTTGATATAATTCAATTCCTGTGGAAATTTTATTACTTATAAAAAAATGAATATTTGCAGAAAATTTTATATTTTACCAAGATAATCTTTGACACTATAAGAAGCTCCCTTAACTGGAACTCGAACGTAAGTTGAAAGAGGTTGACTCGCAGGATTGTACAATGTGACAACAAAGTTTTTATTATTCTCTGTATGCTCACAGGAACTGATGTTTAATTGTAGACAAGAATGAAATTCGACAGTGTTAGAATTTTCCTTCTTTTTCATCATATTTCTGAAAAGTGAAAAAAATTTATGTTATTTATTACAAATTACTAGCAAAACTAAACGCGCGCAAGCGAGCGTGAAATTTTCTTTTCCATTTTAACTTTCAAAATTTGCTTTTCCAAATTTTATTGGAAATTCTTAATTTTTAAAAAAATATAATTTTTCTTACGGTCTTTCATTAAATGTAATTATTTGAACAACTCGTACAGTAAATGGCAAAATATTTCTAACATCAACTGGAATTAAAATTCAAAATTTATTTCAATAAAAGTTGGCAAAATTTTCAATTGTTTCAATTTTTTTAAATTATTTTCGGAAATAGAAGTATTTTAAAAAATTATATTTATAGAAAATTTTTAAAGAGGAAAAAACAAAAATTCTTTAAAATAGAAAATTTTACAGAATTTCCAATTGTTTCAATTTGTTAAAATTATTATTGAGAATTCAAGTACGTTTTTCTTTAAAAAAAAATTAAATTACTATTTTTTAAAAATTTTCAAATTAATTTTTTCAAATTTTAATAACTTTTGTAAAATAAATATTTAACTGTAATTATTGTTCTACTTGCTGAAAATGTCAAAATACTTAAAAATTCGAACTGTAAGTCTTCCAAAATTTAATTATTTAACAATTAACAATAATTTTCTTCACCTCAAATTATCAGAACACAATTCATTTCCATCTCTCATGCTGTCGGACAAAATTCGTGAATAATCATTAGCTACGTGTTGCTTTTCTGTTCCCGTAACAGCGTCGTGATGTTGCATTATTCCCATGGCTTCTCGGAATTTATTTATCTTCTTATTATTTTCCTTATTATTCAAAACCGATAATTGTTTTACCACCTGAAATAATTTTCAATTATAACATTTATTGTATTAAAATAATATTCATTATAACGAAATAATTTTCATTATATCTATAAATTTTTATTGTATCAAAATGATATTCATTAAATCAAAATAATATTCATTAAATCAAAATAATATTCATTATAATCCAAATAATATTAACACTATATCCTAATAAAAAAATTGACGACAATTACTTGCAGAAAATTGTTTCCCATTCTTTCGTAGAATTTAATGGTTGGTCTCGAGGTATAGTAACCAGTCCAATAGGAATGTGGATCACTGGCATAGGGGAAGAAATCATCACTTTTCGTTGACCAAGATAATTTTGCATCGTTCACAGCTTTCAAGTAACAGGACGGTGTTGAGTAAATTGCATTGTACTTTGATCCATTCAATTTGTTTGTGTACCTTTCAAAAAAAATTTATTACTTAATTCGAAATTTATTCTTCGCTGTGAATTGAAACATGAATTTTCTTTTCTTTACCAAGGCCCCGGATCGACTTTAACGAACCAAAGAAAGTCGATTAAAAATAGAAAAAAAAGTCAAAAAGGTCGTTTATTTAATTTAAATATTGTCCTCAAAATAATTTTATTTTGCACTTTCTTGATTCTTCATTGATTTCTAAATTCAATCAATCAAAACTCGACTAATTTTGCTGAATAAATATTTAAATACTTATTTCTTTTTTTCACGAAAAATACAATTTTTTAAAATTTCAATTTTTGAAATTTATTCACTTCTAAAAGTTACAACTAATCTAAAATAATCTAAAATAATATAAAATAATCCTTTCAAAATGAAATTATTTTCTACAATTTTAATCGAAATGTCCAAATCTTTCTAAATTAGCAAAATTATTCAAAAATAATTTTCGAAAGAGTTGTTTGTAGTGAATCAAAATAATTCCATTAAATATACGTACTTAATGAGTTTGTCCAAATTCGTGAACCAAGTGTCAGCATTCTGATAATTAAAATCATTTCCCATGGTAATTATAACATTATTCGTTCGGTAGGTAGAATTCTGTCTTTCGACAAAGGACAAAAATTGTTTCACCTAAAAAAATTGAGTCTCTATATCAAAATCTTCTATAAATTTAATAGAAAAAGTAATTATTTTCTATAAAAAAAATTATTTATCGACAAAAGAACGTACTCTAGTTTCGATATTATAATCGGGACTTTCTGGATCGTCAATCAGTGGGGCATCTGAGCAAAGAATATCGAAACAAAAACCAGCCGGTGGACTATAAAAATTGTATAGAACCGTTGTGAATAAATTCGCACTTTCACCTGTATTATGAAAGAAAAAAAAGAAGATGTTATTAATCATTAAATAATCTTTAAATATTCTAAGTGAATTTCTAATTTATATAATTTTTACCCAAACTGGGGCTGCCCTTCCAAATCATTTCCATTGTTCGTGATTTCATTCGCTCATTTTTATCCTGATAATCAAGACGACCAAATAAAAGACCATCGAATCCCATTTGAGCAAACATTGAAGCCTGCTCTCTCGAATGTCCAAACGGATCGATTTGCCAGCCAATTTTCGGTCGGGCACATTTTCCAAACGTATCATTCAAAATCCTGAAAGTATAAAAAAATAAATAAAATACCCAGTCAATTTCTCTTTTAGCTGACAATTATTTTACCATAAATTTCAAAAAAGAAAGTAATTCTGCATTTGATAATAATTGAAATATTTCCAAATATACGTAATGCTATCGCATTAATTTGTCTTTTTATACAATAATAAGATAAGAGAATGATAATTGATAAAAAAGATAATTGGAAAAAAATTTTGAAAAATATGTCATAGATTCTATAATAAGGAAAGAATGATATTGTTTTTTTTTTAAATTTATTTTACCTGAAACCCCAAGTAAATTGGTCGATAACGGAGTGATAATGAGTGACTGCTTCATCATTCATACTCCAGCCTCCTCCAATGATTTCCAATCTTCCCTCATCGATAAGGTTTCGAACTGTCGCTCTCACCCTTTCGTCTTGCCTCATCCACCACTTATACAAAAATGCCGTCTCCACATAAATGAATCTGAAATGTTTTTTTTTTAATTATTATTATTCGAAAAATAATATTAATTGCTGACACTCTCGTGTCACATTATAATGAAGGTCGATAATATCCTTAATTTAAATAATTCAGACTCCTTGAATGAAAATAATTTCTCACCGCCTTTCTGCATTTTCTTGCAACGATTTTACTGCAGAATTCAAAATGTATTGGACACCAGCATTTTGAATATTATTTCGATCTGAAAAATAAATTTTTGAATTTTATTTCTCAATTAACTATTAGTAGGTATTTACTAATAATAATTATAATAATAATATTATAATAATCGACGTAATCTCAAAAATTAATTAAATTTTGGAAGACATGCAGTTCAAATTTTTAAGTATTTTGAAATTTTAAGCAAGTAGAACAATAATTACAGTTAAAATTTTCTATTTTAAAAAATTTTTGTTTTTCCTCTTTAAAAATTGTCTGTAAATAAAATTATATTTTTGAAATTAGATCATTTTATGAATTTACCAAAATTCTATTTAAGTAATTCAATTCTCGTAGTTGAATTCTGATAGGAATTGATTTAAGAAAAATTTCAGTTACCATTTTAAAAAATAATTAAATATTTAAACCGTTATAACAGGAATTTTAGGAATTAATTAAATTTTAAAAGGTTTCTTGAATTCCTTGAAAATTCAGAAGAAGCAAAAGTTTATAAATCTTTAAATTTTCATTTTAAAAAATTATTAATAACATTATTTTTCATTAAAAATTATTAAAAGTTTTCAATAATTTTGTTCAAAAATTCTAAAAAAAAGAATTTTCGATGAATTACAGTTGCAAATTTTAGAAATAATTTTTTTTCATGAGGTTTTTCATTGAAATTATTTGAAATTTCAAAAATTCCGAAGGGCAAAAAAAATACGAATAAGTTTTTAAATTTTTGTTGCGAACAAAAAGTATTAAAGTTTTCGAAAAATTTAATTCAAAAGTTTCGTAAAATTGTTTCTTGAAAAGATGAAACAAAATTTTTTTAAAAATACTTCTATTTCTGAAAATAATTTTTAAAAATTGAAAATTTTGCCAACTTTTATTGAAATAAATTTTGAATTTTAATTCAGGTTGCTATTAAAAATATTTCGATATTTGCTATACGAGTTTTTCAAATAATTAATTAATTAATACGTTTTGTTAAACAAAATTTATAAATTTTTATTTTTCCGCAGGAATAAAAATTTCATCCTATTTCAATGAAAAACATTTTGAAATTTAATTATTTATATAAAAATCGCAATTCCCGATTCTTCTAAAATTTAATTTTTTTTTTTGAATTTTTGAATTAAATAATTAAAAAACTTTAAGAATTTTCAGAGAAAATAATGTTGTCAATTAACAATTTTTGAAAATAAAAATTTAAATATGTTTATACTTTTTCTTTCTTTTAAATTTTCAAGGAATTTAATTTAAAAAAAAACCTTTTAAAATTTTATTAATTCCTAAAATTCCTGTTATAACGCTTTAAATATTTAATTGTTTTCTAAAATTTGAACTGAATTTTTTTTTCTAAATCAATTCCTATCAAAATTCAACGACGGGAATTTTAATTATTTGAATAGAATAATTTTTGTAAATTCATAAAATCTTTTTACAAAAATAAAATTATATTTGTACACAATTCTTAAAAAAAATGAAGAAATAAAATTCCTTTAAAATGTAAAATTTTACTAAACTTCCAATTGTTTCAAATTTTCAAAAATTATTCGCCGCAATTCAAGTGTATCTTCAAAAAAATTTCAATTACTATTTTTCAAAAAACTGAATTTTTTCCGAATTTCCAAATTAAATCTTTCTTTCAATCATTTTTGTCAAAAAAAAAATATTTAAATACTTTTTTTTGTTCCTTTTAAAAATTCGAAATATTTTCAATTTATAAAACGATTGCGAAAATTTTGAATGAAAATTATTGATCTGCAACTCTTCCAAAGTTAAATTATTTTTTTTAGAATTTTTGAATAATATAGTATTCGAAGTTTCAATTTTTAAAGAAGCTGACAAATTAATTATAGTTGAATATTACTCACGTCCATAAAAGTACTGATCGACTGTTTTCAACCAACCAACATCATCATGAGAATGTGCAACAATGTGAATATTCACCTTCGTTGGATCCACTTTAGCACAAGACTGGAAAAATGAAATCTCACATTAAAATTCTTATATTAATAAGATTAAAATAAAAAATAATTTTCCCTAATAATAAAAATAATTCTCCCTAGTAACAAAAATAATTCTTTCGAGATAAATCTAAATTCAAATCCACATCAATAAAATTCTTCATTATTATCAGTAGAAAAGATAATAATTATCATCATCAAATTGTACTATTTAAATATTTATTTAAAAAAATTTCTCTTTTATTTACTTTTTAAATTTTTATTTTTTCTTTCATCTACTATATAAAGAAAAGAAAATAAAAAGTTTAATAGAACAACAAGAACTATTTTTTCACACTATATTCACTGTTTGCTATTTAATGAATTATCTATTAAACAAGACTTTCTCATTTTTTGATGAAAATGTAAAAATTTAGTAAATAAATAAATTTAATGAATTAAAAGAAAAATTGTCCTTTTATTAGACAAATACGGAAAATATATGTAAAATAAAATACATTAAGTACTTCTTTTTCTCCAGAAACAATTCTATTTTTTTCTCTTCATTTTTTTTCCTAACGTTTTCGAACTTAAATTAATGAATGAAAATCTGAGCCTTATTCTCACCTCGTATCCGCAATTTTTTTCAATTCTTTCATTGTTTGGAATGACTGCTGCTTGATATGAATGGAACGTATTGAGCACAAGAACAAGAGATAAAAAAAGAGGAGGAATTAAGCGTAACATGATTTTATGTGTGGTCACGACGCGTTTCAAAATAGTACTAATGCGATAGCGAGGGTCGACATCCAATATTTATACAAATATATCTCATCAGTATTATAACTTGGCTCAAAGTTATACAAGATTACAATAGAAATATCAGTGAAACTAAAAGAATTCGTGACCAGTATAGACAACAGCTGATTTAGACAGCGTTGCGGCGAACGATAATTTTTTTTCTTTTCTTTTTTTTTTTGTGTTGTTATATTTGAAAAACAAGATATAAGCCTGCGGTGACAGCGAAAATTATACCATAAACAGAGAAAGAGAGGGACAAATGTGTAATTTTTCACGACAGTCAACAATTTTTAACGTATATAAATAATAATTATAGCGTAATTTAAAAATCAAGGCTTCGTTTCATTGTCGTCTTTTAATATTTTTTTTCATAATATATAACAGAGATTATTATTTACTTAAATTCTTATATATTCGTAGCAAACATATAAACGAAAATATGTAATTAAATAAAATAACCGGAAAAAAAATAATTTCCCAATGGAACTTTTTAAAAAAAACCTAAACTCTGTGTTTACAATTTTTGATGTAAAAATACAATGACAAATTATTTATTGATTCTCTATATTTTATAGATTTAAAAAAAATATATTCAAATATATTTCTTTCTTACAATCAAAATCTATAATAATTAATCGCACTTGACAATAATTTGCATTCTTTCAGAAAAATTTCTTTAATATCATTGAATTTTACTATTAAAATGTAATTAAAATTATTGATACAAAATTAAACTCTTTCAAACTATTTTATTCGAGTTTTTGTAAGAAATTCAATTTTCTAGTTAAATTACTTTTGGTTTTTATGAAAATAATGTCAATTTTTAAATAATTTTAACTTTACGTGAAAATTTTGAAAATAATTAAATTTAACAATAATTTTCATTTCTAATTTTTACAACAATCGTATTATTTGTTAATAATTACAATTAAATATTTTATTATTGATATTTATTAAAATTGTATTTATAATAAATTGATAATTGAATTTTGTCGAAAAATAGTATTAAAAATGAAAATAAAATTGAATTCTTTTAAAGAAATTTTCTTAAAATTGTATTAAAAATAATTCACTTTCTCTGCGACAAATTTTATCGAAATTTTTGAAAATAATTGAATATTCTTTGAAGAAATTTTCTTAAAATTGCAATAAAAAGAATAAATTTAATTTCTAAGAAGTATTTTGTAAATTTTTAGAAAACAATTAATTCTTCTACAAAATTTTGTAACAAATTAAGAAAAAATGGAATTCTTTCGTGAAATTTTTATAAAAATGGACATTTTGCAAAAGATTTTACTGTTTTATAAATTTTATAACAAATTAAGAAAAAATGGAATTCTTTCATGAAATTTATTTGAAAATTGAAATTTTGCAAAAGATTTTACTGTTTAAAAAAATAATTGAAATGTTTACAAAAATTTATTAAAATTTTTTAAAATAATTGAATTGTTTAGAAAAATTAATTAAAACTAAAAAAAATATTTGAAATTTTTCGAAAAATAATTTTGTCAAAAATGAAAAAAATGTATTATTTCATAAAATTTCAAAAGAATTTATATTAAAAAAAAAATTATTTATAAAATAATTGAATTCTTTTGAGAATTTCAAACAAAAAAGTATTGAAAAGAATTTAATTTTCGCAAAGATTTTACTATTGCAAAAAAATAATTGAATTATTTCAAAGGATTTATTAAATATTTAGCTAATAATTAAATGTTTGCAAAAGAATATTAAAAATTAAAATTAAATTCAATACTCTCATGAAATTTTATTAAAAAATTCTCCCAAAAATAATTCAACTTTGCGAAGAATTTTTTATCAAAATATTTGAAAATAATTTAATTTTTTTTTGGCAAATTTTTGATACCAATTTTTTAAAAGTAATTGAGTTTTTTTTGAGAACTTTTGATTAAAATTGTTATAAAAATAATTCAATTCATACGAACTATTTATTAAAATCTTACGAAATAATTGAATTGATTTGAAAAATTGTTTTAACGAATTAAGAAAAAAAAATTGAATTCTCTCCTGAAATTTTATAGGTAGAAAATAATTAAATTTTTGCCAATATTTTATAATTCAGCGAAGCAATTGAATTCTTGCGAAGAATTTATTAAAATTTCAGAAAATAATTGGATATTTGCATAAAATTTTTACTATTTAGAAAAATAATATTGAATTCATGCGAATATTGAATTCTTCTTCTTTTAAAATTTTTTAAAAATATTTCAATTCAAAAGAATTCAAAGCTAATTATTTATCAAAAATTATTCTTCATCATTTTCTGGTTTCTTTTTTGTTTTTAATCTTCTTTGCGGTACGTAAGTTTTATAATAAATGTACGTATCTGCATTGGTTTCAATTCAACGATAATTTCATCTCGATTCTCCAAATTAAGAGGTTTAAAGAAATCGTCATTTTCCAAATTAGAATTATCTTCATCCGAATTCCACTTTAGTCGTTTTTTATTTTTCAACCATTGATTTCCACCTAAAGTTGCTTCTCCTATTGAAGTCACGATAAAGGCACTAAAGAGTTTCTGTAATTTTTTTTTTAATATACAATTTTATAAAACGATTGCAAATATATATATTTAAAAGCACATTGATTGTCAGAAAATTTAAATTTAATTTAAATTAATTTAATTTAATTTAAATTAAATTTCCTTTTTACTCTATTTTTATTCTTTATGAAAAGTTATTCATATATTTTTATTATTATATTGTCTCTTGGAAAAAGCAAAGAAAAATAAATCACTTGACCACTGTTTGAATTTGAAACTTACTTGTAAATTCACTTCGACAGGAATAGAATATTTCTTAGATTCCTTCAATTCGAAGATGTGCTCCAATCTCAGTAAAACGGTTCCACGTTTCCAGGGTTCGAGTGTTAAAATCTGAACGTTGGGTGGCAACGATTCGGACAATCCGGCAAACTTCATTTTGTATGTCTTTTTCCAGTCTTCATAGGAAATATTTTCCACGGAATTAATGAAAATCCATGGGCGATGTGCCAATCGTACAGCTTCCTTCTTCTCTTCAAGTATAAATTCGCTTGTTTTGCGTCCAAAAATGATGGAATGCTCTCCCCTGGCAACTAATCCCGTTCCATGTGCAGTCTCTTGTAAAGCCTCGCGAACACCAAATCCGTCATCACTTGAAAGTTTCCTATGAACCTATAAATGAAAATAATAAAAAAATAAGCAAAATTTTTCCTCTTCTAAAACCAAAAAACAGAATTGCTTCAGAAAAATTAAATCTTTTTCTTCCTTCACTTTTCCCAGGATTTCTAGAAAAAATTTTGCGTTTTTCCTGACAAAGGAGTAATTGGTGTTCCCTGAAAAATATTCTTTAAATAAATTGTCTTCATACCATTAATTCAATTTCTCCACTCTTCAAGCTGCTACCACCTTGCGATCTGTCAGTGAGAATTGCTAATCGCAATTTTTTCTTTCGATCTTGCAGAAAAATTTTCGTCGTCACAGGATAATAGTTCCCTGCAATTTTGTCAACAACATTTAAATTCCATGTTTCACGCTCATTTCTCGTTCGCATTATCATATCACGACCATTACTGTCAGTATAAAAAATATTCTCTGACTTTAGAATTGTTTTATATTTCATGACAATCTCTTCGTTACTGTAAAAAAAAATACAAATTGTTTTTTTACAGTAAAGTGAAAATTGAATCAAATGATTGCAATAAATATTGGAATGAAGAACATTACTGGGAAATATTAATAAATAAAGAAATTTAATCTAATATTTTTAATATTCAATTTTAATATTTATATTTAAACAAGCGCGCGGAACGTGTTCTTCAATTTGTTGTTGTTATGCAAATTACAAAATTTTTTATTTTCGAATACAAATTTTTTAAATAAATTCATAGACAAAATTTAAAAAATTCACTTTAGTACAAAATAAATTATTACTGTTCGTATTTTAAAAATTTTAATAAATTTTCACGAAAGAATTCAATAATTTTCTAAAATTTTAACAAATCCTTCTAAACAATTCAATTATTTTTTTTAACTAATAAAATCATTACAAAAATTCAATTATTTTTAAAATAATTTTAATTGAATTCCTCGGAAGAGATCAATTTTTAGAAATATTTTTAACACCGAAAAAATTCAATTTTTTTCTAAAATTTTAACAAATCCTTTGTAATAATTAAATTATTCTTATAAATATAGTAAAATTCTTCGCAAAAATTCAATTAATTTTATCAACAGTAAAATTCTTTGCAGGATATCAATTATTTTCAAAACAATTTTAATTAAATTTCTCTGATGAATTCCAATATTTTAAAATATTTTCATATATTTTATTTTTTTTCTAAAATTTTTAATAAATTCTGCCAAACAATTCAATTATTTTTATAAATATTACAATTCTTTGAAGGAATTAAATTATTTTTTAATCCAATTTCAATAAAACTACCATGAAAGAATTTAATTTTCAAAAATTTTCATAAAATTCAATTTCAACAAGAATTTTAAATCCTTCAAAAAATAATTCAATTATTGTCAAAATATTTATAAAAAAAGAAAAGCAAATTTTATTATTTTCAATTATTTCTATAAAATTGTTCAAACCAATTTAATTATTTCTCAAAATTTTTAACAAATTCCTCCAAACAATTCAATTGTTTTGATAAATAGTAAAATTCTTCGCAAGAATTCAATTAATTTTATAAACAGTAAAATTCTATGCAGAAATTCAATTATTTTCAAAACAATTTTAATTGAATTCCTCGGATGAATTGAAATATTTTTAAATATGTTCATAAATTTTATTTATTTCCTAAATATCTAATAAATTCTTCGAAACAATTCAATTATTTTTATAAATTTTACAATTCTTTGAAGGAATTTAATTATTATTAATTAAATTTAAATAAAATTACACGAAAGAATTTATGTTCAAAAATTTCCATAAAATTCAATTTCAACAATAATTTTATTCTTGATTTCATGAAATTCATTTTAAAAAAATTCATTCAAATTCATTTCTTGAAATTCTTTGAAAATAATTCAATTATTGTCAAAATATTTCTAAAAAATGAAAAGCAAATTTTATTATTTTCAATTATTTCTATAAAATTCTTCATACCAATTTAATTATTTCTCAAAATTTTAATAAATCCATCGAAACATTTCAATTATTTTTATAAATAGTAAAATTCTTTGAAATAATTTATTTAGGTTTATAAATAGTAAAATCCTTTGCAGAAATTTAATTATTTTCCAAACAATTTTAATAGACTCGAAAGAATTTTAATCTTCAAATATTAACATAAAATACATTTATTTTCTAAAATTTTTGATAAATTCTTCGGAATAATTCAATTATTTTTATAAATAGTAAAATTCATTACAGGAATTCAATTATTTTTAAAATTTTAGAAAAAAATTGAATTTTTTCGGTGTTAAAAATATTTCTAAAAATTGATCTCTTCCGAGGAATTTAATTAAAATTGTTTTGAAAATAATTGAATTTTTGTAAAGATTTTAACTAATTAAAAAAATACTTGAATTGTTCCAAAGAATTTATTAAAATTTTTGAAAATTATTGATTCCTTTCGTGAAATTTTATGAAAATTTTTAAAATACGAACAGTAATAATTTATTTTGCCCTTTAGGGAATTTTTTAGAATTTTGACTATGAAATTATTTTAAAAATTTGTATTCGAAAATAAAAAATTTTGTAATTTGCATAACAACAACAAATTAATGTTTAAAATTTTATTTCTCTACCATAAATTACTAAATATATAGACTTGGAATGAAATGAAATTAAAAAAATGATATTTTACTTCCTGCTGATGGGACCAACAAGCCAGTTGAATTCAATTCTGTCCTCTTCATTGTAAATTCGAACAACTTGACTGATGTAATCATTAAAAGTAAGATGAATTTCCTCCACCAACGGACCTGAAGAGTGAAATATGTCTAATTTTTTTTTCCTTTTATTACTTCATTCAAAAATAAAAGGTACAATATTAAACCTGTCGAAATGCAAATTGATTTCTTTTTAAATTTTACGACCGCAAATGATTCTTAAAAAAATTGTTCTACAATTGAATTTTGTACCATTTTTACAATATTCTGAAACTAAGAGAAAATAATTATCGTTTTACAAAAAAATACGCAAAACAAAATTCAAAACAAAGAGTTGCATTCCGACAGTTTCGTCTGCACCTGAATTGAAAATGAAACGCAACGCGCTTTTTTCTATAATCGCATAAAAACAAAAAAATTCTAATTTATTTCATACCTTTGAATATTTTATAATATCCTGTGTAGCTGAGATCCAAGGCTCTGCTCTTAGGTCTAAAAACATAGGCTCCAGACGACTTATGAGAAAAAAATGAATCGTGTCCTCTACTTCCGACATAAGACTTAAATGACTGAATCATTGTAAGGTGTCTATCAGTCTTTGATGCTACAATAATTTTTCCATTCGAATTTACGAAGACAATCCACGTCTGTAACAAAAACATAAAATTATATTTCCTTTATAATAATCTCTCTAAATTATTGTTTACAACGAATAATACCTAATACGCAAATATTTTTGAATTTAAAAAATTAATTTAAACTTCTTTTTTTCTATCTCATTATATTTATTTCACGTCTAATTGTATATATATTTTTTTGTACACTCACATTACCACTTATAGATGTGTCAGAGTCATCAGTTTCAATTTCACTTTCTTCACTTTCCCTGCTAATGTAAAATGATTGATAACCAAGAGCAGGAATGTTTTTTGCGAAAAATATTAATTCATATTCGGCGGAACTTTCCCGTCCTGGAATATTCAACACATCCTCTGGCACGGGAACAACTTGTGTCTTGAGCGTCGTTCCTGAAAAATAATTCAACATTCATATTTCTATTACTGGTATCGTCACTTTTTCTAAAACAAAGTTTCTAATCATTTTTGTCTTTAAAAAAAGCGATTTCTAATCAAATTCGTTTTCTAAAAAAAGTTTCTCTAAAAAGTTCTGATTACTAAAAAAACCTTTTTCTAAAAATTATTATGATTTCTAATATTTATTTTCCTAAGATTTGTAAAATTCCATAAATTTGATAAAAGCTAGAATATTAATTCATTAAAAAACATTTTTAAAATTTTAAATATCTTTAGAAGAAAAAACCCTGGAAATTCGATTATTAATTAGATTATTTTATTTTAAAATTCATTCACATTTTAAAGATTAAGTTGATAATTGACTATCTAATACCTTTGTAATTTAGAACTTGATACGAAGTCCCAGTAACTGGAAGTCGAACGTAAAATGAATTTTCTTGACTCGTAGGATTGTACACAGTGACAAGAAATTTTTCATTGTTCTCCGTGTGATAGCAGGAACTTATATTTAATTGAAAGCAAGAATGAAATTCTATCGAATCTTCTTCCTCTGGACTTTTGTCTTTTTGCATCATATTTCTGTAAATAAAAAATTATTATTGTAACAGTCATTTGGGATAATTTCAAAATTAGGAATTAACAATTTTCAATTATTAAGTACAAAATTAATTATTAACATTCTCCGAAAGAATTTAATTATTAAAAAAGAAAATGTTAATTTAATTTTAAGAAAGAATTCAATTATTAAAAAAAATTGTTAATTTAATTTTAAGAAAGAATTCAATTATTAAAAAAAATTGTTAATATAATTTTAAGAAAGAATTCAATTATTTTCCAAAATTGTAATAAATCTTTAGAAACATTAAATTCTTTAAAGAAAGAATTCAATTATTAAAAAAAATTGTTAATATAATTTTAAGAAAGAATTCAATTATTTTCCAAAATTGTAATAAATCTTTAGAAACATTAAATTCTTTAAAGAAAGAATTCAATTATTAAAAAAAATTGTTAATATAATTTTAAGAAAGAATTCAATTATTTTCCAAAATTGTAATAAATATTTAGAAACATTAAATTATTTTTTTAAGTAATAAAATTTAATGCAAGAATTAAATTCTTTTTTATGAATAACAAAATTCTGGAGAATTCAATTTTAATATACTTTAGTAATCAAATATTTATTTCTTATCAACAGACACGATAATTTTATGAAGATGAAAAAAAATTCTTTGTCTAATTCAATTATTTTCAAAAATTTTAATTATCTAAAAAACTACATAATTTAAAAAAAGCTTAAAGAAACTTTTCCAAAGAATTGAATTAATTTACGCAAAAAATCTAATAAAATTTATCGTTTAAAAGATTGAAAAAAAAATGATATGTGAAATAATACCTCAAACTATTTGCACTGAGTCTATGTCCCTCTCTCATGCTAATTGACAAAGTTCGCGAATAATCATCAGCGACATGTTGCTTTTCTGTTCCCGTAACAGCGTCATGATGTTGTAAAATTCCCATGGCTCTTCGAAATCTATTTAATTCTTTACTGTTCGGCATTTTATTCAAGACCATAAGTTGCTTTACAATCTGAAAAATTAAAAATTCAAAATAACCATCTACTTTAGTTAATAGTGTTGTTTAAAAGAATATTTTTCTTTACTTGCAAAAAGTTGTTTCCCATTCTTTCGTAGAATTTAAAGCTTGGTCTCGAGGTATAGTAACCGGTCCAATATGAATTTGCATCACTTGCATAGGGGAAAAAATCGTCAGTCTTCGTTGGCCAAGATAATTCGGCATCATTAACAGCTTTCAAGTAGCAAGATGGCGTTGAATAAATTGCATTATATTTCGATCCGTGCCTATTGTTAATATACCTAAATATATATAAAGCATAAAAATTAATTGCTACTTTTCACCCCACATTCCAAGTACAAAAATAAAACCTAATTATTATTTTCTTATTCATTGAGAACTATTATTAATTTTCACCCAACATTCCAAGTAAAAAAATAAAACCTAATTATTAGTTTCTTATTCATTGAGAACTATTATTAACTAGCAAACGTGATATTCAATTAATTATTGTTATTATATAAATTACAAAAGTTTTTATTTTCCAATATAAATTTCTATAGTTTCATAATCAAAATTTATTTACAAAAATCAATTATTTATTTTCAGGAAAAATCAATATTATACTAATAAACAGTAAATTTTGTTTTGCAAAAAATAAATTATTTTAAACAAAACATTAATAAATAAATTCACAAACATATTTTACAAAAATACTCACGCAATAAGGATGTCCAAATTCGAAAACCATGATTCAGCTTTTTGATAGGTAAAATCACCTCCCATGGTAATTATTACATTATTCGATCGATATGATGAGTTTTGTTTTGTTACAAACGACAAAAATTGTTCCACCTAAAATATAAGTATAAATTATTATTAAAAAAAAAAATTTTTAATATGTTTTAAATAATAACGGATAAATTTTTTAATGTATTAAATAATTGTACTAGAATAGAACCACTTAAAGATTTTAAATATGATTATGTTAAAAATAGACGATTTTTTTACTATTCTTTCTTTCTTAGGAGCGAATTATCATATTTATGTAAAAAAAATACTTTTTGATAATACTTTTAAAGGTGGAAAGTAAAATTATTTTTAAAAAACTTACTCTACTTTCTATATTATAATTTGGACTCTCTGGATCGTCATCCAAATCACCATCTGAACAGAGAATGTCGAAACAAAATCCATTTGGTTGTTGATAAAGATTGTACAGAACCGAAGTAAATAAATCCGAACTAGCACCTAGAATTTAAAAGAAATTTTATTTCCTAAAATTTTTAATAAATTCTTTGAAACAATTCAATTATTTTTATAAATATTACAATTCTTTGAAGGAATTAAATCATTTTTAATGCAATTGACAAAACATGACAAGAAAGAATTGAATTATTTCCAAAAATTTCCATAAAATTCTATTTCAACAAGAATTTTTGTATTCTTTGAAAATAATTCAATTATTGTCAAAATATTTATAAAAAAAGAAAAGCAAATTTCATTATTTTGAATTTTTTCTATAAAATTCTTCATACCAATTTAATTATTTCTCAAAATTTTAATAAACTCTTCGAAACATTCTAATTATTTTGATAAATAGTAAAATTGTTCGCAAGAATTCAATTAATGTTATAAACAGTAAAATTTTTTGCAGAAATTCAATTATTTTCAAAACAATTTTAATTAAATTCTTCGTATGAATTGAAATATTCTAAAATATTTCCATAAATTTTATTTATTTCCTAAACTTTTAATAAATTCTTCGAAAAATTCAATTATTTTTATAAATTTTACAATTCTTTGAAGGAATTAAATTATTATTAATTAAATTTAAATAAAATTACACGAAAGAATTTATGTTCAAAAATTTCCATAAAATTCAATTTCAACAAGAATTTTATTCTTGATTTCTTGAAATTCATTAAAAAGAAATTCATTCAAATTCATTTCTTGAAATTCTTTGAAAATAATTCAATTATTGTCAAAATATTTATAAAAAAAGAAAAGCAAATTTTATTATTTTCAATTATTTCTATAAAATTCTTCATACGAATTTAATTATTTCTCAAAATTTTAATAAATCCTTCGAAATAATTAAATTATTCTTATAAATAAAGTAAAATTCTTTCCAATAATTAATTTATGTTTATAAATAGTAAAATCCTTTGCAGAAATTTAATTATTTTCCAAACAATTTTAATAGACTCGAAAGAATTTTAATCTTCAAATATTAACATAAAATTCATTAATTTTTCAAAATTTTAATAAATTCTTCGGAACAATTCAATTATTTTTATAAATTGTAATAAAATTCTACGCAAGAATTTAATTATTTTTAATACAATTTTAATAAAATTCTTCTTCATAAAATCCAATTGCATTCAAAATTTTCAATTATAATTTTTAAAGAAACTCCATTAGTTTAAAAAAATAAATTCTTCAAAAGAATTTAATTAGAATTTATAAAAATTTACGTATAAAATTCTTCACGAGAATTTAATGACATTTTTAGAAGAAATTCTATTATTATAAAATTTTTTGCTAAAATTCTTTTCAATAATTCGATGATTTTTAATAAATTAATTTTTAAATTCAAAATATTTGAAGAGAAAAATTATTAAAAAATTTTAAGAATCAAAAAAGCAAACAACAACCTTCTTCAATTAAGTTTGAATTAATAATTCTTCACAAATAACATTTTTACCCAAACTGGGGCTGCCCTTCCAAATCATTTCCATTGTTCGAGATTTCATTCGCTCATTTTTATCCTGATAATCAAGACGACCAAACAAAAGACCATCGAATCCCATTTCGGCAAACATTGAAGCCTGCTCTCTCGAATGTCCAAACGGATCGATTTGCCAGCCAATTTTCGGTCGTGCACATCTTCCGAAATTGTCATTTAAAACTCTGCAAATAAAAGGATTTCCAAAGATCATTTTATTAACATTTTATTTAAATTTAAATTTCGTTTTCCTCAATATTGTTTACATTGAAATGTCTGTTCTAGAAATTGTATTTTTTCCCCGAAATTGTAACAAAAAGTACTATATTTATATAATTAACTACAAATTTTTGTACTAAATCGTAATTTGGTTCAATTTAAAAACAAAAATCAATATTATTTTTAACGCTGAAGAAATTAATTTTCTTTTCAATAACTCACCTGAAGCCCCAAGTGAATTGATCGATAACCGACTGATAGTGCGTCACTGCTTCATCGTTCATACTCCAGCCTCCTCCAATAATTTCCAATCTCCCCTCATTAATCAAGGAGCGAACTATCGCTTTTGTTTTGCTATTTTGTCTCATCCACCACATCCACAAAAAAGATGTCTCCACATAAATGAATCTAATTTTTAAAAAAATTATTATTATCATTCTCCAAAGAATTATTGTTTAAATAAGTATTTACCGTCTTTCGGGATTTTTCAGCAGCGACTTAACTGAAGAACTCAAAATTTTCCTTACCTCCGCTCGTTGAATTTCATTTCTCTCTTGAATTCAAAAAAAAAGGAGAAAAAGAAATAAAATATCTTTTCAATTCATCGAAACCCATCGAACACGACTTTCGACAACTAGTCATTAACACAATGAATTTATTAAATAATTATACGCTTCGCTTGTATGTAATTAAACATTCTTACCTCCAAAAAAATATTGATTCACCGTTTTCAACCAACCAACATCATCATGAGAATGTGCCACAATATGAATATTCAATTTCGTTGGATCAACTTCTGCACATGACTGGAAAAAAAAAATTAAATTAAATTAACAAAAACTAGAAGCTTTTCAATTTCTAACAAGAGTAGGAAAAAAAAAATTACATTCGTAAAATTTTACCTTGTATCCACAAACTTTACGCTCTCTCTCATCCTCAATTATTGAATTTGAAGGAAAATATTCGTCCTCCTGAAATTCACAAAAAAAAAAATTATTATTATACTATAAAAACAGGAAAAAAAGAAAAAAAATGTTCTTACCTTTCTCCCAAAAGAAGAGGCGGAGCCAATATTACACAAAAGAAAAACCCAGGCAGATGAAAATAAAACTATTAATAATTTTACCATTTTTCTCACCACAATTCAAAATTAAATACAATATTGGTAATGAGAAATTTACCAACTGCCAAAGCATGCGTACAAAAGAAATAGTATTCGTAGCTTTTTTTCTTTATCAAAAAATTATTTACTACTTTTTTCGTCATTGAAAAAAAAAGTAAAAACGTACAAGGAAACAATATTGTGAAAAACGAAATTTCTGTCCAATTCTTTCTACAATTTTAAAGCAATAAATTTATATATTGATAATAATGTTTAAAATATTCAATAATAATCATAATAATAATAATAATAATATTCACTTACACGTGTAAGAAAATTTGCTTGAATTTATAATTTCAACATTAAAATCATACGACGAATAATTGACGTAAACTTTTTTATTATTACCTATATAATGATAAAACAGAAACAATAAAAATAGTTAAAAATTTTCAATCCTGATAAATTTTCTAATAATCTTCACGTGAAGTGAATAAAAAATTTACGAAATTATTTTTGAAAGAAATAATTTTCAACGAAAAATTAATAATAATAATAATGAAAACTTTGGAACAAAAGTAAATTATTTTTATTTTTGGTTGCAAACTTCCAAATATTGAAAAATTCTGAACCAAAAATATTTTGAGAAGCATTGAAAAATTTAGAATCAAAAAATATTTTTAATTTTTTTGAAAATTTGCAAAATAGATTAAAGTTTTAAAAAAAAGTACATCGAATACGTATCCGATAAAATGGATTTACAATAGTTTTTGGTGTCCGACAATTAGAACAATTGACTTGACTCTATATTTTCCTTATATTTTTCCTAAAAACAAAAACTTTGCAAAGTTTAATTTTCAGCGTCTTAACAACACTAACTGTTCGATAATTTTGACCCTAATTGAATTCGACTTAGGAAAAAATTTGTAATTCCAGGGTTGCGACAAAAATTTATTTTTCTTTTTTTCTGACTTCTCCCCGATTTCCAAATGAGGTTTAGACTTTTTTTCTGACTCTAATATTCTGATTCACTCTGAAAAATTGTTAGGCACTGAAAAAAGTTTTGTATTGCATTTATTTAGCAATTTTCTTCAAAAGTAAAATTATTCGAAAACAACGATAACTTCATTTTTTTTTTTTAATATTTAATCATTATTATTTTTCCACAAGAAACATGATTTTCTTTTTGAATAATTCAATTCTTGCGAAGAAGTTTACAAACAATTTTTTCAAATAATTGAATTTTCGAAAAAATTAAAAAAAAATAAATAAAAAAAAATTGTGTTTGAAAATAACTTAATTTTTGTAAAAAAAATTCCGTTAATTTTTATGAAAATAATTAAATGTTTGTAAGTAATTTAATAAAATATTTTTTTTTCAATTTTTCAAATAATTGAATTCTTTCGACGAATTTTAAGAAAATTGTGCAGAATAATTACATTTTTCGAGAAATAATTGAAATTCTGTGATTAGTTTCATTGTTTATGAAGAATAATTGAATATCTAAGAAAATTTCACTGAATTAGCGTTTTCGAAATTTTTTTTTTTTTTTTGAACTGAATGTTTTTGTCAAATTTTATCGAAAGTTTTTTATCGAAAAATTCAAAATAATTGAATTCTTTTGGAAAATTCAATTAAAATAGTAAATAATTGAATTAAGAAAAATTTTTTGAAACTAATTTAATTCTGTCAAAGAATTTTACTATTAATAATGATAATTGATTATTAATTGATAATTTTTTAGAAAAATCCGTAAACAATTTTTCAGAAAAAAATTGTTTTTTTGCGAAGAATTTTATTACCTTTGAAAGTAATTGAATTCTTCTGATGAATTTTAGTTACACGTAGAAAAATAGTAGGAGAATTCAATTATTTAGATACAAAAGTAAATAAACTTATATTTGAAAATAATTATGAATTCCTTTGAGAAATTTGATTGAAAATAATTTTGAAAAAATCAGCTCAGATTTCCTGACCTGTTTTTCTCGGTTCTCAATATTTGCCAGACTCGCCACTTTATCGTCTCTCAAGTTGCAGGACAAATGTTTTAATTTCAGAGGGATTAATATGAATGACAAATTTTTCATCATTCGTCAGATTCGATAATCTATTCAAATCTCGTCGAATCACATCGGCGACCCACTGATTTCCGGAAAGATTCGTTTCCCGCATTGTTGTTACTTTGAATTTCGAGAATAAATTCTAAAATCAATAAAGTGTAGTTTAAATTATTAATAAACTTACAAGTAATAAAATAGAATTGAAATTTAATTAAAATTAAAGTTAATTAAAGTTAATTAAAACTAAAAATAATTTTAAAGTAGTTTACATTCTTTTTTTAAAACACCTACTTCAATGTTAATTTTCTCTGGTCTTGAATATTGTGAAGATTCATTACTCTCAAAAATGTGTTCTAATCTTAATAAAACACTGCCCTCCTTCCAAGGTTCGAGTGTTAATATACGAACATTCGGAGGACAAACAGTACCAAGGCTGCTTCCCTAAAAAGTAAAAATCTATTTAAATTTTTGTTTTTCTCCTCTTAGTAATCACTTTTTTTTGTTTATTTCATTTCTAAATTTTCTATTTCCATAAAAGAATGTTATTAACCACCAAGTACCAAATAATGTCATATGATTTCAAAAAAAGTTGCGTGTATAAATATTTTTCGAACAATTTTGTAGAGAAAAATTGTAAATTCCAGTGAAAAAATAAAATTCAAGGCAATTTTATTATTGATTACCTGCATATGGAAATTCTCCTTCCATTGATCAAAGGAAATTTCTCGAAGTGGAGTAATAAATGTCCAAGGTTTCAGTGATAATTGTAGAGCCTGTTCTTTTTCATCAAGAATCGAAAGTTCATTAATTTCTCCCAAAAACACAACGTGTTCACCTCTGACAACTAAACCCGTTCCAAAAGCCTCTTCGTTTAGAGGCTCAACAACTCCAAAGCCGTCATCCATCAGCAATCTTCTATGCAACTGGAAAATATTTTATTTCACTATTTTTTTTTTTTTTACACTTCCAAGAAGGAAAAAATTTGTAAACCTTCGTTTATAATCTTCGAAGTCAAAATACAAAAAAAAAGTATAAGTAAAAAGTGATTACGAATAAAAAATTTGCTTCAAAAATCGTTCTACCATCAATTCTAATTCTCCATCTTGAAGACTTGTCCCACCCTCAGATCTGTCGGTGAAAACGCTGAGTTTCAATTTTCTCTCCGGTTGTTGTAGGAAAATTTTCGTTGCAACTGGATAGTAATTTGATGAAATAACTTCGTCGAATGTTTGATTCCAAGTGGGCCTTGAATTTCTCCTACGTCTCAACATTTGTCGTCCATTACTATCAGTGAAGAATATTTCATTTGATTTTAAATTCGTCGTGTATCTCGTCACTACTTCTCGTCCGACATTGTCCCTTAAAAAATTGCGTATAATTATTTTAAGTCAAGGTTTTAATTTCAATTCAAATTTAGTTATATATATGTAAATTTATAAATAAATTCATTAAAAACATTTCTAAAAAATATTTCCATTATTATATAAATAAATATATTTACTTACGAAACATTTATTGGTCCAATGAGCCAATTAAACTCAACTCGATCTTGTCCATTATAAGCTCGGATAATTTGACTAATCCAATCGTTAACTTCAACATGAAGCTCCTCAACTAAAGGCCCTAAGAAAAATTTAACATGTACTGATTAATAAATTAATTGAATAATAAAATGTACACTAGCAAAATTTTTTTTAAATTCCAATATTTTCCAAATTTCCAATAAGGAAAATTATTAGAAAATTATTCTTCAAAAATACACGATTATATTTTAAAATACATTTTAAAAGTAAACTAAAAAATTAAATTTTATTTCTATCAAATTTGACGAAATTTTCAATTTGTCTCAATTTTTTAAAATCACTTTCAGAAATACAATTATTATTATTTTTCGAAAATTTTAATTACATATTTTCAAAAAAACAATTTTTCGGTATTTCTGAATTAAATTATTCAAAACTTTAATACTTTTTGCTAAAAAACAATTATTTAACTTACTTTTATTTACTTTCGAACAGATATTAAAATTCCATCCTAATTTCAATGAAAAACATTTTGAAATTTAATTATTTAAAAAAATCGCAATTGTAATTTTTTAACAGTGAAGACAAAATAATTGTTATTTGAATTTAATTTCAAGGAAAAATAAATCAATTTTGTTCATTTGAACGTTCAGAGCATATTTTTTTTAAATTCACACCTTTGTAATATTTGTAGTTTCTTCCACCATCGAAGCATTTAGCTTTTGTATTTTCTTTTGGTCGAAAAACATAGGCTCCAGAATTTCTTTGAGTTGAATTAATTTTCCCATTTTGTGCAGCTTCATAATAACAAAAAGATTGTTCGGCATTGACATCTTTCTTGAATTTCGATGAAACACGAATCTTTCCTTTTTCATCTATTGAAATATTAAGCTTCTGAAAATTGGAGAACAAAACATGTTATTTTCTTTCTCAAAATTTGGAAAAAAGGGAAAAATTTTTTGATTATGTTTGGAATTTTCGAAAGGAAAATCAAAGAGATTCAACTCTAAATTTATATAAAATACTGAGGTTTTTTCTTTGATAAAAATGAAATAGGAAAACAATGGAAAATATTCATACTTCACCACCTATCGAATTAGAAATTTCATTATTGGATGTATTTAAATTTTCCTCTTCGAGAGATGAACTCTGACTGATGTAGTAAGATCGGAATCCCAAAGGTGCTATGGCGACAGCAGGAAATATTAACTCGTATTTTGCTGCACTCACGCGACCCGGAATATTTATCACCGCCGAGGGAATTGGCACCATTTGATTTACAACTTTTGCTCCTGATGATAAAAAAAACACCGTAAATATTGTCTTGAAAAACACAGAGTCATGAAGAAAAAAATGAATCGTCGTTAAATTAATTACCAAAGCAATCGACAACTGTGTAAGAAGTTTTTGCGACAGGCAATCTCACAAAAGTTTTAAGAAGTTGACTTGTCGGATTGTAGATAGTGACGATGAAATTGTCATTTTCCTCAGTATGTCGACAAGAGCTGATATTTAAAAGAAGACAGGAATGAAAATCAACTGATGTTCTATTTGCACTCTCTTTCTTGCTCAACAATTTTCTGAAATAAAGAAAAAACTTTCTTACATTTCAATATATTTCTATACTAAAAGGGATAAATTTAACAATATCAAAAAATTAAAACTAACAAATTTTAAAAAATTTCGATTAATTTTAAAATCTCCAATATACCTAAGGGCAGTAATTGCAATTTTTTCTCCTCCTTTCATGCTGCGATGCAAAATTCGCGCGTAATCATTGGCAACGTGTTGCTGTTCAGTACCTGCAACTGCATCGTGATGCTGCAAAATTCCCATCGCTTCACGAAATTTGTCTAAATCAGTATTTGATGGAATGCCACTCAGAACTGCAAGTTGCTTCACAACCTAAAGAAATTTACGAATTTTGTTAATTACAAAAAAAAATTACAATATCCATTTGTCTACAAAATACAATTATTCGAAAATTCTTTAATTAAATACATAACAGAAAAAAATAACTTTTAAAAAAGTAAATAAAAGAAACTAAAAACTTCAAATAAAAAGAACGCAGAAAAAAACTCTTAAAAAAATAAATAAAAGAAACTAAAAACGTCAAATAAAGAATACAGTCAAACATTTTCAAAAAAAGGACAAAATTGTACGTTTACCTGCAAAAAATTATTGCCAAGTCTTTCAAAAAATTTGAGTGTCGGTCTCGAGGTGAAATATCCAGTCCAATAAGAATGCGAATCGCTTCCATAGGGAAAGAAATCGTCGTCTTTCGTTGGCCAAGCGATACCAACATCATTTACTGCTTTCAAATAGCAAGACGGTGTTGAATAAAAAACATTAAAATCCGTTCCATTCCGAAGAGTTATGTATCTACGAATAAAACAAAATTGATAGCAAAAGTAAAAATATACAAAGCGCAGAATACACAAAATTTCCATCAAATACATAAAAATTCCTCTCACTTAATCAGTTTCTCCAAATTAACGAACCAAGCGCGTGCAATTTGATAATTAAAATCCTCACCCATCGTGAGAATAATATTGTTCGTCATGTAAGATTCGGCCTGAATTTGACAAAACTCTAAAAACGACTCCATCTGAAATTTTTCGATTAAAAAATTCATTTTTTTCCCTTATTTCAAAAAAAAATCATTTTAAACATTATTTAAAAACATGAGTGTAAAATAATTAGTAAAAATCATTATTGACCTTTTTTCTGAACTTAAAGGACTCTTTTTTATTTCTAAAAAAAAAATAATGTTTCCCATTTAAATAGAACAAAAATTCTCTGCCATAAGAAACAAAAACTTTGTATAGTCACCTTCATGTCCATATTGTAATCAGGACTATCGGGATCGTCTATCAAAGGCTCGTCTTCACAAACGATGTCAAAACAAAAACCAGAAGGTGCTTTATAAAAATTATAAAGAACGGACGTAAACAAATCAGCTTTACTTCCTGACAAAAAAGATTTCATTTTATAAATAAGATATGGAAGAATAGAATGAAAATTCTCTAATAGAATATAATAATAAATATAAAAATACTAAATAAATATAAAAATATAGATAAATACCTAAACTGGGATTACTCTTCCAAATAAATTCCGTCATCTTATTAGCTAATCGATGAGATTTATCCTTGTAGTCCAATCGACCAATAAGTAAGCCATCATATCCCATTTGGCTGAAAATTGACGCTTGCTCACGAGAATGACCAAAGGGATCAATTTGCCAGCCGACTTTTGGTCGTCCACATTCTCCAAATGTCTCATTTAAGCGACTGCAATAAGAACAAAACGATCACAGCTATATAATTGAAAGAAAGTCGTGAAATAATATAAAAAAAAAAAAATTTTTGTAAATTCATAAAAGCATATACCTAAGGCCCAATGTGAATTGATCGATAATTGACTGATAATGCGTGACAGCCTCATCATTCATGCTCCATGCTCCGCCAATGAATTCTAATCGTCCTTCGTTAATTAAATTTTTCACCACTCGTTTTACATTGTCATTTTGTTGTTGCCACCATTTCCAGAAGAAGGCCGTCTCCACATAAATGAATCTATTTTTCGAAACAATTGAATTATTTTTTCGACAAATATATTTTTGTCAAGAAAAAAATAAAAAATTTCATTTTTGTCAAGAAAAAAATATAAATTTCCATTTTGGGCAAGAAAAAAATATAAATTTTCATTTTTGGCCAGAAGAAAATATAAATTCGCATTTTTGTCAAGAAAAGATATAAATTTTCATTTTTGTCAAGAGAAAAATATAAATTTGCATTTTTGTCAAGAAAAAAATATAAATTTCCATTTTTGTCAAGAAAAAAATATAAATTTGCATTTTTGTCCAGAAAAAAATATAAATTCGCATTTTTGTCAAAAAAAAATATATAAATTTGCTTTTTTTGTCAAGAAAAAATATAAATTTTCATTTTTGTCCAGAAAAAATATAAATTTGCATTTTTGTCAAAAAAATATATAAATTTGCATTTTTTGTCAAGAAAAAAATATATATTTTCATTTTTGTCAAGAAAAAAATATAAATTTGCATTTTTTGTCAAGAAAAAAATTTGGTTTTTCATTTTTTTAAGATCACAAAAGAAAAATAAGGAAAGAGGAAAAAAGGCACCAACTGGAATCACGAAAAAATATGTAAATTTGCATTTTTTCAAGAAAGAAAAATGTAAATTTACATTTTTTTTCAAGTAAATATTTTTATAGAATATTAATGAAAAAAAAATTATTCTTTACCTCCTTTCAGGATTTTCTTCTAATGCTTCGATTACAGAATCCAAAATATACTGAACACTTGCCAATTGTATACTTGGACGACCTGTAAATTTTTAAAATAATTTTATAGTCAAAATTTAAAAAATTCACTTATTAAGTACAAAATATATTATTACTGTTCATATTTTCAAAATTTTAATGAAATTTCACGAAAGAATTCAATAATTTTTTAAAATTTTAATAAATTCTTCGGAACAGATCAATTATTTTTTTAAGTAGTAAAATCTTTACAAAAATACAATTATTTTTAATCCGATTGAAAAAAAAATTACACAAAAGAATTTAATTATTTTCAAAAGTTCCATAAAATTCTATTTCAACAAGAATTTTAAATTCTTTAAAGATAATTCAATTATTGTTAAAATATTTATAAAAAAGAAAGAGAAAATTTCATTATTTTCAATTATTTCTATAAAACTCTTCATATCAATTTAATTATTTCTCAAAATTTTAATAAATCCTTCTAAACAATTCAATTATTTTTATAAATAGTAAAATTCTTTGCAATAATTCATTTAAGTTTATAAATAGTAAAATCTTTTGCAGAAATTTAATTATTTTCGAAACAATTTTAACAGAATTCCTCGAAACAATTTAAATCTTCAAATAATAACAATAAAATTCATTTATTTTCTAAAATTTTAATAAATTCTTCGGAACAATTAAATTATTTTTATAAATAGTAATAAAATTCTTCGCAAGAATTCAATTATTTTTAATACAATTTTAATAAAATAAAATAAAATACAAATGCTTTTAAAATTTTCATTAAAAATTTTTAAAGAAACTAACTCCATTAGTTTAAAAAAAAATTCAAAGAAATTCTTTAAAAGATTTCAATTAGGATTTTTAAAAAACGTTAATAAAATTCTTCACGAGAATTTAATAAAATTTTTAGAAGAAATTCTACTATTATCAAAGTTTTGAATAAATTTCTTTGCAATAATTCGATGATTTTCAATACATTACATTTAAAATTGAAATTATTTGAAGAGAAAAATTATTTAAAATTGAAAATATTTGAAGAGAAAAATTATTTAAAAATTTAAAAAAACGAAAAAGCAAACAACTAACTTCAAACTGCGAACAGATTACCGAATCACGAACTTTATTAATTTAGTTTTTCCAGATTATAAATTCGAAAATATTTTCCATAAAATCTGTATGAATTTAAAAAAATTAAAGCCAGTAAAAAATAATATCACCTCCATAATAATATTGCTCAACTGTTTTCAACCATCCAACATCGTCGTGTGTGTGTGCCACTAAATGGATATTGAGTTTTTTCGGATCTATTTTCGGACATGACTGGAAAAAAAATAATTTTTCACAATTAAGAGTTATATTTCTCAATAAATATTATTTATCAAGTAATTAATAATTTTTTAATTAAATATTCTCACCTGATATCCACAGGAAGTTGCTCTGGTGTCTCGTTCATTGACGGGAATGTAAAAAGCCTTGAATGGAATTACAAGGTGAAGTAGAAATATTAAAAGAATCGAGAAAAAGTCTCTGAACATCATCACTGCAAATCTTCTCGACTTTCTTCAATAACGAAGCTCTTTATATATTCTATATTCAACCAATAAAAAAAAGAAGCAGTCAACGAGAATTCTTCGAGAGTCTTCTTTCTGATCGACAAGCATGTAATTCTATTTTCTGTTGCTGATCAACAGGCGTAATAAATATTCTTCCTCTTCTTCTTCAAAAAATAATTTTATCAAACTTTCTTTTTCTCCATTAGAAAAAAGAAAGTTTCGAAAAAATGAATATTTAAAAAAAATTTTCAAAACATCATGTTTTAAAAAGTTTCTTTTTCCAAAACACTCATTTGAAAATTTTAACAAAATTTAACAAATTATCAGCTTATTAAATATTTATTTTACTTTACAGGCATTACACAATATTTGTCATTAATAATAATTATTGTCGCATGTACAATATTAAATAAATCTCGAGCGCACCGAGAATTAATTATATTTTTATTATACATTCACAATTTTATGATTTAGAAGTTAGTTGAACATCAGTCTCAAATTATGATTGTTACACAATTTGCGACGAGCGATTAATGAAGAAATAAGTTTGTTTTTTTTTTTACTTTCTGTCACAAATAAAACTGTATTCACATAAAATAATAGAAACAAAATGCAAAGATTGACAGATAAAATAACGAAAGCGAAAAGAAAAGAAAAGATATAATATGTATATATAGTATGTAATATGAAAGAAATTTCTCCAGAAGAGCCTGTGAATTAATCAATCATAAAATATATCCTATGTAACAACTCAGAAAAACTCAATGATAAATATCGTAAAAATTGACTATCAGGTTTGGATGCGACTAGTTTCTTCTTTTGTAGAAAATAATTCTTCAATTTCTCACTGGGATGCAAAATCTGATGCTGCTGCTGCTGCTGCTGGGCTCTTTCAAGGGGCACAAAATGTTTATCTTCTTATCAAAACATGTTAATTTTTGTTTTCTTTTCATTTTTCTTTGATCTGAAACATTTAATTGAAAAAGATTTCATTTATTATTATGCAAATTCTACAATTGTACAAATTGTACAAAATATTTTTTAATAATTCTTTGAAATCAAATTATTTCACGATTTTTTACCTTAAATAAATTCAATTAATTATACAAAATTTATTTTTAACTAAAACTTAAACTTTTTAATTTCATATATGAAATTTAAATTTAAAAGAAAAAGAATTAAAAAATTGAAATACTGCAATTTTTAAATAATTTTAGATCCACAAATTCAAAAGAAGAATTTTATTAACTATAAGATAATTAGTATTGTTTAATATTTACAAAATTTTTTTTTTAATTCTTCGAGAAAATAATGAAGTTTTGAAATAATACAATTTTTCTAAAGAATTAAATATTATTTTCAATTTTTTCAAAGAAATGTCTAAAAAATTCAATTTTGTACAACATTTTCCGATAAAATTAGTATAACAAAACACTATTTACGAAAAATTTGAAGAAATTGTGCAATACTATTTCATTAATTTCAAAAATCTTAGTAAATCTTGTTAAAAATAAAAATTTTTTGAAAGTAATAAAATTCTTTAGGCCACTAAATTATTTTTAGCAGAATTTAAATAAAATTCAATAATCAAATTTTTAATTATAATTATTAATAGAGGAACGATTATTTTGGAAAGTTGAAAAAAAATTCTTTTATTATTTCAATTTATTCTCAAACGTTTCGATAATTTTCTTTAATTTAAATTTAAATTTAAGAAAATTTAAAAAAAATTTAATGCAGAAATTTTTAAATATTATTATCGTCAACAAACACGATTATTGTAAAAATTTTAAAGAAATTCAATTATTATCATAATTTTCAATTGAAATTATTAAAAAAAGACATTATTTTCGAAAAAATCAAAGAAATTCTTTAAATCATTTCAATTGATTTCAGAAAATTAAAATTCTTTGCAAGAATTCAATTATTTTTTTTTATAAATAATAAAAGTCTTTAGGAGAAAAATTAATTATTTTCAAAAGTTTTAAAAAAAATTCTATTGTAACAATTTAATATTATGTATTTAAAATTTTTTTTATAAAGTTCTTCAAAAGAATTCAATTTCAAAAAATATTTAATTTTGTAATTTTGCATTTCAATTATTTTTAATTTTTTAATTTTTAATACAATTTTAATAAAATTCAATAATCAAATTGTATTACATTGTAGTTGAACTTTCCACAAAAAAATCCATTTATAAACGAATTTCAGTGGAAATTTTTGATAATAATTGAATATTAAAAACGTTATAGCGAAAAGTTTTAGAAATATTTAACTTTCAACCGAATTTTTTAATTAAAATTTCCAAAAACTACAATTCTTCTAAAATTTTTAAATTCTTTTAAAATTCAGTGGAAATTTTTGATAATAATTGAATATTAAAAACGTTTTGGCGAAAAGTTTTAGAAATATTTAACTTTCAACCGAATTTTTGAATTGAAATTTCCAAAAATTTCAATTCTTCTAAAATTGTTCTTTTAATATTTCGAAAAATCATTAATTTCTTATTATATTCCCAAGAAATGAATAAAATCTCAAAGATTTTTTTCTCAAAAATTTAAATGATAAATATAATTGAATTTTTTTGCCGAATTACAATATTATCATTTATAGAAATATATAAATCAAATTTTAAGAAACGTTTTTATATGAAAATCATTTTAAATATTTTTTAATTCCAATGGAATAAATTTCTATAAATTATAATTGTAATTCGTCAAGAAGTTCAATTATATTTATCATTAAAATTGTTGAAATAAAATTCTTCGAGATTTTATTCATTTCTTAGGAAAATAATTAGAATATAATTTTTTGAAAGATTGTTTTATAAATATATTATATATAAATTTTTGTTGTTGTTGCAAATTTACTTGCCTCTCATTGAAATGTGATGATAAAAAAAAACTTTCAATTCAAACAGAAAGTTTTGTTGTCACAGGCGATGAAGGAAATTTATTTTAGCGTATAGCAGACACTTAAATTACGAAATGGGAAAACATACCGTGTCATACGAAAACAAAAAAAAACAAATCGCATGACTAAAAATCAGAATAGACCAATTTTTCGGGCGGCTTCTCGAATTTAATTGGTCGATAAAACGAGAGCGATTGATCCCAGCCGCGAGGCGCCGTATTATAGTTGGCCAAATTCTGGTAGCTCGATATCTTTGGACCCTGATAGCCATTACTGTCGTACAATTTCCCACCTGAAACAAGAAAAATTCGTCAAAACTTTGCCTAATTCGACAAAAATTCATAAAAACGAGGAAAGATTTTTCTTTTCTCTATTTTCTTTTTTTTCTGTTAGACAGAAAGAAAAAAAAGAAGGAAAAGAAAAAAAGGAAAAAAAATAAAGAAAAGAAAAGAAAGAAAGGAAAAAGGAAAGAAAAAAAGGGAAAAAAGGAGAGAAAATAAAGAAAAGAATAGAAAAAAAGGAAAAAAAGGGGAAAACAGGGAAGAAAATAAAGAAACGAAAAAAAATTGAGAAGCAAAAGCAAAGCAAGCAGATAATGAAGCCATGCAGTGAACTTGCCATCATCAACGTTCAAGCCGCCAATACCAAACTCGCAATCAGCCGAGACAAGATTATTGACAACGGGAGTATTCCTCAAATGTTTAATCGTATCCAAAATATCGTCCTGAGTGCCAACCATGGCGAGGACTCTCGGTTGTTTTCTCTCCTCCTGAATTTCCGTCTCAATCTCAATGAATTCACTCGAGCCATTGATGATTAAACTCTCCTCGTGCTCCTCGTCAGAGTCCATAATCTGTCGGCGATAATACTCATCAACCATTGACATCGATGCACTTCTATTTCCCTTCGGAATCGATTGAAAATTCTCCTCGCAAATTGGCTGCCTCCCCTCAAATTGATAATAATTCATAGACGACAACGAATCGTCCAATGATTCATCGTCCAACTCCTCAGACGACAGTGATCCGTTACTACGACAAGAATCCAAACTTTCCCTCTCGAAAATCTCGTCCTCTCTGTCCGCCGATGATAATCGACAGCAAACCTCGTACTTACTCGGAACTGTGGTGTTATTCTCAAAAAATCTCGAAATATCGTTCTGCCTACTAATCGGAATTAACTTTTGACTTATTTGCTTATACTGCAAAACAGGTCGACAAGTTTTTTCAAATTCCTGAATCAATTGCTTCACCGGAACTGGCGTGTAATCGCTCTCCTCACTATCCTCGCTATTTTCGTTTCTAAAATTATTCCTGATTAATTTACCATTCGTCTCGCAAGTTGTCATCGTTTTTTTGTGAATATTATTACTATTATTATTATTATTACTACTACTACTATTGCTCATCTTTGAATTAAACTTTGAATTTGAATAGTACTTTGTCTTGGACTTGGAATTAGAATTATAATGCGAATTGGAATTTGGTCTTGAATTGTAAGTGGAATTTGAACTTGGTCTGGAATTATTTTTCACGTAGTGATTGGATTTTGGATAGAGATAGGAATGGCCGTTTGCTTTCACGTGATGAAGATGATGATTATGGTGATGATGATGATGTTGTGAACCATTAGAAATGCCATTTGATTTAGAATGATGATTAGAGTTATTGGAAAAAATTGTTTTATGACGATGATGCCCGTTAGTATTGACAAAGGCACGCGAACGTTGATGGTCCTCGTTGTTGAAGGACATTCGTTTTGATTTTTCCAAAAATTTGTCACAATCTTCGTGAGGAAGTTCAGGCTCAGTACCTACGGCCACTTCCCGAAGATAAATTTTCTTCACGTCGGTGGTCCTGTTCACCCCGTTCTCTAGTGTTTTATTGCCTCGAGTTTGTCGTTCCTGGCCTGTAATTATTATTGTTTTTCCTCTTTTTTTTTTTTTAATTTCTATATGATTATTAGACACAAACAATATATTCTGATGATTCAAAACAGAAATTTAATTAATTATCAAAAAAAATTAGTTAATTATCAATTAGTCTTGATTACTTGAAATTGTTTCTTTGTTGCAGTACTAAATTAACAAATAGTAGAGAAAAATTAAATCAAAATTTAATTTAAATTTAATTTTTTTTAATAATTACAAAAATTTTCTTTTAAAATTAAATTAAATTAAATTAAATTTTTTTCATTCCTTGAAAATTATATTCTGGAAAATATAATTTTGTTAAAATTGAAATTCAAATATCATTTGTTGAAAGAAATATTGTAAAATTTAGAAGAATAAAATCTACGGGGGCAAAAAGTATAAGTGAGACGATTGTAAAAATTGAAAAAATGCTGAATTAGAAAATTATTCACGCACTTGATAAATCGGCTGACGTTAATTTAGTGTCACTTGTACTGCAGAAAGCAAATTGCCAATGACTAAATGCTTTAAAGAGTTGTTGGCTCCTTCTCTCGTTCGATGACCGTATTATAAACACGGTATTTGGGCTAAGCTAACTATAATTCAATTCAAATAGAACTTAACGCAATCCATTTAAACTAATTTTTTTCTTAATTATTTAATTACTAGCAAATTTTACGGGCGCAAGCGAGCGGAACTTGTTATTCGATTTGTTGTTATTATGCAAATTACAAAATTATTATTTTCAAATATAAATATTTTAAAAATAATTTCATAGTCAAAATGTGAAAAATTCACTTATTAAGTACAAAATTAATTATTACTGTTCGTATTTTAAAAAATTTTAATAAATTTTCAAGAAGGAATTTAATAATTTTCTAAAATTTTAATAAATTCTTCGAAACAAAGTCAATTATTTTTTTAAGTAGTAAAATCTTTAGAAAAATTCAATTATTTTTTAAACAATTTTAATTGAATTCCTCTGAAATAATTTAGAAATATTTAGAAATATTTTAGAAATATTTTTAACACACTTCAAAAAAATCCAATTTTTTTCCGAAATGTTAACTAATCCTTCGAAATAATTAAATTATTCTTAAAAATATAGTAAAATTCTTCTCAAGAATTCAATTAATTTTATAAATAGTAAAATTCTTTTGCAGGAATTCAATTATTTTCAAAACAATTTTAATTAAATTCCTCGGATGAATTCAAATATTTTTAAATATTTTCATAAAATTTATTTATTTTTCTTAAAATTTTAATAAATTCTTTGAAACAATTCAATTATTTTTATAAATTTTACAATTCTTTAAAGAAATTAAATTATTTTTTATCCAATTTAAATAAAATTACGCGAAAGAATTTAATTATTTTCATAACTTTCCATAAAAGTCAACTTCAACAAGAATTTTTCAATTCTTTAAAAATAATTCAATTATTGTCAAAATATTTATAAAAAAGAAAAACAAATTTCATTATTTTCAATTATTTCTATAAAATTCTTAATACCAATTGAATTATTTTTCAAAGTTTTCATAAATTCTTCAAAACATTTCAAATATTTTTATAAATAGTAAATTCTTTGCAGTAATTCATTTATGTTTATAAATAGTAAAATCCTTTGTAGAAATTTAATCATTTTCATAAACAATTTTAATAGAATTTCTCGAAATAATTTTAATCTTCAAATATTAACATAAAATTCAATTAATTTCTAAAATTTTAATAAATTCTTCGGAACAATTCAATTATTTTTATAAATAGTAAAATTCTTGTCAAGAATTCAATTATTTTCAATACAATTTTAATAAAATTCTTCTTCATAAAATCCAAATACTTTCGAAATATTTAATTCAAAACTTTTAAAGAAACTCCATTAGTTTAAAAAAAATCCAAAAATCCAAATTTAATTAGGATTTTCAAAAATTTCAATAATATTCTTCCCGAAAATTTAATAACATTTTTAGAAGAAATTCTATTTTTATCATATTTTCCCATAAATTTCTTTGCAATGATTTGATAATTTTTAATACATTAATTTTCAAATTGAAAATATTTGAAAAGAAAAATGATTAAAATTGAAAATATTTGAAAAGAAAAATTATTAAAATTGAAAACATTTGAAAAGAAAAATTTTTAAAATTAAAAATATTTGAAAAGAAAATTTATTAAAATTGTAAATATTTGAAAAGCAAAAAAGAGAATCCTCTTTTTTCGATAAATTCAATTTCATTTCTCCCCAGAATAAATGTTTTCAATAAATTTACAAATTAAAAAAAAATGATTTTTAGTCATGAAAAAATTCGTAATGCAATGAAATTAATTCTTCAATAGATAAAAGTTTTCGTAAAAGAAATATTCGTTTTTCAAAAGATTGAATAAAATAATATTATTAAAGACATTGGAAAGGAAAGAATAAATAAACTTTTATATTTCCTCATCTGGAAAAATTTAAGCAAAGAACAAAATTTAAACTCTGGGTATTATTTTCTCTTAACGAGTAGAATTTTATACTTTTTTTTATCGAATTAAAATTATTACATTGATTTTCGAAAACTTTTTGAAAAATATTGAATCGTTTTAAAGAATTTTATTGCAATTTTTAGAATTGTCTTCTTAATTCAACTATTAGCGAATTTAAAGCGATGAAAATTCCTTCGTGTAACTTTAAGAATGCTAAACACAAAAATCAATCTGCGAAACAGCAAAGAAGCATGAAAATATTAGTATTTTTAGGAATTTTAATCAATAAAAACTGTATATAATATAATTATGTAACATTATTACTAGTAATATTATTATTAGTATATAATTATGTAAAAAAATAAGATAAAATAAAACAAAATTCATTAACTAAGCTAAAAACTAAAAAACTTTTTTCATTAAATATTTAAAAAACAATTGTTAAATATATATTAATATTTAATTTCAAACTTCGAATTGAATATTGAGAAAAAAATCAATAAAACGACTAAATTGAAATCTATTCTACCAAAGCTTCAATGGACTTTGCGAGAGAGAAGATGCCAAAGAGAAAATTCCAACTTGATTAAAGACAAAAAAAAAAAATTCCTCTCACCTGAACATTGTAAATTTGAATTTCCAGTTGTTAGATCCACAGTAAAAGGATTATAAAATGGTTTGTTATCAAACGACGACAATGGAGTCTGTGGACTCACAGACGATTGATTCAAGTAATTCGTTTTTTCGTGATATTCCTGGAAAAAAAGGCAATTTTCAGAATTAGAAAACTGTTATTAGGGAAATTTACAAATAAAAAAAAAATAATTATTCACTTATCAACAAACCTGTTTTGTTGGATAAGTTGGTGTTTTTTGATAAACAGGTGTAGTCGGTGTCTGTGGTTGCTCCTTATCCACCACCCATTTCTCCGACCTTTTTCTACGTTTTGCAAAAATTTCAGCTCCTGAAATAAAAGTAAATGTTAATTACACTGTCAATTACGATCTACATTGAAGAATAGAATATTAGATTTACATGAAACAAATTGGTTGGTCGCTGCCTTTTTTCCTAATTTCAGATAAAATTTAGATTTTTTTCTCTTTTTTCCCTAAGGAATTTCAATTCAATTATTAGTTTCGAGAATTTTTCAATAAAATTTCTCTTTAAATTAAAAATATTTTTAGTTTTTAATCAAATTTTTCTAAGAAATTCCTACCAGAATGCAATTATTAGGATACAAAAATAAACAACTATTTGAATCATTCAATGTTTTTGGAAATTTAATTCCTATAAAGAATTTTATGAACCAACTGAAACTTGCAAACACGATGAAGAATATAAACCACCCGCAAAGCACCGACAATTTCAATGAAAGTTGCAATTAACTTCACTGTAACCTTCGAAATCCTTAGTTGCGAAGCTCATGAAACTTGAAGTTGTTCTTTAAATTTCGACTGTTTTTCAATGTTTGACTTTGGAACCAAATAACTAACAACCATGTAAAAAATTGTCACTAAAATTTCGAGTGCGCACCCATTACTATTTTAGTAGCTTCCCAAAATAGTGATTCTAACAATTCGCAAAGTACTTTTTTAATACCAAAAATAAATGAAAGAAACTATAATAAATTTTATTAATGCGCCGTAAAGGAGACACAAGACATTATTGAGAGTGACGAGAAAAATATCGAGATTTAAAAATTTGCCAATTAGAAATGGTAAAAGGAGCAGAAAATACATTTGTTTTGGGTCCCAGTCAAGTTCTTTTGTAATTTTTGGGTTTTGTATTAAGCAATTTTCCAAGAGAGAAAAGTTGTTCATAATTACGAAAACTACAGAACCCAAAAGTAACAGAAAAAATAAACAGGGACCCAAAACAAATGTATTTTCTGCGTGGCCCTTTGTTTCTCTGATTTCAATCAAAAATTAGCATATGGGTCAATGTGATATATAATTTGATTAAATTTATCCTCTTCAAGCTTATAAAACTGATAAAAGACAAAAAAATTTTCCCTCTGCTTCTGTTTACGAAATATTAATAAAATATTATGTTTGTATTTCATTGGTATAAATGTTCCTCAGTTAATTGTTATGATCATTCAAGTCGTTCTGAGGATAGGCATCACTTTTGGTAAGTGCCACTGGTTTCAATCATTATTTTACTGATTCTATTGTTACCGCTGAAGCATTAAACTATTCAAAGTGAAGATTTTTCAATCCTGAGGGGATTTTTTGAGCAAAGATGTATACTGGATGTAATTTATTCTTCTTGGGAGTTGACTTATTTTTCTCTTAATTTGAACAAGTTTAAAAAGCAGAAATGTGAACATTGGGGTTAATGATGAATATCAGTAAGTGAAGTAGGTGCAAAGCATCTTAAGGTTTTGTGGTCATAGGACTAGTGACTGTAAGCAACGGTTGTTATGGAGACAGTTGATATGTTTACAATTTCCAGAACAAGGGTTTGCTATGGAAACAGTTGCTGTGGCTACGAAAACTATAAAGAAGGTTGTCACTGAAACAGTTGCTATGATAACAATTGCCCTAGCATCGTTTGTTACGGTAACCATAATCATAGCAACAGTTACTGTTGAAACAGTTGCTCTGGTAGCAATTACCATATCAACGGTTGTTAAGGACACCTTTCTGCCCTTGGCTACAAAACCCTAAAAATACCTATCCCCTTCAGTTAATCTTGTAAATAGGAAGAGCAGACAAAAACATGTTTGCAACATTCCTTGGTTGCAGAGCCAGAAACAAAAAGAAATGTACACCCATCATCATAATCGTCAAGCTATCGACCAATTCATTGATTGCTATTAACATTTTTTCAGAAAAAGTAAATAAAAATGAAAGGATACACATTTATGTTCATGCTGATTGCAACAGTCGTTGTACTGTTCTCATCAAGCGTTATGTCAGAATCAACAACTCCACCGACGTCAGGCTCATGCATTCCAAATGGAGGTCGATGCAGAAGTAATGGCAGTTTGGGCACTTGTTGCACCAGATTCTGTCTACAGCAAGCTGGTGCACCTAGTGGACAATGTCGACCCCGTCCTCGAGGTCCATAAAAAGAAGAAAATTTTACCAAACATTCCTCGTAGTAATATAGTAACTATTGTTCCTATATTGTTTACAATCACTTGTAAATTAATAAGAGACTTGTAAAATACATCATTCTCTGTGTTATTATTTCCCATTCCTCATATTATTTCTCATTTCTTTTATCAGTAATTAGAAAACAAATTTAGGACGAAAATTTAGTAAGCACTTGGAAAATTTTCGAAATGATTATAAAAATTCCTTAATCAAGCGGTGCAATCGCAAGTCATCTAAATTTTTCTTCTCTATGGGTAGGAAATTTGTTTTCCGACAATTTTAGAGCCTTTGAAATTATAAATGTTGAACCTCTGTTATCCTATCTCTCTATATTATATTATATGAACACAGTCAATAATTTTTACAGAAAAGTATTAAATCATTTAAGTTTTAAAGTATTAAACAATTGGACAAAATTAATCAGTGCCAATAGAGCCTTAATATGATTATTGAATTGTAACTTTTATAATTTTGCTTAAAGAAATTGGAAAACAACATTTTTTGTAACCCTTTAGTTAGTAATTTAATGATTTAAAACTAATAATATTCAATTACTGCGAATTGAGAAGTATATCATTGAGGGTACCATTGGGAACGGTAACCTACCTTTAATGTACCGTGTGCTCAAACAAAAATGTAATGGATAAATGTTGTTTCACCAATAAAAGAAGGAATGTGAAATAAAAATATACATTATACAGAGATAATGATGTATTTTAAAACTCTTATTAATTTATAAGTAATTGTAAACCGGAAGAAAAATATTTATTCATATTTTATAACGAGGAAAGTTTGGTAAAATTTTGTTATTTTTATGGACCTCGAGGACGGGGTCGACATTGTCCAGTAGATGAGCCAGCTTCCTGCAGACAGAACCTGGTGCAGCAAGTGCCTAAACTGCCATTACTTCTGCAACGACCTCCATTTGGAATGCATGAAGCTGGTGGTGTTCCTGGCCCGGGTGCTGGCCTCGGAACATCTGGTGGTTGTGACATTACACTTGATGAGAACAGTACCACGACTGTTGCAATCAGCATGAACGTAAATGTGTATCCTTTCATTTTTATTTACTTTTCCTGAAAATATGTTAATAGCAATCAATGAACTGGTCGATAGCTTGACGATTATGATGGGTGTACATTTATTTTTGTTTCTGGCTCTGCAACCAAGGAATGTTGCAAACATGTTTTTGCCTGATCTTCCTATTTACAAGATTAACTGAAGGGGATAGGTATTTTTAGGGTTTTGTAGCCAAGGGCAGAAAGGTGTCCTTAACAACCGTTGATATGGTAATTGCTACCAGAGCAACTGTTTCAACAGCAACTGTTGCTATGGTTGTGGTTACCGTAACAAACGATGCTAGGACAATAATTATCATAGCAACTGTTTCAATGACAACCGTTTTTATAGTTTTCGTAGCCACAGCAACTGTTTCCATAGCAAACCTTGTTCTGGAAATTGTAACCATATCAACTGTCTCCATAACAACCGTTGCTAACAGTCACTAGTCCTATGGCCACGAAACCTTAAGATGCTTTGCACCTACTTCACTTACTGATTTTCATCATTAACTCCAATGTTCACATTTCTGCTTTTTAAACTTGTTCAAATTAAGAGAAAAATAAGTCAACTCCCAAGAAGAATAAATTACATCCAGTATGTATCTTTGCTCAAAAAATCCCCTCAGGATTGAAAAATCTTCACTTTGAATAGTTTAATGCTTCAACGGTAACAATAGAAACAGTAAAATAATGATTGAAACCAGTAGCACTTACCAAAAGTAATGCCTATCCTCAGAAAGACTTGAATGATATTATTAATTGACCGAGGAACATTTATACCAATGAAATACAAACATAATATTTTATTAATGTCACGTAAACAGAAGCAGAGGAAAAAATTTTTGTCTTTTATCACTTTTATAAGCTTTAAAATGATAAATTTTATCAAATTATATATCTGTCATTTACCCGTATGTTACTTTTAATTTAAATTTGCGAAACAAATGTTTCCCATATCTAATTTAACAGAAAGTTTTTAATCCTCGATATTTTTCTTGGCATTTGTTACTGTCCTGTTTTCCATACATTAGTAAGAAAATACTAGACGTTCGTTTTCCTTTCTTTTTTTGGTATTAAAAAGGCATTGAAGTTTTCAATAATTTAACTCAGAAACTCTGAAAAAATTTGTGCTTTTCCAAATCTAATGAAAATTCTTAATTTTTTAAAAGATATCATTTTTTCTCACGATTTTTCATTAAATTTAATTATTTGAACAATTATTATAGTAAATGCCAAAATATTTCTAACAAAGACCTAAATTAACATTCAAAATTTATTTCAAAAAGTTGGCAAAATTTTTAATTGTGTCTATTTTTTAAAATTATTTTCGAAAATAGAACTATTTAAAAAAAAATTAGTTTCATTTTTTCAAGAAACAATTTTTCGAAATTTCTGAATTAAATTTTGTCAAAACTTTAATACTTTTTGTTAAACAAAAATTTAAAAACTTATTCATATTTATTTTTCCCTAAGAATTAAAATTTCAAATAATTACAATGAAAAATCTCATGAAATATAAATGTTTCTAAAATTTGCAACTGTAATTCATCCAAAATTCAATTATTTTTTTTAGAATTTTTGAATAAAATTATTGAAATACTTTAATAATTTTTTAAAATAAAAATTTAAAGATTTTTAAACTTTAGCTTCCCTTAAATTTTCAAGGAATTTAATTTAAAAACCTTGTAAAATTTAATTTATTCCTAAACATCCTCTTATAACGGTTTAAATATTTAATTATTTTTTAAAATTTTAACTGAAATTTTTCTTAAATCAATTCCTATCAGAATTCAACTACGAGAATTGAATTATTTAAATAGAATAATTTTTGTAAATTCAAAAATGATATAATTTTGAAAAATATAATTATATTTATAGACAATTTTTAAAGAGGAAAAAATAAATTTTGTTAAAATATAAAATTTTACAGAATTTCCAATTGTTTCAATCTGTTAAAATCATTATTGAGAATTCAAGTACATTTTTCTTTAAAAATTTTGAATTACTATTTTTCAAAAAACTAATTTTTTAAAAATTTCCAAATTAAATTTTTCAAATTTTAATAACTTTTGTAAAATAAATATTTAACAAATTATTGTTCTTTATTTGCTTAAAATTTCGAAATACTTAAAAATTTAAACTGCAAGTCTTTTAAAATTCAATTAATTTTCTAGAATTTTTGATTAATATTATTAAAATTTAATTTTTAGGGAAGCTAACTTTCCCCAAAAGAAAAGCTTCCTAACTCAGTTTTAATTCGTCTCTAGTTATCTATTAAGAATTATAAACGGAATTATAGTGGAACTTGGATTACATGAAGTAATTTCTATTTTTGAAATCTAAAAATTTAATTTTTCTTCAGTACTTTTATTAAAGAAGATCCCTAACTTTTCCCTTAATGGCTGAAATCCCTGACCTGTGGCAATCATTATAATGATGTTCAGTTGGCTCACATTGTGCGAAGTTTTTATATACCAAAACAAAAGAAAACAATCGTAATATATATTTTATCACTGACGTAAAAAATGCAGAGGAAAAATGGTTTTCCTTCTTTTATCTATTTTACAATCTTCTCCGAAAAGGTGGATTCAATAAAAATATTTGATATTTAAACAAGTAGTAAAAACAGAATAAATGTGTGTTTAACTAATTAATTATTAATTGATTTTTCTCCAATACATCTAAGTAGGAGAAACATCCTAAAGTCTCAATGTCTACTAACGAAATTCGTATAAGGTGCAGTAGGATGATGATATTTATTTAAACTTAAAGCATATGATAATTGATTCATATGTATACAATTAATAATATCAATAAACTAGTTCCAATTATCAAAAGAGAAATTTTTACCAAATAAAAATTTTCCATCTTTGAGGCATACTTGTGCAAATATTAAACAACTTTATTTAGTTTATGTTTTGAAAAAAACTTGTCATACAGACAATAAAGGAGCAGTCTTTCCTCTGCTATTTCACGTCACTAATAAAATATTAGGTTTCTTTTTTCTTTAGTATAAAAGCTCTGCTGAGAATTGTTAAGAGCACTCAAGTCTTTCTGAAGATATTCATCACTTCTAGTAACGGTAATGTATACTCCAACTTAATCTACTATTTTTAACAAATGGAACTAAAAGTTTAGAATCATACAAAGATCTTTGCATAACATAACAGATTTTTAATGTTAGACTTTTTGGCTTGACTATAATACAGCCGAAATCTTCTTTCACAATTAAAAGATTTTCAAATCTTGGATAGTAAATAATTATCATTTGCAGGACGGTTGATAAAAATGAGAGGATTCACAGTTCTGTTCATGCTAATTGCATCAGTCTTGGTACTGTTGTCCAGCGTTGCGTCTCAACCACCACCAGTTGAACCGGAACCAACTCCTGAACCACCCACTGAACCAGGAACGCCAACTCCTTCACCAGGACCAACTCCACGACCTACACCAGGACCAACTCCGCGACCAACTCCTCGACCAAGATGCCTAGCCAACGGAAGTCGCTGCAGAAGTGACGGAAGCTTAGGCATTTGCTGCTCCAGATTCTGCTTCCAGGCTCGTGGACAACGTGTTGGTGTTTGCCGTCGTCGTTAATTAAGTCGATAATAATTAATGATAACAAATGTAAAACTTTTGTCATCATCTCTTCAGAAAAACAATAAAGTTATTACTGAATTACTCTCAATTGCCTTGATCTTTAATTACAGACTCGATAATTTCCGAAACCCGCATATAATTGCAGAAAGGACAATTCAACCGAGTACATTTTTGTTTTCACTGAAACAATAGAATTCAAATTATTTAAAATTCTGTCCACTGCAGGATAGTAATTAACAACATTCAATCTAATTATATATACAAAACTGACAAAAAATTATAATTCACATTTTTCATTTTCTAGACTTTTTCCTAATTTTTTTTAAAAACGATTACTTAACTCTTATCCTTTTAATAAATTGAATTCCCGTAACGAATGTTAATATTCACGAAAGAATTAAAATATTTAATAAAAATAATTTAATTCTCCCGATGAATTAAATTAAAATTTTTAAATAATTAATTTCTTTCGACTACTTTTATGCAAATTCTCATTCAAATAATAATTGAATTCTTTCGAACTGTTTATTATTGATGAAAATAATTGAATTCTTATGAAGATTTTTACAAACAATTTTTGTAATTAATTAAATTCAGTTAAATATTTTGACGAAGAATTCTTATAAGATTTTTAAGAATAATTGAATATCTGTGTCGCATTTATTAAATTTTGTTTTGAAAATAATTAAATTCTTGTGTGAACGTTTTTATTCGAATTTTTAAAAATTAAAATATATTGGAATTTTCAACAAAAAAATTTATTACTTTTTCTTAAATCAATTTTTTCGAGAAATTGAAATTAATTTCCACACAAACATTCAATTAATTTCATAAATAATAAAAATTTTTACAGAAATTCAATTATTTACAAATTTTTTTTATAAATTTCTTCGCAATAATTCAATTATTTCCATAAATAATAACATTTCTTCAGGGATTCAATTATTTTTATAAATAATAACATTCTTTTAGGAATTCAATTATTTTCATAAATAATAAAACTCATTGTAGAATTTCAATTATTTTTAATGCAATTTTAATCAAATTCCTCGAAAAATTGAATTATTCTTAAAAATCTTATTAAAATTCTTATTAGAAGTCCAAAGAATTTAATGATTTAAAAAATTTGTTGATAACATATTTATGAGAATTTAATTTCAAGAAACATGAAATTAATAAATTATTTATTTTTGTATTAAAATAATTGAATTCTCGTAAAATTTACTAATAAAAATGGTTTTGAAAATGAATTTCAGTTAAAATTTTAGATTATAAGTATTAAAAGCATTATAACGTGGATTTTTAGAAATAATTAAATTTTTAAAAAGTGTCAAACTAAACTCATTGAAATTCTTAATTTTTCATATTTTTGACAAAAAAATCTGTTGAATTAATTCTTTTAAAAAGTTTAATAGGATTTTTATTTAAATTATTTCAAATTTTTATTTTTCAATATATATTTAATTGCAGAATTTCCGAATAATTGAAATTTTCTAAAATTGAATTGTAAAGGAATAAATTTGAAAATTCTCATAAAACTCATCGCAGAGTTTCAATTATTTTTCATACAATTATAATTCAAATTCCTTGAAAAAAGTAATTATGTTCATGCAAATTTTAATAAAATTCGACAAAAGAATTGAATTATTAAAAAATTTGTTACTAAAATTCTTTATGACAATTGAATTTTGAGAAACATTAAATTATTCAATAAATTATTTACTTTTGCATTTAAATAATTAAATTCTCGTAGAATTTTTTAATAAAAATTGATTTCCATTTCAAAAAAATGAATTTCAGTTAAACTTTCAGATTATAATTGAATATTAAAAGAAATATAGAGTGAACTTTTTGGAAATAATTGAATGTTCAAAATTAATATTTTTGTAAAAGTTGAATTGAATTTTTTGAATATTATTTGATGTTTTTATTTTCTAACATGCATTTAATTACAGAATTTAGGAATAATTGAAATTTCGTGAAATTGATGAATTAATTATTATTAAAAATAATAAATATAAAGTAAAATTGTAGTTAAAAATTGTTGAAAATAATAATTGAATTGAAATAATGAAAATAATTTTAAAGAAGTATTCTTATAATAAAAAATAATGATTTTATTACTTGGTCATCATTGAATTATTACAAAATATGAAGAAATCGATCAGTTATCGAGTTATCGATATCTTCATGTTTTATAGTTATAAAACAATTGAATGAACTAAAATTTCATTCATTTTAAAATATAACACAAAAATTAATTATTTCAATCTTTTTTGCTGTTAATTTAATCTGCAACACTTTTTTTTCTGAAAACATCAACGATCATAAAGAATATAAATACTTCTTCAGTACAACGTAATAATAAAAAAAATAATAGAACCATTAAAAAAAACAACTTTAAAATTCTTGTTTTACTGTGAATTAATTGCCTTTTAACTGTCAAATACAAAAAAGTAGACAATATCCTCTGAAAAATTCGAGTAAAATTCAGTTGGCTCACATTGTGCGAAGTTTTTATATACCAAAACAAAAGAAAACAATCGTAATATATATTTTATCACTGACGTAAAAAATGCAGAGGAAAAATGGTTTTCCTTCTTTTATCTATTTTACAATCTTCTCCAAAAAGGTGGATTCAATAAAAATATTTGATATTTAAACAAGTAGTAAAAACAGAATAAATGTGTGTTTAACTAATTAATTATTAATTGATTTTTCTCCAATACATCTAAGCAGGAGAAACATCCTATAGTCTCAATCTCTACTAACGAAATTCGTATAAGGTGCAGTAGGATGATGATATTTATTTAAACTTAAAGCATATGATAATTGATTCATATGCATACAATTAATAATGTCAATAAACTAATTTTAATTATTAAAAGAGAAATTTGTACCAAATAAAAATTTTGCATCTTTGAGGCATACTTGTGCAAATATTAAACAACTTTATTTAGTTTATGCTTTTGAAAAAAAAACTTGACATGCAGACAATAAAGGAGCAGTCTTTCCTCTGCTATTTCACGTCACTAATAAAATATTAGGTTTCTTTTTTCTTTAGTATAAAAGCTCTGCTGAGAATTGTTAAGAGCACTCAAGTCTTTCTGAAGATATTCATCACTTCTAGTAACGGTAACGTATATTCCTACTTAGTTTACTATTTTTAAAAAAAGAAACTACAATTTTAGAATCATACAAAGATTTTTGCATAACATAACAGATTTTTAATGTTAGACTTTTTGGCTTGACTATAATACAGCCGAAATCTTCTTTCACAATTAAAAGATTTCCAAATCTTGGATAGTAAATAATTATCATTTGCAGGACGGTTGATAAAAATGAGAGGATTCACAGTTCTGTTCATGCTAATTGCATCAGTCTTGGTACTGTTGTCCAGCGTTGCATCTCAACCACCACCAGTTGAACCGGAACCAACTCCTGAACCACCCACTGAACCAGGAACGCCAACTCCTTCCCCAGGACCAACTCCACGACCTACACCAGGACCAACTCCGCGACCAACTCCTCGACCAAGATGCCTAGCCAACGGAAGTCGCTGCAGAAGTGACGGAAGCTTAGGCATTTGCTGCTCAAGATTCTGCTTCCAGGCTCGTGGACAACGTGTTGGTGTTTGCCGTCGTCGTTAATTAAGTCGATAATAATTAATGACAACAAATGTAAACTTTTGTCATCATCTCTTCAGAAAAACAATAAAGTTATTACTGAATTACTCTCAATTGCTTTGTACTTTAATTAAGGACTCGATAAAACCCATAATTATACGATGGAAAAGGCTATTTACACGTTTGCAATTGTTTTTGCTCTAATATTATAATATTAATTCAATTTGTGCTACAGAAAAGGAAGAAAATAGTTTAACTCTTCCCAAAAATTTAATTATTTATTTACATACATAATAACATTTTTCGGAAGAATTCAATTTGTTTTTGCATAAATAGTAAAATTCTTTGCAGAAATCAGGCTTCGCATTCCATCATGAGTTTAAGTAAAGTAGGAAAAAGTATCCTTAATGACAAAAAAAGTAGGAAATAGTAGCCTCGATGACAAAAAAAAAAAGAATTAAAAACTTTTTAAAAAATCGAATTTTCAAAGTATTTTAATTTAATAATTGATAAATATGTAAATTTTATAAGGAGTCATATTCTAATGTATCCACGTTTCTTAGTACGAAGATAAATAATAAAAATTTTTATTAGTTAATTAAAAAAAAAAACACTTCAAACTTTTTAATATAATTGAATTTTCGCAGTTTTTTTTGAAAATTTTGAAATATAAGATTTTTTAATTCTGTTACTTCAAGATGTTTGAATTTTTATAAACAAATACTTGAAAATTTTTGATGTAATTGAAATTTCTTTACATTCTATTAAAAATAATTTACTTCTTTTAAAGAATTTTTTTTTAATTTTTCTAAATAATCAAGGGAAGTTAGTCATCGTATAATTATAATTTTATATTAAAAAATTTATTCGCAATACAGTCAATTATTTTCATAAATAGTAAATTTTTGACAAAATTAAATTACTTTTAGGAATTTTATTAAAATTCATTGTAAAAGTTCAATTATTTCTCTAAATAACAAAAATTCATTTATATTCACCACAAGAATTCGATTATTTTCAAAAAATTTTCTTAATTCAATAATTTGTATGTCTACGATTCTAATAAAATTTCCAAAAAGAATTCCATTATTTTCTAAAAGAATGAAAATTTCATAGGAATTGAATTATTAAAAATAGAGTTTATCTAAATTTTTTTTAAAAAGTCCATTATTTGGAACTTTTTAAAAAAAAATCCTCGCAATAATTCAATTACTTTTATAAATAATAAAACTCATTGCAGAAATGGAAGTTACGTTAAAAACTAATCAATCAATCATAATTTCAACCAATAGATGAGATAATTGTTTTTGCAATTTTTAAAATTTGTTTTAGCACTTTTATAAAGTTTTGTGTTGAAGATATGACAACAAAGTTGGGATAAAATTATATTTACTGTTCAGATAACAGAGCTTTATAGAGATATATATGTAAATTTGTGCAGGGAATGTGTGGACTTAAAAAAATCTCTTATTAACAAGCAATTTTAAACAACGTGAAAAATATTTATTTTACTACGAGGAATGTTTTTTTTAACATTTGTTGTTTTTTGTTTAACTTCGACGGCGTCGACAAGTACCACTACGGGCACCAGCTTCCTGCAGACAGAATCTGGAGCAACAAGTGCCCAAACTGCCATTGCTTCTGCATCGACTTCCATTTGGAATGCATGAACCTGGTGGTGTTCCTGGCCCGGGGGCTGGTGAAGGCGGTGTTCCTCCTGGTGGCGATCCTGGTGCTGGCGCTGGAGTTGGTGGTTGTGACATTACACTTGATGACAACAGAACCACAACTGTTGCAATTAGCATGAACATAAATGTGTATCCTCTCATTTTTATTTACTTTTTCTGAAAAGATGTTAATAGCAATCAATGAACTGGTCGATAGCTTGACGATTATGATGGGTGTGTACATTTCTTTTTGTTTCTGGTTCTGCAACCAAGGAATGTTGCAAACATGTTTTTGTCTGCTCTTCCTATTTACAAGATTAACTGAAGGGGATTGGTATTTTTAGGGTTTTGTAGCCAAGGGCAGAAAGGTGTCCTTAACAACCGTTGATATGGTAATTGCTACCAGAGCAACTGTTTCAACAGCAACTGTTGCTATGGTTGTGGTTACCGTAACAAACGATGCTAGGGCAATTGTTATCATAGCAACTGTTTCAGTGACAACCTTCTTTATAGTTTTCGTAGCCACAGCAACTGTTTCCATAGCAAACCCTTGTTCTGGAAATTGTAACCATATCAACTGTCTCCATAACAACCGTTGCTAACAGTCACTAGTCCTATGTCCACGAAACCTTAAGATGCTTTGCACCTACTTCACTTACTGATTTTCATCATTAACCCCAATGTTCACATTTCTGCTTTTTAAACTTGTTCAAATTAAGAGAAAAATAAGTCAACTGCCAAGAAGAATAAATTACATCCAGTATGTATCTTTGCTCAAAAAATCCCCTCAGGATTGAAAAATCTTCTCTTTGAATAGTTTAATGCTTCAGCGGTAACAATAGAATCAGTAAAATAATGATTGAAACCAGTAGCACTTACCAAAAGTGATGCCTATCCTCAGAAAGACTTGAATAATCTTAACAATTAACTGAGGAACATTTATACCAATGAAATACAAACATAATATTTTATTAATATGACGTGAAGAGAAACAGAGGAAAAAAATTTTTTACGTTTATCAGATTAATAAGCTTGAAAAAGATAAACTTAATAAAATTGCGTATCACATTTATCCGTTTGTATGTTAATTTTAGAAAAACGTTTTCCTATTTCCTGATTTAGCAGGAATTATTAATTTTTAATTTTCAAAAGAATATGTTTTTGCAATTAAAAATTCCTTTCTATTGTGTATACTTAGATACATATAATAATATATCGAAGTATGCAAGGAATTTTTAATTGGGTAGAACAATAATTAATTTTGGGTATAATAATTATTATTTGACACACTGATCTAGATTTTGGACAGTGCTTCAATTCGCACTTGGACAAATATCAAATATTATTGAATTTATCTTCTTTGAAAAAAAACGTCAATATAAAATAGAAAAGAGAGCATTTTTTCCTGTTTCCTCTACGTCATTAATAAAATATTAGGTTTGCTTTATTTTATTTTGGTATAAAAGGGTACTCTGTGAATTGTTAGGATCACTCAAGTTCCATTGGGGAATATTCATCACTAATAGCAACTAAAAGCAACGGTATTGTATAGTTGGAATTTTAATCACAATTTTTTCCATGGTCATGAGTTTATTTACTTGTAAAGTAATTTCCAATCCAGATGCCCGGACAGCATCGAAACTTTCCTAAATGGTTGAAATAGGCTCTACTTTTAAGCTCATTATACTTATTTCGTACCTTGTTCCACCCCATCTTCTTTTTTTTATACGATGATTAATTTTTGAAACAAAAATACTTTCGTCAAAGCTATTTTGAATGTTATTGAATCATTATTATTTTTGCAGAAAAGTAGATAAACATGAGGGGATACACGTTCGTGTTCATGCTGCTAGCAACAGTATTAGTTTTATTGTCCAGTGTTGTGTCGCAACCACCACCTCCGACTCTTGCTCCAACACCAGCACCAACGCCTGCACCAACACCAGGAGTAACTCCAGCTCCTACACCAGGACCAACTCCAGCTCCTACACCTAGACCAACACCACCAAGGTGTCTAAGAAATGGAAGTCGGTGCAAACCTGATGGAAGTTTGGGACCATGTTGCTCTGGTGTTTGTAGAAGACAACGTCGTCAGCGAGAACATATCTGTCAGCGTCGTTAATTTGCATCAAGATTTATCATTGTTTCCTATATGTCAAAGATTATTAAATTAGTAATAAACATTTTTCAAATTGCTTTCTTGGTTGTTTCGTTAGTTCAGATAAAAATCATCTAAATCCCATTGCATTGCGTACAGTGTTAAAAATCTAACTCTAAGTTTGCACCACAAAGATTTAAATACTGCTGCTCCAATCTCGTAAAGTGTAAATGTTGCATTCACGAAGATTTTCGAGAATCCAATGAAATGGAAGGATTTACACTTTGCGAGATTAAAATAACAGCACTTCAATCTTTTTTGGGTGCGAAATTGGTCAAATTCTAGGCAATATTTTTGGGTTCTAATTTACCAGTGCTGTGGAGGAAACGTTTCTTTTTATTACCTTTTAGTGCTTTTCTATAAATAAATGTTTTCTTTTCAACAAGTGTCGTTCCAATAATGAACACACTGATAAACCAAACAAGAAAACAGATAAAAAATAAGGAAACTTTTAATTTATATTATTTTAGTATACGATAACATTATGTGAAAATTCAAGATAATGAGTCGAATGGAGAATATAAAAGCCCCATGTCGTGCAGGGAAATATCAAACATTCTGCAAAGTACATCATTCCAAGGTAAATTGTTACAAATTGTTAATTAGTTTCGGACTTTCGGTTACATCCCAATGAACCTAAATAAAAAAAATGACATTACTTTTGATTATAACATTAAACTTTGTGTTCCTGTTGGAAAGTTTGGTGACAATTAATCATCCAGATGGCTCAAATGAAATTGATTTTGCAGAAATAGAAAAATGACAGCTTCCGGAGTTCTATTCATGTTGCTAGCAACAATTCTAATGGTTCTGGTGCCTAACGCAATGTCATATTGCGCAGAACCTGGTCGTCAGTGTGACGGCGATCCAATTGCTTGCTGCCGAGGATATTGCGAACGAGGAGCAGGACAACGCTGGGGCTTATGTCGCGGTTAAAAATTTTTTTTTCCTTGGTCCACAATTCGAAAGTGAAAGTATCTTTAGGACCTTTTTTCAACTTTAAAACACTCGATCATTAAAATTATAAATATTTGTTCAGTAATTCATTATTTTTCTACGGGGCATAAATATTGCGTGTCACAAAATCTTTTTATACCATAAATGAATGAATCCTTAAAAGAAAACATTGTGATAATATTTGTAAAAAGAAAAAGTTTTATATATATGTAATTTTTTTAATCACAAAAATATACTTTATTTAAAACTACTACAATGAAATCAGAAATTTTTGAAAATGGACCAATAATATTCTTAGTAGGTGACAATCGATAATTTTTTAATAATACAGTTGAACATCGATTATCCAAAGTGGATTCAAACTGAATTAATTTGCATAAACGAAGATCAACTATAATTGATTCAATTTCTACTCAAAAACAAAACTTTTTGCTCCTTACAATTTGTTGAAAAAAAATTTAATTCTGTTTTTCTCTGACTTTTCTTTGATTTCCAGCAAAAAAATTTGATTATCTTCCCTGGTTTAATGATTATTTTGTTTTTGACTCTAAAAATTATGAGAAAAAAAATTTTCTATTACATTCACGAATCTCTTCAAAAGTAAATATATTCGAAAACAATCAATAACTTCATTTTTAAAATAAATATTTAATCGACATTATTTTTCACAAAGGAATTAAAATTCGTCAAACGATTTATCGTAGAAATATTTAATCACTATTATTTTTCACATAGGAATTAAAATTCTTCAAAAGATTCAAAATCAAAGTTTCTTGAAATTCGACAACCTGTAATAATTAAAGATGACCGAGTGACGAAATCATTATTTTATAATATAAAAATATTATTACTGTAACTTCTTCGGAAATTATTTTCACAATTTAAATTTAATTCATTCATTCCTTTCTAGATTGCAAAAATTCACCAAAATTTGATCCTAAACCTTTTTAAAATTCAATTATTTCTCCAAACACAAGCAATAATGCTTTCAATATTTAATTATCTAAAATTTTAACTGAAATCAATTTCTATTGGAAAATTCTACAAGAATTCAATTATTTAACTACAAAAATAAATCATTGAATGTCATTTAAAATTAAATTCTTAAAAATCATTTTATCATTACATTTGAAAATAATTGAATTCTTTTGACGAATTTTATAAAAATTTTCTGACAATAATGGCTTTTTTCAAAAAAAATTCTATAAAATTGAATTAAAAATAATTTGAATTGAATATATAGAAATTAAATTAATTTAATAATTTAATTAAATAATTAAATAATTCCTGAAAAAATATTATTTATAAAAATAATAGACAAAAATATTTTTAAAAATAATTGAATTATGTTGAAGAAACACATAAAAAAATTTGTAGCTAATTGAATTTCGGACAAGAATTTTATTATTTATAAAGATAATTTAAATTTTGAACAGAATCTTTTTAAATCTTTGAAAATAATTGAATTTCGTGGAAAAATGTTATTATTTATAAAAATAATTGAAATTTTTGACGAAAATTTATTTAAATCTTTCTAAACAATCGAATTTATACAAAGAATTTTTTTTTACATTTAAAAATAATTTTACATTTTAAAAGTAATTGAATTTCTGCAATAACTAAATTCTCAAGACCCTAAAGTTCTGAAAGTTCAAATGAACGAATTTTAGTTATTTCTTTTAAAAATTAATTTTTCATTGCAATTATTTTGTGTCACTAACAAAAAAAATTAATTACTCAGTTTGTAAATGTAAAATTTTAGTTTTAAAATTTTTTTTATGATTAGTAATTTATTAAAATATCTTCAATAAAAAATATTTCGTTCATTTGAACGTTCGAAACTTTGGGATCATAAATTCTCCCAAATTAAATTTTTTTTTGTATTTAAAGTAAAATTTTTATACAAATCCATTTTTTTTAATAATTAATAAATTAATTAAATATATTCGAAAATTTAACTAATTTCAGAAGAAATTTTGAATTTTTTTTGACAAATTTTACTTTTTCCCCGAATTTTTCCCTAATACCCTGACCTGTGACAACCCTGCCTTAGGTGTATATATTTCTTCTTAGTGCGTCACATTTAAAAAAAAATATTATCTTTTCCACAATATCAATACACAATGGTAATAATAAATTTAATTAATTAAAAAAATTGACGTTATCTTGTTAGAAAAATATTGTTTCACATTATCGGATATATTAGTAAAATATTTGAAAAAAAAAAATTAATTCTGATGAGTTCATAAGGAAAATGTATGAATAATATATATGAAAAGTCAATCATTTTATCTCGTCAATTTCTAGACTAAAGGCCACAAAAATTGCAAATATTTTTCTAATAATTTTCTCATCTACTTTTGTCATTAATATTATTAAGATAATGAGGCAAGTTTAGTATAAAAGCTCTCATAGTGATGTTGAATTTCAATTTACTCAGACAAACGTTCATCGCTGTTTCGTGAATGTAAGTTTTCTTTCAAACTATTAGATTAGATAATTAGTTAATTAATCAAATTTCAATTTTTCCAATATATTCATAATCAAAATTGGAAAAATTCACTTATTAATTAAATATTTAATTATTCTTGTTTATATTGTCAAAAAATTAAAAATAACTCTTCGCAAGAATTGAATTGTTTACATAAATAATAACATTCTTCAGGAGAATTCAATTATTTTCACAAATCGTAAAATTCTTCATAGAAAATAAATTATTTTCAATACAATTTTAATAATTCAATTGTTCTCTGAAATTTCCATAAAACCATTAAAACAATTCAATTCACTTGAAAATAATTCTAAAAGTGATTTAATCTCAAAAATTCAATTATTTCTCAGATTGTCTGTAAAATTTATTTTCAAAATTCAATTATTTTCCCTAATTTTTAAGGAAATTCTTGTAAAACATTAAATTATTTTCTTTAAAAATAAAAAAAATGACACAATTTGTTTATAGAAATTTTAATATGTCAATTTTTTTTAGTAAAATTTCACTGAATGATTTAGTAAAAAAAATTTCCTATTTTCCGATTATTTTCATTGATAATAAAATTCTTCAAAGGAATGCAATTATTTTTAATTTAATTATAGTAAAATTTCTCGAAAGAATACAGAATTATTTTTAAAAATATGACTTAAATTCAATTATTTTCAAAAAATCTGATAAAATACTTTGGAAAAACTGAATAATTATTTTAAATAGTAAAATTTATCGAAAGAATACATTATTTTTAAAGTTACAAATTAAATTCGATTATTTTCAAAAATTCTGATAAAATTCTTCAGAAAAAGTGAATAATTTTTTTTAAACAGTAAAATTCAACGCAGGAGTTCAACGATTTTTAATAGTATTTTAATAAAATTTCTCAACACAATACATTATTTATTTTTTAAAATATTTAGTAAAATTTTTTGATTGAATACAATTTTTTTTGAAAATTGTTAACAAATTCTTTCAAAACATTGAATTATTATTTTTATAAATTGTAAGATTTTTTCCAATAATTTTAATTATTTTTCAAGGAATTTAATTCAAAAATCTTTTAAATTCCAATTAAATCCTAAATTTCCGGTTATAACGGTTTAAACATTCAATTATTTTTTAAAATGTTAACTGAAATTTTTCTTAAATCAATTCCTATCAGAATTCAACTACGAGAATTGAATTATTTAAATAAAACAATTTTTGTAAATTCAAAAATGATATAATTTTGAAAAATATAATTATATTTCAAGACAATTTTTAAAGAGGAAAAAATAAAATTCTTTGAAATATAAAATTTTACAAAATTTCCAATTGTTTCAATTTGTTATAATTATTATCGAGAATTCAAATACTTTTTTCTTTAGAAAATTTTAATTACTATTTTTCAAAAACCTAATTTTTAAAAAATTTCCAAATTAAATTTTTTATATTTTAATAACTTTTGTAAAATAAATATTTAACTAATTATTGTTCTTTATTTTCCTAAAATTTCTAAATACTTAAAAATTTGAACTGCAAGTCTTCCAAAAATCAACTAATTTTCTAGAATATTTTTGTATAATATTATTCAAAATTATTATTAATCCAAAAAACATTTACATCTTTTTTATTTAAAATTATTATTATTTTATTATTTATTTTTTTTAAATGAAGCTAACAAATTAAAAAAAATTATGTCGATTATTATAATTGAATAAGAATATTCCTTTAAATTTAATTCTTTAAAAATAATTTTATCAAATAAATTTTTAAGGAATTGAATTTTTTAGACGAATTTTAATAATACTTTCACAAGAATAATCGCATTTTTCAAAAAAAAATAATTTAAAATCAATTATTTCAAGAAAGAGATAATTTCCCTGATTTCAACTAACTTTCAAGAGGCTAAATATTAACAATGTTTAAAAAATTGCAGAAAAAAAGGAGAGAAAAATGGCAGCAATCTTACGAGCTTTATTCATGTTGCTAGCAACAATCTTAATGATTTTAGTGCCTAATGCAATGTCATATTGCGTCGAGGCTGGTCGTCAATGTGACGGCGATCCTATTGCCTGCTGTCGAGGATATTGCGAGCGACCAGAAGGACACCGTTGGGGCTTATGTCGAGACTAATTAATTTCAATTCCTCAATTCTTCACTAAATTCAATATAAATTATTGAGAGAATAATTTTCGAATAAAAAATAAATTAGATAATCAAAAATAATAAATTTATATTTTTTCTCCATTTCTGATTCTTCTTTGTTTCCAAATATAAAGCGAAAGCAAGAAAAGCTTGAAAATTTATTTGCAAACATTGAAGCCAACTGCAATTGAATGCAAGATAAAACTCGTTTCCATTATTATTTTTCTTTCCTATCGTTGTTTTCCTAAACTGTTTTTTTTGTTTATATACAAAAAGGAAAAAAAAATATTTTCATTTCTGTTTGTTCAATGAGACATACTCTTTTTGACAGAAAGAAGGAAACTTATTGTTAATTTGTCACCGCAGTTTATCTTTACTTATTAAATGTCGACTTTAAATGCCATTTTCAAATATTTATTTTTCAATTGCAATAGAAAGAAAAAAACCTTCAAGAATTTTTAAATTCATAGCAAATTGAAAGAAAAAATTCTACTTTCCAAGTTCATGGTCATAATAAATGTTTAATCAATTGAAGAAACAAAAAAAAATATGCAACATTATTATCAGTTTGTCAATATACGTTTAGTAGTAGATTAAAGCGCTTGCGTTTTATCTCTTTATTTATGACTTGAAGTTTAAAAAAAAATTCTATTTTTACTCTAAACATTAAGATTCTCACATAACAATGCAAGAAATGATTTAAGTGAATTTCTGGAAGAGAGAAGAAATTGTGTCTTCTTTTTTTCAATTCAATTTCTTTCATGTAAATCTCGTATAGAAATTTAAAAAATATATTAAATAAAAGTATATAAAATAAAAAATTGGAATAGCTTCGTTGAGCTATTGGAGAAAAATTTATCGTTTCACTTACCCCGGCCTCTTTGATTGTTCAAGTCACGAACAATGTCGAACAGCTTTTCCGGATGAGAAGGAAATGTTTCAATATTAACTTCCTCTCCCAGAGCCTGAATTCCATTAATGTCGAGGACCTTTCCGCAAGGATTCATTAGACACTTCAAAGAAAGTTTGTCCTGAAAGAATATTTCATATTATTTTATTTCTAGAAAACATTGATTATTATAAATAAAGAAAATAAATATTAAGTATTTTGCGAAAATCTTTGATTTATAAAGAACGAAAGAAATACTCTAAATAAAAGAAGATAAGGTAAAAATTGAAAATATTCATTTGACTCAATTTTCAAAAATAAATAATTGAATTCATGGGAAAAATTGACAATAATTGAAATTCCACAAGGAATTTCTCAACATTTTTAAGAATCATTGAAGTCTTTGGAGAAATTTTATTAAAAATCATTAATTTCACGCGAGAAATTCAAAATAATTGAAATTCAATTATTATTATTATTATTGCAAAAATTGAGAAAAAAACGAAAATTTCTCGAATGAATTCAATTACTTTTAATATTTTCCACATAAACTTCATGTCTAAGTTTCAATTGTCTCAATATTCTTTGCAAGAAATCAATTATTTTTAATAGAATTTAAAAAAAAAATCTGAATTCAATTATTCTTAAAGCTGTTGAGAAATTTATTTGCGTAATTTCAATTATTTTGAATTTCTCCCATGAAATCAATTATTATCAATAAAATTTCTCCAAAGAAGTCAATTATTCTTAAAACTTTTCTAAAATTCCTTTTCAAATAAAAAAAATAAATTTCTTTGCTTAATTTAAATTATTTTCAATTCTTCCCCTGAATTCAGTTATTTTTCCAACAAAAATTTCTCCAAACAATTCAATTATTCTTCAAAATTTTTCAAAAATTTCATAATATTCTTTACGAAAATTCAATTATTTACATCACATTTAAAAAAAATGTCTAAATTCAATTATTCTTAAAAATGTTGACAAATTTATTTGCGAAGTTTCAATTATTTTGAATTTCTCCCATGAATTAAATTATTTTATGTAAATTTCTTAAGCGAATTCAATTAGTCTTTGAATATTTAATAAATTTACTTGAAGAATTTAAATTATTTTAAAATACTTTCTCAAAATTTAATTAATTGTTTTTAATAAAATTCCTCAAAAGAATTCAATTATTCCTTAAATATTTAATTTACTTGAAGAATTTAAATTATTTTAAAAAACTTTCTCAAAATTTAATTCATTATTTAAAGTCTATCTAAAATTCCTTGTCAAAGTTTCAATTTTTTTAAAAATTCATTGCAAGAGTTTCATTATTTTCAATTAAATTAGAAAAAAATATCTAAATTCAATTTCGTTGAATATGTTGAGAAATTTATTTGCGAAATTTCAATTATTTAAATTTTCTCCCTTGAATTCAATTTTACTTTTACAAAAAACAATTCAACGAAGAATTAAATTATTTTTAAAATTTTCAATGAATTTCTCGTCTAAATTTCAATTCTTTTCAGAATTTTAATAATTTTGAATTTAGTGTATGAATTAAATTATTTTTTTATAACGAAAATTGTATAATAAATTTATTTGCAGACTTTCTCATATTTTTTACATTCAGAAAATTTTAATTTTCAATTAATTTAATATTTCAAATTCTTTCGAAATTAGTTCGAATTTTAAAGAAATATACTTATGTAATTATTAAGAATAATATATTTTTATAGAAGAATTTTAGTTAAAAACTAAAAAAAATTAAGTTTTAGAGAAGTTACAATATTAATTTTTATCAATAATTTAATTTTTGATAAAGGTTTCAAACTCAAATCTTTGAAAATCTAAATTTTTCATATTTTTAATTAACAATTTTGCAAAACTAATTCTCTTAGAAAAATTTTATTTCCAATTCTAATTTCTATTGAAATTTATTTAAAGACTTTCATTTTCTAAAATATATTTTTAAAGGAAGCATTTCTGATCGAAATTTCTATTCAGAATTTTTTGGTAAATTTATTGAATTGAAAACAAATGGACTTGAAAATTCTCAAAGAACTTTTTCAAAAATTATTAAAAATAATTTATTTAAAGAATAATTTTTATTAAAAAAATTCTAGAAAATAATTTATTTAAAGAATAGTTTTAGTTAAAAAAAATTCTAAAAAATAATAATTGATTTGAAATGATGAAAATAATTTTGACGAAATTACAGTAAAGAAATTCTTCTAATTTATAGAATTTCAAAAAGGTTTGAATTGGAAACTTTTGAAGAATGTTAATTCCTATGGAAAAAAAATAATAATAATGATTAAATATTTATTTAAAAAAGAAGTTATTTATATTTTGGTATAATTTTACAACTAAAGAAAATTAAAGGTTTTGTTGTTTTATTATTTTATTATTTTTAGAAACTGAATCAGAATATTCTTTACTGACGGGAAAAAAAAAATTTTTTTTTGCAGAAATCAGGGAAAAGTCGATAAAAAACAAAATTAAATTTTTGCGACAAATCCGTTATTATATTTACCTTATGCGATGGAGTAGAAGAGTCGTCTTCTTCTTCAGTTCCTGTAAAAATAAAAATTTTTTATTTCTTCATTAAATAATTGAGTCGATTACTTTTTTACTTTTATATTTTATATTTTAATTCTTTTCTATTTTATATTTTCTATTTTAATTATTTTTTATTTTATAGTTAAAATTATATTGAAATTAAAATACAAACCATTGCCCTCGTGAATCCACTTTACAGATCGTTTCTTTCGATTGACATACATCGATTGTCCTTTGCTCTTCATATTCTTCACATCGCTCAATGAATTTGAAATTCTTCGGGCTAATTCTACTTGATCCTCGACCGTTGGATGAGAAGGAGCGTAGAAGTAGGAAGAGGCGAACATTTTTTCTTGAAAAAGAATTTTTATTCAATAAATACAATGAATTAGAAACATTTAAAAAATAATTTCCATTAAAAAATCTAAACTCCCATTCCACATAAAGATTTTATACAAAAAAAAGAAAAGAAAGAAAGAAAAGTTTATTAAACTTGACATTGAATTAATAACATGAATTATTTTTATTTTAAGGATTTGAAGAAATTTCCTAAATTATAAATTACATGTGACGCGCTCCGAAGGAAATAGCAAGACTCGAACCAGTGAAAGAATTTGAAAATAGGGACGTAAAAAAAATTAAAAATTAATTTTAAAATTAAATTATTTCTAAAAATTCACGCTATATTGATTTTAAATTTTTAATGCTCAATTATGATCTAAAAATCTAATTGAAGTTAATTTTTAAATTAATTTTTATTGCAAAATTTTACTAGAATTTAAATAAATTTAAATACAAAAATGAAAAAATTATTGAATAAATGAATGTTTCTCAAAATTTAATTCACATAAAGAATTTTATGAACAAATTTTTTAAATAATTTAATTTTTCGACGAATTTGAAAAAAAAATTCATGAAGTCAAGAAATTTTTCGAGCAATTCGGTTAAAATTGTATTAAAAATAATTGAAATTCTACGATAAGTTTTAATATACATGAAAATAATTGAATCTCTGTTAAAATTTTTTATTATTTATGAAAATAATTGAATCTCTGTAAAAAAATTTATTATTTACAAAAGTAATTAAATGTTTCTAACAATTTTTATTATATATGAAAATAATTGAATTATTGTAAAAAAGAATGATAAAAAATTTGTAAATAATTGAATTGCTGTAAAATTTTTATTATTTACGAAAATAATTGAATTTTGGAGAATAAATTTTATTATTTCCAAAGAAAATTGAAATTTTGGTGAAAATTTGTAAACCTAATTGAATTTCCACAAACATTTGTAATTTCTCTCAAATTCAATTTTTTTCACTGTTTTTAACTAAAATTCTTCTATAAATCCATGATTTTTAATAATTTTCATAAAAAATTCTTTAAGAATTTTCAAATTTATTTGTCAACAATTCAACTTTACAAAATTTTAATTATTCATAAGTTCTTCAATTAAATAATATTGAAAAATAATAACTTAAAATAATTTTAAAAGAAATCTGCAATTAAAGTTTCTGAAAAAAATTAATTCCTCTGAATTGTCAGTTAAAAACATGAAAATTTCCGATAATCAACGATTTTAATTAAAAAATTTACTCTTTATTTATTTATTAATTTATTATTTTAGTAAATGAAGTCAAATATCAGTAATTCACAAATTTGAGAGTATATTCCTTTTTTTTTCTTAAAATTTTTCTTCAGAGCGACTCACACAAAACAAAAATAAACTTTCGATTAATTGTGTGGAACAGAAAAAAAAATTTGTCGATATCTCAAATTGCATGTAACAATGTTAATTAACCAGACATATACTTTAGAAGTAATATGAAATATATGTACATGGAATGTTACAAAAAAGCGAAATTCTAATATTAATTCTGTGTTGTGTTTATTCCTATAGTATGTGTATCAATTAAATTTCATCTCTCAATATTTGGTATTTATATTAAAAATTAATAATTATTAAAACCACTAGTTTTCTAATTAAAAGAGTTAATCTCTCTCTCTCAAAAAAAAAAAAATTTACAAAAAATATAAGCATGCAAAACTGTTTTAATTACATATTAAAGAAAACTGTTTCTAAAAATTAATAAAAATTCCTTAAAATTCCTGGAGTACTTAAATTTTCCGGATAAAATTAAGCTTCACCTTCTGAAACAAAAATTCGACACAACCATTTTCTTTGAAGCTAAACAATTTATCAGTGAAATGAAAAATACTTGAAAAAAAATACAAATGATGATGATGATAATAATAATAATGAAACTAGAGAATCGAAATAATAACTGATTTTATAAATTTTGACACAACTTACTATTTTTAACGTGCGTCTTCTCATTTCCATCAGTTGCTGGTGTGAGCAATTTTTGTAAATTTATTGGAGTCCTCTCTCCGCTTTCCTAGAAATAAAACAGAAAAAAATTTTAAATCCACTAGTAAAAATAATTGTAATTCGAAGTAGACGAAATAATTTCCATTACAATTTTATGTAAAAGATGTTTTTTTTCTTCGTCATTTTTCTAATATTATTTTAACATTTTTTTTTTAATGTAGTATTTACTTCTGTTTACAAATGTGTCAAAATAATCCTTCAAAATTGACATGTAAGCCAAAAAACAATAAGGAAAGATATTTTCACTGCAATATTTTATCTCACATTTTGGGTATAAAAAGCGAAGAAAATATTGCAGTTCATCACAAAATTTATAAACGTATCTTTTCTCTCATTTCAATAAGAAGGTAAATTATTATTCAATTATATCGAAATTTTCTATTTAGCGAATCTAAGCGAATCTCCCAAAAAAGGTACAAGCCATCGAATTATATATGTTTGTGTCCGATTTCTTTTAATTAAAACATTCTGTTTAATATTTAATTATTTAAGACTAAAATCAGTTTTTATTTTGACTATTTAGACTTGATCGTAAATTATATTTTTTTAAATTACAAAATCGATTTTCTTTCTTTATTTTTACTGCAAAAATTGTAGACATAAATATTTCTTACTTCCTTTGATGCCTTTTTTAGGAGCGCAGAACATTGGGAAAATATTTGTTGAGTAAATTTTTGTAAAACGAAAATTTCTTGTTGTTCAATGTTTCAAAATATTAGAATACATAATTGTTTCACTGAATTTCCATCTGTTGAAAGCTTTCATTTAAATACGAATTAATATTGGCGATTGTCCAAACTAATTTCTGGCATGAGATTTGTGTTGTGAATTTTAATAGAAAAAAATTACGTATTTTAATAAAATGCTTCTAAATAATTCTAATTTTCAAATTTCAAAATAATTTTAAATGAATTTTATCAAGAAGTTTAATTAAAATATTAAAATTGAATTCCTGAGAAAAAAATATTAAATATTAACACTAATTTATCCCGCAGGAAACTTTGAGTAAAAAATGGCCGCATTCAGAACTTCATTAATTTTGCTAGCGACGATTTTGGTGATTTTTGCATCTAGTGCACTGGCACAGCCACGACCACGGTGTATTCGAAACGGTGGACGGTGCCAATGGACCGGAGCTTGGGGCAATTGTTGTTCAACATTCTGTTATCAACAAGCTGGATGGCCCGAAGGCTACTGCCGTGACCGCGACCAACCACCAACTCCATCGCCATCTGATGATTAAATAACAATTTTGCCACTCTTCATAACAAAAGAAAACATTCGATATAATTAAATCCCCTGCGATGTTTCTCAAATCAAGAGTAATTGGTGTAAATTTCATAAAACATGTCATTCAATAAATGACTACTATAAAAAAACACATCGAGTATTTTTATTATTACTCCTCCATTTACAATTTTTCTCCTTCCTTAGACTGAATCCATTTCAAATCAGACGAGTCGACTAACTTTAAGTTATAAAGGGTATTGCGGAATTTGTTGTTCTGCAAATTAGAAAATTATTTATTTTGAAATATAAATTTTTTAAATAATTTCATAGTCAAAATTTTCAAAATTCACTTATTAAGTATTAAGTAAAAAATTAATTATAACTGTTCATATTTGAACAATTTTAATGAAATTTCACGGAAGAATTCAATAATTTTCCTAAAATATTAATAAATCTTTCTAAACAATTCAATTAATTTTTATAAATAGTAAAAAAAATTCTCCGCAAGAATTCAATTATTTTTAATCCAATATAACTAAAATTACAAAAAAGAATTGAATTATTTTCAAAAATTTCCATAAAATTCTATTTTAACAATAATTTTTGAATTCTGTAAAAATAATTCAATTATTGTCAAAATGCTTATAAAAAAGAAAAAAAATTCCATTATTTTGAATTATTTCTATAAAATTCTTCATATCAATTTAATTATTTCTCAAAATATTAATAAATCCTTCTAAACAATTCAATTATTTTTATAAATACTACAATTCTTCGCAAGAATTCAATTATTTTGAATCCAATTTAAATAAAATTACACTAAATAATTGAATTATTTTCAAAAATTTCCATAAAATTCTATTTCAACAAGAATTTTTGAATTCTTTAAAAATATTTATAAAAAAAAAAACAAAATTTAATTATTTTCAATTATTTCTATAAAATCCTTTGAAAAAATTTAATTATTTTCAAAATTTTAATAAATTCTTTGAAATATTTCAATTACTTTTATAAATAGTAAAATTCTTTGCAATAATTAATTCATGTTTATAAATAGTAAAATCCTTTACAGTAATTTAATTATTTTCAAAACAATTTTAATAGAATTTCACAAAAGAAATTTAATCTTCAAATATTAACAATAAAATTCAATTATTTTCTAAATATTTTAATAAATTATTCGGAACAATTCAATTATTTTTATAAATAGTAATAAAATTCTTTGCAAGAATTCAATTATTTTTAATTTAATTTTAAGAAAATTCTTCTTCATAAAATCCAATTGCTTTCAAAATTTTCAATTAAAATTTTTACAGAAACTCCATTAGTTTAAAAAAAATTCAAAGAAATTTTTTTAAAAATGGAATTGAAAATAACTGAATTTCTCAGAAGAATTTTACTATTTACAAAAATAATTGAATTCTTGCTAAGAATTTTAAAATTTATACAAATAATTGAATTGTTTATACGAATTTTTTTTATACTCTTGAAAATAATTGAATTCAAATAATATTTTTAAAATTAATTGTATTCTTTCAAGAAATTTTATTAACATTGAATTGAAAATAATTGAATTCCTCTGAAACATTTTATTATTTATGAAAATATTTTAATTTTTAAGAAAAATGTTCTTATCTGAGAATATATTTCAATTTTTCCTGAGGATTTTACAATTCATCAAAATAATTGAATTTTTTTTATCTACATTTTTGAATGTAATTGAATTTTTTAAAATAAATTTCATTAAAAAATGTGAAAACAGTGATTTTTTTAAAACGAATTTCATCAAAATTGTTGATAATAGTAATGAATTTGTAGTCAAAATTTCTTAAGAATAATCGAAATTAATTAATATCTTTAAAAATATTTGTATTCTTTGGAAAAATTTCATTAAAATTGTTGAATATAAATGAATTTGTATTAAAATTGTTAAAAATAAATGAATTATTGTATCAAAATTCTTGAATGTATTCGAATTTAATTAATATTTAAAAAAATATCTATATTTGGAAAAATTTGATTAAAATTGTTTTAAAAATAATTGAATTGCCTAAAAAAAATATTATTTATGAGAATCATGAAATTCTTGCGACAACTTTTTTAAAAATATTTTGAATAATATTAAACAAAAATATTTAATATTCCGTGCTTAATAAGTGAATGAATTACATTTTTTAATCTCTAGTCATTCAAAAATTTACTAGTGAAATAAATAAAAATGAAATTCGTGTCTTGCTTGATTCAAAATGGATTCTGCCTTTAAGAAAATTCTAAACTTCCTGTAAATAAAATAATTAATGAAATAATAATAATAATAAAAATAATAAAAATAATAGGAATAGTTAAATGAAAAGAAAAACTTACCATGTCGAAGTGAAGTATTTTAGAAGTGAGTTTTTCGAGAAAATTTCGTTTCGCTGGATCGTGTCTGTCGGAGGGTTTAAATCCCCTTGTGCGAACTACAACATTGTCTGCTGAGACACTTTTTTGTAGAAAACTGCTGCTCTCCTGGGATTTGTAATTCAGACGTTTACAATCTGCATCTTTATTTACAGTCGATGTGTAATTGTAAGATGAATTGCTCAAAATATTCCGCCTTGTATTACTGGGACTGTGAAAAAGACGAAAATAAAATTAAATAAAACAGAAGTTTATAAAGGAACAATAACACGTGTTTATAATTTATATCTATCGGTCTATCTCTAAAATTAGTTTCTCCGCACTGGGTCAATGGGAAATTCTATTCAAAAATTCACAAGAATTAACAATTTGAAAAAATCAAAATCCCCTATTGACGAAAATTGAATAAAAAATATGTATCAAATTTTACTACTTTTTTTTAAATCTATGGAAAATTATCGCTGAAAGAAAAAAGTAAGTGAATTAATTTAGTGACATCGTAAAAGCATTTAATTAAAAAATTATTTAATGAGTCATTTTACTTATTTCAAAATTCATTAAATTTTAAAAAAGCTGCGATTATAATTTCCATAAATATAAGAACAATTTTATTAAATTCCCCTCATGAATTTAATTATTTTTAATAAAATTTCAGAAAAAATACAATTATTCTCAAAACTTCTTTATAAACATTTTTGCAGGATTTTTAAAATAAATTCAATTATTTTCGAAAATTTTAATAAAATTCTAATCAAAATTTCAATTATTCTTAAAAAAAAATTTCCCCAATTTAATGACTTTCAAAATCTATTATTTTAATAAAATTTTCTAACAGAATTCCATTATTTATAAATTTTTGTAACAAAATTCTACGCAAACATTTAATTGTTTTCATAAGTAATCAAAATTCCTCAGAAATTCAATTCCTTCAAATTTTTTTCTAAATCTCTTCACAATAATTGAAATATTTCCATGAATAGTAAATTTACAAAAAATTCAATTATTTTCGAAAATTTTAGTAAAAAGTCTTGTCAAAATTTCAAGTATTCTCAAAAAGTTTCATTTTAATGACTTTCAAATTTCAATATCTATTATTTTAAAAAGATTTACCAAAAGAATTCATTTATTTAAATTTTTTTAAATTAAAATTCTACACAAAGAATTAATTCTTTTCACAATTATTATCATAATTAATAAATAATAAAATGTTTTAATAGGATTCAATTATTTTCTTAAATAATAAATCTCATCGAGGAATTTCAATTAATTTTTAATACAGTTTTAATCTAATTCATTGAAAAACGTAACTATTCTTATAAACTTTATTAAAATTCGTCGAAAAAATTCAATAATTTAAAAATCTGTTGATAGAATTCTTTATCAGAATTCAATTTTAGGAAACATTCAATGATTATTCAATAAATTATTCATTTTTGTATTTAAATATTTGAATTCTCATAGAATTTTCTTCTATTAAAAATTGATTTGAAAACTAATTTTAATTGATATTTTAGATAACAATTAAATATTAAAAGTATTAATTGCCTAAATTTTTAGAAATAATTGAATTTCGAAAAGGTTTCAATTTCAAAATTATAATTTCCTAAAATCTTAATTTTTTCCTACTTTTAACTAACAATTCTTAAAAAATATTTTTTTAAAAAAGTTTATTGAATTTTTTTTCATTCACTCAAAGTTTTAATTTTTTAAATAAATATTTAACTAAAAAACATGTTGAAATTGATTAATTAGATTAAGTTAATAAAGATAATTAATTTTAAGTTGTTGAATTTTTGAAAATTGTTTGAATTTGAAATTTTTGAAAAATTCAATTCCTACGGCAAAATAATAATAGTAATTAAATATTTATTCAAAAATGAAGTTATTGACGTTTTCGAATAATTTCCCAACTAAAGAAATTCGTAAATAAATGCAACAAAACATTTACTTGAATGCCTAGTAATTTTTAGAGTAAATCAAAATATTCTCTACGTTCAGGGAATAAATTAAACTTTCTCTGAAAATCAGAGAAAAGTCAAGGAAAAATAAAATTAAATTTGTGTTGCAACCCTGCCAATAAATAAAGTGTCTATTCTGTCAAATTAATTGAAAATTAATGGCTTTTTCGAAAAGAAAAAAAAATTCTTCTCATGAAGGAAGTATTTTGCAATAAATTGAATAACGCGTTCTTTTTCTTTTTTTTTTTTTGAAAAATGTAAATATATATGAATGAAATGTAGTTGCCCGCTGTGTGTGAGAATTAAGAAAGAGAAAATGAGAATGAGACATTGTGAAAAAAGGCAACATATTCATGATTGATAAGAGATTATGTGCATTGGTTGCTATTCAAGAGGCCAATTAATTCCGTGTTGCGGTATTGGCATCGGTACAACCAAGTTCTATGTAAAAGAATCGCTAAATTTATCTGTTGTAACGTAATACGTATAGCAACCGCACTCAGTTTCAACGGACCACAGAGACTCGATGAGAGAATCGAGTTTAGAATATTGCAAATCCTCGATTTTCATTCTTTTTCAAGATACTACAAGTTTTCAGTGAAAAAAAAAGAAAAAAGAAAAAATTATCTCTGCGCTTATTAGTCTGATTTAATTTGTCGCTGATGAATATTTCTCCATTCTAATATTTTTTTTCTATTCTCTATTCTATTTTCACTGCTTGCCGTATATTTTTTATTTCTTTCTTTTCTGCTTTCTTTCTATCTTCCTTCTTTTTTTCTGTCTTTTTGTCTTTCTGTCTTTCTGTCCTTTTGTCTTTCAGTCTTTCGGTGTTTTTCCCCAAAATGTACTTTCATACCTGAAATTTTTAATTTTATGAATGAAAAATTTTTTAAACCAATTTTAATAAAGGTTCAATTATCCAATTAATTTAAATTGTCTTCAAATTCCCTTGGAGTCAAATGTCAAAGCTTCTTGAAGAGATTTTTCAAATAATTACTAGTAAAAAGTTGAATAAAATCCATTTTACTTAAATTTGATTTTATTCAATTTCAATTTTAATTATATTTGATTTTATTCAACTTTAATTTTAATAAAATACAATTTTAATAAAAAATGCAATTTTATAAAAATACAATTTTAATAAAATACAATTTTAATAAAATACAATTTTAATAAAATGCAATTTTATAAAAATACAATTTTAATAAAATACAATTTTAATAAAATACAATTTTAATAAAATGCAATTTTATAAAAATACAATTTTAATAAAATACAATTTTAATAAAATACAATTTTAATAAAATACAATTTTAATAAAATACAATTTTAATAAAATGCAATTTTAATAAATATTGAATATATTTAAGGTGAAAATTCTACTAAATATTTACAATTTAAAATTCGAAGGAAGTAGCAGCTTTTAGTACGTAATGAATAAAAAAAATTAATTTTAGAAAAACTTGGCCTATCCAAAAATAAGAATTATGACTGCAACGTTTTAATTAAAAGCAGCTGCTGAGTTGCTGACTGAAAAAAAATTTAATAGAACTTCTAGACTGAGAAAAATTTAAAGACAATTGAAAAATAAAAAAATAATAAAGAAAATCAATGATCAAAACAGAAAAGAAGAAAAAAAATTGTTTTAAATTACGTTCAAGAATAAATTTTTTCTTAGTTTATTATTTATTTGAAAAATCTCTTTAAAAAGAAACTTTAAAATTCGACTCCAATTGGAATTTAACAAAAATTGAAGTTAAATAAAATTTAACAAAAATTGAAGTTAAATAAAATTGAATTTAATTGAAGTTAAATGAAATTCAATTTAATTAAAATTGAATAAAATTAATTTTAATTGAATTTGAGTATATTTGCAACTTCAATTTTCATAAAATTTGCTATTATTCAAACTCCAATTTTGACTAAAATCGATTTTATTCACCTCCAAATTTAATTAAATAACATTTTTGTTAAACTCAATTTTTTTAAATTTAACTTCATTAAATTTTTCAATTTTTAATAATAATTCAACTTTTTATTATTAGTAATTATTAAACAATAATAAAATATTAAAAATAATAACATAATAATAAAATAAAAAATTGAATAAAATCAGTTTTAATTAAATTTGATTTTATTCAACTTTAATATTAATCAAATTAAATTTCCTTAAATTTCAATTTTAATGGAATTTGCAATAATTACTAATAAAGAGTTGATTGAATTTTAATTTAATTTTTAATTAAAGTTAAATAAAGTTAAATTTAATTAATAAAAATTAAAGTTGAATAAAATCAAATTTAATTAATTTGTTCAATTTTTGTTGAATTCCAATTTTAATTAAATTCAATTTTTGTTGAAATTCAATTTTAATTAAATTCAATTTTTGTTGAATGTCAATTTTAATTAAATTCAATCTTTATTGAATTTCAATTTTAATTAAATTCAATTTTTATTCAACTTTAATTTTAATAAATTTCAATATTTATTGAATTTCAATTTTAATTAAATTCAATGTTATTTAATTTTTCAAGCAATTACTAATAGAAAGTTGATTAAAACAATTTAAATAAATTTTAATATCCTAAAATTTCAAGTGGAGTCGAATTTCAAAGCTACTTGACGTTTGTTTTTAAATTACTACTAAAAATGGCGAATAAAATAAAATTTTATGAAAATTGAATTGGCGAAAAAAATAAAATTTCATTGAAATTAAAGTTGAACAAAAACAAATTTAATTAAAAATGAAGTTAAATAAAATCAAATTTAAATTGATTTTACTATCTTCAATTTTAAATAAATCAAATTTTGATTTTATGCAACTTCAATTTTAATTAAATTCAATTTTTCTTGAATTCCAATTTTAATTAAATTCAATTTTTGTTGAACTTCAATTTTAATTAAATTCAATTTTATTTAACTTTAATATAAATAAATTTCAATTTTCCTAAACTTCAATTCGAGTCGAATTTCAAAAGTTTCTTTGGGTTTTTTTTTTCAAAAAATCACTAATAAAAAATTGCGAATAAAATGAAATTTAATGAAAATTGAATTTGCGAATAAAATCAAATTTTCATTGAAATTAAAGTTTGCGAATAAAATCCAGTTTCATTAAAATTACTATTGCAAATGAAATGCAAAATTTAATTGAAATTGAAAATAAATATTTAAATTTCACGAGTCCTTGTCATTCAAGCAGCTGTCGACCTCTACTTGAAAATAACAGTCTCATTTATCTGAAAAAGCAGGGCGTTCAAATGCGTATTTAACATTCTCAAAATTCGAAGGAGAAAAAATTCAAAAACTTAGTCAATTAGTTTTTTAAAATACACATTTTCGATCTGCAGCTCTAAATATAAATTGTATACTTAAACAAAAATTGAAAAGAAAAAAACTTTTAAATTCACTCCCTCACGATTTAATTCTCAGCATTAAATCAAACTTTTTAAAATCCCGCATTTCTTAATCATATAGAAGGAAATCAATCACGACTTGTATTATTTTTAGCAACTCTTCCTTCTCTTGTTTTTTGAATTTTCGAAAAGCGAAAATCGATTTTGAATTTTGTATTTTTAATTTGTTTTGTTTTAGGGTAAATCATAATAATTATCAATTAATAAATATTAATTAATAATTAGTAATTATTAAGTAGTAATTACTAACTAGTAATTATTAACTAGTAATTATTAATTAGTAATTATTAATTAGTAATTATTGATTAGTAATTATTGATTAGTAATTATTAATTTGTAATTACACGGAGAAAAAAGATTATTACGTTGACAAAAAATTATTAATATACAACCAACTAAATTTATTTTCTTGTTCTAACAATTCAAATTTTTTTCTAATAACAATAAATCTGTTGAGGTAGAAAAAAATTTTGTAAGAACGAAAATAAATTTGTTAACAATTACTTTTTTCTCTGCGCGTAGTGATTACGAATAATGGAGTTAAATTGTCTTTCTTGAATTAATATTTGATAGCCGAAACATCAAGGGGATTTCCCATGGAAAATAAACAGAAAATGAAACGAAAACAAGGTGTTGAGAATAAGAAGAGAAACAAGAAGAAGGAGAAGAAGAAGAAGAAGAAGAGGCGTAAGGTGAATGATGCTGCATTTTTAAAACGTCGCAAAAAGCACGCAGTCATTCTAGTTTCGAACTTGAATTTTCGAAATTCACGGAGAGATTTCATCGTGAGCAGCGAGAGAGGGATATAAATAAAAAGCCTCATAAAATAATGTGAAGGTTGCGTTTTGATTGCGCGTTTGCGATTTTTAAAATCATAAGCAAAGTAAAAGAGTTTACTTATCGAACGACGTCTTCCTCATCGTGAATGAAGTTGACGAGATGCTACTTTTTTTTATGGGCTTTTTTTATTTTCTCCTCTTTTTTTTTTTTTTTTTTTTTTTGTTTCTCAGATTTACGTAACTCCGTGAAAGCGAGTCGTCCAAGTTGAGCGCTTTTAAAAGCTTTGTAACGCGCACAACGTCTCCTCACTCGCCACGAGCGAAAACATAAACCTCTTCTTCTTCCCAACCGCGATTTACATCTTGCAAAATATATTCTTCCACCTCACATTAGCGTGAGGAGAGATATATAGATAGATTATATAGACAAGTTTGCCCAGCCGGGGAAAATTCAATCTAATCATCAATAAACTTCAATTCAAGTAGAAATCAAAAATACGGAGAGAAATCATTTCTTATTAATCCAACATTAAAATTCGATTTTAACCAAACACAGAGGGAAAAATCGTCTGAAAAAAATAAACAAAAAATATTTAGTCCAACAAATAAATACTAATAATTATAAATATAAACTAATATTTAGATAAATAATCTTAAACTACTAATTATTTTTCTAAACGGTCATTTAATAACTAATATTTTTCCCCAAAAAATAGTTTTTTAGATATTAATAAATAGAATTGACAAAAAAATACATACAAGCGCTGCATATGCGAATGAACGTAAAATGTCGAAAGCTCCACCGGAAGTCAAATTTTAAACAAACAATATAAATAAAAGAATCAACTATCCCTCGAACTTTTCTCAATTACAACGTGCGAAATGAGAAATTTTGAGGGTAAAAATTGTAATTTTCTCTACTTCATTGAAAAAACACAGAAACTTTACTCTTTTTTTTTCCCAGGCAAAAAGCACGATTTTTACACTGAAAATTGATAAATTACGATACCGGATTGAGCTTTGTATTCATGCCTAAGCGACGCTTACAACTTCTCGACTGCTTGATCCGTTCACGGTAAAAATAGACCACCAGAAAGCGACACCTTATAGAATCGGTCGTCAGTCTTTCATGGGTGGCTTTTAGATCGAAAAAAAAGAGGAAAAAAGAAAAAAAAAAAAAAGAAAAGAGCAAATTTTCTTTCATTCCCCCCTCCCCACCAACAAATTGGTTTCATGTTCCGATTGGACCAGGAAATGAAAGATATATTTAATTCCAAATCATTTGAAACTAAAACATATTTAAATTTTGCGAAATTTTTCATTTCGCAAATCAAAATCGAATTTTAGGCAGAAATTTAATTTTACAAGAAATAATTGGATTAAAATCTTTTAGAGACAAAAAATTAGAAGTTGAATCATTAAAGTTTGGGGTCATTTTCATATAATTTTGGTTTTATTTTACTTTTCTGTTGTGATATTAGCTTCCTATTATTTTTTATTCGACCTCAAGATGTGGTACTTTAAAGTTAATTAATCTTACAATTTATAAACATAATTAAATTGTTTTAAACAATTTTAACATAATTTTAGAAACTAATTGAATCGGCTGAAAGAATTTTTTAAAAACTTTCAAAGAAATTGTATTCAATCGAAAACTTTTATTAAATATTTCTAAAAATTAATGTATTCTGTTGAGAAATTTTATTAAAATACTATTAAAAATAATTTTCAATTTTAAAATCAATGTCTATTGAAAATCGTCGAATTATTGCAAAGAAATAAAACAAAAACTTTGATGATACTAATAGAATTCCTTTTTAAAATGTTATTAAATTCTCGTGAAGATTTTTATTAAGATTTTTAAAAATCCTAATTAAATTCTTTTGAAGAATTTCTTTGAAATTTTTTTAAACTAATGGAGTTTCTTTAAAAATTTTAATTTAAAGTTTTAAAGGCAATTGGATTTTATGAAGAAGAATTTTATTAAAATTGTATTCAAAATAATTGAATTGTTCCGAAGAATTTATTAAAATTTTAGAATAGAAATGGATTTTATGTTAATATTTGAAGATTTAAATTCTTTCGAATCTATTAAAATTGTTTTGAAAATAATTAAATTTCTGCAAAGGATATTTCAATTTATAAACATAATTGAATTGTTGCAAAGAATTTTACTATATTTATAAAAATAATTGAAAGGTTTAGAAGGATTAATTAAAATTTTGAGAAATAATTAAATTGGTATGAAGAATTTTATAGAAATAATTCAAAATAATGAAACTTTTCTTTCTTTTTTATAAATATTTTGCCAATAATTGAATTATTTTCCAAGAATTTAAAATTCTTGTTGAAATTGAATATTAAGAAAATTTTTGAAAATAATTTAATTCTTTTGTGTAATTTTATTTAAATTTGATTAAAAATAATTTAATTCCTTCAAAGAATTGTAGTATTTATAAAAACAATTGAATTGTTTTGAAGAATTTTAAAAAATTTTAGGAAATAAATGAAATTTTGAAAATATTTTAAAATGTTTGAATTCATCCAAGAAATTTAGTTAAAATTGTTTTGAAAATATTTGAATTCCTGCAAAGAATTTTACTATTTATAAAAATAATTGAAATTTTACGAAGAATTTATTAAAATTTTGACAATAATTGAATTATTTTTAAAGAATTTAAAATTCTTGTTAAAATAGAATTTTATGGAAATAGTCAAAAATAATTAAATTCTTTCGTTTAATTTTATTTCAATTGGATTAAAAATAATTTAATTCCTTCAAAAAATTGTAGTATTTATAAAAATAATTGAATTATTTCGAAGAATTTATTAAAATTTTAGAAAATTATTGAATTCTTCCGTGAAATTTTATTAAAATTGTTAAAATATGAACAGTTATAATTAATTTTGTACTTAATAAGTGAATTTTTTTAATTTTGACTATGAAATTATTTAAAAAATTTATATTTCAAAATAAAAATTTTTTAATTTTCATAACAACAAGAATTTTCTTAAAAATTCGGAAAATAATTGAATTTTTAAAATAAATTTTACAGACTGTAACTTACATGAATATTGAAATTGTCCTTTAGTTGATAATGATAGGAAATCTCTTGAAGTGAAGTACTAAAAGTCCATGGTTTCAGGGAAAATTGTGTAAATTTTGTGCTTTTTCATCAAGAGTCGAATTTTTGTTAATTTCTCCAAAAAATATAAGACGTTGACCTCTTTCAATTATTAAATCCTTTCCAAAAGCCTCTTCGTTGAAAATGAGATTTTCTTCCATACATCTAAAAAAATAATAATCATTATTAATTTTCCATAGAAAAAAATATTTTCAAAAATTAAATTTTCCAGAATGATTATTACATTTTTCGAGCAATTCCTGTAAAATTGCATTAAAAATAATTGAATTAAAAGATAAAATAAAATTTTCACAAATAATTGAATTCCAGAAACAAATTTTATTGTTTATAAAAATAATTGAATTATTGCGTCAAATGTTATTAAAGTGTTTAAAAAAGAATTGAGTTTCTGTGAAAAATTTTGATATTTTAAAAAATAATTAAATAAATAAGAATTTTATAAACAGTATTTTAAATAATTAATTGTTTCGAAATATAATAATTTTGCAAAAAATTTTTTAAATAATTGAATTTCTCTGGAAATTTTAATATTTATGAAACTAATTGAATTTACGGATGAATGATTTTTATATTTTAAATAATTGACTTTTGAATGAAATATTTTTAATTTTTGGATGAATTATTTTAAAATTTTTAATAATTGAATTTTGGATGAAATATTTTTAAATAATTAAATTTTGAATGAATTATTTTTTAATAATTGAATTCTTTTGCGAAATTTTTAAAAAAATACTAAATATTGAATATAAACTGAATGTCGAATAATTTTTGAAAATAATTGAATCGCTTTAAAGAATTTGATTATAATTATCGATGAAAATAGAAGTTGCAGCTTTTAGTTGCCGAAAGCTAAGAAAAATATTTAAATATTAGTATAAAGTAAAAAAAAAAATTAGTAAATAGTAGGTTTTAGTAAATGAGTGCGAAGCCAGCACTTTCTGAAAAAAGTGAAAACAGTCGATTCTTAATAAAAAAACATTTGAACTTTTTAAAAAATGATTTTTATTTATTTCTTTGCTTAAAAAAAATGATCCGCTTCTATTTCTCAGTCCCAATCGTCGATTTTCAAATCTCTCACAATATCCGTATTATCCTTTGGAAGTTCTTCGTCCACATATTTAGTCTTCTTCGTCTTCATTCCTTTCTTCTGCTGCTGCTTCTTTTTATTCTTCTTCATTTGTTCCCTTCTTTCAAATTCCTCAACAGGCATATCAAGATCGCTATTCTCATCGCTATCGGCATGTCTCTTGTTGCCCTTACCTTTCCTGATGCTCGGCAATTTATTGTCAGCAATTTCGTCATTCTGCGTGAGGAGTTTCAATTTTTGTGCTTCGTAAATCTTAAACCACGAGGTATAAAATTTAGCCAACGGCGCGCCTTCATTCTTCAATCTCGTCTCCCAATTTTGAATTTCTTTCACATTCTTCAAGTCAAATGTCAATTTAGCACGTTCCTTCTCAATGAATTTTCGATTCTCTTCAATTTTATCGAGTAGCTGCTTTATTTTTCTCGAATAATTTGCGACATTACTTTTCTTTAGAAACGCTTTTAGCTGAAAAGAAAAAACAAATCGAAATTAACTACTAATTTCTTTTTTCCGTAAATCAATAACTTGTTTCGTAAAAAATATTTTCTCCAAGCTCACTTTTGGAAAAATTGTACTTTTTTTTGAAATATTACCAACCTCGATAACGCAGGGAATGTAAGAATCGGGGAAATAAACTTTATGACTCTCATTGGCGGCATTTTCTAAAATTAGTTCGTAGATAGTTTCCAAAATACTGTCTTTGAATGTATTTTCCTGTTGTTGACTTTTCGACACTCTCAGCAAACAAATTAAGGACATTGGCTTCATTGCAGCGACTTTGTGCTTTTTATTGAAAGTATAATTATTCAATATCTGTGAAAGGAAGCAAAAGATGAGAAGAAATTCTTGAGAAAAAATATTCTATTCAAAAGTATAAACTTCTTTTTCTCTTACCTCGGTCAAAAATGGCAAAACAGGAATAAATGTTCCCGATTCTTTTGCAATATTAATAAGCATTCTTAAACAATGAAACCGCAGAGGATAATATTGAGATGTCGGAATCATTTTTATCGTACCAATAATAATCTACAACATACAGAGATAATAATTAATGGCAATAAATCCTTTTAAGTAGAAAAAAATACAATAGTAGTACTAGCAAATTTTTTTTTAATAAGTTAATAAAAAAAAGTTTCGAAATACAACGTTTATAAATATAGTCGATTTTTTAAAAATCTTACTTGTACAAGAGGATAAAGAAGTTGTCTCATCATAGATTGAGGTTTCGATAGAGGGATAAGTTCGGCCCAGAACTTTAAAGAATTTATAAATTGCCAATTATAAACAGCTTGAAAATTTTCCTAAAATACAACAAAAAGATTTTTTTCATTATCAAGAATTCTCAATTAAATCATTGAAGAACAAACTCTCTTGTTTTGTTTTACCTTTTTCTTTAAAGTTACAGCATTTCGCAAGTTAATGGCCAATTGACGAACAAACAAAAAAGCATGATTGTAAGCAAAATTACAATCAAGAAGATAGATTTCCGCCAAAGAGTGTCTCATGAAATTAATACCAGGCAAAAGTGACGGAGAAACGAAATTCGCATTTTGAACATATTTTATGTACATTGTCTGAAAAAGAAAGAAAAGCAATTTTTAATACATTTCTCTATTAATTTAGAAATTAGTTTTATTTATTTTAAATTTTAATTTTATAAATTTATTTTAATTTATTTTAATCTTTTAATCTATTTGGAAAAAAAGATTAACTTCTGAAATTTCCTTCTTTCGAAGAAAATTATTTTCTTACCTTAACGAGAATTTCGAGAATCGAGTCCTTTTGACTCGTTGCCATTTGAATAATGCAGAGAAAAGCAACAACTCGAACGGTTTCTTCTCCGGATGACCAGAATTTGAGGAGAATTTTTAAAAGCGGTTTGCGAAGAGACGAGTAACAGTGTGTGTAAGGTAACATTTGATGAAGATGTTTTAAAAGTACTGTGATTATATTTGATGACGAAACACATCGTAAGAGCTAGAAAATTAAGTTTGTTTTATTTATTATTTTAAGTTTTATTAAAAAAAACAATTATTGAGGTAAGTATTTTAATATAATTGTTGCTGTACCTTTAACAAATCTGTCAGATAAGATTTGAGTGTTCCTTTAACTTTGACAAATTTTTTCGCCTTATGAGCGTCAAAGCGCGTTTGTGTTCCAAGGCCCAAAAACGATTTCAAAGTTTCAGGCAAGTGCATTATACACATTTGCACCACTGCATTGAATACTGAAAATTCACAAAGAAAGAGAAAATTATTTATTATAAGAATAATAATTTTTTTTTACTATTTATTCATCAAAATTCGGAATTTTTATACGAATTTTAAAAATTGAACTAGCAAATGTTACGCGCACAAACGCACGAAACATGTTATTCAATTTGTTGTTGTTCTGCAAATCACAAAATTTTTTATTTTCAAACATAAATTTTTTAAATGATTTTATAGTCAAAATTTAAAAAATTCACTTATTAAGTACCAAATTAATTATTACTGTTCATATTTTAACAATTTAAATGAAATTTCAAGAAGAATTCAATAATGTTCTGAAAAAAATTTTATTAATCTTTCTAAACAATTCAATTATTTTTATAAATAGTAAAAAAAATTCTTCGCAAGAATTCAATTATTTTGAATACAATTTTAATAAAATTACACGAAAGAATTTAATAATTTTCAAAAATTTCCGTAAAATTCTATTTCAACAAGAAGTTTAAATTCTTTAAAAAGTAATTCAATATTATTATCAAAATATTTATAAAAAAGAAAAACAAATTTAATTATTTTCAATTATTTCTATAAAATTCTTCATACCAATTTAAATATTTCTCAAAATTTTAATAAATCCTTCTACACAATTCAATTATTTTTATAAATACTACAATTTTTTGAAGGAATTAAATTATTTTTAATGCAATTGAAATAAAATTAAACGAAAGAATTTAATTATTTTTAAAAATTTCCATAAAATTCTATTTCAACTAGAATTTTTAATTTTTTCAAAATAATTCAATTATTGTCAAAATATTTATAAAAAAGAAAAAGAAAATTTCATTATTTTCAATTATTTCTATAAAACTCTTCATAACAATTTAATTATTTCTCCATTAGCTTAAAAAAATTCGAAGAAATTCTTCAAATGAATTAAATTAGGATTTTTAAATATTTAAATAAAATTCTTCTTAAGAATTCAATTAATTTTATAAATAGTAAAATTCTTTGCAGGAATTCAGTTATTGGATTTTTTTTAAAGAAATTTTATTAAAAAATGTGAAAACAGTGATTTTTTTATAACGAATTTCTTCAAAATTGTTTATAATAAATGAATTTGTATTCCAATTCTTAAAAATTATCGAATTTAATTCATATTTTTAAAAATATTTCTATTCTTTAGAAAAATTTTATTAAAATTGTTTTGAAAATAATTGAATTGCTCTAAAGAATTTTTTTTTATTATTATAGGTTTTTAAATTAAATTATTCTTATAAATGTAGTAAAATTATTGGCAAGAATTCAAATAATTTTATAAATAGTAAAATTCTTTACAGGAATTTGATTATATTTAAAACGATATATTTTAATAGAATTTCTCGAATGAATTCAAGTACTTTTAAATATTTTAATAAAATTCATTTAGTTTCTAAAATTTTAATAAATTCTTTGGAACAATTCAATTAATTCATTTTTAATAAAAATTAACCACAGCCGCCAATCAGCAGAATTTCATTATTTTCAATTTTTTCTATAAAATTCTTCATATCAATTTTATTATTTCTTTAAGTTTAAATAAATTCTTCTGAACATTCAAATTATTTTTATAAATAGTAAAATTCTTTGCAATAATTAATTTATGTTTAAATAGTAAAATCCTTTGCAGTAATTTAATTAATTTCAAAACAATTTTAATAGAATTTCTCGAAATAATTTCAATCTTTAAATAATTAATTTAGTTTCTAAAATTTTAATAAATTATTCGGGAGAATTCAATTATTTTTATAAATAGTAATAAAATTCTTCGCAAGAATTCAATTATTTGTAATACAACTTTAATAAAATTCTTCTTTATAAAATCCAATTGCTTTTAAAATTTTCGATTAAAATTTTTTAAGAAACTCCATTAGTTTAAAAAAAATTCAAAGAAATTTTTCAGAAGAATTTAATTACGACTTTTAAAAATTTGAATAAAATTCTTCACGAGAATTTAATAACATTTTTAGATGGAATTTTAATATTATCAAATTTTTTGATTAAATTCTTTGCAATAATTCGACGATTTTCATTACATTAATTTTAAAATTGAAAATATTTAAAAAAGAAAAACTTTGCAATCTTGCAAATTAGTTTTTTAATAAAAATTATTACCTGCACTGCCATCAACTTTGTATCTCGAGGGTTCCTCATTATTATCACCTTCCTCTCTCCCGGCTAGTGTTTCGGTAGCTGCGTGAAAGACTTCCACCACTATTTTTATTGTTTTCGCCGACCTAGAAAAAACGCATATATTTAAGAACAAATTTAAAAGAAATTAAATTTATCGCAGTCTATCAAGAGTTAAAAAAATCGTACTTGTCACTTTGTAGTGCTTCCTGCCAGGCCGCTATCATCTTTAATGTGACTTTAATTCGACCACCAGAAGTATTTTCATCTTCTTCATGTTCATAATCACTCTCATCGCTGGCAATTTCCAAGTTTGACTCTGGAACGTGTCTTGAATCATCTTCGTCATCGGAAGCATTCCCATTATCGCCATCATCATCCGATACATTAAAGTCAAGAAGTTTCGTGTCATTTTGTTTCAAAAATGAATAAAATTCCGGATCAGTGTCTTTCAATTTTTGCAAAGATTTCATGTGCTCTTCGGCATCCAAATCACTTTCGCCGCTTGAATCATTACTCGATTCATCTACAAGAAAAAGGGGAATAAATAAAGAATGTATAAAATAAAAATTATAAAAAACAAAAATTCCTGCAATAAATTTTACTATTTAAAAAACTTATTCAAGACTTTCCAAAGAATTTTATCGGAATTTTTGAAAATAATTGAAGTCAATTAATATTTTTAAAAATAATATATTCTTTCGAGAAATTTTACTGCAATTAAATTAAAAATAATTGCATTCCTTTAAGGAATTTTATTATTAATGAATATAATTGAATTCATGGCAAGAGTTATTTAAAAATTTTTCAAAATATAAGCAATAATATTTAAACATTTACTTTTCAGATTTTTATTATGAATTTATCTGAAAATTAAAATTTTCGAAATTTGCATTCTAATAAAATTAGTACATTTATAAAACTTACCTTTGTGTTTTCGTGAATTTGATTTCATTGTGCACTTTAATTTATCTCTTCAACAATATTCCTTTAATGTACAGCTTCCAAATTCTTGGAAATTTTGTAGTCTATTAATTGAAAACAACTGAAAAAATAGTAAACAATTCGGTAAATATCTCATATTAACGCTAAAGCTATTAAATTAAAGAAAAATGAAAAACTTCTTTAAAAAAAAACTAATCAAAGTAGAATAATAAATTATTTAAAAGAACTAACCTTAAATATCAAGTTATTATGATTTGGAAAGTTTTGACTGCACTTTGACAGTAGACATTTAGAAAAAAACTACTATTTATACGTTATTACTAATCTTAGTGTAATAAGAAACATCAATATTTAAATAATTTAACACTTTACTTACGTTTAGTTTATTAAGATCCTAATAATATATTTTTATTTATCACCCACGTGTTTCACGGGTTTCGCGCACGTTATTGTTGTTTCACTTTCAATTCACAATTTAACCTCAAAATAATTCACTTTCTGCTTTACCGATAGGACCGCGAACTGCGCGTCAAGAAAATATTTTGCGCGCTGATTTTTAAATTTATATTTAAATTTTTTTTCTTACTATGTAAAAATTTTGATTCACTCTCAAAATTATTTGATGTTAAAAAAAATGTTTTATTTACGAATTTCTTAAATTATAAAATTATTCGAAAACATTAGAAACTTCATTTTTTAAATAAATATTTAATCATTCTTATTTTTCCTAAACGTTTTAGAGTTTTTATTAGGCATTAAATTCTTTTGAAGTGTTTCTTTAAAGTTTTGTTTTATGAATAATTTTAAGTTAAAATTCTGAAAATAATTGATTTAAACTAAGAATATTTTTCAACTTTTCAAAATAATCGTGTCAGTTAATAATTATAATTAAATATTTAATTTTTCAAGTTCATTAAACAATAATAATTAATTCTTGAGAAGAAATTTATTATAATTATAAAAAGTAATTTATTCTTGAAAAAAAGTTGACTACTTTTAAAAATAATTGAATTTTTTCCGAAGATTTATTAAAATTTGAGAAAATAATTGAATGTTTTCGAAAAAAATTAAAATTTTTTATAATTTTTGAATTTATTCATTATAAATGCTATTAAAATTGCATTAAAAATAATTGATTTTTTGAAAAGAACTTGACTATTTATAAAAAAAACTCAACTGTTTCGAAGAATTTGTTAAAATTTAAGAAAATAATTGAATTGCTTTAAAGGATTTATTATGTTTTTAGAAAATAATTAAATTATTTCGTGAAATTTTTTTGCGAAAGTTTTAATGATTAAAAAACTAATTGAATTGTTTCGAAAGATTTGATAATGTCTTTATAAGAATTAAATTTTTTGTTGAATTTCAGTTGAACATTCTAATAAGAATTTATTTATAAACTAATTTCAGTTGAAATTTTTGATAGTAATTGAAATTAAAAGCTTTATGGTACAATTTTTTTTTGAAATAATTATATTTTTGAAAAATTGTTGAGTAACCGTATGAATTTGAAAGCTACAAGTTCAATTAGAAGAAAAAATTTTCTCTTTTTTTAAAAATTGTATGGAATGTTAAATTATTAGAAACAACGATTACTATTTATATAGATTTAAAATTCTTGTTTTACATGTATTTAAATATGTAATAAAATACGAAATTAGGGACTAACTTTCGTTCTGATTCTTTGTCAGATACTTTTTTAATTATGCTAAATTTAATTAACATTCATTGAATTAACATTTGTGAAAAATATTTGAAGAAATAACATACCCAGGAGAAAATATCGACGGTGATGTTTTATCATCATCAGCAGCAGCAGCAGCATTTCTTTGCAAACTCTTCCTTCGATTTCGTTCACCAAAAGATACCTGAAAAAAGATTATTTTTACTCTTTCGCATTATTTAATTCTTATTCTACTTTTTCGAAAAATTGATCAACAAACTAAAAGCTTAAAGAATAAAAAATAAAAAAAACTCTAGAATACCGAAAATTTCGTTACTTTTTGTGAATAAAATAAATGTTCGTTATTTTTATAAACCTATTTTTTCCTGTCAGGTGGACAGGAAGCTATTATGAAGCTCATAATATTTCATCCTATCTCTAAGAGAAAAATATTTTTCTTTTCTAATTTTCTCCATAAAATAAACTTTTCCTTTTTTTCCAAATGGACTTTGTTTGAAAAGTTACATTTTAACAGGTTTGTCAGTTTTAAATGTTATTTTTATCTTTCGGCCTATTACGTATATGTCAATGATATTTATAGCGCGCAGCTATCGCATATATTGTGCGCTAATTGTAACGAAATATAAACAGTAAATTTGACCAAAAGAAAAGAAAAACATAATAAGTCTGCAAAAAATTAAGTAAAAATAAATTCACCTCGTGGCTAAAATTATTTTTTTGCAAACAGATGTGAATTCTTTATCATTGCAATAAGTATTTTCTCCCACCAAGCTCATCTCGTGTAGTGCGCGTAACAAGTTGAAAACGCAAGAACATAATACATTTTGTAGTAGTCAGTCATGAATGAAACCCGCGAAGTGTTTGCTTATTTCGATCGGCTCAAACATGCCGGCAAATTGTTGTACATAGTTAATCCTTACGATGCTATGTTTCAATTTGTCGAAGATGTTCCCGATTATCACAAGCAGGTAAACATTTATTTTCTATTTTCACTTTTCCCCTTTTCACACTGGTTTTAATATTAAATATTGAATATTGTCATTTTCAAGTTAAAAAATATTCAATATTGTGAGTTAAAAAAAATTGAAAATTCACAGTTAAAACCAATGATTTAATCAGGTAAAACATTGAATTTTTATCTGTTAAAATATTCATAATTTAATATTGGACAAAATTCGAATCAAATAAATTTTTTCTCAGTTCTTACATTGATTTTTTCAATTTCTTTCAATTCTTGAAGAACACAAAAACGAAAAGTGCACAAATGTGGAAAAAGTAACATCAGAGAGTAGAAACAAAATTTTTAACATTTTCATTGAAAAGAATTTGTCCTCAATTGAAATGTTTGCTATTCAATTCAACCTCATCATTCGACTTGAGAGATGCAAGTAGTAAACATTACTATTCACAGTAAAAATACATTTTTTTCTATAGAAAAATTATAATTAAAATTAGAATTAAAATCAGAATTGAAATTAGAACTAAAATTAGAATTAAAATTAGAATAAAATCAAAATTGAAATTAGAATTGAAATTAGAAGTTGAATTAGAATTAAAATTAGAATTGAATTAAATTCGAAAAAAATTGCTAACTGGACTTAAAGAAAAAAAATACCTTTTCCTAAGTCAGAGAAACAAAATTATTTTTTCCAAAAACTCTCGTTATCTATGAGATTGAATACTTTTCTCCAGATAAAGAACAAAAAGTCAAAACTCTTTAATTTGTATACATAAGAACTTGAATCTTTATTATTTCATAATTTTCTCTACTAATCTCTTGTGTAGTGATTATTTTTTTTTTCACCTCTGAATATTACTTTAATTATGCAGATTTGGTTATCATTCTTCGTTCTTATCGCAATGGAAAGTATTATTTTGTATGCGAAAAAGAAGAAACGCTTTCGTCTCAATGACCATGTGACATCATTGTCGCATTGGATTCTTCAAGAAACTGGACGGTAAGAATAGAGGTAACATTTTTCAATTTTCTATTTACAACGCACGATTCCTAATTTTTTTTTTATCGCTGTTTTCCTATATATCCACTGACATTGTTCGAATGTTTTATCATCATTTACATAACTCGGCCAATAACAGATAATGCATAAAAAAAATACGCACACATTTATGAAGATAAGAAGATACGAAAATTAACGAAATTACATCACAGTGAAAATGAACCTGACCTAATTTATTTTGCAAATTGAAATCATTTTGCGCACCTTTTGCTAATTTAACAAAGAAATCTTGTCAATGTCGAGAAAATCGACTTTAACTACAACCACTTTTTGTTCTTTTCGAAATAGAAATTTTTTCTTCTAATTGAAGTAGTAGCTTTCAAATTCATACGGTTACTCAACAATTTTTCAAAAATATAATTATTTCCAAAAAAAAAAAATTGTACCATAAAGCTTTTAATTTCAATTACTATCAAAAATTTCAACTGAAATTAGTTTATAAATAAATTCTTATTAGAATGTTCAACTGAAATTCAACAAAAAATTAAATTCTTATAAAGAATTTATCAACTTTTTAAAAAATAATTCAATTTCTCAGAAGAATTTTGTTATGTATGAAAATAATTATTGAAGTCTTGCATAATTTTTTATATTCAGATCTAAATTTTTAAATAGTTTCATATTAAAAATTTAAAACATTCACTTTGTTAAATACAGAATTAATTATTATTGTTTATATTTTCAAACATTTTAATAACAATGTAATAATAATTTACTAAGACATTAACAAATCTTTCGAAACAATTCAATTAGTTTTTTAATCAATAAAATTTTCGCAAAAAAATTCAATTATTTTCAAAAAAAATTTCACGAAATAATTTAATTATTTTCTAAAAACTTAATAAATCCTTTAAAGCAATTCAATTATTTTCTTAAATTTTAACAAATTCTTCGAAACAGTTGAGTTATTTTTATAAATAGTCAAGTTCTTTTCAAAAAATCAATTATTTTTAATGCAATTTTAATAGCATTTATAATGAATAAATTCAAAAATTATAAAAAATTTTAATATTTTTCGAAAACGTTCAATTATTTTCTCAAATTTTAATAAATCTTCGGAAAAAATTTAATTATTTTTAAAAGTAGTCAACTTTTTTGCAAGAATAAATTATTTTTTATAAATATAATAAATTTCTTCTCATGAATTCAATTATTTTCAATATAATTTTAATAAACTTGAAAAATTAAATATTTAATTACAATTATTAACTGACACGATTATTTTTAAAAGTTGAAAAATATTCTTAGTTTAAATCAATTATTTTCAGAATTTTAACTTAAAATTATTCAAAAAAAAAACAAAGAAACACATCAAAAGAATTTAATGCCTAACAAAAACTCTAAAACGTTTAGTTAAAATAGTTCAAATTTCTAAAAAAGAATTTTAATAAAAAAATAAAATTCCTTGAAGAAATTAAATTATTTTAGAAAACTGCAATAAAATTTTGAGAAGAATTTAATTATTTTCAAAAAAATGTTTGTAAAATCCAATAATTAAATGTTCAATTTCAATGATTAAGAAACACGATTATTTTAAAAGCTTGCAAGAAATTATTCATAAAGTTCAAATACTTTTAAAATTTTCAATTAAATTCATGAAAGAAACTTCATTATTTTAAAAAATTTCAAATAACTCAAAAGATTTCTTCAAAAGAATTAAAATAAAAATTTTTGTTTTTAATTTCTTCGCGAGAATTCAATTTTTTTTTATAAATAAAAAAAATTCATGCAAGAAATCCAATAATTTTCAAATTTTTAATAAGAATTCAATGATTTTTAATACACCAATTTTAAGATTGAAAATAATTAAAATGAAGAATAAATAAAATAAAAGTAAGAAAACAAAAATGAAAGTAACTAACATTCTGCGAACAGATTCAATTCTCGTGAAAAATTTTATAACTTGAGAAAATAATTAAATAATAAATGGTAAAGAATTCAAGAATTTATCAAATTAAAAATAAAATAATTGAATTTCTGAGAAGAATTTTATTATTAATAAAAATAATTTAAATATTGCGAAGAATTTTATTTTATTCTTTTTAAATAATTGAATTCTCCTAAAAAAATTAATTATTTGGAAAAATAATCGAATTCTTGGAGAGGATTTTATTAAATTTTTTTTAATAATTGAATTTTTGTGAAAAATTGAATTATTTGGGAAAATAATTAAATAATAGATTGTAAAGAATTCAAGAATTTATGATTTTTCTAAAAAATAATTTAATTTCTTTGAAGAATTTTATTATTTTGGAAAATAATTGTATTATTGTGAAGAATATTATTAGAATCTTCAAAAGTAGGTGATTGAATTTTATTAAAAATTTTTATAAATAAAAGGAATTTTAGCGATAAATATTATTTCTTTTGAAAATAATTGAATTCTTACGGTAGAATTGTATAAAAAGTTTTTAAATTCATTTTTTTCGAAAAATTATACGAAATATTTTTGAATAATTCAATTCCTATTGAAAAATTCACTATACTAATATAAAAAAATTGAATGTTTGCAAAGAATTTCATGAAAAATCTTTTGCGGAAATTTATGAAAATTGTATAAATATTGAAAATCGTTAATTTCTGAAAAGTTCTTGAAAATAATTGAATCGTTGTAAAGAATTTTATTACAACTTTTAGAATTTTTATTTCAACTATTAGCGAATTTAAAGTGATGCAAATTTCCCCGAAAAATAAAGAAAAAAAAGTACTTTTTAGTGTTATAAATCTAAAAAAAAGTCTGCAAATAGTAGCAAATTGTAAAAAAAAAAGTAGTAAATAGTGCGAAGCCATCAGCTATTTTCTAATTAAGGGGATTTGCCAGTTTCCCAATTATAAAAATCCCATCGACTTTGAAGTCACCTTAAGTCTATTTTTACTGCAGTGGCACCAAAACGTTTCGAAAAATTTCAGCTACGTTTCCAACAAAATTGTTCGCGATACAGGTTGGCATTACTGAATCCAGAGTTTTCTTGCGCACGCATCTATACAACAGAAATGATTTATTTAAATCCTATTCAAAATAGATGACGCAATACATTATTTAAAAAGAAAAATAAGCCATAATTTTGCTAAAGAGTAATTTTTTCACCTTTTTATTTTTATTTTTTCTTTTTTGCAGAGTTTTGTTTCGAGGGATCGAATATTACAGCTACATCTTGATTTATGAGAAGCATCGAGTATGGAGTTTGGCATGGAATTCACCGTGGACATGGTACATAACAGCAATAGCGGTCGACTTCTGCTATTACTGGGTGCATCGGGCAAATCATGGTTATTTCTTATCCACTCCTGATTCGGTGTCTCTTATAAATTAAGGCATAAAACTCCCGTTTACAGAGGTACACATTTTGTGGGCTCAACATCAAGTGCATCATAGCAGTGAGGAATTTAATCTTGCGGTCGGTCTCAGGCAGTCTGTATTGCAACAGTGGTGCAGCTTTGTGAGTATTAAGTTTCATTCAATTCCATCTTATTTTCTTATACACATATATTTATATATATCTTGTTTTCTAGTCCCAGGAATGCGATCTGTTTTTTTCAAACGCAACGTATCGAATTTTCATTTCTCACACTATTTTTATAATCCGTTTCTCATGTTTATTCGCCTTTAATACACCATAAACTCTTCTGTAATTATTCATTTCTGTATGTCTACCTGCCTTCCATAGAAAAAGTTTGATAAATTTAATTTACATTGTTCCATGTTTCCAATAGTTATAATATTTTTAAAATTCCGGTATTTAAACTTAATTCTAATTTTCTCGTCTCAATTTATTACTTTTGCTAATTGTTTATTTTAACGTTAGAATCCATTCAAAAAAAATTGCCAGAGAATCCAAGGCGGGGAAAGCTGTGATTTTGATTTTTCAGAAATACTAAAATATATAAAATAAATTATTATTGAAAAAAAATCAAAATCACTGCATTCCCCGTCTTTGATCCTCTTGCAAATTTTTTTAATGACTTCTAACGTTAAAATAAATAATTACAAAACGAAAAAAAATTTCTTCCGAGGAGTGGAAATTATAATTTAGTTTAAATACCTGAATTCTTAGAAAATCCAGGAAAAAATCAAAATTACTGCTTTCCCTGCGTTGTGTCACTGAAATAAGTAATTAGTAAAAGTAAAAATTTTCCTCGAAACAACGTTGGTAATTTCGGTTTTATAAAATCAACATCAGGGTTGCCACAAATATTTAATTTTACTTTTTCCCTAATTTCCAGACAAAATTCTCACTTTTTCCCTGACCATAAAAAATATTCTGATTCACTCTCAAAATTATTAGATACTCAAAAAAAAAATGTTCTATTAAATTTATTTACAAATTTCATTAATTGTAAAATTATTCCAAAACATCAATAACTAAATTTTTAAATAAGTATCTAATTATTACTTTTCAACGGGAATTAAAATTCTTCAGAACATTCAAATTCAAATCTTTTTGAAACTCAACAATTTCTAAGAATATTATTACAAAACATAATTCACCTGCTTCATGTTTTGTTATAATTTAAATAACAATGAAATTTTTTAACAAAAATTTAATTATTTACAAAAATCCTAATAAAATCTTTCGCAAGAATTCAATTATTTTTAAAAGTAGTAAATTTTCTCATAAAAATTCAATTATATGAAAAAATTGTAATAAAATTCGTTGCAATTATTCAATTATTTTCATAAACAATAAATCGATTATTCGGTAATTTCATTTTTTAATCAATTTTTATTAGAAAATTCTAGAAAAATTCATTTATTTAAACTTGAAATGTAAATAATTTATTGAATAATTAAATGTTTGTTAAAATTGAATTCTCATAAAGAATTTTATCAACAAATGTTTAATATAATTGAATTCTTTTTACAAATTTTAATAAAATTTTTAAGAATAATTACATTTTTCGAGGAATTTGATTAAAATATTTGTATCAATCAAAAATTAATTAAAATCCTGCGATGAGTTTTATTATTCATGAAAATAATTTTAATAAATTTCCAAAAATGTTATTAAAATTTTTCTAAAATAATTGAATTTCAATGAAGAATTTTATTATTTATAAAAATAATTTAATTCCCGTAAAGAACATAGTTAAATTTTTTTTAAATTATTGATTCATGCGACGAATATTATAAAAATCTTTTTAAATACTTGATATTTTTCAAAAAATTTTATAAAATTTTGTATATTAAATAATTGAACGCACTTAAAAATTTTATTATTTATGAAAATAATTGAATTATTTCAAAAAAATTTATTAAAAATTTCATTAATTAAAATTGAATTTCTGTAAAATTTTAATAATAAAAAGAAATTCATCAAAAATTTTGTAAATTATTGAATTCCTGTGAAATTTTTCCAAGAATTTTATTAAAGTTTTTGAAAATAATTGAATTTCGAAGAAGAATTGTATTATTTCTAAAGATAATTGACATTTTGACGAGAATTTAAAAAAAAATGTTGAACATAATTGAATTTTGGAGAAGAATTTTTTTATTTTTAAAGATATAATTGAAATGACCAGAAGTTTTTTTTTAATCTTGGAATATAATTGAATTTCTGCGAAAAATGTTATTATTTTTGAAAATAATTGAATTTCTGTAATTATTTGTAACTTTTCCAAAAATTAAATTTTTTTTAGTATTTTTAACTAAAATTCTTCTATCAATCTAGTATTTATGAAAATTGTAAAAATTATTAATTACAATTTATAAGTCATAATTTTATGATAGTTCTTTAAAAAGAAATTATTGTCTGAAATAGAAAAAATTCAAGGTTTTGTATTAAAATTCGTGGTTATTTTTATAGTTTACAAGGCAAACAGAAAAACATAAAAATTTAGAGTTTTTTCATGAATTTTTGAAATTCTATTTTTTCCAATACTTTTACTAAAAATCCCTGACTTTTCCCTGACCTGTGTTTTCGTCGATCACGAAAACACTATTTTTTCCCGGATGCCCTTAAGCTCAAATAAATAAATAATGTAATAAAATTCAAACACAAAAGATTTAAATTATAATTTCTTCAAAAATTGTAATCATCATTCTTATGTTTCTAATAATAATTGGGGCAAATTATTATTATGTATTTACATTATAAGTGAAGTGATTTGACTTTATACTCACGTTTTTCGCCTTTATTTTCCAGATGTTTTACTTGCCTCTCGCTTTCTTCATACCTCCCTCTCATTTTATAACTCATCATCAATTGAATTTGATCTATCAACTTTGGATTCATACGACTGTCATTAAAGATCTAGGTCCATTTGAATTTATCTTCAATACACCTAAGCATCATCGAGTTCATCACGGTACGAAATATATTATCTGCAAATAGAGCGAAATTAATTTTTATTTAATTATTTTCCATCCTAATGCTAAAAATTTATTCACAGGTTGCAATTTGTACTGCCTCGATAAGAACTATGGAGGAATGCTGATAATTTGGGATCGACTATTTGGCACATTTATGGAGCAACTATCGAAACCGGACATTATTTACGGACTGGTGGTTAGTCCACAATCTTTCAATACCATTTACTTGCAGGTGAGATATTTCCTATGTATTAACAAATTATTAGTGAAAAAAAAATCATCGTATTGAGAGAAATTCATTAAAATTCCCTTTTACAGACATTTTACACGAAAATGATGTTAATTAGAAGTTTAAAAATGAAATCACTTCGAGATAAACTTGCAGTTATGTGGAAAGGGCCAAGTTGGCTGCCAGGACATCCGAGACTCGGCCTCGATAAATTTAAAGTTAATGTAAATTTCCGGGAAAATTATTTTTTTTTGAAACAAATTGAAAATTGTGACACGCTCTTCTCCCTATAGAAAAAAAAGAAGCAAATAGTTACCTCTGTTTTCGATTTCACTTTAGTTCAAGTTACAGAACATTTAATTTTTAATTATACAATTAATTTGAAACCAGTTTTTATTGAATATCTCAAATGCAAAAAAACTTTATGTTCAATTCTGTATTTAAAAATAATTTGATATTTTTTTTCCCTTTCTAACTATAATTTTAGGAGAGCGTCGCAATTATATTTCCCCCGCCTCCTAATTTTCTGTATTAATAATTTTTATTCAATTTCAGGTGAAATCTAGAATAAATTATAATACTTGCATACCAAAGTGGCAACAATTGTATATAATAATACATTTCTCAATCGTTTTAAGTTTTCATATACAAATTTATGATGGACCATTAGTAAGTAATTAATTGAAATCAAAAGGGTTGCCACAAAAATTAAATTTATAGTTTTTCCCCGATTTTCAGGCGAAATTTTTCATTTTCCCTTTCTGATCCTAAAGAATATTCTATGATTCTCAAAAAAAATTGAATACTTAAAAAATGTTATTTGGGTAAATAAATTATTTTCAATAATTTTCGACAAAATTCTTTGAGAATTTTTTTAAATTCATTTGTTTAAAATTCAATTTTACAAAAAAAAAATTCGGTAATTTGGAAATTCATTAATGAAACCAATGTGATGGAAAATGAAAGCATAAAATAATTTGGAAAAAAATGAATTATACAAAATTGAGAGCTAAAATGTAAGATTTAAGATTTTCAAAGATTTTTAATCGAAAACCTTTTTAAAATTCAATTACTTCTAAAAATTCACGTTTTAATGCTTTTAATATTCAATTATTGGAAATTTTGACTGAAATTCATTTCTAAATCAATTTTTATTAGACAATTTAAGGAGATTTCAATTATTTATATTAAAGAATAAATAATTTATTGAATAATTGAATGTTTCTGGAAATTGAATTCTTCCGATGAAATTGAATAAAATTTTTTAAAATAGTTATTATACAATTTTTTAAAAATTAAATTATAATTGTATTAAAAATAACTGAATTTTTGCAAACAAATTCTAATATTTATAAAAAATATTGAATTCTTTTGAAGAATCTATTAAAATTTTAGAAAAGAATTGAATTCTTTAAAAAAAACATTTTTATACCGAATTAAAGAAAAAAATGAATTCTTTCGTAAAATTTTTGTTTTCAAAAATTTAATTTTTTGCAAAAAATTTTACTATTTAAAAAAATAATTAAATTCTTTCCAAAAATGTTCTTTTTTTTTATGAAAAGAATTGATTTTTTGCGAATAAATATATTAAATATTTGCAAACAATTGAATAAATGTGACATTTTTCTTATTTATGAAAATAATTAAATTTTCTTTAATAAATTAATTAATTCTTAATTTTACTTAACATTTTATATTCAAATAATTAAATTCTTTCAGAAAAGTTAAAAAATTGTAGATATTGAAAATCATTAAATAAAGTTTTTGAAAATATTTGAAAATTCGACAAGAATTTTCGCTAAAATATTTGAAAATAATTGAATATGGGAAAAAAATTTAATTTAATTAAAATAATTGAAACTTTGCCAAGAATGTTATTAGAATATTTAAAAATAATTGAATATTGAAAAAAGAATTTTACTTTTTATTTGAAAATAATTGAATGAGAAAAAAATTTTACTTTCAATTAAAATAATTGAAATTTTGCCAAGAATTTTATTAGAATATTTAAAAATAATTGAATATCGAAAAAAGAATTTTACTTTTTATTAAGATAATTGAAATTTTGACAAGAACTTTTTTTTTATTTTTAAAAATAATTAAATTCATGTCAAATTTTTATTTTCTACGAAAAAAGTTAAATATTTGAACAGAATTTTATTAAAAAAATATTATTGAACAATAGAATTTTTTTGGAAAAATTTTTGAAAATAATTAAAGTTTTACCAAGAATTTTATCAATTTTTTTTGAAAAGCCTGAAAATATTTTTTAGGTTTGGAAATTTCTTACAAATTATTGTTCAATTTTTCCGGAATTATTCACAAAAATTTTCATAGTTTTAATTTTCTTTAAATAATAATAATAATAATAATAATAATAATTTCTATTATTTAAAGTACGAAATTAAAAATCCCTTGCATTGAAAATTATGATTTATTATTAATTAAAAATTTTTTTTTTTGTTTCTTTTTTCAGAATAATGATATATTGCAAACAACAAAATTGGTCGTAAATAATTTCTGGACTATTGCATCGATTGGTTTATTATTTGACAAGAACAAATATGGCCCTATCGTGGAACTAATTCGTTGCATTGTTTACTTAATTTACTTCAGAAATATTTCAATTTTTTTTTCAAATCCATTTTTTTATTACATATTTCTCGCATCTTGTTGTACTTGGATTTTTTACGTTATTCGAAACTACAAAATTATGTTCAAAAATGACTGATTTGGAAAATATATTATTTATGTTCTCTAAGAGAAAAAAAAGCAAACAGAAAAAAATTGTTTTAATTTTTTCCCCCCTGGAATTTATAATTGATAATTCATTATTTTACAATTTACAATATAAAAAATTTATATATTGAAATAGGATCTGAACTCACCATAATTATTATGTTTCTGAACGAATATTTTTCAGAAAGTAATCGTTTTTTGACAAAAAATAGAACACCGACAACGGAAAACTTGCAAAAAGCGAAAAAGCAATAAACATAACCTAAAATTGTTGCTCAAATCTGATTGGCTAATTGCAATTGTGACGGGTTATAAAACGTATGAGTATTAAAAACAAGAATTGAAAATCAATTCCAAAAGGTGTGTTTCGTATATTTTGTTATAGAATAATTAGTTATGATGAAAAATTATATTCTACTCACGAATTGCGGATCTTCCCCCTCGAAAAACGGGTAGAAAGGAAATTACTGCAGGGTTGGCTAAGTGCAATTAGTGTCTTATGAATCATAAAGGTACGATCACAAGACTTTTGGAGAAACTATTCTTGTCCTTCTCTCTCTCACATGAAAGTGTCATTTTGTCTCTCTCGCTCTACAATTTCTTACTTTTTCCACAAACGGAAAATCTAGAGTGAGACAAATTTCTTTATCATAGAAGAGAGAGAGGGAGAAAGACAAAAATTGTTTTTCCTGCCTTTGCGAAAGTTGACCTTAAGGTGCTTACACACTTGGAAATTTTCAAGTAAAGCGCGCACAGCTGTGAAGTGTGTAAACACCTTTAGACTTTGTCGACGCTCACAACTTCCATGTGATTTCGCCTTTAGGTAAAAATTTCCCTTTTATGACAAATAAAAAAAAATTTCCCCTCTACATGAAATTATAAAGTTTATGGAACGTCAACTTGTATGTGACTCTTACAAAGCATTAGATATTTCTTAATTAAATAAATATTAATTTATCTTTTAATCTCGAAAGTAACCGTGGTTTCCATTGATTTAGGAGCTTCGAGAAGTGCATGACTCACTAATGTTGCTCTATTTGACACTTTATATTCGAGAAACAATGAAAAATGTCATCGAGAACGTACATTTAGCATAGTGGTTGTAACATTTGGCGTTCATAGGCAGCTTTCTCATAACTGGTCGTCTTCATAAGCGACGTGAGTGAAAGTAACAAAATTTTTATTTAAAAAAAAAAAACACCAATAATTTATGTTCATTTTTTCGCCCCACGTGAATACAAGTATTTGTAAAATTTCTGCTTTTTTTTTTATTTTCTCTCGCTTAATGAGTAGTGCAAATTTTAGTTGAACTTATTTGGAACTGAAAAGGTCTTGTTAATTGACGAAAGTCTATTATTATCCTTTGCAACAATCGATTTACCTTGAATTTTTTCAACTTGAGATTCGGTTTTCATTTATAAGTAATCGATTTTTTTTAGTTTAGTCATTTTTGGCTGGAAAACTAGATACTTTTCGTAAAAAAATTTTTGTTTTTCTTGACACATTTTGTTTGAATTTGTAATTTTTTATTTTTACAGCAATTCTTCTTTAATTTGTGGGAATCGTCAACAAAATTTTCGAGCATAAGTATCATGAATGTAAGTAATTTTTCTTTGATGTTTTAATTTATTTGCTAAAAAGATAAAATATTTGTATGGATAATTTTTTAGTTTTAAATATTTTTTTTTAGTTTCTCAGTATTTTCTTTTTACTTTTTTAAAATGTGTTAGTGTTTTTTTCTGATTTTTATTTGAAATTCGTGAAAAAAGAAAGAAAAAATGTTTTTTTTTTTTCGCTAATTTTGGAAAATTTTCTCTTCTTTGCGACAATCGGTGAATTTACCAACAGAGAAATTCAAATTCAGAGGAGAATTTAGATTAGCTTGGTGTCTAAACTATTTTGAGAAACTCTGCTCTACATTATTACTCCCGGTAGTATTCGGAAAGTTATGTAACTTGAAACGAAAAATCATCAAAATCTTAATAAAATCTATTCTTGGCTTTGTCAATCGAGTACTATTTTTTTTCTGCACGTGACAATAGTAAAAGCACAAACAGTGAATGTTAATGACTTCTAATGATTCAATTCATTTTACTGGCACTAACACATGACATCACATAACCTTTCGCGATAATTTTGTTTTTTTTTTTAAAGAAAAAAAGATAATTTACAAATATTATTTTCGAAGACAGGTAAGAAAAGATCCCTTTGTAATTTTAACTTTGATATAAATAAAATTGAAAACAACTAACTTGTGTTTTGTAAAAACTAAATTTTTATAATAAAATAAATGGAGTAGAAGAATTTAACTCTACTTTCAAAAAATCAATAAAAAGCTAAAGTTGCAATTTTATAAAAATAATTATTCTCTGACTTATTTATTTTTTGTATTAAAATAATTGAATTCTAATAAAAAATTTATTTCAAACAAAAAATTTTAGTTAAAAATTTAGAAAACAATTAAAGTCCCCAAACTTAGGATTCTTTATAAAAATAATTCAATTTCAGAAAGGTTTTTAAATTTAAATCTCTGAAGTTCTAAAAAAGTTTCACAATATTTAAATATAAAAAATTATTAATTTGTCAGCTTCCTTAAAAATTGAAGGTTTTGTTTTTACTCATAAAAAATTCTAGAAAAGTAATTGATTTTTAATTTAAATAAAATTCCAGGCAAAAATATAATTTTTTTTCACATAAATAATAAAATACTTCTCAAGAATTTAAAAACCTACTTTTATAAAAATTTTAATAAAATTCTCCACAAGAATTCAATTATTTTTGCCAAATAGTAAAATTTTTCACCAGAATTCAATTATTTAAATAAAAATTAAATACAATTTTTCACCAGAATTCAATTATTTAAATAAAAAATAAATAAAATTCTTCGCAAGAATTCAATTATTTTCAAAAATAATAAAATTTTTATAGAAATTTAATTTGTTTTTCAATTTATTTGGAAGTTGATAAAATTTTTTTTTAATTCTTCCAATTAATTAATTATTTTTCCAAATAATAAAATTTTTGACGAGAATTCAATAATTTAAAAAAAAATCTATATTAATAATCGCAGTTTGAAATTAGTTATTGACTTATTTTGTTCCTAACTTTTTGTAATGATTTTTTCTTTTTAAATATTTTTTTATTTAAAGTTAGATTATTAAAAAGCATTGAATTCTTACAAAGAATTTTATCAAAAAAATTTTCAATAATTCGATTCCTTCGAACAATTTTATTATTTATAAAAATAATTGAATTCTCGTGAAATAAAATAGAAAATTTTAATCTTAGATAAATTCTTTTGAAGAACTTCTTTAATTTTTTTTTGAATGTCTTCAATCATTTTAATTGAAATTTTTTTGATATAGTTAAATTTTATGAACAATTTCTTTCAAGTTTTTAAATAATAATCTTGTTTCTTAATAATTGAAATAATTTATTTTTTGAATTTTACTAAAAAATTTTAGAAAACGTTTAAATTCCAGAGAATTTTATTACAATTTTCTAAAATAGTTTAATTTATTTAAAAAAAGTTTACTAAAATATGAAAAAGAATTGAATTCTTTCAAAAAAATGCATTACTTTATTAAATATAATCGTTTTTGTTAATAATTGTAATTAATAATCTTACTGTTAAAATTTTATTAAAGTTTTTGTAAATTATTAAATGTTTTTGATGAATTTTAAAAAAAAATTTTTTTGAATAATTTTAAGTGAATTGAATTCTTTCAAAAAAATTAATTACTTCATTAAATATAATCGATTTGGTTAATAATTAAAATTAAAAATCTTACTGTTAAAATTTTACTAAAGTTTTTCTAAATTATTAAATGTTTTTGATGAATTTAAAAAAAAATTTATGTGAATTGAATTCTTTTGAAAAAATTCATTAATTTATTAAATATAATCGATTTTGTTAATAATTGTAATTAATAATCTTAGTCTAAAAATTTAATTAAAATTTTTGTAAATTATTAAATGTTTTTGATGAATTGAAAAATTTTTTTAAAATAATTTTAACGAAAAATTTTGAAAATGATTGATTTTAAATGAAAATAAGAATTTTTTTTCAACTTTTTTAAAACAATCGTGTCAGGTAATAATTATTAGAGAATATGAACTTAATATGTATTTTATAAAGTACAAATTTTATTTTTTTTTAAATAAAAATAGTGTTTCAAGTGTAATGATTGATTAAAGTTTTTTGAAAATATTTGATTCCCTCATTGTGTGGAAATTTTCGCAGGTGGTCAAAGTGGCTGAGAGGTGGTGCCGCGAAGGTGGTTAATTCACCTTTGCTTTCTTGAGATGATTGAAAGTGTATCACGACGAGCTTTGAGTGGCTCCAGTGGGAGCTACCACGTCCGAGGAGCAGAACTGGCGCGAGACCGGAGATTGAAGTCTCTTTCAGCGACCGTTGTTTTTCTTGATGAAACTCAACACACATTTCAACTAGACGTACGATTTCATTTGAGTTTTTCAATTAAAATAACAAAATTTTCGAGTCAAAGAAACAATTAATTACGTTCAGTTCTTTGAAAATATTTACCCATTTTTTTCTCAATTGCTAACTAAAAAAAAAAATTCATTACAGAAACGTGCAAAGGGCCAGGTTTTACTAGATCTTGTTTTTCAACATTTAGAATTAATAGAGAAAGATTATTTTGGCCTTCAATATGCGGAAAACGGTAGCATCAATTCCTCGAGTCCCAATCCGGATGTAATGGTGAGTAAAATGCAAAAATTACGATCAATAATAAACAGATTTAATAAAAAAAAAAAAAAAAAATACTTTGTTCAGTTTCTCTTAAATTTATTGCTTTTTTCTTTTTGCAGCGATGGTTGGATCCTTCTAAACTCGTAAAAAAGCAAATAAGAAGTAAGGGTAAAGATCCTGCTTTTAAGATATTTTAAAAATTGCTGACTCGCATGCGATTAGTGATAGTAAAAAGTTTTTGAAGAATTTTTCTATTTCTTTGCTTCAGGTGGACAATTCTTCTTTCGAGTGAAATTTTACGTTTCCGATCCAAGTAAATTGCAAGAGGAATACACTAGATATCAATTTTATTTACAAATTCGAAGGGACATTCTGCAGGGGAGATTGCAACTTCCTTCAAGCACTGCTTGTCTCATTGCCAGTTATACGGTTCAATGTAAGAAATTTTCGAGGTTTTTTTCTCAATTTATTCATTTTATTAAACTTTGCGGTTTTTAAACATTTTTTCGGATTTAATTACAGCCGAGTTGGGCGATTATCATCCGGAAGAACATGGTCCTGGGTATCTTTCTCGTTTACAGTTGATTCCCGGTCAGAACGAAGAAATGGAAAAGAAAATTGCTGAATTACACAAATTACACAAGTACGATTGTAGAAAATTTGAGTTCTTTTTTTTATTTTCGTAAATAATAAAAATATATAACGATTATTATTGTTGTTTTTTTTTTTTTTGTAGAGGGCAGCTGCCAGCGGATGCGGAATTCAATTTTTTGGATCATGCTAAACGACTGGACATGTATGGAGTCGAATTGCATAAGGCAAGGGTATGCATGTTTATTAAAAGAAAATGAAATCGAAAAAAGAAAAATAATAATTGTGAAATAATAAGTATATTATATTTTCAAAAAGTTGTAATTTTAATTTTATTCTTTTTCTTCAGGATTCGACAAATAAGGAAATACAACTCGGTGTCACATCTATAGGATTAGTTGTCTTTCAGAACAACATTAGAATCAATATATTTTCATGGTCGAAAATTGTGAAAATTTCCTTTAAGCGGAAACAGTTTTTTATTCAACTCAGAAGAGAGCAGGTGAGTTTTTTTTTATCAATAAACTGATATTAATGAATATTAATAAACTGTCGAGCAATGAAGCCTGATTATTAGTTAAATAAGATTAGACAAGACAATTTTAATTAATCGGAAAGTTCAGGAATAGTAAAAAATAAAACAAGAATTTTTTAAATTTAAGTATGTTTTGTTTGAATTTACAGTCGGAAAATTATGACACTCTATTAGGCTTCAATATGCAAACATATCGTAGTTCGAAGAACTTGTGGAAGGCCTGCGTAGAACATCATACATTCTTTCGATTGCACAGTCCCAAAATGAGACCACGACGGTTTCCACTGACATTGAGCAGTCGATTCACGTATTCAGGTCGTACGGAATTTCAAACTGTCGAGGATGGTAAACATCGAGCGAGAGTCGAAAAAACTTTTATAAGGTAATAAACAGTAATTTATATTCATCATTTTCCGGAAAAATGTTATTTTTATTTCATTATTTATTAATATTTATTATTATTATTATTATTATTATTATTACTATTATTATTATTATTATTATTATTATTACTATTATTATTATTATTATTATTATTATTTGTAAAAATTTAAAATTGTGTGAAAGAATTAAAAGACAATTATTATCATAACATTGATCGCAGTGTTTCGTGCAGATCGCCAAGTAAACGATTAGTGCACGGCATAACGCAAGCTCCGAGTGTTGAGGAAAAGGGAAAAGTCGTTCCACCACCTGCCAGACCGCCAAGGCCTTACGACAATAAAGTACAGTCTCTCGGTGCTCGTGAACCCCGACAAGCATGGGTTGAAGGAAATCCCAGTGATGAGTTCGTATAAAAATTTATTTTCTTTAGTTCAAACAGAAAGTAGTGATAAAAAGAGTTTCCTCAAAATCCATGGAAATCTATTCAGGCTTCGCATTCATCTACTAAAACACACTACAATTTATAACTTATTTGAAATTTACTTTTCGAAAATCAATTCTTTTACAATATCTTTGCAATTTTAGTAAAATTCTACAAAAGATTTTTGATAAAATTCTTCGCAAACATTTAATTTTTTTTATGAGTAGTAAAATTTTTACAGGAATTTAATTATTTAAAATCTATCTTCAATATTAATAAATTTCGCGATCCGGTAATATGTTCGCAGTTTGAAGTTATTTGTTTGCTTTTATGTTTCTTAACTATTTTTATAATTTTTCATTTCAAATATTTTCAATTTTAAAATTAATGTATTGAAAATCATCGAATTATTGCAAAGAAATTTATTAAAAACTTTGATAATAATAGAATTCCTTCTAAAAATGTTATTAAATTCTCGTAAAGAGTTTTATTAAAATTTTTAAAAATCCTAATTAAATTCTTTTGAAGAATTTCTTTCAAATTTTTTCTACACTAATGGAGTTTCATTAAAAATTTTAAATGAAAATTTTGAAAGCAATTGGATTTTTTGAAGAAGAATTTTATTAAAATTATATTCAAAATAATTAAATTCTTGCGAAGAATTTTATTACTATTTTTAAAAATAATTGAATTGTTCCGAAGAATTTATTAAAATTTTGGAAAATTAATGAATTTTATGTTAATATTTGAAGATTAAAATTCTTTCGAGAAATTCCATTAAAATTGTTTTGAAACTAATTAAATTACAGCAAAGGATTTTACTATTTATAAACATAAATTATAATTGCAAAGAATTTTAGTATTTAGAAAAATAATTGAAATGTTTAGAAAGATTTATTAAAATTTTGAGAAATAATTAAATTGCTATGAAGAATTTTATAGAAATAATTGAAAATAATGAATTTATTTTTCTTTTTTATAAATAATTTGACAAAAATTGCATTATTTTTAAAGAAATCAAAAATTCTTGTTGAAATAGAATTTTATGAAATTTTTTGAAAATAATTAAATTCTTTCGTGTAATTTTACTTGGATTAAAAATAATTTAATTCCTTCAAAAAATTTTAGTATGTTTATAAAAATAATTGAATTGTTTCGAACAATTTATTAAAATTTTAGGAAATAAATAAAATTTATGAAAATATTTAAAATAATATTTGAATTCTTCCGAGGAATTCAATTAAAATTGTTTTAAAAATGATTGAATTTCTGTAAAGATTTGACTACTTAAAAAAATAATTGAATTGTTTAGTCGGATTTATTAAAATTAAATTTTTTATTTATTATTATATATTTATTTATTACAGATAATGTTTACTTTGAAAAATTATTAATTTATTTTCTTCATTCCAGTGAAAAATTAAATTTGTTTATTTTACATCTTATTTGTTCACTTTAAAAAATTAACTATTACATTTTAATACAATTGTATTTTTTAAGATAAGAATTAAGAAAATAATTTAATTTTTTTTTTTAAATGTGGAATTAAAGTTCTAAGCAGGTTTAAAATGAAAATTCACATTCATTATTTTTTCAAATTAATTATTGAGTGTGGAGCCTGTCTCTTGATTGTCCGCAAAGTTCAATTTAATACATAATTCTTAAAATTATGTGAAAAGATTCATTTAAATAATTATTTTATTCCCGTTTCTTCTGCTTTAAATGTTTGTTGTCAATTTTTTTTCCCCGCCGAGCAGTGAAGGAGGATTTTTATCTACCAGAGAAGATATTACAGCAACGCATACCCAGGGTGGAGGAGCATTCTCTCCAGTTTTAGGATCTCGAGTCATTAGTTACGCTGATGACGACACGGCTGTCGAACGGAATATTTACGATATTCCGGATTACAGTGAACCTGCTAGTTCACCGCCTCCGCAGGTAAATTTTCGTTTATTTTCAATTTCATATTTAACCCCTTAACTGCGCGGATGACGAATCTTCGTCACTGCAGTTAAGGGGTTAAAAAGAATTGTTTAAATAGAAATTAATTTTAAAAAATTAGAAAATTTAATTTTCTTTTACAGCAAATTTTAGAAGATGGTTTGGTTGCGATTCGTTTAACACCTGATGAACAAGGTAGATTTGGATTCAATGTGAAGGGCGGATTGGATTTGGAAATGCCGATTCTAGTGTCACGCGTTGCTCCCAACACGCCCGCCGATCGTTGTTACCCGAAATTAAATGAGGGAGATCAGGTAAAACTGTCAAAAAAAAATAAGCTTCAAAAGTAGAAAAAAAATGAAATTTCTAAAAAAATATATAAAATTTACTCTATTATATAAAAATGGAATCGTTAATGAAATGGAATTTTTAATTGTTTTATATTTCAGGTTGTTTACATAAATGGAATTGATGTAAACGGAATGATACACGAGCATGTGGTGAATTTAATTCGACAATCGCGCGACACTGGCACCGGTGAATTAACATTAACAGTGCGACCCAATGCTTTATATAACGCTCTTGCTGGCACTGACGAAAATTCAGAGGAAGAACCACCTTACAGGTTGAAATGGTTTTTTTAAAAAATAAGAATTCTGCAAATTTTTCTTTTTTCTAAAAAGGAAATAATTTTTTTTTTTTTGCTCAGATACGTACCGGATGTTCCGCACACAGCCGTTGGATCCGACGCTCTTGCGCAGTCAATGCTTCTACTTGCCGATGGTTTAGCTAGTGGGGCTCTTATCGCGCAATACGAACAACTGTACAGAAAGAATCCAGAATTAACATCGTTGGAGTCCAAGAAGCCGGAGAATCAAAATAAAAATCGATACAGGGACATTTCACCATGTGAGCGAACAAATAATACAAGTTTCTTTCAATTAATGCTTAAAATTAAATCTCAAATCTTTGAATTCGATGTTTTTTTTGAAATAATTAATAATTAAAATATATTAAAATTATATACTTTTAAACAATTTTACTAGAGTTTTTGTAAAAAAATTACATTTCGTGAAAATAGTTAATTTTTTTTTTAAAAGTAATTTTAAGGATTGATTAGAAGTGTAAAAATTTACAGATGACGTGACGCGAGTAATTTTAATGGGCTCTGTTAATGGAGATTACATTAATGCGAATTACGTGAATATGGAGATACCGGGTTCGGGTATTATCAATAGATACATTGCGACGCAAGGTCCATTATCATCGACGGTGGCCGATTTTTGGCAAATGGTTCTCGAAGCTGGCAGCACGCTTGTCGTAATGTTGACAACGCTGGTGGAACGCGGCAGAACCAAGTGCCATCAATATTGGCCGCTTCTTAATGAAACGCTTACGTTAAGGAACCTCACTCTCACATCTACCTCGGAAAAAGTGGAGGATACTTTTGTCTTCCGTGAATTTATACTTCGTGATATCAATGTAAGTTGTTGCTTCAAAGCAAATGTAAAATCATTATTTCATTTTTATTTGTCCTATAATTTTCTTTTTCTTTCTCTAAAAAAGTACAACAATCTACTAAACGAATTTTTCCGCAAGTTCATTTAAGTTATAAATAAACTAGCAAAGTTTATGAAAAAGTTTAATATATTCAATTTTCATTGTTCCATGTTTGCAATAGTTATGATTTTTTTTTGAAAATACGGTCACTAGCTTTTTAGTTTAGACGACGTAGAAAGGTAATAATTTTTGGGTATTTTTTCAAAATAATAGACAGGTGAGGAGAGGGATATAACGCATATGCAGTATTGTGGTTGGCCAGATCATGGCGTGCCGAATGATTGGCGGCAATTTACAACGTTCACCGAACGTGTCAGGGCAGCGCGAACCGGAATCGTGGAGCCTGCGGTTGTTCATTGCTCGGCAGGAATTGGCCGAACTGGTGTCCTCGTCCTCATGGAGACTGCATTGTGTTTAATAGAAGCCAATCAACCTGTATATCCTCTTGACATTGTTCGATCGATGCGAGATCAACGAGCAATGATGATACAGAATGCTGTAAGTTTTATGCTTTTTTTTTATTTATTATTTTCGAATCTGAAATTATTCCAAAGAATATTATTATAAAAGGGTTGTCACAGGTCAGGGATGTCAGGGAATTCAGGGAAAAGTCAGGGAAAGTAAAATTGGTCAGGGAAAAGTCAGGGATTTTTACTAAAAGTACTGGAAAAAATTGAATTTTTAAAATTCATGAGAAAATAGAATTTTTTTTTCTTCTTGCCTCGTAAACTATGAAATTACCACAAATTTTAATACAAAACCTTCAATTTTTTCTATTTCTGACAATAATTTCTTTTTAAATAACATAAATTTTCAAAAACTATCATAAAATTAATAATTAATAGTAAATAATAAATAAATAATAATTAAATAAAATTAATAATAAGTATAATAAATTATGACTTATAAATTATTTTATGAATAATTTTTACAATTTTCATAAATACTGGATTGATAAAAGAATTTTAGTTAAAAATACTAAAAAAAAAATAGATTTCGGAAAAGTTACAAATGATTACAGAAATTCAATTATTTTCAAAAGTTACAAAAATTCTTCGCGGAATTTCAATTACGTTCAAAAATTTAAAAACAATTCTCGTCAAAATTACAATTATTTTTTATAAATAACAAAATACTTCATTAAAATTCAATTATTTTTAAAAGTTTTCATAAAATTCTTGACAAAATTCCACAAGAATTCAATTATTCAATTTTTAATAAACTTCTTCAAAATAATTCAATTATTTTCATATGTAGTCATAAAATTTTCCACAGGAATTCAATTATTTAAAATACAAAATTTAATAAAGTTTTTCGAAAAATATCAATTATATATAAATATTTTTATAAATAATAAAATTCTTTACCGAAATTCAATTACTTTTATAAACTTGAATAAAATTTATTGGAAGAATTAAGTTATTTTCAAAATTAATAAAATTCTTCGCCAAAATTCAATTATTCTCAAAAATTAAAAAAAAAATGTTTTCAAATTTTTAATTATATTTATAAATCAAAAAATTCTTCATCTAAATTCAATTATATTTAAAAATTGTAATAAAATTCTTGTCAAAATTTTGTAGGAATTCAATTTTAATGAATTAATTTAAAATAATTCCATTATTTTCATAAGTAAAAAAATTTTCACAGGAATTCAATTATTTAAAATACAAAATTTCATAAAATTTTTCGAAAAATATAAATTATTAAAAAAATTCTTCACCGATATTCAATTATTTTTATAAACGGAGTAAAATTCTTTATAAGAATTCAATTATTTATATAAATAATAAAATTCTTTACATAAATACTGTTACTTTTATAAATTTGAATAAAATTCGTTAGAAGAATTAAATTATTTTTAAAATGTAATAAAATTCTTCGCAGAAATCCAATTGTGTTCGAAAATTAAAAAAAAAATTCTTGTTAAAATTCCAAGTAACTTTATAAATAATAAAATTCTTCTCCAAAATTCAATTATTTTATGGAAATTTTAAGAAAATTTAAATTATTTTCATAAGTAATGAAACTCATCGAAGAATTTTAATGATTTTTTATACAATATATATTTCAATCAAATTCCTCGAAAAATGTAATTATTCTTAAAATTTTTTTTTAAATTTGTCAAACTCAATTCATGTATTAAAAAATTTATTGATAAAATTCTTGATGAGAATTAAATTTTAACAAAGAATATTCTATTATTCAATAAATTATTTATTTTTTAATTTAAATAATTGAATTTTTCTAGAATTTTCGAATAAAAATTGATTTAAAAATGAATTAACGGATAATCGATTTATTATTATTTATGAAAGTAATTGAATTATTGCCACGAATTTTATTACATTTTTTAAAAATAATTTAATTTTTTGAGAACTTTTACTGCTTGTAAAAATAATTGAATTCTTGCGAAGGATTTTTTTAGGATTTTTGTAAATAATTAAACTATTCTAAAAAATGTTATGGTAATTTAAATTATTACAAAACATGAAGAATGTTTGTAATAATATTCTTATAAGTTGTTCAATTTAAAAAGGTTTGACTTTGAATTTATTGAATAATTTGAATTCCTACAGAAAAATAATAATGATTAAATATTTATTTAAAAAAGAAGTTATTGATGTTTTTGAATAATTTTAGAATTAATGAAATTTGTAAATAAATGTAATAGAACATTTTTTTTTTGATTTTCTAATAATTTTTAGAGTGAATCAGAATATTCTTTAGGGTCAGGGAAAAAGTGAAAATTTTGTCTGGAAATCAGGGAAAAGTGAGGGAAAAATAAAATTAAATATTTGTGGCAACCCTGTATCATTATTATTATTATTATTATTATTATTATTATTATTACCTCTCGTAATTTTTTACTTAAATAAATTGCTTTATTTTTGAATTTCAGAGTCAATATAGATTTGTGTGTGAAGCTGTTCACAAAGCGTACAATGAAGGCATTGCAAAGCCACTTCCAGAATTCAGTAGGTGAGATTTATTTTTAAATTTCTCAATAGATGTGCGTACTACTTCCTTGCGAACAATATTTATAAAAGTAAAAAATGTGGTCGATACAATTTATAAACTGACAATAACGCTCATCAAACCTGCTAAAACAAAAGTAAAAAATAAGAAGAAAAAATATTTATTGTGCAGAAAATTAGAATTTACAAAAGAATTTATATATATACATACATATATTAAGAAAAAAAATATATATATATTAGGCTATTTATATTTTTTTCCGATAGACTATAGATGAATTGCTTCAAAAAAAAGAAAAAAGAAAACAAAGAAGTGCATTAATATTATGCATATTAAATATGTCGAAGATTTATTAACTTACGATTACGTTCTAGTAAATTAACAGATATAGAATGACCATAAAATGAAACATTGTAAGCTGTTATCGAATAGTATTCATCGCAAAAGTGATCTTTTAAAAAAAAATTATCTAATTAAATTGCTATCATTAAACTTTATTTTAATTTCTTTCGGAAATCTAAAAATATCATTTAAATTTCTATTCAAATAATTTAATATTTCTAAACAAATATTTAAAAAAATTAATTTTTCCTAGTTTTAATTTATTTGGAAATAAATTAAATTTAATAGCAAAAAATTTGTAGTAGAAAGAATGAATTTAAAAAAAGAAAATTCTTTTTACCGAAACTTAGACACTAATTTGAATATTATTAATATTTATTCCACTGTTCTATTGAGCAAATGTAAATTATAATAATTTTTACGTCTTTCATAAATTTTAAGATTCAAATCTGTTTAATGATAGCCATTATTTTTATTCTAATTTATGTATTGGCCTCCAATTATTGAGTGAAGAAAATACCGTTTTTCCTTTTTTTCTTATTATAGCGAAGAAGAGAATTAGTAATATTTTGCCATTCTTGCTTCTTCAATTTTTTTTTCCTGAATCCAATAAGCACAAAAACTTACTTGCGTCACAGTGCCAAAATTAAATGGCATTTAAATTTAATATAAACCTCCTAATTATGTATAGCTAAATACAATTTCAAAAAACAATGAAAAGAAAAATTGTATTTCCAGAATATTTAAGTAATCAAAAATCAAATTTAGCGATAGACTTTTTCAGATTTTATTAATCGTACAATCAAATATTTATAAATTATTAATATAATTGAAGAAAAAAACTTGCGATTAGAAAGAATTTAAGTTAGTTGAGAATTTTCACCTTTTTGGAGAATATTTATTTACGCTCTACATTTTTTTTTCTTTTATCGAAATAAAAAATTTCTAATTCAATTATTGAGCAGGAAAACATTTCTGATGGAAATTTACACGGAAATAAATTTTAAAAAATTATGGGAGAAATGAAATAAAAAGAATTACAAGAGACTTTGAAAATAAAAAAAAATATGTGATAAATAATCACTTTTGTTTCCGAAGGCCCAACAACAGTGCCTTTGTAAATAAATTGATATTTGTATAATTTTAAAATAATCACACGTGAATTAATTTAATTTTTTTTTTTTTTTTTTAATTAAAAAAATTTATTTGCAGCTATTTCATTGCATTGTATAATTATTATTATTATTAGTCATATTGTATATTTTTATACTTTTATTTTTGAGCGTATTAACTTTTATAATTTATGTTCCAACAATAATGTAAATAGAATTTTAATGTATTGTGCAGAACAAACTTGAAACAAGATTTAATTGAGCTCTAATTATTATTATTGTAATAATAATACCGGATTTTTTTTTTAGTGAACACTGTATTAGGCATCGTAAAATGTTGATCTTAGGCAAAATATCGAATGTTTTAAATAATATTATAATGTTCCTTTGCGCAAAGCTGTATTCGTATTCAATTTATATTAAGATGGAAAAAGAAAAGAATGGATTTTAATTAAGTAGTTTTAACTAAAAAGAAAAGCGTTTAATTCAGTATTTGTTACGTGAGTTGTAAAAAAAAAGGTAGTACAAAGTAATCGTCGTTTGTCACTTTTTTCCCCCTTATTTTAAGAGAAAAAAAATTTGAAGCAAATATCATTTTAATCATTATTACTATTGTAATATTCAATTTTCGATTAATGATGTGTAGTTAAGATGAAATTATTTGGTAAAACAAAAACAAAAAAAACAGTCGGTAGCTGTCTAGTCTCGTTATAAATTTGTACTTTTGAGATATCGAATAAAATGCATTTTACAAAAAAAATGTTTTTCTTTTTTTTTATTATCGAAATTCGATCTTTCAGTTTTTTGATATTTTGAAAAGACTACGATTTTTTGGGGGGGAATTCAAGGAGAGGAAGAATCAATTTCTTTTCTTGCATTTTCTAATTTTTCCACGTTTTGAAAAATTTGGGGTTTTTTCGCTTTTCTATTAAATAAAGAATGAATTTTTCCTAATATAATAATTTGCTAAAAGAATTATTTCTTAATGAGTTTAATTATAAGTGAAGGAAAATATTAGATTTGCCGTTTTATTTTATAGAAAATATAAAAAATACAATAATTATAACACAAAAAATAGGAAGAAATATTGATCAGCTGCCATCTTACTAATCAATATCTTCAATTATTGTTTCCTCGTCAACAAATAAATCTTCTATTTCTTCATCAATGGATTTTTTTGTGTTTTTATCTATCAACGATTTATACCAGGAAATTTCTGCAGAAGCTAAATTTCTATCTCTGAAAAATTGATAAATTGACATTAATTTATTTTTAAAAAATCGATTCTTTAAATGAATTAAATTCTTGGGGGGAAAATTTATAAACTATAAAATCAATTCGAATCTTGCTGAAAACTGAATTATAAATTTTTCGAAAATAATTGAAATCTTGCTAAGAATGTAATTAAAATTTTCGAGAAAATAATTGAAAACAATTCAAATTATGATGAGAATTTAGCTAAAATTTTTGAGAAAATAATTCAAGAATTTTCGGAAATTTCAATAAAATTCTAAAAAATTGTAGTTATTTCCAAAAAAAATGTTAAAATTAAAAAATCAAAATTTTAACCTACAATTATGAACAGAAACGATTTATTTAAAGAAAAGTGAAAAGAAATTCTTCGTAAAATTCAATTATTAAACTAGAATTTCAAAAAAAATGTTAAGAAAATCTTCTAAATAATTGAAAATTTGTTATGAATAATTTTAAAGACATTTTAATTATAAATTTATTTATTCGAAAGAATTAAATTGTTTTTAAGATATTTTATTATAATTCCTGGAATGATTTCGATTATTTAAAGAAATTGTAATTAAATTCTGAGAATTTAATTATTTTTCAAAAAATTTAATAATACTTAAAAAAACCAAAAATGTTTAATAATCAAAATTACAAATAAAAACGATTATTTTTCAAAAACAAAAAAAAATTGTTCATAAAGGTCAATGACTTTTAAATTTTTCAATTAAATTTACTAAATAAACTTTATTATTTTAAAAAAACACGATAAAATTCTTCAAAAAAATTGAATTAAAATTTTCAAAAATTGTTTTGAAATTCTTCTCAAGAATTTTATTAAAATATTCGAATTTTTTTTCATTAACAGAGTTTCGACTTATTTTAAATAATAATAATAATAATTTTAATAAACTTCCTCACGGGAATTCAATTATTTTTAATACAATTTTAATAAGATTAATAAAATTCAATTATCAGAATTTTTGATAAAATTGAAAAATTCTTCGAAGGAATTCAATTATTTTCAAATTATTTAGTAAAAACTTTAGCAAAAATTCGATTATTTTTTAATGTAAGAATTCAGAACATTTAAAGAAACATAATTTAAAAAGTTATAAAATAATATGAAAATTGGGTCAAATTTAGAAATGGAAAATTAATTTCAGATAAAATTGTTTCTAGAATATTGTAATTATAAGTTTGATGAAAAATAAAAATATTCTGCTTACGTTTTCAAAAAAGCGTTTTGTGGTTTTTTTACTGGATTCCATCCGCTCACTGGATTATTATTTGCAACCATTAATCCTCTGACACAAAATGATAATGAGACTTTGTTTAAATTCAAATCCTGTAAAAAAAAATTAATAAAAACATTGATTTTATTTTTCTTACTTTTCATTTTGTTGTTGTAAGAAAAAACTAAATTGTAACAATAAACAATGTTGCAAGTTTCAAAGTAAACAATAAATATTTTTTACTTTAAAATTTGAACGCTTTTTAAAATTTGTTCAAAAAATTTAAATTAATTTTAATTTTTTTAATCATCTTACCCGCCATTCGGATGTTAGAACATCGGCTGCACTCAAAATATCGGAACTTAATTCGGCTCTTTCGATATCTCGCATTGTATTTAAATAATTTTCATGTAGAAAATGGACGAAATTTGCGGCTTGCGATTGAAAAAATGCCGCAATATCGTCTGGATTATGAAAGAATTTTGTCGAATTCCCCTCGTTAATTCCTGTAAATTTTTGTTTTTCAATTTTTCAAGTAATTAATAGTTAATTCAGATTTCTTTTTGCAAATTTTAATATATAGAAGATTATATTTTTACTCTTTGGATTTATAACTCTTCCAACTCCATGAAGTAGAGTTAAAGTCTCCTCTCGCACCTCGCATGTACTTTTTGCTACGATGTCCGGTACTTGAAACACAGAGAACACAATTTCTTTTCACAAAAATATCTTTTAAAGAAACAATAACTATTTTCAAATTATTCTTTATTATATTTATAAAAATATAGTTTAAAACAATAGTTACAAAAAAATATTTTCTAAAAAAAACTAAAACTACTCTTTAACAAAAAGAACTGTTCTTAAAGTATTTTTCATGAAAAAGAATAGTTTAAGAACAGTTATTTTTGTTGAAGAATAGTTTTACTTTTTTTGTAAAAAATATTTTTTCAAATAGTTAAAAATATATATTCTGTTTTCGATAGAAATTAGTTTATTTAAAATGATAAATTCTTTACCCTTTAATGAGGCGAAGATAAGATTTAATACGGCGCTTCTTACATCTCCGATGTGATTAGCGAGTGTTTCGTTTATTTTTTCCTGTGTAACATTCAAAAAATGACTCGCTTTTCCATTGAGAATTTTCGAAAGTCGCTCTAAGGTTTTCTTCATCGCCACTTGTGTTGTTGCGTTTATACTAAACGGAAAAAATCAAAATTCAATTTCCAATTAAAATTAATTTTTTGATTAAAAACTTAAAAATTCTGAACTTTGAATTTAAATTTACTTTCAATTCTATTTAACTCAATTTACCAAATTTACTTTCAATTTTATTAAATTCAATTTACCGAATTTATTTTAAATTATTTTAAATTTACTAAATTAACTTTTAACGCTTACTTTATCACATCGATGCCAAATTTTTCTCGAACATTCGCTCCGAATACAGTTTGCATTACTCTCGAGTTTCCGGTTTCCGTATTAATGAAAACGAGCGGCTCTCTTCCGTATTCATTGTACCTTCTGAAAAATATTTCCTTCATCATGTATTCAAAATTAATTTAATTAAATAAATTATTCTAAATTCTATTTTATCATATTGTAAATTAAATTCTATTTTATCAAATTATAAATTAAATTCTATTTTATCATATTATAAATTAAATTCAATTCTTATAAGCAAGAAATTTAAATTAAATTAAAATTTAATGTATAATAATTAAATAGGCAAATTAGTTAAATTCAAATTTTACCAAAGAGTAAATTAAATTTTTTTTGAATTCTAATTATATTATAAGAAAATAATTTACTCTAAAACAGAGTGAAATCCTTCTTTATCATCTAGGAAAACATTTGGCAATTCTTTCACTAACAACAAACGTCTTGAATTGTTACTTAATACTGAATTATATCGAGTCGCTCGTATTAAAAATTCCTCGAATTTGTCCCCTTGTCTCATAATTCTATCTGTAGGGAGAACAAAAAATAATTCAAATTTTAATAAATAAATGAAAAAGTAATAAAATAAACGAAGATATTCAGACATTCTTTGTCTGAATGGCTTCGTTTATTTTATTATTATTATTATTACCACTCGGACCTCAAAAAAATTAAATAACAAATAAAAAATTAAAGAAAATGTATTTTTTTATTAAAAAAAAAAATATATAAAAACAAATTCTCACTATTTTCATCCATAAGCTGATCCAGTGGCATTATCCATTCGGTGATATCAAAACTGTATTCTTTGGCAATAACGCGAATCGCTGCAGTTTTTCCACAACCCGATGGACCGGAAATAATTAAAATACACGGTTTTCCTCGACTCGTTTTACTCTCGATCCATGAGGAGATTTCTTGCTGTTTCTGTCGACTGATTGCCAAATCAGACGGAATATTTGGATAGCAAGCTGACATTAGTAATGCAAGACTGCTAATATTTTCCTTTTTTATTAGAAATTCCTCGGAATATTTTCTCGTCATACTCCTCTTTGGTGGACTGTCTGGCGATTTTATTGGCATTGAGGCATTTCGTTTGAATTTTATCGGCGTTTTCGAAGGTGGACAATCAAACGAAGGCAGAACCCAGGCACTTTTCTGAGGGAAAAAAGAATAGAATTATTTACTTTAGAAACTTTTTTTTTGGAAAAAAAAATTATTTATCATCTCTGTTTTTAAAGATAAATATTTTTTTTTACAATATTGACAAAAACTTCTTATTTTTTTTTAGCATTTTCATTCGAAAATTAAGATTTTTTTTCTAGTAAATGATGTGAAATTAAAAAATCGAAGAATGGTTTTTTAATAAAATAAACAAAAAGAAGAAAACAAGAATTCTTTGTTGTTATGCAAATTACAAAATTTTTTATTTTCAAATATAAATTTTAAAAATAATTTCATTGTCGAAATTAAAAAAATTCACTTATTAAGTACAAAATAAATTATAATTGTTCATATTTTTTATAATAATATAATTTTAGAATATAATAAAGAATAATAATTAAAAATCTTAACAAAATAAAATTTTATTGACAAGTCTAACCTATAAATTTCTAACCTTCAAAACAAACATTTAAAATAACGGAGAATTTGTTATAATTTAGTAGAACTTAATTTTAATAGAATTTTGACATTGATAATTTCCTTTTATTTTAGTTTAATAAATCGTTTATGATTGTTATTAATTTTATTAGTTTTTTTTCTTAAAACTGAAAACATATATACTTTTTAGCGTATGTCTCACAATTTGTAAACTTTACCTTGGGTTGTGACATTTTGATTTATTTTCAAGAAAACACTGGTTATTTTAACACAAAACAAAGCAAATAAAGATAAATAATTTCATTTTAACAATCGAAGAGTGTTATTTTTGGATAATAATAACAAATTTCTGCATTTTAAATTATCAATATCAATTTTGTTTACAAAATAAAGCGGTTATTTTTTGAACTGAGTTGTAATGTCGATTTGCAGGTTTCTTCATTATCATCTGACGTTAACGTCGTAAAGTGCTGTTTTTATTACAAAAATCTGGTTTTTTACATGTAAAAATGGTAAAGTAAAATACAACTTCGCATCTTCTCAAAAAAAAACCTTATGAATAAAACTTTTCAACTAAAACACGATGTATTTACTGTAAAAAAGCGTAGTTTTCCCAAATTTTTGCGTTACAACGTTAACATAAGAGGATAATCACAAGTTCGAAAAGCAACCACTGTCTACAATGCTACTTGACCTACAGGGCGACAGCCAAAAACCAACCAATCAACCATTTTACAATAGAGATTTTATAAACTGCGTATCTTATAGTTTTTTTGATACACAGAAAAAAAGGGCAGAGTCAAATTATCTCCATTTCGATCGAAAATTAAAGAAAATAAAGTTCTCTCGTTAACTCAGCGACAGAGAATATAGGTAAAAACATTATTGTGTTTTTATCATCGAGAATATTTTCAAGTAAATTCAATGGTAATCAGGAAATAAATGAGATAACCTCAACCCTGCCTGCGCTTCTCTATATTCAGTGTTCTTCTTTATTAAAAAAAAAAAAGAGTGAGTGAGAGAGAAAAAAGTGAAATAAGGAAGTGATTCAGAAACATCTGCTTAAGTTTAATTATCAATTTTGATTGATATTTTTTTTCTGTAATAAAAAAAACCATCATGGCAACCCAGTTTTTACAGTGATTTGTTAAGAAAGATTGATTTGGAAATCATCTTATGAAATCCCAACGTTTTTACACAAGACCGCTAATCCATTTTTGGTAAGATAGTTTCTCTCGTTTAATTAAGAATTCCACATTTGGACACGAAATGATTGATTTTACAGAAAACAAATGGAAGTTTGTTCTCAAAAGTTCAATTGACTTTTTTAAGAGTTAATTTTAACGGACTTAGTCTTTTTTTTTAAACGTAAATTTTTTATTCAGTGCGTCTGTTTCTAAGTTCAAATTTATCGATTTTCCAGAAGAAACAACAAAAAAAATGTGTAGAATTTAATTGAAAATATTAACCTTTCTTCCACATTTTCTTCGTTTTGTTTCATTGCATTCCGAATAATTAGAATTTACAAGTTTATTTATTATTTGGGAATTTTTTTGTTTTATTCTAAAACCTGATTTTGGAATAAGAAATAAATATATGAAAAAAATATTTTCTTCAGGTGTTAGTTTACTTTTAAAGAATCGATTTTTTTTTGTTCTGGAGTTGTTCTCTTTTAATTCGTTTATTTCTTTTTTGTTTTTGAACAAATTTGACTGTAATTGCAGTCGGTGATTTTTTTTTTCAAATTTGTAGTAAAAATAATTTTGGGAATTTTGGTTTTATGTTTCAAAGAAATGTTGTTCTGTGTGTAAAATTTAATTTTCTTGAATAATTTTTTTTTTGAAAAATGTCTTAAAAACTTTTTTCGAAAATCGCAGATTAAACATGAGTTCGGGAAGACCAATTAAATGTGTTGTTGTGGGCGATGGAACTGTGGGAAAAACTTGTATGCTGATATCTTACACAACAGACAGTTTTCCCGGAGAATATGTGCCTACAGTGTGAGTATCTTCATTTTTTTGCAAATTAAACAAAAAAAAAAAAAAAAAAAAAACAGTAATAATGTGTTTTTTTCAAACTTTGAAGCGTGAAAAATGAAGGAGAAGAATTTACTTGGCACTTAACAAACTGAAGACTAAATAGATTATTTTTATGCGAATATCTCAATGATGTGACACTTTCTCTTCTTGTTTTTTTTTTTATTATTATTTTTTGTCACATAAGTCTTCCTAAGAACAGTATAAACTAGGGTGTCTATTAATAGTTTAGCAGGGCTCACAAACACCCTACTCTTCACAGGAAGCAATTCGTTTCACATTATCTTTTTGCTTGTCTTCCTTTCTCTTTAATGATTAAAAATAAACTCATTCTTTCTCAACGTAAAGATAATTTTCCAAAGACACCCTCAAGTCATTTACTATTTTAATTCGAGGGGGGGAATTTAAATAGAAAAGGAAAGAGAGGAACTAATGAATTTTGGAGTTTAGTTAAACATGAAAGTGCCTTTAAATCTAAATCGAGAGAAAATTCAGATTTTTAGTCAATTTAATTTTTCCCTTTTATTTATTTTTCTAAACAGAGACAAAAAAAAGGTAATGGAAATTACAAGCTTGTCATAGGTCAGGAAAATCAGAAAAGAAGTCAGGAATTTTGTTCAAAAGATCTGGAAAAAAAATTGAACAAAATTCTTCACAGAAATTCAATTATTTTTAGGAATTATTTATTGAGTATCTTAGAATTTTCGAATTTCTCGGGTAAAATTGATTTGTAAACAAATAGATTTGAAAATTCTCAAAGAACATTTTTTCAAACATAATTATTAAAAATTACTATTTTCAATAATTATGTTTGAAATTAAAAATTACTATTTTTAATAGTTATGTTTGAAATTAAAAATTTGTTTAATAATTATGTTTGAAAAAGTTAGAGAAGAAGTTTAGTTAAAAATTGTAGAAAATAATAATTGAATTGAAATGATGAAAATAATTTTGAACAATAAAGATTAGATTTAGAACAATAAAGAATGAAATAAATTAATTGACAATGTTTTTTTTTTTTGAAATTTGCAGATTTGACAATTATTCAGCTCCAATGGTGGTGGATGGAATTCCAGTGAGTTTGGGATTATGGGACACTGCAGGACAAGAGGATTACGATAGATTGCGTCCTCTTTCATATCCGCAGACAGACGTGTTTCTCATTTGTTTCTCAGTGACAAGTCCCTCTTCCTTTGAGAATGTGACTAGTAAATGGTATCCAGAAATTAAGCATCATTGTCCCGATGCACCGATGATTCTCGTTGGGACAAAAATTGACTTGCGAGATGATCGCGAAACACTCACTGCACTCGCCGAACAGGGACTCAGCGCTATTAAACGTGAACAGGGACAGAAACTTGCGAACAAGGTTATTCATTTTTCAAAAATATTTTCAATTTTCAAATTCATGTAATTGAATATCATCGAATTATTGCAAAGAATTTTATTAAAAAATTTGATAATAATAGAATTTTATAAATTTTATAAAATTTTATTAAAATTTTTTACAAATCCTAATTCAATATTCTTTTGAAGAATTTAAGTCTGAATTTTTTTTTAAACTAATGGAGTTTCTTTAAAAATATTAATCGAAAATTTTGAAAGCAATTGGATTTTATGAAGAAGTATTTTATTAAAATTGTATTAAAAATAATTGAATTCTTGCGAAGAATTTTATTACTATTTATAAAAATAATTGAATTCATCCGAAGAATTTATTAAAATTTTAAAAAAGAAATGAATTTTATGTTAATATTTGAAGATTTAAATTCTTTCGAATCTATTAAAATTGTTTTGAAAATAATTAAATTCTTTTCAAAAAATTAATTGTATTAGTACAGAAAATATTTGAATTTTATTAACAAATTTTAAAACAATAAAATTCATCATAAATTCAATTATTTTCAATAAAATTTTTACATAAATTTCAATTATTTTTAAAAAATTTTAATAAAATTCCATGTAAAAGTTTAATTAAAGAAATTCAATTGAAATTTCAAAATCTTTCGACAAATTTTATTAAAATTGGTTTGCAAATAATAGAATTTGTTTAGAAGAATTTTAATAAACATTCTCAAAATAATTCAAAATTATTGAATTGTTATTTGCTTTTTTGTTTCTTAAATTTTTTTAATAATTTTTCTTTTCAAATATTTTCAATTTTAAAATTAATGTATTGAAAATCATCGAATTATCGCAAAGAATTTAATGAAAAAATTTAATAATAATAGAATTCTGTCTCAAAATGTTATTAAATTCTCGTGAAGAATTTTATTAAAATTATATTAAAATTAATTGAATTCTTGCGAAGAATTTTATTACTGTTTATAAAAATAATTCAATTGTTCTGAAGAATTTATGAAAATTAAATAAATTAATTTTATGTCAATATTTGAAGACTAAAATTCTTTCGAGTCTGTTCAAATTTTGTTGAAAATAATTAGATTTCTGCAAAAGATTTTACTATTTATAAACATAAATGAATTATTGCAATAAATTTTACTATTTATAAAAATAATTGAAATGTTTCGAAGAATTTATTAAAATTTTGAGAAATAAGTAAATTGATATGAAGAATTTTATAGAAATAATTGAAAATAAATTAATTTTATGTCAATATCTGAAGACTAAAATTCTTTCGAGTCTATTCAAATTTTGTTGAGAATAATTAGATTTTTGCAAAAGATTTTACTATTTATAAACATTAATGAATTATTGCAATAAATTTTACTATTTATAAAAATAATTGAAACGTTTCGGAGAATTTAGAAATATTCTGAGAAATAATTAAATTGGTATAAAGAATTTTATAGAAATAATTGAAAATAATGAAATCTTCTTTTTCTTTGTTATAAATATTTTGAACATAATTGAATTATTTTTAAAGAATTCAAAAATTTTAGTTGAAATAGAATTTTATGGAAATTTTTGAAAATAAATTCTTTCGTGTAATGTTAATTAAAATGGATTAAAAAGTAATTTAATTTCTTCAAAGAATTGTAGTATTTATAAAAATAATTGAATTGTTTGGAAAAATTTATTAAAATTTTAGGAAATAAATAAAATTGATGAAAATATTTAAAAATATTTGAATTCATCCGAGGAATTTAATTTGAAAATGTTTTGAAAATAATTGAATTCCTGCCGAGAATTTTACTATTGACTTATTTATAAATTCACTTCTTGCGAAGTATTTTACTATATTTATAAGAATAATTTAATTACTTCCAGGGATTTATTAAAATTTTAGAAAAAAATTGAATTTTCTCGAAGTGTGTTAAAAATATTTCTACAAATTGATCTCTTCGGAGGAATTCAATTAAAATTGTTTTAAAAATAATTGAATCTTTGTAAATATTTTACTAATCAAAAAATTGAATTGTTTATAAAGATTTATTAAAATTTTAGAATATTATTGAATTCCTTCTTGAAATTTTATTAATATTTTTAAAATACGAACAGTAATAATTAATTTTGTACTTAATAAGTGAATTTTTCACATTTTCACTATGAAATTATTTTTAAAATATTTATATTTGAAAATAAGAATTTTGTAATTTGCATAAAAATAATAGTAACAGAAACAGTTGCTAGTTCTTAATAAATAATTAAATATAGATTAACAAATTTAATTATTTTCAGAAGATTTTCGAATTATTAAAATTTTTCAAACGTCCAAGTTCATTGAAATTTCTAATTAAATTCAATTTAACATTGAAATTTTATAAAATTTCATATTGATACCGTTCAAAGTTAATTTATTTATGAGAATTGTAAACACAATTCCTTTGAAATTGAATTAATTTTGAAATATTTAAGTAAAACTATTAATTAAATATTTTATTTTTTTTTATGATAGTTGCTCAAGATTTAAGTTTATTTAAAAACAAAATTTTTCTCAGAAATTGTAATTTTATTTTAGTCGAAATTTGTATAAAACTATTTTTTTCCTGTTTTCAATAATTATTTGAAAATATTCTAATAAATAAATTTTGCAAATATTCTAGTAAATAAATTTTGAAAATATTCTAACAAATAAATTTTGAAAATATTCTAACAAATAAATTTTGAAAATATTCTAACAAATAAATTTTGAAAATTCAGATAAGAGCTGTTAAATACATGGAATGTTCAGCACTCACGCAACGTGGATTAAAACAAGTTTTCGACGAGGCAGTTCGCGCTGTATTACGACCCGAACCACAAAAACGTCGTCAACGAAGGTGCTCACTACTGTAAGCAAAACGAAGACGAAACAAAACAAAAACCCCCCAACAGAAAACTAAAAAGTAGGTAAAGAGAAAACGAACAAACAAACAAACAAACAAACAAACAAACAAAAAAGGTATAAAATCATCGAAAAATCTAGTATCTTCTAGACTTAACTCAATTATTTTACAAGTTCGATGAAATAATATTTCCACTGTACTTTTCTTTTAAATTTTTTTTTTCGTTTTTCAATTAACTAAAACTTTCACGCACCGTTAATTTTCTTTCTTCCCAATTTCCCCCGCAGCTTAAAACAAAAACAATTTCTCCATTAACGTGCCATAATTTTTTTTTTCTTAATGGCAATTCTACTTAATGGTGCATATTTAGAATGTAATTTCAAAAAAAAACCAAGAAAAAAATAAGCAAAAAAAAAAAACTAGTTTGAAAAGAAGAATAAGAAAAACAAGTTTATTATAAATATCAAGAGTAGAATTGTGGTCAATAGTAAAAGCTTTAAACTTTTAACGTTACTTATAGAGTGCCAGTTTTTTGAATATTATTTCTGTTTCAAGGAAGAATGGAACATTTTTTAAATATTTAATTACATGTACAATTAGAAGTATAAAGTTTGAAAGCATTTTAATTAGAAGTTTACAGAGTATAGAGAGCAATAGTTGGTATATTATATAAATTGTGCCATAGAAAATGAAAATTCGTTTTTAGCACTTTTTTCAGAATAAAATAATTGTTTTCTTGAAGAGAAAAGAAAAGAAATTAATAATAATATTAACGAGGACACGTGAATATTTTCTACAATTCGTATTCAAATGATGAATTATTTTCTATTTTTCAAAATAATTATTATTTTCAGAAATTCAATTAATGATTTAAAAAGCAGGCGAAATTTGGACTTTAGAAAAAGAAATTAACTCGAAAATTTAATAATTAGTTATTGAAATAATAATTAAAAATCTGAATAATAATTAACTTTAAAAAATCCACGTGAAAAATTGTACGGAGTCAAAAAAAAATCTACTGTCGAAATGAAAAGAATTTTAGAAAATATTTACGCGTCGCAATAAAGTACATACTTTTTCATATGTACGATTTTTCGCTCAAAGAAGTTTTTACTTTATATATATAAATTATAGAATATATATATATATATGTACCATAAACAATTATTTTCACGAATACAAGCAATACTGCCATATTTAATATGCTTACGAGACGAACTGATTTTTATACGTAATTGAAAGACTTCGTAAATACTTTTCAGTATCTACTGTGAATTTTTTTTTTCGCCTAGAATTCTTAAATTAAAAAAACTGAGAAATTCTAGAGTCACTTTTCTGATTTTTTTTAATTATTTCTTTTTGTTGCTAAATTTAAATTTAAAGTTTCAGAATTTTTTTAACTCTTCTTCTAGAATTTTTACAAAAAAAGTAAAACTTTGAAATGGTAATAGAATAAAAAAGGGGGAGATAAAAATAAAAAGAGAAAAGAATACAAGTACTAGAAAGTAAGAATCGCAAAAAAAAAATAAATTAAATGCTGTGTAAATTTCGTCAGGTAAAGATTATTTCTTATTGTCTATTGTTTTTGTACTTTTAGACAAAGAAAAAACAGAGGTAAGCAATAAGAAAAATCATTTTTACTCCTTTAGATTCATTTCTCGTTTTCGTTTTTCTTTTCTTTGAAAAACAGAAAGAATTTATTGCTATTTTTTTGGGAAACGAGAGGAAAAAAAAACTTTGTGGTCAGCTTCTTTTTAGACATTAGTTTATATTTATTTAGTATTATTTTTTACATTTTTTCTTCTTTTTTTATTTAATTTATTGAATTTTTTATTTTATTTATTTTTTTGTTGTTGTATTTTTTCCTTTTTTTTGCATTAATCACTTTTTTGCAAAGGACCAAAAACCGAAACGAATGCGAGAATTAAATCTGTGATTGACAACTATTTTTCATAATTCCATCATTTCAGATCACAAAAATGAGGGAATTTTCGAAAAAGAAACACGAATGTGTAGAGAAACGAATTAATATTTTTGCGATTATTCACAAATTTATTTTACGAGCCACTTAAATAGAGAAAAGAAAAAAAATGGTGTATAAACTTTACCTCATTAAGTTAAAGCAAGAAAATAATCAAAAGAAAATTATCTACTCTATTGTATGATACAATTTAAAGAGGAAGGGAAAAAATAGAACGAACAAAGTTTTTCTAAAAAAAACAAAAACAAAACTATCAAGAAATCTCAGAAATGAACCTATTTTTCAAATTTCCGAATTTTTTTTCTCACAATTTTTTTTTCAGAAAACTATATAGATAATATAATTAAAAAAAACTTTTTTCTTATTCAGAAAACTATAGGAACTAATGTGAAAAACTAGTTGAACTAATTTTTTTATTTAAATAATATATTTAAATATAAAGCAAAATATGACATTTTTAAAATGTTAAATGACATATTTTTCAATGTGAAAAAAATATCGTGTTATTACAAGAAAAAAAGAAGAAGAATACGAAAAATAATTTTCATAATTCCTGAATGACTATCTTTATGTGTCTAAAGTAAAATATAAGATTAAAATGAAACTACTGAGAAAAATATTCAAATAAAAACTCGTTACAGCTTGCTAAATGTATATACTGTAGAATAACAAAAAAAAATAATTTCAATTTGAAGAAAAGAAACAAAAATGCCTTGCAGCTGGTCTCAATTACCCAAAAAATTTAAGGACTTTCGATCTATTGGTATTTTTACAAAACTAATATTATTAATTATCATTTTTTAAGAACTTTTTCCAATTCATTAAATTTTTTGAATTGAGGGAAAATATTTTTTTTTAAATCATTTTTGATTAATTCGATTAAAATTGAACAGAAAGTGAAAATAAGTAAAACAAAATGGATGTAAATTTAATTTATTCAGTAAAATGTAATTAACTCGATGAAAATTGAGTAGAAGGTGAAAATAAATTTCTGGAAAAAATGTAAATTAAAATTAAAAAAAAATAGTGAATTGGATATTTTCTGTAAAATAATTCGATTTAAATTAAAAAGCGAGAGAAAATTAAAATCTGAAATAAATTTTAGCAAATAATTTTAGTAATAATTAATTCGATGAAAATTGAATAGAAAGTGAAAAGAAAATTCTGGAAAACTAAATTAAAATTAAAAAAAAACCAGTGAAATTGATATTTTTTGTAAAATAATTCGATTAAAATTGAATACAAAAAATAAAAATAAAATTCTGGAAAAAAATTTGGAGTGAAATATATTCAAGTAAAATAATTCGATTAAAATTTAATAGAAAAAGAAATCTGCAAAAATTGATTTTTTTTCTTTATTTGCTACTAAAAAAAGATATTTTAGTTTTGAAATTATATCAATAAAAGATCGAATTTCCTTAAATAGAAAAAAAATTTTCTCGTCTTCTTTCTTAAATTGTTTCTTAAGAAAAATCTCATTTTTCATTTCTAATTAATAATTATTATATACGATTACGAGAACTTAGGCCTTTTATGCATCTAGATAATCAATTATATGAAGAAAAAAAACATAAAAATTTCATTCAAATGATTCTTTTGAAAGCGAGAATATAAATAATCCTTTTTTTTGGTGCTTTTTACGTGACATTTTTTTCGAAAAATAATATTTTTAACAAACAAGAAAGAAAAAAAAATTTTTTTCTCAAAAAGAATAATTCTTTTTCACATTTTTTTTAAAAAGTACAAGCGAACATTATTATTTTTGCGCTCAAAAGTGCTCGACCAAAGTAATAATTTTTGCAAACTTTCTCTTTTACTCTCAAACGCTTGAACATTGATTCTGAATTTTGTTCTTTGAAAATTGCCAATTTTTTTTTCAATTCCTGAATTTTAATTTCTAGTTGAAAATATTCATTCTCTAATAACAAGGCAGGGAATATTTTAAATAAGGAAAGTAAAATTTAGAAACTAAAATTTAAACCGTTAGGAAAAGAAAAATTAGTTAATTATATTAATAAAAATTAATAAAATTAATAATTCTAATTATTTGCATTTTTTTTACTAATAATTAAATAATTTAGTTGAGAAATGTAGGAAAAAGATTTTTCTCTCTTTGCGTTAGTTTTTTTGCAATTGGATAAATAAATAAATTGTTTTATTAATTTTTTTTCTTTGCGGATTTTTGATAACAAAATTCAGAGTCTTTACAAGGTTTTTTTGATTTAGTGACAAGAAAAAATGGAAAACAAATGAGATAATTGCTCTGCAGAACAATTTTTGTATTATATTAGTAATTAATATCATAATTATGCATGTTTGCATTTATTGTATATTATTAAAAAAAAAGGGGAAGAACAAAAATAGTGCATTTATTCAATAACTGAATAAACACTTTTACAATTTTTACAATCGATCATTTTTTTTTTATTGTGTAATTATTAATTTTTTTGGTACTACACAAGAAGGTTTGTGACAGCAGCTAAAAAAATAGTTTAAGAATTATAATAGTAGTTGTACAATTCAAATGAAGCCTAAGAATATTTTAATTTATTTAAAAGAAAAAAAAGAAAACAAGAAGAAGAAGAGGGTGAAAAACGAAAAAAAACGAAAGTGAAATCGAGCTTTGAAGCTAAACTAATGTAACCGTATAATTATTTATAATTTAAGTCTCTTTCAGTGTGTTTCTTCCGTTAATTTGTTTTCCCATTGTATGCGCATTTTTTTAAAAAAAAAGGAATTTGCACAATTTTCCATTTTTTACGTTTCCTTTTTTTATAATAGCACAAAGTGTTCATTTTTTTTAGAAGCAAAAAAAAAATGGTGTGAATTTTTTTTTTGTATTAGACTGATTTGATTTTTTGTTTTCAAATATTTGCTTCTGTAGAATTAAACGGAAAAAAAAATATTTCTGAAGTGTGTGTCAGCTAATGTGTTAAAAAATGTAAATACAAAAAGAAAAGTAATAATAATAATGCTTAGGAGTCAATGCGATTGAAAAAGGAATTGCCAGTAGCTGTCTTTTAAGAGAGAGAGAAAGAGAAAAAAAAATAACAGAAGGAAAAACAGAAAAAAGCAGAAATTAATTTGTTTGGATGAAGAAAAAAAATTTAACTCGATATTGCTTTAAACCAAAGTTTGCATGCCTATTATTCGCAATAATAAATTATTATTATTATTGTGTGACATTTACGAATTTTTCACTGCGCGTATTGCAAATAATTCCACAAATGAATTTAATCAATTGTAAAAAATATTCTAGTCAGCGTGAATCTGCTTTTCAAGTTTTATTTGCAATAAAAAAAAAATTGAAATTTATTTTGTATTTTTATGATAATTATAAGAAAGTCGTGACAACCTCAATTATCAGCATACGACAAATTTTATTATTATAATTATTATTATTAATAATATTATTATTATTATTATTATTACTATTATTACAATTATTATTATTATTATTATTACAAAGCGAGGCTATTGAACATGATTTTTTGTTTGAAAAAAAAACTGTAAATTATTCTGGGAATATTTCAGTAGAATGTATGATTGTATAGTACGATAACAACGATATTTTTAATTATAATTTCGATTTTTGATGTAAAAAAATTTTTATAAAAGTAGACAACGCAATCAAATGCAATTTTTTTCAATTTTTTGCGAAACAATCGATTGTAAAATTATCTTAATTAAGGAAAATTTACGTTAATATTTATTAATAAATTTCTTAATTAGGAAAAATTCACGTTAATATTTATTAATAAATTATTAATATTAATTAAATAATTATTATTAATAAATTTCTTAATTAAGAAAAAATTTACGTTGATATTTATTAATAAATTATTAACGTAATTATTCATTATTATTAATAAATTTCTTAATTAGGAAAAATTCACGTTAATATTTATTAATAAATTATTAATATTAATCATTAATTATTATTAATAAATTTCTTAATTAAGAAAAATTTACGTTAATATTTATTAATAAATTATTAACGTAGTTATTAATTAATTTCTTAATTAGGAAAAATTTACATTAATATTTATTAATAAATTATTTAAAATTCAAAAGTTTCGAAACAAAAATCGATTGTAAATTATTTAATTCATTAATTAGGGAAAATTGACGATTCTTCGATTTAAAATAACAATAAATAAGAAAATATCGAATAAATTATTTTATGTATTTAACTGTTTATTTTTTTTTTTTATCAAATAAGTAGGATAAATATTATGGAATAAATTATTTAGCTGTTTAATTATTTATTGTTAAATAAATATTGTTCAATAAATATTGTACAATAAATTATTGTACAAAATAATTTCGATATTGAATATTGTAAGTTTAATTAATATTTCAGTTTGAAAAGGAATGTAATTTTATTGCGTCGACTATAAAACTGAGATAGGCACTAAAAGAAAATAAAAACAATATTACAGGCCTCGAAATTAATAATTTACTTCTAATTATTCATTTGCAAAATTGCAAAAAAAAAAGTGAATGAATAAAAATAACATTAATCTCGTACTGCATGTCTACACACGATATTAGGAAGCATTTATTTTTTATTTATAATGTATTTTCAAGAAACTTTTTCAAATAAACTCTCTACAATACTGTATTTTTTAATAATATTTAATAATTATTTTTACCACTTTCGACGCAGTTTTGGGAGAAAGAATGTAAAGTATTTTTACATTCTCAGCAGAGAAGATATTGCGGTTTTCTTTTATTTTTCATTTCATTTATATTTAATACTTTTTTCACTGGAAAAATATGCTTGGAATCTTGTACGACAGAAACATTATTTAAAATTAAAAAACAATTTCGAAAAGAAGACATTGTTCTCTGACAATCACGAAATCTGTCATTTTTTAAGGTTATGTTTACAAACTTATAAGTATCGCCTACTTCGTGAGTATCGCAATATTTATTATAATTTTACAATGTATTAATATAAGTTTACTTGATAAATAGCTTAATTACATTAGACTAAATGATTTACAATCATGTTCCAGTAATAAAACTAATTAATAATTGCTTTAATTATAATTATAGTTCAGGTAAAAACATCCTTTCGTCGAAACTGTCATCATTGGCCGGATTCAAATTTGCGCGCGGATTCGCGCTATTTACGCACTTAAATTAATTAATTAGAACAATTATTAATTATCTAATGTTGTATTATGATTGTAAATCATTTAGAAGGATAGCATTGGGTTATTTCTTGAATAATAGTTAATAATACAGTGCCATATATTATACTAGTTTTTAATTCCAAGTTTTTGAGGTTAGGAAAATGACATTCAAGCGCATTCAAGTCACGTGTGTAGTTCTGAAATCTTACAGTAGTTTTTTTTTATTTTACTTGTTATTCCCGTGACCTGCGGGAGAATAATTTTACAACTTGTCGTTTGTTGTAAATAAACAAAAAATTTGCATTATTATTTATTCAATTTATTTTCTAAAGCTGATAAAATTTGTTTTTGTACTTTTAAATATTCGCGGGGTGCAGGCGATGGAAAGAACAGCGTGAACATAGGCGATTGTCATTTTACAAATGGCCGCCGGCGGCTTTACAACAAGCAGAAGCAAATACGAACGGGCCACGTTCACAGAATAATTTTTCAACGACATGGCTTCCTTCTTATTGAATTTTCAAAGAAATATTAATTGTTTTTTAAGAAATGCACATTTATTACAGTATTTAATTGTTTTTATTGGACTATTCAGTGTTTCATTGGGTCTCTATGAGGATCAAATAGGAAAATTTGACTGGTAAATTTTTTCATAACAATTTATTTTTCATTTGCCTCTATATACAAATTTTTTTTTTGTGACATGACAATTCAATTTTTTTGTTTGTTTGGAAAGGAAAATTGAATGAAAATTTTCTTTTTGATTTTGTGAGAGTGTGGATGAAAAATTATTTACTAATTTAGAGGGTTTGAATTATTTTTGGGGTGTTTTTTTTTTAAATAGGAAACAAAGTTATGTTGGAAAAGTTAAATTTGCCAGTTTTGACACGGTGTCAACGACGAAAAAAATCATTGTCGCGACTGAAGAAAATGTCATCGCTGCTCTAAATCTCAAGTCAGGTGAGTGTCATTGGTGTCATTCGGCATGTAAATTGTATATTTATGAAGGTCTTCTATTCCTTTTTTCTTTAATCAAATATTACTGTCTATAAGTGTGTATTATTTTACAACACTTTCGTTTGTACTCGTACTTTTTAGTTATGAAGTTTGTTTTTATTTTTTTCAGTTATTAGAAGAAATATTGTTAACTTTCAAAGAGAAATTTGTATTTTGTTTTGAATATTTTTATGTTTATTATTTTTTTAAAGTGACGTTTTTGTTCGATTTTTAAAAAGGGGGAATTTTTATTTATGATGAATATTTCTGTGTAAGTAAATTTGATAGTTGAATTAATCAATACATTTTTATACGAGTCGTAGGGGACAATTATCTTTTAAGTTTTATAGTTATTAAATACAATAAAGTTAAATTGAAAATTATTTTAAACTATTTTCTAAAAAATCTTTTTTCCTTTTTTTATATTATAGAGAGAATTTTAATTTTCTCCCAAAGATTCATTTTTGGAAAATATTTTTATTTCTCAATGAGTGTAAACAATTTTTTTTACTTGTTTTACAATTTTTATTTACTTTTTAAAACTAGAAGAAAATAATTTAAAAAAAACATTAAAATTCTTTTCTCTTTTTTTAATAATTTCTCTTTTTTTAATTTTTTCTAATTTCTTTTTTTGTAAATTAATGAAATTTCCTTTAATTTTAGGTCAAATACTTTGGAGAAGAGTTTTAGAGCGAGGCAGTGGCGGCCGAATAAGGGCACTAAGCGGAATAGAAAATGAATTATTAATTTCTGTAAGTGGTGGTATACCAGCGATTGTAAGGGTTTGGGATTTGGCAAGTGGACATATTATAAACGAATGGCCATTGACAGAGAGAAACCCCGACAGGTAAATTTTCACATAATTAATTAAAAAATTAATTTCAATTTATTTTAATCAATTTAGAATTTTTTTTAGTGTTTTTTACGATATTTTTTTAAGATTACTATTTTCTTCAATAATTATTTTACACTTTATTATTTAAATAATAATTATATATATATATATATATATATATATATATAATATATATTCATTTGATATCTCAAATAACTATTTTTATTTCATTATTATTTCACCAGGAGGAAATGAAAAAGATGCGACTAATCGACTTTTTAGATTTTCGAGATTATTTTTTAGTAAAATGCGACTGAAGTTTTTGAAATTTTCAGAAAATTAAAGTTAAAGGAAAAAGTTTTAGTCAAAAAAAAATGTTCTCTTAAATTTATTTACAGATTTCTTTCAAATTTTTCAAAAAAAAACATCAATAACTTCTTTTTTAAATAAATATTTAATTATTATTTTTCCATAAGAATTAAAATTCTTCAAAAAATTCAAATTCAAACCTTTTTGAAATTAAACTACTTATAAAAAATTGTTATAAAACATGACCGAGTGAGAAAATCACTATTTTATATTATAAGATTTTATAAAAAAAAAGAATTTGAAAATAATTGAATTTCTAGCATTATTTTTTTTATTTATAAAGATAATTAAAATTTTGATAACAATTTTATTAAAATTCTTTGCAAATAATTGAATTTCAGAGAAGAATTTTATTATTTATAAGAATAATTGAAATTTTGAACAGATTTTTTTTTGAAAAATGTTTAAAAGTAACTGAATTTTGAAGAAGAATTTTGATATTTATAAAGATAATTGAAATTTTGAGAATTTAAAAAAAAATTCGAAAATAATTGAAATTCTGCGGAGAATTTTATTAGTTTTGAAAATAATTGAATTTCCATGATAAATTTTATTATTTATAAAACTTTGACGAGAAATTTTTTTAAAAAAATTTGAATGTAATTGGATTTTTGCAAAAAATTTCATTATTTTTGAAAATAAATGAATTTTAGAGAAGAATTTTATTATTTATAAAGATAATTGAAATTATGACAGGCGTTTTATTAAATTTTTTTTAAATAATTGAATTTTGGAAAAGAATTTTATTATTTATAAAAATAATTGAAATTTTGAACAGATTTTTTAAAAAAATGTTTAAAATATGTAATATGTAATTTTACCGAATCAATAGTTAGGAAGGAGAAATAATTTCAAAGAGAAATTGAAAGGAAATTCTAGTTATTCAGTTTTATTTTTTTTTTTCCTATATGTAAACGTAATGTATAAATTTTTTCAGAATTGACTCTCCATTTATATCATTTTCAACTGTAGGATTGTACGATATTAAAAGGTTCTTTTGAAAAATAATCTTTTCAATTTGCACCTCACTATAATCGACACTTTTTTTTTAATTAACAAAACACTGCAAACTCTTTTTTTTCTCTAAAAAAAAGAGAATTGATGTTGTAAATGGCAAATTGTATGTCATAATTTATTTTTCTTTAAATTTACTATTTTTTTATCTCCTTTTGAAATTTATGTTTGTATATTTATTTATAAAATTGTGTAATTTTATTTAGTTAAAAAATTATGTTTCTTTTTATTTACTTCTATTTGATAAATAATTTCTTTTTCTAAATAAATGAATTTGTCTGTGAAATATTTAATGGAAGAACAAATATTGTGTTGTTTTGATAAAGATTGTTCGAAATATGAATTATAAGACATTTTTTTTCTACTTTAGGATAGAGGACGTGAAATGGTACATTAAGGACGGTATTTTAAATCACATTCTACCGATTTTCAACAGCGGTGTTGAAATTACTTCATATGACAGTAAAACCGGAGAGAAACTGAAAACACGAACGGTTTCCGCTCCGTTTATAAGTCCAGAGACCGAGTAAGTTCTCCCTTTATTTCTATTTTAATTAAATTCTACTTTAGAATTTAATTCTAACTTTAAAATTTTATCTTTGATCTTACTTTAGAATTTCTACTACAATTGGTTCTATTTTTTTTTATTCTAAAACAAATTGTGATTTTTTTGGAATTTTCGATTTCAATCAAATAAAGCTCAAATTGGTAATAATATAGAATTTTATTTTTTTTAGTTTATAGAATTTGTTTCGATAGGCAAATAATAATTAGTAACGAATGGAAAACTTATTGAGGATAAGTTTATTGAAATGAAAACTTTTGTTTCCTCAGGTGCGTTTTAGCGGCGCCATATTTGGGCTGCTTGAAAGGCGAGAACGACTTGGCAATTCTCTTTTTAATAAATATATTTGAGCCAAATTCAGAGCCACAGACAATCACGATAAACAGTATATTTGGCGCGGGAGTTCAAAGTCCTTATCGTCTTGAATTAGTTCGCGGTGATAAATCCGCATTGATAATAAGCGCCGATGGCAATGCGAGGAAACGAATTCTCATCACTGAAAATGAGCCGACAATATTGGAAAAGGAAATTTCAGGCGATGCTTCCGTTTATATTGTTACCGTCGAAAAGGAGAAGGCCCTATTGGAAATGATCAATAAAAATGGCGTAAGCTTTTACAATTTATTAATTAATTAACTAATTAATTAGTTATAATGAATTATTTTTCAATAATTCTTTTTCCGTTGTTCAAATTAACGTTTTTTAATCAACGTTTTAGTAAAAAATAGTATTTTTCCATTTAAACTAGCAATTAATTCTTGTTTATTATTATTATTATTCATAAATTGAAAAAAAAAATTTCATAAGAATTTTATTATTCTCATAAGTAGTAAAGTTCTTTTGAGCAATTCTATTATTTTCATTACAATTTTAATAAAATTTCTACAATGAATATAAAAATTAAAAAAAAAAGATTGATTAAATTTGAATATTTTCAAAACATTTAATATAAATTCAATTATTTTCAACAATTTTGATGAGATTCTTTTAAAAAAAAATAATATTTTATAAAATTCTTTCAATTTCATCAATTTTTAAAAATTCAGATAAAATCCTTCCAAACAATTCAATTATTTTGATGAATTGTAAAATTCTCCGCAAGAGTTGAATTATTTTCGGAAATAATTAAACTTCTTCGCAAAGATAAAAATATTTTAATAACTAATAAAATTTGACAAAGAAATTCAATTTTTTTCATAAATAATAAAATGTTTCAAAGGAGTTTTAATTGTTTTCAATACAATTTTAATAAAAATTCTCGTAAGAATACATTTTTTTTTTAATATTTATTAAATTTGATTATTTAATAAAATTTCAATCTAAATTCAACTATTTTCAAAAATTTAGACAAAAATTTTTCGTAGGAATTCAATTTTTTTTCATAAATAATAAAATATTTCGGAAAAATTCAAGAATTTTTAGTACAATTTTAATAAAAATCGTTAATTTACAATTTATAACAAACACGATTATTTTAAAAAACGAAAACGAAATTCTTCTTAAATTTCAATTATTTTTTAAAATACTCAGTAAAAAATTGTTGGAGAAAACTTTACTGTTTGCAAGGAAATCTAAATAAATTCTCTTTAATATAATTCAATTATTTAAAAGAATTAAAAAAAATATTTTCAAAAATAAAATTATTTACAATACAATATTAATTACTTTTCTCGAAAGAATTCAATATTATTGAAAGAGATGTTTATAAACATTTCTGAAATGAATTTACCATTTATCGATATAATTGAATTGTTTGGAAGATTTTTTAAAAATGTTTTAAAATAATTTAATTTAACCCCTGAATTCAATTAAAATTGTATTTAAGATATTCGAATTCCAGTAAATCAAGCTTTGGTATTCAAAAATAAATTAAAAATCTGTAAAACGTGATGGAAATTTACAGGAGGGATAGAAACTTTATTTTTGAATTCCAAAGCAAAAATTTCATTATTCTTGAAAAATAAATGTGTCCTTGAATTGGATTTTGTTAAAAGTTTTTTAAATAATTGAACTACTGTGAAAAATTCCATTACTTTTTAATATAATTAAATTTTGTCGAAGAATTTTTACAAGATTTTAAAAAATAATTAAAATTTTTGAAGAAATTGATTGAAATTTTTATTAAAAATAATTGAAATCCTGATAAGAATTTTATTATTTACATTTTATGTAAATAAAAATTTTTTATGTTCTAATTCTTAGAATTTATTATTTATATAAAAGTAATTGAATTTCTTACAAAGATTTTTATTATTTATAAATTGAGTTAAGAATGTTTTTTACAATGTTATTGAAAATAATTGAATTCTTTACAAAATTCCATTAATTTCAAATTTGTTTGTAAATACTTTGCAAGAATTGTACTTATTGATGGAAAAGAAAAATTGTTTTTCCTTTTATTGCTGATGATAAACATTCTTAACATCTACGAATGTTTGTTTCTCTTAGTTTTTATTTTGTAAAATTTTTGTTTTACTTATTTAAAATCTAAATTCACAAATTTAGTTTAATTACATACATTTTTTTATTTAAAATCACAAATTTTCGATAATGTTTTGTAACTTGTTCTTTTTGAAAAATACAGGTAACCGAAGTGACAGCAACGGAACTTTCGAGTTTGAAACCATTGCCGGCATTGTCATTCACCACTAATCATAATTCATTGCAAGCGCCGATTATAATGGCGTCAATTTGCCCACGACAATCGAAGGGAATAATGTGTAGAAATCTTGTTTCGTCGGAGGATCATAGTCTTGCATTATTGCAATATAATAAATTGGTTTGGGTGAGAGAGGAAGCTTTAAGTAAAATTGTGACTTCGGAAATTGTCGAACTTCCCATGTCGGACAGAGATCAAGCAATTGAGACGGAATTCGATCAAAAAGAAAGTGAGTTGTTTTTTTTTACTTTATTACAAAATTTTTGTCACACGTATTCAAATTTTATTTTTCCCACTGTTTACAAACGACTTTTTTTTGTATCTTTAATCAGCGAAGCGATTTTTTTTGCCCTCCGAAAATCGATCCGAGGCATTTTATTATTAGACTATAATACTCTAAATAATAAAGTAGTCAAATTATTTTCAAAATTGACAAAAAAATGATAAATTAATCAAATTATACTCAAAATTGACCAAAAAAATAATAAATTAATCAAATTGTGTTCAAAATTGACAAAAAATGGTAAATTAATCAAATTATACTCAAAATTGCAACAACAAAAATAATAAATTAATCAAACTATACTCAAAATTGACAAAAAAAATAATAAATTAATCAAATTATACTCAAAATTGACGAAAAAAATGATAAATCAATCAAAATATACTCAAAATTGCAACAACAAAAATTATTCGAATAATAATTTAATTATCATGGGAAAAATGAAATTTTAATATTCAAGTGAATCGATTTTTTTAGGTTCGGTAAGTGCATCAAATTGTTAGTTACAACTAAAATAATTAATCTTATTTCTAAAAATTTGTTCATCCTCTCGTAATATATGTACATAACTTTTATTCTCTTTTAATATATATAAATTATTGAAAATTGATTAACAAGCCAATGAACGTAATGCATATTTTTTTCTTCAAAAAAACAAAATAATAACTAACTTCGTAATTTATTAATAAATTTTCTTCTTCGTGAATGGCTGCTGACAGGTATTGATGTAGACGGTTCATGTAAGTAGAGACAATAAAAAACAGGCTAGTTTGAAAATTCTATTTTTCACGTACGATTTATAGAAACGCTTTATATCAGCAGCATGATTTGAATTTCGTGTTTTTTAAATTTTTCTTTCGAATTTTTATTATTATTATTATTATTATTGACCAGTAGAAAAGTGGTTCTTGAATTATCCGCATTTATTCTTTAACAATTTTACATTCATGTCAAGAAAACAAAAAAAAATTGGTATTGACCTTTTAGTTTTAGTTTTTTTTATTTTAAAAAACTTCTTTTTCAAATTATAATTAATTAAAAAGAAAATAAGAAGAAGAAAAGAAAATAATAATAAAAAAAAATCAAATTACAAAAATAATTACATTAAATAAGATAAAAAAGAAGTAAAGTATATTAAAAAGTTTTTAAAGTATATTTTTTGATTTTGTATCAATTTTTTTTTTATCAAGTAAACAAAACATTGTATTTAAAATTACGAAAACTAATTTTAAAAAGTAAATTCTGACTTTGTTTTATTTTATTTTTTTTTGAAATTTCAGTTTGATGACAAAATATGTTAAACAAAATTTGAGAACATTTCAAATTTCCACGTAGATTTGCTTTTAATTGCAGAATGAAAATCTGCTTTTCCATTCAATTTTTTCTTTTAAATTCATTTGAAAGAGGAAAAAAATTTAATTCTGAGCTGTCTTTTGTTTTTATTTGTCTCTTTTTGAATTTTTTTTTGAAAATCAGTTCCTACGAATTTATTTTTTATTGATTAATGATTAGTTTTACAATATTTGACTATTACTGTATTTATTAATTATATTAATATTATTTACGTGATTTATTTCAATTTCAAAATATTTTTAGTATTTTTTTGAATATCGATTACTAATTAATACTAATTTTGTTAACTAATTTTCTAAATTGTTTTTTATTTCTTTGCTATTAGTTTTATTTATTGTTTTTTATTTACTTTATTTTTATTTATTACCTTTTTACATTATATTTATTTATTTACTATTATTTTAATTTATTTATTAATGTTTGATTAATTTTATTTTTTATCACTTATTTACTCTACTTTTGTTTTATCATTAACTCTTTTACTAATTTAGCAAAATCTTTAGAAAGTGAAATCTCTAATTTATTTCTTCCAAAACCATTTTTGTTTTTTATTATTGATTTTTCAATTAATTTTGCATGGTAATTTATTTTAATTTTAGTAAGTATTATTTATTTTTATTACGTCGAACAAATCGAAAAGTAGACAATAATACAGAGAAAAAAATTGCATGATTTGTTTTGCTTAGAACTTTGAATTTCAGAAAAACAAATGTTTTAAAAAGAAAACATTTCCTCTAAAAAGTCACGTAATTAATTAGTAATTAGTGTCACGTTTTTTTAATTAATTAGTGATTATCAAATAAAAGAATAGAATGTGAGATAATAGTTTCTTGGCATTTTAGTTGAATGGACTAGACAAAAAGAAATAGTGGCTTGAAGTTTTATTAGAGGCATGAAAATTAGAAATATTTAGATGTAGAATAAAATAATGAGGACGACAGTAAATTTACTGCTGTCGTAAAATTATTTTGCGAAAGGAATTTATTAAAAAAAAAAATTCCCCCATTGCTTAAATTTTTCTTTGAAATTCCTCTCGAAAAATTAATTTTAATTGTGAAAATTTTCTTTACGAAAAAAAAATTAAAGGGAACATCATTGACATGATTATACGAAGGATTAGTTCACAAGTCTATCAGGCGAAATCATTGATTCAATCACTTTTGGGAATTGAGCCACAGCAATCGAATCAAAGAGCCGATTTGGTTCGGGATAAATTTGGTCTGCATAAAATGATCGTTGCTGTCACCTCCTGTGGAAAGGTAGGAGAAATTTCCCATGACTTTCTTTTCTTTTGTTTATTTTCTTAAATTAAAAATAAATAAATGTTTCTAAAATAAGATATTAATTAATTTTTATTTAGATTTTCGGTATTGAGACGAGAAAGGGAGAGATAATTTGGCAGTCGAGGGTGGCAAACATTCAAGGATTATCAAAGGATTCAAATAAAATGATTTTATATTTACAAAGAGGTAGCAGACATTTTCCTCATCCTCCCCAATGCGCCTTAGTTGCCGCCAATAAGGTTTGTTAATAATTAATAAAAATTCAATTTCAAAAATGCAAAATCAATTAATTGCCCAATATTTTAATTATTTAAGACTAAAATGTTTCGTTTTCACAAAATTAATAAGTATAAAGCTAAGAAATTAACAATTAAGATTAAAAAGTTTAGAAATAAAATATAAAAAAAATTAAGATTTGAAAGTTTAAAACTAAAAAATCAAAAAGTAAAATTTAAAAAGATTAGAATTAAAGAATTGGTTTTATAAATTTAATAATTAATGATCACTAATTTGAATTAATTCAACAGGATAATGGAAACGGTGTTATATTCACATTCAATCCAATAACTGGTCAATCAATAGGAAAGCTAATGAAATTTGACTTTAAAATAAAGCAATCGTTGCTTTTACACACAGCCACTGACGATTTTCTTCGCAGTATTTTGCTACTCGATGAGAAAAATCAAATTCACATTATTCCAGAGGAAGCAACGCCGGTTGCAGTTTCAGTGGGAAAAAGCATGTATCTATTTACTGCCGATCAAAACACTGGTGTACTTAGCGGATTTTCCTTATCTTACAGTAGTGAAAAGGTTCGTTCTTCATTCTTATTTTAAAAAATAGCGCGCGAAACAATAATACATTTTTTTTATTTATTATTAATATGCAAATTACAAATTTTGGTATTTTTAGATATAACCATTTTTTAAAAATAATTTTAGGTTCGAAATTTAAACAATTCACTTTTTGGATCAAAATCAATTGTTATTGACTTCTTCATAAAAAATTTTAAAAAAATTCTTCGGAAAAATCTTCAATATTAATAAAGTTCGTGATTAAATTGATTAAATGAAAATTTTTTTAAATTTAATTCTTTTCAAAAAATTAATTGTAATTGTACAGAAAATATTTGAATTTTATTAAACAAATTTTAAACAATAAAATTCATCATGAATTCAATTATTTTCAATAAATTTTTTTGTAAATAATTGATTTTTTTTCGTAGGGTTTTGTTTTATATGAAAGTAATTGAATTCTTGTAAAGTATTTTGTTATTTATTAAAGTAATTGAATTCTTACGGCGAATTTTATAAAAAGTTTTTTAAATAATTAAATCCTTTTAAGAAATTTAATTAAAAATTGTTCAATTCTTTCCAGAAATTTAATTTGAAATAATTAAATTCTAAATTCATTGAATTGAATATTCAATTTGAAATAGTTAAATTCTAAATTCATTGAATTGAATATTCAATTTTTTTAAGAGTAATTGAATTTTTTTAAAGAATTTCATTAAAATTTTTGGAGATAATTGAATTTATTTTTTTTCATGAAAATAATCAAATTCTTGCAAAGAATTGAAAAAAAATTAATTTACTTATCAAAAAAATAATCTTTTCAAAAATGTTAGTGAAATTGCTTTGAAAATAATTGAATTATTCTTACGAAGAATTTTTTTAATTATCAAAATACTTAGATTAAATTAATTAAATTAAAATTTTTTAAAATAATTTAATTCTTTTCAACAAAATTAATTGCAATTGTCCAGAAAATATTTGAATTTTATTAGAAAATTTAAAAACAATAAAATTCCTCATGAATACAATTATTTTCAATAAAATTTTGACATAAATTTCAATTATTTTTTAAAATTTTAATAAAATTCCTTGTAAAAGTTAAATTAAAGAAATTTGATTGAAATTTAAAATCTTTCGACAAATTTTATTAAAATTGATTTGGAAATAATTGAATTTGTTTAGAAGAATTTTAATAAACATTCTCAAAATAATTCTCAAAATTATAAAGAATTATTGAGAATTTTGTTGAAAATAATTGAACTATTGCGAAAAATTTTTTTATTTACCAAAACAATTGAGTTCTGGCAAATAAATTGATTACATTTTTTTTTAGATATTCCAATTCTTATAATGAAAATTTTTTTTCTTTTTTATAAATATTTTGACAATAATAAATTGAATTATTTCTAAAGAATTCAAAAATTCTAGTTGAAATAGAATTTTATGGAAATTTTTGAAAATAATTAAATTCTTTTGTGTAATTTTATTTACAGTTGATTAAAAATAATTTAGTTCTTTCAAAAAATTGTAGTATTTATAAAAATAATTGAATCGTTTCGAAGAATTTATTAAAATTTTTGAAAATATTTAAAATAATATTTGAATTTATCCGAGGAATTTAATTAAAATTGTTTTGAAACATAAATGAATTATTGCAAAGAATTTTACTATTTATAAAAATAATTGAAATGTTTCGAGGAATTCAAATATTTTTTTAAAAATAATTGAAATGTTTCGAGGAATTCAATTATTGTTTGAAAAATAATTAAATTTTTATAAAGATTTTACTACAAAAAAAATAATTGAATTGTTTAGAAGGATTTATTAAATTTTTAGAAAATTATTGAATCCTTTAGTGAAATTTTATTAAAATTTTGAAAATATGAATAGTAATAATTAATTTTCTACTTAATAAGCGAACCTTTTGAATTTTGACTATTATGAAATTATTTAAAAAATTTATATTTGAAATTAAAAAAGTTTGTAATTTGCATATAACAATAACAAATTGAATAACACGTTCCGCGCGTAACATTTGCTAGTTCGAACAATAAATTTGACAAAGGACTTTCAATAAATTTTAATCTCGTTTTTTTTTAGAATCTAGTCGCTGATAAAGTCTGGGAGTTGGTGCTCTCGCCAAGGAATCAAAAAATTATTGAAATCGTGTCGAAAAATCCCCTCGAGCATGTTCATTCCCAAGGACGTGTTTTGAACGATCGTTCGGTACTTTACAAGTATATTAATCCAAATCTCGTCGCTGTTGTTACTCAGGGAGTCAGTGCAACGCATAAAAGTAATTATTTTTCTCTATTAATAATATTTTAAACACTTTTCAAATTTCTTCGAATTTATTTTTTTCTTCTTTCTATTTGTGTTGCTTTTGCTTTGAATTTCTTTCTTTTAATTTTCAAAATAATTTTTTTTTTCAATATTCTTTTAAGTTCTTTTTCTTTTACCTTTTATTTACATTTTCTTGATTTTTTATTTTATCTTCTTTATTTTTTTTAATTTTATTCTTCTTTATTTTTTTTTACTTTATCTTTGTTATTTTTTTTAATTTTATCTTTTTTTATCATCTATTTTATTTTTACATATTTTTATTGTTTTTTTTTCTACTTACTTTTACTGTATTTTTCTGATTAATATTTTTCGTCTTTAATTATTATGAATTTCCTTCAACTTCTAGATACATTGAACGTTTATCTATTGGACATTGTGTCGGGATCGATGATTTTCTCGATGGTACACAAAAAAGTACGTGGTCCAGTGCACGTGGTACATTCCGAAAATTGGTTAGTCTACAGTTACTTCAATGACAGAAGTCGAAGAACAGAAATCGCTTCATTGGAACTTTACGAGGGAAAAACGCAAAATAATTCAACTGGTATTTGCCTTTTTTTTAACAATTTCGCTCAAAATTTAATATTAAATTGAATTAAAAAAAAATACTTTGATTTTGCAATATATTTTTCTGCTTCACAGTGTTTTCCTCATTGTCCACGACAAAGTTACCGATTGTCGAAAGACAAGCTTTTATATTCCCAGCGTCAATCGAATCAATGAAGGAAACAATCACCGAGAAAGGAATAACAAGCAAACATATTATAGGTAAAGACTTTGGTTTTTTTTTCTTTTAAAAGAAAATTTTAGTTTTTTCTTAAATCCAAAAGTATTTCAGAAAATGTTTTTTGTTTTGCTTTAATATTATTAAATTCCCGTTAATGTTGTAAATAAATAAATTACTAATATTAATTCAAGGAAAGTGAAATTAGGAAAATCGGATCAAAACTTTGGAAAGAAGACTAATTTTCTAAAATTGTCTTCTAGAGTAAAAAGAATTTTTTTGCTATAGGAAAAAGAAAATCAAATTTTTATTGCAAAGGTGAATTTATGTATTTATTAATTTATTCATATTATTTGTTTTTTTTTTTTTTTTGGAAAAGTGGCCTTGGCGAATGGAGGCATTTTAGAATTGCCATGGATGCTGGTCGATCCGAGAAGACCAATTAATCCAGAAATTCGAGAGGAAGGAGTGATTCCGTACATGCCGGAGATTCCAATTCACATGGAGTCTATTATAAATTATAATCAAAGTGTCTTTGGAGTATCGGGAATCCATACGAGTCCCAGTGGCCTTGAGAGTACTTGTCTAGTCTTTGTACATGGTCTTGGTAAGTAATTTTCACTCTCAACAATTCTCCTACGTTTCTAATCAAACATTTTTCAAAATAATTAACTATTAATTTATTGAATTAATAATAGTATAAAAATTCGTTTACTATTTTCTTTCGCAGATTTATTCTACACTAGAGTAGCGCCATCGAAAACTTTTGACGTTCTAAAAGAAGATTTCGATTACTACCTAATTGTTATTGTTCTCGCTGGACTAGTGATATCGTCATATGTCACGAAAAAATTGGCCTCACAAAAAGCCCAAAAGCAAGCGTGGAAATGATGTTACTCGACGACATTAGAAATTAGTTCATTCGTGACGCGACAATTTTCATCATAAAGAAAAGAAAAAAAAATGAAAGAAAACTAATCGCCGTTGAAAAGAAAGAAAAAAGATAAAACAAAGGTAATGTGTAATATATTTCATTTTCATATATATATATAGTTACTATTTACTGCAAATTAAATTATAAATACTTAATGTTATTTCATCCAAAGATCAATTCTACGACAGGTTTAACTTTTTTTTTCATTCTCCTTTTCCTATCGAATGGAATCGAGAAATTTTGTTTTGCCAAAAAAAAACCTATTCCGATTAATTTTTTCAACAAACGTACTGAATTTTTTCAATAAACAGAATAATTTTTTCCAAAAAACTCAAAAGGGATGTAAATTTTCGTATTGTCAAATTTCTATCAAAAAGGTTTACTTTCAAAAAAAAACTCTTCTACACAACTTTATCAGTAGTTTTCTACATAAAAATAGAACATCTTGTTTAGAGGAAAAATAAAATTTAGTAAATAAAACTAATGAAGTGTTACGTGAATATTTTTCACCGATATTTTATCAATTTAGAGAAAATTTGTATTTACAAAGGCGGAAAGAAAAAAGAATTTTATCCAATTTCTATATTTAAAAATGTGAATTTTACACTTTTCTTGTTTCTTATATTTGTACCTGTATTTCTATTTAAAAACTACGGCATTTATTCCATTGAGAAAAAGACAAAAACAAAAAATGGAAAAATAACATTGCCAACATCACAAAATAATTATTGTTATACGTAGATGGCTTATTTAAAAAATAAAAACTAACTATAAATAGTGAAAGATCGTCGAGATAAGACATTCGTTTCATTTGATTTATCGAAAATGAAAGGGAAAAAAAAATAAAGAGTATTTTCAACTCTGCAATAATTGTACAAAGAAATAATGGCGATTTGTATTGTAACGTAAATGGATCGCTTACAAATAATAATTATAATTAAAGCCAAACTGCCAAATAGCAGTTAAGAGTACTATGATAATTTTTGGAATAAAAAAAAAAGGAATTTTTTTGGTTATTAATTTTGAAAAGAAAGTAAGAAAAATAAAAATAGTATCGCAAATTCCAAATATTCCTTGCCTTGTGGATGATAGATTAATTATTAATAATTAGCTTGCTATTTATATAAGCAATATTACACAAAATAAAATAAAAAAAGATAGGAAAAAAAAGAGGTTTGAATTATCATGGCAACTATTTGTTAATAAGTAGCTTGCGTATGAGATATATCTAATAATATAAGGAAATAATAGTGAATTTTTTCAAAATAAAAAGATCTCTGTACAGGAAAAAGGTATGGTTTCTTTTTAAATAACTATGCCTTTAATTATTATAAACACTTTCAAATTTAGTGAATAAGTTGAAAGAGACGTGAGAGGAATGAGAAATTCATCGGATTTGTCGATCATTCTTTATAAATGTACATAAAAATTACAGAAGCACAATAAATGTGATTTTGTAAAATATCAAACAAACAGTATTTTTCGTCTTTTTCGAACATTTAGTATTTATTTATTTTTTATTTATTTTATATATTTATTTTTTATTATATAATTTAAGTTTAAAAAAAAAGTTGAGTGTAAATGTAAATACATTCAAGTAGTGATTAAAATTTACACTCATAACCAATTCGACGTAAAAAAAGTGTTAAATAACAGTTAAATAATAAAAATAAAATAATATTATTATTAACATTATTTAACTATTATTTAAATTCAGTATTGCACTTGTAGCCAAAAATATTTTTTCGTTTCCTTTTTTTTAATTATAACAAAAAGTTAGTTTAACTGACGCATAAAGTTTTGTCAAAAATTGTTAGTTTAAAAATTTTCTTTTTGAAATTTAACGTAAAATCTTTATTCTTTTAAAAAATCTAATGTTCCAAACAGTTTTTTTGTAAAACTGATAATTGAAAATTCAAATAATTGCGATTATTTCGAAAAATAATTGCGATAGAGATTCTATCAAATTTTAATAATTTGTTTTGAATAAATTTACTCGAAACTTCAATAATTTTTATGGGGAAAATTGTCTATTTTTTCTATAATCGTATATTCCGGGAGTTTAAATACTTGAAAAGAGTTTTATTTAAATTTTTGAAAATAATTGAATTTCTGCGCTGAATTTTATAATTTACATTGTTTTGAGTAATTCAATTCCTTCGAGAAATTTTATTCATTTTTATAATCATGGAAATAGTGGTAAGAGTTTTATTCGAAATTTTATTTAAAATAAGCGAATTATAAAAGATTTTTTGCAAAAAAATTTTCAAAATAATTGAATTTCTGCGAATAATTGTATAAAATTTTCTAACGTGATTGAATTCTTTGGAAAAATTTAATTGTATTGAAAATATTTCAATTCTGATCATAAAGAATTTTAGTCAAATTTTTCAAGAAGAATTTTGTTATTTAGCAAAAAAATTTAATTTTTGTCAAAGTATTTAATTAAATTGTTCTCGTATAAAGATTTTTATTTATTTATTTATTTCATTTATTATTTATGTTTAATAAATTTTGTCGTGAATAACTTCTTTGAAATAGTTAAAAAAAAATTTTAATTCTTGCGAAAAATTTGATAAATTGTAAAAACGATTTAAATCTCGTGAATTTGATTACAATTTTCAAAAGTAGTAAATTTTTTTCCAGGAATTTAAATAAACTCGCATTTTTTAATATTTCATTCCTCATAAAGAATTGAATAGAAATTTTTAAAAGGAATTGAATTCTTTTGAAAGATTTTATTAAAATTGTATTAAAAATAAACAAATAATTGAATTTCTGCGAAGAAATTTATTGAACTTTCTGAAAACTATTAACTAACATTAATTAGTAAATTAGTTAATTCTCTTATTATAAAATTAGAATAAATCTTGAATTATTGAAACTAAATATTTTTCGTAAAATTCAAATATTTTCTAAAATGTCAACTGAATTTTTTTAAATTCAATTCCTATCAGAATTTAACTAAGAGAATTGAATTATTGAAACTAAATATTTTTCGTAAATTTCAAATATTTTCTAAAATGTCAACTGAATTTTTTTAAATTCAATTCCTATGAGAATTTAATTAGGAGAATTGAATTATTTATATTGAATATTTTCGGTAAAATTAATTATTTTTCTAAATTTTTAGTGACAATTCTTCGACAATAGAAAAGTATTTTAAATAAATAATTTTTATCTGTTTATTTTACATTATATAAAAATAAATTTTTTTAAATATAAATTCTTTATTCAACTAAATCACGAGAAAAGTTCTTTTGCTAAATTGAGAAAGAAATTTAAACAATACAATATGAATCGAATTTCTCAAAAATGTTTTTTCTTTAAAAAATTTCGTAAAAATTTTATTAAAATTTGCCATAAGAATTCAATTATTAAAAAATTTTTTGATAAAACTCTTTAATTTAAATAGTTTAATCGATTTTTTTAAAAAATTATGTCAAGTTTATATTTTCTAATATATATTTAATTGGAGAATTCCCCACTGATCGAAATTTCGAAAAAATTGAATCCATTTTGGATTTGAAAATCCCTAAAAAGAACTTCTTCAAAAATTAGTTTTCGAAATTCGGGAAAATAATAATTGAATTGAATAATTTCCAAGAAGTTACAATTAGAAGTTGTTGAATTTCAAAAAGAGTTTGAATTTGAAATTTTTTAATTCTAATTCCCATGATTCAATATTTTATTTAAAAAAAAGAAGTTATTGATCTTTTCGAATAATTATTGGAAACAAAAAAAATTTTATTTAATTTTAATAATTTTAAGAATATTTTATTACTTTTAGGTTTCTAATAATTTTTCGTGTAAATCAGAATTTTCCGTAGCGTCACGAAAAAAGTGAAAGGTTTTTCTGGAAATCAGGGAAAAGTCAGGCAAATAAAAAATCCAATTTTTCTGAAAATCCTGGACATTTTTAATCACAACAGAATTTATTTTCTACTCACACAAAGTTCCAGAAAAATGTTCCTTAACAAATTTTATATTCTAACTAATCAGAAAGATATCACAATATTAATAATAATAATTTTTATTATTTATTTATTTTATTATTAATAATAATAATTTTAATTTTTCAGGCTTCAATATTAAACCTTTTTCGTGTGCGTGTTGAATTTTTTTTTTTGCACTAACGATTCACGAGCCCTCTCGAGGAATGAAAGAGAAATTTAAAAAAAAAAACAAATTCTGTGTTTTTTTTCTACAATTGAGTGTTTTGAATTACTACATCTGATTTGTGTGGTAATGCGTAGAGAAGTTTATCCCAAAACCAAGGATCGCCCCACTTAACGTAAGTGTTCATTTTCAAATAAGATTTCAAATCAGGTTCCAAATGATCAATTGGACCAATATCGCCGTAAAGTACAACAATAATTCTCGTTCTACCCTCTCTCAGTGCTTTTTTATGAGCTGCGCGAAATTCCATTTTTGCCCATTCACTGTTTATAAAATTTGTCGATATCACGAAAATTGTTCGTCTCGATTGCTTAATTGAACGCGATATTTGCGTTGGTATCCAACCGCCAGCTGGCCAATCGCGAAAATGAACGCAAAGCTTGAATGATCTTGGTCCCGATTCGAGATTTGTCATTAATTCATTGACGACAAATTCCTCGTCCTTGTGGGAATAACTGATGAATGCGTCGTAAACTTTATTCTTGTCCAATTCAACCTCAGTGACCAGGGACAAGCACATATTGTGAATGTAGAGCCAAATTTTTATCTTCTTCTTGAAGAAACAGTAGAAAATTGACAGAGCCGGAAATAAAACGCCCAATAGTGCAACACTTATACTCAAGACAATTATGACAATTGTGTCAATAACGCATAAGGTTTGATACGATTTTATCGGCTCATTGGAGATTTCGCAAATAATTTCATCGGAGTCGCTGATAAATGTGACTGGACGCTGGGAAGCCTTTCGTAAATCATTATTTTCACAATCACAATTCCAGGGATTGTGGCCAAGTGTGGCGGTCATTTTTGATAAACTGAAGTGCCTCACGATTTCCGATGACATTGATGTCAGTTGATTGTTGTCGAGTGTCACCAGCTGCAAAACAAATCAATAGTTTTTTCATTCAATTCACAAATGTAATTAATTAATTTCAAAATCAAAATCTCTATTCCCTAAAATTATAAAATTTGCAGAAAAATAATTGAAATACAAAATCAGAATTAAAATTCACTTTCGAGTTTGGAATTAGAATTGAAATCCAAATTGGAATAAACTTACAATTAGAATTAGAGTAAAATTTAAATTCAAATTTAATTTCAAATTCAATGAAATTAGAATCAATTGAATTCAATATATCCAATTCTAATTGTAAAGTTTGCTGAAACAATTTTGATTTTATCGAAAATTTTGCAACTAAATTCGAATTTTAGAAAGAATTTCCAAAACTTACCCTCAGTTTAGGACTGCTAAACATTTCGAGTGTAATATTCGAAATTTGATTATGGGAGAGAGAGATTTTTCTCAACTTCTCAAAACCAATTGGCGGCACTTGGGATAGATCCTTAATGAAATTTCCCGTTAAATCCAATTCAGTATTGTAGCCCTCCTCGCCCGAGTAGCACAATGTTTTCGGCACATTCGTAATATTTCTATAGGAACAATCGATGATGAATGTTTTATTGGCATGCCACTTTCTCAAATCACATTCGCTTGGACACAATTCATAATTGACAATTTGCTCGCTCAATGGAATACTTTTATAATCTTTGGAATTAATGTGCGACAATGGAATACCATCGTATTCCTTGGATGCGAAACATCTCATTGTTCCAGTTTGAATGAATAATTTCTCACGCACTTTTGCAGTCATCGTACCATCCAAATAACGTAGAAGATCGTATAATGCGTGATTACATTCAATTGGATTGTCATTAAGTAATAAAGTTATGTTCCTTCCGATTTCCACATCGAAATCAGTCTCATGATTGGTGAAATAAATTTCCTTTATTTTATTGTGCGATACGTCGAGAACAAAATTGTGCTTGTGTTCTAAATCGAAATCGTTTGTCTGTAAAGTGAGAGAGAGAGAAAAGGGTTTTAGGAAATATTTTTTAAACGTAATAATTATTAATAAACAATAATTAATTATTCATAATCAATAATTAATTATTAATAAACAATAATTAATTATTAATTACATAAACATACTAAACAGTTAATAAATATAATTAATTATATAGCAGCAACTGTTAAAATTAATTTTATGAATAGTAAAATTCTTTGCAGGAATTCGATTATATTCAAAACAATAAATTTTAATAGAATTTCTCGGATGAATTCAAATATTTTTAAATAATTTAATAAAATTCATTTATTTTCTAAAATTTTAATAAATTCTTCGGAACATTTCAATTATTTTGATAAATACTACAATTCTTTGAAGGAATTAAATTATTTTAAATTCAATTTAAATAGAATTACACGAAAGAATTTAATTATTTTCACAAATTTCCATAAAATTCTATTTCAACAAGAATTTTTGAATTCTTTAAAAATAATTCAATTATTGTCAAAATGTTTATAAAAAAGAAAAAAAATTCCATTATTTTCAATTATTTCTACAAAATTCTTCATACCAATTTAGTTATTTCTCAAAATTTTAATAAATTCATCGAAACATTTCAATTATTTTTAAAAATACTAAAATTCTCTGCAAGAATTTAATTAATTTTATAAATAGTAAAATCCTTTGCAAAAATTTAATTATTTTCAAAATAATTTTAATAGACTCGAAAAAATTTTAATCTTCAAATATTAACATAAAATTCATTTATTTTCTAAAATTTTAATAAATTCTTCTAAACAATTCAATTATTTTTAATGCAAATTTAATAAAATTCATCTTCATAAAATCCAATTGCTTTCAAAATTTTCAATAAAAATTTTTAAAGAAACTCCATTAGTTTAAAACAAATTCACAGAAATTCTTCAAAAGAATTTAATTAGGATTTTTAAAAATTTTAATAAAATTCTTCACGAGAATTTAATAACATTTTTGAATGGAGTTCTACTATTATCAAATTTTTTTTGTATTAAATTATTTGCAATAATTTGATGATTTTCAATACATTAATTTTAAAATTGAAAATATTTGAAAAAAAATTATTAAAAAATTTAAGAAACAAAAAAACAAATAACAATTCAATAATTGCAATTAATTTTTTTTTAAAAGAATTAAATTATTTTAAAAAATTTTCATTTAATCAAGTTAATCCAATAATTAAAAAATAATAATAATTAAAAATTCTTCGTAAGAATAATTCAATTATTTTCATAAATGATAAATATCTTGACAGAAATTCAATTATTTTCAAAGCAATTTCACTAACATTTTTGAAAAGATTATTTTTTTGATAAGTAAATTAATTTTTTTTTCAATTCTTTGCAATAATTTAATTATTTCCATGAAAAAAAAATAAATTCAATTATCTCCAAAAATTTTAATGAAATTCATTAAAAAAATTCAATTACTCTTAAAAAAATTGAATATTCAATTCAATGAATTTAGATTTTAATTATTTCAAATTGAATATTTAATTCAATGAATTTAGAATTTAATTATTTCAAATTAAATTTCTGGAAAGAATTGAACCATTTTTAATTAAATTTCTTGAAAGGATTTAATTTTTTTAAAAACTTTTTTATAAAATTCGCCGCAAGAATTCAATTACTTTAATGAATAACAAAATACTTTACAAGAATTCAATTACTTTCATAAAAAAACAAAAATCAATTATTTACAAAAATTTCAATCAAACTTTTCAAAACAATTCAATTACTCTTAGAAAAATTTAATATTTATTTTAAAGAATTCAATTATTGTGGATAAATAATAAAAATTTGCACAGAAAATCAATTTTTTTTTAAAAATCCATTCAATTTTTTTGAATGCAATTTGAATATTATCCTTTAGAAGAATTTTATTTTTTTTCAATAAAATTTTAATGTTTTTAAAAATTTTACTAAAATTCTTCTTTCAAAAAATTTAATATTCTTCGCCAAAATTTAATTATTTTCATTAAAAAAAATAAATTCCTTGATGAAATTTATATATTTTCATAAAAAGATAAATTCTTTGATAAAATTTAATTATTTCCAAAAATTATATCCAAATTGTTTGAAAAAATTCAATTATTCATTAAAAAAAATATTATTTTCAATACAAGTATTCAATTATTATTTTTTTAAATTTAATTACTCAAACGAATGTTATTACTTATTGAAAATTTTTTGTAAAATCCATCACAAAAAAATTAGTAAAAATAATGAATTTAAAAATATTGTAAAATGTAAATTGTAAAAAATAGTTGAATTTAAATTTTTTTAAATAATTTCGAAGAATTTACATTTTTATTTTAAAAAGAAATTGGGAAAAAAATTGCAATAATTAAATACGATTATAAACGGAAATATTGACTTAATTGTCAATTTAGAAGATTAATTGAAGACTAATTAGAATAGAAATTAATAGATTATTCAAAGAATAGTGAAAAATTAATATTTACCGTTAACGATGTAAGATAATTATTCGATAAATTCAGGTATTTAATTTCAGGAATTAGAATCCACTCGCTCGATAATGTTGACAATTTGTTGTGCGAAAGATCCAATTTTTCGAGATTTTTGCATTCACTAAACGCAGACGTGACTTCATTTTCGTTTTTCATCTCTTGAAAATGTGTGATATTATTTTTAGAGAGATCAATATTTTTTAAATTCGGCAAACTGGAGAATGCATTTTCTTCAATTGTTGTCAAACTATTGTTGTGTACACTTAATGTATTTAACGACTGGAGACCATTGAATGTGAATCTAAAAAACAAAAACAAAAGGTACAGTTAGTTTTTTCTTTTTTCTTATCACAATTTTTTATTCTTCAATTCAAGAAATTCAAAAAAAAAAACCTTACCTTGATATTTTTAAAATATCATTATCAACGAGATACAATTCCTGAAGATTAACACACGATTCAAAAATATTGTCCGGTAGACTTTTAATTCTATTATGATCCAATTGTATAATCGTGATGTAAATCAAATCACTGAATATTTTCGCCGGCAATGTTTCAAATTGATTGTGTTGTGCTCGGAAATCCCTTAAATTAAATGCACCACTAAAAAGATCTTCCGAGAGGCTTTTTAAACGACAAAAACTTAAACTCACTTTTATGAGATAAATTAAATCACTGAATAAGCCATTCGGCAAATATTCCAGTTCATTGTTGTAGCGAATTCTCACAATTTCCAAGTGTCGATTATTTTTGAATAAATCATTGGGTAGATATTGAAACTTATTCACCGACAAACTGAGCACCAATAAATGGGGATTATTATCGAAAATTCCTTTTGGCAATATTCTTAATTTATTATAAGAGATAACGCAAAATTCCATTGACACTAAGTCGTCGAATATTCCCTCTTGTAATTCGACAATGTGATTCCTTGAAATGTTGAGAAAATGTAATTCCCTCAAATTTGCAAATGTATTTGGCATGAATCTTTCGATATTATTATTTCCCAATTCGAGAAATTTGATATGGGGAAAAGGTTGGAGGAAATTTTCCGGCAATACTGTGAGTTTATTTTTGTAATTTGATAAAATTAGATTGTCCTTGGAAAATAAGAATAGTGGTGTTTCCGGTAATTCTGTTGTATTGTCAACAACAATTTCAATTTTATTTCCGACAATTGTATTTCCGTCTGCATTTATTATCAGTGGTGGATTATTAAATGCGATCGAATATTTTATCGTCAATAGTAGTAGATAAACAGATTTGTAATTTAATATTGCATTGAGTTTCATTTTTTTCGTTGATAAATTATTATTCTTCATTAATATAATATTTCTTCTTGTATGGCACAAAACATTTTTTATCTTTTAAATTTTGTTTTTATTTGTAGAACATTTTTTTCTTTTTTTTTTTTTGGTTCTCTAAACTATTTTTAACAGCAATTCAATCATTATTATGAGACACGGAGAAGTGCACGACATAAACTTTTTCTATTCACCTTATGAACTGATGTTTGTATCGGTTTCTGAGAAATGGGTTTTTCAAAATACTTCATTATTAGATCATTTTCCCATTAACATGGCTAATTATATTATCATTATGTTTCTTTAACTTATTCCATTATCTAGTTCTTTTTTTTACCATGTGTACAAAATAAGAAAGCAAATGTATTTGGAAACTATTTTTCTCTAATTTTGATAACATTATTTTTCGGAAATGTATTTTTGTATTGAAAATTAACTTTCTTTTTGAGAATAATATTGTATTTTTTTTTTTCAAGGAATTTGTCGAAATTTTAATAAATTTTTCGGAAATAATTGCATTTCATGAAAGAATTATTATTTTTTTTTGTAAAAATAATTAAATATTGGCAAAGAATAATAAAATTTCTAAAAGAAAACTTTTATTTAAATTTCTAAAAATGATATTAAAATTTTATTGCAAAAATAATTGAATTCTTCTAATTTTATTCAAATTGCATTGAAGACAATTGAATGGATTTTTAGAAAAACGGGAATTTCTGTGCAAATTTTTTACTATTTATCCATAATAATTGAATTCTTCGAAATAAAATTTTAATTTATCTAAGAATAATTAAATTGTTTTGAATTTTTGTAAATAATTGAATTTTTTTTGTAGAATCTTGTTTTTTATGAAAGTAAAATTGTATTCTTGCGAAGTATTTTATTATTTATGAAAATAATTCGATTCTTGTGACAAATTTTATTAAAAGTTTTGAAAAAAATTAAATTTCTTTGCAGACCTTTATTGCAAATTTTGAAAATAATTAAATTCAGTCAAAAATAATTTATATATAATTTTACTGACAATAATAATTGAATTCCTATAAAAAATTTCATTAACAAAGTTTTTTGATAATTGAATTATTTATGTAAATTTTGTATAAAAACAAGAATTTGCAAAAGAAATTAATTAAAATGCCTTAAAATAATTTAATTTTTTGTTTGGAATAATTTTGTTATTTATCGACAGTAATTGGTTTTTTTTTCAAAAGAAAATTTAAATAATTGAATTCTCCAGAAGAATTAAATTATTTTTCTAAAAATAATTTTATTTCTGTGAAGAATTTTATTATATTTCGGAAAATAATTTAAATTCCAGTGAAAAATTTGATTGTTTATAGAAATAATTGAAGATATTTTTATTTTATTGAAAATAATGAAATTTGTTTTTCTTTTTTCTCAATATTTTGACAATAATTGAATTATTTTCAAAAAATTTTAAATTCTTGTTGGAATTGAATTTTATGGAAATTTTTGAAAATAATTCAATTCTTTCGTGTAGTTTCATTTAAATTGGATAATAAATATTTTAACTTCTTTAAAGAATTTTACTATTTATAAAAATAATTTAATTCTATCGAAGAATTTATTAAAATTTTGAAAAATAATTAAATTGGTATGAAGAATTTTATAGAAATAATTGAAAATAATGAAATTCTGCTGATTGGCGGCTGTGGTTACTTTTTTATTAAAAATGAATTGAATTAATTTTGACGATCCGGATATTAATAGAATTCTTCTTCTTTAAAGAATTGTAGTATTTATAAAAATAATTGAATTGTTTAGAAGAATTTATTAAAATTTTAGAAAATAAATAAAATTTATGAAAATATTTTAAAATAATTGAATTCATCTAAGGAATTTAATTTGAAATTGTTTTGAAAACAATAGAATTCCTTCAAAGAATTTTACTATTTATAAAATTAATTGATTTATTGCGAAGAATTTTACTATATTTATAAGAATAATTGAATTCCCCAGAAGAATTTATTAAAATTTTCAGAAAATAAATGAATTTTATGTTAATATTTGAGGTTTGAAATTCTTTTGAGTCTATTAAAATTATTTTGAAAATAATTAAATTCTAGCAAAGAATTTTACTATTTAAAAAATTAATTGAATTGTTGCGAAGAATTTTACTTCTATTTATAAGAATAATTGAATTATTTCGAAGGATTTATTAAAATTTGAGAGAGAAAATTGAATTATTTCGAAGTGTATTAAAAAATTTCTTAAAAATTGATCTCTAGAGGAATTCAATTAAAATTGTTTTAAAAATAATTGAATTTTTGTAATGATTTTACTAATTGGAAAAATAATTCAATTGTTTATAAGAATTTATTAAAACTTTAGAAAATTATTGAATTTGATATTTTTCAGAATTAAAAATTCTCGAATGTTGATAATTAAAAACAAAATTATAAATTAGCAAGAAATGTTTTATTTTTTTAAATTATAGAAAATATATTATTAAAGAAAAAAAAAGGTCTCGTACTCTTGTTACCATCTAATTTTCCTCTTCAGGAGTATTATTAGTTTCGATTTCTTGTTCCATTGTAATTAATTCAATATCATTGCAATTGTTGCTTTCAATTTTATTAAATTCCAATTGAGCTGTTGGATGTGGTCTATCACTGGAATTCGATGCTCCATTCGGCAAACCGTGTCCATGTGGCAATGCATAACGAAGTTTATCCCAAAACCAAGGATCACCCCATTGAACATAGGTGTTTGTTTTCAAGTATTTCTTCAAATCTGGCTCTAAATGATCAATTGGTCCAATATTGCCGTAGAGCACAACAATAACTCTCGAGATACCTTCGCTTAAACCTTTTTTGTAGGCAGCGCGAAATTCCACTCGACCCCATTCGCTGTTTATGAAATTTGGCGAGACAACGACAATTGTTCGTCTCGATTTTTGAATTGAACGCGCTATTTGCGTTGGTATCCAAACGCCCGCCAGCCAATCTCTAAAGTGAATACAAAGTTTGTACGGTCGTGGTCCACTTTCGAGATTTGCAATTATTTCATTGATGACAAATTCCTCGTCCTTGTGGGAATAACTGATGAAGGCGTCGTAAATTTTATCCTTGTCCAAATCCTGCTCGGTGATAAGCGACAAGCAAAGACTGTGCGTGTAGAGCCAAATTTTCATTCTCTTACGATAACGTTGATATAATATTATAATTGCGCCGAGTACGAGGCCAATAACACCGACAACAATGCCAATTAGCGTTATCAGTACGTCGACATTCATTGGACATAATTCTTGAAATGAAAGTGTTTTAATTTGTAAATTTGAATTTAAACAAATTAAATTGTCCGTATCTTCAATGAGATGCAGGCGTATAAGTTCCAATAGATGTGTCGTTTCACAATCACATACCCATGAATTGTTTCCGAATTTTATTTTATCGACGCTCAAGTAAATCAATTCCTTTACCTCCAATGATATTGTTTTCAATTGATTGTTGTTTAGTCTCAACATCTGAAACATTGAATCATTTTCTCATTAATAATTTTCCTTATTTTAAATCGCAAGAATTTATTTATTTCCATAAAGAATTTGTAAAAAAAATAGGAAAATTATAAATTTGCCTAAAAAAAATTACTAATTAGAATTACCTTGTATTTATTTTGCAAAAATATCGTCTGCGTGAGAGATGTAATTTGATTATAGGACAAATCGAGAATTTCCACTTTATCAAAGCCAATTGTCGTAATATTCGAAACATCATTTATAAAATTTCCAGTGAGATTTAATTTATTATAATCGCTGTCCTCTCTCGAATAGCATAGTGCTTCGGGTAATTCTGTAAAATTTCTAAACGAACAATCAATAATAAATGTTTGCTCCGAACGTTTTCTCCTTAAATCGCATTCGCTTGGACATAATTCATAATTAACAATTCCTTCTCTAAATGGAATACTTATGTAATCTTTGGAATTAATTTTCGACAATAGAGTGCCACTGTATTCGTTCACTAATTCGGGACATTTCATTTGTCCAATTTCGATAAATAATTTTTCACGAACTTTCGCAGTCATCGTTCCATCTAGATATTGTAAAAGATCGTAAAGAGAGTCATCGCATTTAATTGGATTGTCATTCAGGAATAATGTTATGTTTCCCTCTGATTTATCGAGAAAACGTGTCTCACAATTATTGAAGTGAATTCTTTTGATTTTATTGTAGGAAACGTCGAGAGAGTAACTGGAATTGTGTTGTAAATCCAAATCATCCGTCTGCGAATGTAAAATAAATTTTTTTAATGCAATGTTGAATAATAAAATAATGAAGAAAAATAAAAATGTTTCTCAAGTTTTGAACCTTTAAATAAACGAAATTTTTTTTTCTTATTTGAATTGAAATTTTGTTACCATAATTAGCAAATATAATGCACAAAACAAGATGTTTAATTTATTATTTAATATTGTTATGCAAATTGCAAAATTCATTATTTTTAAATATAAACTTTGATTTTTGAATAACTCAGATTCAAAATTTAAAAAATTTACTAATTGACTAATTGATTTCATGTTTTCTTTTTAATTTTAAAACACTTCTTCGCTAAAGTTAAAATATTTTCATAAATACAAAAAATTCTTCGAAAGAATTCAATTATTTTCATAAATATTTATGTATTTTATTAATTTTTATTAAATATCAAATTTCTTCTTAAGAATTAAATTATATTAAAAAAAAACAAATTTATCAGAGGAACTGAATTATTGTTTTTAAATTTCAAAACAATTTTTCGAAACAATTCAATTCATTTAAAAAATTGTTAATAAGAATTCAATTATTTTTATAAATAATAAAATTCTGTACAAGATCTCAATTATTATTAAAGTAATTTTATCTAAATTTCTCAAAAGGTTTCAATTTTTTTTTCTTATAAATAATAAAATTCTTCTCAAGAATTCAATTATATTAAAAAAATTCTTCAGACCAATTAAATTATTTTTTAAAATAGTAAAATTCTGTTTTTAATAAAATTTCACGAAAGAATTCAATTACCTTTTTAAATTTTAAATAAATTTATTCAAAAGGAATTTAATTATTTTCTAAAATTTTAATAAATTCTTTAAAACAATTCAGTTTTTCTTATTTTTGCTATTAAATGAATATTTAAAATTGAACGCGTTTAATTATTTAAATTATTCAATTCATTAAAAAATTTTTTAATAAGAATTCAATTATTTTTATAAATAATAAAATTCTGTACAAGAATTCAATTATTTTTATAAATAATAAAATTCTGTTCAAGAATTCAATTATTATTAAAATAATTTTATCTAAAAAATTTCTCAAAAGGATTCAATTATTTTTTTTATAAATAGTAAAATTCTTCTCAAGAATTCAATTATATTTTAAAAAAATCTTTAGACCAATTAAAGTATTTTTTAAAATAGTAAAATTCTGTTTTTAATAAAATTTCACGAAAGGATTCAATTACGTTTTTAAATTTTAAATAAATTTTTTCAATAGGAATTTAATTATTTTCTAAAATTTCAATAAATTCTTTAAAACAATTCAATTTTTGTTATTTTTTCTATTCAATGAATATTTAAAATTCAACGCGTTTAATTATTTTTAAATATTGTAATAAAACTTTTCTAAAAAAATTCAATTATTACCGAAAGTTGTGATAAAAATTTTATAGATTTCAATTATTTTTAAAACTTTTAATTTAAATTCTTCATTTAGAATTCTAATATTTTCAGTACAATTTCAATTAAATTTCTTTCAAGAATTAAAGCATATTTTAAAAAAGTTTCGTAATATCAATTCAATTATTTGTATAAATAATTTTTTACAGAAAATCAATTATTTTCGATACAATTTCATAAATTCAACATTATTTTCAGTTATTCCTTTCTTTGTTTCGATTAAAAATTTTCATATAAATGAAAAAAAATTCTTGACAAGAATTCCATTTTTTTTCTCAATACAATTTTAATTAAAATACTTCGAAAGAATTTAACTATTTAAACAAAGTTTTTAATGAAATTCTTTATAAGAATTCAATTATTTGCATAAACAATAAAATTCTTCACAGGAATTAAAATATTTCAAAAAAAAATAATTAATTATTTTTAACATAATGTTAATAAAATTTTTCGTATGAATTTAAATATTTAAAAATTTTCTGATACAATAATTCTTTGCGAGAATTCAATTATTTTCAATATGTTAATTTAAAAATTGAAATTTTAATAGAAAAATTACCAAAAAAAAGTTTGGAAATTGATAATGAGAAAAATATTTATAAAAAATATTTCGTTCATTCGAAAGTTCAAAACTTGTTGACTAGAGAAATAACGAATTAAAAATATAATATAAAATAATAAATACAAATGTAAAGAAATGCAAAGAATACAAAAAATAAATAATATAAATAGAAGTATTAAAATAATAATAAATAATGTGAATATAAATAAATAATTAATAATAAACAAACCGTTATTGAAGAAAGAACATTATTTGAAAGATTTAGTCGTTGAATTTGTGGAATTCTCGTCCATTCTTGGCGGAAATTTGATATTTGGTTGTGCGAAAGATCCAATTCATTGAGATTTTTGCAATTCCAAAATGACAATTTGCTTCCGCTTTTTGATTTTGTCTTTGAAATATGTTTAATATTATTGTGAGAGAGATTTATGTAGCTGATATTTCGCAAAATTGCAAATTTTTCCTCGTCAATCGATATTATATTATTATATTGAATAAATAATTTTCGTAACGAATGGAGACCATTAAATGACGATCTGTAGAAGAAAAGAAAATTTGTCAGTCTCTATAAATAAATATATATTTAAAAAAAATAAAAAGGCAACGAAAAAATAAAATAAAAAACGAAAAAATGAGAAAACTACAAAATTACAAAATCAAAAGAAAAAAAATAAATGAAAAAACAAGAAATTAAAAAGTAACAAAAGAAAAATAAGCGAAGAAAATTAAAAAAAGAACAGGAAAAAAATGTATTTCTAAAAAAAAAAAGTAAATTATCTTCTTACCTTGATATTCTCACAATATTATTATTAGAAATCTCTAATTTCTCAAGTTTTCTACACGAACTGAAAATATTGTCAGGTAAACTTTCAATTCGATTTCTTTCCAAATTCAATTCCTCTAAATTAATTAAACCATGAAATAAATACTCTGGCAACGATTGCAAACTATTGTTGTCCATTCTTATTGTTCTTAAATTATTCGATCCATGAAATAGATTCTCTGGTAAATTTTCCAATTTACAATTATTAACAAAAACACTCACTAAATTTGGAAGATTACTGAAAAATCCACTCGTTAAATTTGTCAATTTCACCAAATATTCAATATTTATTGTCTTCAATTTTGTCTTATTTTTCAATAAATCATCTGGCAATGTTTGAAAATAATTTCTCGATAAAATAATTGTTTCAAGTTGATTGTTTCTTGCGAATATACCACTTGGCAACGATGTCAATTTATTATTTTCAAGATTAATATACTTTAATAATGACAAATCGTTGAATAAATCAAATGACAATTCGGATAATTCATTATTGGAAATATTCATGGATTTTAATTGTTTTAAATTGCTGAATGTTCCATTCTCGAATTTTCTCAGTTCATTATCAGCCAAATTAATATCCTCGAGATCGGTGAAAAATTGAAAAAAATCCTTTGGAATTGCGTTGATTTGATTATTTTTTGAATTGTCATTTTTACCATTTACGATGATACTTTCGATGAAGAGAATAAGGAGAATGAATGTTGATTTTTTGACTAGAAGTTTCATTTTGAAATTTTTCCGGTAGCAAAAAAAAAACTCTTGGGCACAAAAATGAAAGAATTAATTTTTCTATTTTTTATGAAAATAATTTTTTTTTAAATCAAATTCAAAAAGTTATTTTTTGGAAAATAAAGTTCGTATACTTATTGAGTTTCTTCAACTCCAACTGACGAAAATAACTATGGAAATTGTCGAAAATAATTAGTATTAGAATAGAAATTTAGTTTTAATTAACGAACATTAGTTGTGGTAAAAAGAGATTGGAAATAATTGAAAATTCTTATCGCACTCTGGCCTTAAATGACTTTTAATTGATACACGAGGTAATTTGCGGAAAAATGTATCTTTTTTGAAGTGCATACAAACCTTAAATTCATAATTACCGCGTTGTTAGTCTTGATTATCCTCGTAAAGTTTAAATAACCATTATTTTTAATACCTCTCACTGAATATCAAATAAATTCGTAATATTCTTTCAATTATTAACTGCTTGTTGATTAGATCATTCACTTTTTTTCCCTTCTTACAACACTTCACTGAATTTATCAAACATTATCCGCAAAAAAGTAACTCTTTGTTTCAATTTCACTAATTTCATCGTAAACAATTGTAAACAATTGAAACTTTCACCGATATTCATTGTTTATACGCACTTTATCCACTTTATTAAACTTTATAAAAATTTTAAATGGAAGCATTTACGTATTTTTATCGTAAAGTTACGAATTTTCAGGAATCAATGTTGCCAACGTTGAATAGAAAAAAAGACACTTGAATGCGATTTGTTGAAACTGGACAAGTTTTTTATTTTCGACCAATAGGATTAAGGGTTTTTTAATTTACGCAATTTACAGAAGAAACGATGGTAAATTTCCGAGACGTCAGATACATAACCTAAAAAATTTTAAAGGGTTAACACGCGCACGTGTTTTTTTTCGAAAATTTGTTTCTATACTGTTTTTATTATTGATAAAGATTAACAATGGGGAAACAAAAAAGACATCGACGTAAGCCGCATAAACAAAATCCCACTGGTTTAATTAGTGAAAAAGAATTTGACGAGGAATTGGACGATGTGTCTGAGGAAACTAAAGAAAAAGCATTGCTTCGAGTTATGGAACAGGTAAGTTTTTCTAATTCTATTATTTATAAATCGAAAAATTATCTTTGATTCACGTACGATTGTTATATTTTTACTGAAAAAAAATGTGCTCCCGTTCAAAACACGATTCTTGACAGTAAACAATTTACTTGGTAGAAAATTATTTTTATTCTGTTTTTTTCGTTATGCTTATGTAAATATATTTGTATAAATTCAGTGATTTCTTTATTACAATTTATTAATTTATTTCTGTTTGTAAATTATAAAGTTGGAATTTATTTTTTCTCGTTTGTGAACGAATAATTGAGGGATAATTGAATATTGAATTTTCGTTATTTATTTACGCTAAAGTTGAGTTCGGCTGATATGGAGGAGAAAATATCCGGCCTCCAAACATTGGAGTCAATGAGTTATGAAGAGACGATTGCTGTACAAATTGCCAAAGATAATATTGCAAAAATTGTCGGGCCTTATTTGGTTGATGAAAATAAATTGGTGCGATCAGCTGCCGCCAGTGCATTGAGAATTATTGCTGAAAACGGCGGAGAAGAAGCATACACGTGTCTTTTGAATGACGATCTTATGACTCCCCTCACGGCCTTATTGAAAAATGTAATAATTTATTATTTTTATTAAATTAATACAATTTTATTTTTGCAAGAATTTAATTATTTTCGTAAAAATTCAATTATTTTTAGTACAAGTTTTGTGAAATTTATTGAAAATGGTTTAATATCCAAGGAAACAATTTACAGTTTTTTAAAATTTAATTTAAAGTTATTTATAAAATTTTTTTATAAAACTCTGAATAAGAATTAAATGTTTTTCAGCAAAAATTTTAAATACAATCTTGGAAAAAATACAATTATTTTAAAAATTTTAACATTTTTTTTAACAATTCGATTAGAAATAAATTTGTTATTTTAAAAATGTTAATAAATTTCTTGACAAGAATTCAATTATTTTTATAAATAATTAAATCAATCTTAAGAGTTCAATTAAACAAAAGTTTTTAATAAAATTCAAGAAAATAATTCAATTATTTTCCACAATTTTAAATATTTTTCGCAAAATTTAAATTCATTTCGAAAAGAATAAAATTTCTTGCATGAATAAATTTATAAAGATTGTAATGCAATTTTTTGCAAGAATTCAATTATTTTCATAAAAATTCAATTATTTTAATTACAAGTTTTGTAAAATTTATTGAAAATGGTTTAATTTCCAAGGAAACAATTTACGGTTTTTTTTAAATTTAATTTTATAATTATTTATAAAAATTTTAATAAAATTCTTGCCAAGAATTCAATTATTTTGATAAATAATGAAACTGAACTTGGCAATTAAATTAAACCTAAAAGTTTAACTAAAATTCAATTATTTTTGAAAACTTTAATGTTTTCCGGAAATTTTTTTCTAATTCTTTTAAAAAATAATAATATTCTTCACAAGAAGTGAATTATTTTTAAAAATTAAAGTAAAATTTGTTGCATAAATTCAATTGTTTTCAATACAAATTTTATTTAAATCCTTTCAAAGAATTTAGGTATTTTCAAAAAACTGCAAGTTTCTAAATAACGAATTTATTAAAAGATTTGAATCTTCGGAAAATTTAAGTTTTAAATAATTTTTATTAAAATTTCTAAAGAAACAAGTTTTTGGAAAATTTTTATATAGAATCGTTTATAATTAGTTAATTTTTAGTAAATATAGAATTTATTTTAATATTTTTCAAATTTTGTCAATTTTAATTGTAAACGAGTGAATCTCAGAATTATTTTACGTGAACTTTTTAAATTTTTTCGCTTTGAATAATTGAATTCTCGAGGAATTGAAAAGAAAAATAAATAATAATAATAATAAATAATAGTAATAAAATAATTTCAAAAAAAATAATTTTTTATTTAAAAATTCTATAAATTAATTAAATCGAGCAGTTAAATTAGAAAATTTTTGTGATTTCTTGAATTTTTGTGTAAAATTATTGATTTTTTGCTGAATAATTTTTCAATTACTGTTATTCGCGAGTAAATTTATTAGAAAATATTTTGTAAATCTAAATATTTTTAGAATAGATTTAAAAAATGTTAAATCTATGATTTAGAATAATATTGAGGGGAAAAAGTTAAAAAATCTGTTTGAGAATAAGAAGACAAAGTTATAAATTTAATAGATAAATTTTATTATTTTACGTGAAATTTCTTAATTGTTTCGCTTTGAATAATTGAATTCTCAAGGAATTGAAAAGAAAAATAAATAATAATAAAATAATTTTTTGTTTAAAAATTCTATAAAATGATTAAATCGAGCAGTTAATTTAGAAATTTTTTGTAATTTATCGAATTTTTATGTAAAATTATTGATTTTTTTGCTGAATAATTTTTCAATTACTGTTATTCGCGAGTAAATTTATTAGAAAATATTTTGTAAATCTAATTATTTTTAGAATAGATTTAAAAAATGTTAAATCTATGATTTAGAATAATATTTAGGGGAAAAAGTTTAAAAAAATCTGTTTGAGAATAAAAAGAAAAAGTCATAAATTTAATAAATAAATTTCTATTTTTTTAGCATTATTCAAATTGGCATCCAAGTGGAGATGCAAAAGAAAAGGAAAAAGTCGAACAGGAAAAGCAAACATTCATCGAAGCTGTAACATTGCTATGGACATTGGGTGAAAAAAATGAGAGTGTCATTAAACGTTCAAATTCAGAGAATTTACTTTCAATATTAATTAAATTTCTCGACACATCAACCTATGGAATAAGACTCAGCATTGTGGCAATTCAATGTATTCTCACATTATCCGAGGACAATCCAATGGCAATTGCCGAATTAAAAAAACAAGAATCCACATTAATAAATTATCTCGATTGGAAAGCTGAAAATGAAAATTTAATTAACACAATGTCACTGCGAACATTGGCAGCCGGCTTATTAATGAATATAAATAATTCATTTCGAACTGAAATTGACTCGTTGAAAATTGCCAGTAAAGTCATTGTCAATCTTGCCGATACATTAAAGCTCAATTATCAAAATCAAATGGATACATTGACGAAGGCATTTTTAAATGAAAAAAATTTAACGCGCAATTCACGTAAAATGATACGCGAAATGAATCAAATTGTTTCCATTCAACAGCAGGCGTTGGAGATTTTGGCAAATTTATGCACCGACGATCTTGAGAGTGATGATGAATCGGATTTTGGAGATTCCGATGATTATGAGGAGGACATGGATATTGATCAAATTGAAGATAAGACAATAAATTCGTATTCAAATATTCCCGTTGAATTAATTGAAGTCATTGCAAGCACTGATTTAGTGAAAATAGTTTGGAGTAAAACTGAAATTATTGAAGAGAATGTGATAAAGGCTTTTGATTTGAATCCCGAGGGTATTTTTATAATCAAACGACTTCGTATATTGCGATGTCGCGCTTTTCTTTGTTTAAATAATTTATTCTCGACTTTGGATGTCGACACTCTTGGCGGTGTTGAAAATTTGTACAGGTAATTTCTTCATTATTCGAAGGGAAAAACAAAAAAGATATTTTAGAAAATTTAAAATCGGAAAATTGTAAATGGAAAATTGATTTAAATTTCAATTTGGAAACGTAAAAGTAATTTAGTTTTTGTGAAGAGAAATATATTTAGATATTTAATTGAATTGTTGAAATTTTCAGATTGTGGAGTGAAATTGGAAAAGTTGTGTTCACAGACGCCGATCCAAATGATATTGATTTATTGGAATCGTCAACATCGGCAATGAGAGCAGCTTTGCAAAAATTGGCCGAAATAAAGGCGAATGTCTTTCAAAAATTAAATATTGTCGACTTACAGCCAATGTGTAATGGCGAGAGACAATGTTCGAATGCAAATGTTAGAGCCAATTTACTAAGGATTCTTGGGAATCTCGCTCTAATTTTATTGAACGTTCAAAATCCGCAATCTCTCGAATTAATAAAGGTATTCTTCTCTTTTTAATTATTCACTACGATTAGAATTTAATATTTCTTTCCTTTTTTATTTACAAAATTTAAATATTTTTTAAAACTGAATTTAAAATCTTTTTGAAAAACATTTGAAATCAAACTATTTTATTAGTAGAAATTATTGTAAAAGTAGAAAAATTATCAGGGAATAAAATTTATAAAATTAAATATTCTAAAACAAATTACCAATTAGAATAAGAAAAAAAAGCAACAGATTTCAACAGACATTTGAAATTTTTTGTTATTTAATTTTCTATAAAATGATAATAAAAAAAATACATTTTCAGCACATTTCTGTATTTCTTCTCGAGACGTGTACGAAAGAAAATGAAGTTTGGGTGATAGCGGAATCATTAGATGCAATTATGGATATTTTTGCCGAAGACGAGACAGATTCTTTAGCGAAAGATATTAATTTAGTTGAGAAACTAAGGAATTTTATGTCTATCTTGAAAAATAAGGTGAGCGAAAAAGAAACGACTGTAAATAAAAATAAAAGAAAAAGAAAATACAAAATGTGAATATTGTAAAATTATTCCACAGATTGTGGAAATTCAATATCGATATTATGTAAGGAAAAAAATAAACTGGATTTTTTTTTGTTACAGATACGACAACAGAAACAGAAACTCGGCGATAACGCTTCAGTTGTATCGACAGTGAAGACAAATTTAAACAGATTTATCAAATATAAAGGTCAACGAGTTGCGAAACTTTAAACTGTAAATATGTGTATATTACAGTAATTATCTACTGTATATTATATTTTTTATAGTAATAATTATTACAATTATAGTCTTTTTTTTAATTGAGAATTAAAAATCTTGATAATGTATTTTTTTCACTATTTCTTTCCTTTTTGAAACGAATAGAAACGGTTTTCTATTAATTTTTTGTTTATTGACGAAAATAATAGAATTTTGATTATTTTCATTTTTTTCAGACGAATTTTCAGAGTGAAAGCAAAGAATTCAAATTGCTTTCGTCTAGTAATGACAAAAAAAAATCGAAGTAATTGAAATTAAACTTTTGAAAGAAGAAAAGAGACAAATTTTAATTATTTTCTTTTTTCAAATAAAAAAGAAAAGGATTTCAATTATTTTCGTTTTCTAACAAAAAGAATGGATTTTCAATTTTTTTATGTCTTCTAACAAAAAGAAACGATTTTCAATTATTTTCGTTTTCTAACAAAAAGAAACGAATTTCCATTTTTTTCTTTTTAAAATCACGAAAACAAATATTTCAAAAATATTTTCAAAATATTTCCAATATTTTCTTTTATTTTAACGAAAAAAGGGAAATTTGAATTTTTTTCGTTCAGTTATGAAACAAAATGAAACGATTTTCAATTATTTTCTTGTTAAAATTGAAAACGGATTTCGATTATTTTCCTTTGTGATAGTGGGAGCAGTGTTGCCAACCGATTTGTGCTTTCAAATATTGATACCTCAACTTTAGAAACAAATTTTAATTATTTTTTTTTTTAATAAAAAAGAAACAGATATTTTAATCAATTCTCTTTTAAAATCAAAAAGAAATGGAATTCAATTATTTTTTTAGTAACAAAAAACTAGAATTTGAATTATTTTGGTTCACTAACAAAACAAAATGGGTTTAAATTATTTTTGTTTAGTAACAAAACAAAATAAATTTAAATTATTTTTGTTTAGTAACAAAACAAAACGAATTTCAATTATTTTCTTCTTTAAAATTGAAAAGAATTGTATTTCAATTATTTTCTACTTTTAAATTCAAAGAGAAACGGATTCCAATTATTTTCGTTATCTAACAAAAAGAAACGATTTTGAATTATTTTTTTTTAATCAAAAACAAACGGATTTCGAATATTTTCTTTTATTTTAATGAAAAAATTTTTGTTTAACATTTCCGTTCAGTAACAAAAACAAATGAATTTAAATTATTTTGGTTCAGTAACAAAACAAAATGAATTTATATTATTTTTATTTAGTAACAAAATAAAATTAATTTAAATTATTTTCTTCTTTAAAATCGAAAAGAAAATAATTTCGATTATTTTCGTTTTCTAACAAAAAGAAACGATTTTCAGTTATTTTCACAAACGGATTTCAATTATTTTCCTTTAGTGAAGAAAAAAGAATCGAATTTAAATTATTTTTGTTCAGTAACAAAACAAAATGAATTTAAATTATTTTCTTCTTTAAAATCGAAAAGAATTGGATTTCAATTATTTTCTTTTTTAAAATCAAAGAGAATTATTTTCGTTTTCTAACAAAAAGAAACAATTTTCAATTATTTTCACAAACGGATTTCAATTATTTTCGTTTTCTAACAAAAATAAATTATTTTCAATTATTTTCACAAACGGATTTCAATTATTTTCGTTTTCTAACAAAAAGAAACGATTTTCAATTATTTTCACAAACGAATTTCAATTATTTTCCTTTAGTGAAGAAAAAAGAATCGAACTTCAATTATCAATTTTAACGAATCAATTATTCTTTTTTAAATATTTAAAATTAAAAAATTGATGTATTGAAAATATTGAATTTTCGTGAAATGTTATTAAAAATGTTTTGAAATAATTAAATTCCTTTTGAATGAGTTTATGGAAATTTTTGAAAATAATTGAATTCTTTAGAGAAATGTATTTAAAAATATGTTTTAAAAATAATTGAATTCTTTCGAGTAACATAATTTTTTAAACAAACAATTAGAGCTGTTAAAATTTTTAAAAAAACTGAACCAAATGGAATTGAAAAACATTGTTTGAATTTCAGAAAAAATGTATTTATTCTTTTGTGCGAAATTCTATTATAATAATATAGTTTATTATTATTAACATTAGCAATGTACACTTTATAATTGTTAATTAAAGGAGCGATTTTTCTCTCATTTTCGAAAAATAAATAATTAAAAATTAAACAATATAATTATACTCCAAATGACGCGACAATAAAAATATTCAATAAAATATATAATTCTCTAAACTAAAAAAAAAAATGATTATTCTTCTGTCACACAGAAATGGAATCGTAAATTATAAATTCTATATTCGTAAAATATTAAAAACTGCAGTCTATTAATTTTTTCTTTCGCGTTTACTTTTATTTTTCTTTGAAAATAAAACCAAACAAACAAACAAATTCGAATTATTAAGAAGGAAAAAAAATGCGTTTTTTTACAGTGAACTTCCCTTTGGTTGTGAATCTTCGTGTTTAATATCGCCATGAATGGAGGGCTGTCTTTCTAAACTTAAGGCACTACTTCTTCTTGGTTTTGGTTTTGGATTATCGGCCAAAATCTCCGGTTTCTTACGAATTGGCTCCTCAATGTGTAATTCAATGATTTTCACCGGCTCATGTGGAGCGGCGGCAACGGCGATGGCCTCGACTGGAATTTGAGGATCAGTTAAACGAATAACGTGACAATTGTTTTGCTCGCGTGGCAATTCCTTGATTTCGACTTTAACTCCCGTTGGATCGTTGACGAGATCCTGAAAAAAGTGACGACGATTCTCCTCAATTGCAAAACGTCCACTGTGTGAATTATGATTTATCGAGTCCTCTGACTTGCGACGTGTTTCGAGTTCGTTTAATTTTTTTTCTATTTTCTCAATTTCATCCTTGACACAGAAACTATTACTTCTCGAGAGTGTTGACTTTTGCTTCTTCTTCTTGAGATTATCGTCATTATCATTATTATTTTCAGACGGCGTTATTTCTTTTATTATTTCCAATGTTTCTTCGGATTTCTTTCGAAGTTCGACTTCGATTATTTCATTGGTTTTCGAATTTGATTCCTCTTGTGAATTATTATTATTATTATTATTATTCGTGTTTTCGTCTTTTATTTCAATTGACGATAATTCAGTGGGTGAATTTGAATTTGTTGACGAATCTTTGGAATTTTCGATGATGATTTCGATTTTTGGGGAAATATCGACGTTAAATTCGATTGGACTAGATTCCTTTGGTTGATCAACGTCTTCATCGGTTTGAGTTTTCTTTGTGAGCTCCTCAATGTCTTCGGCGACTCGCGATATTTCTAATGGATCTGGAATTGGAGATATTCTTGTATCCGTCAGAGGAAGAAATTCCTGAAATTGAAAAATTCTTGGTTCATTATTTTATTTATTTTAATTGTTAAATTTAAAATTTACAAATTCATTTTGTAGTAGAAAATTAACTACAATTCAAGTTTTTCCACATGATATAAATAATTTAGTACTAAAATAATTTAAAAAATATCATTTGCTATTGATTTTTAATGAAAGGAGAAGAAATTAAAGTTTAGAATTTAGTGAATTGGGGGAAAAAAACGAACCTCCTTGTTTTCTACGGGACTTTTTGGTTTCGGTGGTTGAGGGGCTCTTCGTTTTTTCCTCGTGTAACCGCTCGCGGTACTTGAAATCGACATGCAACTGTTAATTGATAAATTCGATTTTCTCACAGCATCTTGACTGAATCTCTTAAATACATAATCATCGGGGACATTTTCATTTTCATCACGAATCCTGACGTCGCCCGATTTTAAGCTCTCCTCTTCAATATCGGACGATGGCGAAAATCTCTGCGACGCTCTTAAACCACTTCGTCTAAAAAAAAATAAAAGTTTAATTTTCTCTCTTTTTTTCTTTCTCTTAAACTCGATAAATAAACAATCAGTATTCAAAAAACAAGTGAATAATTTTAAAACTAAATTAAATTTGCACAAAAAACGATAATGAAAATTGTTCATTTTTAATTAAACTAATTTATTTTCATTATTAAAAAAAAGTGTTTAAAATTAATTATTTTATTTATTACAAGTGTTTAAAATTATTTATTCCATTTATTACAAGTGTTTAAATTTAAAATTATTTATTTCATTTATTACAAGAGTTAAAAATTATTTATTTCTATTATTCTAGTAAAATATATTTTATTTATTGAAATTAAAGCTTTTTCAATTTAATTTTAAGCAATTGACGTGAATTTTGTTCAGAAAAATAGTCACCTGGGTGGAATTGGTGCACGATCAATTTCTCTATCGTCTCCATATCCATTGGACAAATGTTCCTTTCCTTCGAAATCAAGCGGAGGAATTTTGTCCTTTGGCTTCGGACTCACTTGTCCGAATCTATTTGAAAAAGAAAAAAAGGAAGAAATTAAATAAAACATTCTTATATAGTTTTCTAATTTTCTAAAAAGTTTAAAATTCGAGTATAGAAATAAATTAAATATGAAATAAATAACATTTTTTCAAAGATTATACGAAATATTTTCAATTTGAAAGTAAAGAAAATAAAAACTAAACAAAATTATAAATATTATGATAAATTTTCTTACTTAGAAAAAAATTAAATTGTTTCGAAAAATTTATTAAAATTTTTGAAAATAATTGAATTCTTTGAAAACTTTTTTAACCAATAAAGAAAATGAATTGAATTCTTTCGTGAAATTTTATAGAAAATATTAAAATTTTTGCACAGACTTTACTATTTCAAAAAAATAATAAAATTCTTGCAAAGAATATTATCAAAAAAATTTTGAAAACAATTGAATTCTTTCAATGAGTTTTATGAAAAAATTGGTGAATAATTAAAATTTTTTAAATACAATTCCTTAATGAAAATTTATTAAAATTGTATAAATTAAAATTTTTTTATCAAAAAATTTGTGAATAATTATAATTTTTTAAATACAATTCCTTGATGCAAAATTATTAAAATTGTATAAAAAATAATTAAACTTTTACAGAAATTCTAGTATTTGTAAAAAAAAATGAATTGCTTTGAGGGATTTATTAAAATTTTAGAAAATAATTAAATTTAAAACTTTTATAAGGAATTGAGAAAAATATAAAATTGAATCCTTTCATGAAATTTTATTGAAAATTGTAATTGAATTTATGGAAAGACTTTTATTATTCTTTGAAAATAATTGAATTTTTTTGGTAGAATTTCATTAAAATGTTTAGAAATAATTGACTTTCTGCGAATTTTATTAAATTTTTTAGAAATTTTGGAAATTTTTTTTGGACACGAATTTCATTATTCATAAATTTTTTTCAACTGTTGAGAAGAATTGAATTGTTTTTTTCGGTAGAATATTATTTTAGTTTTTTAAAATAATTGACTTTTTGTAAAATTTTTTTATTTATTTTTGAAAAGAATTAAATTCTTGCAAAAAATATCAAAATTTTAATTGTTCTGTCGAGTTTTATTAAGACTTTTGGTCGAATTAAATTCTTAAGACCAGTTTTCATATAAGTTTCTTATTTATTAGAATAATTGAAATCATGTGAAGAATTTTATTAAAACTTTTAGATTAGAAATAATTGAATTTCATGGAAGAATTTCCAGTAAAATTTTTGCAAATTGAATCCATTGGTTGAATTTTATTGAAATTTTGAGAAAAAATTGACTTTCTGCAACAGGAATTTTAATAATTATGAAAAGAATTGAATTTCTGTGACGAATTTCGTTATTTATAAATATAATTGAATTCTTGCGAAAAATATTAAAATTTTGGAAAATAATTGAATTTTAGTAGAATTTTATTACAAATTTTGATTTAATTGAATTCCTGTGACGAGTTTCGTTATTTATAAATATAATCGAATTCTTGCGACGAATATTAAATTTTCTTTCTCTGCTTAGAAAATTGTAATTTTATCGAAACAAATTAAATTCCTATGGGGAATTAATTATGCGCGTATAATGTAAATGAATTTTTCTATATTTTGAACCTATAGTTATTCAAAATCAAATTCGAAATAAAAAAAAAGAAAATTTAATAAATACTGGAGTAATTATTGTTTCTCTTTCGTAGGTGCAAAAATAATTGACTACAAAAAAAAATGACCAACTTTCGTGCTGGTGGTTTTGGAGTGAGATCGCCCATGATGGAATTTGTTGTTTCTTGAGGACTTCCATCGTATATTCTGGCAGGATCGCCATTCACAGTAAGACTAGAATTATATCTTGAACCATCGTCCCAAGTGTATTTCCTTCTTCTTGCCAATGTTCCCAAAGCTTCATCGAATTCCTGTTGATCCCTCAATGTCTGCGATTGTCTAATACCATTTTTGCTAGAATTTATCGTCTCTCCTCGTTTATACGTCGTGGAAACTGTAAAAAAAATTTACTTTTTTAAAATTAACTCTTTATTTTATTTTTATTAACTATTTTGCTCTTTGGCTTTTTTCATTTCATTTCAATTTTGCTTTTCGCTTTTTTTCTTTCTTTTTACTATTTTTTCTTTTTAGCTCTTTCTTTTAATTTTCTTCTTTTGGTTATTTATTTAATTTAATTAATTTAATTAATTTAATTTATTTTTGCTATTTATTTACTTTATTCGTCTTTTTAATTTTGCTTCGATTTTTTTTTATTTTACTTCTTCTGACTTTTTAATTTTGTTTTAGTTTTTTATTGTTTTTCTTTCTTTCTTTTATTTTTTTCTTTTTTGCTGCTTTACTAATTTTTTTCTTTTTGCTCTTCGAATTTTTTTCTTTTTTGCTACTTTACTAATTTTTTTCTTTTTGCTCTTCGATTTTTTTTCTTTTTTTGCTATTTTACTATTTTTTTTCCTTTTGCTCATCGAATTTTGTTTCTTTTTTGCTAATTTACTAATTTTTTTTCCTTTTGCTCTTCTAATTTTGTTACTTTTTGGCTATTTTGCTAATTTTTTTTTGCTCTTCGAATTTTGTTTCTTTTCTTTTTTTTGCAATTCACATGATAAAAATTTAATAATTAGAAGAAAATGTTTCAATTGAGAGTGTAGGATGTAAAATTTGTAAAAAAAAAATTATAATTATTTGCTGAATGAGTGAAAATAAAAATTCTCATACCTGTTGTAATCATCGAGTGACGCTCGGGCGCTTCCGGAGCCTCTTTACACTTTCCGAACAAACCATTCCTGCGATAAGATAAAAATATTTAATCGTAAATATTGTCGACTTTATGTTTTATGCTTTTATGTACATTTTACACTAAACTACACAATTGTTCAAGAAAAAAAAACATGACATACGACTTTGCACATAACATAAAATTTGACTTTCAATTATTATTTATTCATCGGCAAAATTAGGCCAAGTTTTTCTCTCTCTTTTTTTCACAAAATCTTATCTCAATTTCATTAGAATTATTTTTTCGATTCTCTATATTTATGGGGTGTTTCAAATTTTTAATAATTGGAAATTTTCCTTTTTTCTAAATTTATAATTTTGTAGACTTTCTTTTTCTAAATTTACAATTTTTTTTATTTCAAATTTGTAAAAGTTTTTTTCTCCTTATTTCTAAGTTTACAATTTTCTCGTCTCAAATTTTGATTAAAAAAAATTATATCCTTTTTTCATTTTTTAAATTTACAATTTTCTATTCTCTCTTTTTCTGAATTTACAATTTGTAAAAATTTATCTCCTTTTGTCTAAATTTAGAATTTGCTTATCAAATTTTGAAAAAAGGCAAATATTTTGGTAAAAAATTCATCTCCTTTTTTTCTGAATTTACAATTTTCTAGTCTCAAATTTTGCCAAAAAGACGAGGACGGAAAAAATTTCTTTTCCTTTTTTTCTGAAGAAGAAGAAGAAGAAAAGTAAAAAATTCCACAAAATCGAAAAGAATTTCTTAAAATAAAATGAGTGCGAAATTTTTACTTCGTTTTTAAATATAGATTCCGTGGGGATATTATAAGAGGTGAAGAGACGGAGATTATAATATGTCATCATTTTTTTATCTTTATCTTCCACGAGAGACTAAAAAAAATGCAATCATTATTTCAAAGAAAAAATCCCCGAATTAAATTGTAATTTATTTTATGATTTTATTTATATATTTGTTTTATTTATTTATTCATTTTATTTATTTATTATTTTGCTTATTATTTTTTTAATTCAATTTATCGATTATAGATCCGATTGTTTTGAAATTTAATTAAAAAATAAATTTACATCGCATAAATGTATAAAGCAAAACCGACAATGAAATTTTTTCGAATAAATTCCTTTCGAATCTCCAATTTTTTTTTTGTGGAGTATATAATTCAAAAGTGTCTGGAAAATTCGTTAACTTTGAAATGATGATTATTATTATGTTTGGACCATTTATTGACCTTGATAACGAAACGGTCGAGTTAAGGAACCATCAGCCGAGGTCTCGACAGCAGTAAATTGTGCGTTTTGCATTAAATGAATCACGTGGCATATCGTTTGCATAAAACTGCGGATGTTTGCTCTAGTTATGCATCATATGTTGTATTTTTCTAATTCGTTCACGGAACGAAAAAAAAAAATTCAGGCACCCAAGTCCAGATAAAAATTTGACAATTTAAAAAAATAAAACCTTATTTTCAACGCTATTTTCTGAATTAAAATTCATGAAAGAACAATTTAAACCCAGTCACGATACAAATTTGACAATTTAAAAAAAACCCCATTCGTAACGATATTTTAAAAATTTTTTAATGACAAAAAAAAATTTAAACCCAGTCCTGATAAAAGTTTGGCAAATATAAAAAAAAATTCCATTCTTAACGCTATTTTTTTTATTTTTTATTGCCAAAAAAAAATTTAAACCCAGTCCTGAGAAAAATTTGCAATCTAAAAAAACCCCTATTTTCTAATTCCAATTACAAACAGAAAAAAATTGTATTCTAATCTTGATAAAAAAAAATGTCAAACTTAAAAACTTCATTTTCAACACTAATTTTGAATTCAAAATTAATTTTTAAAAAAATTTAGTGGTGAATAAATTTTTTTTACAAATTTTGTAATATTTTTCCTCCTTTTTATCTTTCTTTTTTTATTTCTACATTTTTTTTACTCTTTTCTTTTTATTTTTTCCATTCTTGTCTTCCACAGTAGATTTTCAATTGAAATTGTTTTATTATACGATTCAATTATTTGAATTATTACAAAAAATGTAATAAAACATTTTTAAAACATTAAATTTTTGCGATGATTTTTATTGAAATTTTTCAAAATAGTAAAATTTTTGCGACGAATTTTACTAAAAAAAACTAGAAAAATATTGTAATTATAAAAGTAATTATAATCTTGCTACAAGCACTTGATTAAAATTTTCGAAAATAATTGAATTTTTTCGAGGATTTTAATAAAAATTGTATTAAAAATCACTTCAATTATTATTATAAAGAATTTAATTTTACTATTTTTTAAAATAATTGAATTTTGAGAATATTTTGAAAATGGTACTTAAAATAATTGATTTTTTGCAAAGAATTCTATAAAAGTTTTGAAAAAATATTTAATTTCTTTAGAAAAAATTTTCAAATATGAAAATAGTTGAAGTCTTGCTAATAAATTGATTATAATTTTCGAAGACAATTGAATTTTTTCGAGGAATTTAATAAAAATTGCGAATATTCTTGAAATCGTATTTAAAGAAATTAAATTTCTCTTTGGAATTTTATTGAGTTTTCAGAAAAATAAATTTTTTGCGAATATTACTGAAATTATGTATATTCAAAATAATTGAATTTTTGGGGAGAATTCGGATTAAAATTCATTAAAATATTTAAAGTTCTTAAAAGAAAGTAAAATTTTTGACGAAGAATTTAATTAAAATTTTATTGAAAATATTTCAATTATTATAAATTATTTAATAAAAATTTCTTCAATATAATTGAATTTTTGCGAATATTCTTGAAATGTTATTAAAAAAAATTAATTTCTGAGGAAATTTTTATTCAAATTATTCAAAAAAATAAATTTTTTGCGACGAATGTTAGTAAAATTCTTTAAAATATTTCAATTCCTGATAAAAATTTTTCATCATGAAAATAATTAATGTCTTGCTAAGAACTTAATTAAAATTTTTGAAAATAATTAAATTCTGTCGAGGAAATTAAGAAAAATTGTATTAAAAATATTTCCATTATTATAAGGAGTTTAATTAAAAATTCTTCAAATTAATAGAAATTTTGCGAATATTATTGAAACTGTATTGAAAATAATTCACTTTTTGGGAAGAATTTTATTTAAACTTTTTAAATATTTAAATTACTGAGAAAATTGTTAAATTATAAAAATTATTCAAATCTTGCTAAGAACATAATTTAAATTTTCATTAATAATTGAATTTTGTTGAGAAATTTGATTAAAATTGTTTTTCAAATATTTCAATTATTCATCCAATTTTTTCTAATTTTGATTTTTGATTTCTTTTCAAAATCTAAACTTGATATTTACATAAATTCATATTATATTTAACATAATATTAATTAATTCTGTGATTATAACTAATTTTTTCTTAAAGGAAAAAAAATCTTTGAAAACTAGAAATTTTCTTATTTTTCCAGTTAATAATTTCATTTGGAAATGAATAAATTTTTATTTATTCAAAATTGAAAGTGCAAAGTGGATAATCACAGCTATATTGTTACAACTCCTCTGCAAAATATTTATACGCACATAATTATAAGGGATTATTACATCATTTTGCAAACTTATTTGCATTTTCATTTCTCATTCTCTGAACTCCACGAGTTTTATGTTTTACTTCAAGTTTTTCGCCTTTTTTTTTGCTTATTCAAATTTATTTCTCGTCATACTTGTTGATTTACATATAAAAAAAAATTCCTCAAAATTTTAAGAATTGCAAATAATTAATTTATGCAAAAAAAATTGTTTTCAATTTTTTTCATTTTAAAATTTAAAACGAAATTATTTTCAATAAAAAATTTCTGAAACAAAAATTATTTTTCTAAAAATAAATCAAATTAGAATGAAAAATAAAATAAATGTTCAAAAATAACATTTTCCTGTTACAACAAAGTCCAAATTGATATTTCGAAAAAGAATTTAAATCCCTTTTCGGGTCATGTAAGAGCACATGCACTAAATAACAAATGCTTTGAACTCAATTTGCCTAGAGTGTAATTTTCTCATAAAATTTTTTCTACCATTTTTTTTATGGTTAATATTGAAAAAAATTTGACAAATCGTAAAAGAAGAAAAAATTGGAAAAAGTCCATAAAGAGTAGGAAAAAAATTTTTTTTTTTCGATAAAGAAATAGAGAAGAAAAGAGTGAGAGATAAAGATAAAGGAGTTGACTCAATAATATAAATTTAAATCGCCGCATGTTGAGTCGACAATGAGCCACCAACACTTATGTATATTATCATATACGCAAAATAATCGACGGCTCTGTTCTCGGATGAGTAGTCGCGCAATGTAATTTATTTTATATCGTGATCCAATAATCCAACTTTGATCGCATGACGCCTCAATGGCCTGCATTTCTTTATTTTATTTTATTTTCTTTTATTATCGACAGTTTACATAAATATACAAATAAAAAGTCATATAAATTCAAAGACAAACATTTTCACGTTCAAAGTTCAAAGAATTTGCCTAGATAATTATTTTAGTTCATTTTGGAAATCAGAAAATTCAATTATTTTTGAAAATTTTAAGTGAATTCTCATAAAGATTTCAATTAATTTCATAAATTAAAAAACTTTTCCTCAGGAATTTAAATATTTTAAAGAATTTGTATAAAAATTTGCTTCTCAAAAATTTGGATACTTTGGAAAATTTCAAATAAAATTCTTGTCAGAAATTAATTTACTTTTAAAAATTTTCCATTAAATTCTTTATGACAATTGAAATATTTTTCATACAATTTTAATGAAATTCTTTGAAAAAAATTCAATTATTTTCGACAATTTGTAAAAAAATTCTTAGAAAGATTTCAATTATTTACATAATTAAAATTTTTTCACAGGAATTTAAATATTTCAAAGAATTTTATTAAAATTTTATAAAAAAAATTTAATTGTTTTTAAAAGTTTGATAAAATTCTTTCTAGAATTAAATTATTTTCAATATGACTTTAAAAATATTCGTAAAAATTGAATTATTTTAAGGAATATTTTTGTTAATTTCTTTTTGATAATTAAAATATTAACAAAACAATTTTCTTAAATTCCACAAAACAATTTAATTATTTTTGAAAATTTTAATTAAGTTCTCATCAAGATTTCAATTATTTTCATAAATTAAAAAACTTTTCTCAGGAATTTAAATATTTTAAAGAATTTTTATAAAATTCGATTCGCAAAAATTTGATTATTTTGAAAAATTTAAATAAAATTCTTGGCATAAATTTAATTGTTTTGAAAATTATCTTATTACATTTTTTATGATAATAAAAATTTAGTTCGAAGAAATTTAAATGCGAATTGTTTTTTAAACTCTTCATAATAATTGAAATATTTGAAAAACAATTTTAATCAAATTCCCCGACAAAATTAAATTATTAATAAAAATTTAAATTATGTTCTCAGCAAGATTTGAATTATTTTCATAATTAAAAAATTTTCTCAGTAATTTAAGTATTTAAAAAGTTTTAATAAAATTCTTCCCAAAAAGTGAATTACTTTCAATACAGTTTCAATAATATTCGCAAAATTTCTATTAATTTGAAGAATTTTTAATTAAACTCCTTATAATAATGGAAATATTTTTAATACAATTTTTCTTAATTTCCTCGACAGAATTTAATTATTTTCAAAAATTTTAATTAAGTTCTTAGCAAGACATTAATTATTTTCATGATGAAAAATTTTTATCAGGAATTGAAATATTTTAAAGAATTTTACTAACATTCGTCGCAAAAAATTTATTTTTTTGAATAATTTGAATAAAAATTTCCTCAGAAATTAAATTTTTTTTAATAACATTTCAAGAATATTCGCAAAAATTCAATTATATTGAAGAAATTTTTATTAAATAATTTATAATAATTGAAATATTTTCAATAAAATTTTAATTAAATTCTTCGCCAAAAATTTTACTTTCTTTTAAGAACTTTAAATATTTTAATGAATTTTAATCCGAATTCTCCCCAAAAATTCAATTATTTTGAATATAATTTCAGTAATATTCGCAAAAAATTTATTTTTCTGAAAACTCAATAAAATTCCAAAGAGAAATTTAATTTCTTTAAATACGATTTCATGAATATTCGCAATTTTAATTAAATTTCTCGAAAAAATTCAATTGTCATCGAAAATTATAATCAATTTATTAGCAAGACTTCAACTATTTTCATATTTGAAAATTTTTTCTAAAGAAATTAAATATTCTTTCAAAACTTTTATAGAATTCTTTGCAAAAAATCAATTATTTTCAGTACGGTTTTCAAAATATTCTCAAAATTCAATTATTTTGAAAAATAGTAAAATTAAATTCTTTATAATAATAATTGAAATGGTTTTTAATTCAATTTTAATTAAATTCCTCGAAAAAATTCAATTATTTTCGAAAATTTTAATCAAGTGCTTGTAGCAAGATTTTAATTACTTTTATAACTACAACATTTTTCTAGAATTTTTAGACAAATTTGTCGCAAAACTTTTACTATTTTGGAAAATTTTAATAAAAATCTTCACAAAAATTTAATGTTTAAAAGTGTTTTATTACATCCTTTGTAATAATTGAAATAATTGAATCGTGTAATAAAACAATTTCAAATGAAAAACTACAGTGGAAGACGAGAATTTTCCAAAATATTTATTTACTTTACTAGTGAAATTATTTTTTTTGTTTGAAATAAAAACTCTGTATAATTTGTATTGAATCTGAATTGAATTTGCAATTGAGTTAAAAAGTTTTCTTTAATAATAATAATTTAATAAAAATTATAGAAGAAAAAAAATTTCTTTCATTGGCATTCTTTTTTTTTTCTTATTCAAAAGAAATATATGTATCGAGTGTTAACGATTAAATTGGCAATTCAAAGATTTACGAATTGCGTTTCGACGCGGTCATCACTTGGGTCATTTCTAAATCTCAATTTAACGTTGGCGTTAAATAGTCGGATCATTTCCGTTTCCTTTTCCATTCTTTAACGGTCCAACATATAGACGATTTTCCGTTATATTATAACTTTATTTCCCCGCATTACGAAAATAACTTTTTCGCAGAATCACACTCACTCATTCAATTTTCGTCTCCGTTTGGAATTTCTCTTTCTCTCCAACTTTTTTTTTCCTAAACAAAATTTTACATTTAAATTTACAAAATTAGCGAAATGCAATAATTATCGAATTACAAGAAATTTTTAATTTTTTAATTTTTAATTTATAATTGTAATATTTTTATCGAAATGCAATAATTTTCATTTCGAATATTCATCGAAGTGCAATAATTTTCAATTGGAAAAACTATCAAAGTTTGAAAATTTCAAAATATCCAATTTTGAGTTTAAAAAAATCCAGATTAGATATTTTGAGTGTTGGACAAAAAATTAACTGTAGAAAAATGTTAATATTATTCAAAATTATTATTCACAGTATATTCGATAGTAAAACAATGATTTCAATTTGCATAGAAATCGATTTATTATCGTAAAATTAAAGATTTTATTAGAAAAAAAAAATTAATTTTTTATTTCTCTTTGCTTTTAGAAATTTAAATTCGAGTTAATTTTAAAACTATTTTTTCAGAGAAGATTTTTTGAGCAAAAAGAATTGAAAATACGTTTTTTTTGCGATAAAGCGAGTAAAGAATAATATAACAATAAAAAGTCGCGAGATGTTGCGATATTCTTTTTTCGAAGGAACCGTATTAAGAAAGTTATAAGTGTGCCATCTGGATTGTCGCCAAACCTGTCGAGTTCAAGTTCAAGAAACTTTCGAATAAAATTTCAATTTTAGTTTCAGAAAATAAAAATTTTTTAAAGCGAAAAAAAATTATTATTAAGGAATACTTTATTTTCTAGTCAATTTTTATTTACTTAAGTTTTAGTTTGCCTTTTATTGCAATTTTACTTTCTAGTCATTTTTTAGTCTGAATTTAAATTTCTACTCGATTTTCTATTTAATTTTTAATTTTTTAATTTTTTTAATTTCATTTTTACACTTTTTTTGTTTACTTTTCCAATCTTTAGTCCATTGTTTTCATTGTTTTACCATTTTTTTTTGTCTACTGAAAATAATAGTAAAAAAAAATAACTTTTCCTTAATTTACAAACTCACCACGTTGATTTTATGGAAAAACTGTGAGACCTCTTTTTTCTGCCTTTGCCAAAACTCCAAAATTTGTGCTTCGTCTCCTTCTCCGTTGATTTATTGTTCTCTTTACGCATTTGCGTATTAACACTGGGATTAGTATCATTAAAGGGATTTAAATGCTCCGGATAATCGTGAATTGAAATACTGGGACGTCGACTTGGATTCGGCATTTTTTTCTTCTTCTTCAATCGATGGATGATTATTTTTTTCAAAAAAAAAATAAATTTATTGAAGAAACAAGCAGACAGTCGGTTATCGTCAGTACTTTAATCTCCTCATTTTTTTTTAAAGACCTCTTATCTGAAAAAGTAAATAAAAAAATATATTAATTAGATAAATCATATTGTCTTTATGAGGTGAAACGATTCTTTTAAAAAAAATTATCTTCTCCATTTTCTAGGAGAAAAATGTTTAATTATTATTTTGACAAAAAGGAATTTTTGTTGACAAAAAGTAATTTTTATTATTCTTCTTCTGACGGAAATTAATATTTTTTTTGGTTGAAATTGATATGAAATAATAAATTACACCACTTGTGTTTATTTAAGAATATTTGTCGTCTATAATTCTAGAAAATAAATAATCGTGAAATTATAGAAATTGGATTCGAAATTGTGATGAAAATTTAACTCAACCAAAAAAAATACGAGCAAAGTTAATATAATAATAGAAATACGAAATAAAAATTGTCTTAGTTTTAACTGAAGAGAAAAAAATGGTAGTTTTACTATTTTTCAAGAATGTAATTAAAATTATTTTCTAATGAAATTCTTGAAAAAAAGAGTAAAAAAATGGGGAAAATGAAATTTTTTCTCTGAATTGTGTAATAATTATGAAAAAATGATGGATAAAAATCATATTTTTTACAATATTATTGAGTATAGGTTCGATAGAATGATTAAAAAAAAAGGGAGAAGAATCATTGAAAGTGTCCTGCGTTTTAATTTAATCTAAGTGAATTGAAGTTTATTTGCTTACAAGAAACTAGTGGGCACAAACAATACCCTCGCTAACCAGACGGTCTAATTAGGTCACAATTGCATCAATGACATTGCTATAATATTGCATCTCAAATAAAACAACTATATTTAAATTAAGAAGTGAACGTTCAGTCTGAAAACATTCTCCTTTATCTCTCTAATTCAATATTTTTCTAATCTAAATTCTAAAAATTCACAAAATCAGAAACAATGAAGCAAACAATTTTCTATGACTATTAATCAGAATTGAAGTAAGCAAAATAATAATAATAATAATATATTAATAAAAAAGAAATAATAAAAAAATCCACTTTTAACTCCTCGAGAGAAATCAATATTAATTTCTAAAATGTTAGTAAAATTCTTTTTTCTATGAACTAAATTATTTTCTTTAAATAGAAATAACAAAATTCTTTCAAAAATAAATTTATCATTAATTCTTCCAAAGAATTCAAATATTTCCAAACAATGCAAGAATTCAATTTAATTATATTAATATTATATTATTAATTAATTGATAATTAATTGATTATTATTAAATACAGTAATAATAAAATTCGATAAAAAATAATTCATTTATCTCCCGAAAATTTTAATTATTTTCTAGAAACAATTCAAGGAGAATTTATTTTATTCTACTTTTTATTATTCATTAATAATAATTAGTAATAATTAATTTATTTCAACAACTGTGAAATTTCTCTTTAAAAAAGTATTCCATCTTTTTTAAAGAGAAAAAAATTGTTCATTTTTATTTTTAAAAAAATCTTCATTGTAATAGAAAAGCAAGAATTAAATTGGCAGTTGTAGATGTGAAAAAATGCATCACGTGATTCAATGCTTATGACTTTAACAAATGCAATTAGTTCAATTAGTCTATACTCTGCACGCTGTTTACTTTTCATCTCAACTCGAAAGCAATGGATTCGTGTCTAATCTTATTTTTTGCTTTCGTTTAAAAAACTATCGAGTTTTTAAGTAATTACAACAAAAAAATAAAAATTGACTGATTTTTTACAACAAAATATGTTTTGGAAAATTTTTGGAAAATAATTTTTTTTATAAATTACAATTTAGTGTAAATAAATAAATAAAAAAAATTCGACGTAGTAATAATAGAAACAATAATAATTAAATTTCTTCAAAGAAATTTTTTAATTTTTGAAAATTTCGAAAAATCTTTTTCTCTATTTAAATAAAATTTTTTTTAATTGAATATAAATAATATTTCAGAAATAAAAATAATATATTTTCATAAATAAGTATTTTCATAATTAAAAAATATTTTGTTTCGATTCAAATTATTTACGTGGCTAATAAAATATTTGCAGGGAATTCAATTAATTTTTCCTCAAACTGAAAAAATTTGGTTATTTTCAAAAATTTTAATCAAACTCTCAGCTTTCTAAAAATTTGAAAATTAATGATAAAATTTAGTTATTTTCCAACAGTTTTTCAATTTGAAGAAACTGAACTGAATTTAGTAGAAAAAAAAATTTATTACCTACGAAAATCATTGACTTGCAAAGAATTGTTTTTTAATTATAAACATAATTAATTGAATTCATTTCAATCGAAAGAAAATTCTGTTTAAATTAGAGAAATTTATCAAAATGCTTCAAAATAATTGAATTCGAACGATGAATTATTAATTATTATTGAAGAAATTTATTTATTAATAAATTTAATTAATTAAGAAATTTATTAAAAATTTTCGCGGAAATAATTAAATTCCGTCGAAGAATTTCATTGTATTCGTAAAAATAATTGAATTTCTCCAAAAATTTTATTATTCAAAAGTAACTGAATTCTCGAGAGGAACGTTATGAAAATTTTTGAAAACAATTACAATTTTTTTTTAATAAATGTTAAAATTAAAAAACCTTGACAGTAAAGAAAAAATATTTGCTACTCTTTATAGGAGAATATAAAAAAAATAATAAAATAATTGAAAATAAGGCAATAAATTAAATAGCGTGGTAAAAATTACTGCCTCGGTAGTCTAAATAAAATGATTTATACTCTTTTAATGAATATGAAAAATTGCTATAATTACAATAATTGATAATAAAATAAAAATCAGCATAAAATGGCAAAAATTAAAAGTAAATTACTAGAAGCAGATTTAGAATTAAATTTTACTTTTCCTCAAACTTAATAATTCATAAAATGACTGAATATATTTTTTTGCGTTAATAAAACAGAAAAAAAAATTGCTAAGAGAAATCTAGAAAATAAAAATATTTCTTTTTTTTAGAATTGAAACAAAAAATTTTTACCGATCGATAAAAATGCTTTTTTTTCTCGTTAACATAAGAAAAATGTTTTAAAAAAAAAGTTGAATAAAATAAAGAAAAAAAATTTAGAGTTAAATTAAAAAATTATTTAGGGAAAAAATAAAAAAAAATAAATTAAAAGTAATAAAACTAAAGAATTAATTTTAAATAAATGTAGTAAAAACACAAAACAAGTAAAAACAAATTTTAGACTAAAATTACTGAATTTTAAAAAATAAATTACATTAAAATTATTTTTTTTTGTAAAGAAAGACAAGTTTTTGGAAAATTCCCGAGTGAATTCAATTATTTTCAAAAATTTCCACAAAGTTCTTATCGCAAGATTTTAATTTTTTTTCAAATTAGAAATAATAAAATTCTTTAAAAAAATAATTCAAATTATTGTCAAATGAAAATAATAAAATTCTTTAAAAAATAATTCAAATTATTGTCAAACAGAAATAACAAAATTCTTTAAAAAATAATTCAAATTATTGTCAAATAAAAATAATAAAATTGTTTAAAAATCTATTCAAATTATTTTCAAATAGAAATAAATAAATTTTTTTAAAAATCTATTCAATTACTTTCATAAATAATAAAATTCTTCAGAGAAATTCAAATATTTCCATAAATTTTGATTTATTTTTTTAAATAAAAAATTTCTTTCGTAGAATTTCAATTATTTTCCATAGAAATTTGAATAAAATTTCTTCAAAAAATTAAAATATTTTTTTTCAGTTTCAATGAACATTTTTAAAAGTAAAAAAATAAAAAATAAGTTACATTAAAAGTGTTGAAAGTGAGAAAATAACAAATAAGGAAAATTAAAAATAGTAAAAATAAAGAAATTAAAAAAAATACTAAAATCAAAATTGTGAATTGAAAAAAAATCTAATTCGCAATTTTCTTCAATCGAAATTCAGTGACGTTTCTCTTTGCTTCTACAAATTTTTTCTTTCCCTCCTTCAATCATTAAAAATCAGTCGCACTCGATAGTCAAATTTTCTCTTTAATTTATACACCTTTCACCTGGCCTGGCGATAACACCTTGAAACCTAAAACAATCAAATATCTTTTATATAACGACAAACCTCACGAACGATGAATTTTATTAAAAGAACAAAAAAATCGATTTCAATGATTCACTATGTGATTATATGCACACATATTCTACCTCTGCACGCCTTGAAGGTTCTTTTTTTTTAAATAATATTTTGATTTTTCTGATCTCCAAGATACGAATAAATAAATATAAAAATCGTTATCTATTATATATCATGGTACATTAACATTGAAAGAAAAGAAAAGAAAAGAAAATTATCAATACGACATGCAAACCTCATCTACATTATATTATCCAAGAAAAAAAAAACCTAAAGCCAACTGTGTATTTTCGATTATTTTCGTACAAAGCAAAACGTAAATTAGGTCTAATATTGATCCACACCAGTGATATATGTGTTAATTATTTGCCTGATTCTTTTTTTACACATTTTCACCATATTTTACATTCCGAGCATTTCAATTGTATGAAAAATATTTGAAATTCTTTTTTTTTCGATCGTCTATACTTTTGAGTTAGAATTTTTATTTCTTTTTTTTTAATTGACAAAAAGATTATTCGAATTTAACTTTTCGTAGGGTTTTTTTTTTAAATTAATTTCTGTCTTTAAAAAATGTTTAGAATTTGCAAAATATTTGTAACTTCAAAAAAAAGGCTGTTATTTATTTTTCAAACACGGTTTTTAAAAATATAGTTTCCTTAAAAATCAATTCTTTTAAACGTGGATATTTATTTTTAACTTTTTCACTTCTAAATTATCATTTTTATTTATGTAAATTATTTTTCGAAACAGCAAATATTATTATTATGACCACAAAATAAGAAGATGAGTACAAATAAAATAAGAAAAACATAAAATGGCCACAACATTTATTATTATTATTATTATTATTATTGTGACAGTAAAATAAAAAAATACTATAAATAAAATAAAAATAAAATTAATATTAATAATAAAAAAACATAAAATGATCACAAAATTTTTATTCTTAAAAATCAACTTGAACTGTCGAATAATTACGAGATTGAGAATTTCAAAAAATTCTTCTCAATAAAATTCTTCAAGAAAGTTGAATTTTTTTCGAAAAGTTGATTAATATTCTCTGCAGGAATAAAATTATTATTTTTAAATATAATTTTAATAAAATTCAGGAAAGAATTTAATGATTTTGAAAAAGATTTAATTATAAAACACTACAAAACAATTCAATTATTTTCGAAAAATTTAATCAATTTCTTCACTGAAATTTACAGATATTCACAAATTCTAATAAAATTCTATATGTAGAACTAATTTCTATACGATTTTAATTAAATTTACCTAAAAAAATAAAAATTCAAAGATTTTTATTTAAAAAAACAAAATTCTTCACAGGAAATGAATTATTTTCCTAAATAAAAAAAAAATTTTATATTATTTTTAATTAATATAAAATTAATTAATTTAAATTATATACTTTTCATAGGTTTTTTTTCAATCTTTTTTAAAAACGAATCTAATTTAAAATTAAAAAAAAATTTATTACAAACTCGAATTAATTCATTTTAATTTAATTAATTAATTCGAATCTAAGCTTTTCCTGAAAAGCATTTTATTCAAAAAATTAGTTTTTTAAAAGTATAAACTTTTTAATTAGCAGAAAAAAGTAAAAACCGCCATTTTTGGTCTTTTGTAGAAATTTTCTTTTTTTTAACTAAAAAATTGTACGAAGCTTTTCTCTAATAATAAAATTGCAAGAAGAAGACCTCAATAAATACAAAAATAATGATAGAAAATGTGTGGAGAAAAAAAATCGCTATCTAATCTTCTTCATTTACAATCTCGATTCTCCGATTAAATGAAATTTTTTTTCGTCAAGAATAATACTTTAAAAAAACAAGAGAAAAAAGCCAAACATATAAATTGATTTTTATAATAAATGCAGATTTTGAAAAATATACAATTTTAAATTCAGTTTTTCTGATGATGACTTTTAATTTTTCTACTTTGATAATTTTTTTTACAAAACTATAATAATTTAGATAACTAATGATTAGGTAGTAATAAATTATTGCTAGTAAATTTTAATAAATTATTAGTTAATAATTAATTAATAGATAACTAATAATAATTAATTACTAGTCAATAATAATTAATTCCTAGTTCATAATAATTAGTTACTAGTTAATAATCATTAATTCCTAGTTAAAAATAATTAATTTCTACTTCATAATAATTAATTTCTAGTTAATAATAATTAATTCCTAGTTAAAAATAATTAATTCCTAGATAATAATAATTAATTTCTAGTGAATAATAATTAATTCCTTGCTAATAACAATTAATTCCTTGCTAATAATAATTAAATATTATTTACCAATAATAATTAAATATTATTTACTGATAATAATTAAATATTATTTACTAATAATAATTAAATAATATTTACTAATAATAATTAAATATTATTTACAAATAATAAATTACTAGTTAATAATTTTTTTCAATTAACAATTTAGACACTAAAATCAATAACTACTATAAAATAACAATAAAAAAAAAAATTCGGCTAGGAAAAATTTACAAAAATTATTTTTTCCTTCTTCCCAAACGAACTTTCAATTATGAAACCATTATAAATTTTTGAAATATCTAAAAATGTAAACGAGCACAAACTGCTCTACATTTGATGATTATTTTAAGACCACTTTAACGCTTCAAGAAGTCACTGCCTCTGTTCAATTTTCACTTATATATTCTAGCCAGCAAATTATATTTATTAAAAGAAAAATATTTCCATTTCTCGAACAAATAAAAAAATTAAAAACTTTCTCCCTCTACAGTCATTTGTTTACAATAATTTCTCATCCAATTTCTTACAATTTTTTATTTAATTGCAAAAAAAAAAATCCATCCTATTTCTATTTACCGAAATTTTTGCCAAGAGCCCCTGTGGCCTAATGGATAAGGCATCGGTCTCCTAAACCGGGGATTGTGGGTTCGAGTCCCACCAGGGGTAAAATAAATACTTTTTTCCCCTCGAATAGAGTTGAAAATTTAAAATACAATTCGATTATTCCTTCTTGTTGGGCATTTTTTTTTTAAATAACTATAATATTTTACTTGTTTGATGCTATTTCAAAAAAAAAATAGTTTCTTCCTTGGCAAAAAGTTTTTAAACACATTTTTTTTTAGTAGAAAAAAAGAAAACTATAAATTCGTAATTTTTTTTTATGTAACTAATATTTCACTGTTAGTATTAGCAAAAATCATGTTTCTCTGTTAGGAAAAAAGTTTCTTTAGGAAAAAATAAATTTCCTTTTTTTTAGTGTAAAAATAAACAATTTTTTAAAAATATTTTGGGGGTAAAAAATTTTTTTTCATTACACGTGCGAAGAAACATTAGAAAACTTTGTTCGAAGTTACTTTCTTTGGTGCACACGTTCGATATCAGGTTTAATCAATATGCATAAAAGGAAACAGGGAAAACTCTTTTATGCAACAACGATATTTCATTTTCCCACAAAATTGCTAATCACTGAAAAATTACATCAGATAGAAAAATTTTTTTTTAGTGACGAAATTAAATTTCAATTAAAGATTAATATTTAAAAAAAATTTTTAAACAAAATTATCAAGGAAAATAATATATAAGTTACAAATTTTTAAATAATTAATTGTAATTAATAACTTTAAATGTATTGTTTATAAAAACTATAATTAATAATAATTATTTCCATTTATAATAATTGAAATAATTATTATTTAAGCATTATTTATTTTTTATTACAAAAATATTTATTATTTATTATTTATTACAATTATAATAAATAATAAATATTTCCATTTCTAATAATTAAAATAACTGATATTATTTAATACAAAAATATTTATTGTTTGTTGTTATAATAATAATTTTTTTTTGTTTTTATTACAAAATTTTGTATTTATTATTTATTTTTTCATTTATTTCTTAATTCGTTTCTTTATTAATTTATTTTTTTAGTTATTTATTTATTCTTTTCTTCATTAATTTATCTTTTTTTTATTTTTTTTTATTTATTTCTTTATTAACTGATTTTTTCAAACATTTTTTATTCGTTTCTTTATTAATTTATATTTTTTCAGTTATTTGTTTATTTACTTCTTGAATTTATTTATTTAGCAATTTATTCATTCATTCGGTTAAAAAATGAATAAAATAAAAGCCCAAAATATTTATAAATTGGAATCAAATGAAATTTAAAAAAAAAACTTATTATTTTTATAATTTATATAATATATATAATATTTAGAAAAAAAATAATCAGATAAAAACATATTTGACCTCCATCACTCTCGCGGTTCATTCAGACCTAAACATAATGATTAGAATCAATACAGTGACTATATAGTTTTAAATATAAACTCTATGATATTTCATGTTTCACGGAATATTTTTTCTATAATAAAGTATGTTAATTTATTCGGGGAAAAATTTTAATCTAATTAAATAATAATTAAAAACTTTTCTTGATTTTATCCATTTTCTTTTTGGTTATTAAATATAATTACTATAAAATAATTTTGTAATTAAATTATTTTCCACTATTATTATTTTTCTCTTTTTCTTATCTATTATAAAGAAAACATTAAATTATTTATAATAATAAAAATAAATAAATAAATAAAATTGTTCGAAAATAAGTTTTTATTTTACTATGTAAAAGAATTATTATTGAAAGAATTTTTTAATTAAATTATTTCCCACTATTTTGATTTTCGTATTTTTCTTTTATTATAATTGTGGATATTTTTATTTTATTTACTAAAGGTTTTTTTTCAAAATAGTGTAAATTAGTTTTTGAAAGCAAAAATTTAGAACGAAAAGAAAATTTTATTATATTGATTTTGAAACAAAAAAAAAATTTTTTTGAACGAAAACAAATTTTTATTTTATTGATTTTGTGACTAAAACAAATTTTTACTTTAGTTGCAAAGAAAAACTAGAAACTAGCAAAAGTCAATTTTTGACCAAAAGTAAAACAGAAATTATTTTTAAAAATTGAACGATAATAAAGTTTTATTTTTTTTTACTAAATGAAAAAATTTGAACAGAACCAAATTTTAATTTTATTACAAAAGGAAAGTTTAAATTTAAAATATATTCTTTTTCCCAATAAAATTTTTTTTCAATAATTAAAGAAATAATCAGATTAAATTTTTATTATTTATATATTTATTCGTTGATTGATAATTGATTATTTGAATTATTAAATTTCATTTATTTCGTATCATAACTTTAATCGTGAATTCTCTCTCTCTCTCTTTTTGTCTGGGGAAAATAATAAGATACATTATTAAACTATTGATTCATGTCATATCACGAAAAAAGTAAAGAAAATTTTCTCATGAAATCTATAGAATAAGAAGAGAATAATGAGAAATATTTTCCAAAGAAATTTAAATATATTTCATTATTTAGTGAATTGAAAATTATTTTAATTCGTAATTTTTAAAAGCAATGTGCAAATGACTAAGTTTTTCTAATTTTGTTACAAAAAAGAATGTAAATAAACAATAAATAAATAATCCTTCGATTTATTTTTCACGTGTAATTTTTTTTCAAACAAAATTTTTTTTTTTTACTTTTCTAATCGAATGTTTTTATTCATTTAAATTATTTTTGTAAACAGTACAATTCTTTGCAAGACTTTAAAGTATTTTTAATTAAACTTTTGTAAAATTTCACGAGAGGATTCAATTATCATTTTTTTAATTTTTCAATAAAATTTTTTTAAAAGAATTCAATTATTTTTTGAAAATTACAATAAAATTTGTCGCCGAAATTCAATTGTTCTTATAAATAAACATAATTCTTCTCCAAAATTCAATTATCTTCAAAAGAATTTGAATATCATTGAATAATTGAATTTTTAATTATAATATTTGACAAAAATGATTTATCTAAATAAATAATTTAAACAAATACTTAACTTAAATAAATAATTTAAATAAATTAATTAATTTTTGAACAATATTATCAATCATAATAATTAATATAACATATCATAAATTCATAACATTATTAAATACTTTTATAAATAATAAAACATAAAATAAATATTTTAAAGTAATTACGAGAAGACATTATTTAAAAAAAAAAATACTAAATTGAAATGCAAAAAGAAAACTATTAAACATTTCTATTCCTGTACCTTTTCAAACAAAAAGAAACAAAAATGAAATAAATCATATTGATTTTTTTTAGTTGGTGTGATTACGCGAGAAGTATTTAAAAAATGTATTTATAAATGTTAAACATACAAAGTGCATTTCTGATTTATGAACAATCTTACAGTACAGTGAGATGAAGTATTCTTTATATTTTTTTTTGTTTTCAATGTCATAAAGTATTTATATAATCAGTGTATAATTCCTGATATTATTCCATACGAAGATATATTCTATACAAATTTTAAAAATAGTGAAAAACTTTTCTATTATCATCATCATCATTTCATAACAACTCTGTAATTTTTTCATTTAAATGTCTTTAGATATTAAAAGTCAATTTAGTAATCTTTTGAATATACTGTTAACACATTATTGATAGTAATAATTTAATTATATTGAAAAAAATGGAAAATGGAATATTTTTTTAAATCCAAATTTCCAACTTGTAACATTTTTGTCCCCTTTGTTATGATTTTTTTTTAATAAAAAGAATAGTTTTTGCAGATATTTTCCTAGTTTCTATGGTAAAATAATTAAATTTCTAAATTTTAGAATTTATTTTTTTTATTTTCCGTTTTTATGATTTTTTTAAATAAAAAGAATAGTTTTTGCAGATTTTTTTTGAATTTTCTAATAAAAAAAACAGTTTTTACAGATACTTTCCTAGTTTGTATGGTAAAATAATTAAATTTCTAAATTTTACAATTTATTTTTTTTATTTTCCTTTTTTATGAATTTTCTGATAAAAAAAAACAGTTTTTGCAGATATTTTCCCAGTTTGCCCGGTAAAATAATTAATATTGATTTATTTAATGAATTAATTTTTTTGAACGTTAAATAAATTAATTCCAATGAAGTTTGTCAATGAGATTTATTAGTATGAATTTTTTTATTTATTTACTTTTTTTATCTAGTTTATTTATTGAAACATTATTGAATTAATTTTTATATTTGGAAAATTTCTTCAAGAGAGTTGTTTACTTTTAGGGCCAAGCTTCCTAAAGAGATTCAATTGTAAATTTCCGGATAATATTTACAAACTTGTGATTACTTCCAAAAGTCATTGAACGAGAATAAAATTTCGTAATTCTAAATACATTTAAATGATAGTAATTTCCATTTTTTAAACATCATTACTTCATTTTTTAAATAATTTCTTATTTCCGAATTTTTCTTTTATAATTTTCTTATAAAAATTTTGAAAACAATTTTATGGTTTCAATGATTTGGGATTAATTATTATTACTATTACTATTATCAAACTATTATTTTTACTGTTATTTTTGGAATTATTTTTGTAATAACAATTGCAATAATTATTACTATTTCGACTATATTATTAATTTAATTTATATTATTATTATTATTATTATTATTATTATTATTATTATTATTTTTACCATTTTTTCACAAAATTATTTTTATTATTAATTTTATTATTTTTTAAATATTTGTTAATTATTTTTTAATTATTTAAAAAACAACAATTATTTGTTTCGTATTTATTTTAAAAATCTCTTTCCACAGTATTAACGGACTCGAGAATAAAAGAAAATTATTATTATTATTATCACCACCGAAAAAAATTAAAAGACAAATGTTAACAAAAGAACTTTTCGATGATTGAATTGAAAAAGTTTCATTTCCTTTCATTCTGATTTCTTTTTTCATATTCTTTTTACCATTTCAAACTATTTTCATTAATCAATTATAATATTATTCTTTATTTAGTACTAAAAAACTCAAGAATAAAAGAAAAATACAATTATCATCATCTAAGAAAAATTAAAAGACGCGCGCAAGAATTAAAATAAATTTTCGATAATTTGAAATTGAAAAAATTGCAAAGTTCTTCGAAATGTTGAAGAAAATTTTTCCCATGACTTGCAAATAATAAAAGTAGTTAAGAAAACTAAAATTTAGTCAACGTTCAGAAACAAAATTTAGTCATCGTTCAGAAAAAAAAATTACAAAAACAAATTCTAATTGAAAAAAAGGAAAAAAAATAAAAAATTTATTTTATTTTCTAAAATAGATAATAATTACTTTTTTTTTAAATTTATAATCGAATATATTGCTTACGTAAGTTTATAAGAATTGCGTATGAGTAAAAGGTAACTATAAATGTGTATCTCTAGAATATATGAAGTAAAATACCTAAAAGAAGGTGCGAGTGAGAGCAGATGTGACAATTTTCTTCAATAAATCCAAAATATTCAAATCCTTTTTCTTGTTTTAATTTATATCATTCACAATGGCACTCGATAAATAATTATACACTTTATTGGTTTTGAATTAATTTTTCGAAATTAAATTTCAATGAAATAGCAACAAAAACAAGGGAATAAAATTAAATAAATTTTATATTAGGTATATAATAAATTTAGAGAGAGGCACAATCGAATATCACGTGCCACACTTGCCGTCACGGAACGCACCGGCTGACTGACTAAAAAGAACTCGCAACTTCTTGTAAGATGATTTTAAACTATACTTCACCGATAGTCGCGACACTTTCCGCTTCAACTTTTATTTACTTTTATTTACTATTATTCTTATTATTATTATTATTATTATTATTATTATTATTAATTATTATTTTCAATTAAGACTTAATTAATGTTAATTTTTCTTCATCAATTAATTTAATTATCAATTCAAAAGCCTCGGAAAATTGATATGAAAAACTAATAATAATGATGATTTTTGTTTCCGAAATATTTTAATAATTGTTATTTTAATTTTTTTCCATTTTTCACCTACTTCGGATCATAAAAATCATTAATACCTATTCTTGCGAAAAATCTTACAATTTATAGAAATATTTAAATTGTTTTGTTAATTAATTAAATTTAATTAACTTAGAATGTTAACAAAATTTTTGAAAATAATTGAACGATTTAAAAGAGTTTTAAAAAAAATTTCAAAATAATTGAAAGATTTAAAAGAATTTTGAAAAAAATTTCAAAATAATTGTGTTCCAGCAAAAACTATTATTAAATATTAAAAATGTATTCTCTTGAGTTTATTAAAATAAAATACTACGGAAAATAATTGAATTCTTGCGATGAATTTTACTATTTAATTAAAAAAGTCAGTTTTTCCGAAGAGTTTTATCAGAAAACAAACATAAATTTTTAAAATAATTTCATAGTCAAAAATTAAGAATTATTCACTAATTAAGAACAAAAATAAATTACTACTGTTCGTATTTTCAAAATTTAACTAAAACTTCAGGAAAGAATTCAATAATTTTCTACAAATTTTAATAAAAATCCTTTTTGACAATTAAATTATTTTTTTAAGTAGTAAAATCTTTAGAAAAATTCAACTATTTTTGAAACAATTTTAAATGAATTCCTCGGAAGTGATTAATTTATTTTTTTAAGTAGTAAAATCTTTAGAACAATTCAATTATTTTTGAAACAATTTTAAATAAATTCCTCAGAAGAGATTAATTTTTGGAAATATTTTTAACACATTTCGCAAAAAATTCAGTTACTTTTTAAAATTTTTTAATAAATTCTTCGGGGGAATTCAATTACTTTTTATAAATAGTAATAAATTTCTTCGCAAGAATTCAATTATTTTTAATAGAATTTATAATAAAATTCTTCTTTATAAAATCCAATTGCTTTCAAAATTTTCAATTAAGAATTTTAAAAAAAACTCGATTAGTTTAAAAATAATTCAAAGAAATTCTTCAAAAGAATTTATAATTAGGATTTTTGAAAATTTTAATAAAATTCTTCACGAGAATTTAATAACATTTTTAGAAGGAAATCTATGAATTCAATGCACGTTTCAGAAAATAATTGAATTCTTTCGTGAAATTTTATTAAAATTGTTAATTTTTTTGCGAAGAATTTATGAAAATAATTGAATTCTTTGCTAAATTACAATTTGTGTATTTAAAATTTTTTTAAAAATATATCTTCTAAATCTCGTTCCAAATAGAAATCAAACTCGGTTAAAACTTTCAAATACAATTAATTTTTATGTCTGTTTAAATGGAAATGAATAAATTATTCGTTAAAAAATTCAAATAAAAATTGTAAATAAAAAACTGGGGAAAATTTGCTTTCTGTTCATTTAAATTGAAATAAATTATTCGTTAAAAATTTCAAATAAAAATTGTAAATAAAAAACTGGGGAAAATTTGCTTTCTGTTCATTTAAATCCAAATAAATTATTCGTTAAAAATTTCAAATAGAATTACTTTTTATGTCCGTTTAAATTGCGGTAAATAAATTATTCGTTAAAAAATTCAAATAAAAATTATTCGTCGAAAATTGTAAATATAAAAAACTATCAGTTAAAAATTCCAAATGAAAATTATTCGTTTGAAATTTCACTAAAGAAAACAAAATAATAATAGTGATAATACCGCAAAGATTAAATATTTACAATTATTTTTTTTCTTTCCTTTTTTTTTGAGGTCAAAAAAATTGTCATATGCAAAACGATACAACATTTTTATGAATAATGAGCATTGTTTGAAATGTATTGCGGTAATAATGCTTTGAAAATTAGAACACTTAGATGGAATTAGAACACTTTTCACAATGTACAAAAATAACTGCATTTCACGTAGTGAGCAACAATATTTTTTTTTCTCCATTTTCTTATCTTGCAGGAATAAATTTTTTAAAATTATAAATTATTTATAATATATATACTAATTTGAAATACATATTTACAAAAGTTTTGACTTCTCCTTTTTTTCCTTTTTATATTTTTACGTAACAAGAAATGTTGATGAACTTGCAAGACAAAACGTTTCTTTTTTTTGTTTTTAAAAATAGTTTCATATATCGTCGGGTTAGCAAAATATCATAAAATACTTATTCGTTAAAGTAAAGCAAGAACACGGCTATATATTCACGAAAAGAGGCAAAAACGTGGTGAGAATAAAAACAAAGAAAATAAAAATACATTTCCAAAATAATTCTTTTCGTTAAAATCAAGTTTCTTTTCGAAAAGAAATATCGCGAGTTTCTATTAATAATTAAATAAAAAAAAATTATAAATTTGATAATAGTTACGAAATCAATTTTCTGTTTTTTTCTCTGCTTCTTTGTTTCCTAATTTTTTGAAAATAATTTTTCTATTTCAATATTTTCACTTTAAAATGAATTTATTAAGAATCATTGAAATTCTTGAAAAGTATTTTTTTGAAAAGTTTGAAAATAATCGAATTCTTTGCAGAAGTTTTATAAAAATCATCATTTTTTGAAGGATTTTATTAAAATTTGCAAAAAAAAAAAAATTAATTTAATAATTGCGAAGAATTTTAATTTTTTTAATAATTGAATTTTATAATTTTTAAAGGTAATTGATATCTTGTGAAGAATATCATTAAAGTTTTGAAATTAGTAATGAATTTATAGTTGAAATTTTTACAATTTTGAATCTGAAATTATTCGGAGATTTTTTTTGAAAAGTAAAATAAAATTAAAAATTAACAATTAAAAATTGAAAATTAAAAATTAAGAATTAAAAATTAAAATAAAATAAAATTAATTTGCTTTAATAAATGAAAGAAGTAGACGAATTTGTTCTCAGACTGTGAATAGTTTCGTTCAATGAAATGATTATCCCAAATTCTAAGGCGATCATGGCCATGAATAAGAAGGACAATAATATAATTACTTCAAACTCAGTAATAAAAATTACAATAATAGATTCAGCGCGTGTTTCTAAAATTTTTTCTTCAAATGAATTATATAGAAAAAGAAAATAATAATAATAAAAATAAAATAAGGCCCAAAATAATTATTAGATTACATTATTGTTTTGAAAAATATAATCTAATAATTTTCTTCTTCCTTTTTATTAAAATTATTTTTATTTCTTTCTTCTATTTCTATTTTTTGTATTTAAAATCCTTTTGTCTGTTCATAAAAAATAAATATAAAATAAAATTGTGGATTTTTTTTCGTAGATTTTTCTCACAAACAAAAAAGTTTTCGTTCTTACCCGCCAAGTATCACGTGACATCGACGACAACGCTATCTAGGATTTTTGTTCCATTCCGATCCATGTGTTCTGCAAAAACGTTCACGAGATGAGTGCAAAAATCACAAAAATAAACTATAAATGTAAACATTAAATAAAAATTGTTAAAGACTTATTATTGTATTGACAATTTGTTACCATTGATTTGTAACAGAAAAATGTTACTTAATAGAATATTGTCCTTACGAGTATTTCCAAGGTGAGTTAATTCCATTTGACACCGACATTTCTTGAATTCTAACCTCTCTTCATATTGAAACTGTATAACAAAATATTATTTTCATTATAAAAAATGTATACTTATATAAATAATTACAAGCTATTTCAAAAAATTGAAAAAAGAAATTATAAAATAGTAAACTAGAAAATAACGATAAACTATAAATAAAATGTTAACTTACATAATTATAATTATTGGAAAAATTGCTACTAAATCCTTGAGTGAAATTTTAGTAAAAAATTGTCATGATAAAATTTTTATAAACACATTCTGTCATTTTTTAATTTTTAAAGAAAATCCACAGTTTGAATTTAGTTGTTTGTTTTTTTGTTTCTAAACTTTTTTTGAAATTTTTCTTCTCAAATATTTTCAATTTTCAAATTAATGTATTGAAAATCATCGAATTATTGTAAAGAATTTTATCAAAAAATTTGATAATAATAGAATTCCTTCTAAAAATGTTATTAAATTCTCGTGAAGAATTTTATTCAAATTTTTAAAAATCCTTATTTAATTCTTTTAAAGATTTTCTTTGAATTTTTTTTTTAATTAATGAAGTTTCTTTAAAAATTTGAAAAGCAATTGCATTTTATAAAGAAGAATTTTATTAAAATTGTATTAAAAACAATTGAATTCTTGCGAAGAATTTTATTATTATTTATAAAAAGAATTTTATAAAGAATTTCATAAAGAAGAATTTTATTAAAATTGTATTAAAAATAATTGAATTCTTGCGAAGAATTTATTAAAATTTTAGAAAATAAATGAATTTTATGTTAATATTTGAAGATTAAAATTCTTTCGAGAAATTCTATCAGAATTGTTTTGAAAATAATTAAATTTCTGCAAAAGAATTTTACTATTTATAAACATAAATGAATTATTGCAAAGAATTTTACTATTTATAAAAATAATTGAAATGTTTTGAAGAATTTATTAAAATTTTGAGAAATAATTAAATTGATATGAAGATTTTTATAGAAATAATTGAAAATAATTGAATTTTTTTTCTTTTTTATAAATATTTTGACAACAATTGAATTATTATTAAAGAATTCAAAAATTCTTGTTGAAATAGAATTTCATGGAAATTTTTGAAAATAATTAAATTCTTTCCTGTAATTTTATTTAAATTGGATTGAAAATAATTTAATTTCTTCCCAAGAATTGTTGTATTTGTAAAAATAATTAAATCGATTCGAAGAATTTATTTAAATTTTAGGAAATAAATCAATTTTACGAAAATATTTAAAAATATTTGAATTCATCCGAGCAATTTAATTAAAATTGTTTTGAAAATAATCGAATTCCTGCAAAAAATTTTACTATTTATAAAATTAATTCAATTCTTACGAAGAATTTTACTATATTTAACAGAATAATTTAATTATTTCGAAGGATTTATTAAAATTTCAGAAAAAAATTGAATTTTTTCGAAGTGTGTTAAAAATATTTCTAAAAATTGATCTCTTCTGAGGAATTCAATTAAAATTGTTTTAAAAATAATTGAATTTCTGTAAAGATTTTACTGCTTAAAAAAATAATTGAATTGTTTACAAGAATTTATTAAAATTTTAGAAATTTATTGAATTCTTTCGTGAAATGTTATTAAAATTTTCAATACATGGAAAGTAATAATTATTTTTGTACTTAAGAAGTGAATTTTTTAAATTTTGACTTTGAAATGATTTATAAAACTTATATTTGAAAATAAAAAATTTTGTAATTTGCACAACAACAACAAATTGAATAACACACAATAACATTTGCTAGTAATTTAACAAATTTAATATTTTACAAGAATTTTCTTAAAAATTTCGGAAAATAATTGAATGTTGAAAATAAATTTTACAGACAATCTTAGAAATAAATGAATTTTTGAGATTAAATCACTTTTAGAATTATTTTCAAGAGAATTGAATATTTACAAAGACTTTGACTAAATAATTGAATTGTTTCAATGGATTTATGCGAATTTCAGAAAATAAAATTCAATTCTTTCGTGAAATTTCATTAAAATTGTATTGAAAATAATTGAATTTCTGCCGAAGCATTTTACTATTTATAAAAATAATTGAATTCCTCCGAAGAATGTTATTGTGCATGTATATAATTTAATTCTCGCAAAGAGTTATTTTCAAATCATCGAAAACATAAACAATAATAATTAAATATTTACCTAAGTGAATTTTTGCAATGTTTGATTTTGAATTTATCCAAAAATTGAAATTTAAAAATAAAAAATTCGGCAATTTGCATCTTTTTTGACAATTTATTTTTGTTATTCAGGAAAATTGGCTCCTATTCGGAAAGAACGCAACATCAATTCAACACGGCAATTAAATTGCTCTCGTCAGTTTCGTCAAATTCGTCAGATTCGTCAGATAATTCAGACTCGAGTTCCGATTCAGATAATGAGGGAATAAAATCGAAACTACAAAGTTCCTCGAAACCGGTTGAAAATTTAAATCAACAAAATAATAATGACGCAAATGTCAGTGAACTCAAGAATGCGAGTAATGAAGTAAGGAAATTTTGAAAAACTTTCATAAATAGTTTTTATATAAATAGTTTGTTTTATAAATAGTAGTAGTACTATTTACGAAAATTTATAAAACTAAAAAGAGTTAAGAACATGCGCACGAATTGTAAAAATTGTAAAATTGAAACATCCATTAAAATTCATTTTTTGTTTTCATCTTTTGTTTTTTTCCTTTTTCAGAAAGAAGTGCCGAGAATCGATCTTGCGATTCCCAAAAAACCACCGAGACCACGACCAGAAGAAACATCAGCTCCAACTCAAGAATCTGAATTCGGTTCGTAAAATTAGAAATACGTTTCTAAATACCTACGTGAATTTAATATTTTCTTTCTTGCTTTTAATATTAATAAGAATAATAACAATAATAATAATATTTATCAATTATGTTAATATCAACAGTCATAATGATTTCTTCTCACAGAGGAAAAGTTTGTCAATGCTGCGAAAAATGTAGCCAAGAAATTTGGCGGAGATGCTGAAAAAATGGAATCAGATCTATTAAGTCGTCTTCTAAAACCAAGAGAGAAAAGCGAAAATGCTTCGCCAGAAGATTCAGAAGATTTAAGGTTCGAATTTTACATTGAGTGAAAAAGAAATTTAAATTTTCGAACGAAAAGAAGAAAAATGTTAATTTATCTTTATTGATTTTCAGTCTCCTTTTGAAAGGAATGAAGGTAAATAAAGATAATAATGCGGAGAATTATCGAAGGAATAAAATACAGCGCGTTCGTTCTGCTTCGAAGAAAATTAACAATCTCAATGTTGAATTGAAAAAAGAGACATCGGACAAAATTTTACGAGATTTGAAAAGGTAATTCATTTACTTCCTTCACCGCAAGACGAAATTTGTTTACTTGAATATTTTTGACAAATTTCGAAAATACCAATGAGATAATTTTTTCTTTTTTCCCTTTAAATACAGAGAAGAAACGACCGAAAAATCAGCGACCATTGAAAGAGGACCGTCGACAATGTTTTCTCTTTTGAAAGAACACGATCAACAAGAAAGGTAATTAGCGTAATTATTTTTCATTTTCTCAATTTCTTTAACTTTCGATAAACTTAGTACAAAGATTTTTATTTTTATCTTAAAATATTGTTTTTTATTTCAAGCCTTGAAAATATAAACATCTATTGAAAGGTTTCACTAAAAAATTAGTAAAATTAAAAAGAAATTAATTTAATAATATGTAAATATTTTTTCTCTAAACAAAAAGGGAGAAGACGGCGGAAAAATCAGTGAAAACAGAAAGAGGACCATCGACACTGTTTGCACTCTTGAAAGAACGCGAAAACCAACCGCGGTAAATTTTTTTTCTTTAGCTCAACAAATATTTTTTCAATTCTTTAATTTTTTGATAAAAGTTCATAAAGTTTATTTTCAACTTTCACTGACAATAAAATTATTCATTGCAAATTTTATTTCTTATTCAAAATATCATCGCTTAGAAAAAATGTTAAAATGGGATCGAATTTGATAAGAAAACAATTTGTCTTTTTATTTTAGAAGCTCTTCAAGTAAATCAGAGGAAACAAAACCGGAATATACCAGAAGGGAGGATTCTGCTTCGACAATGTATTCTCTTCTAAGCACTCGGTATTTAATTTTTTTTTCAATTCATAACTTTCTATTAATAAATATTCTATTAATAAAATCCTATTCCGGTAAACTGTTCGCAGTTGAATGTTAGTTGCTCTATGCTTCTTTGTTTTATAAGTTTTCAAATAATTTTTCTCTTCAAATATTTTCAGTTTTAAAATTAATTTCATGAAAATCATTTACATTTTGTGGAAAAATTTTTTATGGAAAAATCAGAGTATAATTCAATTTCTTTAAAGAATTTTATTATTTGCGAAAATTATTCTTATTGAACAAAATAATTAAATTCTTGCGAAGAATTCTGCGGAAGAATTAAAAAAAATTGAATTCTCGTAAAGAATTTTCTAAAAATATTTTTAAAAATTGAATTCCTTCGAAGACATGTATTATTATTGAAAATAATTGAATTATTAGAAAGAATTTTATTTAGAAAATAAAAAAAATGAATTCTTTCGAAGAATTTTAATATTTACGAAAATAATTGAGTCATTGTGAAAAAATGTTCTAAAAACATTTGAAAATAATTGAATTCTTCCTAAAAAATTTATTATTTATGAAAATACTGCAATTATTGTGAAAAAATGTTCTAAAAACATTTGAAAATAATAGAATTAAAAATTTATTATTAGAAATTTATTATTTATAAAAATAATTTAATTCTTGAGAAGAATTTTATGTAAAATTTTTTTTTAAATTATAACAAAAATTGAAAATAATTGAATTTTATTTGAAGAATTTTATCAACATTTTTTTCAATAAATGAAAATTCTTTCCTGAAAATGTAATTAAAATTGTAAATTGAAAATAATTTAATTATATCGAGATTTTTGTAAAATCAAAATAATTGAATTGTTTTCAAGAATTTATTAAAATATTGTTAAAAATAGTGCAAGAATTTTTAATAATTTTTACTGAAAATTTTTAAAGTAATTCATTTTTATGAAGAATTCAATTTAATTAATTTCTTCAAAAATTTCAATTATTTTTTTAAAATCTTGTAAAAATTCTCCAAAAAAATTTAATTATTTTAAAAAAGAATTGAATTTTTCACAGGAATTCAATTTAAAAAAAAATTCAATTGAAGAATTTAATTATTTTCAGGAATAATAAAATTTTCAATTTAATTCAAATATTTTTCATACAATTTTTAATTGAGTTCAAGGGAAAATTAAATTATTTAAAAAAAATTTTTTTGCAATTCTTCGAATGAATTCAATATTATCAGTAAATAGTACATTTTTCCTTGGAATCCAATTATTTTAAATACAATTAAATACAATTTATTTTTTAAGAATTTCATTAAATTTTGTAAAAATAATGTAATTTTTTAAAGTAATTTTAATTGAATTTATGAAAATAATTGAATTTTTTTTGTAGAATTTTATTATTTATAAAAATATTTTAATTCCTGCGAAGAATTTTCTTATTTTTAAAAATAATTAAACTCTAGCATTGGATTTTACAATTCATAAAAATAATTGAATTGATTTGAAGAATTTTTTCGGAATTTCATTGAAATTAACTGAATTTTTTGAAGAAATTTTACTTAAAAGCTTAAAAAATAATTATTCTTTTAAAAGAACTTCATCAAAATTGGTGAAAATAATTGAATTTATATTAAAATTCTTGAGAGTAATCGAATTTAATTAATATTTTTAAAAATAATTGTATCATTTGCTAGTCATTTATTAATTTTTCCAAAAAAGTATTATTTTTCGAAAATCAAACGACTAGAAACGATTTAAATATTTAAGAATCATGTGATTTAAATTTCTTTTTCAAATCTTATTATCAAAGAAATGAAAATTTTTCTAATTTAAAAAAATATGTAGTTATTTAATTTAAAAATTGTAGTTAAAAATTTATAAATAAAAAAATTATAGTTACAAAGGGAAACCAAAAATTTTATTTAATTTTCAGGAAGCGCAGACGTAATTACGAAGAAGTTCAAGATGATGGGTAATATTTTTATGATAATAATTAACAGATAAAAGAAGAATAAAATTTTTTATCATCAAAAATGAATTAATTTGAGGAAAATGTTTCAGAATAAGTCTATTGAATGGTCCAACGAAGGGCTTTGGAATTTTGAAAATATCAACAGATGAGTCGTCAAATGAGGAATTATCCACTTGGACGCATTTAGAAAAAAGGGAAATGAAAATCCTCGATTATCAACCAGCAGAAAACTATTTTCAAGAAATGATTCAGTGGACGGATCAAGGGAAAGTTTGGCATTTTCCAATTAACAATGAACAAGGTGAGAAATTCTTTCAGATATAAAATTTATTCACGAAAAAACGAAACCTTTGTTTCAATTTTTTTTAATTTTCGCCTTTCGGGAATTCAATTATCTTGAAAAAAAAATTTTAGAAACAATTTTTCAAAAGACTAATTTTTTTCCATTATTTCTAAATTAAATTATTCAAAAATCTAATCATTTTTGTTAAAAAAAAAGTTAAAAACACTTTCAATGTAAAATTTTTCGATAATTAAAATTAAAATTTAAATTTAAATCAATTAAAACTGCGATTCTTTCAAATCTAAAAATATTTTCTAAAATTTGCACTGGAATTCTTTTTCAAATCAAGATTGTGGATTTTTTTTTAATTTGAGGATGAAAATTCGTCGACTATTTGAGATTTTGAATAATTTAATATTCATTGGATAAAAATTCCTTATTTCTCTGTTCTGTGAAAATTCTGTAACTGTCAAAATTCTAGTTGTCAAAAGTAAAGCAAAATGAAAAATAATTAATAAATGAATCTCTAAATTTTGCGCCTAAAGAAAATAATTTGAATAGAAAATAAATGAAGAAAATAAGACTAAAGAAGAAAAACAATTTTGTCCAATTTCTTAGGAATGGACGAAGAAGAAAAAGTGCATTTTTCCGAGCACGTATTTATGGAGCGTCATTTGAAAGGATGGTGTCCAAAGCACGGTCCAGTTCGACAATTTATGGAACTGGTGTGCATTGGTCTTTCGAAAAATGCATTTATGACAGTCGATGAGAAAGTTCAACACATTATGTGGTACAAAGATTACTTTGGAGATAAACGGGAATTATTACAGGAACTTGGAGCACTTGATAATGAAAGCCAATCTGTTCTGCCAGTGCCAACGAATAAAATTGACTTAGGACCACATGTTTAAATATTCGTAAATATTCTACTAATTATAGAGATGAAGCCATTCATAATTTGTTTTAAATAAAGTGAAAATGTTAATTAAATTTATTTCTTTGGATAAAATTTTATTTTGCTCTTATAGCTGTAATATTCATACTGCCCCCAAAAAAATACAATTGGTATTAATGATTATTAATCATTAAATAAATAAACAAAAATAAATCATTAAATAGTTAAACTATTTAATTAAAATTAACTATTAATTAAATAATTTTATTATTTATTCAATAAACATTACTATAAATAACTAATTTAATAACTCCAAATAATTGTTATAACTAATATTCCAATCATTCTTTGAAATTGCTTTCAAATTTTGAATATTCTTCGCAGGAAATTAATTATTTTCATGAATAATGAAATTACTCCTAAGAACTCAATAGAAAAATTTAACGAAATTCTTCGCTGGAATTCAAGTATTTTCATAAACTCAAAACTAAAAAATTCCTCGGCAGAATTGAAAGTATTTTCAATTTTATTTTTAATTTAATTTTCTTGAAAGAGATTCTTTTCAAAAAATTTAAACTCCTCGAAACAATTGAATTCTTTTCAATGCAATTTTTATTTAATTCCTTGGATGAATTAATTTATTTTCAAAAATTTTAGTAAAATTCTTCAAATGAATTCAATTTTTTTTCACGAATAACAAAATTCTTAGTAGGAATTCAATTAGTTTCGTAAACTTTGATAAAATTTTTTTTCAGAATTTAATTATTTTCAATTCATTTTTAATTAAAATTTCTTGTATGAATTTAAATATTACATTAAAAAATTTTAATTAACTTTCTTGGAAACAATTCAATTATTCTAATAAATAATTTTAAAAAATCCTCGCAGGAATAATTCGAAAATTTTAGTGAAATTCTGAGCAGAAATCCAAATATTTTTTTAAATAATCAAATTCTACGCATAAATTCAGCTATTTTTGTAAATAATAAAAGTCTTTTTAAAAATTTAATTAGTTTTATTAGAATTTTGATGAAAATTAACGAAAAAATTCAATTATATAATTAATAACAAAATTTTTCTCTAAAATTCAATTTTTTTTAAATTTCAATAAAATTTTTCGAATCAATGCAATTATTTTCAAAAGTGTTAATAAAATTTGTTGATTAGAATTTAATTGTATATTTAAATTAATAATTATTAAATTAAATATACAAATATTAAATAATTATTATTATTTAAAAATATTATTCAATTTCTTTGAAACGATTTAGTTTTATTGAATTTTTTTTTTGGCAGCAATTCAATTATTTTCCAAAATTTTAATAAAATTCGTCGTTGAGTTAAATTATTTTCATAAATTTTCAATTTTAAAATTAATGTGATAAAAATCATCGAATTATTGCAACAAAATTTATTTAAAAATTTGATAATAGAATTCCTTCTAAAAAATGTTATTGAATTTTCGTAAAGAATTTTATTAAAATTTTCAAAAATCCTAATTAAATTCTTTTGAAGAATTTCTTTGAATTTTTTTAAACTAATGGAGTTTCTTTAAAAATTCTTAATTGAAAATTTTTAAAGCAATTTGATTTTATGAAGAAGAATTTTATTAAAATTGTATTAAAATTAATTGAATTCTTGCGAAGAATTTTATTACTATTTAGAAAAATAATTGAATTTTTCAGAAGAATTTATTAAAACTTTAAGAAAATTAGTGAATTTTATGTTAATATTTAAAGATTAAAATTCTTTCGAGAAATTCTATCAGAATTGTTTTGAAAATAATTAAATTTCTGCAAAAGAATTTTACTATTTATAAAAATAAATAAATAATTGCAAAGAATTTTACTATTTATAAAAATAATTGAAATATTTCGAAGAATTTACTAAAATTTTGAGAAATAATTAAATTGGTATGAAGAATTTTATAGAAATAATTGAAAATAATCAAATTTTTTTTCTTTGTTATAAACATTTTGACAATAATTGAATTATTTTTAAAAAATTCAAAGACTCTAGTTGAAATAGAATTTTATGGAAATTTATAAAAATAATTCAATTCTATCGAGTAATTTTATTTACATTGGATTCAAAATAATTTAATTGCTTCCAAAAATTGTAGCATTTATGGAAATAATTGAATTTTATTGTTTCGAAGAATTTATTAAAATTTTAGGAAATAAATTAAATTTATAAAAATATTAAAAATAATATTTAAATTCATCCGAGGAATTTAATTGGAATTGTTTTGAAAATAATTGAATCCCTGTAAAAGAATTTTACTATTTATAAAATTAATTGAATTCTTGCGAAGAATTTTACTATATTTTTAAGAATAATTTAATTATTTCCAAGGATTTATTAAAATTTGAGAAAAATATTGAATTTTTTCGAAGTGTGTTAAAAATATTTCTCAAAATTGATCTCTAGAGGAATTCAATTTAAATTGTTTTAGAAATAATTGAATTTTTGTAAAGATTTTACTACTTAAAAAAATGTTTGAGTTGTTTAGAATGGATTTATTACAATTTTAGAAATTTATTGAATTCTTTCGTGAAATTTTAGTTAAATTTTGAAAATATGAACAGTAATCATTTATTTTGTACTTAAAAAGTGAATTTTTTAAATTTTGTCTACGAAGTTAATTTTCAAAAAAAGTTTAGACAGAATGAAACAATATTTTTCCTCTGGGGAAAAAAAATTTTTATTTCTTCCATTTAGAAAATGAAAAAAAAAATTATTTACCAAGATTCAAATTTTCATAATTGTAAGAAATTTCAGTTTCCGTTTGAGTGCATTGGCTGCGACGCCGCCGCCGCGTACTAAGGGTATGTTATTGATCAATGTAGGGAAACTAGCATGGGTGACGACCTGTGCCGGCAGAGGCAGCTGTCACTTCCTCTCAACAAAATTGAACGAAGAAAAAAAAAAGAAAACAAAAAAACCAAAAGGCAACCTGTGATAATCAACGACAATTAAAAAAAAAAAATTCACGTGAAATAAGTAAAAATTAATTTTCCTTTTTCTCGTCAATTGCATGTTTTTTTCTTTTCTTTTTCCTTCCCTTTTTTCACCTTTTTAACTACACACACGCGTTTTAGTGACAGGAAAAGTCAACAGCCAATAGAGGGTGCGACCTTCCAATCGGGGGAAAAATTTACTCGAATCGTATGCAATCATTCTTTTTTTTTCGACGTGTGTTAATTTTTTGAGAATAAAAGAAGAAGAGAAGGAAGAAAGTGGGTGCGCACTTTTTCACAATGTACCCGTGTATTGTTATTGCAATTTAAGTGGCCCTGACAAAGGGTGTGGTGTAATTTTGGAGAACACATTCATCACGCGCCTGAAAGCGCGATTTTCAATGCAGACCTTACGGAGAAAGAACAGTCCCTGCAAATGTGAGTAGACGAGAAAAAAAATATTTTCTAATTATTTTATACTATATCGTCATATAATTTCCTCTAAAACATTCGCAAATTTTGGGAGCATTTTAAAGCCGAAATAAAGCAAAAATATTTCTGAATACAATTTTTAAAATTGTTTTGACAAATTCTTCGAAAAAAAAAAAATTCAGTACGAAAAGAAATTCCCCCCTTAAGAATATCGAAAGGGTTAAATTTCATCTTCTCTAAAAAATTTTCCCCTACTTTCAAAACAATAAATTCGTTTGTTTTTGTTATAACGAATTTTTATAAACTTTACCAGAAAGTGAAGAGAATCAAAAAGAAAATTTTATATATCTAAATAGAATTTACAGAGTGTTAATTTAGTTTTCACATTAATAATCGAAAATGTGAAATTATTTAGAGTATTTGAAAAAATCCAATAGTGTAATTTCCCTTTCGTTTCAAAATTGAAGTGAAAAAATTATTATACAATCAGAGAGGGATGACTCATATAGACGAAAGAAAATCGTGTCAGATCGTGCAATTTCTGATTGTATAGTACTGATAAGAAATTTATGGAATTTAATGATTATTTCAGCGAACAATTGAAGTTATCGTTGCCTTTTTTTTCAATTATTCAGTACGGTTTATTGGTGGCGAGGAAAAAAAAGGTGTAATTGTATTATTTATAAGAGACAAAAGCAAAAAAAAAAAAGAAAAAAAAATACACAAGAGTAGAAGGATTATAGATGAGCATTTATAGGGGTTGATTTTGTTTTGGTCTGTTTTACCCTCCAAGTGGTGCGTTAATATCGAGGGTTGAAAATAGAGTGCACCACGTTTACACTTTGTAGATGGTGAAAAAAATAGGTGATACTTTAGTGAAACTTCTGCCTGGATTTTCCATGTTCGAGGAATAATACTAAAAAAGAAAGAAAAACAAAATTAATATTTGACTAATCTTAAGCTATTGAGTTTTTCCAAAAATTTATTGTAATGCAAATAACAAAATTTTTTATTTTCAAAAATTTAATTTTTCAATAAATTCAAAATCAAAATTTGCAAAAATTCACTTAGGTAAATATTCAATTATTATTGTTTATGTTTTCGATGATTTGAAAATAACTCTTCGCGAGAATTCAATTATTTACATACATAATAACATTCTTCGGAGGAATTCAATTTTTTTTGATAAATAGTAAAATTCTTCGGCAGAAATTCAATTATTTTCAATACAATTTTAATGAAATTTCACGAAAGAATTGAATTTTATTTTCTGAAATTTGCATAAATCCATTGAAACAATTCAATTATTTAGTTAAAGTCTTTGCAAACATTCAATTCTCTTGAAAATAATTCTAAAAGTGATTTAATCTCAAAAATTCAATTATTTCTAAGATTTTTTGTAAATTTTATTTTCAACATTCAATTATTTTCCGAAATTTTTAAGAAAATTCTTGTAAAATTCAATTATTTTCAGAACAATTTTTTTAATTCTTCTTAAAAAATTCAGTTTATTCATAATTTTCGTTAAAGCGATTGAATAATTTTAATTCAAATTTTAATTAAATTTTTTGATAGAATCAAAATATTTTAGAAAATTTTAACGATATATTTGCCAGAATTCAATTATTTTGCATAAATTTAGTTAAAATCTTCCCGAGAATTTAATTCTTCTCACGAATAGCAGAAATTCAATTATTTTGAAATAAAAATGTTACAATATTGAAATAATTTTCTCAAAAATTAAATTTTTTTTAAAACTTGTAATAAAATTCGTCACTAGAACTCAATTATTTTTAATAAAAATTTTTTGATAAAATTCAATTATTTAAAAAATTTTTAGTACAGTTCCTTGAAATAATTTAAATTAAATAAAAAGTTATGATATCATTTTTTCGAATAATTCAATTATTTACAGAACAATTCTAATTGAATTCCATGAAAGAATTTAAATTTTCGTCTAAACAATTAAATTTACATTTTTTAAAACTTTTTAGTAATTTTATATTATTTTTCAATTAATTTATTTTCAATAAATAATAAACTGCTTCGTAGGAAGTGAATTATATTCAGTACAATTTTCGCCAACTTCTTCAAAGAATTCAATAAATCTAAAATTTTCTGAATAAAGGCAAATAAATTTTAATAAGTTTCTTACAATTTAATTATTTTTCAAATTTTTAATCAACTTCGCTTAAAAACAAATAAATTATTTTCAAAATAGAATTTTAATAAAATTTGTTTCCTACAATTTAATTAATTAGTATTTAAAAAAAGGTTTTATTTAATTCGAGTTTTTTTATATTTTATTTGAATAATAAATTGAATTCTTTTGAAAAATTTTAGTAAAATAGTAGATTTAAAAAATGTAGAAATTTGAGCTAAGAATTTCATTATTAGTGGTATGTAATTGAATTCTTGAAACGAATTTTATTCTATTTCCTGAAATAATTGAATTGATATAAAAAAATGTGTTACTTATAAAAAGAATTGAATCCAAATGAACAATTATAATGAATTTTTTTTAATTACTTACATTTTGCAAAGAATTTACATAAAATTGTATTAGAAACAATTAAAATCCTGCGTGAAAAATATTATTTATGAAAATAATTGAATTCATGCAAAGAATTTTATTGAATGGCCTAAAAATAATTCAATTTTCGAAAATAATTTTGTTATTTATCAACATACCTCATTTAATTCATTTAATGAATTATTTATAATTAATTAATTAAATAATTTAATTCTTGGGAAGAATTTTATTAAGAAATAAAAGAATAATTGAATTTTGTAATTCAAAAGAATTTTATTAAAATTGTATTTGAAATAATTGATTTATTTCAAATTGTTTTATTAGAATGTTCAAAAACTATTTGAAAAAATTCCGTTATTTAAAAAAACATTTCGATACAATTTTTTAGAAGAATTCAATTAGTTTCAGAACTATTTGAAAAAAAATTCTTTAAATGAATTCTAATATTTATTTTAATATTTTTTAAAGATTCTAACAAAATTCTTTGAAACAATGTAATTCTTGTTAAAAATTTCAAATAAAAATGATACTGAAATTTTTGTGGAAGAATTTAATTGTTTCCGATTCTGAATTTTAATTAAGTTTGAAAAAAAAATTAAAATAGTTGTATGAATTGAAATAATGCTGAAGAAAAAGAAGTTTCTAATATTTTTTTTCCCTCTGCTGCGTATATATATATTTGTTTAAGTGATTTAAAAATTGGTAATTGTCTTTTCAAAAAACAAAAAAGAACAAAAAGCAAACGTTGAAAATCATAACAAGTGCGAGAGTAAAGATTGTCTCGGAGCATCTGGTGCAAAAACCTGAAAATGAAGAACGAATAAGTGTAAAGAATCTTGCATTAGTAAAAAAAAAAGTAGGGGATGGAAGAGTTACCCCCGCAGCATTTTTCAAGTGCCGACAGTTGGTGCACTCAACTTTCAAGCAGCTATGGGCGCAATCACACAAATGTAGTTTACGACTGGGTTATTAATAGTGAAAAAGAAGAAAAAAAAAGAATAAAAACGAAAGTAAAAGAGTGTTTTAAAAGCCACCACTCTCATTATATCAAGAAACATAATAATAACCTGTATAATTGTATCAACTATTGTCATAAAATTTCCCTTCACTTCCTCCCTCGATCTCTTTATCATCGCACTTTCTCTTTCTTTTCATCATTTTTTCTTCCCGGGTTGCCACAGAAAATTAATTTTTCATTCCCTGATTTTTCATCGATTCCCATCGGACAAAATTTTCACTCTTCATCTGACTCTAAAGAATATTCTGATTCACACTCAAAATAAAGTTTGAAAATAATTACATTTTTCGAGGAATTCATTTTAAAATTGTATATAAAAAATCTTCTTAAAAGTTATACAATTTCAAAAGGTTTAACTCTCAACATTCAATTATTTAAAAAAAATATATAATTCTTTGCAAGAATTCAATTGTTTTCATAAATAACAAAATTCTTTGCAAGATATCAATTATTTTCATAAATAATAATATTCTTCGCAGATTTTCAATTATTCAGAATTCGGTGCAAGAATTCAATTATTTCTATAAACAATCTAATATCTCACAGGAATTCAATTATTTTCAGAAATATAATAAAATTCTTCAGAGAAATAAAATTATTTTCAGAAAAATAATAAAATTCTTCCCTAGAATTCAATTATTTATATTCAATTATGTTTCTATAAATAACAAAATTATTCCAAAAAAAAGTCAATTATTTTAAGGCATTTTAATTAAATTCTTTGCAAATTTTTGTTTTAATACAAAATTTGCATAAATAATTCAATTATCAAAAAACTTTGTTAATGAAATTCTTGATACTAATTCAATTATTATCAGTAAAATTATAATTAAATTATTTTTGACTGAATTTAATTATTTTCAAAATTTGTAATAAAATTCCTTGCAACTATTCAATTATTTTTATACATAATAAAATTCATCGCAGGATTTCAATTATTTTTAATAGATTTTTACGGAAATTTTTCAATAAATGTAATTATTCTTAAAAATTTCATTTCAATTTCAAGAAAAAAATCAATAAAAAAACGATTTTTCAAAATTCTTCGGAAGAATTTAATTATTCACATTTACATAAATATTAGAATTTTTCACAGGAATTTAATAGTTTTTGAACATTCTAATAAAACAATTTGAAATAAATCAATTATTTCAAATACAATTTTAATAAAATTCTTTTGAATTACAAAATTCAATTATTCTTTTATCTTTTAATAAAATTCTTTCCAAGAATTGAATTATTTCATTAGTTTATTATAAATAATTCATTGAATGAATTAAATGAGGTATGTTGATAAATAACAAAATTATTTTCGGAAAATTCAATTATTTTTAGGCCATTCAATAAAATTCTTTGCATGAATTCAATTATTTTCATAAATAATAATATTTTTCACGCAGGATTTTAATTGTTTTTAATACAATTTTATGTAAATTCTTTGCAAAATGTAAGTAATTAAAAAAAAATTCATTATAATTGTTCATTTGTATTCAATTCTTTTTATAAGTAACACATTTTTTCATATCAATTCAATTATTTCAGGAAATAGAATAAAATTCGTTTCAAGAATTCAATTACATACCACAAATAATGAAATTCTTAGCTCAAATTTCTACATTTTTTAAATCTACTATTTTACTAAAATTTTTCAAAAGAATTCAATTTATTATTCAAATAAAATATAAAAAAATTCGAATTAAATAAAACCTTTTTTTTAAATACTAATTAATTAAATTGTAGGAAACAAATTTTATTAAAATTCTATTTTGAAAATAATTTATTTGTTTTTAAGCGAAGTTCATTAAAAATTTGAAAAATAATTAAATTGTAAGAAACTTATTAAAATTGATTTGCCTTTATTCAGAAAATTTTAGATTTATTGAATTCTTTCAAGAAGTTGGCGAAAATTGTACTGAAAATAATTCACTTCCTACGAAGCAGTTTATTATTTATTGAAAATAAATTAATTGAAAAATAATATAAAATTACTAAAAAGTTTAAAAAAATGTAAATTTAATTGTTTAGACGAAAATTTAAATTCTTTCGTGGAATTCAATTAGAATTGTTCTGTAAATAATTGAATTATTCGAAAAAATGTTATCATAACTTTTTATTTAATTTAAATTATTTCAAGGAACTGTACTAAAAATTTTTTAAATAATTGAATTTTATCAAAAAATTTTTATTAAAAATAATTGAATTCTAGTGACGAATTTTATTACAAGTTTAAAAAAAAATTTAATTTTTGAGAAAAATATTTCAGTATTGTAACATTTTTATTTCAAAATAATTGAATTTCTGATATTCGTGAGAAGAATTAAATTCTCGGGAAGATTTTAACTAAATTTATGCAAAATAATTGAATTCTGGCAAATATATCGTTAAAATTTTCTAAAATATTTTGATTCTATCAAAAAATTTAATTAAAATTTGAATTAAAATTATTCAATCGCTTTAACGAAAATTATGAATAAACTGAATTTTTTAAGAAGAATTAAAAAAATTGTTCTGAAAATAATTGAATTTTACAAGAATTTTCTTAAAAATTTCGGAAAATAATTGAATGTTGAAAATAAAATTTACAAAAAATCTTAGAAATAATTGGATTTTTGAGATTAAATCACTTTTTGAATTATTTTCAAGAGAATTGAATGTTTGCAAAGACTTTAACTAAATAATTGAATTGTTTCAATGGATTTATGCGAATTTCAGAAAATAAAATTTAATTCTTTCGTGAAATTTCACTAAAATTGTATTGAAAATTATTGAATTTCTGCCGAAGAATTTTACTATTTATGAAAATAATTGAATTCCTCCGAAGAATGTTATTATGTATGTAAATAATTGAATTCTCAGAAATATAATAAAATTCTTTAGAGAAATAAAATTTTTTTCTGAAAAATAATAAAATTCTTTCCAAGAATTCAATTATTTATCGATAAATAACAAAATTATTCCAAAAAAGTAAACTATTTTAAGGCATTTCAATTAAATTCTTTGCAAATTTTTGTTTTAATACAAAATTTGCATAAATAATTCAATTATCGAAAAACTTTGAGAGAGTTTTGGTTGAAAACGAAAATCGTTGTAAGTTGTATAAAAATACGACGGAGAAACAAAAGAACTTGAACGATGTCTATGTTAATTATTCGAATACAAGGGAAAACAAGATTTCCTTGTCGGTTATTGGTTTGATCGTGGAAATGAAATTGATCGTGAATTTTCGGTGTATGTGGCCATTCGGGTTTGTTCGACCAGATGTAAATTTTGATCCACCCTGTGAACGACTTAATTCGTTTGGACCTATCATTGTTAGAGAGAGAGAGAGACTTGTTCCACACAATCCCCACGAAGCATAAATTCGATTTGATTCACGTGTGTTACGTGATTGCATTTCGTATCAACTTGTCCATGATATACCATGGACCACGTAGGGTGATATATCGTCACAATACAATAAGATTTTCAACCAAGTTGCCCACACTCACGAAAAATGAATTTACTCAATATATATATGCTGGTTGTTCGATATAACAGGTTTCCAAGGCGAACCGAGTTCAAGTGACACCAGCTGTTAGATTGATTTTATTCAAGAATGAACTTGAAAAAATTTTATAAACGAAACACAAATTACATTATTCCCTAAATCAATTACGAGCAAAAAAAAAGAAGAGACGATGAAACATTTCTTTATATTCACAGATCCAAATTCTATTTAATTCACGCAAAACTTTCAATTTTCACAAATTAATCTTTTTCCTTTCAGTAAATAATTCAATATTCTTCGAAGAATTTTATTTCATCTTTTGAAAATAATTGAACACTCTGCAATGTATTTTATTACATGCAATGTATTATTTTATTAAACTGAATTTTAACGAAGAAAAAAATTTAATTCTTTGGAAGAATTTTAATATTTCAAGATGAATTCAATTATTTTCAATTTCAATATAATTTTTTTTAAAATTCCCGAAAAAAGAATTTAATTTGTGGAATATTTTTAATCTAATTTAAATATTCCAAAAACTATGTGCAACATTTCAAATTACCATATTATGAATGAAATAATGAAATAACAATAAATTGAAATTAAAATATTGAAAAACTTTTTTGTTCTTTTCAGTTAAAAATGAGCCGACGAGATTTTTGGGCGAGGGTGTGTCGTTCAAGGCAAAGTTGATTGGAATATTAGAAGTGTCGGAAGCACGCGGGGATCGAATGTGTCAGGCTGCATTGGCGGATTTGAAAATGGCAATTCGAGCCGCTGGCGAACATAAACAACGAATCACTGTCCAAATTAGCATCGATGGTCTACGATTACGCGATGAAAAGACTGGAGTAATTATTTCTCTCTGAAACACTTTTATCATAATTATTACAATATATTAAATTAAATATACAATAACAAAAAATAATAACTCATATTCAATTGAAATTATTTCAGGACTGTCAGTATCACCATCCAGTGCACAAAATATCATTCATTGCTCAAGATATGAGCGATTCCAGAGCTTTTGGATACATTTTTGGATCTCCCGACATGGGACACAGATTTTTTGGTATCAAAACGGATAAAGCTGCAAGTCAGGTAAAAAATTAAATTGTCTTTTCTAAACTTATATTTTATTTCTTCTTACTTTTGTTTCCTTATACTATAGTATAAGGAAACAATCAACTCTCGATAATTAAAATTTGGAATTAACTATTATTAAAAAGGAAGATTAATTTAATTAACATAATTTTTTTTGAATTTCGATTTAAATTTTTCTAATTTAGATAAATTTTGTTTTCTGAATAAATTTAGACGGTGAGTGATTATTTGTAGTTTGTCGTGTGTGTAAAATATACACTTGCGTTCTATTTTCATAAATAGGATGGAAAATTAGTGTAAATAGATTGAAAACTTGTTGAATTATTGTGTCAATTTGTGGGTGGAGAATAATTTCCTTTGTGCATGGCGCAAAATTATATTTGCCCAAGTCTAGAGGACGAACGAGAGTTTGAAAATGATACTGACATAGAACCGATGGCTATTCTAATTCTGTACATAGGCGTGTGTAAATAATTGCGTTACTTTGTCGGTTTTATTGCAATTAACTCCCTTCGATTACTGTTGTAAGTTTCGGGATTACGTACGCTTGGTGTGACTCCCTTTTTTCAAAGTGGATTTTCAATATATGTACATCACACCCCGTCGTCTCGTGGTTCTTAAAATTCAAATCAACCTCAATTTCACTCTTCACTGACAATAATATTATATATTCCTTTCTTTTTCGACTTTTATGAACAAATTTCCTTAAATGCGATTATTTTTTCAATTTTCATTTCACATGTAGAAATTTACAGTTGAAGATTTATATTTTTAACTAGAAAATATTACTCGCGTGGAACGTGTTATTCCGTTTGTTGTTGTTACGCAAATTACAAAATTTTTTATTTTCAAATATAAATTTTCTAAATAATTTTATAGTCAAAATTTAAAAAATTCACTTGTTAAGTACAAAATTAATTATTACTGTTCATTTTTTAAAAATGTTAATAAAATTTCACGAAAGAATTCAATAATTTTCTAAATTTTCATAAATCCTTCTAAACAATTCCATTATTTTTTTAAATAGAAAAATCTTTACAAAAATTCAATTATTTTTAAAACAATTTTAATTGAATTCCCCCGAAGAGATCAATTTTTATTTTTTTTATTTTTATATATATATTTTTATAAATTTAATTTATTTACTAAAATTTTTAAAAATTCTTCGAAACGATTCAATTATTTTTATTAATACTACAATTCTTTGAAGGAATTAAATTATTTTTAATCAAATTTAAATAAAATTACACGAAAGAATTTAATTATATTCAAAAAATATCCATAAAATTCTATTTCAACTAGAATTTTTGAATTCTTTAAAAATAATTCGATTATTGTCAAAATATTTATAAAAAAGAAAAAAAAATTTCATTACTTTCAATTATTTCTATAAAAATCTTCATAGCAATTTAATTATTTCTCAAAATTTTAATAAATTCTGCGAAACATTTAAATTATTTTTATAAATAATAGTAAAATATTTTGGAATAATTCATTTATGTTTAAAAATAGTAAAATCCTTTGCAGAGATTTAATTATTTTCAACCAAATTTTAATAGAATTTCTCGAAAGAATTTTAATTTTCAAATATAAACATAAAATTCATTTATTTTCTAAAATTTTAATAAATTCTTCGGAACAATTCAATTATTTACAAACCAATATATTTAATAAAATTTGACTAAAGACATCAAATATTTAAAAAAAAGAGTTTAAACAAATTCATCGAAATGATGAAATTATGAAAATAGTTTTAATAAAATTTGCAAAGGAATTTTATTGTTTGCAAAATTTTTGATAAAATTCTTTATTTTTAAGTTGTCAAATTTTCAGTACAATTTCAATTAAATTTCTACAAAGAAATAAATTATTTTAAGAAAGTTTAGTAAAATCAAATTAAATTTAATTATTTCTATAAACAATCCAATTTTTCACAGGAATTCAATTATTTTCAGAAATATAATAAAATTCTTTAGAGATATAAAATTATTTTTAGAAAAATAATAAAATTCTTCTCAAAAATTCAATGATTTACATTCAATTATGTCGATAAATAACAAAATTATTTCAAAAAAGTAAATTATTTTAAGGCATTTTAATTAAATTCTTTGCAAATTTTTGTTTTAATACAAAATTTGCATAAATAATTCAATTATAAAAAAATTTGTTAATAAAATTCTTTATAGGAATTCAATTATTATCAGTAAAATTATAATTAAATTATTTTTGAATGAATTTAATTATTTTCAAAACTTTTAATAGAATTTGTCACAAGAATCGAATTATTTTCATAAATAATAAAATTCTTCGCAAGAATTCAATTATTTTAAATTTTTTAATTATTTTTAATACAATTTTAATAAAATCCAATTGTTTTCAAAATTTTCAATTAAAATTTTTAAAGAAACTCCATTAGTTAAAAAAAAATTCAAAGAAATTCTTTAAAAGAATTTAATTAGGTTTTTTAAAAACTTTAATAAAATTCATCACGAGAATTTAATAAAATTTTTAGAAGGAATTCTATTATTATCAAATTTTTTGATAAAATTCTTTGCAATAATTTGATGATTTTCCATACATTAGTTTTAAAATTGAAAATATTTGTAAAGAAAAATTATAAAAAAAGTTAAGAAACAAACAAGCAAACAGCAATTGACTTCAAACTGCGAACAATTTACCGAATCACGAACTTTATTAATATAGAAGATTTCAATAATATCGAATAATAATTCAATTGAAATCAATGATAGAACTAAATACCGCAACGATAAGAAGGGAAAAATTGACATTAGAATTAATATTTTTGACACAGGTCGTAATTGCAATGAGGGATCTTTTTCAAGTGGTTTTTGAACTTAAGAAGAAAGAAATCGAACTGGCAAAGCAGCATATTGAACAAACCACAATAAAGTTCCACCCAAGTGGGATTTTTGTAGAGCCATCGCCAGATACAAAGGTACGTGAGTCGTTTATGCTTTAAGCTTTTTTTTTGTTCTTTTTTTTCTACATAATTTTAGCCTTCGAAATTCGAATTTTAAAACCTGCAGAAGTAGAGTCGATGCTAACAAAGAGAGAAAGAGAGAGAGAGAGAATGAGAACTTTTGAGTATGAAGAGGTCGTTCAAAATGCACGTCACCAATTTTAAGCTACTTTTCTTTCACCATCTTCAATCCTTTATCATTAATAACTAATCTTATCTACAAACATAAAAGGAACTTCATGACTTTCGAGACTTTAAATACAATTTTTCCAATTTTTGAACTTTTTAATAAATATTTTAATTTAAATACTTTAAAACAATTTTTTCCACAAATTTTTAGACTAAAAAAGAGAAATTCGATTAAATAAAAAGAGGAAAATTATTTCACGTCATGAAGTTCGATTCATTTTATCGAAAAATACATCACACTTTCAAATTAGCGATCTATTCAAAAATAAATCATCTTTCGCAGTAGTTTTTTTTTTTTGAAATTCCATTTAGTACTAGAAGTGACGTGATTGTTAAACGACCTCTCAAGTTAGAAATTCAAGAAGAAAGCAAACACCATTTTTTATAATTTCAACAATAATTCGGTTCGTTTTCTATTTTTTTTTGTTTGAGTTGGAAAACTAATATTAATATTATTATTATTATTAAAATCTCAGAATATATATAATGAGATATTCGTTTTTTAAGAAAAAAGAAAAGTAAAAAGAGATCGTTTTTTGGAATCTTTATCGTGAAAGACGCAAAAAAGTGTCTGCTACTTCTTGTGTAGGGTGCGGCAGGTAGCGAGACTTCTCACCATCGGACAATTTCCGAAGTCGAGAAATCTATTGGGAAAAAGCACGAGTCACAAAGTGGAGTGGTGGCCGATCTTTTGGACCTACAGTTTGAACTGAACTCGTTACAGCAGGGCATTCGACAAATGGACAAGATAACGCCGGACAATCCAAGGCCAACTGAGGATCCATTTGATGCCGATCCCTTTGGGGATTCCTTCGCCAACATGAAAGTAATTATAAAATTATTCAAAACTTAAAAAATTCGATAATGAATTCAATTATTTGGGAAAAAAAAAGATTTTTAGAAATTCTTTACAGAAATGTAAGGTACTTAAGGTAAATTATTGAATTCCCAGGTGAAGGACAGTGTGCAACCAATTCTACCACCGCCGCCATCTTCCAAAAAAAGTCATCTGGATCGACAGCAATCTGTTCAGCAAACTTCAACTTCCTCTTCATCTAGTCCAGTTACAACTGTAACCAGCAAGAGTCCACCTCCTTATGGCTCGACCCATTGGTTCGATAAGGAAACCGAGGATCTATTCACTGATGGAGAGCTTTCAAATTTGTCTCGAAATCTCACCTACGATAAGGACAAGGACAGTGTAAGTATTTCATTAAATTCTCCAACAATCCAGCACTTTACCAATTAGTCATTTTTCAGTAATCTACATACTTTACGTTTGCCAAACAAATACTCCCATTTCTTCAACTGTTTTTTTTACTTCTTGAATTTCTATCCCCAGATGTTTTATTTGTAGAAAAAAAAAATTGTTTCAGGACTCGAGTACACCGCGAAGTTATTACAAAATTCAACAAGTCGATGTCTTCACGGAACTCGATCCTCTGGGAACGGGCTCAAAAAAGCCTTACGTCGACAAAAAAGACTTTTTCCAACACTTAAAAAACCCCCCCAAGAAAGTCCTCAAAGATTTAGCGACAACAAGTTCAAGTGACACATTCCCAGCCGATTTCAAAATGTCAAACATCAACGAACCCATAGAACCAGTGAAAGTTCAAAACACAACATCAAATTCCGAAAGCTACGATGACAATAGTTTTGCAAATTTCGAAAAATTCAACGAAGAAGAGACACTGAGTCCGAGAACAAGTTCCCCATTACTCAAGAAAGAAACATCGCCCAGAAATAATTATCAACCACTATCAGTCTCCCTACCGCCCGAGGAGGAACGACAACAGAAGAATTTCACCTCCACGTCAATTCTCACGAAAATGGATCGCGACTCCACTGAATCAACGCAAGGTCTAATCAAACTTCCAAGTCCCCGAAAATATTTACAATATTCCCGAAAAGACTACGGATCGGACAGTAGAACCCAGTCGATGGACAAATCATTTCCAATCGACTTCTCCGGCGCTGATTCACCAGCGTCACCGTTAAAATCCTGCTCGTCCGAGGCGACATCAAGACTATCGAATTCCAGCGTCGAAATGGATGTTCCCGAACCACCGCCCCGTGGCTCGGGGAGTATTCTCATAAATCCCCCGCCACTCCCACCGAAGAAGCAAAGTTCCCGAGGAGTCATCAAACCCCCACCGCGACCCCCTTACAGCGAGGGTCACTTTCACTACGATTTTCTCGAGCGCGAGGAGGCCTCACCATCGCCGACTCGCAAGGAGCGAAAAAGTCCCACCAAGAGCCGCTTCGACGACAACTTCAGTCCCCCAATGCCACAGCTACCAAAACGCTCCGAACAATCAACACTCTCCGATTCGAGTTTCGAGGATTCGTTCAGTTCCATAATTCCCCCTTCGCTATCGACCTTATTCCAAAATACCGCCGCTAGTCAGGTAGTTGCAAATTCCCCCGATGCCGATGCGAAGAAAACAAAACCCCCCCTTTACATCACACTTAGTCAGTTGACATCATCAAATCTCAGCGAATTAGCCAGCAGTCTCAATATGAGTATCGACCAATTGACCAATTTGACGCTTCAACAACTCACCGAATGTCTGGCTGATCTATCGGTGAAGGAGGCGAAGAAGATCCCAACGCCGGTGACGGAGAAACCATCGAAGAACAGTACGAAAATGGTCGAGACTGCTTTCGTTTCCGAACCCTTGTTCAAGGCCACCTTCGAGCAAGACTCCTTCGACAGTACTTTCGACAAGTACGCAGTTTTTCGCGAATTACTCCAAACCGATCAGGAGAAGAACGGAAACTCTTCGATCGACACGGAAGTCAGTGACGAATTGAAAGTGCAAGACGATGCGATTGACATCGTAAAACTCAAGAATCTTACCGTTAAGTTACCGCCTTTGGGGGGTGAGAGGAGAACACCGGAAGAAGAGGTCCGATTTCCCGAGAGTGAACCAAATCGTGCGGAGAAGAAGCTTTCGAGAGATTCGTCGAGGGATAGTGAGGAGGGGACCGAGTGGGGCGCCGAACAAGGCTTCGAAAGAGGCTCCGAAAGATGGACCGAACAAAACGCCGAAAGATGGACCGAAAGAAACACCGAAAGAGGAACCGGAAAAGCTACCGATAGAGGAACCGAAAAAGCCAGCGAAAAAGAAACCGAAAGAAACATCGAACAAGGCTTTGAAAAAGGTATCGAAAGAGGCACCAACGAGGAAGAACGGAGGACGAGGTACGCAGAGACAAACCTTGAAAACAAATCCGAAACGTCCGATAAGGAAGTGTCGCCAAACGGAGGCAACGGAGAAGCCAGTGGACCGGAGAATTCGGAAACTCTGGACAAAATCGAAATCAAACAGTCGACGTCGACATCGAGCGACAGGTACGCGGCTCTTAGGGAAATAATAGACTCCTCGGAGCAAGCGCCTCTGGAAATTGAGCTCGACACGACCAACTACATCACTTCGCCGCTAAAAACATCGGAGATTAAAATCTCACCACCGACAGGGTCTTCGGACTTTGGAAAAACATCAGCGTCGGAGTTTCGTAAATCCCCAAGTGAATTTAGAAGAACATCGTCAGAGTTTCGAAAATCCCCGAGTGAATTTAGAAGAACATCGTCGGAGTTCAGAAAATCGCCAACGGAATTTAAGAGATCGACGATTAAAACGACGGATGTGAGAGTGTCGCCGATTAGAACAACGGAGGTTAAGACTAGAACGACGGAGGTTGTGTCGCCGACAAGAGGGACGGAGATGAGAGAGTCGTTGATTAGAACAACGGAGATTAAGGCTAGGACAACGGAGGACAAGGCTAGAACAACGGAGGTTGCATCGCCGACAAGAGCTACGGAAGTGGACCTAATGAGTCTATTTAGTGACACGCCGCCTCAACTACCGCCGAAGAATAATCCAAAGACGACGAAGGTAATGGATATTTTTGAGGAGATAAAAATGCTGAATGTCGAAACGCCGACGCAGCAGGCGAACAAGACAATGGCTTTCGAGGACATATTCTGTCCGCTTTCGGAGACTAAAAATCCAAAAGAAAAAGACGAGGAGAATTGGGCGAAATTCGACAGTAATGTTGTGTTTTCGGAGAATCATGGTTCGGTGGGTGGAACGTCGCCATGGTCACCAGATGGTAAGGAGTTTTATAAGGAACCGCAGAGGCCGGTGCAGAGACACTCGGGGGAGAGTGACAATGAATGGAAGGACGAGGAGGAGAGTGAGGAGAGTAATGGAAGATATCGCGAGGGTTTTGGAAGGTATCCGATGTACCCGGGTTATGAAGAGGGAGGATACTATGAAGAAGGTGAGCCGGGCGATAAGGAGAGAGGAAGCTTTCGGGATAAAGTGGGAAAGAAGACGAGAGGTGGAGGGGTGCCTTGGAGTAAGCCGGGACATAGAGTTCATGAGCAGCCGTGGCATGAGGATGCTCGATGGGAGGAGGAGAGGAAGAGGCATCTTCATAGGAAGATTCCCTATAAGGATGAGGAGGAGTATAAGGCGGCGTATTGGAAGTGTAGACACAAACAGAGGCCTTGGAATGGAGAGCGAGAGGGTTTTTGGCCACATGACGATCCTTACTATGGGGAGGAGCGGAATAAAAGAAGACTGATGCTGTGGAATGAGGAGAGAGACAGTAGGGAGAGATTTAGTAGTCAGGAGAGTATGGGTTATGAGGATGAGGAGAGATGGACGAGACGGGAGTATGAGAGGAGGAGATGGGCAGCTGATGTGACCTTCTGTAGGGGTATGTATGGGAAACATGAACCACCTTATTATCCGAGGGAGGCTAGGCACTACGATTATCCACCGGCGTGGGAGGAGGATTATGTTCCCGATCGGACTGATGATTCTCCTAGGTGAGCAATTTTATTCTATCAAAAATACTATTTTAATATTGAGGCTTCGTTTATTTTTAATTATTTGAATTTGAAACCAATTTTCATTGAATATTGTAACAAGGCATTTGTTACTGGGATATTAGCGGTTTATCTTTGTCGGAATAGTCAGTGTGTTGGTTGGTATCTCTTTCTTAAATTTCCAAAGTTGATTTGATTCTGGGTTGCGAAATCACTGTATTTGATGAGAATAAGACGTGGTGACGAATTTCCACGATTGATAACGACTAGGGACGAATTTATTTACAGGTGATTTTCTGTCGTTAGAGGTACAAGGAAGGATATATCAATATGAGTGACCTTAGGACAATGATAGGAATACCGGCATCAAAGCTGACCATTGAATTTATCAGCATTAGTTCGAGAATATTTCATTCGTTTACCGACGCGTGTTGATTATTGTTCGTTCACAGAATTGGCCTGACTAGTCGAAGCCACAACCTAAAGAAGAAGATTGTTCGTTCATGACACAATTTCGCTAATTGTATTTTCTGGTGGAAAATAAAGTCAAAGTGTTCTTTAATTGCGCGTGTTATCTTTTGTGTGAGCATCTTCCACAGGAAAATTATATTTGGCGTCGCGGGTAATTCGTTTCAAAAATTTTCTCTTTGTTCTCATCGTCTTAGCATCATCGGTCGTCTTGGCGGGAAGTCTCCACACTTTGGGAAAGTATTGTCTCGTCGTTGTCGAGTTGTTTTTGGGTGAATATTACAGGAAAGCGAAACAACGAACAGTTTAGTTGCTTATATTAAAAATATCATTTTTAATTATCAAAATTATCATTCTCCGTCTAAGAAAATAATTGTTTTTGAATGTTCAGATACGCCTCGCGAAAGAGACACTGGCCAAAAAGACCCAACAGTGCAAACGACGGACAAACACAGGAAGTCTTTTGTTCAGGACCACCAATATATTCAATGTCAAGGTCAGAGTGCAGCGACAATGATTCCGATATATATCACAGACCGCACAGATCAAGAAGTCGCGACAGCTACTGGGGTAGTGATCAGGAATTCGACAGTTGGGGCGAGCGTCCCTATTGGTCCGAGGGTGCAGACGCAAAAAATGATTCATTCCACAAGCGGCGTATCAATAGGCACAGAACGCGAGTCCAAGCGATATTATCCCAAAATTCACCATTCGAGGACGACTTCACTCAGCCAATGGAACGCAGTGAGCCATCAGCCGATTCACTCAGCGCTGAATCGCGAACACGCGTCGAAGTGAACATCAAAAAATCCCCAAGTCCAAAGAATGTGAAGGAACCACCTGGAAAGCAAGGGAAAAATTACAAAACATCAAGCTACTTTGAGGACGATCTCACACCAACGGCAAGTGCATCGAGCGACGCCTCCGATCGTCCGAGACTTTCGTCCGATCTCAAGGCAACGCCCGAGGAATTACCATCGGACATTACAAAAGAAACGTCCGACACATTCCCCACTGACGAGACAAATAGGGATAGTTTTTTTAACGGCGATCAACGCTTCGACGACGATGCATTCACATTTCGTTCGGAATTGGAAGATCAAATATCGGAGAAAGCAACATTGAAGAATTCGCGAACAAATAAATATACTAGTAACAAAATAAAGAGTGACCAATATATCAAAAAGTCTGAATCAGTCAACATTTTTGCACGCGAGAATGATCCATTTGACGACGATGAATTCTTCAACTGATCCAAGGCCTCGGGTTCTAAGAAAAGAACTGGATCTCCTCGAATAACATGGGATCAGAGCACTTGCATTTCTTATTCGCGTCAATCGCAAGGAACATAAGGCGCGTCTTTTGAATTCGCGAAGAATATTTTTATATATAATAACAATCGAGTATAATTATTATATAGAAAAAACAATTTTTTCTTTTTTTTCCACCCTTAGAATGTTTTCCATTGTTTTTCTTTTTTTTCTAATAATAATATGATTAAAATGTAGTGAAAAAGTGTTTCTAAAAAAAAGAAAACCCAAAAAAAGAGAATAATTCTCAAACGACTGACGGGTTTTTATGTTTTATTTATCCAGCAGATACGCATCTAACTTGTCATTAAAGAAATTTAGTGTGTGTGTGTTCGGTACCCTGGAACCAATTTTAAATTTATAAAGTTATTCCTTCCTTTGGAAAATTTCTACTGCAACTTTTTTGGGAATTTTTTAATTTTAATGAATAATTCAAAAAAAATTAAAATTGGGAATCGATGAATATTTTTTTCCAAGGGAAAAAATTCAATGAACTTCAGATTTTTGTTTTCAATTTTTGTGCTTTTCAGGAATAACTTAAAAATTACTTGACTAACTTCCCTTTCCTCAAAGGATTATAATTTATTTATTTTTTTACAAACTGATACGAAAATGAATAAATTAGAAATCTTTGGGGTATAATTTTTACAAAAATAAATACAATAGATTTGCGGAAAATTCAATTACTTTTCAAATATTTACAACAACAAAATTTTTCTACGAAAGAATTCATTTATTTTTATTAATAATAAAATGCTTTGCAAAAATTAAACTACTTTAAACAATTTTTATAATAATTAAACTATTATCATAAATAATAAAATTTTTTAGGGAAATTAAAACATTTCTAAATATGTTTAAAATTTATTTATAAGAAAATAATTTAATTCTTGAAAAGAATTCTATTAAGATTTGATAAAAAAAATTGAATTCGTGCGAAGAATTTAATGGAAATAATCATATTTACAGAAATTTTGCTAAAATTATTAAAAATGGTGGAATTTTTCTGAATTTTATAAAAATTTGGTTAAAAATAGTTATTTTTAACAGAATTTGTAATTTTTAGGAAAAAAAATATGATTTTTTGTGAAAAATTCAATTATTTTCAAAAATTTACGACAAAAAAAATTGTTGAAATAGTTATTTTTAACAGAATTTTTTTGTGAAATACAGAAAAATTGAATTATTTTCAATAATTTTAAGAAAATTTCTGTAAAAATTATTGTCATTAAATTCTTCTAAAATTTCTTCTTTTACAAAGAATTTTATTAAATGTTATTTATTTAATTTAATTTTTTTTTCAAGCAATTTTTTAAAAATAATATTGAAAATAATTAAATTCCTTTAAAGAAATTTAATTAAAATTATTAAAAATATTTTAATTTTATTTGAAGAATAAATTTTATTATCTATAGAAATAAATAAATGTTTAAAAATAATTTTTGTTGAATGTTTTGAAAATGATTAATTTTTTTAAATAAAATTCTATTATGAATATTATTAAAAATTGTTGAACTTTAATTTGAGAATAACATTTAATTTTTTAAGATTTTTAATTTTTGAGAAGAATTTGATTATTTTTGGAAATATTCAAATTTTTTCGAGGAATTCAATTAAAATTGTATATAAAATAATTGAATTCCCGAAAAGAATTTCTTATTTTTAAAGTTAATTGAATTTTACAGAAAAATTGTTTTAAAATCGTATTAAAAATAATTGAATTATTCTGAACAGTTTTTTTTTATTAAAATTTTGTTAATAATTGCATTTTTCCAAAAATGTTTTTAAAAAATTTTTGAAAATAATTAAAATAAGATGTTTGCTTTTTTTATCCAGAAACGGATTTTAAAAACACTAAAATTGAAATTAAAAAAAGCACCGGAAGGAGTCTGAATTTTTTAATGGAAAAATATTCGTTAAAATAACTCGAAAAAGTTGCAAAGAAATATTTAAAGAAGCTTTTTAAGATGAAAATAAATTCATCACTGAAAAGTTGGAAGTAAAAAAAATCTAGTCCAATGTATTAAAATATTAATCAATTTGGGACCGACTATAGAAGTTAATTTATTAATTAATAAATTTATCGTGTTCTTTAGAATGAGTTTGTTACTAAATTTTTACTAATTTGTTTTGAACTAATTAAATGTTTTGACTTTTCGAAATGAAAGTGTTCTCTGTTTGCTATATAGAAAAATAAAAAAAAAATTCGACAGTTATCAAGTATCTGCGGTATTTACTAGAAAAAAAACGAATTATTCTTAATTTCATGTGCAATTATAGAATGATTTTCTAATTTATAAAAAAAGAGACTTCAAAGAAAAATTGAGGAACGTGTATAAAATTAAAAAAAAAAAACTTGTATGAATATATAATTGTTATATACCATTAGTGAATTTAAAAGTGTGCCCTGGACTGCTGTGAGTGATAAAAATCGCTAATTATTCAGTCTTAATTATTAATTTCTCTAATTATTAAATATAGATCTGTCGCTGTTGTTTTAGAAAAATTCCCTCCCCACCCCCCAAAAACTGATATGTAATAAAAAATTTAATCTCATTCTCCTAGTAAAATAAAATATGTATAACAACAGACAGCGAGAGATCTTTTATTAGACAAAAAAATACGTTAATTATTATTAACTAAATTTTTTTAACAAAGCAAATTTGCCTGGTTACATTGTAAATGGCAAATTTGTTTTTAACCCTCGAATATTGGATTAAAATCCAATCAAAAAAAAAATAAAAATAAAAACAATTAAATGAAAATAAAAATCTAGTCAATAAATTCACGCTTCTCTTAAATGTTGTAACTTTTAAACTAAAATATTGACGAATGACAATATTTACAAAAAAAAAAACAAAACAATTGATTCCTAGATGATCCTAACAATAATATTGAATTCTGCAAGAAAAAATGACAGTACGAGGGTTAAATAACTCTTTAATACAATAAACGATGATCAATAGTAATTAATTAATTACAGAAATAATTTTTTAAATAAATGATATTAAAATATCTAAATAGGAAAAATGAATTATTGTTAAATTATTTTCAATATTGCTCTAGACGAAGAATTGTATAAATGTGTGCATTGTAATTAAACAGCAATAAAAATTAATTAAGTAATTTAAACAAAAGAAAGAAATTAAATAATAAATCAGGGACTTGAAAAAGTGAATTTCAAAAAAAAAGGAGACAAAAAAAACCTTAGGCGAATATTATGTATAACTAAATAAAAGTTGTTTATTGTATAAAAAATTTCAAACTCGTACTTCATGAATATAACAGATTATCTTGATCGGTAAAAACAAGAAAGCATATCTAACAATAAAGATTTTAAAAAACCAATTGAAAATCATATTATTAAGAATTAATTATTTTTTCCCTCATTTTCATTCTAATGTTATTCTTTGAATTAACTTTTTATTTTTAGCATATTTGTTATTAATAGTTTTTGAATTTTTTTTCTTTGGAGATAAATAAATAGAATATTTCATTTCAATTTGTCAAAGACGATTTTTTAACAGAACTTTTATTCTTTTAAGATTGAATAAATAAATAAATTATTCTTAAAAGTATTCGTGACATTTTTTTTTTATAAGAATTCAATTATTTTTATAGATAATCAATTTCTTCAATTAGTTTTAGTAGAATTTTTATAACATTTCTCCAAAGAATTCAATTATTTTCAAAATTTTCATTATTAAAATTATTTAAGAAACAAGTTTAAAAAATTATTCACAAGAATTAAATTTTTTATTCATAATTACAAAAATTTAAATTTAAATTCCGACAAATTTGAATAAAATTTTTTGAGAATAATTACATTTTTAGAGGAATCCGATTAAAATTGTATTAAAAATAATTTATATTCGGCAATCAGTTTCATTATTTAAGATAATAATTGAATTCCTAAAAAAGATTTTATTATTTGATGGAAATAAATTAATCTCTGTGTAATTTTAATATTTATGAAAATAATTAAATGTTTCCATAAAATTTTAAGGAAAATTTTGTTTTAAAATAATAAATAATTGAAAATCACAGAACAGAGGAAAATTTTTTATAAATAATTGAAATTTTGCTATGAATTTAGTAAAATTTTTGAAAGTAATTGAATTTTGGAGAGAATTTTATCAAAATCCTTAAAAATAATTTGAATTTTGGAGAAGAATTTTAATTTTTTCAGGCTGAAAAATTCATTAGAATTTCTAAAAATAATTAAATTATCAAAATAGTTGTCCTTTTGCTCAATTCTTAAATTCTTTAAAAAAAATTTTACTAAAACTGTAATATAAGTAGTTGAATTTTCATTGAAGTATTTTATCATTTTTGAAAATAATTAAATTTTAGCAATGAATTTAATTATTGATGAAAGAAATTGAATTAATGAAAATAATTGAATTCTTGAGAAAAATCTTATTAAAAATGTTCAAAGTCCAGATTAAATTCTTTTGAAGAATTTCTTTGAATGTATTTTAAATAATTTTAATTGAAAATTTTGAAAGTAATTGAATTTTAAGAAGATTTTCTTTCAAGTTTTTAAAAGTAATCGCTTCTGTTAAAGATTACAATTAAATACTTTATTGTTGAAGTTTATTAAAATTGTTTTCAATATAATTAAATTCCTGTGAAAAATTTCATTATTTATTGAAGTAATTTAATTCTTGCGAAGAATTTTTCTATTCTTTAAAATAATTGAATTGTCTCCAAGAATTTATTAGAAGTTTGCAAAAAAAATTAATGTTTCAGAAAAATTTTATTAATAATTGGAATTTATTCTTTTATTTTACTGAGTTCTTCAGTGAAATTTCATTATAGAAATTTTGTAAACAAATTGTGTCATTTTTTAAATTTTTAATGAAAATATAGGTAATTTAATATTTTACGAAAATTTTCTTAAAAATTTGGAAAATAATTGAATTTTTAAAATAAATTTTACAGACAATTTTAGAAAGAATTTAATTTTTGAGATTAAATTATCACTTTTAAGAGAATTGAATGTTTCCCGACATCCCTGATCATAGTGGCAACCCTATGAAAAATAATCAAATAGAAGAATTAGGTTTTTCAAAGAAATGGAAATAAAAACATTTTCGAAAAAAAAGAAGGAGAGACACACAATTGACATTTAGCGCTGACATCAGAGGATTGAGGATATTTAATATACCACTTGAATAATTCTTTCCCGTTGAGTGAAGATTGTTTGAAATTTTAGGTCAAAAAAGAATCAGCGGTGTAAGGATCATGTATATTAAAATATTCTTGGCGCGAGGCAATATTAATAATTTCATTTTCTTCTGAGTAACACTCGAGCCAAGAGTTTCGCCTATTTGAAAGTCAATAAGATGCAAATCAACCGGAAAGGATCCAAAGTGGTCTCTCTATTCTATATACTATATATACTGTTACCGAGAGAGAGAAAGAGAAAGAGAGTAAAAACGAGATCGAAACTTCATTGCGGCGCTTGGTAAACACTTGACGCTTTTTTACTTCAGCCTATGGAATATTGATAAATCTACAACCCTCAAATCCTCTGATGTGGGTATAAACTGCGAGCAAGAAGCAAGGATCTTTTTTTTTATCCCATACATAATGACTACAGTACCGTCCGAAATAGTCAGTCCACCCATTTTTAAGGGAATGAAAAAAATATTTTAACATTAATTTTATGAAAACTAAAATTTCTTTCGGTTTATATTTTGAAAGACGATAAAATTTTTGAAGATAATAAGACCATACAGAAGTCATTTGGCCAAAATTTGTACAAGATATTCTTAAAAATCGTCATTTTCAATGTTTTAGTAAAATTTGAATAACTTCTAAAATAATGAACGCTTTTTAATAATCTTAGGCTTATTTTAAAGTTTATTTTCTACGGAATAAGAATTACTTATAGTCATTAACCTGCAATTTTTTTTCTTCGAATAAGCATGACGTCAAACTTGGACAAAAAAATTGGAAAAATTTGAAATCATCTTTTTGTACTAAAAACTATTCTAGAACAAATACAAAACATGATTTAATGTAGATTTATGAAGAAAATTTAATAAAAAAATTGTATTTAAATTTTACAAATTATTTTTCTTTTAATAATATTATTTGAAATTTTTCCAATTTTTTTTTCCAACTTTAACGTCATGCTTATTCAAAGAAAAAAAAATTACAGGTTAACGCTTATAAGATAATTCTTATTTCATTGAAAATTGCCTTTAAAATAAGCTTAAGATTATTAAAAAGCGTTTATTATTTTAGAAGTTATTCAAATTTTTCAAAAACATTGAAAATGACGATTTTTAAAGAATATCTTGAAAAAATATTTGTCAAATAACTTCTGTGAGGTCTTATTCTTTTCAAAAATTGTATCGTCTTTCAAAATAAAAACCGAAAGAAATTTTTTGTTTTCATAAATTTTATGTTAAAAAATTTTTTTTTATTCCTTCAAAAATGGGTGGACTGACAATTTTGGCCGGTACTTTATATGATATCATTGAAGGAGCAAAAAAAAGAAGAAAAATTAACAAAAAAAAATTTTTTTTCATTCATTCCAATAATTTTCTTTTTGGGAATTCAATTATTTCTATCAACTGAATTTCATTTTGCAAGTGAATAAGATTTTCAAAATAAAATTCAGTTTATGTCGATTTAGGAAAAAAACAAATCCCAGAAAGTAACAATTTTCAGAAATGAACAATTTTCATCAATTCCAATAATTTTCTTCTCAAGAATTCAATTATTTCTATGAACTGAATTTCATTTTGCAAGTGAATAAGATTTTTAAACTAAAATTCAGTTTATGTCGAATTAGAAAAAAAAATCCCATAAAATAACAATTTTCGAAAAATTTTTCAATAATTTCTATAATATTTTCTTCACAAGAATTCAATTTGTTCTATAAACTGAATTTTATTTTGAAAATGAATAAGATTTTGAAAATAAAATTCAGTTTATGTTGAATTAGGAAAAAAACAAATCCCAAAAAATAACAATTTTCAAAAAAAATTTCAATAATTTTCTTCACAAGAATTCAATTAGTTCAATAAACTGAATTTTATTTTGAAAATGAATAAGATTTTGAAAATAAAATTCAGTTTGTGTATAGAATTAGAAAAAAAACAGATCCCAGAAAATAACAATTTTCAGAAAAGAAAAATTTTTCATCAATTCCAATAATTTTCTTCTCAAGAATTCAATTATTTCTATGAACTGAATTTTATTTTTAAAAAGGAATAAGATTTTGAAAATAAAATTCAGTTTATGTCGAAGTAGGAAAAAAACAAATCCCAGAAAGTAACATTTTTCAGAAAAGAATAATTTTTATCAATTCCAATAATTTTCTTCGCTATCATTTATAATTATTTCTATGAACTGAATTTTATTTCGCAAATGAATAACACTTTGAAAATAAAATTCAGTTTATGCATAGAATTAGAAAAAAAGCAGATTACATTTTTCAAAAAAAAAAAACGAAAATCAAACAATTTCCCGTGATTTAGCATAATTTCTTGATAACGTAAAACTTTGTTCTAGAAAACAGTTGATGAAAACCCTTATACATTTTGAAAAACCCCCCGAGTACGCAGTTGTTGAGTTAACCCGTGTATATACTCGCGTTGGTGGTGCAAACGTACTCAAAGACTGAAAGTACTTTTGTTCTAAAGGAGTGTAGTGAGAGAGTGAGAGAGAAAAAGAGAGAGAGAGAGAGAGAGTGACACAAGTGCACCGAGTGGGTGGAGACAAACCCAGAGTTTCGTAAATCTCTCTCTCTCCCTCTCTTCTCTCGTCAAATGCAATTCTAAAAAGGGTATACAAATAATTGGGATTGTCGGGCTCTTGTTATGTGTTCCACAGTTTCATATTTTTTAGGGGAAAAATAGCATTGAAGAAAGAAAAGAAGAGAAGCTTTGGCGATTATTTTTTTATATACAATATGCGAATGTGACCTGTGTTGGTGACTTTTATTTTCTTCTATTGCGCCTATAAATGGTCCATATATATGCGTGCGTTATAATGCTCGCAAAAACCTTTGTCGAAACACTTCTCCGTCGAGTGCATTCGAAGACTCGACCTCCGTGTAATTCTCGCTTTGTTCCAAAACCGAAAATCTCTACAGGACTCGAATATAGAGTGAGTGACTGAGAGAGAGAGAGAAAAAGAGAGAATTTCCTGCACGATTAAGGGTGGATGAAAGGTATTAGTGTCTCGATTTAGTGTGTGTAGATACAGTGCCGGCCAAAATTGTCAGTCCAACCAATTTTTGAAAGAATAAAAAAATTTTTTTACCATAAAATTTATGAAAACTAATTGATGGAATTTTTCTTTTCTGAAAAATGTTACTTTCTGGGATTTGTTTTTTTCCTACTTCGACATAAACTGAATTTTATTTTCAAAATCTTATTCATTTTCAAAATAAAATTCAGTTTATAGAACTAATTGAATTCTTGCAAAGAAAATTATTGGAATTGATCAAATTTTTTTTTCTTCTTTTTTTTTGCTCCTTCAATGGTATAATATACAGTACCGGCCAAAATTGTCAGTCCACCCATTTTTGAAGGAATAAAAAAAAATTTTTTAACATAAAATTTATGAAAACAAAAATTTTTTTTGGTTTGTTTTGAAAGACGATACAATTTTTGAAAAGAATAAGACCTCACAGAAGTTATTTGACAAATATTTTTTCAAGATATTCTTTAAAAATCGTCATTTTCAATGTTTTTGAAAAATTTGAATAACTTCTAAAATAATAAACGCTTTTTAATAATCTTAAGCTTATTTTAAAGGCAATTTTCTACGAAATAAGAATTATCTTATAAGCGTTAACCTGTAATTTTTTTTCTTGGATTAAGCATGACGATAAAGTTGTAAAAAAAAAATTGGAAAAATTTCAAATAATATTATTAAAAGAAAAATAATTTGTAAAATTTAAATACAATTTTTTTATTAAATTTTCTTGAAAAATCTACATTAAATCATGTTTTGTATTTATTCTAGAATAGTTTTTAGTACAAAAAGATGATTTCAAATTTTTCCAATTTTTTTGTCCAAGTTTGACGTCATGCTTATTCGAAGAAAAAAATTGCAGGTTAATGCCTATAAGTAATTCTTATTTTGTAGAAAAAGACCTTTAAAATAAGTCTAAGATTATTAAAAACCGTTAATTATTTTAAGTTATTCAAATTTTCGTAAAACATTGAAAATGACAATTTTGAAGAATATCTTGTACAAATTTTGGCCAAATGACTTCTGTAAGGTCTTATTATTTCTAAAATTTTATCGTCTTTCAAAATATAAACCGGAAGAAATTTTAGTTTTCATAAAATTAATGTTAAAAAATTTTTTTCATTCCTTAAAAAATTGGTGGACTGACAATTTCGGACGGTATTAAAGCGAGGAACTAAAAACTACAGGATTTAGCGCTTTGAAAATTGTTCTCTAGCGAACTAATCTGAAACAAAAAAGATCATGTCATTTAGTTTTTATTTAATATTTAGCCTTTATTTGGGGGTAAAATATTTTTTTTGATTAAGTTGAGAAATAAATGGGTGTAGATAATATTGACCACGCCTAGAGACTAGAATTCTGTTTTAGATCATTTTCATCCACCACCACTACTCGTGGTACTACTATTCTGATTAGATTATTCTCGTCGCTCCTAGTAAATTCGGATTAGATTATTTTCAACCACAGCTGCTGTTTCAGTTTGATGATTTTCAACTTTTTTCATTTCAATTTCTAATATTCCATTTAGATCATTTTAATTCGATAATTGAAGCAATTTGAATAATTCCAATTGCATAATTGAAACGAGATTATAAATATTTTAATTAAATAATCGAAGCGATCACAAATATTTCAATTCGATAATTGAGACGATTCGAATAATTCTAATTGAATAATTGAAACGATTCGATTAATTCCAATTGAATAATTGAAACGATTCGAATAATTCCAATTGAATAATTGAAACGATTCGAATAATTCCAATTGGATAATTGAAACGATTCGAATAATTGAAATTATTCAAAATATTCCCATTAGATAACGTTTAAAAAAAATAATTGTATGCAGAATTTTTAGTTAAAACTTAAAAGTATGAAATTTTCAAAGATTTCAATTTGAAAACTTTTCAAAATCCAATTAGTACTATAAAAATTCACGCAATTAAGCTTTTAATATTCAATTATTATGTAAAGTTGTGTAACTGACATTTACTTTTAAATCAAATCTTCATTTGGAGATTTTACGTAAATTCAAATTATTCAAATACAAAAATAAATAACTATTTGAATATTTCAATATTTCTTAAATTTGAATTCTTATAAAAAATTTTATCAAAATTTCAAAGATTATCAAAAATTAAAATAATAATTCAATTTTTTCGACAATTCAATTAGTTTCATAAACTGAATTTTATTTTGAAAATGAATAAGATTTTGAAAATAAAATTCAGTTTATGTCGAATTAGGAAATAAAACAAATCCCAGAAAGTAACAATTTTCAGAAAAGAACAATTTTCATCAATTCCAATAATTTTCTTCTCAAGAATTCAATTATTTCTATGAACTGAATTTTATTTTGCAATTGAATAAGATTTTTAAAATAAAATTCAGTTTATGTCGAATTAGAAAAAAACAAATCCCAGAAAATAACAATTTTCAAAATAAATTTCAATAATTTCAATTAATTCTATAAACTGAATTTTATTTTGAAAATGTATAAGATTTTGAAAATAAAATTCAGTTTATGTCGAAGTAGGAAAAAAACAAATCCCAAAAAATAACAATTTTCAAAAAAAATTTCAATAATTTCAATAATTTTCTTCACAAGAATTCAATTAGTTCCATAAACTGAATTTTATTTTGAAAATGAATAAGATTTTGAAAATAAAATTCAGTTTATGTCGAAGTAGGAAAAAAACAGATCCCAGAAAATAACAATTTTCAGAAAACAAAAATTTGAATTTGAAATCAATTCAATTATTATTTTTGTAAAGTGTATTACACATATTCTTGACGCATAAGATTTTCAAAAACATTTTTCTTGGCAAATCAAAATTAATCAATCGTTGTAAAAAAAAATCGATTTCTTTCCTATTCGAATCTCTGAATAAACAATTCATTAATGTATTTTTAAATTTAGCGTTAAATTAGAAAATTAATTCGTTAAATTAAAATTTCAAAATATAATGATAATTTATCGTGACGATGTTCGTCAAGTTCTTTGGTTTCTTTGAAGTTCCTCAAAAGTAGGATGTTTTGTAGATTTTTTGCTCGATTTTTGGAAAAAGATGAAAATTGTGCGGTTGCTTCTGCGGAAAATTGCTTTATTCTGCCAGTTTCCTCAATCTATGTGTGAAAAATCTGTGCTTATAAAATTATTATTAGTCTTTATAATCGAAACTATAAGCAAGAAGAACTTTGTTTTCCATACTATGTAAAAAAGAAGGATGAAGGGAGGAAAAAGGGAAATACAGAAAAAAATAAAATTGGAAAAAATAAGTAACAAAAAAATAGGGAGGGGGGCGATAGAGAAAAGGCTGGAAAAAGAGAAAAATGGAAGAAAAAGAGAGTAAAGGGTGGAAAAACAGAGAATAAGGGCGAGAAAAGGGAGAAGAAAACACGAAAAAGAAAGAAAAAAAGGGAAAAGAGAGAAAATATTCGAAAAAGAAAGAAAAAAAGGGAAAAGAGAGAAAAGAGTATTAAGGAAAAGAAAAAGAGAAAAAGAAGAATAAAGAAATGTATTGAAATGAAAAAGAAAATTGTGCGGTTGAGTAGAAAGATAAGGGAGAGGTGATATCAGCAAGGCAGAAAATGTATATTTGAAAATGAGGGGGGTAAGTAAAAAAAAAGGAAAAAAAAGAAAAAAAAAGTAGTGAGGCACACGGCGTTAGAAAGGTAAAAGTGGCATCTTAGAAAAGATGCAAAGCCGACAGTATTCTTTGTGACGTGTATAAAACTGGCAGTCAGGTTTTGTAGTAAGGCCTCTTCACACTACTTCCTTTACTCTCTTTCTCTCTTCTTATTTTCTCCAAGCAAGCAAGCAGGCAGGCGGCATTATCGGCGTTTCTCGCCCGCGCGCGTCTATCTCTCTTTTGCTCTCTATTCCCTTACATACACGACGTTTTACAATGTTCCCTTTGAGGGCGGGATATTTACCAACATCCAAGATGGCGGCATAATCTGTCAAGCTCCAACAAAAGTCGACGAGTCACCCATCGACAACGTCTTTGCCCTGTGAGTTTCTTCAGTTCCTTTTCAATGTAATCTCAAGGCGTTATACCCGCAAAAGAACGGGTCGAGAGTATTTACCGTAGTCGCTGACTTTTTTCAAAAACTTTTTTTCAAACCGCTGAATACAATTTTTTCCATCAAATACATATTATACTTCCTTCTTCTTTCTTGTGAGGGTTTGAGGAAATTATTATTTTTATCAATTTTTCCATTTCAGAAACAATTCAAAATTGTTTCAACTTTGCTTTTTTATTTTTATAACATTTTCTCCTCAAATTTGATAAAATTGTGTATTAATTTTCATGTTTGATTTCTCTTTTAGTGATTTTTTTTAAAAATAAAATTACTCAATTTTTGGATTTCACTTTTCGCTCAATTTTCTTCTAGTTGTCAATAAATTCTCGTTTATATTTCAATTACGTTTTATTCAACTTTTTACTTCATTTTTCATTCAATTTGCTTAAATTTTCAATTAATGAAACTTATCATTATTTCAATTTTCAATTTCTTTCCATTTAATTTTCAATTCCTTCAATTTCATTATTCCTTTAAGTTTATATGTTTTTCAATGAAATAAGAAATTCCAATAAATAGACAAAAATTTAGAAGAAATTATAATAATTCGAAACAAAAAATAGAAAATTTAAAAAAACAAGACAAAATTAAAATTAACCGCATAAGAAGGGAAATTGAAAAGAAACAAAAAAATTGCAATGATAAATAAAAATTTGAGAATGGAAAGTATCATAAAAATAAAAAATTTAAATCAGGCAAAAGAATTGAAATAGAATAAAAATTTTGAAAATTCAAATGAAACATAAAATTGAATAGAAACAAAAAAAACTGAAATCGACTAAGAATTGAAAGAAAACGAAAAATTAAAGTAAAATAAAAATTTTAAAATTAAAGTCAACCAAAAAATTTTGAAATCTAAATGGAAAACGCATAGTTAAAATAAAACAAAAAATTGAAACTTAAAATATAGGACAAAAGATTTGAAATGAATCATAAAATTAAATGGATTCAAAAGAATTGAAAACCTGAAATCAGCCAAAACTTTGAAAATTCAAATGAAATAGACAAAAAAAAATTGAGAAAAATTAAAAAAAATAAATTAAAATGTAACAAAACTTTGAAAATTTTGAAAAGAACAAAACATTGAAAATGAACCAGAAACATGAAAATAGCAATTAATTAAAAGAATTGAAACGAAGTAGAAATTTAACAAAACTTTGAAATTAAATAAAAATTTCAAATTGAATTCAACTAAAAAATTAAAAATCTAAATTGCACGCAGAATTGAAAGGAAATAAAAAATATTAAAAATTGAAATGAAATAAAAATTTTTAAATTCAAATCAATCATAAAAAATTAAAAAGAAACAAAAAATTGAAAACTAAAGTCTGACAGAAGAATTGAAATGAACAAAAAAAATTTAAAAATTTAATTGAAATAAAGAATTAAAATGAAACAAAAATTTGGAAATTTTAATGAAACAAGAATTTGAAAATCAAAATAAAACAGAAAAATGAAAATAAAAACAAAAAAATTGAAAACTGATATTGAATAAAAATTGGAATAAAAGGAAAAATTAAAGTGAAATAGAAATTTGAAAATTTAAATCAACCAAAAAGTTGAAAATTTAAATGAAAACAAAAATTTACTGGAAATAAAAAAAATTGAAAACTGAAACGACCAAGAATTTAAAAATTGAAAAGTAACAGAAAATTGAAACGAATCAAAAATTTGAAAATTGAAATAAAATACTAAAATTAAACAAAAATTGTAAAATTAAAAAAAAATTAAAATTAGAACAAAAAATTTGATTTGCAATTTTTCAATTGAAAAATGGAAAAAAAAATTAAAAATCTAAAACTAGAAATGAAACAAAAAATTGAAAACTAAAATGAAACAAAAATTGGAAAATTGAAATTAACGCAAAGAATTGAATATTTAAAAAATTAAAGAACAAAATTGAAATGAAACCAATAAATTGAAATGAAATTAAAATTTCCAATGAACTAAAAAATTAAATGGATACAATAAAAATTGAAAACTTGAAACGAATCAAAAATTTGAAAATTGAAATAAAATACTAAGAACGGAAATTTGAAAAATAAAAAGAAGTTAAAATCAGAACAAAAAATTTGATTTGCAATTTTTTAATTAAAAAATGGAAAAAAATCTAAAAATCTAAAACTAGAAATGAAACAAAACATTGAAAACTAAAATGAATCAAAAATTTGAAAATTGGAAATTTCCACACAAGAGAATATTAGCAAAAAAAAATATTAAAAAACAAAAAATCGAAAATTGACAAACTGAAATAAAAACTTGAGTAAAATCCAAAAAATCTAAAACAAAAATAATTATTTTCGAGTCACTAGATTTGAAAAAACTAATTTCCCACCCAAATTTCTAAAGAAAAATAAAAACAAGTGTAATTGCCGATGATTAATTGAATTTCTCCTGAATCAGAAATTTCTCTGAAGAAAATAATCGCCATTATTTGGATTAAATTGTAAATATCTTTTCTCTCTTCCTCTCTTTTCAATTCGTTCATGAATGTTTGTGTGTGTGTGTGTACATGTCCTTGCCTTGTGAGTTCCCCGTTCCTTGAATTGTCAGCACACAATGCACAATAAAAGAGCATTAGATCGTCGGCTTTTGTTGAATGACTGCCACGACTTCTAGACACAATGGTACAGTTCCCACTCGGCCCAGAGTACTCGAAACACCTGGCAAACAAGGAAACAATGCACGCCTCTTTTGGATACTTTTCGACGGGATTTCGCGCATTTTTGCCCAAACGCTCACTATATATACACACATATATAACAAATTATCATCGCACTTTATCTTCATTTCACTTGTGCTTCTTTTGTTTCTTATTCACTCTGAGTAAACATCTGGAAAATTCACAATTTACAAATTTACTATATAATAGCAATTATTAAAAATCAACCATTTTCTTTTTTTTTTCTTTCTTTTTTTTTAAGGCAACAAAAAATGTCTGTATTTATTTTCATCCAATTTATTCTGTTTCATTAATTAAATATTAATTAACCACTGGCAAATTTTATTTTTCCAATATATTCATAATCAAAATTTGAAAAATTCACTCTTAAGTAAATATTTAATTATTATTGTTCACATTTTCGAAAAATTCAAAATAACTCTTCGCGCAAGAATTCAATTATTTAGCTAAATAAAATAGAATTCAATTAGTTTCACAAATATAGCAAAATTCTTCGCAGAAAGTAAATTATTTTCAATACAATTTTAATGGAATTTCAAGAAATTTACAAACATTCAATTCGCTTAAGAATAATAATAATTCGAAAAGAGATTTAATCTCAAAAAATCAATTTCTAAAATTCACTGTTAAATTTATTTTAAAAAATCAATTTTCCAAATTTTTAAGAAAAATTCCTTGCGAGAATTCAATAATTTTTGTTTTAAATTAAAAAATGAGACAATTATGCCGCATTTTCCAAATGTTATTCTACAAATATTTTTTTTTAGTGAATTAAATTCTCGTAAATCTTGTTTGAATTCGCAATCTTTATTTACTATTCATGAGGATAGAAATGCAAGTGCATGGTTTTTCGACACCTGCACCGAAGTTGGAACTAAATTCTCTAATAATACAAACTTTATTCAGACAAGTATTTATCAAGGGGTGAATTTTATTCTATTGATGCAAGCTAGAGAAGGGACGATAAAAAGACGATCACCCCATTTTTGTTCATCATCATTATCATCATCATTCAATAAACTAACCATTTTTCCACCAGGAAAAATTGATTTGTAAAATTTAATTTGTCAAAAAAAAAAGATTAAATACTATAACATAATTAATTAATGTCTTTGATTTAATTTTTTTCAAATCAAAAGAAAACTAAACAAGACAGCAATTTGTTTAAATTACAATATTAGATTTAAAATTATAATTTAAAAAAAAAGATTTTTTAATATTACAATTAAAATTTAAATTTAAAAAAAATGATTTTTTAATATAATTTAAATTAAAATTTAAAAAAATCATTTTTTAATATTATAATTTAAATTTTAATTTACGAAAACAAAACTAAAAGTAAACGAATTTTTCTTAATTAAAATTAGATTCGGAAATTCACAATAATTATTTTTACAAATTGAAACAATTGGAAATTTGTAAAATTTTATATTTTAAAGAATTTTATTTTTTCCTCTTTAAAAATTGTCTATAAATTATAATATTTTTGAAATTATATTATTTTATGAATTTACAAAAATTATTCTATTTAAATAATTTAATTTTTAAAATTTGAAACATTTAATTTGGAAATTTTTAAAAAATTAGGTTTTTGAAAAAGAGTTATTAAAATTTTTTAAAGAAAAAGGTACTTGAATTCACAATAATAATTTTAACAAATTGAAATAATTGGTAATTTTGTAAAATTTAAAAATTTTATATTTTAAAGAATTTTATTTTTTCCTCTTTAAAAATTGTCTTTAAATATAATTATATTTTTCAAAATTATATCATTTTTGAATTTACAAAAATTATTCTATTTAAATAATTCAATTCTCGTAGTTGAATTCTGATAGGAATTGATTTAAGAAAAAATTTCAGTTAACATTTTAAAAAATAATTAAATATTTAAACCGTTATAACAGAATGTTTAGGAATTAATTAAATTTTAAAAGATTTTTATATTAAATTCCTTGAAAATTTAAGGGAAGCAAAAGTAAAAATCTAAATTTTTATTTAAAAAAATTATTAATAATATTATTTTTCTTTAGAAATTATTAAAGTTTTTCTATAATTTTATTTAAAAATTCTAAAGAAGTAATTTAATTTTGGATGAATTACAGTTGTAAATTTTAGAAAAAATATATCACGAAGTTTTTCGTTCAAAGTATATTTGAAATTTTAATTCCACGGGAAAAATAAATATGAATAAGTTTTCAAATTTTTCTTTAACAAAAAGTATCAAAGTTTTGAAAAATTTAATTCACAAATTTCGTGAAATTGTTTCTTGAAAAACTGAAACTAAAATTTTTTAAAAATACTTCTATTTCCGAAATTAATTTTCAAAAATTGAAACAATTGAAAATTTTGCCTACTTTTATGGAAATCAATTTTGAATTTTAATTCAAGTTGCTCTTACTATACGAGTTGTTCAAATAATTACATTTAATTTTTTTTTTAAATTCAATTATTTTTAATAAAATATTAATAGATATTCTAGAAAGAATTTATTTATTTTGTTAAGTTTTTATAAAATCTTTCTCAAGAATTCAATTCTTTTTATAAATATTAAAATTCTTCGCAAGAATTCAATTCTTTTTATAAATATTGAAATTGTCGTCAGGATTTCAATTACTTTCGACAGTTTTTATACATTTTTTTCAAAAAATTGAACAATTTTCTGTTAAAATTTTAAAAAATAATTGAATATTTAATACGTTAGAACAGAAGAGTTAGGAATTAATTAAATTTTCAAAAGTTTTTTAAACTAAATTCCTTGAAAATTTACACAAAGCAAAAGTTTAAAAATGTTAGAATTTTTATTTTAAAAAATTATTAATAAAATTATTTTTCTTAAAAAATTATTAATAACATTATTTTTCCTAAAAAATTATTAATAAAATTCTTTTTCTTTAAAAATTATTAATAATATTATTTTTCTTTAAAAGTTACTAAAGTTTTTCAATAAATTTTATTCAAAAATTCTAAACAAATAATTGAATTTTAGATGAATTACAGTTGGAAATTTTAGAAAAAATATTTCATCAGGTTTTTCATTGAAATTATTAAAAAATTTTAATTCGTTAGAAAAAATAAATATTTTAATTTTTTATTTAACAAAAAGTATTAAAGTTTTGACAAAATTTAATTCAGCAATTTTGTAAAATCGTTTCTCGAAATAATGAAACAAAAAAATTTTTAAAAATACTTCTGTAAATAATTTCTAAAAAATTGAAACAATTGAAATTTTTTATTAATTGGATCTTAATTTGGTTTTGACTTGTGATTCAATTTAACTTATGGACTTGACTCATGGACTTGAAGTGAAACTTTTTTATAAAAAAAAACACCTACAATAAGTTAAATTGAAATTTTTGCCAAATTGAAATAAAATTGAATTGATATAAATTTTGTATTTTATTTCAAGAAGTTTTAGAAATATTTTTTTAGAAATATATATTGTGTTAGAAATATTTTGGAATTTACTATATACGAGTTGGGGAAATAATTCAATTTAATGAAAAACAGTAAGAAAAATAATATTTTTTTCAGAAATTAAAATATTTCATTAAAGAAAAAGCAAATTTTGAAAGTAAAATAAGAAAAGAAAATTTCACGCGCGTTTAGTTTTATACGTTGAGCTATAATTTTCCGTCCAATTGAATAATTGGCGTAAAAATTGTCCAAATTCTTCTCTATACGGTGAGTGGAAAAAAATCTCCCCCTCTTGCTATATATGAAACAGAGAATGAAATATTTATTAATGTTTAGTTGTTTACTATTATAGAAAGAAGAGTAATTAAGTTTGCATTGTGTAAATATTCGTCTTGGTAAAATTATTGAGCCTCAACGCGTAGATTTGCGTCCTGTGAAACAAGAGAGAGGGAGTAGAGTTTCACATATGACAAATTAACATCCCTGAGGCAGCTCAAATAGAATCTGCATTACGCGGCAGTTGTACACAGTGGAGAGAGAGATAGGCAGGCAGGCAGGCAGCCAACCATCCGCAGATACAGAGCAGACAGACAGACATACAGACGGATACATACCTTCCTGATTCGTATCGGTTCACAGAACTGGCAGAGAGCGAATATTATGTTTACCCGTACACACGGCTTCGCGATGCAAATAATCTGGTATTATTGCACTTACTCTCTATGCCCAATAAAATCTCTTTTCGAGTTTTTTTCATTCAACGTGAAAAGCATTCGACATTGCGTTAAAAAATATTTTTTTCCATTTATTTTCGTCTCTACTGCGCGTACTTGTATAGATACAAATTCTGCAATTTTATTTATAGAGGATGAAACTTTTTTTTTTCCTTTCTCTCTTTTTTTTCTCTATATTTAATATATATATACGCATTTTGTATAAAGTAGAAAATATTCTCAACGTCGGTGCGCGAGTGTTCTTGATTTTTGTTTTGTTTTGTTTTCCTCGTTTTAATAAAAAAAAAAACTTTTTTTCCAACTGGAAAATTTTTTATCGAGACAATATTGGGTGTTTTGAAATTTATTTTATTTATAAGCAGAAACTAGAGAAAAGAACATTCTTTCTAGGCGAATTACGATTTTAACTCTAATTTTCATTTATTTTCACGGACCGGGTAAAAAAAATATATTTCCTTTTTTATTTTCTTACTATTTTCTTTTTTTTTCTTTTTCGTTTTCTATTTCTTTTTCTCTTTCTTTTTATTACTTACGAAAACAATTGAATTTTTTCGAAGGGAATCTCAAGAGAAAATTTCGATACAAAAGGAAACTTGAAAATAAAAAAAGGGAAAATTTGTAATTTACTTTAAAAAAGAAATCGGAAAAATCGTACTAATATTATAAGTTTTTATAAATTATAAATTATGGAAGTAAATAATGAAAAAATAATATAAAATATAAATTGTATAATAAAACCGAAAGAAAAAAAAGTTTTGAAGAAAATAGAAATAAATATACAGTGAATAGAAATAGAAATGAAAAATTAGTTATTCGGAGAATGTGGAGGAGAAAAATGTTTGTATTTTTTTTTCCTTGTATGATACACGTATATATACTCGTATTCCACCCCCTGGGAAACCACTTCGTTCTAATACAAGAATTGGAAAAAGTTTTGCGTCGCATATATCCGAAACCATCCCAAAGAAACCTCTGTGCATTATAGATATTTTTCTTCGTTTTTGTTTTCCATTCGCGAGCTTTATATATATATATATAATTCTTCTCTCTTTCCCTCTTGAAAGGCAACATATAGAGAGTATGAAAAAAAATGTCTTTCTTTAAGAAATATTGTGATGAATATTAAATTTTTTTAGTTTTTATTTACTTTTGTATAAGAAATAAATTAAATAAAAAAATTTATTTTCCAATCACTGTAAAATGTATAAGGTAAAAATGTCTTGTGATCTTTTTTTTACTAAAAGTTCTGATAAATTTTAATTGATTTCGTTTAAAATAAAATGTTAAATAATGAAGTCAGAGAAAATTATACAATATTTCTTACAGAGCCACATAAATATTTGTTTCAAAAGTTCGAATTTTAAAAATCTGATTCAAATTTAATTTAGTTGTGGAATTAATTTTAATTTAATAAACATTTTTTCCATTTAACCCAAATAAATTTTATTTAGTTAAAATTGTTTTCATTAAGTAGAAATAAATTTTATTTGGTTAAAATAATTTTCATTTAGTCCAAAGAAATTTTATTTTGTTCAAATTAAATTTCGTTTGGTAAAAATAAATTTTATTTGGTTAAAATAATTTTTATTTAGTCCAAAGAAATTTTATTTTGTTCAAATTAAATTTCGTTTAGTCAAAATAAATTTTATTTAGTTAAAATAATTTTTAGTTGGGGCAAATAATTTTCATTTAGTCAAATAATTTTGATTTAGTTTAAATACATTTTATTTAGTTGAAATAATTTATTCCAAATAAATTTTATTTATTTCAAATAATTTCTATTTACTTCAAATACTTTTCATTTGGTTGAAATTAATTTCATTTAGTTGGCAAATTTTCTTTTCGCCTAAATAAATGTTATTTAATTATAATTTTCATTTGGTCCAAATAAATTTTTTTTTAGATAAAATAATTTTCATTTGGTCCAAATAAATTTTTTTTAAGATAAAATAATTTTCATTTGGTCCAAATAAATTTTTTTTAGATAAAATAATTTTCACTTGGTCCAAATAAATTTTTTTTATACAATAATTCTTATTTAATCCAATGATTTTTCATTTATTTGGAAATAAATTCCATTTGTTTTTTTTCTTCATCATTTCTCCCAGAATTTAGTTGAAAAAAATTCTAATTAGATGAAATAAAAAATTGACTAAATAAATTTGTCGTTTAGAACAGACAATTAGGCCGAAAGAAAAATATTCTTTTCAATTATAAAACTCAAATAATATAGATAACTATTTGGTTAAAAATAGAAACATTTTTCCTTCTCCTGAATGTAATAAACAAAAATTTTAATTGTCCTCATGATAGATTTTAAAGTAAAAAGGCATTTCAAAGTTAAAGCAAAAATTTGTCTTTATACGAGTCTTAAGTAGTAGAAAACAGTTTGGTCAGGCGAAGGGTCAGACATATATTGCAAGCGTAAAAGACGCGCAAAGCTGAACAACTGAAATTTTTGTAAAATTGTACGCTTAAGAAAAAATAATGTAAGTTTTCGGGTAAAATTGATAAAATTCGGTAAAATTGGGTAAATTGATTAATTTGAAACTTAAGTTAAGACACAACACTGAATAAAAAAAAATCCTTATTACTTTTTTCAAAGAGAATTTTTTTTCAGTCAAGATTACAAATAATAAATTAAAATAATGAAATTAAAACTTACGTCTGGCATCACTTCCAAAAGTGTAACAAAATTCATACCTCAATAGTTGAGTTTTTCTTCCATCGAGAATTTGAAGTAATCCAAAAATATCATTCACAAAATTTTTTTAAGTTGTCAGATCCTCTTTATCTCTTGAATTCTTTAATTCAAGCTTCGAAAATTGTAGAAATCAAAAAATGTGTTTAAAAATCCTTTTTCTTCAGGTTTTCGGTAAAAAAAAATCCATAAACGTATTCCATGTGTAAATTTCAACAATTAGCATTGACTGCAACTTCCAAAAATTATGAAAATCGGAAAAATGGATTACAAAATCACTTTCAATTTCCAAATTCATCTCAGCAACTGTAACATAAATAAAAATTATTTTTAAAATTACTGTAAACAATTTTATTTTCAAATTTCCCTTAATTAATTTGTAAGTAATAATTTTATGATAATTCTTTCAAGAATATTTAATTCAATTTCACATTTTGCTTTTTTAAAATTTATTTGAATTCAATTTGGATTGAGTTTAAAAATTTTAACAACAAAGAATGTGAAAAATTCGCCTTTTTCACCGTTTTCAATTTATATTTTTTGCAACTAAAAATTGTCGGAATAAATATTTGCTCAAGTGTTCTCAAAATGGCATGAAAAAAAATTCGATGCTTGCAAAAGAGAGAAAATATTTTCATTATTTTAAAATTAAACTCCAATTGAATTTATTCATTCAAAGAAAAAATCCAATTTTTCGGAAAAATATTTTCCGGAATTTAAAGAATTTCATTGAAAACGAGATGTAAGCAAAAAAAAAAGAATAAAAAGAAAAGAAAAATAAATAATCAATTCGAAGTGTATCACAAATATTTTTCCGAACTTTCTCTCTCGTTTGGGAGAACAGAGAATTAAAAGAATTCCTATCAACAATTCTACTGAATTTACAGGATGAATGTAACTAAAATTTATTAATTAATCAGTAGTTAGAATTTGTGACTCGGTTAAAGATAATGTAGAATATCAACAAAAATTATCAATTTTTCAAGCTAAAAAAGAAAAGGGTTTTCTTGTTTTAAATTATCAGTCTTCTAAGTCAGAAAATAAGAAAGTTTTCAAGTTTTAAATTATCAATTCCTTCAAGCCAAAAAATAAAAGGGTTTCCTTGTTTTAAATTATCAATTCCTTCAAGTAAAAAAATAAGAAAGTTTTCTAGTTTTCAATAATTAATTCTTCAAATCAAAAATTAAAAGGGTTTTCTGGTACTAAATTATCAATTTTTCAAGTCGACAAACAAAAAAGTTTTCAAGTAAATAAATAAGAAAGTTTTCTAGTTTTCAATTATTAATTCTTCAAACCAAAAAATAAAAGGGTTTTCTGGTACTAAATTATCAATTTTTCAAGTCGACAAACAAAAAAGTCTTCTAGTTTTAAATAATCAGTCTCTCAAGGGAAAAATAAAAATTTTTTCCACTTCTCTTTGACTCGGAGTGATCGTTCACTTCATTGTTTCAATATTCTGACAATTAAAAACAATTAGTGATAAAATCAATATTAAGAAAAAAGTTTCCACTCGTAACATTAATTTGACACTTTTTACAAAATAATTAGTCAAATAAAATAGTCACGCTCTTAATTACATAAAAGAATACTTCAAGCAATAGCAAAAGAAAAAAAAATATATCAACTCAGCAGGGAAAACTATACAAAATGCATAAATTCCGAATCGATAATTGAAGAATTGAATAATCACGGATCAAAAAACCGCCAACTGTAATAAAAAAAAAATAGTTCATACCGCCGTCTTTTTCTCATTATACAACCCGTTCCTCTCTTCATCCCAACTGAATTACATCTCCATCAATATTCTAAAACCCTTTTTTCTCCCTCTCTCTCTCTTCTCCTTTCTTTCATTCAAACAGAAAAACAATTGCCTCGCGTCGGTAACAATTCGAAATACAATTGCGCAAGTTAAGTTTGATCGACCATTCGAGAGCCGTGACGTGAAAATAAAACGGTGTATCAATCGTCCTATCCTAGTCGCAGTCATCGTCTCTCTTTCTCTCTCTCAAAATGGAAACCAGGTTTAAAGGCAATTAGTGAGTTGGAGATTTTACAGTGACAAGCTTTCTCTCCTCTTTTTATTGTTTAAAGCAGAGAGAGAGAGAGAAAGAGGAAAAGGAAAAAAGCTAGACTGTAAGTGTGAAAAAGAAGGGGAAAAGAGAAAGAGAGAGAGAGAAAAGATTGGGAAACCAAGGGTAGCATCTCAATCCGAATGTGCAGGGATTCCAACAGAGCTACTTCACCTCATTCACCGAGGCAATGACCAATATTATGATAATTCAAGTCTTCCCTTATACCAGTGAATTGTGCTCCTCATCCGCCCCCGGGGGCCGCCATATTTGTGAAGGCGTGGTTTTCCAGTTGCCCGGACGACCGTCGGCGTTATCTGGATATCGACCTGGTGAGGCGGTGGCGGCGGCGGAGGAGGAGGGTTGCTAGGCTTCTATCCGGGAGGGAAAATGTTATCACGGCTTTGTGGTGGCTAAGATAGCAATTCCCGGCCTGTCTCCGTTCGACGAGAGAAAACCTCTTTTCCACTCTCTCTCTCTTCCTCTCTCTCTCTTTATATATAGTGGAAAATTTTGCTTGTATGCTGCCAAACACGAACACGTGTGTGAATAAACGAGACTTGCGACACGTGTGTGAGCCTTGGGACCCTGCAGAGCAGCACATTATCAGGAATCTGTAGAATGTGTGTGTACCAGAGGTGATATTAGATTCTTGGGCAAAGTTTTCGCATGATCGAAGTCTTGGGAGACGACCTTCTCTCTCTCACTCGCTCTCTCTTTACCAGTTTGAGTTTGAAGTCGAATCTCCTTTTTGCTTGTGTGAGCTAGAGAGAGAGAGAGTAATTCGAAGGACTACTACTATGCGATGATACTGGCATTTTAGTCCCTGTCCGGGATATGGCATTGATTTTCTCATTCGCGTGCAACAGCCTATAATAGTGTCGGGCGCCATGTTATTTCTCAATTTATCAGATTAGAATTCTCTTTCTCTCTGTCTCTCTCCGCAATTTGTTCCTATCGACAAGAAAATAGTTAAATTTACATATATACAGTGGCGGCGAAAATTTTTGTCACTCCACCCCATTTTTGAAGGAATAAACATAAAATTTTAAAAATAAAATTATAAAATAAACATAAAATTTATGAAAACTAAAATTTCTTTCGGTTTTTATTTTGAAAGACGATAAAATTTTTGAAAAGAATAAGACCTCACAGAAGTCATTTGGCCAAAATTTGTACAAGATATTCTTAAAAATCCGTCATTTTCAATGTTTTACAAAAATTTGAACAATTTCTAAAATAATCAACGTTTTTTAATAATAATAATAATAATAATAATAATAATAATAATAATAATAATAATTTTATAAGCGTTAACCTGTAATTTTTTTTTCTTGGAATAAGCATGACGATAAAGTTGGAAAAAAAAATTGGAAAAATTTCAAATAATATTATTAAAAGAAAAATAATTTGTAAAATTTAAATACAATTTTTTTTATTAAATTTTCTCGAAAAATCTACATCATATCATGTTTTGTATATTTGTTCTAGAATAGTTTTTAGTAGTAAAAAATGATTTGAAACTTTTCCAATTTTTTTGTCCAAGTTTGACGTCATGCTTATTCGAAGAAAAAAAATTGCAGGTTAATGACTTTATGTAATTCTTATTCCGTAGAAAATAACCTTTAAATTGAGCATAAGATTATTAAAAAACGTTCATTATTTTAGAAGTTATTCAAATTTTTCTAAAACATTGAAAATTACGGATTTTTAAGAATATCTTGTACAAATTTTGGCCAAATGACTTCTGTATGGTCTTATTATCTTCACAAATTTTATCGTCATTCAAAATATAAACCGAGAGAAATTTTAGTTTTCATAACATTAATGTTAAAAAATTTTTTTTCATTCCTTTAAAAAAATTGACTGACAATTTCGAACGGTACTGTATATTGTAAATTTATATTTATATCAATTATTTTCATATAATAATAAAATTTTTCAAAGGAATTCAATTATTTTCAATAAATTTAAAAAGAAATTCCCATAGGAATTCAATTATTTTCGATAAATTTAAATAAAAAAATTTCTATAGAAATTTAATTAATTTTATAAATAATAAAATTCATCGCAAGAATTAAATTTTTTCAAATATTTTTGCAATTTTTTGATTAACCTCTTCGAAGCAATTCTTAGTTTTTTTTGTAAATAATAAATTTCTTTGCAAGTATTCAATTATTTTTAAATATTTTTATAGAAAATTCTTTACAAGAATTCAATTTTTTTTTAAATTTTTGACAGAATTCTTCGAAAAAATTCAATTATTTTTAAAAATAATAAAATTCTACACAGAAATTAAATTATTTTAAAATTTTTATCGCAAATTCAATTTTTTTTTAAATTTTTAACAATTCTTGGAAACAATTCAATTATTTTTATAAATAACAAAATTCTACACAGAAATTCAATTATTTTCAAATATTTTTAGCAAATTCTTTACAAGAATTCAATTTTTTTTAATTTTTGACAGAATTCTTCGAAAAAATTCAATTATTTTTATAAATAATAAAATTCTACACAGAAATTAAATTACTTTCAAATATTTTTAGCAAATTCTTTACAAGAAATCAATTTTTTTTTAAATTTTGAACAGAAAACTTCGAAACAATTCAATTATTTTTATAAATAATAAAATTGTACACAGAAATTGAATTATTTCCATTGGAAATGAAATCCTTGGTGAGATCTCAATTATTTTCAATCCAATTTTTATGAAATCTCCCGAAAGAAAATTATTAAAAAATTCAGAGGAATTCTTTGTAAAATTCAATTATTTAAAAAATTTTCAATTAAAGTCACGAAAAAAAGTAATATTTTCATAGAATTAGAGAAATTCTTTAAAAGAATTTAATTTTCTATCGATAATTTTATAAAAATCACTAAAAAAAATTTTTTTAAACAAAATTCAAGTATTTTTAAAAATTGCTATCAAAATTCGTTAAAAAGTTGATTTTCAAAAAAATTTTAATAAAAAGCAACGGAAAAAATCGATTATTTTTAATTAAATTTGACAAAATTTCAATTATTCGACTACTTTTTTAATTGTATGTATATTTCAAAAATGTAATTAGAAAAATGATTGAAAAATAACTTTTGAAAGATTTGTAAAAAAAATCGAAAGAAATTTGCATTTCATACTAAAAAAAAAGTGTAGGAATTTTTTTATACTAAAAAAAAGTGTAGGGAATTTTTTTCTATTATTTGTAAGAAAAGTCAAAAACGTCACAATAACGATTTTTTAATAATGTACCTAAATTTAAAGAATTCATGCAAAACGTAAAAATTCCAACAAAAGCCACAAAATAAAATTTACCAGAATTAACAAAAAAAAAAAAAAACATTCTGCTAATTTAACTTTTATGTTTAAAAAATAAAAAAGCAAAATAAATGTTTCGTATCTTAATTATTCTCATACATAATATTTATGTGCAATAAATATTGATGGAATTTGACAATAAAAGGCTAATAAGCGAATTTAATAAACGATTTTAAATTGCAAAAGGGAAAAATTTGACATTCAGTATTAATTGCTTAATTTTATTTTAATTCAACTCGATTGTATGTTCAATGAATATTTATCAATTTCCCTGCAATTATTTCTGTAATTATGATTTTAATTTCGAAAATTATAATTAAAGGTAGTTAAAAATTTTCCACAAAATAAAATTATTATAGAATTCCTTTTAATATTTAATATTTTGTTATAATATTATTTTTTAATATTTCTATAATATTTTTTTAACATTTCTATAATTTTATTATTTTATATTTTTATATTTATTAGAGTAAAAATAAATAAATAAATAAATATATATATATAGAGTATAGTTTTAATTTTTTTTCTACATTTACGAAATCTCTGATAAAATATAATGAGAAAATAAATATTTGTAATGCATCTAAAAAATGTAAAAAAATCCTCACTGAATTTAATATGAAAAGTAGATTATATTGAGTTTAAAAATTTCCTCTCTCTCTCTCTCAATTTCTTTTCATTTCTAAAGAAAAAGCATTTTTCTTACAATAAACTTCCTCTCTTTAACGAAACTGTAAATACTACGCAGAAAATGTAAACTATTTCTATTAGAAAAATTTCAAAGAATTTTTTTCTTGACGTACTTTTGAAAAAAAAACAAAAAAAATGCTTTTCATTATTTCTCTTTTATGCAAAATAAAAAATTGAATATAATCATAATAAAAATTGTAAACGTTAGAAATTGATAGAAATTAAAATAAAGTAATAAATAAAATTAAAATTAAAATTAAAATTTGCATAAATTAACTGTCGTCAGGCCTTCGGGCAAATTTTCAAAACTCATAAATGATAGATTTTTGTTTTTCGTTTTTCTTCATCACAACCTTGTTGATTGCAGAAATTCATTATTGTTGACATTATTATTAAGCCTTGACATTGACTGAGCGAAGGTATACGCGCATACTTTATAATCCATATGCAAGATATGCGCAACAAAATGATAAGGAATTGCAATGATGAACTTGCGAAATCCCCTCGGGATTGTCTATAAATTTATAGTGATAAAAATATGATAACAAATCATTATTATACTAAGTATGATATTCTTAAATGAAAAAACTTGACAAGCACATTTATACTCAAGAGCTCTTGACTATAATATTTTTTTGCCCTTATCAATCGCACACTATGTGTGTAGGAGAAAAATTATCATTTATCAATAAAACGTTTTCTTATGCTATCAAATTGTACAATGCACATTGCAGATAACCAACTATTACAACAATTATTAATTCACATTTCAAAATTGATAAAAAAGAACAATTTTTCTTCTATTTCTTTCATTACTCAAATTTTTCTTCTTCGTTAAATTTAAGAATTTGATTGATTTCTCTTAATTTTTTTGTTTTTACTATTTTTATAAACATTTTTTACATGAAAAGAAAAATGGAAAGAAAACTGGCAATTTTTTCTATGAAAAGAAATTAATTATTGTTACAACTAGCAAATGTTTCGAGCTAAACGCGGAATTCGTTAAATTATATTATTTTTTTTATTGTAAAAAAATGTGGTTTAAAAACATTACTGAAAAGTATTATTACATTTTTTATTAAAAAAAAGCTTGAATTCAAATTTTCGAAAGAATTCAATTATATTCATAAATAATAAAAGAAAAAATTCTTCTCAAATAATTAAATTATTTTCATTAATATTATAAAAATTCTTTATCAGAATTTAATTATTTTTATAAATAAGAAATTTTTCGGAACATTGAAATTCTTCGAATGAATTCAATTAAAAATTTTTTTAAATAAAATACTTGAATTTAAATTTTTTTCAATTTTTCTTTTTCTCAAATATTTTTACAAACTTCTTTACAAGAATTCAATTATTTTCATAAATATTGCAATTTTTTGAAGGAATTAAACTTTCAAAAAATGTTTAATAAAATTCTTGGCAAGAATTAATTTATTTTATGTAAAATAAAATTTTTTAAATGAATTAAATTACTTTTAATAAATTTAAATAGAAATTTTCATAAAAATTCAATTATTTTTGTAAAAGCTTGTCCTGTATACTTGTTAAATAAATAAATAAATAAATAATGAAATTTTTAACAGGATTTCATTTATTTTCCAAAAAATTCCAAAAGAAATTCTTATAGAAATTCAATTATTATTAATCAATTTAAATAGAAATTTTCATAAAATTTCAATTATATTTATAAATAATAAAATTCTACGTAAGAATTCAATTTTTAAAAATTTTTTGACAGAATTCTTTTAAAGAATTCAATTATTTTTATAAATAATAAAATTCTACACAAAAATTCAATTATTTTCAAATATTTTTAGCAAATTCTTTACAAGGATTCAATTTGTTTTCATTTTTGACAGAATTCTTTAAAAAAATTCAATCATTTTTATAAATAATAAAATTCTACACAAAAATTCAATTATTTTCAGAGATATTTACATTTTTAAGAGTAGTTTAATTATTTTCAATAAATTTAAATAGAAATGCAATTATTATTAATTAATTTAAATAGAAATTTTCAGAAAAATTCAATTATATTTTTAAATACTAAAATTCTACGTAAGAATTCAATTTTTTCAAATATTTTTTCAAACTTCTTTACGAGATTTCAATTACTTTTGAAAATAAATTAAAATTCTTCGAAGGAATTCAATTTTAAATTAATTTTTTAAATATAATTCTTCGCTAGATTTTTATTAATTCATCAAAGAGAAAATTTTGCGAAATAATTCAATTACTTTTAAAGAATGTAAACAGAAATTCTCATAAAAATTCAATTTTTGTAGTAAATCATAAAATTTTCCTCAAAAAATTCAATTATTTTCATAAAAAAAACTTATATTTCAATATTTTTAAATTTAATAAAAACCTGAATTTTTTATTTGACAAACTATTCATCTCTATGAAGGCTTTTTTATATTTGATAAGCGTTATTGTTTTGTTTTTAATTTTTTAATAATTATTTTCAAATACCTAACCCTTGAATTATAAAAAAAATTTTCGTTTTATTTAAAATAAAATATTTTTAATTTTTTTAAATATAATATATTAAGTAGAAAGTTCGATAAATAACAAAGTTATAATTAAAAATAAAACTTTTTTTTAAGAGATAATATCAATTTTGAACTTAAAATGATAAATTCAAAAAATCATTACAATTTTTTTCCGTTCAATATAAAAAAATATATATTAGTTATTTTTGAAAAGATAAAATAGTTATTAATAAATTATTAATAACACAGTTCATTAAATTATAAATGAATAATGTTAAAAGTTGAATAAATTAAAGAAATTAAATTTAAAAGGAATTTTTTCACAAAAACCCCAATATTGATTACAGTTTTTTTTTTATTTAACCTTCAAAACAATATTAAAATAATGCTGAAAGGCTTACTTTTGAAAATTAATTTTGCGCAACACAGATTTTTATCTTTAAACGCATTTAAAATCCACCCATTACAAAAAAAAATCCAGAAAATGTAAAAATTACTTTTTTTAGTTTTTGAAAAAAAACAGGTGCCTTTCAGGAGAATTATCCATATCAAAAGTTGACGTTGGTGAAGTACACAACGTTTATAGTCAACGATTTCAGAAAAAATTATTTTTTTAAGCAAATTTTTTTATAAAGTTTTGTAAAGAAAATAGTACGATTAATTTTTTGAATAATGATTTACAGAAAAAAATATTTGTGAACGAAAAATGGAATATTTTTGGTAGAAAAATAAATTTTTTTCATTCAATCGTTGTACAGAAACGTTGCAAACTTCACCGACGTAAAAGTTGATATTCTTTTTTTCTATTAATTCTGAATTTTTAATAAATCATTGAGTCCAAAAAAAAAAGTTGTTTGATGCACAAAATAATAGTCCGCCAGTTATTGACGGTATGCTGTTTCTGCATAAAACGCACTTCAGTTATAAATGAGGTTAGACAAAAGTTGATAATAGCGTTTATCAGGCATAAATTGGCATGAAATTTAACCGCAACTGAGAAACTATTTTGGCTCTAGTTGTGATGGAGAATTAGGCACTATTCCCAAACACAATGGATCTCTGACTAGAATGATCCTATATATGTATATATAACTGAGTATAAGTACGAGATCGTTGAGCGTGAATGTCGTCGTCGACGTCGTTGTCGTATTTCGTGCGTATTTCGACGTACACACCCCTTTAATCGGTCCTCGAGTGTGTGTGCATTTGGAATGTAATATATCCCGGCGGGCACGTGAACGTCACGTGCCGGTAAGTGTTTGTTTCGGTTTGTATTGTCACCACGGATATGAGCCTCCCGGGTATTTTGTAGGATGTACACACCCGTAAAGCTTCAGTGTCTCAATCCTCCTTCATTATATATCCCTTTCCAGAGGTAAATAATGTCCCAGCATGTAAACTATGGCAAATCTTCAATCATGAGAACTGAGGAGAACGTGTACTATTTAAACCTCATTAAATTCTCCTCTTCATTTAATGTTTATTAAATACTTTTTCATTTTTCAACGACACAGTCGATTTTTCCCTGCATTTGTTATTTTCATTAATTTCTAAAAAAAAAGAAGAAGCTTAATTAAACTGGAAAATTTTCATTTTTCAACAACAAAAAATAGAAAATGTAAAAAACTATAAATATAAAATTTAGATCATTTTACACTATCATTCGTCATTTTCTAGATGGGTGCGATTCTCCTGAAAGTCACCTGTTTTTTCCAAAAGCTTAAAAAAATTAATTTTACATTTTCTGCATTTTTTTTGTAATAAAAATAATTGAATTCGTTCGAAGAATTTTATCAAAAATTAAAAAGAATTGAATTTTTTTAAAAAATTGAATTCTTGTAAAGAATTCGCTAAAATTATTAAAAATAATTGAATTCTTGTAAAGAATTTGCTAAAAATATTTTTGAGAATAATTTAATTTTTGTGTGGAATTTTATTATTTATAAAAATAATTGAATTGTTTCAAAGAATTCTGTCAAAAATTTTAAAAAAAGTGAATTCTTGTAAAGAATTCGCTAAAATTATTAAAAATAATTGAATTCTTGAGAAAAATTATATTATTTATGAAGAGTTTTATTAATAATTAAAAAAAATTGAATTTTTGTAAAGAATTCGCTAAAATTATTAAAAATAATTGAATTCTTGAGAAAAATTATATTATTTATGAAGAGTTTTATTAATAATTAAAAAAAATTAAATTTTTGTAAAGAATTTGCTAAAAATATTTTTGAAAATAATTTAATTTTTGTGTAGAATTTTATTATTTACAAAAATAATTGAATTGTTTCAAAGAATTCTGTCAAAAATGAAAAAAATTGAATTCTTGAGAAAAATTATATTATTTATGAAAAGTTTTATTAATATTTAAAAAAAATTGAATTCTTGAAAAGAATTTGCTAAAAATATTTTTGAAAATAATTGAATTTTTGTGTAGAATTTTATTATTTACAAAAATAATTGAATTGTTTCGAAGAATTCTGTCAAAAATGAAAAAAAATTGAATTCTTGTAAAGAATTCGCTAAAATTATTAAAAATAATTGGATTCTTGAGAAAAATTATATTATTTATGAAAAGTTTTATTAATATTTAAAAAAAATTGAATTTTTGTAAAGAATTTGCTAAAAATATTTTTGAAAATAATTTAATTTTTGTGTAGAATTTTATTATTTACAAAAATAATTGAATTGTTTCGAAGAATTCTGTCAAAAATGAAAAAAAAATTGAATTCTTGTAAAGGATTTTCTAAAAATATTTAAAAATAATTGAATACCTGCAAAGAAATTTATTATTTACAAAAAAAAACTTCACACTTTCTAAAATGTTAATTTCAAAAAGATTTAATTAATTTCAAGATTTTTTATAAAAAACTATTTAAAAACTTCATTGTTTAAAAAAAAATTCTAAGGAGTGACAAAATTCTTTTCAAAAATTCAATTATTTCTAATAAATTTGAATAGAAATTCTCAAAAGAATTCAAATATTTTCAATAAATTTTGAATAGAATTTCTAAAAAGAATTCAATTATTTTAATAAATAACAGATTTCCATAAATATAATAAAACTCTTCTCCAGAATTCAATTATGTTCAATAAATTTGAATAGAAATTCTCTAAAGAATTCAATTATATTCAATAAATTTGAATACAAATTCTCAAAAGAATTCAATTCAATTTTTTAAATAAATTTGAATAGAAATTATTAAAAGAATTGAATTGTTGAGAAAAATTATATTATTTATGAAGAGTTTTATTAATAATTTTTAAAAAATTCAATTCTTGTAAAGAATTTGTTAAAATATTTGAAAATAATTGAATTTTTGTCTAGAATTTTATTATTTATAAAAATAATTGAATTCTTGCAATGAATTTTATTATTTATAAAATTAATTGAACTTCTATAGAAATTTCTATTTAAATTTATCGAAAATAATAGAATTTCTATGAGAATTTCATTTTAGATTTATTGAAATTAATTGAATTCCTTTTAAAAGTTTTGTTATTATGAAAATAATTGAATTCTTCGAAAGAATGTTATTAGAATTTTAGAAAGAATTTAATTGAAAAATTCAAAAATAATTTAATTTAATAAAAAAAAATGTATGTAAAAAAATGTAACGTTTAAAAGAATTTTTTCAAATTTTTTGTTAGTAATTTAATTTTTTTGAAATTCTTGAAAATTATTGAATTTAGATAATTTTTTCTAAAAATAATTGTTTTCTTTAGAGAAATTTTATTAAAATTATATTAAAATAATTGAATTTCTTCTTATTCTGAAAGAATTGAATTCTTATTTAAAAAAATTTTTTTTGCAAAGTAATTTAATTTCTAACTAGTACAAATTTTTTTAATTCTTCCTAACACACAATTATTTTTAACGTTTCATTTACAATATTTAATTAAATAGGTTAATGTTTAGGATTTTTATTTAATAATGAATAAAACTATTTGTCTTTTTTCTTATTTGAAATCCCTGTGTTTAGATTAATTAAGCACATTTTGTATCTAACTTTACAAGAACTTTTCTCATTTCAATCGCAGATGAAAGGAAATTCCTCTTCTTTGAGAACACATCTTCTGTTGCCTTTTGAAAGACGGCAGAGAACTTCCTTTTCAATCTAATAAATATATATTATCAAAGTAAATGAAAACTTTATTGTCTGATATATAAGAAAAAAAATACTCAGTCAATGGTATTTGCTTCAAATAATGGAGTTTATTAATTTATTTTACAAACTATTATTCGAATAGAAACTATTCAATTTAGTTGTTTCTGGGGTTTCTCCAACGTTAAAGTCGATTATTTAAAAAATTCACACTTTCTAAAATGTTAATTTCAAAAAAATTCAATTAATTTCAAGATTTTCTATAAAAAATTATTCAAAAACTTCATTATTTAAAAAAAAATCGAAGGAGTGACAAAATTCTTTACAAAAATTCAATTATTTCTAATAAATTTGAATAGAAATTCTCAAAAGAATTCAATTATTTTCAATAAATTTTGAATAGAATTTCTAAAAAGAACAATTCAATTATTTTCAATAGATTTTAATAAAAATTCTAAAAAGAATTAAATTATTTTCAATAAATAACAGAATTCTTCGACAAAATTCAATTAGTTCCATAAATATAATAAAATTATTCTCAGAAACTCAATTATTTTCAATAAATTTGAAAACAAATTCTCCAAGAAATTCAATATTATTTTAATAACTAACAAAATTCTTCGAAACAATTCAATTATTTCGTAAACAATTTTATAAATTTAAATAATCAAATTTTTAATCTTAATTAATTAACAAACACCATTATTTAAAAAAAATGTGTAAGAATTTCATCGTAACATTCAATTACTTTCGAAATTTTCTATTAAAATTAAAAATTTCATATTTTTCAACAAAAAAAAATTAATAGAAGTAAAAAAATTCAATTATTTTCTAAACTTTTTATAAAATTCAACAACAATTATTTAATCTTAATTAATTAAGAAACACGATAATTTAAAAAAAAACTTGAGAAAATTTCTTCGCAGAATTCAATTTTTTTCGAAATATTCAATTAAAATGATTTTAAAAATTCATTATTTACACAAAATTCAAAGATATAACAAAATTCTTCGAAAGAATTTAATTATTTTCTAAAATTTCTTTTTAATAAATTTCAATAAACAATTTTTTAACCTAATTTATAAACAAACACGATTTAATAAAAAACTTGAGAGAATTTCTTTGCAAAATTTAATTACTTTTAAAATTTTTAATAAAAATTAGTTTTAAAAAATAATTATTTTAAAAAAACTTAATTATTCAAAAAAAAAATTCAAAGAACTATGAAAATTGTTCGAAAGAATTCAATTATTTTCTGAATATTTTTATGAAATTCAATAATGAAATTTTAAATCTAAATTATTAACAAACGCGATTATTTAAAAAAAGAATCTGAGAGAATTTCTTTATAAAATTCAATTACTTTCAGATAATAATAAAAAATAAAATAAATAATTAAAAAATTATTAATAATAAATAATAATAATAATAGAATATAATAATTTTCAATTATATTCAAAAGAATTCAATGAAATAATAAAATTAATAATAATATTATTCGAAAAAATTCAATTATTTCAAAAAATTTTTATTAAAACTTTTTAGAAGAATTCTTTATTGATACATTTAATTTTAAAATCCCAACTCATTCGAATAAAAAAAATTTATTATTAATTCTTCAAAGTGAAGAAAATGTGAAAAAGTATATTTAAATGCGAGTACGTGGCGGCCTTCGACTGCAATTTAAAAAGTTTAAATAATTTTAATCAAAAAATTTCCCTCCCCTATTGAATATACATAATTCTTTACTTTCATAAGTACTTTTCTCCTTCCCGTTATATTAATAAATGAAAGGAAAAAGAAAAAGAAAAAGACTGCCGAGAATGATTATTTATTCATGGCCGATTTAAAGTGGTAACTTGTTTATTTCAATTGGCGTATCGAAATAATGCGAGGAGAGACTAAATGCTATGAGTGGATTTCCATTGCATTTTAATCCCCTCTCTGGATTCTAAACGACAATGTGAAGGCAACTCTTGTCGTTTAGGGTGAGAATATTGCATTCCTCGATCGTGACGAAGATAACAGCTGCTCTCCAAACCCTTAACATTTTCTATCTGCCCTCGAATCTTCACTATAGTGCTTAACTGGTCTTAATTTTTCTCGCATGCGAGATCACAACAATTTTTTTTCTCCTCTTTAATTAAAAAAAGAAAAAAAAGAAAAAAAAGAAAGAAAAAAGAAGGAAATTCGACAGTAAACAAGTATAGAGAAATTCAAGTTTCATTATTCCGTGAAAGGGGGAAAACATTGTAAAAGTTAATCAACAAATGTCAGGATGTATTCGTTTAATCAAATTGTTTTTATCTTTTATCAATATTGCTTGTAAGTTTGGCTGTAAGTGTCAACCTTATCAGTGCTTTGCAATTAAACACGAAACATAAAACTATTCGTTTATGTAAGTAAATGTAAATGTTAATTTTTTAAATATTTTCATTTTTTTTTGCAAAATCATTACAAACACTTTTTGTTAATGGAATTTTTTTACAGGAAAAAAGCTGGAAAATTCTTTAAAACAAATACTTTCAGTCGATTCAAGTTTTTAATTGAAAAAAAATTTAACGGTTTATTTTGCAAAACTGATACAAAATGGTTTTTGTCAATTTAATTTTTTTACAAGAAAAAAAAGGAAAATTTTTATTGAAACAAATACTTTCAGTCAATTAAATTAAATATTGTATTTTCGAAAAATTGAATTTTTGTAGTATTTAGTCAACAAAACCAATTTACAAAATACTTTTTGTCAATTAAATTTTTAAAGAATACTTTTTGTCAATTAAATTAAAAGAAAATACTTTTTGTCAATTAAATTAGTCAACAAAACAAAATTTTAAAAAAATACTTTTTCGTCAATTCCTTTATTTAAACAGGAACAAAATTGAAAATATTTTCAAAAAATTAAGATATATTTAGATCAGAAAATACTTTCAGACATTTGAATTTTTCTTACAGGAATAAAATGTTTATTCTTAAGGTTCATTTATTAGCAAAATTATAGATAAAAAAATATTTGTTTATCATCAATTTAGTATAAAAAATGCATTAAGTTGATTTAACTTTTTTCCCGATATAAAAAATAGAAATTGAACCAATTCTAAATTTTTTTTAGTAAATTCAATTGTTTTGTGGATAAAAATTGAAAATGTTTCCATAAAGTTGAGATTTCTAGTGTTTAGTTAGCAAAATTCGGTTGAAAAAAAAATATTTTTATATCAAATTAGTTTAAAAAATACTTAAACTCGATTCAATTTCTTTCCTACAAAAAAAAATTGAGCCAATTATTATTTTCTTTCAATTCAACTGTTTTCTTTTTTTAGGAAAATAATTGGAAATATTTTCATAAAATTCAAATTTTTACTTTTTAGTCTCTTGTAAGTAAAACTAGATGTAAAAAGTACTTTTTGATATAGTTAAATTTTATTACAAAATAAAAATTAAAAACTTATTTTACAAAACATACTTTTAGTCAAACCAAATTTTATTTTTGCAGAAAGAAAAATATATTTTTAGCGTTTATTTTGTAAAATCATTAACAAAACTTTTTTTTCTCGTAAAACCGCATATTTCAAAACAGTTTTTGTCAATTACATTTTTTTACAGGAAAAAAAAATTTAAAATTTAATTTAAAATATATATACTTCTTTTTGTCAATGAAAATCTTTTCTTTTTCAGAAAAGAGAAAAAAATTATTCACCTGGATGTAATAAGGATTCGCAGGAAAAAAATCAATATTAATATACTGAAGTGTGCTTTATTATATTATAAATCTATCATTTTGACACATTTACTAATAATCTACAGGAATGAGTTTTTTTTTTTAGTATTAAGAATTATGCCATTGTTTCGTGGTCGATATCTAAACATTCACGGTGATGCCTGATATATCTTCCATTAATAGAAGACGTGGAATTAAATATGCATCAAACAATACGAAACCATCACTTCCATATTTCATCACAAGAAAAAAAAAATTCAGAAGGGAAAAACAAATCTTTGGTTATTTTTACAATCTAGATTCTCTGCGTACTTTCTCTCTTTCTCTCTCTCTTTTAATATTCGCAGCTTTTATCATCACAATAAAAAATATCGCATTCACAATCGAAAATGAGAAAAGAAAAAAATTTTTTTTAAAAGGATGAAATTTTGTCTTTTAAAAACAAAATTACAATCTTTTGTTTTGTCTCATATTTTTTAAATTATGTAGTTCTGTCAATTTTTTTCATTTAATAATTTTCTTGAATTTCAGCCCTCGGATTGAATTTAAGAAGAAGAAGAAGAAGAAAAATTGAAAAAAGTTTAGTAGATTCGAAAATTATGAAAAGAAGTTGAAAAAGTCGTTTATTTCAATCAGAGTTGCCGCAAATATTTGTTTATCAATTTTCCTGATTTTTCCCAAGAAGAAATTTGTAAACTTTGAAAAAAATAATATTCTAACTATTTTTTCTTTAGTCCAATCATAACTTCAATTCTTAGTTCCTAAAAAATCAACTATTTTTCAATAATTTTCTTTTTTTTTCCTCATAGAAAAAAATATCATATGAAAGTTTTATAATAAAAAAAAACATTTTTTAAAAGAGAAAAAAATGTTTTTTTTTAAATTTAAAACCTTAATTATTCTTAAAAATTCCAATTGTACGTCAAATCTTTATTAACATTCTCGAATCACTAATTAAATCTATTTAAAGTTTAATGTTTTTTAAAAATAGAATTATTTAAACATTATTTTCTTTTCAGCCACAAATTGAAACTAATTCTTTAAATAAATGGAAAGGTACAAAAAAAAATTTTCCGTAATTGACTAATTTTTAAAAATTGCAACTACTTCTTAAAAATTCGATTATTTTACCAAACTTTTAAATAAAATTCTTCATAAATTAAATTATTTGTTTTATATTTTTGAGTTTAAGAAAATTCTTTAAGAGTTTAAATATATTGAAAAAAAAGAGAATTCGTTAAATTTGTCTCAAATTACTTTCAAATTTTCAATTCAATTTAATGAAATCTCAATTATTATTCGAAAGTCTTTTTGAATTGAATTTTTCGAATTATAATTTCTGAAAATGTAAATTCAGAGTAACTTTGATTAAATATTCTGAAGAACATAATTTTTTGAAAAATTTTAGTACAAATTTTACTGAAAATAGTGAAAAAAATTTAATAATATTTAATTAATTTTTAAAAAATTGAGTTTGAATATTATTCAATTTTCAAAAAAGTTCAACTTGTTTAAACAAAAATAGTATTTAATATTCCAAAATTCAATTATGACCAAGAATTTTGAATTCAACATTCAAAAATTCAATTTTTATCAAAAATTTTGTATTCAATATTCCAAAATTCAATTATGACCAGGAATTTTGTATTCAATATTCAAAAATTCAATTATCAAAAATGTATTTAATATTCAAAAATTAAATTATATTTTCAAATGAAAAGATGTGAATAATGTTTGCCATTCAAAAATGAATTATTTTCAAGAATTTAGTACTTAATATTAAAAAATTTAATTGATTTCAAAAAACAGTATTTAATATTCCAATATTCAATTATTTTCAAGAATTTTGTATTCCGCTTTCAAAAACTTTGGAAAAATACTATTTAATATTCAAAAGTTTAATTATTTTCAAACAAATAGATTGACAGAATTTACAAACGAATCTTCAACTGAAAAATAAATTTTCAAAAAGTATTCAAAAATAAATTTTTAAAATTTGTTTTTGAACTTGAACAGATCTTTCACTATTTTAATTTTTTTTGTGTAAAAAATAGTTGTCAAATTATAGCAAAAGCAAATTTTGAATCAAAATCTTTTTTCTTAGTATTCAAACTTTCCCTACAATAATAATTATTTGGTAATATTCCCTAAAACAATTATTGTTTCAGGGAAAATTACTAAATGATAAAAAACTATCTCGTTTTGAAAGCAAAACAAAAAATTGTTTTCTTTTTCTTTTCAAAAAAGAAAATGTTCATTGTTCCAGGGAAAATTACCAGTTAATACAAAACTATCTCATTTTGGAAGCAAAACAAAAAATTGTTTTCTTTTTCTTTCAAAAAAAAAAGAAAATATTTCACCCCTTTTTAAATTATTCTTGTTGAAATAAAAAAAAAGAGAAAAAAAATAATTCTTTCGACTTTGGTTGCGCATACGTAAACGTATATATTATATCCTATATAATAACTAATAGGTACTACTTCACCATATGTACACTAAACGTCCACTTTGGATTCACATGAACCACATACCGTACTGAAAAAAAGTCTTATGCGATCCACAATGAAAAAAAGTCCATGAAATATCAAGTGCTATGCACATATTGGATCAAGAACTGTATTTACAGTGCGCCTATTATTAATTTCTAGTATTATATATATATATATGTATATAAATAAATTATAGACTGACAATCTTACATCGATTTTAAAGACAATCTTTCCTACAAATTCTTCTCGCATACTTCTATTTAACATTCATTGTCAATTATTTTTGTTTTCATTTTTTCTCTCTCTCTCTCACAAACTCACGAAATTATTATTCATACACTTATTGTACTAATAGAAAACATATTATCGATGTTGATTTACAGAAACAATTCAAGGGGAATCGTTAAAAAGTTATTCTTTCCAAAGAGTAGACGAATTATTTTGAATATTGAATCACGAAATTGAGTAATTTTGTTAAAATCAGTTTGGAAAATTAGATTAGAGTTAATTTTTCTTTTCTTTTTGTAAAAAAAGACTGTAACTTAATTAGAGTTCGTATTATTTTGGTAAAAAAGAATTAATTAAATTTGAGTTAATGTTTCTTTTCTTTTTGTAAAGAAAAACTGTAACTTAATTTGAGTTTGCATTTTTTTTTGGTACAAAAGAACTAATTAAATTTGAGTTAATTATTCTTTTCTTTTTGTAAAAAAAACTGTAACTTAATCAGAGTTTGTATTTCTTTTGGTAAAAACGAACTAATTAAATTTGAGTAAATTGTGTTTTTATTGTAAAATAACTAATTAAATAAAATTATTATAATTAACTGTACTTTTTTAAGACAATGAAATACAGTTAATTGTAGTTAATTTTGGTAAAAAAATGCAATTAATTGTATTTTTTGCGAGCCTCGAATTAAAAATAGAAAAAAGTCGACAAAAGTCGTTTATTTAATTCAGTGTCGTCATAAAAATTTTTTTTAACTTCAACTTCTGCAATATAATAATTTTTCTTTTTAAAAATATTTCTAAAGAAGTTTTTCAAATGTTTACAATTACATACAATTAAAAATATTCAAAAAATTGAAGTTTGGTAAAATCTTATAAAAATAGTTAAGTTTTTTTTTAAATATAAGAAAATTAATCAAATTTTTCCAAAAAATTGTAATTATAAATAAATTATTTCTAAAAAATTCTTAAGTAGTAAATTTAAAAAAAATTTTATTTACTTTATTCGAAGGTAATTGAATATAAAAGAATGATGATAAAATAATTCTATAAATTAATTTTTTTTATAAATATTGTAATGTAAGTTTTCGAAAATAATAAATTTTTTGTATAATTTAAAAGAATTAACTTTTCAAGAATTTTAATTGAAAATTCTGAATATATTATTATTTTCTCCGAAATGTTAAAAATAATTCTGAAAAATTTTAATTTTATTATTTTTTGTGTGAATTTGAATTTTGTGAATTATTAAAAATATTGAAAATATTGAAAATAATTGAATTTTAAAAAATTAGAACCTAATAATTCAAAGAATTATACTTTTTTCAAAACTATTTTAATAGTAATTTTAAAACCTATTTTTCATTAATTTGCATTTTGTTTTTTTTTATTAAATTTACACTTGAAGATTATTTATGAAAATTTTCGAGACTTTAATATTAGTTCAAAAATTTTCAATTAAAATTCTTAAAAAGTTAATTTTCAAAAACTGTAATAAAATAATTTAAAAAAAGATTTAGTTTTAATTGAATTTTACAGAATTTCAATTATTTGAAATCTTTTTAATTGTATATTTAAAAAATGTAATTAGAAAAATTATTGAAAAATCGAAATAAGTTGCATTTTTTACTGAAAATGTGGTATTTTGTACCAAAATTTAGAAAAAAAAGTCGAAAACGTCGCAATTTTTTAATAAAAGTCGACAAAAATTGCATTATTTTAAAATAATCGAAAAAGTCATAATATTCGAGGTAATTAAAGTTAATTGTAGTTTTTGTAGAAAAAAACACAGTTTATTGTATTTTTGTAGAAAAATAATATTGTTAATTGTAGTTTTTGTTGAAATAAATTTAAATAGTAATTAATCTAGAAAAACTACAATTATTTGCAGAAAAAGAACAATTAATTTTAATTTACATACAAAAAATGCATTTACTTTAATTTTTTGCAGAAAAGTTACAGTTTTGTTTACTTTACAAAAAGTACTATTAAACGTACTATTAAACGTACTTTTTTTATAGAAAAAATTCACTTAATTGTACTTTTTGCAAAAAAATACAGTTATTTGTAATTTTTGCAGAAAAAATACACTTAATTTTAGTTTTTGCAGAAAAAAATACAATTAATTATATTTTTTTCAGCAGAAAAATATTACAGTTAACTATTTTTGTTGCAGAAAAAAAATACAATTGAAATCGATTAATTTTCCAAATTTAAATAAACGCACGAATTAAATTCTAAAGAAAAGAAAAATCATGTTTTTGTTAACCTACTCTCTTTTGTTAAGCATCAAAATTTCAATTAACGATTATTTTTCCAAATTATTATTAAAAAAATCGAAAATAAATATTCACAGAGTGTCTTACTAAAATTTACAAGTTTTGTCCCTTTCTTCAAAATGAGAAAAATAACTTCAGTCAAATCTTTTCCTCTAAAAGTGCCTTTACATATATTTCTCCAAGTTTTTAGAATTTTTGGAAATTTGTAAATTGAAGACAATTGAATTTTATAAAAATTGCATTTTTTATGGCGAGGAAAAAATTTTAATATTTCAAAGAATTTTATTACAATTTTTTAAAAATTTATTTGTAAATGAAGGTTTTTTCTTCAAAATTTCATGACTTTTCCAGACGAAAATAAATCCCATGACTTTTTCCCGACTGTTAGACACTCTGTTAATATTCAAATTTGTTTATATGGAAAGAAATTAATCGAAGAACAAATTTATCAGCTATAAGTAAAAAAACATCGAATTTTTTTTTCTCGAAACGAAAATTACTAGAATTTTTCCCCACCCACACGATTTTATTAATATAAAAAAGAAAAAAAAAGTGAGGGAAAAATATGTTTCGCATCATTGAATATACAATAAAATAATATTTTTTTGGACATTATATTACACATGTTTGAAAAAAATAACGTTAAGATCTAGTCACAATTGTTCAAAAATTTACAATCTTACATTTTGGTTTCTTTTCTTTTTAAAGGACATTCAATTTAAAGACGGATCCTATGAGTTTCAACATTCAGGACATATTGCACTTTTTGTATTTTTTAATTGTAAATTTTCAACTTAAATGTTGTATATATATATTATTTATATTTATATTTATATTTATATATGCTATGTAACAAAAATAAATTAACAAATTCAATTCTTCATTTTTTTTTGGTATCTATTTGCGTTAGAATTTCGTCAACGAAAAATCGAAGAAAAGAAAATTAATTCTTTGGTTTTAAATACTTTTCGAAAGTTGAGAAGAGCCAGAGATAAATATTGGAAATACTGTGGTATTAAAAAATTAAACCAATTGATTGCTTTGTGATTTTATTTTAATTATTTTTTATATAAAATGTATTATTGCAATTTTATTTCTGGCTCCATTTTTGTGGATTAAAAATAAAAATTGTTTGGTATTGGAGAATAATGCAAAATTGTAGAAATGATTCACGGAAAAATAAATTATATATTTTCTATATTATTAGTTCAGCTTCGTGTGTTAATTAAAATGAATTAAAATACTGAATGTAATTGAAAGCGAAGCAAATATTGTATCGATCTTTTATTAATAATTCAAATTTAATTGAAAAAAATAAATTCTTTTCATCGATATTATTTCTGTACGAAAATAATTTATTTTCCAAACAATTTTGCTAGTTTAGACAAAAAAAGGTTTGGTTATTTTTCTAATCATTTTTATCAATTGATCAATTCTCTACTTTCTTGTTAGATACGAAATTTTTTAATTTAAATTTTTTACTTTAATAATTACACATTTTTTTTAGTTTTTCTTAAATGTAAAATACAATTTTTAAAAAATTTCAGAATAAAAATTATTTTGATAACTAATAAACTTCTATGGAGGAATCAAATTACTTTAAATACAATTTTAATAAATTTTTTGATAGAATTTAGTATTTTTTCATTTTAAATCAAATTTTTCGAAAACATTCAATTATTGTCTACAATTTATATAAATTCTTCTAAACGATTTTATTGTTTTCATAAATAATAAAATTCTTCTCAGAGGTTGAATTATTTTAATACAATTTTAATAAAATTCATTAATATAATTTTTAAGTATAATTACTGACAAATAAGATTATTTTCAAAATTTTCAATTTATAAATTATTATTACTTTCAAAATTCTTAATAAAAAATTGAAAGGAATTTAATTTTCTATCAATTATTTTAATAAACGCTAAATGGTCAAATTATAAATTACACTTATTTAAAAAAATTAATTATATTCTAAAGATTAGAGAAATTTTCTGAGAGAATTCAATTATTTTCAATATTTAAATGAAAATTCGTTGAATAAATTGAATTATTTTTTAGAATTGCAAACAAAATTCTGAGAATGCAATTGTTTTTGAAAAATTTTGAATTATCAAAACAAAATGTTGGGAAATAATTTGGCAAAAAATATTTTTAAAAATTCTTCAAATGAATTTAAATGGAATTTTCGAAAATTTTCATGAAATTCTTTACAAGTATTCAATAACTTTTATAAATATTAAAATTCTTTAGAAAAATTCAATTATTTTAATAAATATTAAATTTTTTCATAAAATTCTATAGAAGAATTCAATTATTTTCATAAATATTAAATTTAAAAAAAAAATTCAATTTGTTTTTAGTTTTTTTAATAAAATTTGTTACAAGAATTCAATTATTTTCATAAATATTAAAATTCTTCAATGAAATTCAATTAAAAATTTTTTTTTGATAAAATTGCTTAGAAGAATTCAATTATTTTCATAAATATTAAAATTCTTCAAAAAAAAATTCAATTTAAAAAATTTTCTTGATAAAATTGTTTAGAAGAATTCAATTATTTTCATAAATATTCTTCAAAGAAATTCAATTTTTAAAAATTTTTAGATAAAATTGTTTAGAAGAATTCAATTATTTTCATGTATATTAAAATCTTTTGAAGAAATTCAATTTTTTCTGAACTTCTTATAAATTTTTTGTCAGAAATTCAATTATTTTCGTAAATATTAAATTTTTTCCAAAAAATTCAATTATTTTTGTAAATTATTAATTTCTTTTATAGAATTCAATTATTTTCATGAATATTAAACTTCTTCATAGAAATTCAATTTTTTTCGAACTTCTGATAACATTTTTGTCAAAAATTTAATTATTTTCGTAAATAATAAATTTCTTTTATATAATTCAATAAAATGAATTTTTTTCACCATTTTTTCAAAATTGAATTTAACATTTTAATTGAAAGAAAATAATTTACTAAACTTTAGCATATAAAATTATTAAAAATAAAATAAGAAATCGTAGAAAATTTGGATTCTGAAATTTGTGAAATATTGTTAGAACAAAATGAATTTGTGAGTCTCTAAAATAATAAGTCTCTAATTAATAACAATTCAAAATTAGCAATCTATTTTCTCCCTTTTTTGCATTATTTTCCAATGTTGTAAATTATTTTTAATCCCGTTTATAACTCGAGTCTTTTCGAAAAAGGAAAAAGAGAAAAAAAATCAGAATATGAGAAAAACCGGAGCAGATAAAAAATCAGAAATTGAAGAAAACCGAAGAAGAGAAAAAAAACAGAAAACGAGATAGAACCGAAGCAGAGAAAAAAACAGAAATGGAAGAAAACCGAAGAAGAGAAAAAAACAGAAAATGAGAAAAACCGAAGAATGGAGAGAAATACGAAAAGAAACGAAAGAAAGAAAGAACAAAAGTGAAAAGACGGGATAAAGACCGAAAGGCAAAAAAAAAAAGCTTGAAGAAGATAACAAAAAAAGAGGAAGACGCAAAAAATTTCGTTACAGTATAAAAAAGAATGAATTCGCTTTGTTTTTTTTTTAAATCAACGGTGAAAATGCCGACGCTTGACTTCTAATTTCCCGATGTTCCGACGGACTCAAATCAAGCAATCCACCAACAACATTTTGTTCGCTACCAACTTGTTTTCCAATTAATGCATCAATACTGAAACTCCTCTTCTTATCAATAACAACTGACGACGCAGTAGCACCACTAGGCATCGATGTCCTCGGCAATGTTGGATTATTAATTTGCCTAATCGATGGCGGCGCAGTTATTGCCACTGGCTTATAAAGCGGTGGCGGTGGTTCCAAAAAATTTCTCAACTTCAACGCATCCAATGCCGACGATGGAAAGTCCAATAGCGGCAATCCCGATGGTGTCGCCAAATAAGGATACGGTATACCACCACCAGGATGTCCACCGCCAGTACACGAACTCCTATCGCCACCACAAATGGCAAATGTCGCCATTATTGCACGATCTCTCAATACATAGTGAGGCGGTGGCCTCTTATAACGTTTTCGTCGCCTCAAAAAACTCCCATTATCAAACATATCCTCCGCCAATGGATCCAGTGTCCAATAATTGCCCTTGCCCGGATTGCCCGGCTCCCTTGGTATCTTTATAAAACAATCGTTCAACGATAAATTGTGTCTAATTGAATTTTGCCAGGCGGGAAATTTGTCGTGATAATAGGGGAACCTGGTCATGATAAATTCACAAATACCACTCAATGTCAATTTCTTCTGTGGCGATTGGAGTATTGCCATTGTTATCAAGGCAATATAGGAATACGGCGGTTTTATCAATGACGATGATAATTTATCTGACGAATAATTTGTACCCTGATTATGATGATGATGATGATTCTTTGTATTCGTTGACATTGAATAGTTTTTCTTGTAATTTTTATTGTTACGATTTCTTGACGAACTACCACCACCACCACCACCACTAGTGACATTGACGACACTTGATGGTGTAATTGGACTAGTCGATGGTTCTGGTGATAAATCCTGTTTATCCAGACTCACTGGATCGACAATCATACTACTGCTGTCTGAATCGCGATCACTGTCCATGCAACCATCGCACGATGCGTTCATCTCCATATTCAACATCGATGCGTAACGATGATTGTTTGATGAATTTACAACTGGTGGCAGGAGACCGGCGTTTTGCACTTGACTCGAATTTAACATTTTCGAGGCCGAACGCACTTTTTTTCGAAACAAGAGATAATCAGTTAGAGAACAAAATCATTGGAGCTCAATGCGGGAATAGTCGTCATTTTTCACTCGATAGATCCGTAATACTGTTCTCTCACACACAAATGTTATCTCTTAGGCTAATAGTTTGTTTCCTCAGTGATAAGAAATTCTTTTTCTTGCACCACCGCCCCGGGGGGAAGAACTTTATATTGTCACGTTGCACACTTAGGTTCTTATTTTGATTACAATTTTTCACAATTGTGGTACATTTCTTTCTAATTCGAAATTTCATCTTGCTATTTTTGCCAAACACAAGCAGCAGCACCAATATTCAGACATTAGTAATGGGGGAAAAAAAATATAATAAACACTATACTTTATTCGTGACGGGGATGAAAAATCAGGGGAAATTCCAGAAATAAGTGAACACTGGTCAGGAAATCCGTATATATTAGATGATGAGTTAACTGTAAACGTAGCTCTATGACTGGAAGGGTATATTCGCGAATTGATTTGAAAGCCTCCTTCGTTCGGGGGCGGAACGTGGGGCGGAGACTTTTCTCCCCACTTTTTGAGAATGTGGGGGAGGGTGTCAGCCACCCTTGTGAAAGGCTTTGCGGGAGATTAATCCCGAGTGACGGTAGGGGTGGCAGAGCTAGGAAAATAGCAAGATAGATAAAGGGTCTCTCTCTCTCTCTCTCTTTCTCTATTTAAGGGAGAGGATGAAATTGTAGCACTCTGGGGGCTGCTTTGCTTTGAACGCGAGACGATAAGAGAATGTAGGTGTACAATGGTTCCGGTCGTGTCGACAAAGGCGACCGCTTAGAAACTGTCAACGAGAAATTGAGCCAAGAGAGAGAGAGAGAGAAAGAACGTATACTAAAAGATTGAGAAACTATTTTTCTTTTTCCTTTCTTTTTTTTTTCTTGCAAACTTGGAAAACGTGCTTTTTTGTTCTTCGACAAACCGAAAGAATATTATGATTTCGCCGAAAGGGCGAGAGGAGATGATAAATTTTCGCGATTTTTATCATTATTCGAACCTCGAGATTCAAAATTCTCAAGCTCTATAAACAAAAAAAAAAACGGATTTTAAATTCTAAATTTCTTGAAAACAAATATCCTATTTTATTTGTACAAAGATTGACATAATAATGTTTCTGAAAAAAAAATTGGGATTAAAAATAGTTTAATTTTTGACTTCTTGGGCAATGATTATGAGCTTAAAAAAAATTATAACCGGTTCTTTGATTAGGGCCCCCACATTTTAAAAGCTGTAAAATTAAATTCTTCGAGAAATAAAAAACTTATTTTTATATGAAAACTGTTAGAAAAGTTCCTACTTTTGCAAATTTCTGATACAAAAATCCTTCTTCGAAATAAAAAATTTATTTTCAGGAAAACCTATTAGAAAATTTCCTTACTTTTCAATTTTTTAAATCAACAAAAAACCTATTCTTCGAAATAAAAAATTAATTTTTATGAAAAACTGTTAGAAAATTTTCTACTTTTGCAAATTATTCATTCAAAAATTCTTCTTTTAAATAAAAAATTTATTTTCATGAAAATTTCCTTACTTTTCAATTTTTTCAATCAAAAAACCTTCTTCGAAATAAAAAATCTATTTTTATGAAAACTGTTGGAACATTTTTTCGATTTAATTCAACTGAAAACCAAAAAGTATAATTATTCGAAATTTTAAAAAATTCAATACTCAGAATTCCTGAATAAAATTTTTCTAATTTAATTAATTGTTCTTTGATACTTTAATACTGACTGTTAACAAAATTTGAATTTAGAAATCATTTATAATTTATAAATTCTTAATTTCTTAATTTCTTAAAATAACCTTAAAGAATATTCTGTTTTACTCTCATAATGCAAATTACAAAGGTTTATATTTTAAAATTCAAATTTTTTGCTATATATACATAATCAAAAATTTTAAAAATCTACTTATTCAGAAAATATTTAATTATTATTGTTTATATTTTCAAAAAATGTTAATTAACTCGCAAGAATTCAATTATTTACAAAATATACGATTCTTCGGAAGAATTCAATTATTTTCACAAAATTCTTCGCAGAAAATAAATAAATAAATAATAATAATAATAAAATTTCATGAAAGAATTCAAATATTTTCTAAAATTTGCATAAATCCATTAAAACAATTAAATTATTTACTAGTCTTTGCAAACATTCAATTCTCTTAAAAATAATTCCAAAAGTGATTTAATTTTAAAAATTCAATTATTTCTAAGATTGTCTGTAAAATTTATTTCAAAAATTTAATTATTTTCGAAACTTTTAACGAAATTCTTGTAAAATATTAAATTATTTTCTTTAAAAATTAAAAAATGACAATTTGTTCAACAATAAAGTATTTAATTATAATTTTTAACAGAAGCAATTATTTTAAAACTGGAAAGAAATTCTTCATAAAATTCAATTACATTCAAAATTTTCAATTAAATTTTTATTAGGGAGAAATAGATTATTAAAAAAAAAATTCAAAGAAATTCTTCAAAAGAATATAATTATGTTTAAAAATGTGAATTAAATTCAATTATTTTAAAAAATTCTGATTTAAAAAAATTATTTTTGTAAATTCTAAGATTCATCTTAAGAACTTTAATAATTTTTAAGACATTAATTAAGCAATTAATTCAAAAACAATGTAATTGCATTACAAATGTTCTATACTATTATTTATGTAGATGAATTGACAGAAAGAAAATTCAGTTTGTAAACTGGTTTTGATTTTATAGTTACTGATAAGATATAGTTTGATAAAGAATTGCAAATATTAGTAACAATTCTCATTGCAATGAGAATGTTTGAAAATCTCAAGTACATGTTTGTTTAAACTTGAAAATCTTCATATCAACAATTTCAAGAGTCTCGCACAGTAAAATTGTCACCCAAAAAAAATTGACGATCATAAAACAGTTTCAATGTAATTGTTTATACATTAAAATTTTCATAAATTAAAAATTAGATGAACTGAAATTTGAATAAATTCAAATTTTCAACAACAAATTTTAAATAGATTAAAATTTGCCGATTATTAAAAAAGCAATTTTAACATAATTTAATTATTATTTTAAATAGATTAAAATATGCAGAAATTATAAAAAAAAAATTTGCCGATTATTAAAAAAGCAATTTTAACAGAATTTAGCAAAATTTCATAATTTCGAATAAAATGCGTCAATAATTAAATATTACGAATAACGGACTTAATACAAAAATTCCTCGTTCAATACACGTATGTTTTTTAATCTTTACAATAATTTATAATCACTTTAATTAAAATATATTTATAAAATAAAATATAAATTTTCTAAAATTTTAATAAATCCTTCTAAACAATTGAATTATTTTTTTAATTAGTAAAACCTTTAAAAAAATTCAATGATGTTCAAAACAATTTTGATTAAATTCCTCGCATGAATTCAAATCTTTTAAAATATTTTCATAAATTTTATTTATTTACTAAAATTTTAATAAATTAATATTTATGAAAATAATTTAATTCTAACGACGAATTTTATTATAACTTTGGAAAATAGTTGAATTGTTTCCAAGAAATTCAATAAAATTAAATCGTTTCAAAGAAATTGAATAATATTTTTAAATATACAATTAAATTCTAATCAACAAATTTTATCACCACTTTTGAAAATAATTGCATTTATTCGAAAAATTTTATTTAAATTAAAAACAAATTTAATTTTAGAGAAAAATTTTGTTATATTGAATTCTTTCAATGAATTTCATCAAAATTCTATTTAAACTAATTGAATTTTCGGAAAGACTTATTATTTACAAAAATAGCTGAATTTATGCGTAGAATTTGATTATTTAAAAAAATATTTGTATTTCTGCTGAGAATTTCACTAAAATTTGTTAATTATTCCTGCGATGAATTTTTCTATTATTTATTAGAATAATTGAATTGTTTCCAAGAAAGATAATTGAAATTTTTTAATGTAATTTAAATTCTTACAAGAAATTTTAATTAAAAATGAATTGAAAATAATTAAATTGGGAAAGAAAATTTTATCAAAGTTTACGAAACTAATTGAATTTCCTACTAAGAATTTTGTTATTCTGTGAAAAAAAATAAAATTCTTTTGAAGAATTTTACTAAAATTTTTAAAAATAAATTAACTCATCCAAGGAATTAAATTCAAATTGGATTGAAAAGAATTCAATTGTTTCGAGGAGTTTTAATTTTTTTGAAAAGAATTAAATTCTTTCAAGAAAATTTAATTAAAAATGAATTTTAATAAATTCTTAGGAAGAATTCAATTATTTTTATAAATAGTAATAAAATTCTTCGGAAGAATTCAATTATTTTAAATACAATTTTAATAAAATTCTTCTTCATAAAATCCAATTGCTTTCAAAATTTTTAATAAAACTCCATTAGTTTAGAAAAAATTCAAAGAAATTCTTCAAAAGAATTTAATTACGATTTTTTAAATTTCAATAAAATTCTTCATGCGAATTTAATAACATTTTTAGAAGGAATTCTATTACTATCAAAATTTTTTATAAAATTCTTTGCAATAATTCGATGATTTTCAATATACATTAATTTTAAAATTGATAATATTTGAAAAGAGAAATTATTTTAAAAAATTAAGAAACAAAAAAGCAAACAACTAAATTCAAATTGCGAACAGATTAGCGGATCACGAACTTTATTAATATAGAAGATTAATTTTTAATTAAATTGTTCCGCCGTAAATAGAGAAATATAATTGCCTCACGTCGTCTTTTAAATAAGGAATAATAAAAGAAATTTACCAAACACGTGGTGGTTGATAAATTCTTATTTGCAAACAATGGAAAATATTCCCCATTTATAAAAGAATGATTTTTATATATATTATATACTTGGCATTATAAACCACATATAATGATGAGTTTGGCGAACAATTTATTAAATTCTATATAATATTTCCTCTCGATTCTTGGAGCATACTGTTTCTCAATTGAATCAGTTTAATATTTGACTTTCGATATAATTTTTGTGACAGGTCGCTTTTGAAAAGGGGGATTTAGATCGTGCCCATAGTAAATGGCAATCACAATGGCTTTATACGCCCTCGCGGAAGCTTTTAACGAGCGGGGTCACCTCGGTATATTATGTGGGGTATTAGTACGTGAAACTGCATGGTGTGGCCAACAATTTGTCCCATAGATCATATATGTCATTGCTGGAGAAAAAAAAAGGGATGCGGTAAATACCCTAGCGAATTCATGATGCGATCTGCTTTTATATTAGTATATATATGTATTTTGGTGGGCGATAACAATTATTACTAATACCGTATTTATATTATATTTACGAACTTCTTGTAATAAATAGATGAGTCGACATATAAATATACATCTATCTCTGTTTTTCTCTCTTTTTCTCTCTTGTGCAGTGTATATTCCCCGCGTATTTTATTTACTACAATATTAGCAGAAGCTGGAAAAATATTTCTTCTAAACTGCCTTCTGTGCGGATACTTTCTTCTTTTCAAAATTTATAGCCCGTTTTATTATTCTCGTTGTAAATCTTTCTTTCTTCAAATACTAACATTAGAGACTAATTTATTTTTTTTTTGAAATATAATTGTTTTACAAAAGAGAAAAGTTTGAAATCTTTCTTTGCAAAATTCTTTATGAGTTTACCGAAAAATTTCAAGCAATAAATGATACAATTTTAATTACTATTAATTTACAATTACTTCAATTATTATTTATTGAATATCAAATTATTAAACAAATTCTGTCAAAAAATACCATTACAGTCACAAATTTTAGTAAATATTACTAGCAAGAATTTAAGTATTTTCATAAATAGAAAAAAAAATTTGACAAGAATTCAAGAATTTTTATCAATAATAAAATTTTTGTGTAACAATTCACTTATTTTTAACAATAATAAATTTTTTGGAAAAATTCAATTATTATTGTAAATAAACAATAAAAATCTTCGTAAGAATTCAAATATGCTTATAAATAAAGAATTCTTCGCAAGAATTCAATTATTATAAATAATAAAATTCTTCGTAACAATTTAATTATTTTTATAAATAACACAATTTTTGTTTGGAAAATTGAATTATTTTCATAAATCAAATTCTTCGCAAGAATTCAATTATTAAAAATAATAAAATTCTTTCACAACAATTCAATTATTTTTATAAATAACTCAATTGTTTGTAATTGGAATTGGAATTTTGGAAAATAATAAAATTTATTCGAATTAATTTTAACAAAATTTCGTCGAAAGAAATTTTATTTTATTTTCGAAACAACTAAAATTATTATAAAAAATTTTAATCAATTTCATGACAAGGATTCAATTTATTATATTATATTTTTTTTATAAATAATAAAATTCTTCAGAGGAATTCAATTACTTCCAATAATTTAAATAAAATTCTTCGGAGAAATTCAACTACTTTAAATACGAATTTGAAAAAAAATTTTTAAGAATTTTTATTTTTTTAAGAATTTTAAATTATTTACAAAAAATGTTATAACATTCGTCGAAAAAATTTCAGTAATTTTAAAAACTCAGATACAGTTCATTAAAAATTCAAGAATTCAATACAAATTTCACTACAAGAATTTCTATAAAAAAATTTAACTAAACTCGTCGTAAAAATTTTAATTTTCTTCGTAACATTTAAATTATATTCAAAAAATTGCATCAAATTTTTGTCAATAATTTAATTGTATATTTTCATAAATAATAAAATTACGCTGAATTTCAATTATTTTGAGTATAATTTCAATGAAATTTTTTGATAGAATTCAATTATTTAAAAAACACTTAAATAAATTCAATTATTTTTAATATAATTTGTACAAAATTTCTTGAAAGAATTCAATAATTTTTAATCCAATTCACAGAAATTCAATTACTTTTAAATATTTTTAGAAAATTATTTAAAATTCAATAATTTTATCAAAATAATAAAAATTGTTCTGAAAAATTTAATAATTTTGATAAAATTTCTTAAAAAATTCAATTACTTTTATAAATAATAAAAGTTTTCGAAGGAATTCAATTATATTTTTAGAAAATTCTTCACAAAAATTAAATTACTTTTATGAATAATAAACTTCTTTGGTTGAAAGCAATTACTTAAAAAATGTTTAATAAAATTCCATGAATGAATTCAATTATATTTAAAAATATAATTTTTTGATAAAACTCAATTATTTTTAATTTTAAGATAATTTTAATAAAATTTCACGAATCGATTCAAATATTTTTATAAATAACAAAATTCTTTAAAGTAATTCAATTTTTAAATTGATAAATCATTAATAAAAATTTTTTGAAAATAATTAAATTTTACAACAATTATTATTCTATCAAAATAGTTTAATTCTCGCAGTTAAATTTTGATTTGAATTGGTGTTTGAAAACATAATTCAGTTAAAATTTTAGAAAATAATTGAATATTTGAAGAGTTTTCAAAGAAATTTTAAGAAGTGATTAAATTTTAAAATATTTTTGAATTGAATTCGAGTTGCTTCAAATTTTAATCACTGTAGAAATATGAAAAACATTTTATTTAAAAAAATTATATTATTTTTCTAGAAAAATTATAAAAGTTTCGAATAATTTTATTCGAAAATTCTAAAAATAATTGCACTTTAGAAGAATTGCAGTTGTAATTTTCTGGAAATAATTAAATTTCAATAAGATATTTCACTAAAGTAATTAGAAATTTTAATTCCTGTGGAAAAATATAGTTATCAATAAGTTTTTGAATTTTTAACAAAAAATGTTTAATTTTAAAATAACTGAATTTAAAAATGCAGAAAAATTTGTTTTTTGAAGAAACGTTGTTTTTAGTCACGCAATTTTACAGCCTTCAAATAAAGTTCAATAACAAAACTGCGAATTTAAAGGGAATTTTCTTTTTTACAATGCTTGAGTTATATAGAAAACGCAATAAAGCAGAAAATCTTTTTAAAGAACTGTTTAAATGAATTTATTTGAATTTTTCTCAATGAAAATTAGATGTTTGGACCCTTTTGTCATCTCACCCTTCAAATTTCAATTCACAATTTAAACGAATATTCTATTAAATGATTATTCGATTAAGTATAGAAATTCGACTGAAGAACAATTCTGCTAAATACACTTTCTTATGATTATAAACTTTCTTAAATACAAAAATTGTCCTAAATAAAGATTTCGCTAAATGGATAATCTGAAAAAATGTTATGGATAAAATAGAAATTCTCTCCAGTAACAAATTTATTAATTTAACATTGAAATAAAGTTTAAAATTAGTTCAATTTGAATTAAAATTTGCCTTCTTGACTTTGGAACCTTTGAAAACACTTAGAAGTTGGAACTAATATTTTTTGGCGAATTTCCAAAAGCTAAAAAATAACAAATTTATTAATTTAATATTGATGTAAAATGTAAAACAAAATCAATAAAGTTTGAATAGAAATTTGATTCGATAATGACTTTGAAAACACTGAAAGTTGGAATTTTCATAGGTAGGCTGAAAAAATGTCTCGAAATCAGAATTTTCATCTGATTTTCTTGATCGCAGTTTATGAATCAAAATTCAGCTTTTTAACGTTTCCTTGAGTTGTAGAGATTTTTAGATTATAAGATGAAAATATGTATAAATAGAAAAACTAAAAACAAAAAAAAACACATCACAAGTGGAATAATTTTTACACGTTCGAGAAAAGGAGAATAAAAATAAAAAAAAATGAAATTCATATTGAAATCTAGTGTACCTATGAATAAAACAGAGATTTTTAGTGCTCGACGATTGCTTACAAACAGTTTACCCCTATACATAGTTGGTTACGGGAGGGGTGCCTGCTCAAGTGTGCGTCGACGCACCCCTAATTGTTTTATTCCTACCCCCAGCATCCTCTCAATCTATTTCATCCCTTCAGCCACTCTCATTTCATTGCGACACCACCCGCAGCGTTTATCATGCACCACTAATACATAACAGGTTAACGTCTCCTTTTCTTATTATTGAATCTGACGATGAGACCTTATTTTTATTCATATATACACCAAACGCAACCAAACTCCGCACTATAATCGTTCGCAATTCTAAATCATTGTTTCTCGTGAAAGACAAAGCAAACTGAAGTTACCAACGTTTATTCAACAAAAAAAAATTTTTCTCTTGTTTAATTCTTTTATTCAACTAGCAAATGTTATTATGTGTTATTATTATGCAAATTACAAAATTTTTTATTATTCAAATTTAAATTTTTGTATAATTTCATAATCAAAATTTTATTAAAAATCACTTATTATTATAATTATAATTATCGACGTAATCTGTCCTCATCTGAATTTAGCGTTGTTTTATTACAATGTTTTGTTTTGTAGTTTAAATTGATATGTGAAAAGAAGGAAAGTTAACTTGTAAAAATGTGTAGTGTTTTAATTTGTTAGCTTCCTTAAAAATTAAATTTTGAATAATATTATTAAAACATTCAAGAAAATTAATAGAATTTTGGAAGACTTGCAGTTCAAATTTTTAAGAATTTTGAAATTTTAAGCAAATAAAGAGCAATAAGTAGTTAAATATCTATTTTACAAAAGTTATTAAAATTTTAAAAATTTAGTTTGGAAATTTTAAAAAAATTAGGTTTTTGAAAAATAGTGATTAAAATTTTTTAAAGAAAAACGTACTTGAATTCACAATAATAATTTTAATAAATTGAAACAATTGGAAATTCTGTAAAATTTTATATTTTAACAAAATTTATTTTTCGTGCCTTAAGAATTGTCTATAAATATAATTATATTTTTCAAAATTATATCATTTTTGAATTTACAAAAATTATTCTACTTAAATAATTCAATTCTCGTAGTTGAATTCTGATAGAAACTGATTTATGAAAAATTTCAGTTAAAATTTTAAGAAATAATTAAATATTAAAACCGATATAACAGGATGTTTAGGAATTAATTAAATTTTAAAACATTTTTAAATTAAATACCTTGAAAATTTAGAAGAAGCAAAAGTTTATAAACGTTTAAATTTTCATTTTAAAAAATTATTAATAACATTATTTTTCTTTAAAAATTATTAATGTTTTTCAATAATTTTATTCAAAAATTCTAAAAAAATAATTGAATTTTGGATAAATTACAGTTGCAAATTTTAGAAACAATTATATTTCATGAGGTTTTTCATTGAAATTATTTGAAATTTTAATTCCTCGGGAAAAATAAATAGGAATGAGTTTTAAAATTTTTATTTAACAAAAAGTATTAAAGTTTTGAAAAATTTAATTCAGAAATTTCGTAAAATTGTTTCTTGAAGAAATGAAACTAAAATTTTATAAAAATACTTCTATTATCGAAATTAATTTAAAAAATTTTTAAATCACTTATTCAGTATATAATTAATTATTATTGTTCATATTTTCAAAAATTTAAATATAATTCTTCGCAAGAATTGAATTATTTTCATAAATAAAGAACATTCTTCGGGAGAATTCAATTGTTTTTATAAATAGTAACATTTTTTGCAGACATTGAATTTATTTCAATATCAATTGAATATAATCAATATAATTTCACAAATGATTTCAATTATTATTTTTTACAATTATTTTTTTAAATACTAAAATCTCTGCAAAAGTATTATTATTTTCAATTATTTAAATTTTTTCCTTCTCCTTTCTTTCTGGTTATTAAATATTTTTTTAAAAACTTTCTTTAAAAAATTTATTAATTTTTTTAAAACGTTTAATAAATTTCTTGACAAATATTCAAATATGTATCTTATTTCAAAGCATAAGAGATTTCAATCATAATTGAAAAATTTAATTATTTAAAATATAATTAAAATAATTCGAAAATTGAGTTAATCCCAAAAAAATGCATTTTCAAAAATGATAAAATTCTTCAAAAGAATACAAAGCAACAAATTTAAATTTAAATCGAAATCACTGTTTTTCCTGCCTTTAATTATCTTGGAATTGTCCTTAAATGGCTTCTGATATTAAAATTAATAATTATCAAATAATTAAATTTTTTCGAGGATTTCTATTAAAATTGTATTCAAAATAATTGAATTCTTTCAACGCATATTATTAATTTAATCAATTTAGTAATTGAATTTCTACTAAGGATTTTATTATTTTTAAAAATAATTGAATTGTTTTCAAAAATTTATTACAAGTTTGTAAATGAAATTTTATTTTTCCAAAAATTTTTAGTGAATCCTTGAGTGAAATTTGTTTAAAAAATTTACATAATAAAATAATTATAATCAAACTATGTCAATTTTTAAAGTAAATAATTTATAATTTCTAAAGATTTTTCTTCAAATTTTGGAAAATAATTGATTGTTTTAAATAAATTTTACAGACAGTTTAAAGAAGAAATGATTTTTTGAGATTAAATTACTTTTAGAATTGTTTTCAAGAGAATTGAATGTTTGCAAAGACTTTAACTATGTATTTGGATTGTTTCAAAGGGTTTATGCAAATTTCAGAAAATAATTGAATTCTTTCTAGAGATTCTATTAAAATTTGCTTTGAAAAATTGAATAGTAAAGAAGAAGAATATTATTATTTATGAAAATAATTGAATTCCTGCGAATAATATTTGTAAGAATAATTAAAATTTTGTCAAAGAATTTTATTAAATATATTTGATTGAAAATAATTGAATTCTATCGAAAAGTTTTATTAAAGTTTCTAAAATAATTTAATTAATTTGTCGAATTTTTTAAAAATTGTATTTAAAAAATAAATAATTGAAATCTGACCAAGAAATTTTTATTACATTTATAATTGAATTTCTGCAAAGAATTTCATGAAAATTGCAATGAAAGTAATTAAATTCTTATGAGAAGTTTGACTAAAATTTTTAAAAATAACAACAAGTACTGAATAATTAATTAGTTAATTAGTAAAACTATTTATGTTTTGAATGTAAAAATAGTTGAAAAATTATTTTAAAATTAAAAGTTTTGTTATCTTTTCAAATTCACTGTTGTTTACAAAAATTTCTACTACAACTCTTCCAAAATCAATTTTTAGAATTTTTAATCATAATTTTTCCTCTAAATCAATTATTTTGTTCCTAATTTTCATAACATTTCTTTAGAACTCAGCTTTTGGAATAAAAAAAAATGAATTACAATTTACAAGTTAAAAACTTATTTTCAGGACTATCTTCAAAAAACTGTTTAGGAATTTTTTTGTTTCTAAAGTGAAGAAATTAATTCAAGGACAATGTAAGGTCTATGGTTCTTTAAAGTCAACCAAACAGTAAAATTTTGCTACATAATTCCTTTGGATGAAAAAGTTTGACTTTATTTTTCGAAATAAGTTGCATTTTATAAAAAGAAAAGTGGTATTTTTTTGCAATATTTGGAAGAATAATCAAAATAGTAGCATTTTTCGAAAATAAGTCGAGAAAGGGTTTGGAATTTTTCTTTGAAAATGATTGAGAAACAATTTAAGTCATTATCTGAGGCGTGCGTTTCAACTTGTAACTTTAGGCTTGCGGAAAGAAAACAAAAATTCACGATGAAGTATATATAGAAGGGAGAATATTGTGTCCATTTGTTTATCATTAGAATTAAGAATGAATAGTTTAAACCGCTTGTAGAATTTGTAAAATGTAATTTTCTTTAGTGAGACAGTAATAATAAGTATACATAACAGAGGCGTAAAGCATGTAAGTGATAAGCGCAGTGTCCCAGAAATCCTCGTGGGAATGGACACTTGGCTTCGCGTTTAAGGACAGGACCATATAGTTTAATGCAGTGTTTGGTGTTTACGCTTCGTACTAATGGCTGAGCTTAGCGAGATTTAAATTTGTCTGTTCACTGGACCCCAGTGTAAGACCCGAGGGCAATGAGGACGTTTAATCTTTAAGCTTCATACTTCCGCTAAGTTACATAGCCTCAAGCTATTCTCTTCTACAGAGTTTTCTCTATACTAAAACTTTATGTTTTAAAGAGAGAAAAAGAAAGAGAAAGAGGAGAGAGAGAAACTCTCTTTTTTGTTTATGAAAAAAAATATAAATCCCACAAATTATGAACAGAGAGAATTGTTTTCAAGATATCAAGTTAAAAATGCCCTAAAGTAATGTTGCACTTTATAAAACTCCTCTTTTACCATATTGTTGTGGAATTTTGCAAAAATTATCTAATGGGTGTGTATTTTACACGCCTGGCGAGAGCGAAAACAATATTTACAATTGTCGAACTTTCTTTTTGGATTTTTTTTCGTTAAAATCAATTATTTGTTAATTTGTTAATTTTTTTAATTTAAAAAAATAGGTTTTCTTTTTTCTATATTTTTTTGCATTTTCCGTCATATTTCTATTTTCTATATTTTTCACTTCCTGTATTTTAATCTATACTTTTTCATTTTTTTCCATTTTCGGCATTTTTTGAATTTCTGTAGATTTTTATTTAAAAATACGCAGAAAATTCGAACAAAAATTGCAGAATTTTCACAAATGAAAATAATAAGAAGAAAACACAAAAAGGAGAAATATACGAAAACTAAAAAATGACGAAAAAAATACAGAATGACAAAACTTATATTGGAAAATTTATTAAATATTATTTTTTTAAAGAATTTTAAAATCTTACTTGCAAAAATTCCAGCGATATTCCGTCCATTGCAATAAATGAGTGGTTTTCAGAAATATTTTATAAGGTCTGCGCAGTGAATTTGTTAAAAAATTTTAAACAGTCCACACACACAATCCTCGCAGCGTTATCGATATCCAGAAAACAGGAAAAATATTCGTTTGCAGTCCAATCAGAAGTGAGGAAAAAAAATTTGTAAACTATTTATTTGTGGTGAGTTTTCAGAGCCAAGTTCCGAAGTTTATCATCTACGACATATAATTTTGTCCGTCCACTGCTCAACATTTCAAGAAATCCAAAACGTTGCACATCCAGAAAGTGAAATGATCCTCTCATTGGCACGCATCTTATCTGTTGAAAAAATAATTAATGTAAAATAAATTCAAAAAACAAAACGAAAATAAAAATAAAATCAAATGTACAGAATCAGGGAAAAACAAAAAAAAATTGAAATATGAAAATTTACTTATATTTCATTACTAAAGGGTCTTAATTGTTATCCGATTATGTAATGAATGAATAAATATGTCAATAAATAGATGAAAAAAGTGCAGAAAAATATGGAATACAAAAAAAATACAAAAACTCCCAAAAAAATACGAAAAATAGAGAAATAACACAAAATAGAGAAATAAAAAAATAACAGAAAGTAGGGAAGTAAAAAATATATAGAAAATACAGAAAATGCAAAAATATGGAAACACAAAATTTAAAGAAAATGCAAAAATAGTAAAATATACGAAAAGTACAAGAAAGGAAAAATATAGAAATATACAAAATATACAAAAAAAAGGCTAAACAATACAGAGAAGAAAGCTTGCAAAAGAAAGACAATAAAATTGCATTACAGAAAGTAGAAGAATACGAAAAATGCAAAATTGAGAAAAACTTTTTGAAAATAATTGAAATTTTTCCAAGAGTTTATATTATTAAAGTTTTCAAAAATAATTAAAATTTAGAGAAGAAATTTATTATTAAATATAATTAAAATTTTGACAAGATTGTAAAACAAGTTGTGAATTAAGATGTTCATTACATGAACATTTTGCTTCCTCTTTACGATAAGCAAAAAATTTGCTTTAAAGTGAATTTTTTCATTTTATTTAATTCTATTAATGCTAATAAAATATATTCTTTTTATACATCAATCGATTCCTCTTGATGCAAAGAAGAAGATTTTATTGTATATTAACTTCAATATTCAATTAAAAAAAAATTTTTTGAAAAAATTTTTTTTTTTGAAAAAAGTAAAAAAAAATTTTTTTTTAATAGATTTTTTAATGTCCATCAATCCATTTCGAGATATTTTTATGATAAATATTCCTAGCAATTTTCAGCCGAATTCGTTGAAACCTCTTCGAGTTATCGTGTTCACAAAAATCGGGATCCACACACACACACAAACACACATACACATACACACACACATACATACATCCGGACAATTGTTCAGGGTCTTATATAACATAGTCCCATATAGAAGAAAATTTGTCAAAAGGATTTTTAAAAATATTGTAAATTAAACGACTACAAAGCTTCCTCACGAGGAAGCAAAGTGATGAATTTTAAGAATTTTGGTTTTTCAAATTATTAAAAACATTATTTTTTTAGCAAAGCATGTAGATAATTAAAAAAGTAAAGTGGTTTTAAAAGCCCAAAAATTATTGAAGCAAAATTAGAAAAACATGTAGAAAAATGATGAATTTTAAGAATTTTGGTTTTTCAAATTATTAAAAACATTATTTTTTTTAGCAAAGCATGTAGATAATTAAAAAAGTAAAGTGGTTTTAAAAGCCCAAAAATTATTGAAGCAAAATTAGAAAAACATGTAGAAAAATGATGAATTTTAAGAATTTTGGTTTTTCAAATTATTAAAAACATTATTTTTTTAGCAAAGCATGTAGATAATTAAAAAAGTAAAGTGGTTTTAAAAGCCCAAAAATTATTGAAGCAAAATTAGAATAACATGTAGAAACAAGTTGTGAATTAAGATGTTCATTACATGAACATTTTGCTTCCTCTTTACGATAAGCAAAAAATTTGCTTTAAAGTGAATTTTTTCATTTTATTTAATTCTATTAATGCTAATAAAATATATTCTTTTTATACATCAACCGTTTCGTCTTGATGAAATGAAGATTTTTAGTTTGTTTTTAAGTCTAGATTAACATTTTATTATAAAGCAACATAATTTTTAAGAAGGAAATAAATTTCTAATAAAAGTGCGAATTTTTGGTTATAATTATGTTTAATTTTATAAATTCAAATAAAATATATACTTTATATATACCAATCGATCCGTTTTAATGCAACGGATAAGATTATTGAAAAAAATGAGTAAAATCTTATTGTACTGGAATATAATATTGATGAAAGAACTAAATTTTTGATAAAAAAAGGTAATTTTTTTGCTTTAATTGTCATTACCTCTATAAACTCTCATACAATTTATACTTTATATATACCAATCGATTCGTCTTGATGCAAAGAAGAAGATTTTATTGTATATTGACTTTAATATTCAATTAAAAAAAATTTTTTGAAAAATTTTTTTTTTTTGAATGAAGTAAAAAAAAATTTTTTTTTAATAGATTTTTTAATGTCCATCAATCCATTTCGAGATATTTTTATGATAAATATTCCTAGCAATTTTCAGCCGAATTCGTTGAAACCTCTTCGAGTTATCGTGTTCACAAAAAACGGGATCCACACACACACACACACACACACACACACACACACACACACACATACACACACACATACATACATCCGGACAATTGTTCAGGGTCTTCTATAACATAGTCCCATATAGATGAAAATTTGTTAAAAGGATTTTTAAAAATCTTGTAAATTAAACGACTACAAAGCTTCCTCACGAGGAAGCAAAAAATTATTAAACATAATTGAAATTTTGACAAAAATGTCTTTAGGTAAAAATTTTCAAAAACGAAAAAAAGCACTCCATAAGGAGTTTTAAAAAAGTAGAAAAAAGTAGCCTTGATGACAAAAAAAAGTAGGAAATAGTAGCCTCGATGACAAAAAAAAGAATTAAAAACTTTTTAAAAAATCGAATTTTCAAAGTATTTTAATTTAATAATTGATAAATAATTAAATTTGATAAGGAGTCATATTCTAATGTATTCACGTTTCTTAGTTCGAAGATTAATAATTAAATTTTTATTAGTTAATTTTAAAAAAAATACACACTTCAAATTTTTTAATAAAATTGAATTTTCGCAGTTTTTTTTTAAATTTTGAAAATTTTGAAAATTTTATAATTCTGTTATTTCAAGATGATTGAATTTTTATAGACAAATAATTGAAAAATTTTTAATGTAATTGGAATTTCTTTACATTCACTGAAAAAATTAAATTCTAATTTTAAGAAAAACTTCTTAAATATGCGCTAAGAATATTCTCCACTTAAATTAAGTGGGAAATATTCTTACAATAATAATGTTCTTCTTATTGTAAGAATATTTCCCACTTAACTTAAGTGGAGAATATTCTTGGCGCATATTTAAGAAGTTTTTCTTAAAATTAGAATTTAATTTTTTCAGTGTTCTATTAAAAATAATTTACTTCTTTTGAAGAATTTTATTTTTCTAAATAATCAAGGGAAGTTAGTCACTGTATAATTATAATTTTATATTTAAAAATTTATTTGCAATACATTCAATTATTTTCTTAAATAGTAAAACTTGGACAAAATTAAATTAATTTTAGGAATTTTATTAAAATTCATTGTAAAAGTTCAATTATTTCTATAAATAACAAAAAATCATTTATATTCACTACAAGAATTCAATTATTTTCAAAAAAATTTCTTAATTCAATAATTTGTATGTCTACAATTTTAATAAAATTTCCAAAAAGTATTCAATTATTTTCTAAAAAAAAGAAAATTCCATAGAAATTGAATTATTAAAAATAGAGTTTATCTAAATTTTTTTTAAAAAGTCCATTATTTGGAACTTTTTTTAAAAAAATCCTCGCAATAATCCAATTACTTTTATAAATAAGAAAACTCATTGCAGAAATGGAATTATGTTTAATACAATTTTAATCAAATTCGTCGAAAAATGCAATTATTTTTAAAAATTTGATTAAATTTTCTCTAAGGAATTCAATTATTTCAATTATTTTCATAAATAGCAAAATTTTTCCGATTTACATAAATTCTTTTGAATATTATTTTTGAATTCCTCACAAGAATTCAATATTATTTTCATAAATTTCTATAAAATTAAAAAAAACAATTCAATTATTTTCAAATGTAATAAAATTTTCCGGAGAAATTCAAATATGTTTAACATTTTTTTTGAAATTCTCCGAAATTTCAATTATCTTTACAAATAATTAAATTGTTCTCTACAATTGAATTATTTTCAACAGTTTTAATAAAATTCTACGCAAACATTTAATTATTTTCATTAAATATGCAATAACATTCTTTTGAATGATTCAATTACTTTTATAAATATAGTAAAATTCTTTGCAGAAATTCAATTAGTATCAATAAATTTTAATGAAATTGAATTAATAAAATTTTCAATTATAATTATATGAATAGACAAGATTTTTGTTGAAAAATTGAAAAAATTCTTTGTTTCTAATTGAATTATTTTCCAAATTGTAGATTAATGTTCGAAATGAAATAAAAAAAAATTTGATGTGAAAATAAAAGCGGGAAAAACGGGGAATTTAAAGGTGAAACGCAATTTATAATCAGTCACTATTGATAGAGTAAATGTCGGTAAAATTATTTCCTATTAACTTATTGGCGATCGTTTTTCATTAACGATTTTTATTTTTTAACACTGTTTTTAAATGGAAATGTGAAAACTAAAAATCTAAATTTGACTATTTGTTCAGAAAAGTGGCTTTTCGTAGCATTAGGCTCAAAAAAGTAGCCAAAAAGTAGCCTTGTATTAAAAAAAAAAGTAGCAAATAGTAGCTTTTAGTAGAAGAGTGCGAAGCCTGTTATCGGGTTCATTCGTCTGGAGGACACCTTAGCTTAGAATTCCAGCAGGATTTTCATGTATACGTACAATTTCGTTGAGTTTGTGTGTGTGAGGGTTGAGAAAAGAGAAGAGGGAGAAAAGGAAAGGAAAATGAAAAAGAGGCAAAGGGAATGAAAAGCATGAAAGCTCATCCGGGCGCAAGTTGACCGATGTTTGTTACTGACTCTCGCTCTCCTCTTTGGCCATACCACCCACTCGTCTCACACGTCTATTTATCCAGCAGCGGTATGATATTGCAACCCGGGGCACGCTTTCGCCATCCTCGTAAAATATATATATCTCTCTCTCTCTCTCTTGCAAACCTGACCACGCCCAAATCTAGCCTCCAACACCCTCAACCAGCAGCCAGTTCATTGGCCCGTTCAGATTTCGCGTCATCGCCGCTTGTTTCAGAGGGTGAGAATCGAGAGGTTTTCGCCTCGCAAGGAAGGGATGAGAGAGGAGGGAGAAAATAAAGGAGACACGTAAAAAGGAAGAAGCTGCTGCTTCTGCTGATGAGAAAGAGAAAGAGAGAGGAGGGAGGTTGCTTTTTTTCAAATGAAGGGAGGTTTTGCAAACGTTAAAGAGGGTGTTGAAATTTAGGAGGCTTCATTTGCCCTATTCTTCTTCTACTGTTGCAACTCAAACGAGAGCGAAAAGCACTTTTGACCGCAGCTTCTCTCTCTCTCTCTCTCTCTCCCACCCTCTATAGTTCAGCTTCTTGAAAATCTCCTCTCCGGATGTTGAAGCGAAACGTTCCTTGAATCAAAATAATTATTCTCAAGTGTATTGAAATTGATGTCTTTTCAAAATTACTGTCCGTTTATTAATATATTGAAAATTTATATATATGTATATACTCTGAAGAGATTGTTAAAAATTCTAATAGAAATAGAAATTAGTGCGATTAAATTAATCTCAATTTTAATGCAAGTAAAATCTTCAACTTCTTATTTTTTCATCTTTTTACACAAGAAAAGAAAAAATTGTTACTTCCCCTTTATAGTTTACCTAACAATTTTTTCTTATGCTTTTATATATTGAAACAAATTAATCATAAAATGCAAATTACCAATTTTCGCGCATAGAAGAGGAATTTCAGTCGTTAATTAATAGAAAAATAATTTTAGAATTGAAGAGAAGTAAAAAATGTATATATCCAAAAATTAAATTTGAAGACTAAAAAATAATCGCGTTTCGGTTGAAAATAAAAAAAAGAGAATTGTGAATATTTAGAGAAAATTAATTGCAGTAGAAAATTTTCGAGCAATTTTCACAATAGTTGAGAGAGTTTGAGAATAAAAATATACATACTTACAAATAATAAATCCGCAATTTGCCAAGATGATATTTAAATAAAGGCGCAATAAGTCTTTGATATATTACATTTTTGGCGTGTGCGGATGATGAATTTCGAGATGAGAGTTAAGACGAGAGTAAGAGAGTAGAAATCGGTTGGCTAAGAGTTAGGAGACTAGAACAAATAGTGGTTGTAGTCAACTTCAACTTGTGCGGTATTTTCTGCACCCTTGTGTGAGTATATATTCGTATATTCGTATATATTCGCAGGAACTCCCTCAAAATGACGTTTGTAAAGGCGAGAGGTTGAAGTGTGCACACGAGAGACAGAGAAAGAGTAGATGATCTTGTCTGAGAAGTAAGTATAATGGTGTGTAACCCATATTGACAGTGCAGTTTTCCAAAGTGTGTGTGTGTGTGTGGAATAAATGACATGTACTGAAACAAAGAACCGGATAATCACTATGCCTTTGATACTAAGCTTGACTTAAAAAAAAGGCTACTTAATACTTTGGAGAAATAAAAAGAAACTTGCATGCATACTATCAAATAATTATAAAAACAATATATTTTTATATTTAGAGTAAAAATATTATTATTATTATTATTATTATTATTATTATTATACTATAATAATCGAAAATTTGGTTAAATTCGTACTGTTTTAATTTGTTAGCTTTCTTAATAATTAAATTTTGAATAACATTATTCAAAAATTTTTTTTAATCACTTATTATAATTATAATTATAATTATAGATTATAGATTATAATAATCGACGTAATCTGTCCTCACCTGAATTTAGCGTTGTTTTATTACAATGTTTTGTTATGTAGTTTAAATTGATATGTGAAATAAAGGAAAGTCAACTTGTAAAAATGTGTAGTGTTTTAATTTGTTAACTTCCTTATAAATTAAATTTTGAATAATATTATTAAAACATTCCAGAAAATTAATTGAATTTTGGAAGACTTGCAGTTCAAATTTTTAAGAATTTTGACATTTTAAGCAAATAAAGAGCAATAAGTAGTTAAATATCTATTTTTACAAAAGTTATTAAAATTTGAAAAATTTAGTTTGGAAATTTTTAAAAAATTAGGTTTTTGAAAAATAGCGATTACAATTTTTTAAAGAAAAACGTACTTGAATTCACAATAATAATTTTAACAAACTGAAACAATTGAAAATTCAGTAAAATTTTATATTTTAACAAAATTTATTTTTCGCGCCTTAAGAATTGTCTATAAATATAATTATATTTTTCAAAATTATATCATTTTTGAATTTACAAAAATTATTCTATTTAAATAATTCACTTCTCGTAGTTGAATTCTGATAGGAATTGATTTAAGAAAAATTCAGTTATAATATTTTAAAAAATAATTAAATATTTAAACCGTTATAACAGGATGTTTAGGAATAAATTAAATTTTAAAAGGTTTTGGAATTAAATTCCTTGCAAATTTTAGGGAAGCAAAAGTAAAAATATTATAATTTTTATTTTAAAAAATTATTAATATAACATTATTTTTCTTTAAAAATTATTAAAGTTTTTCAATAATTTTATTTAAAAATTCTAAAAAAGTAATTGAATTTTGAGACGATTTACAGTTGCAAATTTTAGAAATAATTATATTTTATCAGGTTTTTCATTGAAATTATTTGAAATTTTTAATTCCTCGGGAATAATAAATATAAGTTTTAAAATTTTTGTTTAACAAAAAGTATTAAAGTTACAAATTATAACATTCTTAGCGAGAATTGAATTATTTTTGTCATTTTTGAAAATAATCTTGCCAGGAATTAAATTATTTTCTAAAGTTTTTATAAAATTCTTTCCAAGAATTCAATAATTTTTGAATTTAGCAAAATTCTTTCCAGGAATCCAATTATTTTCTAAAGTTTTTATAAAATTAATTGCGAGAATTGTATTATTTTTATAAATAATAAAATTCTTCATAGGAATTCAATTATTTTTTTTAAATAAATAAATTTTTTGATAGAAATTCTATTCGGTATTTTTGTAAATAACAAAATTCATCGCGGGAATTAAATTAATTTTATAAATATTAAAATTCTTTGCATGAATTCAATTATTAAATTCATTCAATTAATAAATTTCTTTTTAAATTGAATTATTTTTGAAAATGATGAAACCTTGGAAAAGAATTGAATAATTTTTTTAAATTTATAAAATTTTCGTTTTGAAATCATTTATCATTCAAAATAATAGAATTTTCGACGGAAATTCCATTATTAAATTGATTCAATTAATAGAATTCCTTGAAAAAAGTCTTTTATCTTAATTACACACAATAAAAATAGAGAAAATAAAATAAATAAAAATACCTTGAAAAGTCGAAATAATAAAAAATATTTTCAGTAAATTGCGTAAATTTACAATAATTAATAATTAGTAATAGAGAAAACGGTAAAATTTTAATTCTAGTGCATTATAATTTCTTAAAAAGTTAAATATAAATTTTATTAGCACTTTGAAAAGGAAAAAATTGTTAAAAATAAATAAAAACCGCATATAAAAACTGGAAAATTTTTGAGGTTATGAAACACTTAAATTCTGCATTTAATTTTCCAATCAGTTATAAACAATTTGCAAGTGAAAAATATTCAACATCCTTTAAAAAAATAACATTAACTGGATTTTGACAAATAATATTTTTACCCTTAATTAGAAATAAAAAAGTACAAAATTAAAAAAAAACTATTTTTAATGAAAAAAATACGTTTCCACATTCTATATTGTATCTATATGTTTATAGTCAGATAAAAAATATAAATCATATAAGCAATTTGATATATACATATTTGAATTATATTTTTTATGCAATAATAACGAAAATTAGTGGAAAAAAGGCAAAAATCTTGTTAAAATTATATACAAACCTGAGAAAATTACCAACTGTCATGAAAAGCCGGTACACCACATGGACACAAAAAAAGGTATAATTATCATTTTCTTGATTTATTACACTGATTTTTTTTCACTCACTATCACTTATTACTGTTTGTACTGCAATCTTTTTCATTTCTCACCATGAATGTGGTAAAATTAGTAAATTATTTCATTAAAAATAGACAAATTACCATTAAGACACAAATATTGCTTCTTGCGCGTTGAATTTTTTCACTTCTTTCGGGGGGAAGTTCGTTAAATGTTCAGCAAAAGTCACGTGATCATATTTTGAATAATTCATATCCGGTGTTTGAAAATTAAAAGTCTGTTCTAATTTGCATAGTAATTTGTCTAATTTATTTCTCTATATTAAACTTTATGATATTTAGTTGAAAGAATACGGAAAAGTATTGTTAGGTTTAATTAGTTTTTTTTATAATTAATTATACAGAAATAGAAGGAAATTGGAATAAAAAAAAGCAGTGCGCATGCGCTTTATTGTTAATTCCGCTCCGCTTGTCCAGAAGACAGCGACTATCGATAACTATTTCCGGTCATTGCAGTACTTTAGTTAGTAATTTTTCTACTAGGTGGCGGTGTAGGCAAAAGTCAGAATTTTTTTTTATGTACTGTTGGTGGTGTATCAATTGTTGTTAAATTGTTTGTTTACGTTCTTTACCTTTATAGTCGTTATTTACTATGTGAATAATAGTAAACATTTTTAAAAATCTAGATATTAAAAAATATTACTGAGAATTCTTTCGTCAATTTGAAATGAATTTTCTCATTCGTAAATAAATATTTTGCCGTAACAAGAAAAGTGAATTCTAACCTAAAAATGTCGGGAAAAACAATATTTGTCACTGTGGGAACAACAAAATTTGACAATTTAATAACAACTGTATCCGGTAATGATGTTTTGAAGGTAAATTTTGCAATTCAGTATAGAAAATATAGAAGATTAGACAGAATCAAAAGTAGTTTCGTATTTTATTATAGAAGAAGGCGAATTAAATTTTTAATCTCTTTTAGTAGAAGGGTAGATATGTTTCATGATTTTAAATAAATTGTGTTTGAATAAAAATTACTATAATTGTATTGGCACAATGAGGAATGTTTGTCAAATTTTAGGTTATGTTACCCAAATCGCTTCGATCGTTTCGGTTTCTCATTTAACGTTTATGCAAAAAGTACAACTTTAAATTTGTTTTCATAAAAATTCATTACTTTACTTTCTATCCAAACGAATTTAAACTTTAATTCGTCTTTTTCTTTTAAAATCCAAAATTACGACATTGGACTAAATTTTGTTTCGATTATTTGTAAAATTCTTTCTTTCATTTCTTTCTTTTGACTTCATTCTTTAATTGCTGTAAATGATTTAATTTAACCGAAAATTTGTCTCTTTGAATAAGAAAAAAAAAGAACATGTATTTTCTCTCCACTTTCTTCTGATTTAAAACAAAAATAGTTTAAAAGTAAAAAATGTGTCAACTTCTTTAAAATATAGAAAGAAAGTGTTACTACTATTTGCGTAAAATAAAAAGAAAAACCATTTTAGGTATTAAATAAAATGGGATATAATCGTTTAGTATTACAAATCGGTAACACTAGTTTGGATCCAGATTGTACGGCTCGCTGTGGATTCGAAAGTATCGAATCATTTCATTTATCACCGTCTCTTGAGAAATTTGTATCATCGGCTGATTTAATAATTAGTCACGCAGGAGCCGGAAGTTGTTTGGAGGCACTAGAAGCTAAAAAGCCATTAATTGTCGTCACAAATGAATTACTAATGGACAATCATCAATTGGAATTAGCTGAACAGCTATATAAAGATGGTTATTTATATTATTGCACCTGCAGCACTTTATTAAATACTCTTCAAACGTCAGATTTAGCAGAATTAAAACCATTCGTCTATATGAAAAGTAAACAAATTGCTGCCGAAATTGATAAATTTATGGGATTTGCTTGAATTTTAATAAATAAGTTTTAATAAATCAATTTTTCGCAAGAATTCAATTTTTTTCCTAAATAAACAAATTTTTCTTAAGAATTCATTTTGTTTCAAAAATAATAAAATAAAAATAAATAATAATAATAAATAAATTTCTTATAGAAATTAAATTACTTATTTTATTTATTGTTTTAAAGATAGGAAAAAATTGACCAGAATATTTAATTTTATCAAAATTTTCAATTAAAATTATTTTAAAAAACTCAATTATAAAAATAATAACAGAAATTCTTCACAAGAATTTAATTATTTTCCCAAATAATAAAATTTTTTATAAGAATTTAATTATTTTAAAAAATTAAATAAATTTCTTCTTAAAAATTCAATTATTTTCAAAATTTTTAATTAAAATTATTTAAAAAAACTCCATTATTAAAAAAATCAAAGAAACTGTACAATAAAGAATTTTAATACAATTTTCCAAAAATCTTCGCAAGAATTCAATTATATTCCCAAATAGAATTTTTCACGAGAATTGAATTTTCTGAAAAGAAATTAAATAAATGTCTTCTTGAAAATTTAATTATTTTCTAAAATTCTAATAAATAGTTGAAAAAAATCAATTTTATTTAAAAATTCTTTGCAGAAATTCAATTAATTTCAATACAATTTTAATATAAAATTTCATGAAAGAATTCAATTTTTTTATTGTTTAATAATATTTTTGAAAAAATTAATTATTTTCTAAAATTTTAAATAAATCCTTCGAAAAAATTCAATTATTTCTACAAATAGTAAAATTTTTTGCAAAATTCCTAATATTAAAAAAAAAATTCATAAAAGAATTCGATTCTTTTTCTTACTTTGTTAAAAAAAAAATTAAATATTTTAGAAAAAAATTTAGAATTAATGTTCTCAGCAGAATTAGAATAAAAATAAATATTTTCAATTGTAATCAGAGAACGTTCAGGGAAATACTGAATCTAATCTAGTTTTTTAAAAATTAAGCATTGAGTATTAAGTCTGAATAAAAGAAAATTTATTTCTTTTATAATTTTCTAATTTGCACAATAATAATAAAAAAATTAAGAACGTAACATTTGTCTTTAAAATAAATTTGAATTAAATAAAAATAAAATGATAAAGTATGAAATTAAAATAACCTGACGAATCATCATTAAATAAAATTCAGAAAAGAATTTCAATTGTTCGATTTTTTAATACTTTAATAGATATATTTCGATATTCAACATAATTTACAATAAAATGTAAGCGTCATACGCATTCTTCGATAGTTAAAAATTTGACGGATAGTTTAAGAGGTACTCACACGTCAATGTCTAGAAACAATTATTTTATCTATAATAATAATAATTTATACAAGATTTCTTTCTTTTTTCATATTTTTTTTAATTAGGGAGAAAATTGCGTGGACCTCTCACAATATTCAATTCGCGAACAAAATAACGTTCGTTGGGAATTTTTGTTTTTCTGCTTAGTAATAAACTGTACAATCATTTAAAAACTGAATTAGAAAAAATGGAGATAAACTTTCATTGTTTTGTTGAGTGCAATGTATGTAGAATTGGAGATAATCTCAAAGATCTTTTTTTCTTTATCAATGGCATTATGTAGAATATGTATATGTATATATAAATATTATATCATGTACAGTAACAGTTTAACTCTCAATATTAGTCCCTTTCTCTTTTTTTTATGACGACTCGTTCCCTTTTAGCAGATGAAATTAAGCTTTAATTTTTGTTTTCTTTTGTTTTATAATTCATGAAGATACACGAACATGGAGACGAAACTACTTAAATTAGCAGTAGAATTTTTTTTTCTTTTTTTAGAATATTCATTTGCCGACAAGACCAAGTCGGGTCATTTCTTTCAATAATGTGTTTCCCATTTGTGCTGGACTCCTTGTTACGATTACGCCTGCCTGTTGGATTAATTTGAATTTTTTATTAGCAAAAAAAAAGAGAGAGAAAGAAAATTTATTTATAGATATTCAATGTTTGTTTCTTTCTTTTGAGAGCTTTTACCTTTTCAAGTGCGTCAATTTTGTCTTGAGCTCCGCCTCTACCTCCGGAAATAATGGCACCTGCGTGACCCATTCGACGTCCAGGAGGCGCAGTAATTCCAGCAATGAATGATACAACTGGTTTTGCCTTTGGACCCTAAAACGAAAATTTTTTTTTCCCCAATTTATAATCATTTCTACGAATTTTTCCTTTTCAAAAGTTCAGTTAAGTCTTATTTTCAAAAATAAAAAAAAACAACTCAAAACTCATTATTCAACTAACCGAATTCTTCTCAATGAGATATTCCGCTGCTTTTTCCTCGGCGCTGCCTCCAATTTCTCCGATCATAATAATACCATCGCAGGCAGAATCATTTAGAAAAACTTCTAAACAATCGATAAAATCTGTACCGTTGAATGGATCGCCACCAATTCCAACACACAGCGTTTGTCCCAAACCGGTCTGTAAATTATAAAACCATTTTTTTAAACAGAAGAAACAAATATTAATATCTAGTAACAATAATAATAATAATGTGAAAATTTAATTAATTAATTAAATTAAAAATAAAATAAATAATTTAATTAAAAATTAATTAATTTGAAAACCGAGTGATAGAATCATTATAATATCAATAATAATAATAATAATTGCAGGGTTGCCACAAAAATTTTATTTTCATTTTCCCTGATTTCCAGACAACAATTTTGACATATTTTCCTGACAGTAAAGAGAAATCTGATTCACTCTAAAACATATTAGATACTCAAAAAAATGTTCTATTGTATTTATTTACAAATTTCTTTAAAAGTAAAATTATACGAAAATAAACAATAATTTCTTTTTTTAATACATTTAATCTTTAATTATTCTTTCAAAGAAATTCAGATATTCAAAAACATTAAATTCAAACCTTTTTTTAAATTTAACAACTTGAATATAATTTTTTTCCCTTTTTTACAATTATTATCATTATTTCAATTCAATTATTAATTTATAAAATGTTTAACTAACATTTAAAAAAATTGTGAAAATTTAACTAAAAGTCAATAATATTTCATAATTTAAAAAAAAGGTATTTAAAAATTTTCAACTTTAGTTGCTTACAATTTAAATTTGCAAAAATTTCGATTATTTAGGAATACTTCAACTAAATATATATTAGAAAACAAAAAATTGAAATAATTTCAAAAGAAATTCGATGAATTTTTGCAAAAACAAAAAAGAAGATAATTTTTTCAAAAATAAAAAGAAGATAATTTTACAGAATTTTTACACAGATAAAAGTATAAAAAAACCAAGTTTTTCAAAGATTTGAGTTAAAACCTCTTGAAAATTCAATTATTTCTTAAAATTCACGCTGTAATGCTTTTAATATTCAATTATTTGAAATTTTAACTGAAATTCAGTTTTAAATCAATTTTTATTAAAAAAATTCTATGAAAATTCAATTATTTAAATACAAAAATAAATAATTCATTGTATAATAGAATATTTCTTAAAAATTGAATTCTTATAAAGAATATTATTAAACAAATATTTAAATAATTGAATTCTTTAGATTAATTTTAATGAAACTTTTAAGAATTATTATATTTTTAGACGAATTCGATTAAAATTGTATATTAAAAATAAATAAACTTCTTGTCAAGAATTTTATTATTATTTATAAAAATAATTGAATCCCTGTAAAAAAATTATTACTAATGAAAATGATTAAATTATTACCAAGAAATTTATTTAAAAAAATTGAATGAAAGTAACAGTTTTATTATTTTAAAAAGAAAATTAAACTTTCTGTGGGGTTATAAAATTTTTTCTTTTTAAATAGTCATTGAATTGAAATAAATTTTTAAAAATAACTAAATTTTTGCGAAGTATTTAGATATTTATCAAGATAATTGAATTCCTTCGATGAATTGTCTACAATTTTTTGAAATAATTCAAGATTCAACTAATTTTAACAGAATTGAAATTATAATGTTTCAATTTAATAATTGTAAATAATTGGATTCCTGTGAAATTTTTATTATTTATGAAAATAATTAAATTGTTTCCGTAGAATTTTATTAAAATTTGTTTCAAGTATTTGAGTTTTTATTTAAGAAAATTTAATTAAATTGAAATTTTTGAACGTAATTGAATTTTGAAGAAGTATTTGATTATTTATAAAGATAATTAAAATTTTTACGAGAGTTTTTTAAAAAAATTTTTTAACATAATTGAATTTTTGTGAAGAATTTTATTACATTTTAAAATAATTGAATTTCTGCAATCATTTGTAATTTCTCCAAAATTCAATTATTTTGACTGTTTTTCATAAAAATTCTTCTAAAAATCCAGTATTTTTAATAACTAATTAAATATATATATTGAAAAAAATAATTTCAGAAGGATTTGAATTATTACAATTTTTTAAAAATCTAAGAACTAAAAATTTAAAATTCAAAATTTACATTTTCTAAAATTTCAAATTAAATTCATTCAAAATTTAAATTTTAGAAAATTTCTGATGAAATTTTCAAATTAAATTTATTCAAAATGAAAATTTTAGAAAATTTCTAACGAAATTTTCAAATTAAATTTATTCAAATTGAATTAATTCAAACTTGACATTTCAGAAAATTGCAAATGAAATTAATTCAAAATTGTAATTTTCTAAAATGCCAAAGTATAAAAATCGTAAACGCAACTCTTTCCGAACTCAATTCATTTTAAAATATTTAAGTAAAATTATTCATTAAAAACATTCTAAGCAGTAATTTTAAAATTGCTCTTTAAGAATTAAGTCTATTCAAAAAGAAGTTTTTGTCAGAAATACAGAAAAAAATTGAATCTCCCGTATTAGAATCCGTGGTAATTTCGTAACTTATGATGCAAACTAAAAAAACACAAAAAAATTCCAGAAGTTTCTTAAGAATTCTAAAAATTATTTATTTTTAATAAAAAAAAAATCTCTTCCATTTTTCTGCATTCCCTGATTAAAAATTCAATACTAATAATATTTAATATTTAACATTAATCTAATATAAACTATTAACATTTCAGTACAATAAAAATTAAATAGTTTCGACTTTTCTTTTATATTTAAAAAAAGAAATTTGTTTATTTTTCCTACTAAAACCAAACAATTTTTTTTTCCTTCTAACAAATAAAACTTACGAGTGTTGTTTGGTTCACGGCTTCGTAAGTCAGCGTTCCTGACCTAGAGACAATTCCAATTTTTCCCTTTTGATGGATATGTCCTGGCATAATTCCAATTTTACACTGTAAAATTTAAATTTTTAACGATTAATATATTTTGTTAATTTTTGAGGTTGAACAAAAAAAATTGTAAAAATAGATTTTGATTGGGAATATAATAAAAACCTGTTCGGGAGCAATAATTCCTGGACAATTGGGACCAATTAGACGCGATTTACTTTGTTCGAGAAGACGTCTTTTAACTTTCACCATGTCATGTTGGGGAATACCCTCAGTGATGCAAACAACTAAAGGCATTTCGGCTTCTAGTGCCTCCATTATTGCTGCCGCTGCACCAGGTGGAGGGACATAGATTACCGTAGCTGTAGCTCCCGTTTGTTCTTTTGCCTGCAAAGCGAAAATTCCTTTTTTTTAATTTCAATTATTATTTAAAGTATTTTTTTTAATATTCCAACTACATCTCAAATATATATTTTTTTAATTAAAATTATTCTTTACCAAAATAGTTCGAAAGAATTTTTAGTTCTTCATCAACATCTTCTTTCAAAATTCTCCAAACAATTGTTATGAATTTAATTAATTTCCAAATTAAATATTCTTTAAATTTAAATTATTTTTCAAGAAAATATTTTTTCACATTCAATTTATTTCTCAACAAAAATGTTTCTCTTAATTCAAGTTACTTTTCGACAAAATAATGTTTTAAATTCAAATTATTTTCCAATAAAATCTGTTCTTTTTAAATTCAAACTATAATTCAAGAAAGTATTTTAAAAAATTAAAACTATTTCTCAATAAAATGTTTCTTTAAATTAAAACTATTTTTGACAAAATAATTCTACCAATTTTTAGTTTTCACCAAAATATATTTCTTTTTTAAATTCAAACTATTTATCAAAAAAAAAAGCTTTTAAATTCTAAATTCAATTTATTTTTCAGCAAAACTATTTTTTAAATTCAGATTAAGTTTTCAGATAAAATATTTTGAAAAATTAAAAATACTCAAAAACAACCAAAGTTGCTAATTGATTATTTTTTTTACGTGACTATGTTTTTGTTTAAATACAGACTAAAAACTAGAGAAAATCAATTTTAAAACTATCTCAGCTATTACTGAATTTAATTACAGTGAAAAATTTCTTTAATCTTCCAAAATTAGTAGAGAAAGAAAAGTTAAAAGAAAATATTATTTAAAATTGAAAAAATAAAAAAAATAGTAACGATTTGACGAATAAAGGAGAAAAGAAAATAAAAATTTCCCCAACTAAAGTGGATATTTTTCTACAAATTCCAAAAGTATAATTTAAATTAAAAATCATTTCCTGAGCCGTATATATTGTTTCTTATCTACATCCAGTGTGCCGATAATTATCTACAACAAATAGAAATTGAAAAAAAATATTTAATCCTAAACTTTGAGCCTGGCTTCAAGAAGAAAATTATCTCGAGAGAATTAAAAATTAAAAAGAATACAATTTTATTTATAAGCTTGAATTTATAAAATGAAAGGAAAAAAAACACGATAACTTTTGTTGATGCATAATTCTTCATCTATCAAATGAGTGCATAAAGGTCAGCGCGATTAAATCATTCATTTCTCGTTTTATATTTTCTGCACAAGTGCAACAAACTAATTCGATTACAAAAAGAAAAAAAAACATAAAATTCGATATAAGCAGAAAATTAGTTACTAAAATTTACCAACAATAAATTTCGAATGTTTTGCTGCCTGCTGAGAACGATTATTGTAAAATTTTTGGAAAAATTTAATTGTTTTCTAAATTTTTATCCTTAAAAATACAATTGAGTTTAAAAGTCGGTTTTAAAAATAAACAAATCAAATTATTTGGTGAAATTTAATCTCAAATTCTTCACAGAAATTAAGAAAATAAATTATAATAATTTTTCAGAGTAAAACTTTGAATGTTATTACAGTTTTAGAACAAATCAACGATTTCAATAAAATAAATTAATAAATTCAATAAAATACTTGATTTCTTTCAAATACCGTCTAAATTTTTATACTAAAAAACATAAAATCGTAATTGAAAGTAGTTTTTGAAAGTAAAAAATAGAAAATTATTTCATAAAATTCAATTTAAACTCTTCACAGAATTAAAGAAAAAAAAATTTTTCAAAGTAAAAATTTAAATGATATTAAAGTTTTACAAAAATTACAATTTTCAACGATTTAAATTTAATAATCTTTTGAAATTTAGTTATTTCTAAAAAATCGTACCATAACGCTATTAATATTCAATTCTTATCTAAAATTTCAACTCAAAATTCATTTTGAAATCCATTTTTCTTTTTAAATAATTGAATTTCTGAGAACGATTTTATTATTTATGATAAAATAATTTAAGTTTCGTGAAGAATTTTATTTAATTTGTTTCAAATAATTTAATTCTCTTGAAAAATTTTATTGGGGAAAATAATTGAATAATTCTGAAAAATAAAAGAAAAAATTTAAGAATTTGATCAATTTAATAAAAAAAAATAAATAATTTTCTGAGAAGAATTTTATTATTTTTGAAAATAATTGAATTCTTGCAAAGAATTTTATTTAATTCTTTTTAAATAATTGAATTCTCGTGGAAAATTTTATTATTTGGAAAAAATAATTTAATTCTTGTGAAGAATTTTTCAAAATTGTATTTAAATTCTTTATTGAACAATTTCTTCCTTTTTTTTAATAATGGAGTTTCATTAATAATTTTAATTAGAAATTTTTAAAATAATTGAATTCTTTCATGAAATTTTATATTAAAATTGTATTGAAATTAATTGAATTTTTATGTTTTTAAAGAAAATTGAATTTTTTTCAAAAGTTTCTCAGAATTTTGGAAAATAATTAAATTTTCAAGAAGTCATTTATTTAATTTCTTTTTAGATAATTGAATTTTCGTAAAAATTCTATTATCTGGGAAAATAATTTAAATCTTGTGAAGAATTTGAAAAAATCGTAAATTATTTCTTTACTGAATTTCCGAGAAGAATATATTTTATTATTTTTGAAAATAATTTACATTTTTGTGAAGAACATTATTTCTCTTTAAAGAATTGAATTCACGTGAAAAATTTTTTATTATTTGGGGAAATAACTGAAATCTCGTAAAGAATTTTAAAAAAATCGTAAATTATTTCTTTACTGAATTTCGCAGAAGAATTTATTTTATTATTTTAGAAAATAATTTACTTTTTGTGAAGAATATTATTTATTTCTCTTTAAATAATTGAATTCACGCGTGAAAAATTTCATTATTTGGGAAAATAATTGAATTCTTGTGAAGAATTTAATTTAAATTTTTCTAAAAGTAGTTAATTGAGCACTTTTTTTATTTATTCAAAAATAATTCTAATCTTGACTAGAATTTGATTGGAATTTTTATAAATATTTTAATTTTCCTCGAAAATGTTGTTGCTTGAGAAAATAATTGAATTCCTGCGGTGGAATTTTATAAAAAAAAATGCTTTTAAATTAATTTTTTTTCCGGAAAAAGTTTAGAAAATATTTTAAATAATTGAGTTTGTGTGAAAATTTTATTGTTTTTGCATAATTTTTGCTAAAAAATTTACGAAGATAAAAAAAAATTTTACGAAGAATTTTAAAAACGCTTTTGAGAATAATTGAATCGTTTCAAAGAATTTTAGTACAATTTTTACAATTTTTTGTACTTTCGTGTTTACGAAATTCCCTTTTTTTCTTTCGCTAAATTTGTAAAATTAGTGAATAGAGTAAAAATTAAAAACTTTGATTTGAAAATTCAAAGTCTAATTAAAATTAAAGATAAAAATAAAAACATTAACGAAAGTCGAAATAAAAAGAAGCGAAAAACTTACGTCTTTGACAGATTTGAAAACAGGTTTTCCAAGATGTTCGGTGCCTGGTTTTTTTGGATTAACACCGCCGACAATTTTTGTGCCATAATCAATAGCTTGTTGACAGTGAAATGTTCCTTGTTTACCGGTAAATCCTTGGCAAATGACTTTTGTATTAGAATCTATTACCAGATTTTTTCTTGTGTCCGTATAATTAAATCTTACTTGAGTGCGTAAGAGGCTACTGCGACTTCCAACTGCAAAAATTAATTAATAAAAATCGTAAAAGGAAAAAAAAATACACTACAAGCAACTACTTAATATTCTTTAATCAAAAAAAAAACAGGAAATGAAACGAGATTCAATATTTTTTTTTTAAAGAAAAATCTTTTTTTATTATTAAAAGAAGAAATATTATTCCAAATATCATGTTTCTAATATTCTAACGTATTAACAGATGCAATAAAAACAAAGTATAACAAAGCTAACACCGCACAAGAATTTTATTTTTAGCCAATTCTAATTCAGCCCAGAATTCGAGATCAAGGTCTCCGATTGATCATCAAGGAACGAGGTCATGAACAATACAATAATTATAAAAAAACAAGTCTTGCAAATTTTTCTCTCACTCGATAAAATGAAATATTTACGTAAATTTAAATATTTTTTTTTTCGAATTTTTAGTTTGCAATTATTTTTTGAAATTGAGGTTAGAATTCCCGAAATAAAATATACATAAGATCCAACAATTGGAATTAAACAATAAAAGTTAAGTTTCAATTGAAAATGTTTTTAAAAAAAACAGGAAGAATGTGTCAATTACATAATAAAATGTTAATTTGAAAGAACAACGGACAAATGACCTGATTATTATTGACAAATTGGATTTAATGGATTGAGAGGAAATTATATTTATTTAGATATTTTTTTTCTCGTTTATTCAAAGAGGAAGGGAAGATAATGACCTTTGTAACGAATTATATATGTGAAGTCTATAATAATGTTTGTGAATCACTGGATACATTGTCGGTATATTGAACTTACCTGCAATTTTTGAAAATGCTCTAGTTGCCACAGCCATTTTTTTTGCTAATTAATTCTTTATTTGTCTTTTCTAACTTTTTCCTCACTTCGGCAAATAACTACTATACTAGAATTCTATTAATTATTGGTTCTATAATCACCATTAAATTCCTATCTAATGTGAGCTAAAGAGAAAAACAGATTGTGAAAGATAAAGTTGCAAGTCGCAGCCACTTCTCGAACGTTGCTGCGCTGCGCGGTGATAATCACTTTGACCACGAACTTATCAACTATGAGAAAGTGAAAATTGGCTTTTTTACCGTCAACGATAAATGATAAAAGAACGAATTCTTTTTTTTCGTTACAGCTCTCAATTCTTTCTTTTTATATTTGTTTATAATTATAAATAGAATTTTGTATTTTCTTTTGCAGAAATTCGACGAACTACGAATTATTGAAAAAAAGGACTAGTTAAGACTTTTTGGCGGGAATTTCAAATCGAATGTTATTTTTTGCTTGATTTGTTTATGTTTATTTATTACTTATTAGTTAAAAATGACTTAATTACTTATTAGTTTAAAATCGTGCATTCGAAACATTAAAAATTAGATATTTCTGTCAGAGAATGAATAATATAAAAAATTTATATTTAACAGGAAGAGGGAACTCTGTTGGTAAAGTCGGTGAATAATTACGTGAGCGCTGATTGTCATCCGGTTTGGTTCGCTTTCCTGCGCGGGGCGTCCATCTTTCCTTTTGCAAATTGCCTTTTGAACGTGTCGGTTCTCTTGTCGAGCTAAGGCCAATTTTTGGCGACTACACGTTTATTCGCAATAAAATTTAATCAAAAAAACAATGTCGACAAAAGCTGAGCTTGCCTGTGTTTATTCTGCCCTAATTTTGGCTGACGACGATGTCGCCGTGACGGTAAGTTTGCAACAAACAATTTCAACCTAACCTCAAAAATGTATTTGCGTATATCTAATTATTTCATCAGTTTGAGTTAATATTTCGTAATTAATTTACTTGTTTGTGAGTTCTATTCATTTTGAAAGTCGATTTTGTTTGATTACTAGATTTTTATAAATAAAGTATTCCCCCCCCCACGTGGTTTGAAAAGAACACTTTCTAACCTCACTTTTTACGAAATGTTCGGTTTCAACTTTGAAAAGATCGCACTTTTTACGAAAAGTTCTGAAAAGAAAATGAGATTTTTTTCTTGAAATTTTAAAAATACATTTTTGATGGTTCTTTTCTGTAGGGTGAGAAGATACAGACAATCTTGAAATCTGCTGGTGTCGACATTGAACCCTATTGGCCAGGACTCTTCGCCAAGGCCCTGGAAGGAGTCAACGTCAAGGAACTGATCACAAAGATTGGCTCCGGCGTTGGAGCAGCACCCGCCGCCGGTGGTGGTAAGTTTGAAAAAAAAATATTAAAATTTTTATTTATAAATAATTTCAAAAATCACAATTTTCTTTTCCACCTTTTTTTATCCCTTGAACTTTAAATATAAAAAATCTCCCAAAAATCATGAATATTCTACTTATTTTTCTATTTCTTTTCTTTTTAGTTCATTTTAATAAAAATTAACAAATATTGCCATTTTTTGCAAAAAAATTTAATACTTTTATAAATAAATAAAATTTTTCACAGAAAATCAATTATTTGAAATATAATTTTCAAAAAATTTTTTAAAAGAAATGAATTGTTTAAAAAAATTGTTTTTTATAAATTCTACAAAAGAAATTAGTTTTTATAATTTTCAGAAAATTAGTTTTTACAAAAATTCATTTAATATTTCACACAATTGTAATTATTTTCCTTAAAATAATTTAATTATTTTCAAAAGTTTTAACAAAAAAAATTAGACAAAAAATGTTTTTGTAAAGTTCTTTGCAATTTAATTAAATATAACAAAATTTTAATAGAATTCTATTATTTTCCTATAAAAATAATGAAAAATTCAATTGTAAAAATTATTATGTTTTCGAAAATTGCAATAATTCTTCAAAATGGTTTTAAAATTCTTTGAAAGAATTAAATTATTTTTTTAAATTATTTTAATAACATTTTTCACAGAAAATCAATTATTTGAAATATAATTTTCATAAAATTTTTTTAAAGAAATGAATTGTTTAAAAAATTGTTTTTTTTTTAAATTCTACAAAAGAAATTAGTTTTTATAAAAATTCATCAATTGTAAATAATTCTTGCGGAAGAAGAAATATTTAAACATTAACAAAAATTATTCAAGTTTTGAATAATTTAATTTAGAAATTCTGAAAAAAAAAACTAGTCTTGAAAAATTTTAATTGAATTTTAAATTAATTAAATTAATTGTAATTAAATTTTCATAGAAATTAAAAATACATAGGTTTTTAATAAAAAATTTCCCTTGAAAATTTTGTCAAAATTTAATTGCAATTAATTTTATTTTTTCTCTTTTTATAAAATTCGTTTGTTTGTTTGTTTGTTTGTTTGTTTGTTTGTTTGTTTGTTTTTTTTAAGAATTTTAATTAAACATTTAATTATTTATCTGTTGAAATTAACTGTAAATTTTACTAATTTTTTTTTTCTGAAATTTACTTTGTATTTAATAAAATTTGAAAAAATTTGAAAACACAATTGGCGAAAACTTTTATTTGTAATTTGGAAAAATTGAAGTCTTTGGAAAAAATTAAAAAAAAGAAAAGAAAAGTCGAACAAAAAAAATCTGTTTTCTAAAAATTGGAATTAAAAAAGAGAAAAAAGTAAATTATCTTAAAAAGAAACTTTATACGCAGAATACAATAATTTTATACTCAATTTATTAAATCGGTTTTTTTCAAACTTAATCTCGGTTTTTAAAATTCAAATTTTCTTTTTTGTCTAAAATTACAATCACTGTGATCCTTGCAATTTTCCTCCAATCATCCTCCGAAACTAGTTTTTTGTGACTAGTTCGGACAGCGAGAGAGGAAATATCAAGTATTGATCATTTTAGCCTTATGGGTTTAATCGATAACTATAGATTGAGTCCTCGGCTTTTTTGAACAACAAATTCAATTGCAAAGCATTTTTTTTTTGTTTTTTAAATTTCCAAATCTTGATTTTTCTATTGTTTTAATTCTCAAGTCTTTTTTTGTTTTAATTTCCAAATCTTTTCTTTTTTTCTATTTTTTTAATTCCTAAATCTTTTTTTTTGTTTGTTTTAATTCGTAAGGTTTTAATTTACGGAAAAGATTTTAGCATTGAAAAACAAATAAGTTTTCTAATGAAGTTTCTGATTTTTAATGCAAAAACGCGGTTGTATTTTCTTTCCGTAAATTAATTCCCTACAATTTCCAAATCTTTTTTCTATTGTTTTAATTCTCAAGTCTTTTTTTGTTTTAATTTCCAAATCTTTTCTTTTTTTAATTCCTCTGAATTCTCAGGTTTTTTTTTGTAATTTTGTTTCTATAAAAAATTTGAATAGAAATTTAACATTGAATAGTAAATAAAACAAAATTTAAAATTGAAAGAAAGTTACAATGTGGATTTTATTTTGAAAAAAAAATAGCGGCCGCTGCTGCTGCTCCTGCAGGTGGCGATGCAGCTCCTGCCAAGGAGGAGAAGAAGAAGGAAGAACCAGAAGAAGAATCCGACGATGACATGGGCTTTGGTACGAATAACAAGATAATTTTTTCTTTATTCAAAAAAAAATTTAATTCATTCCACGATGAAAAGAATAAATTCCATGATTACTTTAACATGTATTAGCTACTGAATTCAAATATGAAATTTGAAGACAATATTCAAAAATGAGAATTTATATTACTAAGAACACATTTTTTTTGGTTTAAAATTATATTCTTGTATTGATAAAAAATTGTTTTCTGTTTCAGGTCTCTTTGATTAAAAGTCGATGAGTCGTCACCCAAAAATTTTCGACCGTACTTCACTGTACACTGAAATTTTAATAAAAACGAAAAAAAATTGAAACTTTAAACAAATTTGATTTTTGAATTTCTCGCTATTTTTTTGAGGTAAGAGTTTTTTTTCCCTCCAAAGAGACGAAATTAGGAAAATGTTTTGGGAATTTTATCGAAAGTGGGGGAAAAGAATCAAATTTCGGGAATTACTATAAGAATTTGGTTTTTTAGTTTCGAAAGGTATTTTTGAAAAATTATTCTCTTTTTTAACTTTCTTTCCGCCGCAGAAACTTTTCTTAATCGTAATGAATTTTAAGACCTCAATTTTTTATTTTAGAACTTTTGAGAAATCATTTATCATTAAAATTCTTCAAAAATTGGAGTATTTTCTTATTATTTTTCAAAAACTTAATTATTTTGAAATTATTTTTCTAATTTACTATAAGATTAGATTATTTTTTAATAAGATTTTACCAAATTTGAAATTTTTTCGACATTTTTTTAATTGTATGCAATTGTAACGCAATTCTCCTTCAAAAGTTATTTAGAAATATTTTTAAAAAGTTAATTTTACGAATTTCTTTATTAAATTTTTTGAAAATATTCTACCGTAATATTAAAAAAAAGACACAAAAAAAAAATTTTCCATTTAAATAATTGAATTTTCGAAGAAATTTTGAAAAATAATATCAAGATAATTTATTTAGAGATGAAGTTCATTTAAAAATTGTTTAAAAAATTAATTTTCGGAAGGATTCTAGTTTTAAATTTCAGAAGTGGAAATTTTTAAAATTTTATTTCTTGTGAAAAAAATAAATAAGAATGTTTTGATTAATTAAATTTAAAAATCAGGGAAGTAGGAAATAACATTTTTGCCTTCAACACTAAATTAAATAAACGACTTTTTTTAGGCTTTTTTCTATTCAGCAGCCGTGAAAATAAAAGAACAAAAATGAAATACAATTTTGCAAAACATATTTTGGAAGTTATTAGAATTTTTTATTAGACACGTTTTCATATAATTTTTTTTTGTACTTGTCTATAATATACGCTAAAAGATACACTTTTAATAATCAAATGAAACAGTTGAAAAAAATAGTTTTTTTTTCATTATTTTTTAATAATAATATGTGCGGCAAGGATCAAAGCCTTACAAAAATGATGGTGTGCATGCGCATCATAAAATTTTACAGTTTGTTTTTTTTTTCTTTTCTTTTTTTTGTGATATAATATTCTCTGTAGATAAAAATATGCATTCGCTAAAATCCTGTCGTAAGCATTTTTCAAACGTACAGCTAATATTTATATATATATTGAATTATTGGAAAATAATTGACAAAATTTGCAATTTTTCTGGATCGGTTAAATCATTCTGTTTGTGCGCATTTTTTTGTGTATTTTATATTGAAATTATTAATTTATTGAGAGATACTAATAAATTTAGTGGTAAATTAAATATTGATAATAAATTTAATATTCAATTAAATATTGATATAAAATGTAATTTACAATTAAATATTGATAATAAAATTAATATTCAATTAAATATTCATAATAAAAAATTTAATATTCAATTAAATATTCATAATAAATTTAGTATTAAATTAAATATTGATAAAAATTAAACAGTAAATATTAAAATTAATTATTAATACTGACTTTCAAAGGAAGAGTTTCTTTCATTAAAAAAAGTCTTCAGTTACTCGACAACTTTTAAAATTGAGGAAAAATATTTTTAAAAACCAAGAACTTTAAAATTATTTGAGACTTAAATACAATATCGATAATTAAATTACAATTTTTGTAATAAAAAAAATATTACAACAAAATTTGTATATTAGGGAATTTTCCGCACCCGATAAAACATTGATTTAAAGAAAAAAAATAATTTGGTCGAATATCAGAAAATAATTCCCGATAGTAAAAATACCATAATTTGGGGCAAATTTCATTTTAAAAAAAAAATCCAAAGGAAATAATTTATCGACCAACAAAAAATAATTCTTGACAGTTAAAATTTAGTATTTTTTCGGCAAATTTAATTGTCACGAAAAAAAAACCAATAGGAATTTATTTTGAAAAATGAAAAAAATAATTCTTGACCTTTCCAATAGGAATTTATTTTGAAAAATGAAAAAATAGAAAACAAAATACTTAAAAAGTGATTAAGAAATTATAAGAAAAAAGAAAAGTAAAAATTGAAAAATAAATTTGCTTTCGCATTGGAAGTAGAAAAATTTTTGGAAGGAATTTATTTTTTAAAAAAAAGGAAAAAATGGAATAGAAAAATAGAAAAGATTTGAAAAAATTACCAAAAATGGAAGTAGAGAAAAAATTTGAAAAATGAATTTGTTTTCGGATCGGAAGTAGAAAAGGAATTTTTTTTGTACGCATTTGAAGGCTGCACTTTTTTCTTTTGCTTACGACTTTAATGGACAAATAAAGCCCTGGCCCACGCAACCGTTTCTAATCAGAAAATCTAAAAACCTCTCAAGTCTATAGACCATTTCTCTCAATTTTTTTTTTCTGTACACAATTTCATTATTTTTTTTCCTTTTTTTATTATACACTAAAATTTTTTTTCTCTGTCAACATTTTTTTATATATAATTATATATATTTATAGTATATATTATATAGAATAAATCCGTCTCATAAAAAAGCAATTTTTTTTTATTTTCTCATATATTTAAAATTCTCTCTCTCTCTCTCTCTCCCTCTCTGTATATATAGGAAAATAACTTTGAATAAAAAAATATATCTCGAGCGTTGTGACTCTTGAGGCTTTCAGGTTTCGATTTAGAATAAGCTCGATGGACAAAAATTAGACGATCTTGTTGAATCGTGATTTTTTTTTTCTTTTGATCGATTTGATTGAAAAATTGGAATGAAGAAAAATAATTGCAAATGAAAAGTTGTACTGATTTAGACCCTGATGGTTATTTTCTGTTTTTTTTTTGTTTTCTTATTCGGGAAGTTCGACAGAATTTTCAGGTTCCGTTAGTGATATCCATTGGGCTGAGGCTCCGGTTCCAGATAGAACGCGACGGAATAATTCACGATGACATTTCTCGGATACTTCGCATTTTGCCAGAAGTTGACCAGCTGAGCGCAATACGGAAAATTGTAATCGCGCTGTGGACAATGCTTCGCTGCTGATGTCAAAATTGAGAATTTCACTCCAGGCGGGACTTGAACCCTCTCTGCGGACGCCAGTTTTTTTCTTCTTCACGCTCTTGTCGTCCCGTATGACTGTCACCTGTTTGCGCAATAATAATTCATTGTTGTAATTTGAATATTGACTGAAATTTTAATTTTAATTTTGATTTTACTTTATTTTCTTTATTTAAACTCTATTTTATTTATTAAAAATTTATTTTATTTATTTAAACTTTATTTTATTAATTAAAACCTTATTTTATTTATTTAAACATTATTTTATTTATTTATTCAAATTTCCATTTTGTTTATTTATTTATTTTACATTTTAAAATGTAAAGTAAGTTAATTTTTTATTTTGTTTTTTTAGGTTCCATTCTTCAGAGTGTTTACAGGCCTCGGATAACTTTTTGGAGACTTTTTGAAATTTTTCCGACCACTTTCAAAAAAAAAAGAAGACTTTTCTCGATTTATTTTCAAAAAATACCGAGACTTTTTCGACAATTCTTCAAAATATTGCAAAGAAAATGCCACATAATGGGAAAAAGTGGAACTTGATTCCATTTTTATAGTGTAAAGAATAATCAGTGAGGCAAATTTTTGGTAAATTATATTATTCTTTCAACAGATTTTTTAGATAATTACTTTTTTTGTAATTCATCACTTAAAAACTTTTAAATAATTGGAATTTTGTAAAATATTATTCGAAATAATTGATTTTCCTAAAAGTTTTTCATTAAAATGTTGCAAATTAAATTTTAGAGAATTTTAATTTATAAATTTGAAAAAAAAGAAATAAACGAAAAATTTGAAAGAGTCAATTAGTCGAAAATTAGCCTAATTTATTTGTTAATTTATTCAAAATAAACAGACGGAGAATTATTAATATTGGGGATACTTTTTAATTGTTTTTTCAAATTTGTCATTAAAATTCTCAAGGAAATAATTATTGCTAAAATTTGAATGAAAAAAAAGTCAAATATTTCCAGTAAAATTTTATTTCAATTGTAAAATACTTTTTAAAAAAGTAATTGATTTTATTAAAAAAGAATTTCTAAATAGAAGCGTTGAAAATTGAATTTTGAAGAATTTTAATTGAAAATTAGGAAAAAAAATTGATTTTAGAGAACAAAAATTTTAATGAATCGCAAAAATACTTATATGGAAATTTTAATGAAAAAATTATTGAAAATAAGCTTCAAAAAAATTATTTATTTAATATTATTCAAAATTAACGGGCAATTTGATGTTGTAAAAAATTTACTTTTTAGAGTAATTATTAAAGTTTTGAAGAAACAATACTTTTTAAATTTTGAATTAAAATTCTTTAAACAAATTAATTACTCTTTTAAATTGTCAAAAAAAATTATTTTAAGAAATTCAATTATTTTCTAAAAACATCATTAGAATATTTTTAGAAAAAACTAATTTTAAAAGTTTTTATCTCGATTCTTAATACTCTTTTGAAATTCAATTATTTTCAATTAAATATTTCCAAAAAATTTCAATTATTTATTTAAAAAACAATTAAATTTTTAATTGTTAAAAAATCTCCTGAATTATTACAATTTTGGAGCAATTATTTTAAAAATTTTTCAATCGAAAATTCGCTAAAACAATTAATTACTTTTTTAATTTGTCCAAAAATTATTTCAAAAGAATTCAATTATTTGCGAAAATTTACATTACAATATTTTTTAGGAATCAGAATTTGTTTTCTATTTTTTTTAAATTCAATTATCTCAAAAAAAAGTAAATAAAAATTTCTTTAAAATCTCTTTTGAAGATTTATCATTAAAAGTTAAGACAATTAAAGTTTTTTGTCATTTATAATTAAAATTCGTCATAAACGTAGTTAATTTTTTTATATTTTTCAAAAATTCTTCTAAAAATTTCAATTATTTGCAAAAATTTTGTGTAAAGCTTCAATTATTTGGAAATTTCTCAGTTTTAGAAAAAAAATCTATTGAATGACAAAGATTTATAAACATAAAAAGTACAAATGTTATTAATTTTCCGTTTTCTGTATTTTTTAAAAAGAAAAAAAGAAAATTCTAGAAAATAATTGAATTTTCATAAATTAAAATTCGAAAATAATTGCATTTTTTTCTAATTCTTGAATTTTTGAAAGAATGATAGTTAATTTTTTTTTGTATTCAATTCAATTCTGAAAGAATATCACTTGGAACTTTTGGAAATAATTTAGTTTTGAAAAAATAAAAGTTAGAATTTTTAAAAATAATTGAATTTTGATTTATTATAGTTCAAATTTTCGGAAATAATTGAATTTTGAAAGAATAATAGTTGGAATTTTTCTAAATAATTGAATTTTGAAAGTATAATTGTTGAATTTTTTTAAAGTTTTGAATTTGGATTTTTTACAGATCAAGAATTAAATTTTGAAAAAGTAATAGTAATTCTTGAAAATAATTGAATTTTGAAAGAATAACAGTTGGAATTTGTCTAAATAATTGAATTTTAAAAGAGTAGCTGGGATTTTAAGAAATAATTGATTTTCAAAAGAATTGCAATTAAAAGTTTAGAAAATTTTACTTCCTGCAGAAAATAAAAAAAAAAATTTTTAAGATTGAAAAAATTATTCAAATTTTTGAATAATAAAATCCAGAAATCAGTGAAAAGTCAACAGGAAATGAAAAAATAATTTTTTGGTGACGACATGAAATAAAAATGAATGACTTTGTCGATTATTTGTTCCTTTCTCAACTCAAAGGAAGCTCGACTTTTTTTTTGCTCCCCAAAGTCGATCCGAGGCCTTGTTTTTTTCTTTTTGAGAAAAGAAATTTGCTTTCTTTCTTTCTTTTTTTTTATTGAATTTTTTTCATATTTACCTGAACGTAGGGTTCAAAATTAACGGCGGTGTCATCGGGAAGAGGCAAATTTCTGGCTTTAATGACAATGACGGTGAGTTTTTCACAGGATGGCTGATAGGATAATGAGACCATAAGTTCGCCAAGTGGAGGCGCAAAAAAACCTTCAGCGCCATAACGAAGAACTGACTTCGTCACTGTTTTTGGAGTCAAATTTAATTCTAAATTTGTTAGCGCAAGTTTCATATATCCTATTCCACGATGACGTGAAAATGCATCAAAATCGTAGAACAAAATTTCCAATGTCCTCTCGGCCAGCGAGCAATGAGGCGGAACTTCAAAGACAAAATCCTCGTCAAATACTGAAATTCAAGAAGAAGAAAAAGAAACGAAAATTATTTATCGGCAAACAGATTTATTTTATTTTCGGTTCGTATTTTTTTCGTTTTTCAAAAGAAAAAAAATGTCTTTATTTCTTTATTAGTTTCCTATTTTATTTATTTTCTTTCTTTTTTCTAATTTCTTTATTTAGTAAATTTCTTCTGTATTTATTTTTGTTTCACTACTTTCTTTACTTATAAATTTTGTTCTTTATTTATTAATTTATTTCCTTTCTTTCTTTATCTATTTTCTTTATTTACTTAATGTTTTATTCAGTTTTTTGTAAATGTTTTTTTTTTTGTAGGCAAAGAATAATTCGAAACGCTCACCAGGATTTAAAGTTCGCCTGTGAATTCTCGTCTGCCAGACATTATTTTTATCAGGAAGTAATCGAATTTTTGCATAAGGATCCGCCGTTTCGCTTAGATCGCGAGCTCGAAGATCACGTGCCTGTAAGTTAATTTTTAAAAACAAAATGTTGAAAAATTTTAATTGCCAACTAAAGAATTTTTCCCTTAAAAAAAAACCAGCAGAAATATATTAAAAATATGCGAAAATTTTCATTTTATTAATTTTTTATTTCCGCATTGGAAAAATTTGAGGAAAATAATTGAATTCTCGTGGAGAATTTTATTTAAATTTTTTAAAATCTTCGTTAAATTCTTTTGAAGAATTTCTTTGAATTTTTTTTTAAATACTGCAGTTTCTTCAATAATTTTAATTGAAAATTTTGTAAGCAACTGAATTTTATGAAGATAACAATTTTATTAAAATTGTTTTGAAAATAATTGAATTCCTGAGAAGAATTTTCATTTTTTTTTTAATAATTGAATTCTTGCAAAGTATTTTACTATTTATAGAAATAATTGAATTGTTCGGAACAATTTATTAAAATTTTGGAAAAAAAATTCTATGTAAATATTTGACAGTAATGGAACTCTTTCGAGAAATTTTATACAAAAATTGTTTTGAAAAAAATTAAATTCGAAAAATTCTATTACGTATAAAAATAACTGTGAATAATTTGAGTGAATTCGAGAAATTTTAAAAATAATTGAAATATTCCGAAGAATTTATTAAAATTTCAGGAAGTAATTGAATTCCCACGAGGAATTTTATACAAATATTTGAAAATAATAAAATTCTTTCAAGAAATTTAATTGCAGAATGTTTTGAAAATAATTTAATTCCTGCAAAGAGTTTTACTATATTTATAAAAATAATTCAATTATTTTGAAGGATTTATTAAATATTATTGAAAATAATTTAATTCCTGTAAAGAGTTTTATTATATTTATAAAAATAATTCAATTATTTTGAAAGATTTATTAAATATTTTTGAAAATAATTGAATTTATTCTAAAAGTATTAAAAAAAAATTTTTTTTTAATTGATTTCTCCTGAGGAATTAAATTAAAATCGTTTTAAAGATTATTGAATTCCGCCAAAGAGTTTAACTATTTAAAAAAATAATTTAATTGTTGAGAAAAACTTTTTATTTATAAAAATAATTGAATTTTACTTTTTATAAAAATAATTCAATTTTGGTGAAAAATTTTACTATATTTATAAAAATAATTTGAATTGTTTCGAAGGATTTATGAAATTGTTTAGAAATTATTGAGTCTTTCCGAAATGTATTAAAAATTTTTTTAAAAATTGAATTCTTCCGAGGAATTCAATTAAATTTTTTTTTTGAAAATAATTAAATTCATTTGAGAAATCCAATTAAAATTGTTTTAAAAATAATTGAATTCCGGCAAAGAGTTTAACTATTTAAAAAGATTATTGAATTTTTGCTAAAAAGTATTTTACAATTTTTGAAAATTTATGTAAACAATAATCATTTTTGAACATTTTTTCCTTTTTTTTCTCTTTATTTACAGAGACGAAATTAATTTCGAGTGAATATTTTGTAATTAGTAGAATGAAAATATTCGCAATTTTTAATATTTCTTTTTTTTTCTTTATCAGAGACGAAATTATCATTTCGAATCAATATTTATTAATTAGTATAATGAAAATATTCGCAATTTTCAATGTCTGTTCTTTCTTTTTTTTATCAGACACGAAATTATAATTTCGAATCAATTTTTTATTAATTAAAATGAAAATATTCGCAAATTTTATTATTTATTTTTTTTCTTTATCAGAGACGAAATTTTAATTTCGAATCAATAGAATGATTAATTAGTAAAATAAAAATATTCGCAAATTTTAATTCTTCTTTTCCTCTTTTTTTTCGTCTACAGAGACGAAATTTATTTCTAATAAATATTTATTAATTAGTAGAGTAAGAATTTTTGTTTGCATTTGTTAATAATTCTTTTTGTTTTTCTTTCTCTTTTTTTAATTTTAAATTTATTTCTAATAAATATTTATTAATTAGTAGAGTAAGAATTTTTGTTTGCATTTGTTAATAATTCTTTTTCTTTCTCTTTTTTTTAATTTTAAATTTATTGCTAGTAAATATTTATTAATTCGTAAAGTAAGAATTTTTGTTTGCATTTGTTAATAATTCTTTTTGTTTTTCTTTCTCTTTTTTTAATTTTAAATTTCTTGCTAGTAAATATTTATTAATTAGTAAAGTACGAATTTTTGTTTGCATTTGTTAATAATTCTTGTTCTTTCTCTTTCTTAACAGGGAGAAAAATGAATTTGTTACCTCAATTAATTTAACATTGAGAATCCCAGCTGTAGCGTCGTAGACTAAACACAATTCAATTTCGCCTCGCGTTTCATTTGCGGATCTTGGACAGGATATTTCATCGCTGTCGGCACTATTCAATCTTGAATTTGATGAACTGTCGGATGATCTTGGTAATGATTTTACAATCACCATTCGTTCGTCTGATGCAACAACAGCTCCTCCCGGTAATGGGGGTGCAATTGGACTCACTGTTGTTCCAATTGCGTCATCGCAACTACACTCCGATGATAAATGACGTTTTGCTTGTGGGGGAAAAAAACAGAAGATGAAGAAGAAAAATATTACACAATTTGAATTTTAATTATTCAAGACGTGAGGAAAAATTGAAAGGGAGAAAGGAGAGAAACCTTTGGGAGTTTATTTTTTGTTTATTTTTTTCTTCTGTTTTTACATACCTTCTCTGGGTGATTCTCTGGCATTTTCAATGTCACTTAATTGCCAGGTTTCCTCATTACGACTGCTGCTTTGTCTTGGAAGTTTTCGACTAGAGCCGATATCAAATGATGTTTCCTTCGACTTTTCTTCCTCCGCTGCTCTATTCAGAAGATCTTTCTCGAACCTTGAAAATTTGAGGTATTTATTGCTTCTTGAGTCAGTTATAAATAGTTTTATACTTTATGGAATTTCTTTTTATTGTTGTCATTGTAGTATTTTTATTTCTAGTAAATGTTACGCGAGAAAAATTTTTATTTTTGTTATCATTAGGTAATTTATAAAACTTTATTTTTCAATATCAACTTCAGTTCTTTGAATAAAAGAATATTCAAAAATATTCAAAAATTGACAAATTAAATAACTAAGTACAATTTTCAAAAATTAAAATATCTCTGGGCTAAAATTTCATTTTATTCGTTTTGATAATGAAAGGCTTCTCTAAAGAATTCAATTATTTTCATAATTAGTAAAAATCTTTAGAAAAGTGTAATTATTTCCACAAATAGTAAAATTATTGAGAAGAATCAATTTATTTTCAATAATTTTTATTATTGTTCGAATTCTGTTTTCCCGTTAATTTAATTTTGAAACAATTTTTTCTAAGGATTCAATCTATGTTTTTTTAAATTTCAATAACATTGTTCACATGAAATCAATTATTTTTTTAAATAATAAAATTTTGCGTAGGAAATTTATTACTTTTTATACGATTTTAATAACATTTTTCAAAAGAATTCTAAATATTTAATAAAAAATTGCAAAGAATTTTAAAGCCGCAAAATTAGTTAGTTTATAAAATATTAAAATTCTTTAAAAAAACTAAATAATCCTAAAAAATAAAAATCTTCGTACAAATTTAATATATTTTTAAAAACTAAATAAAATTCTTTTCGATAATTCATTTTTTTTCAAAAATAATATTTATACCTAAGTAATAAAAATCATTATCAAAATTTAAATATTTATTTTTTTAGTCAATAAAATTTCGTGTAATATTTTAATTTCTTACAAAAAAATAAATGTCTTTGTAAGAATTTAATTTTTTTTTATAAACAACGAAATTCTTAGTTAGTAAATTATTTTTGATTGGTTTTATACAATTTTTTGCAAGAATTAAATTATTGGCATAAATAATAAAATTTTTCGAACGAATATTGTAAAAAATTCTTCTCAAGAATTCAATGTTCTTCAAAATCAGTAAAAATTACATAATATTTATAAATAATGAAAATAACTATCGAAATTCAAATACTTATTTTTAAAAGTTTGTAAAAATTCTTCACAAGAATTTAATTCTTTTTATAAAAAATAAAATTCTTTGCAAGAATTCAATTCTTTTTATAAAAAATAAAATTCTTTGCAAGAATTCAATTCTTTTTATAAAAAATAAAATTCTTTTCATAAATAATCAAATTCTTCGTAGAAATTGAATTATTTTCATAAAATTCTTTGCAAAAATTGAAAATTTTTTACACAAATAATAAAAATGCTCCTAGAAATTCCAATATTTAAAAAAATTAAATCAAATTCTTCAAAATAATTCAATTTTTTTTACAAAGTTTAATAACATTCTTCGATGAATTTAATTTATTTTTTAAAGTTTAACAAAAATTTTTTCCAAGAAATTAGAAATTTTTTTAAATAACCCGAATCTTTGTAGGAAATTAAATTTTTTTTAAATTAAATAAAATTCTCTAAAAGAATTCAATTTGTTTTCAAAATTTATAATTTTCCTAAGAATTCAATTATTTTCATATGATTTTCATAATTAATCCAATTTTTTGTAAGAATGACTTTATTTCCATAAATAATAAAATCATTTCCACACAAATTTATTTATTTTCAATAATTTTTATTATTTTCTAATGTTATGTTTCATTTAATTTAATTTCAATAAAATTAATCGAAAGAATTTTTAATTTTATTTGGAAAAATTTAATGAAATTCAAAACTTTTCATATTTTCTTTATAAGGATAAACAAATTTGTTTTGATTTAGTTCAATTATTTTCGAATATTTTTCTCTCCTGTAAGAATTAAATACTTATTAATTAATAAAATTTGAAGAATATTTAAATAAATAGAAAATTCCAAAGAATTTAGTTTGATATTTTCAAAATTAATAATATTTGTGGAAGAAAATGAATTATTTTTTGAGAAAGTTTAATGCAATTCAATTATTTTCTAAAATTTTAATAAAATTCTTCACAGAAATTCAATAAATTTATTTTCAGAAGTTTTGATAAATTTCTTTATTAAATTTCAACTATTTTTAATTATTTTCATTACTATTTTACTATTTAATTATTTTAAATAAATTTTCCCAAATAAACTTGAATTGTTTTTAATAAATTTCAATTCAATTCTTTGAAAGAAAATCATTTCAAAAAAAAAATTTAATTAAACATACTCTTCTATAATTTTTATTTTTATTACTAGTTGTACATTTAGTTTTCGCAATGTTTAGAAATTCTCCCATTAAATTAAATCCTACAAAACTATTTTATGAGAATTTTGTAGAATTCGTCGGAGAATTATTTAATAAAAAATTTATTATTTATTACTACTAATTTTTTTTTTCTATTTACAGATACTAAAATATTTGGAATTATGGAAGAAAAATTCAAAATTACCAGTTAAGAGGACCACTAGGATTTAATAAAGGAAGACGACGACGACGAGCACAAATTGTATAAACAAGAACCGCTGAAATTGCTCCCGTGGCTGCTCCAATTGTTCCCAGGATGGCAACAACTCCTGCACCGTGAGTATCCATTTCCTATCCCTCTGCAATTTTCACAATTTTATCTCTCTCCCTTTTTTTCTCATTTAGGAAATTTCTCTAATTTTTGAAAATTAAAATCCCCATTACAATTTTTTTCTCTCTTGAAATGAAAGAAAGGAACAAAATTGTTTGAAAATATTTTTCACTATTAATATTTTCGAATAATGAAAATATTTTTCACTTTAAATACTTTTCAAGTAATGAAAATATTTTTCACTTAATAAATATTTTCGAAATAATGAAAACTTTTTTCACTATAAATATTTTCTAATAATGAAAATATTTTTAGCAATTAAATATCAAAGGGTGAAATAACTAAATATAAATTTAACATTTAAAAAGAATCCACTTTTTTTTATTTTAATCAACACTTCAACAGTGTAATTTTTTTTCCATTCTTTCTTTTTTTCTTAGTAACAAAATAATTTATACAAAAAGTATGGTAAACAAATTTTCCAATTAATTTCTCCGTATTTCACAATATTTCAGAAGCTAACTTTTTAATCCCAGAAGGTTGACAGTCATTTATGGAATTTAATTAAACAACAAAACTTTCACACAACCTTCGAGAGACTGAGAGAGAGAGCTTTTTAATAAAAATTCCCATCACTCGCAATAAATTCCAGAAATTGTAATATAAAAATCGCTTCCATTTTCTAAATATAAAAAAAGGAAAGAAATCACAAGGGAGAATATAATAAAAAAAAGGAGATTGAGAGAGAGTGGGAAATAAAATGTAAATTTTTTTTTTCTATGAAAGCTCGAAAGATCCTTGAGCGCATTAAATTGATATGAAAAATCCACCCTAGATACCGAAGGCAAAACGTGACTGATAGAGAGAAAAAAAGAGAGAGGAAGGAAGGAAGGAAGGAAGGAATTAATCAAGACAAATGCGCGCAAGCGTTCTTAGAAAACTATAACACCACCCTTATTTTCTTCAGACTCGATTATTTTTCCAACTTTTGAATAAATTCTAAAAAAAAAGAAGAACAACAAGTAGAAAAACTCTAGGAATTAAATATTTGGAGGTTTTGTAATTTTTGCATTTAATCGATATTGTGATTTTTACCGAAGGAATTTTTGTTTAATGCGGAATAGATTTAGAAAGCGTGCCACATGGATTACTTACCACCCTTCCTTTTTCTTTTTTTGCTTTCCGCTAATATGATTTCATTTTTTTCAGATTTATGGAGGGACACACTTTGGAACCCGATAAGGATTTTTTTTTCACCAAATAATCACCACACAGCTGCTAATAAAGTTTTTTCATGAATGAGAATGAAATTTTGAAACGAAGTTCGAACGAGACGGACTCAAAAATTCAACATGTCCTGTTTCACTAGGAGTAGTCGTCGTCAGACTTTATACTATCTATATATTTTAATCGGAGAGCTGCGTGAACTCCTGCGCGTTTGCACGACGTTTTACGCGCGCAAGCCCTTGACAGTGACCCACGAGATCCAAGAGCAATTTTCCAGACTGATGTTAGTATCCGGTCGATAAAAAAAAAAAATATATATATATATATATATAATAATGATAATAAAACAAAACGACCACATAGACATTTATATGTGTGACCCGAAAATTCGGTTTTAGTCCAAATAGAGTTCCGACCTGTTGCCTGTTATTGATTTGGATAATTTCTCTACTTCTTCTTTTTTTATTTTTCTAAAAAGATTTACACACAACTATTTTAGAAATTCTATTATTATATTATTTCTTCTTTGAGAGGCAGTTGAGTGAATTATTTGCCTTTAAGAAGCTGCAAGGAACTCGAGATGCTGGAAAACTTTGGTGACCATGAAATTATTTGCTGACAAGATTTGTTTTCAGTGATGAGCGCAAAAAGGATGACAAACACACTCAATGAAATGGCAATAATTTCACTTTTAAAGTAAATTAATATTGCTTTTTTTTTCTTTTCGAAATCATTAAAATAGATTCATTTATATATTTTTATAATTTTATAAATTTCTTCGTGAGAATTGATTTTTCACTTCATAAATAATCAAATTAAGAAATTAAATTCTAAATAATTGAAATTCACTTATATATTTTTATAATTATAAATTTCTTCTAAGAGAATTGATTTTTTAAAAAAAATAATCAAATTCTAAATAATTGAAATTTATTTATTTTTGTAATTACAAATTTCTTTGTGACAATTGAATTTTTTTTCCTTAAGAAATTAAATTCTAAAGAATTAAAATTCATTTATATATTTTTATAATTATAAATTTCTTCGTGAGAATTGATTTTTTATTTCATAAATAATCAAAATCTAAAGAATTAAAATTAATTTATATATTTTTATAATTATAAATTTCTTCGTGAGAATTGATTTTTTATTTCATAAATAATCGAATTCTAAATAATTGAAATTTATTTATTTTTGTAATTATAAATTTCTTTGTGACAATTGACTTTTTTTCCTTAATAATTTAAATTCTCAAGAATTGAAATTCATTTATATATTTTTATAATTATAAACTTCTTTGTTGAGAATTAAATTTTTTTCCTTAAAAAATTAAATTCTAAACGATTCAAATTCATTTACATATTTTTATATAATTAGAAACTTCTTTGTGAGATTTAAATTCATTTTTTCCAGGCAGAAATAATGAAATTCTATATAAATAATTGAAATTTGATTATTTTCTCTACAATTTTAGAAAGAATTTAAAAATCAAACAATTTTCAAAGACTGTAATTTTATTCTTGTCAACAATTCAAACTATGTTCTAAAATTATATTCTTCGAATAGAAATTCACATATTTTTAATCAAAAGTTTAATGAAATTCTTCAGAATAATGAAAATTGTCCTAAGGAATTCAATGATTTTTAAAAGTAATGTCAAATTGTTCGGAGAAATTTAAATATTTTGAAAAATTTAATAAAAATTGCGGAATAAAATAATTTTTAAAAATAAAATAAACAAATTAATTTCTTCTCAAGAAATCAAGTATTTTTATAAATATAAAAATTGTTCGGAAGAATGGAATTTTTTGAAAAATAATAAATTTCTTTGTAAAGAATTGAATTTTTTTTAAAACTAATAAATTCTTTGTAAGATTTTTTGAAAATTTGCTTTTCCAAATTTTATTGAAAATTCGTAACATCTTCAAAATTATAATTTTTCTTACGGTCTTCCTCTAAATGTAATTATTTGAACAACTCGTATATTAAATGCCAAAAAAAATTCTACCAGTAATTTGAATTAAAATTCAAAATTTATTTCAATGAAAGTTGGCAAAAATTTCAATTGTTTCAATTATTTTAGAATATTTATTTATTATTTAAATAAATAAATATATTTATTTCTTGAAGTAAAGCTGAAAAGATTTTAAATTGAAAATTTGTAAATTTGTTGAAAATTTTATTAAAAATTATTCGTTTTCTTTTTAGAAATAAATAAATATTTTTGAAAGAGAAAATTAATTAAAATTAGGTTCGAAAAATGATTTATTTATTAATTCAGAAGATACAGGCATTTAAATTTTGTAAAATATTTTTTTTTTAGAGAAATTATTAAATTTTGCGAGAAACAGATATTTTCTAAATTTTTTATTGAAATTATTGAAATTGTTTTTATTGTCCACATATTTTTTTAAGAAATTCAGTTATTTTTAATTAAATATTTCCGAAAATTCAATTATTTTCAATAGTTTTATTTAAATATTTCCGAAAATTTAAATATTTAAAAGCAAAGAATAATTTATATTTGTAAATTCTTGTAATAATTTAGATTTTTTATATAATTATTACAATTTCTGAAGAAATTAATAATTTTCAAAATTTTTAATTAATATTCTTCAAAATAATTGATTATAATTATTTTAATTGTCCAAAAATAATTCATTTAAAGAAATTCAATTATTTTCGAAAATTTATTAAAATTAATTGAATTTGTAAAAAGTTTTCAAAGATTTATTAAAAGTCATTTTTTTAGATGAAATATAATTAAAAATTGTTGAAAAAAAATTAAAAATTAAAAATAATTGAATTTTGACTTTTCAATTTTAAAATACGAAAATTAAAGGTAAACAAAATTCTTTTTATTCTCTAAATTTATATATTTAATAAAAAAATCAATGGAAAAGAAATTTAAAAGTTATTAAAAACCACTAAAGGAAATATAATTTTTAATTATTAATATTTAAAAAAAAATTTTAAATCCATTTTTGAGAAATTCAAATTTCCCAGAACATATTGCAACAGTTTCGACAACTTAATAATTTGTTTCATATATAAATAATTATTAATTTTAAACCACTTCATTTAAATAATTTTGAAGAGCAATATTTATATAATCAGTTACAGTAATTAACAAACAACGACAGTAAAACAGTATTTTATTTTTAAATTTTAATTAATTTTTTTTAATTCTATTTTTTTCAAGTCTAGGTTGGCATGCCTGTTGCTCAAGAGCAGCCAATCAGACGCAGTCAATGTAGAGTGAAATTGTAAATAAAAAATGGCGACAAAGAGAGCCATTTGTTTAGCAAAAGATGTAAATAAATTGCAAATAGTAATCAATAAATCACCATTGTCAATAGTATGTCGCGATTATTCCTCTAATAAACCAGAAGATGTGGAAACTCACACAGGACAGGTAGGGAAATACCATAAAACCACCAAATATTAAAACATAACCTCAAATTCTATTTTGATTACGTCAGTTTTCTCCTTCGATTTTTATTTTTCAACAAAAAAAGTAGTAAACGAAAATGAATTTTAATCATTTATTGTTAATATATCCATAATCGATACAAGAATCATTAACGTACCGATAATTCTCCTTTTTAAATTTTTTACCCAAAAGTTCCAATTTGAGACAAAACTCGTGAATAAATTTTTATTTTTCTATTTGGTGTTGTAAAAAATTACAATTTCTGTTGTGAAACAGTTTACTATTATAGTATTTTTTATTATTATTATTATTATTATTATTAAATGTTTCAATATTGTGGAAAATATTGAAAATAAAGGAAATAGAGAAATGTTTTTGTTTCAATTTTGTCGTCTAGAAATTCGATGCTAATGACTATCGAATGGTGAGATTCACTGGATTGGAAGGAAAAGAAGTGAATTCCAATTGGGCAATAAAATTAATCGAAAAAGCACCTCCGATGGCTACGGAAGATCGTATTGTTGCCTGTGATGGAGGTGGTGGTCCATTGGGACATCCTAAAGTTTACATAAACTTGGTAATGAATTAAAATTAAAAGATTTTCACCTTCTTTATTAGTTTTCTCGATAAAAATATTTATTATTTCTAAAGTTTCATCCTTTTTTTGGTTATTATTTTTTTCTTTATGTTTTCAATGTTATTTAAATTCTCTAGTAATAATTTGTAAAATTAGGTTTTTTTTGGCTCTTTGACGCATGAATGGAGTAAAAAAATACTTTTCTTTCTTAGGATAAGCCCGGAAATCACAGTTGTGGTTATTGTGGACTTCGATTTTATAAAGAGGATCATCATCATTGATTATTCCTATAAATACTAGTTTCTGTGTATAATTTAATTTATTCGAAGAAAATGTATAATCAAGAAAGTTAAATAAATTATAGATATTTCAAGTTTAGAAGAAAAATGTTTATTTAATGCGCGGCGCAAAAAGAGAGTAAGCGAAATTTGAATTTCGCGCCACTATTTATAATCGATAGGGAAATTTTTTTATTTAAATTCAATTTGAAATTTATAACAAATATCTATTTTATACTGAAGGGAAAATTTAGCAAAATAAGTAAAATAATTATACTGACAATTTTCTTTTTTTAAACAGTAGTTTTTCTTTCCCCCAAAAATAAATATTTTTTCGATTTTAAAATTTACCGGAGAATTTTACTAAGTGGGAGAATTTTTCATCTCTGGTAACTATTCGTTCACTGTCGTCAGCTGTCACCTGTGATTGTTCCAACAATATTTATCTTTATTTTAAGGAATCGAGAATACTCCTCAAAAAAAAAACCCCCTTTAGAAAATTATTTATGTTATTTATTTAACAGTGGCTGTTATTTGTAAATAATTTAATTACAGGTGAGAATGAATTTATTTTGACAAATTTTCAAAAGTAATAAAACTGTTTATGTGCAAAATTTATGACAAGTTCGGTCAAGGTTATTTGTTCAATTCATTCAATTATTACACTTATTATTAATTCTTAGATAAAAAATTTTAACAATTAGATTAGCAGGAAAGAAAAAAGATTTATCACGTAGGTATTCTGTACTTCACCGTAAGTAACATTTCGAAATCGAAATATTTTTATCCTCCTACACATTTCTTTGGTTATATTGAGGAAAATATTTATTGAACTTGATGATTGCATAATAATTGAAATTTACTATTAAATTCGATATTTTCATAGTGTTTGTAATTAAATTATTATTATTTTAAATATTTATAATTGAAATTAATTGTTTTTAGTTTATTTATTTTTTTTCAGAGAAATGTCTGGAATTCAAGTACAAAGAAAGTTTATTTTTAATATTTTTCGAAACATTCAAAGTCAAAGTGGGAAGTTTTGTACAAAAGCAACTCAGGAAAGTGTAAATAGTAATAATGTGAAAAATGTGGAAAATCAGGAGACAAAACAAACTCTTCCGCCTGGCTCTTCGCAAAAGAAAAGTGGTAATGTATAAAATTTTCTTTTATTTTTGAAGAAAGAGAATGTTTTTTTTTTTTGGTAATTTAATTTAAAGTTTATATTTAGTTTATTTAATCGATTTTTTTAATCTTTATTCGAACAGGTGCTATGCGTCAGTATAGAGATCTTAGACTAATCGATAAATGGTTACTCGTTTGGTTTAAAAAGTATAAATCTGTCAAGGATGTACCATCACGTATTCCGTAAGTGCTTTTTTTTATTATTGTCAGAACTTGGATTAATTTAATTTCGAAAATTAAATAATCGAAATCGTAAATTTTTCCATTTATTCAATTTATTTTTTAAAAATGCGACTCTTTCGCTTTTTTACAAATAATGCTAGTAAAATAATATATTCAATGGTATAAAATAAAACTTTTTCGATTCTTTTAGTGCGAATTATTAAAATTTGAAAAATTTAATTTGGAAATTTCTAAAAGAATTAGGTTTTTGAAAAATAGTAATTAAAATTTTTTAAAGAAAAAGGTACTTGAATTCTCAATAATAATTTTAACAGATTGAAACAATTGGAAATTCTGTAAAATTTTATATTTTAACAAAATTTATTTTTTCCTCTTTAAAAATTGTCTATAAATAAAATAATATTTTTCAAAATTATATCATTTTTGAATTTACAAAAATTATTCTATTTAAATAATTCAATTCTCGTAGTTGAATTCTGATAGGAATTGATTTAAGAAAAATTACAGTTAAAATTTAAAAAAATAATTAAATATTTAAACCTTTGTAACAGGATGTTTAGGAATAAATTAAATTTTAAAACGTTTTTAATTTAAATACCTTGAAAATTTAAAAGAAGCAAAAGTTTATAAATCTTTAAATTTTCATTTTAAAAAATTAATAACATTTTTTTTCTTTAAAAATGATTAAAGTTTTCCAATAATTTTATTCGAAAATTCTAAAAAAAATAATTGAATTTTGGATGAATTACAGTTTCAAATTTTAGAAATAATTATATTTCCTCATGTATTTCATTAAAATTATTTGAAATTTCAAATTCCGAACGGAAAAATAAATATGAATAAGTTTTTAAATTTTTGTTTTACAAAAAGTATTGAAAAGTTTTGAAAATTTTAATTCAGAAATTTCGTAAAATTGTTTCTTAAAAAAATAAAACTAAAATTTTTTTAAAAAATACTTCTATTTCCGAAAATAATTTAAAAAAAAAATTGAAACAATTGAAAATTTTGACAACTTTTATTGAAATAAATTTTGAATTTTAATTCAAGTTGTTAGAAATATTTTGGCATTTAAATAATTAAATTTAATGAAAAACCGTAAAAAAATTATATTTTTTAAGAAATTTAGAATTTATTATTATTAAGAATTAAATTTGGAATTTATTACTTTTAATTTATTTTACTCATTTTTTTGTTATTCTACTTGAGTAAAATTGTTGTAAATGGTTAAATTTTGGTGAATTGTGATTAAAAATTTTTAAAATAGTAAAATTGGAAAAAATTTTAATAAAAAAAAACTTGAAATGAAAATTTGAATTCTGAAAGTAAATTAAACTTATCATGAAAAAAATTATTATTATTATTATTATTATTATTATTATTATCATTATACTGAAATATTTATTCAAAACACTGTAAAATTAAATTAAATTTTTAAAATTCTACTTTTTTCCACTTATAATAAAATTTTTGTCGAAATAAAGTTTTTTTATATTTTTCATTAAAAATTTTTTTTAGATAAAACACAATTTTCAATATTTTAACTTCAATTTTCTTACACAATTCAATTATTTTGAGAAAAATATACTAAAATTTATCATTTTCGAAATTCTAAATTATAATCATTATAAAGAAAAAATTTTTTTTTGCTAATTATTATTTAAAATTCAATTTGTTTCAAAAAGGCAGTAAATTAAGTTTTTGAAAATCTTGCTTTTATCAGAATTTTTCAGAAAAAAATGATGTATTTTCATATTTGTATTAAAAATTCTCTAAATAAATTTGGTTACTTATTTCTTTAATATTTCTGAAAAAAAATTTGTTTTAAATTGAATTTTTATACTTTACTGACTGAATTCTCGAAGAACTTTCGTAATTTTATAAAAAAAATACTTGATTTTGATTGAAAGTTTATTTATAAAATATAGTTTGGAAAATAATTGAATTTTGAAAAAAATAAGATAATAATTTTTGGAAATATTTAAATTTCATAAATCGAAATAAAATTAAAGTTAATATTTAATAAATTTAAATAAAATTAAAGATAATATTTAATAAATTGAAATAAAATTAAAGATAATATTTAATAAATTGAAATAAAATTAAAGTTAATATTTAATAAATTAAAATTAAATTAAATTTAATACTTAATAAATTGAAATAAAATCAAAATTAATATTTAATAAATTAAAATAAAATTAAAGTTAATATTTAATAAATTGAAATAAAATTAAAATTAATATTTAAACATTTTTATTTTTTCTAAAGAAATAAATAACTAGTATTAATTTAATTATTTATACAATAAAATGATTAGTCTCGAATAATTGAATTTAGAAATTAGCGAAAAGTCATGAAAACAAAATTTGAATTTGAAGGGAAAAAAATCAATGAAATAAACGGATTTTCGTTTTTTTTTCTTGTATCTTTAATTCGACTAATGCCTTTCATTCTTTCTTTCTTTCTTTCTTTCAATTCAAGGCTTTGTTTTTTAATATATATAATAATTTAAAAATCAAAAACTAATAATATATGCGAACTTCGATATTAAAGTACATTTTGTTATGAAAGCTTGTTAAAAAAATTTTTTTTTCCCCTCTTATTACAAATATATAAAAAAAACAATAAATACAGTAATTGAAATTCATTAAAAGAAATTCTGAATTTCAGATACGGAGAACTCGATCATATTCACGACAAAAGTCGTATTCGAATTGGAAATATTTTAATGGTACTCGGTCTAATTATTTGCGCCTATGGTTATACCAGTGGAAAACAAAGTGCCAAAGAGGGCGATTCATTGGAAAAAAGAATACAAGAACGTCACAAAAAAGCTCGCGAAGAATATTTACAATCGCAACAACAACAACAACAACAGTCAAAAGGCACTTAAAAATTATTTTTTTAGCAAAAAAAAAGAAATCAAAACTATATTATCCATAGGCGAAAATTCTGTACATTTTAGTCCATAAATAATAGTTAATAAATTTTGTTGACATTTATTTAATTCTCAAATAAGAATTTTTTTGTTTATTATTACAAAAATAATAAATTTTTAGTTTTGAAAAAAAATTCCTTTTTTCCTAACTTTTTATTTTTTGGATCGAATAAAAGTTTATCTGCTATTTTTTACTAATCGATTTATACAGAAATCGATTTATAAATACATTTTTTTTAAAGGAGGGGGGAGTTTCCGTTTAAGTTCAATTTTTTTTATAAGGCTGTTCTTTGACTATTCATACTGAGGGGAATTGCTTGAAGTTCAGTTCTCATGCAAAGAAATTCACCACACACGCACATTATAATAACACAAACGATATTTAAACACCACCAGCTGAATGTCGTTGGAAATGTTCCATTGTAGAGCCAACAACAAATAAGATGAATTAAATGCGCTGTACAGGCAAAATCCATGCATTGCTTTGTTCTTTGTACAATTCTCCAGAGTGCAAGTGCACCGATCAGGGCATTTATTATAAATATCGTGATCACAAGATGACCGCCAAAATCACGAACGTGAATTTCTTTATATTGAAATGCATAGTCGAGTGATCGTGTGGAGCCCATTAATGTTGCCGTCAACCAAATCCATATGCCGAGGAAGAAATACATTATCGTTTGTACGGCAATTATTTGGCATATTATTAAAAATGGATCCCATGTTGTCTTGCGAAATTGTCCCGAAATTCCGTTCATCTCGATTATTTCTATTTTATTTTCTTCTCAACTCAATGGAGATGCGAGAGAAGAATTTATTTTACAGACCCTTTTTCTAAACACAAAGAATTCGATAATCTTTAGAATAATTTTACTTTCACGAAACTTGAATTAAAAACGAAAACATAATTTACGTTTTATAGGAAAATATAGAATTTTAATCTCATATTAATATTACTAACGTATCGAATTAAAATTATTAAATAATGACAACAGATAATTATATCTGTTTGTTATGCAAAATGCAACAGTGCATTGCGTACAACAATATTTTTCCTCTCCTCCCTTTCCACTTACCTTGTGAACATTTTTCAGAAAGTTAAAAATAACAAACTTGTAATTTTGAAATAAAGTACATTTTTTAATTTCGATAAAAACGGCTTTTATTTACAAGTGATTTACAAGATTTACAATTTTCAATTAAAAAAAAGAGCAACTTTGAGGTTAGGTTCTTGACGTCATTTGACACATACTATTAAATCTCGTACATACGTCACTGTATTCGCGCTAAAGGTGCGTTCACACTTTTTCTCTAAATGTCTGATTCGATTGGTAGTTTCCCTCGTTTCCCTTCATTGAAGGCACGTCATTGGTTTCGATTCTCCTTCTGCTTTTGACATGTGATCGCACATGTGAGTTATGTGACATGTGACAGATCATCAGCTGATTAATGGCTAACGAAAACATGGTGCATTTTTCTGTCCAACCCCAGGAAAATAATCAAAATAACAAGAATAACGAAATGGAGGTGGACGATAACGAAGACGATTCACTAAATCCAGAAGGTATTTCCTACTTTTTCTTTCCTGCAAAATCATTGTTTTCTAATAATCGAAATAATTTTGAAGCGGAAAAAAGTTTTGAGAACGTGAGACGTAATTTATATTATATTTACTTAATTGAATTACAAAAATACAACAAAATAAATCTATAGTTCTAAATTTAAAAAAATGCTATTTTCTCGGTTTTTTGCTTGTCATGGGAAATAAAATTTCTCTAATTGGCAGGAAATAAATGTTTAATTGCGAATAAATAAATTCTTTAGAATACCAAGCATTGAACAACAAATTGGATCAATTGAATTCGGTGTTGGATTCACTGGAGAGGAAAAACGATGACATTCACGCCGAGCTGAAGAGCTTATTGGAATCGAATCGAAAATTCCGAAAGCAAATTCAAGAGGCAGGTCAAGAAGAGTAAATAAGATTTGTTATAATTATTAATTTGATTAGCTAATTTTTTGTCAAAAAACAAAAAATGTAGGAGAAGAAAACTATTCAATTTTTTTCAATTCAGAAATATGAAAATAGTTTTTAATTTAAGTACAAATTAACAAAACGCTACATTCTTGTAGCATTTTAAATGAAATGCCGCATTTTACTTATTATAGAAAAATAACAGATTTTCAAAGTGGTAAAATAAAAAGAAAAAAATTATAAAGCAGAGAAAAAGAAAAAAAATGCAATAACGAATTAATAATCGAAAAATAAAAGCATTGAAAATAATAAGAATAAAGAAAATAAAAACTATTGGCATTAAAAGCAGAATTAAGTTAAAGAACGATTAATGTCAAGAACGGCGGTTAATTTTTATTTACAGTTATTGTTTAAAAAAAAAATTAGTCTAATATTGCGAAACGAACGGAAGACGAAATTTTAATTTTATTGCTTTTGTCCAATTGTTAATTTTTATTTATGGAAATAAGTTGCATCTCAACGAGAGAAAAAAATTTGTAATTTATTATCACTTACTGAATTTTTGTTGATTTCTAAGAACAATAAATAATTTATTTTACTTTAATATGTATTTCTAACTGAAAATTTCTTCGTAATTTTTTTACCTTTAACCCGCAGAAATTAAAAATTTAGCAAAAGAGAAAAATTTATTAATAAAAAGCAAAAACTAATTAACAAGAATTTCAAAGAAGACAGAAAACTAAATAATAAAAATAATATAAAGATAAAAAGTTTAAAAAAGATAAAAAAATAAAAATAGAAAAAATCAAATTAAGAATATTTGTTATTTAAAATTGCGAAACGAAATATTAATTATAAATTATAAATAAATTATATTAATTTATATTTATATTTATATTAATTATAAATTCTATTTTAATATTAATTTTAAATCATCTCAAGTGAAAAATTTAATAATTAAAGAGAAATTAAAATTAATTAAAAATTAAAAATTTGTTTGAATTAATTATATAATTTTAATTCTCTATTTTTTTAGGAAGTAAATAATATTCTATATGTAAATTTTTGTTTTCGAATAATTGGCAAATATAATAATTTCAGGATATAAAAAATTGATTAAAATTCTATTTTTTTTGTAAAGTCCTTTTTAATGTTTCTCTTTCAACTAGATTGGTGAAATATTCGATTTTTGTACTTTAAAGGATTCGCGGCGAATAGTAAGAAATCTTTGAAAATTTCATTGTCAAAATCTTGAATAATTAAGGCATTCGATTCGTTATTATTGAAATGATCAATAACCACTTGTCCTCTCGTTTTGTTTCCATTTAATTCAATATCAACGTGATAGGGAACTAAATTCGAGGCCATTTTTGGATTTAATACCACAGCTGTGAGAAAAGCGTCACAAGGCACGTAGAATGGTAGAATTTTCTCCGCCAATGGCGATAATATTTTCTCTTCAATTGCATTCATTAAATGCACAACTGGCGTGTCTATTTGACCGAAAACTTCTTTTCTCCATTCCTGCAAGAAAAGAACAAAAAATAAATAAATAAATAAAAATTCACGAATTTATCAAAATTTACAAAATTTTCATTGACAAAAATTAGCGGAATTAACCAAATTCTACAAAACTAACAATAATTCAAGAATTTACTGAAATTTACTAAAATTTACTGAAATTTACAAAAATTTATTGAAATTTACAAAATTAACAAATAGAAGAAAATTAAATTATATAGAAAAATATTTTTAGAACTTTTTTTTGTAATAAAAATTATGAGCATGAAATAAAGAAACATACGTATGTAATTTGTGATTTTAAGCAAGTTTCCCAGGGAAAAAGCCACAATTTATTCGTGCTACAAAGAACAATGTGAGCGCTTTCTGGATCGGAGAAGAAATTAAATTCCGCCTGTGGTGTTGTATTTCCCAAAGCTGAAAATAAATTGTTATTTGATAAATAAGTCATAACAAATAAAACAAAAAGTATATGAGAAAAGAAAATATTATAATTGTTTTTAATATAATTGAATTCCTGTGTAAAATTGTATTATTTGTAGAAATAATTCAATTCTTTACTTCTTTGGTTCTTAACTTTTTTTAAATAATTTTTCTTTTCAAATATTTTCAATTTTAAAATTAATGTAATGAAAATCATCGAATTATTCCAAAGAATTTAATCAAAAAAATTGATAATAATAGAATTCCTTCTAAAAAATTATTCAATTCTCGTGAAGAATTTTATTAAAATGTTTAAAAATCGTAATTAAATTCTTCTGAAGAATTTCTTTGAATTTTTTTTAAACTAATGGAGTTTCTTTAAAAGTTTTTAATTGGAAATTTTGAAAGCAATTTGATTTTTTGCAGAAGAATTTTATTAAAATTGTATTAAAAATAATTGAATTCTTGCAAAGAATTTTATTACTATATTTAAAAATAATTGAATTGCTCCGAAGAATTTATTAAAATTTTAGAAAATAAATGAATTTTATGTTAATATTTGAAGATTAAAATTCTTTCGTGTCTATTAAAATTGTTTTGAAAATAATTAAATTTCTGCAAAGGATTTTACTATTTATAAAAATAATTGAAATGTTTCGAAGAATTTATTAAAATTTTGATAAATAATTATTTATTTAAATTATGGATTTCTTGACAAGAATTTTACTTTATTTATAAGAATAATTTAATTATTTCGAAGGATTTATTAAAATTCGAGAAAAAAATTGAATTTTTGCGAAGTTTGTTAAAAATATTTAACTAAAAATTGATCTCTTTAATAATTTAAATTGAAAATTTCGAAAGTAATTGAATTTTTTCAAGAATTTCTTTCAAGTTTTTGAAATAATCGCTTTCATTAAAAATTGTAATTAAATACTTTATTATTAAAAAAAATTGTCATAATAAAATTTGTATTAACCAATTGTGTCAGTTTTTAAGTTTTAAAGAAAGTTATTTAATATTTTACAAGAAATTGTTTAAAAATTAGGAAAATAATTTAAATTTAAAAATATATTTTACAGATAATCTTAGAGAAAATAATTGATTTTTTCACATTAAATCACTTTTGGAATTATTTTTCACAGAATTGAATGTTTGCAATGATTTTACTAAATAGTTGAATTTTTTTTTGTCGATTTATGCAAATCTCAGAAAATAATTAATTTCTTTCGCGAAATTCAAAGTAAAATTCTATTTGAAAATTATTGAATTTCTGCCGAAGAATTTAACTATTCATGAAAATAATTGAATTTTCCCAAAGAATATTCATTTGTTAAGCTTTAAAGAAAGTAATTTCATATTTTACAAGAATTTGTTCAAAAAATTAGGAAAATAATTTATTCTCATTCTCATTCTCAATAATAATTGAGAATGTAAATAATTGAATTCTTCCGAAGAGTTGAAAAATTTTCTATATAGTAGAAATTATAAAAAAAAATTAAAATGAATTTCCAAATTAAACAAACCAGTGTAATTTCCACCCATAACATAAAATCGTTTCACATGATTTGCAAAGTCTGGATACATTTTTATTGCCAATGCAATATTGGTTAATGGTCCAAGTGCTAAAATCGAAATTTCTCCTTGAAAATGAAGAAAAATTGATTGTTAAATTTTCAATTTGACTTTTGTATTTGCGTATTTCGAATTAAATGCGCTCAAGTGAATTATAATACCAGAATATTCTGAAACTATTCTCTGTAGAGCACAAACGGCATGCTCCGATTTCAATTTACTAATATCGGGTTTATTTTGAAAAACATTTCCAAAACCATCAGCTCCGTGATATTGAATATTAGCGGCAATTTTTGCATTTTCCGTATTCAGAAGCGATGAATACGCTCCCTTATAAACGGGAATCTAGAAAAAACAATTTTATTTTTTTATCTGTTTATTAATATAAAATATTTCTATTATTATTTTTATTATTATTATTATTATTATTATTCATTTAATGAATTGACAATTGTTTCGTGAAAAATTCTGGGATAAAAGTTAAATATTATTATTATTATTATTAAAAAAAGAAAATTAAATTAAACTAAAGAAGCAAATTAGAATTAAAATAACATAGTATAATAAAAATATAAACAAAATTAATAAAACAAATACCAAAAAAATTCTAATATTAGAATATTAATTACTTTACTAATTGTGGAAATTTAAATTGTAAATTCTTATAATTTTATTTATTATTATTATTAAAAAAAAGAAAATTAAATTAAACTAAAGAAGCAAATTAGAATTAAAATAATATAGTTTAGCAAAAATATAAACAAAATTAATAAAACGAATACAAAAAAAATTCGAATATTAGAATATTAATTACTTTACTAATTGTGAAAATTTAAATTGTAAATTCTTATAATTATTATATGAACTCACTTCACATCCATTGCAAACTTCTAAAGTTCTAAATACATTAGAAACAACATTATCTACGGAAGTATTTCCATTCACACAAGTAATGCCCATTAATTCAATTTCATTTAATTTGTGAGCCTCTATTAGTAAAATTAGAGATAAAGCGTCATCAGTTCCAGCATCACAGTCAACGATAATTTTCTCTGGCTTCATTTTGATATATGTTATTTTTATTTTTAACAACAAAAGGAGAACATAATTCTCTTTGTGTGTGTGTGAAACCAATTTTCAACTATGGAATAAATTTCACTATTAACATAATAGCAGCACAAAATAACACTCTAGACTAAATTTACTTATTATAAATTTATTATCATCATCTCAATAATTAATAATACCCACTAGATACAGTTTATCTCTTTGGTAAGCGATTTATGACGAAATTCTGATAAATAATAATGTTTTTATAGTTTTCTTGATAATAAAAAAAAAGTGATGAATATACTTCCCTTTTGCTACGATTGTTACGATCGAAAAATGACGAAAATAACAGTTCAATCACTTTTTGGAATTTAAAGACAAAAAACACAACAAAGGAGACGGAACATATTTTAATTTTAAACCAAAAGTATAAATCTAGAGTTGCTAACTGATTTTCAAAACAATTTATACTTAATTCAATCTAATAATATTTGTTTTGAAATAATAATCATTCTCTTAGAAACGTAAATTCGAAAAATAAAAGAATTCGCATTGTTTTTTGAAAGTAGACGCAATCACAACATCACGTGAAGTCGTGAACCGTGAACTGTCATTTTTAGAGGTTATGTTGTTTACAAACTTGCGCATTTTTTAGCGTTCTACAATATTTTCTATTTTATTAATAAGCTTACTTGGTAAGCTTAATTACATTCATCTAATTGATTTACAATGATTTTCCAGTAATAAAACTTATTTAATAATTGCTTCAGTTAATTAATTTAGGTCATTTAGGTAAAAAAAATATTAGTGCCGGGTCGCTCTCATTGGCTTGCTAGTGCCCGCGCAATTTTGAATCTAGTCAATGAGAGTGTCAGTTTCGACATAAACCCAAAAACACTAATATTAAATTTAATTACTATTTTTAATAGTAGTTACTATTAATAGTTATTAATATACTGACGCATATTATGTACATTAATAACTACAAGTTTTGGAAAAGTTAGGAGAGTAAATGACAAAATGACGCGTTGGATTGTTACAGTACTATGAAAGCACCTTTAAATTGTTTTAAAAAATTCCAATTTTATTATAGCAAAAAAAAAAAAATAGAAAAATAGACACTACAATTTTTATTTAATGCTTGAACAATTAATTTAATTTTTCTGAAAACTATCTTATGACAATAGTAGTAAATTAGTGATTATTAATTCAAAAAAAAAAAAATATATCACTAATTGTCGGTGACTTTTTTTCTTCAATTTTGGTAACACTGGTTGTTTCTTGTGTGTATAGTTGTATTTGTGTGCATTGGTGTGCATGATGTGTGTTTTTGAGTCCCATTGTCAACGTTTAGTGGGCGGTCTCCGGTTGTTTTTGTATCCTGTAAATATATAGGAAATTTCATTAAATATTTAGTGTAAATTAAATATTTCTAACATTAACTAAGTGATAAATTGATTTTTATTAATTTTTCTCATTGTTCAAGTAGTGTTTGTTTGCCGTTTATTATAACCTAACCTTCTATTTGTTGATAGCATTTTTTTCTCTTTATTATAAAATATTTTCTTTGTTTCACTTTGCGTTTTCTTTTCTTTATATACAGAATAATTATAACGTTTCTGAAGTATCTTTCTCGCTATACATAAATCCATTGTTTGTGTGATAAAAATAGTGTTTCGTTTAGAAGAAAAAAAATATTTCTGTATATCAGTAATAATTGACGGGCAGTTTCAATCATGTTTCGGAAAAGCATTTTCCTTTTTGTATTAACTTTAATTTATTGTGGATTTGCTCATGAAGAAGATGTGCATACTGTTCAGTATAATGAGGAGACATTTAAGGAAGCAATCGGCAAGAAAAATCACTTTATCATGTTTTACGCACCTTGGTAAGATTTTTTATATTTATTTTTTAATTACTGCAATTTTTCCGAGTAATTTTTATTACTTGCTTTTTGATATTATTGTTATTATAATAATAATAATAATAATAATAATTATTATTATTATTATTATCATTATTGTTATTCATTATTATTACTATTATTATAATTATCGTTATTATTGTTTTAATTGTTAAATATTATTTCTTATTAGTCTTTTTATTATTTTATTTTCTATTTATTAGGAAAGAATTTTACAATAATTAACGAAATTGCTTGAGAATTATTTTTATTGAAAATGTACAAAAATAACAAAGATGGTATTGAATGATAATATGAATGATTAGATAAATGTCCAGTTGTATATTATTACGTGCTGATTTGACGAGTTTAAAGTAATATTAAAATTTTTCATCTAAAAAATACGAGAAAGAAATATATTTCTTTAACCATTCAAATGGATTTAATAAATCAATTCACTTTACGATCGAAAAATGTAAAAAGAGATTTAAATTTAATTAATAAAATTCGATTTAATTTAACGCTAAATTTAAATTAAGTAAATTTTCGTAATATAAAAAATATAAATTCAATTTACAATTTTAATTATTCGAATGCTACATTAATGGAATTACTAAATTGTAAATGAGGAAGGAAATTAATAAATGAGATTAAAAAAAACGATTGAGATATGGACTGATGCTTTTGTATTTCAATTTTAATTACTAGGGAGATTAATGCACATGATAATAATTTCCACATTAATATTGCCATCGTGAATAATCGTTTGAGTAATTTTATTTTTATCACATTCGACGAGATAATACACATATATTTATGTAATATTAAATGAGTCTAATTACAGAATTTTTTTTTTTTTGTAAACCACTTGAAAAAATATCGAATTTTTAAATTTCCCTTCTTTATTGTTCATCGATCTCCAAAATTGAATTACTTATTATTATTAAATTATTGAAATTATTATCATGCTAATATATTTTTTCATATAAAATTAATTTAAATAAATTATTGTTGCAATGAAAGTCATACAATAAATTGAATAAGGTAGAAAATAATAATAATAATATAATATTAATAATAATTGTTAGTGGAAAAATAATAGAAAGTCCAGTTTTTACTTATTTTTTTTCTTAATATTATTAATATAATGAAATAAATGAAAATAAATAAACTCGCGAGTTGAGAAATTAAAGAATTATTTGCAATCGATTTTTTATTTGTACAATTTTATTTTAGATTAAAATTTCCAGAAAATCATTTTTTTCTGTTTTAGAAAAAGAGAAGTATTTTTTGATATAATTTTAAATTCTTGTGTAATAAAAAGTTGGAAATTATTATTTTCTGATTAAATTGTGTTTAGGTGCGGTCACTGCCAAAGACTTGGTCCCATTTGGGAGCAACTTGCGGAAATGTTGAACGAAGACGATGACAGTCGTGTTAGAATTGGAAAAGTCGATTGTACGACAGACAATACAGTTTGTTCGGAACATGATGTGACTGGTTATCCTACGTAAGTAATTTTTTTTTACAAATTATTTCCTTTAGAATTGTGTATTAAATTTTATTTTTTAGAATTGTGTATTAAATTCTAATTTTAAAATTATGTTTTGAATTCTAATTTTAGAATTTATCAAAAAAAATAAAATCTTTTCATTGAGGACGTGGAATTTTTCGTTTTTTCTTTACTAAAAAATTTTAATTCTCTTTTCCAATCACAGGCTCAAATTTTTCAAGGCTGGCGAATCACAGGGAACAAAATTCCGCGGAACTCGCGACTTACCATCTTTAACTTCATTCATCAATGAACAATTGGTACAAAAAATTGGCAGTCCTTCGGTACAAAAAATTTATATTATTTACTAGCAAAACGCACGCAATTTTCTTTTCCATTGTTACTTTCAAAAATTTTCTATTTCCAAATTTAATGAAAATTCTTAATTTCTTAAAAAAGTATAATTTTTCTTACGATTTTTTCATTAAATTTAATTATTTCAACAACTCGTATAGTAAATGCCGCAAAAATTTTCAAACAGCAACTTGAATTAAAAATTCAAAATTCATTTCAATAAAAGTTGGCAAAATTTTTAATTGTTTCAATTTTTTTCAAATTATTTTCGGAAATAGAAGTATTTTTAAAAAAAATTTAGTTTCATTTTTTCATGTAACAATTTTACGAAATTTCTGAATTAAATTCAAAACTTTAATACTTTTTTGTTAAACAAAAATTTAAAAACTTATTCATATTTATTTTTCCGTTCGGAATTTGAAATTTCAAATAATTTTCATGAAAAACATGAGGAAATATAATTATTTCTAAAATTTGCAACTGTAATTCATCCAAAATCCTTTTTTTTACGAATTTTTAATTAAAATTATTGAAAAACTTTGATATCTTTTAAAGAAAAATAATGTTATAAATAATTTTTTAAAATGAAAATTTAAAGATTTATAAACTTTTGCTTCTTTAAAATTTTCAAGGTATTTAATTTAAAAACGTTTTAAAATTTAATTTATTCCTAAACATCCTCTTATAACGGTTTAAATATTTAATTATTTTTTAAAATGTTAACTGAAATGTTTCTTAAATCAATTCCTATCAGAATTCAACTACGAGAATTGAATTATTTAAATAGAATAATTTTTGTAAATTCAAAAATGATATAATTTTGAAAAATATAATTATATTTATAGACAATTTTTAAAGAGGAAAAAATAAATTTTGTTAAAATATAAAATTTTACAGAATTTCCAATTGTTTCAATCTGTTAAAATTATTATTGAGAATTCAAGTACTTTTTTCTTTAAAAAATTCTAATTACTATTTTTCAAAAACCTAATTTTTTTTAGAAATTTCCAAATTAAATGTTTCAAATTTTAATAACATTTGTAAAATAGATATTTAACTAATTATTGCTCTTTATTTGCTTCAAATTTCAAAATACTTAAAAATTTGAACTGCAAGTCTTCCAAAATTTAATTAATTTTGTGGAATTTTTGGAGAATATTATTCAAAATTTAATTTTTAAGAGAGCTAACAATTTTTCGATTGTTTTTTTATTTTGCTCGTTTACTTAAAATTTGTTAAATAATGTATTTTTTATATTTTGTTTATTTATTTGTTTTATTTAGTTTCAGTTTCTTTGTTTCTCTTTTTTGTCATTTTTTGGTTTTGTTTCTTTATTTTTTTCGTTTATTTAAAATTTATTTGCTTTCTGTTTATTTTTTTTTTTCGTTCACTTAAAATTTATTTACTTTCTGTTTATTTATTTTTTCATGTTTTCGTTTATTTAAATTTTTATTTATTTTCTGTATATTCTTTATATTTTCTATTTGTTTTATTTAGTTTCAGTTTCTTTGTTTCTCTTTTTTGTAAATTTTTTGGTTTGTTTCTTTATTTTTTTTTCGTTTATTTAAAACTTATTTACTTTCTGTTTATTTATTTTTTCATGTTTTCGTTTATTTAAATTTTTATATATTTTCTGTATATTCTTTATATTTTCTATTTGTTTTATTTAGTTTCAGTTTCTTTGTTTCTCTTTTTTGGCATTTTTTGGTTTTGTTTCTTTATTTTTTTCGTTTACTTTAAATTTATTTACTTTCTGTTTATTTATTTTTTCATGTTTTCGTTTATTTAAATTTTAGTTTATTTTCTGCATATTCTTTATATTTTCTATTTTCCATTTATTCTTTCATTTACGTTTTGTTTCTTTATTTTTTTCGTTTGATTCATTCTTTTGTCCATTTATTCGTTTATTTATTTTGTTTTCTTGTTTTTATTAATTTTTCGCCTCCTCGGTTAGAAATCTTTTCATTTAAATCCTTTCGTCTATTTTTTTAAAACTAGATTGAAAATAATTTAACTAAATAAAAAAAAGTAGATAGACAAATAAATAAATAAATAATAAATAATGAATTTCCAGGAGGAGGAAGAGAATGAAGAAGAGGAAATTGCACCATCAATTCCAGAGGCTGTGAATGGATTGATAGAATTGACTGAGCATACATTTGACAAGCATGTGTCGAGTGGTAATCACTTTGTTAAATTCTATGCGCCTTGGTGTGGACATTGTCAAAAATTAGCGCCAACATGGGACGAACTTGCCAACAGTTTGAGCCACGAGAAATCAGTGAGCATTGCCAAAATCGATTGCACTCAATATCGCGGCGTTTGCGGTCAATTTGACATTAAGGGATATCCCACATTACTCTGGATCGAAGATGGTAAAAAGGTAAATTTTAGAGGATATTTTCAATTTTTATTTCTTTTTTTTTTTTTTGGAAAAGAAAAATTCACTCTTATTATCATTTGAAAGACAGTGTCAAAGATTGTTTTCATTCTTTAACTTACTCGAGAGATTTAGATAGCTTTTTGTTTTTTTTTAAATTTAATTTGTCAAACAGGAAGCAATGGGAAACATTAACCAAATTTTGGTAACATTTCGTTTTAGACATTTTATTTTCGAATCAATGAATTTTTTTCTTTTTTCTTGGAAGGTTTTTATTAAAATTTTTCCGAATAATAAACATTTGCGATGAATTTTAATTAAATCTATGATTTTTTTCCTTTTTTTTTATTTAATTTTCGTTTTTGTTGTTAAATATTTTTTTGAAATTCTTCAAAATTCAAAGTTCGAGTAGAAATTTTATTCAAATCAATGAATTTGTTTTCTTTTCTTTTAATTTAATTTCCGATTTTCTTGAAATTCTTCAAAATTCAAAGTTCGAGTAGAAATTTTATTCAAATCAATGAATTTGTTTTCGTTTTTTTTTTGTATTTAATTTCCGTGTTTCTTGAAATTCTTCAAAATTCAAAGTTCGAGTAGAAATTTTATTCAAATCAATAAATTTGTTTTCGTTTTTTCTTTGTAATTAATTTCCATTTTTCTTGTTAAGTATTTCATTGAAATTTTGCAAAATAATCAAAGTTCCCGTAGAATTTTCATTGAGATGAAAATGAATTTTGTTCTTTGTTTTTTACAGAAAGATAAATACACAGGACAGAGAAGTCACGAGGATTTGAAAGCGTACGTGTCGACAATGCTTGGCAAGAGTGCAGAAGGTGACGACAGCGAGGAGAATGATGCCGATCGTTTAATTCCCTCCGTGTCAGTATTAACCGGCGAAACATTTGATCATGGCGTCGAGAAGGGAATTTCATTTGTCAAATTCTTCGCCCCATGGTGCGCCCATTGTAAACGATTGGCGCCAACTTGGGAGGATTTGGGAAAGAAATTCTCCAGCAAAGACGGTATAAACATTGCAAAAGTCGATTGCACAGTAACACCAAGTAAATCACTATGCAGCGAGCAAGAAATCGATGGTTTTCCAACTCTAATTCTTTATAAAGATGGAAAGAAAATTTCCGAGTACAATGGATCGCGTAGCTTAGACGATCTCTATGAATTTGTCATGAATCATTTACAAGCACACGATGAACTGTGATTTGCTTTCCTTTTCTATAATCAATTTAAAACAAACAAAAAAAAAATATTTTAATGTGCGTGTACAAAGTCAGTATTTTATTAATATTTTGATGACCCGAATTTTTGTTTTTCATATAATACAAAAAAAAATTGCTATACCTTTTTTTTTATTGATGACTCAGAGATTTCTTTTCTCTTTTTAAAGTGTTTTAAAGATACATATTTTTAAATTTTTATCTCGTCCGTGTACTTAGAGTTTTATTTACAGTGAGAAAGAGAGTTTGTGTTGCGTTGTGTTAGAATATTTATTGATGTCAATTTTGTGACGTTCTTCCAGTTCTTCTTTTCTTTTGTCTTGTCTTGTCTTCAAAATAGAGAAAAAAATATAAAGTGTATGTATTTTACAATGTTTTTTCCTTGTTAGAAATTAGTTATAATTTTCAAGAAAGAGAGAGAGAGAGAGAAACCATTTGCCATACACCAAAAAGAAAATAGGGAAAATAAAAACAGTGTGATTTAATATTTATGTTATATTTTACAGTTACAATCTGTATTACATTTATACATTAATTTCATGTACAAGACAAATTCCAATGTGCAATGAAGATATTTACAATGTTAGAATGCAGATTTTTTTTATACTCTATTTGATATCGGCATTTTTCAAGAATTCTCCAATTTTTACATTCATTTTTCCTATTGAACAAACAAAAATGATACATTTTTTTTTCATTCCATTTAGAAATCAAATTTCTCGAAATTTGCCGATATAATTTTTCGAAATCACATAAAAGTCATGAACTTCCAAGATTATTTGTTGTTCTTTTACATTTCCAAAAAAAAATCTCACCTCAAAGTTTCAATAAAAATTTTGTCGAAAAAAATGATTGTATTTTTTATTCATTTCAGTGTTGAAACGTTTAGGTATTTATTAATTAACTATAATAATTCATTTAAGAGTTTCCATAATTTCGAAATGAATTCTTTAAATTTAATGATGATGAATGAAAAATTTTAGAGGTAAAAAATTTGTTACCTTAGAGAATAAAAAATTAATTTTTATAGTTGAGTAGGTCTTAAAATTCTATTCGTAAACTAAGCGGTACATTTACAATTTCTCGAGAATATTTGCTTAAAGTTTATCGTTAATTGAAAAATTATACAATAGTAATTCATTAATATTTATGGAAATTTTTTTTAGAACAGCCGTCTTAGTTCGTCGCAAATTGAGACGAATTTATATTTATTATTTACATTTTATAATAATTAACGCCCTAAATATTTTATAATTAGAAGGAGAAAATTTTCTTTACATTATAGAATTGAAGTAGAGAAGACAAAAAGAAAATTCTAGAATCTCGATAAATTAAAATAATAATTACTATGAGAGATTGCACATTTTTCTTATCACTCACTTTGATGAATATTATTTGCGAAGTTTTTTTGGAACGAAATAAAAATTGTACACTGCAAAAATTTTCAATTGAGAATTAATTTTATTTTTCCTTTTTTTTTATTATCATGTTAATTAATTTTTAACTGCATTATTAATATTAATAGTAAAATAAGAAATCAATTATTTTCAATAGAATTTTGTTATTCAAATTTGAAATTTCTCGAAAAAATTAAATTATTTTCAAAAATTGTTAATTTATTATATAATAAAATTTCTCAATAATTTTTTTAAAATGACTAATAAAGTTCTTGTGACGAATTCACTTATTTTCAAATTTACAATTTTTTTTGTAAATTCTTCGTAAAAAACGCTAATCGAAATGAAAAATGAACTTTTCTTCTCTAATTGCTATCAATTTTTTCGAGACTAGAAATTATTAACTATAAATTAGAAAGAAATAAATTCAATTCACAAAAATTGTCTCGAATTATTTTTGCAGTGTACATTACAGTTATTTTATAGCGAAAAAAAATTTTTCCAGTCTTTATCTCATAAAAAAAGTCGCTATTGTACTTAGAAGAATAATTTCTAAATTATATGACAATAATCGCAAATTGTTTCTGTTTAAATAAAAATTAAATAATTCGAAAAAGATCTTTATGTACGAATATTATTGATAATGAAAAGAAAAAAAATTTATGAATAAATTAAAAACGAATAATTAACAAATAAATAACAAATTTTAAAATATATATATACAATTTTTAACATAGGAAAACGAGAATAAAATTTACTTTCGGAAAAAGAAGGACGACTTTTAAAATAACAAAGTTTCTAAGCAAAAATTAAGTTAAGTATAATAATTTTTTTGTAGAATAGAAAGAAGATGAAGAAGAAGAAAACAATAAGTATCGATATAATTTCTGTAAACGCTAAAGCACCTAAAAAGCGAGATAATTGAATAAATTCAGATTTAATTCTGAATATCGAGAATATTCTAAATACGAATGTAATAATTTTTAATTACAGCATTTACATAAAAATGATCGTGTAACGATGATATAATTATCTTTAGAAAAATTTCCGTCTTTTTTTTATATATATATATATTTACGTCTCGTTGATATATTTCTATATTTATGATATATCGAAATTTTACCAAAGAAAATTACTATTTTCATTTACTTATTTATTTATTTTTTTTATATACGACGATAATCTCTTAACGGTGAGTATTTTGAGTATGAGATTCCATTTTATATATGTTGTCTAATAGATTGGCTATTGGTATTTGTCCAATAGTTTCGCGGAAAAACAAATATTCAATAGTCTTTGGTTTAACGTCGTCTAATAATTGCAATAGACGTTTGAGTTTCCAGAATTTCTGATGCGAATAATGATGCGTTGTATACTCCAAGAATATCGAGTGAACTTGAATGTAAAGCATCTCAACTGCTTCTGGAGCGTTTAAATCGTCCACTTCTGTATTAAGTAAAAAACAAAAATGAAATTTTATTTTACAAATTTTTCAATTTCATTTTAATTAATTTTTCGTATTTTATTTTACGGATTTTTAAATTTTATTTTACTGATTTTTTTTTTAATTTACTGTCAAAAAAAGCAAAAAGTTGTTGATTTTTAAATATTTAAATTATTAAAATATTGGTGAGGCGAATTTCTTGCATTTTCAAATTTAGAAAAAGAAATTAAGTGAATTTTTCTTGATTTTTAATAAAAATTTTGATAAAATTGGATTTTTTAAAATTTTGTTTTGTAATTATTGAAAAAATTTACCTGGAGTGAATAAAACTGCACCTTTCATGCAACCCCATTCTCCACTGTCGGGACAAATTTGCTTGTACTTGTAAATTATTTTCTGAAAAATAAAAAAAAAGATTATTTTCAAATAATGAATTCTGTATTTTATATTTAGAAACTACGTCAACAAAATTGAAATCAATTATTTTCAATTCAATTATAATAAAATTCTATCTGATTTAAAATTTATGATTAATTTATTATCTGATTTAGGATCATAAATTTTTTTTAATCATAAAATTTGTCTGTTAAATTAAAAAAAAATTCACTCATTAACGCAAAATTATAGAAAATAAAAGAATTTCATTTTTTATAGAAATAATTTAAACTAATGAAATTTTTCTTCTTTTTTATAAATATTTTGACAGTAATTGAATTATTTTTCAAGAAAACAATTATTTTTATAAATAATAAAATTCTTTTCCAAAATTCAATTATTTAATAAAAGTTTAATAAAATGCTTGTCATAATTTCAATTATCTTTATAAATAATAAAATTCTTCTCTAAAATTCATTTATTTTCAAAAATAATGAAATTCTTTGCAAAAATTCAATTACATTCAAAATTTTTTTTTTTAATTTCTCGTCAAAATTTTATAAATAATAAAATTCATCATGGAAATTCAATTATTTTCAAAAGTAATAAAATTCTCCGCAGAATTTCAATTATTTTCAAATTTTTTTTTAAATTCTTAAAATTTCAATTATCTTTATAAATATCAAAATTCTTCTTCAAAATTCAATTTCTTTTAATTGTTTAAAAAAATATATGTTCAAAAATTCAATTATCTTTATAAATAACATCATTTTTCATCAAAATTCAATTTCTTTAAAACATTTTATTAAAAAATCTGTTCAAAAATTCAATTATCTTTATAAATAATAAAATTCTTCTCTGCAATTTAATTATTTTCAAAGAATTTTAAGAAAATTCTTGTCAGAATTTCAATTATTTTTTTATTTATTTCTGTACATTTGTAATTATCTTTATGAATTTCAACTATTTTTAAAAATATCAAAATTCTTCTTCAAAATTCAATTACTTTTAAACATTAAAAAAAAAATCTGTTCAAAATTTCAATTATCCTTATAAATAATAAAATTCTTCTCTGAATTTCAATTATTTGCAAAGAATTTTAATAAAACTATTGTCAAAATTTTAATTATCTTTATAAATAAAAAAAATCATTCTAGAAATTCAATTATTTTCAAATTCTTTTTTTTTATAAAATCTTATAATATAAAATAGTGATTTTCTCACTCGATCATGTTTTTTTAACAATTTTTTATAAGTAGTTTAATTTCAAAAAAGTTGAATTTGGATCTTTTGATAAATTTTAATTCTAATGGAAAAATAATAATGAAATATTTATTTAAAAAAGAAGTTATTGATGTTTTTTTTGAAAAATTTGAAAGAAATCTGTAAATAAATTTAACAGAACATTTTTTTGACTAAAACTTTTTCCTTTTACTTTAATTTTCTAAAAAAATTAAAAATGTCAGTCGCATTTCACTAAAAAAAAATCTCGAAAAAGTCAATTAGTCGCATCATTTCACAAAAAAGTCGAAAAAGTCGCACAATCCGAGCCCTGAATTATTGAAATTTTTGCAAATAATTAAATTCTTTCGTGTAATTTTATTTAAATTGGATTATCTAAATTGAAAAAAATTGAAAATAATTAGAATGCAAATTTATGAAATTTAAGAAAATTAATTTTTTTCTGTAATTTTGAGAATTTGAAACGGGAGAAATAAATTGGATGAAAAGTAACTAATTCGAAACAAAATCATCTGGATAAAGAAGAAGTTTTTTTTTTACTATTTCCATAGTTTGAATAAATATTTAAAATTCCAAGATTTTGCGAATACTTTTGTTTAGAAATTTCAAATTTATTTCAAATAACATAATTAATGAAAAATTACGAAAATAATTGATGTCTTGCTGAGAAATTAATTGAATTTTTCGAAAAAAATTGCATTTTTCTTACAAATTTTTACAAATAATTGAATTCTTTCGAGAAATTTCATTTCGCGTGTATTTTTTTTTTTTTTTTGAAGAAATTCGGAATTTACTTTTTAATTTATTTTTAAAATATATAATCTTTTTTTGTTTATCATATAAAGCCACCTGAATGGTTCGTAACTCCTGACGTGAACTGCTATCGGGAAGTCTTTTTCGTGCCTGTTCATCGTCCAAAAGTCCAATGATGTCCCACGATGTGGACCATTGAGCAAAATGAAGGAGAAATAATTGTGTCCAAGTTTTTTCCAAAAGTAATCGTTGATCATATTCGGGAAGTGCTTGAAATGAAGCGAGACATTTAACCCACTGCACCACCATGAATAAAAGTCTCGCGGTAGTTTCCTGGAAAAAGATAAAAATAAAAATAAAAATTGTATATACATAAAAAAAAGAGGAGAAGAGAGAGAAAAAAAGTTAATAAATAAGGTAATAAAAATTCAATAAAATATAATTATCTCTCACTTGTAAAACTTCCCAAGTTGGACTAAAAATAGTCGCAATTGCCGATGGACTACGACTTGTTTCTGTTTCAGTTTGTTCTATTTCCTCCAAGTCTGACTGCAAACGTGTATTCCATCCTACTTCCTATTTTCACGCAACGAACAAACAAACAGAAAAAAAGAGAAGACAATTAATGAAAATTAGACATTTTTAGTCAATTCTTTATTTTTTGCACCATTTATATATACAAAAAAGGAGAAGGTATTTAATAAAATTGTTCGCCGATCTTCTACTTTTTTTTGCAGATAAACAAAAATTGAGAGGTCAAATGACAAAAGTAGAAAATTTCCAGCTAATTTTCTACTTTTTGCGCAGGTAACAAAAAAAAATAACAGAGAACAATCAATAAAATAAAAAAATTTCCAGCTAGTTTTTTACTTTTTACAGGAAACAAAAAATAAAAGAAGAAAAATCAATGAAATAAAAAAATTTCCAGCTAAATTTTCTACTTTTTGCAGATAAAAAAAAATAACAGAGAACAATCAATGAAATAAAAAAATTTCCAGCTAATTTTCTACTTTTTGCGCAGGTAACAAAAAAAATAACAGAGAACATTCAATAAAATAAAAAATTTTCCAGCTAATTTTCTACTTTTTGCAGGAATCAGAAAAAATAGAGAACAATTAATGTCTGTTTTTTTTGTTTTTTTTTGCAGGAACCGAAAGAAAGGAAAGGACAATTAGTAAAATTGGATTTAAACGAGTTCTACAATAGCGACCGCGTATAATTTGCAAATGAGGGAAAATCAGTAGAGAGTGGAGAATGAAAGACTGATAAAGAGTGAGGAGGAGGAGAAGAAGAAGAGAAAAGCGCAACTTGTTGGCACTTTGTTTTGAAAGTGAAAATTATTCAGGGATTATTAGCATGAAAAGTGGAGAGAAAATGAGGGGAAACAATTTGGGGTGAATTACTTACCTGGCATTTCTCTGCGGCTAAAATTAGTTGTAGAAGGGGCGGTTGCGGTGGTTGTGCGACGGTAACTGTCGTCGTATGATAGAGGGTCGTCGTCGATGGAGAATGAGTAAGTGCCAATGGTGCAGGCGGTGGGGAATCCTCCGATGACTTATGAATACGAAGAGGCGTCGGATACGGCGCAAATCGTTGATCCATTCGAAATCTTCTGCAAAATTATTCAAATTCAATATTTATATTTTAAATAGACTGAAGGAAGAAAAAAAAATTATACACCATACGAATAGAATAAAGTAAATATTTAAATTCAATATTTTCCTTACGTTCAATAAAATTTCTATTCTTAATTATAAATCTGTTAAGGGCATTTGAATCTTTATGACGTCAAAGAATTGAAATATAAGCTTTGCACTAATTGTGACGTCATAATGATTCAAATTCCCTTAATAATTACAGGGTTGCCACGGTTTTTCCCATTTCTAATTCCCTGACTTTTCCAGGTTTTCCAGGTTAAAAAACAGAATTTTTCCAGGTTTTTTAAAACTACATTAAATATTTATTACAAAAATATTGGAAAACTCAAGAATTCAATTATTTTTAAAAGTAACATAATTCTTCGCAAAAATCCAATATTATGTTCCAAAATTGTCAAAAATTCCCTTAAAAATTTAAATAATCTTTATGAATAATAAAATTTTTCTCAAAACTTCAATTATTTTCTAAAATTTTAATCAAATTCTTGTCAAGATTTCAATTATTTCTTATATACAGAATATTAATCAAATTTCTCGAAAAATGCAATTATTTAAAAATTTTTTATTAAAAATGTTTAATAGAATTCAATTATTAATTTATTATTTAAAAAATTTGTTTATAAAATTCTTCATGACAATTCAATTTTAAAAAAAGTTCAATTATCAAAAAAAAAATGTTAATTTTTAGAGTTAAATAAATGAATTCTCGTAGAGTTTTCAAATAAATAAATATTTTTGAATATGATTATTCAATTATAATGAAAAATTTTTCCTGAAATTTATTTTTAATTCAATATTTATTTGAAAATTCTACAATAAATCAATTCATTAACTATTAAAATAAACAAATTATTAAATAACTGAATGTTTCTTAAAATTTGAATTTTGATAAGAAATTTTATCAACATTTAATTATTATGTTTATTATTATTATTGTTATTATTATTATTATTATTTATTGTCAAGAGACAAATTTAAAAAAAAAACTTTAACAATAATTTCATTTTTCGAGAAATTCGATGAAAATCTTGTATATTAAAAATAATTCCAATTCGGACAAGAATGTTATTAAATTTTTTGAAAATAATTGAATTTTGGTGAAAAATTTTATTATTCATAAAGACAATTTAAACATTGTCAAGAATATTTTTGTAAATTTTCAAACATAATTTATAAAACTTTTTGTTTAAATAACTGAATTGTTTTGTAAAATTTTTTGAAAATAGCAAACAAAATTCAATTTGTTTCAATTTTAGTTATTACGGTTTTTTAATTGAATTTCTGCAAAAAAAAGTCTCATATTTTTGTAAATAGTTGAATTCTTTCAAAGAATTTGAAAAAAAACATTTTTTTAAATAATTAATTTTTTCGATAGAATTGATATTAATTTTTTTTTTAAATAATTCTAAATTTTTATCAACTCCTGTAAAATTGTATTAAAAATCATTTAAATCCTGCGATGAATTTTTATTATTTATGTAAATAATTAAATTTTTGTAAAGAATTTTATTAAAATTAAAAAAAATAATTGAATAGCAGAGAAGAATTTTATTATTTTTTTAAATAATTGAATTTCTGTGAAGAATTTGACAAAATTTTTAAAAATAATTGTATTCTTAGGGAATAATTAAATTTTTTTCTAAATAATTAAAATTTTTCGAAGAATTTTATTCAAAATTTTTAAGAATAATTGAATTCCTTCGATGAGTTTCATTATTTATGAAAATAATTGAACTTTTCCGAAGAATTTTATTCGAATTTTTAAGAATAATTGAATTCCTTCGATGAGTTTCATTATTTATGAAAATAATTGAACTTTTCCGAAGAATTTTATTCAAATTTTTAAGAATAATTGAAATACATCGATGAGTTTTATTATTTATAGAAAAAAAATTGAATTTTTGCAACGATTATTTGCAAAGAATATTTATAAAACTATTGTCAAAATTTTAATTATGTTTATAAATAAAAAAAATCATCTTAGAAATTCAACGATTTTTTTTGCAACGATTATTATTGAAATTAAATAGAATAATAGAAGTCCTCGGAATTATTTCATTATTGAAAAAAATAATTGAATTTTCTTGGCAAATTTTATTATTTAGGAAAAGAAATTAAATAATTATAAAGAATTGAAGAATATTATTCAAATTTTTTTAAAATAATTGAATTTCTGCGAAGAATTTTATTATTTATGAAAATAATTGAATTTCAGTGAAAATATTATTTAATTTTTTAAAAATAATTTAATTCTCGTGAAAAACGTTGTTATTTGTGAAAATAATCGAATAAAATTGTAACGAAGTAAAGAATTTTATTTAATTTTTTTAAAATAATTCAATTCTCGTGGGAAAATTTATAATTTGCCAAAATAATTAAATAATTACGAAGAACTAAAGAATTTAATTCAATTTTTTTTTTAAATAATTGAATTTCTGGAGAGAATTTTTTCTATTTATAAAAATAATTGAATTTCTGCTAAAATATTATTTAAATTTTTAAAAATAATTCAATTCTCGTGAAAAAATTTGTTATTTTAGTAAATAATTGAACTCTTCATTCGAATTTTATAAAAATTATTTTAAATATTTAATTTTTTGGAAACATAATAAATAATTTATTAATTTTATTTATTTTATTTTAAAAAAAAAATTTTTTTTTTAATAATCGAATTTCGGATGAATTTTATAATTTTTTGTATTTTTTTTTAGCTTTTAGTGGCTAAAATTTAAAAAAAAAGTAAATTGTAGATCGAAGCCTCTAAATATTTAGAATAAATTTTGAGAATATTCTACGTATACAAATTAACGGGAAGAGAAAAAAAAGTGATTAACAAGGGGACATAACAAATAACCTTTGTGGAACGAAGGGATGTGTTGAATTAATGTCCATTCGTGATCCGTTGTGATGAGGCGAAAGCTGCGTTAAAATTGAAGGCGGTTGTTGATGTTTATCCGACAATACTGAATGTTGTTTTGCTTTCCGCGGTCCTCGTTCATGTTGTACGGCTGAAAACAAAAAGAGAGAAAAAAATATTAATTACCACATAATTTTTCTTTTTTTTAGTTTAATAAACTATTATTATCCGTTCTTTCTTGTTTTTTTTAGCAAAAAAAAAAATTTTTTTTAACGTATCATTATCATCATCAAACATACAAACAAAAATTTGACGCCTAAATGAGATGCAAATGTAAATCAAATATAATCCCGTAAACTATATATAGTAGAAACTAAGCCGACAATTATTTATTCGCAATCGAATTATTTGCACAAGTAATGAAATTAACTAATGATGTTTACCAGAGGTGAAAATAATACATCGATCATTTTGAATTTAAAGATACAAATTTCGCAACTTGTTTTTATTTTTATTTTATTTACTTCCTTATTTACTGCTGCATAATAATATTCTCGAGTTAGAATAAAATTTGCGATATATCTAATAATAATAATTAGAATTTTTTGTTAATCTAACTAATACTCGCATTTACGAAAGCAATATTTTGTATTTTCCATTCGGGAAAAAAACCAAATCGTTTAGAATTTCTGTATACATTTCTAAAGCACACTTATTTTTTTCCATTTCTTTTTTCATTGTTTTCGAAAAAGCAACAAAAATGAAACATTCAGTCGAATAACATGAAATAAAAGTAGTTATAAAAAGATCGTAAATTTTTGCGTCATCAATAAAGAGAGACGTGGACGAAACATAAATATAATACCAACAGGGATCATGGTACTTTTATTCTCTCTAAAAATAAGAGAAAAAGTGAATTATTTGACGAAAATATATAGTTGACAAAAAAATATTTATATACAAAAAAATTCACGTGCAATACATTAATTTTTTGAGCAATTGTTACTTTTAAAAAATGAAAAATACTTCCTCTATATGAGGAAGCAATATAAAAGCAAATAAATTTCATTCCATAATATCTTGCTTTCTGTTCAAATTTTATAATATTTGGATATTTTTAATTTCTTTAACCTTTTTCCCTGAACCTAAAGAATATTCCGTATTCACTCTCAAATACTCAAAGAAATGTTCTATATAAGAAAATTGTTACTGTAACTTCTTGAAAATTATTTTCTCATTTCAATTGAATTATAGTATTTTCTACAATTTAAAATTAAAATTCTTTTCTCCATCAAGAGATTTTGTCAAATTTCAATTATTTTGCAACAAAATTTATCAAATTTCAATTACTTTTCAAAGATTTTCCAAAATTTCAATATTTTTCAAAGAATTTATCAAATTTCAATTATTTTTCAAAATTTCAATTATTTGTTAAAGATTTTAACAAATTTAAATTATTTTTCAAAGATTTTTCAAAATTTCAATTATTTGAATTATTTCTCAAAGATTTTATCAAATTTTAGTTATTTTTCAACACAATTTATCAAATTTCAATTACTTTTCAAAGATTTTCTCAAATTTGAATTTGTTTGTTAAAGATTTTATCAAATTTTAGTTATTTTTCAACACAATTTATCAAACTTCAATTACTTTTCAAAGATTTTATCAAATTTAAATTATTTATCAAAGATTTTTCAAAATTTCAATTATTTTTCAAAGATTTTTCAAAATTTCAATTATTTTTCAAAGATTTTTCTAAATTTCAATTATTTTTCAAAGATTTTATCAAATTTCAATTATTTTTCAAAATTTCAATTATTTGTTAAAGATTTTATCAAATTTCAATTATTTTTCAAAGATTTTTCAAAATTTCAATTATTTGTCACAGATTTTACTAAATTAAAATTTTTTTTACAGATTGTGTCAAATCTGAATTATTTGTCTAAGGTTTTTATAAAATATTTTTTATTCTTTAAAAGAGTTTTTACTGAATTTTAATTATTTTTCAAAGATTTTTTTAAATTTTATATATTTCTTAAAGATTTTATTAAATTTCCATTTTTTTCAAATATTTTATTAAATTTTAATTATTTTTCAAAGATTTTATTAAATTTCAATTATTTTTCAAATATTTTATTAAATTTTAATTATTTTCCAAAGATTTTTAAAAATTTCAAATATTTGTCAGAGATTTTGCCAAATTTCAATTATTTTTCAACAAAATTGATCAAATTTTCAATTATTTTTCAAAGATTTTGACAACTTTCAATTATTTTTTAAAAATTTCACTAAATTAAATTTTTTTTTACAGATTGTTTAAAATTTCAAATATTTGTCAGAGATTTTGCCAAATTTCAATTATTTTTCAACAAAATTTATCGAATTTTCAATTATTTTTTAAAGATTTTGCCAACTTTCAGTTATTTTTTAAAGATTTCACTAAATTAAATTTTTTTTTACAGATTGTGTTAAATCTGAATTATTTGTCAAAGGTTTTATCAAATTTTTATTATTCTTTAAAAGATGTTTTACTGAATTTTAATTATTTTTTACAGTCTTATTATTTTTCAAAGATTTTTTTAAATTTTATATATTTCTCAAAGATTTTATTAAATTTCAATTATTTTTCGAAGATTTTTCCAAATTTTAATTATTTGTCAAAGTCTATTTTCAAATTTCAATTTTTTGTTAAAGATTGTACCAAATTTCAATTTTTTAAAAAATTTAATTACTTACAAATTTTTATTTTTATTATTTATTTATTTCCGTGATTTGAATTCAAAGTATTAAAATAATTACGTAGCAATAATATTTAGGTTTTTTATTAATTGACTTTTGAAATCAATGAAGAATCAGGAAAATTCAAAATAAATCTTTTTTGTGACAACACTGAGTTAATGAACCTTTTTTTTATTTTTAATCGACTAAAGCGACGTTTTCTAATCGTTATATTTCGATCCGAGGTCTGGAATTCAAAAAATTTAATTTTTCTTCAGTAATACTTTTAATAAAATTCCCCAACTTTCCAGACCAATTCTACTTTCCCTGATTTTTACCCGAATATTTCCTGTCATTCCTGACCTATAGCAACTCTGATGATGTGCTTTTTTTCGTACGTGATTCTTTTCTTGAAAATAAATTCCCCCATCAGAGGCCTTATTTATGAAAAATTGTCGAAATAGAATTTTCGTCTTGCACAAGAAATTGAAAAGGTGCCAAATTGTCATCCCTGCTGTTATATACAATATATAAATTGCAGAGAATTTTTTTTTTTTTTTTTTTTTTGAAAAATGTATAACAAAACTGTGATGATGGTGAGACGATGTCGAAGGTGAATGTGAATGACTGTGTTTGTGTGTGTGTGTGTTCGTGGGCGAAAAAGGGAGGAAAGCGCTTTCCGTCGAAGTACAAGAGAGAGGTATAGTAAATGTGGTGCGGCCTGGGTTTTCAGCTTGCAGGCAGGGTTTTGAGCTTGGTTCTCGAAGAGAGAGCTGGGTTTTGGAGGCATGAGAGCTCTATATACCGACATCATCATTAATGAGGCTGAGCGGATACCAGCCGCGAATTCCCACGTTCCCAGTGGCGCAGCAATATCCGTTTTATCCCTTAACGCGTATATGACCGTGTCAACGACGGAGCAAATCACTTTTTAATTCCACTCTCTGTAATCTCTTTTACTTTTTGAGAGCAACGCCATACTCAGCCATACTCACTCACTCTCGCATCTATATTCACACACACACGTGTGAAACATTATCAGCCTCTTTTTTTTTTCTTTTTTGTTTATAGAAATTTCAGTTCAACAAATAATATAATTCTGCTTCTAATACTCTTTCAGCTTTCTTTATTCAAATCTACGCAGTTGGATGTAATTTTCCCGATTCACAATATTCGCATCTGAAATAAAGCGGAAAAAAATTAATTTCAACTTAAAAAAACAAATTTTATAATGTAAGACAATTATTAAAAAATTAAATAGTAAATTAATTTTCATAAATTTCGAGATATTTTATAGACCATTATTTTTAATACAAAATTTAATAACATCTCAAAAAAAGAATTCAATTTTTTTTAAATTCTTAATATTTTGCGAGAAAAAATTCAATTATTTTCTAACATTTTAGTAACTTGTTCGAAACAATTCAATTTTATTTATAGATAATAAAATTTATCAAATTTCAATTATTTTTCAAAGATTTTTCAAAATTTCAATTATTTTCACAACAAAATTTATTAAGTTTCAATTATTTTTCAACAAAATTAATCAAACTACAATTATTATTCAAAGATTTTTCCAAATTTCAATTATTATTCAAAGATTTTATTAAATTTCAAAAATATTTTGAAATTTCAATTATTTGACAAAGATTTTCCCAAATATCATTTATTTTTCAAAGATTTTTCCAAATTTCAATTATTTGCCAGAGATTTTTCGAAATTTCAATTATTTTTCAACAAAATTTATCAAACTACAATTATTATTCAAAGATTTTCCCAAATTTCAATTATTTTCAAAGATTTTATTAAATTTCAATTATTTTTCAAAAATATTTTGAAATTTCAATTATTTGTCAAAGATTTCTCCAAATTTAATTTATTTTTCAAAGATTTTTCAAAATTTCAATTATTTTTCAACAAAATTCATCAAATTTCATTTATTTTCCAAAGATTTTTCCAAATTTCAATTATTTGCCAGAGATTTTGCCAACATTCAATCATTTTTCAAAGATTTTACTAAATTAAATTTTTTTTACAGATTGTGATAAACCTTAATTATTTGACAAAGGTTTTATCAAATTTCAATTATTCTTTAAAAGATTTTTTACTAAATTATAATTAGATTTTACCAAATTTCAATTATTTTTCAACAGAATTTTTGAAATTTCAATTCAATAGTAAATTAATTTTCATAACTTTCGAGATATTTGATAAACAATTATTTTTAATACAAAATTTAAGAACATCTCATAAAAGAATTCACTTTTTTTTTAATTCTTAATATTATGCGAGAAAAAATTCAATTATTTTCTAACATTTTAGTAACTCTTTTTGGAAATAATTCAATTTTATTTATAAATAATAAAATTCTTAGCAAGAACTTAAAATAATGAAATTTTAATAAATCCGTCGAAACGCAGTACAATTATTTCTTTTTAACACTAAAATCCTTGCAAAAAATTCAATTATTTTCAAAATAAAATTATTTTCACAAAAGAAATCAATTTTTTTTCTTAATTTGATATAAAATATTTCAAAAGAATTGAAATATTTTCTTAGATTTTAATAAATCTTTCAAAACACTTCAACTTTTATTAAAAATATTTGAATAGTAAAATCTTTGCAAAAATTCAATTATTTTCAATAAAATAAATAATTTCTTTCACGAAAGAATTCAATTTTTTCCCCAATCTGTCGTAAAATATTTCCAAAAATAATTAAATTATTTTCGAAAAATTTGAAAAAATCCTTCGAAACAATTAAATTTTATTTATAAACAATAAAATCGTTTATTTCGAAAAAATTTAATTACAATTGCAATTTTTAGAAATTTGAACAAGTTTAATTTAAAATTTCGAAAAAAAATTTCTTTCTTTAAAAAAATATTAACTTTTAAGAAATTGAAACAATTGAAAATTTTATCTAATTTCATTAAAATAAATTTAATATTCTAATGAATTTTATTCGTTTACTTCTGAATTGAAAAAAAATATAATCCTATTTTTGATGAATTTTAATTCCTATCCACTAAATAATAATAAAAATAAACCCTTTTTTCCAAGTTTAAAATAAAAAAAGTGACCAGTAAGTACAATTTTTCTATTTTCTAAAAATTGAGGAAAAGTAAATTATAAATATACATTCTCATGGAAATCCCGTTGGATTATATAAATACAATATTGTTGCGAATACTAAACATTTAATACACAGTAAAATATTAAAAGGTTTTCAGAAACAAATTTTCGATTCATTGAGCAAAAATAAAATGATTTTACTGAATATTGTCAAAAGTATATAATAACAAATCTCGCAGTGAATTAATTTTCATCTTTCTATTGTCTACATTCTACCTTTGTAGCTCCATAACATATTGAGGCGATCTATAAAATTGTATAACAAAAGTTTTAATAATCCGTTAATATATAGAAGCTGGTGAATAAATCGTTTCGAATACATATATATATAGAGAAAAAAACAAAAGAAAAAAAAAGAAAAATACAGAACGAAATAGATGATGAGATCTGACCAGATGGTCGCGTGAAGTATAAACTTAGGGGATGATAGTGAGCTCAATATATATTGTAGAAAAACCTGCGCTATTTAAAAACTTTCGATGAAAAATAAGATCCATTAAGAAAACTTGCCTTGGGTCGAAATATTTTCAGCCCCCTCCCCCCCACTCCCTTGAAAAAGGTTTACATTTTTCATTAAATTCGGTGTTTATTGAGAAAACATTAATTTGGAGAACATTTCTATAATGATGCTAAAACAGAATTTTTCTTTATGAAAATATATTTTAATATTTTTATACTAGCAAATTTTTCTTTCTTTTATTTTAACTTTATTTAAATATTGACTCCAGATTCTATATGTCTCCAATGTGTGGGTGTTTGTTTTTTTATTCTTGGACGAATTTTAATTTTCTGACTGTTTTTAATTTGGTAAGAATGTATTGACATTTTATTACTTATTGTTTTATTATTTAATATTGAATTTTTATTTATTATTATTATTATATTTGTTATTTTACGTTAAATTTCTGATTTCTAATTTTTGTATTTTTTATGTTTCTGAAATACTTTGTTTAATGTAAGCTAACATTTTTTGTTTTAAATTGTTTTTTGTTGTACACATTAGACTCCCTGAAGAGGAAATCCGTGGATTTCGAAACGTTGGAGTAACATTAAAGAATCTTTGTCTGAATGTTTTCGTTTTTAGTTTATTAAATGAACTGTTTGTTAAATGTTCGAATATCGTCAATGAAGAGAAGATAATAATGACTATGAGAAGAGAGACTATAAGAAGAGAATAATAACTATGATAACTTTGAAATAAGAGAAAAAAAAGTTCCCTTTTATTTGGGTATGAATTTCGAATTTCCTCCTCCCTCTCTCTCTCCCCTCGAACGGTTGAAATACCGCTGTAAGAAGCGCTTAAGAAGATTGAAGTGAAGCTTTCCTACTTATTTTACAATCTTCGTACAAATGTGACTTAACGCTGAAACGAATTTGTTGGTTGTGCGCATCACTTGGCACCGAGTGGCACGTAGAATTAGGATCAAAAGGGTGTCCGACACTCCGACCCAGAGAGAGGAGAATACAATATACAAACAAAATTCAATGTGTTTTCGAGAGAGAGAGAGAGAGAGAGAGAGAAGGGAGGAAAAGGATATAAACCTAATACATTGCGTAGCACGTGTGGGTCACAATGCGATTTCCCACACGTCGAGCTCCCTGCAGGCGACCCCTCTGGGTAAGCAAGGTGAAGGGTGCGTGGGTGGTGGTCCGTGGATGATAGGCTCACACTCACTCTCTCTATCCTGCTAAACGGTAAACCGATCTGTGAACATTTCAACAGTCAGCGATCTCCGAGGCTAATCCTCCTCCTCTCTCTCTCTCTCTCTCGAAAACAACTCCCCCATACTCTGTCGAGAGCTACAACTTTGCCCCACATGTTCTCTGCCGCGACCCGAGTTCTACATGTGTACATCGGCCGGATAGACCAAATTCTATTCATATGGAATTTATCGCCATGTCGACTTGCAAAATCATTGGAGAAAATTATTCTCCTCTCGATCGAGTGTGCAATGTGACGGGGGTGTGTCCACCACTCTTGATTGTTTTCTGCTAATCGACCCCTTAAAACTAATCAGTCCAATTTATCACGTCTACTCTCTGTCCCTCAAAATTGTTTTTTTATACTTCGACATAATATAATAATGTAATTCTATTTTGCAATATTGACGATTATTTTTTAAATTGAATTTCAATTACAAGAATTAATACAAAAATTTCATAAAATCTCATAAAAGAATACATTTTTTTTTAATTCTTAATATTTTGCGAGAAACAATTCAATTATTTTCTAATATTTCAGTAACTCTTTCGAAACAATTCAAATTTATTTATAAATAAAAAAATTTATCAAATTTCAAAGATTTTTCAAAATTTCAATTATTTTCTAATATTTTAGTAACTCTTTCGAAACAATTCAATTTTATTTATAAATAATAAAAATTATCAAATTTCAATTATTTTTCAAAGATTTTTAAAAATTTCAATTATTTTTCAAAGATTTTCCCAAATTTCAATTAGTTTTCAAAGATTTTCCCAAATTTCAATTATTTGTCAAAGATTTTCCCCAATTTCAATTATTTTTCAAAATTTCAATTATTTGTCAAAGATTTTCCCAAATTTCAATTGTTTTGTCAAAGATTTTGCCAACTTTCAATTATTTTTCAAAGATTTTTCAAAATTTCAATTATTTGTCAAAGATTTTTCCAAATCTCAATTATTTGACAAAGGTTTTATCAAAATTCAATTATTCTTTAAAAGATTTTAATAATTTATCAAAGATTTGACAAATTTCACTTATTTTTCATCAAAATTTATCAAACTAAAATTATTTTTCAAAGATTTTATTAAATTTCAATTATTTGTCAACGATTTCTTCAAACTTCAATTATTTTTTAAAGATTTTTCAAAAGTTCAATTATTTTCAAAGATTTTTCCAAATTTCAATTATTTTGTCAAAGATTTTGCCAAATTTCAATTATTTTTCAACAAAATTGATCAAACTACAATTATTTTTTAAAGATTTTTCAAAATTTCAATTATTTTTAAAGATTTTTCAAAATTTCAATTTTTTGTCAGAGATTTTGCCAAATTTCAATTATTTTTGAAAGATTTTATTAAATTTTAATTATTTGTTAAAGATTTTATCAAATTTTAATTTTTTTTAAAGATTTTTCAAAATTTCAATTATTTGTCAAAATTTTTCCCAAGTTTCAATTATTTTGTCAAAGATTTTGCCAATTTTCAATTATTTTTAAAAGATTTCACTAAATAAAAATTTTTTTTTACAGATTGTAATACAATTTTTTTAAGAAGAATTCGATTATTTAGAAAAATAATTTAACTTTTCGCAGGAATTCAATTATTTTAAAAAATAATATAATTCTTCACGGGAATTCAATTATTTTTCTAAATAATAATAAAACTCATTGACAAAATTTAATTATTTTTAGAATTAATAAAATTCGTCGCAACAATTCGATTATTTAAATTAAAAAAAACAATTTTACATGGAAATCCAATTATTTAGAAAAATAATTTAACCTTTTGTAGAAATTCAATTATTTGAAGAAATAATATAATTCTTCCCGGAAATTCAATCATTTCTTTAAATAATGATAAAACCCATTGACAAAATTCAATTATTTTTAGAAATAATCAAATTCGTCGCAACAATTCGATTATTTAAATTAAAAAAACAATTTTACATGAAAATCCAATTATTTAGAAAAATAATTTAACTTTTCGTAGAAATTCAATTATTTGAAGAATTGAATTTTCCTGTAAAATTGTATTATTTATTTAAATAATCGAATTATTGCGACGAATATTATTAAATTTTTCTAAAAATAATTGAATTTCGTCAATGAGTTTTATCATTGTTTAGAAAAATAATTGAATTTCTGGGAAGAATTATATTATTTTTTCAAATAATTGAATTTCTACGAAAAATAGAATTATTTTTCTAAACAATTGGATTCTTTTAAAAAAAATGTATTAATTATTTTAACAATAGAATTTTTTGGACGAATTTTTATTAATTTTTGTAGAAGAATTGAATTCATTTGATGATTTTCAATTAAATCGGATTGAAAATAATTGAATTCTAGGGAAAAATTTTATTATTTACAATAATTAAATTCCTGTGAAGAATTTTATTATTTACAATAATTATAATTTCCTATGAAGAATTTTATTATTTACAATAATTAAATTCACGTGAAGAATTTTATTATTTACAATAATTGAATTCCTGTGAAGAATTTTATTTATCTTTTTGAAAATAATAATAGTTAATTAGCTAAAAAGTGTTTTTTTTTTTAATTTTTGAATTTCAAATCATTCCAAAATGTAACTTGATAGGTGTAAAAAAATGTTTCTCTAATTTGCATAAGAAAAAATAATTGAATTCTTCGATTCGCGTTCGTAACAATTTGCCAATTATTAATAATAATAATAAAAAGTGGCACAATATGTATAGCGAGAGGAGAGTCAAGAATTAATATTCCCAATAAAATTGCGAGCATTCCGGCTGTACAAAATTTTCCAAAAAACAAAAAGCGAAAGGTACCGAAAAAAAGTGCACTGAAGAAAATTCTTTTTCTCCAGCAGATTTAAAACAGAAATTCCATCGTCCCCGGCTGGCTTTGTACACTTGCAGTTTTGTGCTATCTTCACGGATAGCGTGACAGGTGACGATCAAAGCCCAGCTTAACTCAACGACCCGTTTTGTCCAGGCATTGCGTGTCAGCATTCGAGAGATACAACATTCAACACACGTGTGTGTGTGTGTCTGTGCATTTAAGTTGTTGGAGAGTGTGTTTGAAGAGAAGGGAAGAAGAAAAAAAAAGAGAGGAAAATTGTAGAGCTTCCATATACACACACACACACAGACACATTGCCTCATCATCTGATGCTGGCCCCGTTTGCAGTTTACGTGCTGGATGAATTGATGCTGTCCGTTGTGCCGAAGCGCGTGTAGGGCACGCCTTGCTTCACTGCGTTACCAGCCGTCAACTCTCACGCATTCCCTTTCCTCATAAAAAAAAACTCCAAATTCTGTATACGAACTTTCAAGCTTATATATCAGTTTTGTATATATGCGGAGAAAAGTCGACAACTCCTCTTAATGCGCAGTTTTACTATACCAACGTCTTTGTAATTTAGTTTTTTCCTTTTTTTTTGTTACTATTCATTCATTCCTGCTTTTATGGATTACGTCGAGTGTTATTATTCGAAAGACTCCAAATTTTGTCACAAACATCGGTAAAAATTAATGTGCTCCAATTCTGGACTATTGACGAAAAATTCTACCCACTGGAAAAAGAAAAGAAAACACGTTTTTAATTATTGACATTCAATTATAGTTTAGATTTAGAGAATCTTCTCTTTATATTAATAAACGCTATGTTCTGGTAAACTATAGTTTAAAGTTAGTTGTTGTTTGCTTTTTTGTTTTCCAACTTTTTTAATAATTGTTCTTTTTTCAATTTTTAACTTAAGTATTGACATTAAAATCATTAAAACTCTTACAAAGAATCCTGCAATTTATAAAAAAATAATTAAATATGTTTTGAAAAAATTAAAAAAATTTTTTTTTTAATAATTGTATTCTTTCGAGAAATTTTACTACAATTAAATAAAAAATAATTGCATTACTTTGAAGAATTTTATTGTTATTGAAAATAATTAAATTTTTGCGAAGAATTTTATTATAAAATTTTTATTATTTGCAAAAACCTGATTGAATTCTTTTGAAGAATTTCTTTGAATTTTCTTTAAATAATCTATTTTCATTAATAACTTTTAATTGAAAATTTCGAAAGTAATTCAATTTTTTCAAGAATTTCTTTAAAGTTTTTGAAATAATTGTTTTTATGAAAAATTATAATTAAATACTTTATTATTAAAAAAAATTGACACAATAAAATTTTCATAAACCAATTGTGTCATTTTTTAAGTTTTAAAGAAAGTCATTTTTATTTTTAACGAGAATTTATTTTAAAATTTGGAAAATAATTCAAATTTTAAAATAAATTGTACTGATAATCTTTGAAAATAATTGAATTCTCGAGATTAAATCACTTTTGGAATTATTTTTCAGAGAATTGAATGTTTTGCAAGGATTTTACTAAATATTTGCATTGCTTTTGTCAAGTTATGCAAATCGGAGAAAATAATTGAATTTTTTCGTGAAATTTTATTAAAAATAATTTAATTCCTGTGAAGAATTTTACTATTTATGAAAACAATTGAATTCATTCGAAGAATGTTATTATGTAAGTGAATCATTGAATCCTCTGCGAAACACTTGGAAGAATATCGTTTGTCTGACTAAAATTTACCATTACTACTCGTATCGTTAAGTGTGAGAATGAAATTTCGACTTTTACCAGCAAAAACATATTTATTTTTAAATAATTTAAAATTAAAAATAAATGAAATATTATTATTTTCAAAAAGATAAATAAAATTGTTCACGAGAATTCAATTATTTTCAATTATTTTCCGAATTAATTAAAATTCATCAAGAGTTCCATTATTCTCAGAAATTTAACTATTTTCCTAAATAATAATAAAAATCTTTGCAAAAATTCATTTATTCTTAGATAATAAAATTCGTTGCAAGAATTCAAAGTCAATTCAATAAAAATTCTATTAATGAATAAATAATAGAATTTTTTGCAGAAATTCAATTATTTTTAGGAAAAAGTAATAAATCTCTTTGAGGAAATTCAATTATTTTTTGAAATTTAAAAAAATTCGTCAGAATAATTTACTTCTTTAAATAAATAATTTACTATTTATTTATCAAATAATTTATTCAATTATCAAAAGAATTCTACGATTTCCATGAATAGTAAAATTCATCACAAAAAATCAATTATTTTTAGAAATTTTCAAATTTTTTTGCAGGAATTCAAATATTTTAAAAAATTTCAAACAAATTTTTTTCCGAAATTATTTTCAAATTATTATTATTATTATTATTATTTAAATTATTTTCAAACTAATTTAAATGAAATTCCTCGAAGAATTCAATTATTTTCAGAAATTCAATAAAATTCGTCGCAAGAATTGAATTGATTAGAAAAAAATAAGATTCTTCACAATAATTCTATTATTTTAATAAATATTATAATTCTCAGTCGAAGTTAAATTCCTTTTATAAATAATAATTGAATTCGTCACACATATTTTCGGAAATTTAATGAAAATTCGTCGACACAATTCAATTGTTTAGATAAATGACAAAGTTATTCACAGGAATTATATTATTTTAATAAATAATACAATTCTTCGCATAAATTTTACTCTTCCTATAAATAAAAATAAAATTCCCCAAAAAACTTCAATTATAAAAATAAATAATGTAATTCTTCGCTGGAATTTCATTATTTTTCTAAATAGGATTAAAAAAAACTCTTTGTTGCAATTCAATTCTGTTCAATCAATGTGAACGAAAATTTTCTGAAAAATTTAATTATTTTATCAAATTTAAAGAAAATTCAACGAAAGAATTCTATGATTTCCATGAATATAGTAAAATTAATCACAAAAATTCAATTATTTTCAGAAATAATCAAATTCTGCACAGGAATTGAATTATTTTTGTAAATAATAAAATTCGTCGAAACATAATTTTTGCAATTTTTTACAATAATTCTACGTTGCCTAGTAATCTAATTAATATTTTATTTAATTTATTTAACATTAAATAATACAAATAATATCCAGAAGAATTTAATTATTTTTTTAAATAATATTTTTAAAAAACGTTTTTCCGACGAAGAAATTATTTTTCCAAATAGTAATTTAAATTCTTTTTCGAAATTCAATTAATTTTAATTGTGATATAAATAAAATTCCTCAAAAGAATTTTATTATTTTCAGAAGTTTAATCAACTTCGTCGCAAGAAATTCAATTGTTTAAAATAATAAGAAAATTGAATAAAATTCAAATATTGAAAATTCTAATAAAATTCTCCAGTAGAATTCTATTCTTTCAATAAAAATTTTCAACAATTCTTTGCAAAGATTCAATTATTTTCTTGAGCAATAAAATTCTTCGTGAGGAAATAAGTTGATAGTTAAAATAATAAACTGTAAAATAGATTTTTAAATAGATTCGTTAATATTAACAGTAATAATTTTACTCCTTCACAAAATTTTCTCATTCAACAAAGATTTTAATTCAAAAGAAAACCTTTTTTTCCGTTTCGTTCATTTATATATATATATATAACTTCACTTTTCCACGCAGTTATTTATTTTCCCTTTTTGGTGTCCTAAATGGCTTTTCGGAAAACAAATTCAGCTCTGCTGTTAGGTCCTGAATCAATAAATAATACTGCGGGGATTCCCATATACAGTACACCGGCCCTTGTGTCGGAGTAATTTTTTTCAAACGCGAAAAAAAAATGCTCCGACGAAGAATGTACGATAAAATAACAGAAAACACATAATGAATATTTTTCCCGCTACTTGGGGTGATGGTTTTTTTTTTTGAAATATAAAGCCAGAGGCGATTAATTAAAAGAAAAATAAATAAATAACGTACACCTGTAATTTGAAAATACCCAAATTTTTTTCAACGAAAATATCAATATAATAAAGAGGGGGAAAAATTCTGTTAATATTGAAAAACACGGAGGACAGAATTTTCAATTTGTTCCGATTCCACAGAGTCAGAAAATAAAATTACAATTTTCACTTTCTATTCTAATTTCTGAAGAATATGATCAAAACTTTTTAAAGTAATTAAATTCTTTCAAAAAATTGTATTATAATAATTTTTTATTAAATTATATAATTTCATCGGAATTTATTGAAATTATAATATATGTTGAAAATATTTCGACTAATGTTATTAACATATTTTCGAAACATTTAATTAAATTTTCAACAAATATTTAATTTGATTTGATTTTACTTTCAATTAACCTTTTAACAAGATTTTAATAATTATTTTTCGAAACATTAACTTTATTAAAGTCTGTGGTTTTTCTTTAATAAGATTTAATTTTTTACCTTCTAAAAATGAATTTATTTCAAGTTTTATCTAGAAATTAATAAAAAAATGTGCATAATTTCTCTTTCTTTATTTAAAATCAAAGAAAAAATAAAGTAATTTGAACTATTTATATTTCTCCATCAACATTTTTTTTTAAACTTTCATTTTGTAATGAATTTTGACAATCAAATTGTTTTTACAAAATTTGTAGTATTTTTTGCATAATTTCTATTTATTTATCACAATTTTTTTTAACAAAATCAAAATATTATTTTTTTAATAACTATCGATCTATTTTTCATGAAAAATTTGAATATTTTCAAAATAATTGTCATTGAGAAAGAGAATTTATGCAATTTTCTTTTGTTCTTTCAAAAAAGAAATTTATAATCTTGTAATAATAATTTATAAATCATCATCACGCAAACTTCTGTCATTTTTTCTACAGAAAAAAATTAAAGTTGCTGTTTGCTTATTTATTTCTTAACTTTTTTATAATTTTTCTTTTCAAATATTAAAAATTTTTAAATTAATGTATTGAAAATCATCGAATTATTGCAAAGAATTTTATCAAAAAATTTAATAATAATAGAATTCCTTCACTAAATTTCACTATTTAGGAAAATAACTTAATTCTCGCGGAGCATTTCGTTTAAAGTTTCTTTAATAATTTTAATTAAACATTTTAAAAATAATAGAAATTTTATGGAGAAGAATTTTACTAAAATTGTATTAAAAATAATTGAATTCTTGCGAAAAATGTTACTATTTATAAAAATAATTTAATTATTTCGAATTATTTAGAAAGATTTGTTAAAATTTTAGGAAATATTGGAATTCTTTCGTGAAATTTCATTAAAAATTTTTGAAAACATGAACAGTAATAAATAATTTTGTACTTAAAATGTGTTTTTTTTTAAATTTTGATTATGAAATTGTTTAAAAGCTTTATGTTTGTTAATAAAAAATTTTGTAATTTGTATAACAATATCAAATTAAATACTGCGTTCCGCGAGCTAGCGCGCTTATTATTTGCTAGTTTAATTAAATTTTTACCAAAGATTTAACTTTATTTGATTTTACTATTAATTAAACTTTTAACAAGATTTTAATAATTATTTTTATAATTTATAAAAATTTTCTCGCATGAATTTAATGAATTTGAAAATTGTTAATAAAACTCTTCGTAGAAATTGAAAATTTTCTGGAGAATATTCTTTAGAAGAATTCAATTAATTACAAGACGATTTTTAGTTAGTTCTAAATTCATGATTAATTGATTGCTTCCTTAAATTATCTTGGCCTGATTTAATATAAAGAAGCTCGAATTGAATGCTCGATTGAACGGAAAATTGTCATTTAAGGTGAATTTGGTTTGAAACTGCGTGTTTAACTGAAGAGATCGCCTTTAGCATAAATGGGGTTTTTTTATTTGAGGTGAAGAAGGGTCGAAAGTGACAACATCGTGCGACGCGACGCGTCGTGGATACATTAGCGGGATGATACTACTGCGGTTCGGTTTATTTCCATTTTCAACCCCCGCAGACGATTTTAGAAAAAAGAAATTTTTTTCAAAAACGTATTCTTCATATTTCTGTTGAGAAAACATTTTTTTTTCTCAATGTAAAATTCTTTGTTCTTTCTCTTTATTTTTCTAAGGAAAAATTTCTTTCAGTCGCATCAAATATGAAAAATACGTTTTTGCAAAAAAAATTTGTAATTTACTTGCAATTTTCGGAGTAAAAATAATAGATAAAGAACCGGAAAATCATTTTTATGTGCGGATTTTGATTATTGGGTTGAAATCTAACTAATTTTGCTATTTACAAAAATAATTGAATTCTTATGAATTATTAAAAATACGTTAGAAAACTTATAAATTTATAATTGAATCTTTTCGGAAAATATTTGTAAAATTGTGTTTAAAATAATAAATTCGATTCAAACGAAGAAATTTATCACTCTCATAAAAATAATTAAATTCTTCTTCTTCTTTCTAACATTTTTGAAAATTCGTCATCGAATTCATAGGAGGAAATTTAATTAAAATTGTATTAAAAAGTAATGCGGACTTTGTAACAAAATCGTTTGTAAAAATAATTGAATTCTTATGAATAATTTAAAATCCGTTAGAAAACTTATAAATTTATAATTGAATCTTTTCGGAAAATGTTTGTAAAATTGTGTTAAAAATAATAAAATCGATTCATACGAAGAAATTTATCACTCTCATAAAAATAATTAAATTCTTCTTCTTTCTAACATTTTTGAAAATTCTTCATCGAATTCATAGGAGGAAATTTAATTAAAATTGTATTAAAAAGTAATGCGGACTTTGTAACAAAATCGTTTGTAAAAATAATTGAATTTTAAATCGGACCGAGAAGAAACATCAGAAAAAAATCTTCACCTGGAACAACTATATACAAAATTCACTATATTAGCGAAATTTTTTGTTTATTGCAACGAATAATTTCGCTAATTTAGCGACAATAATCGCTGTTCCAGTTATAATGATTTTTTTCCGTGTATAGCAAACTGAAAAACTGATTTTTTGGAAAAGCAGCGAAAAAAAAAGAAATTTCGACATTGCGAGTTTGAAAAATTATTGTCGCAATTATTAGGACATTTTTCGAAAATTGAAACTAAATATTTAATAGTGTACAAAGGTGAGTGTGTATATATGTGTGTGTGTGTGTGTTGGGGGTAAAAGGGAATAAGTGAATTTAGATCCTTGTGGAGACTCCTTAACGTTAGGAAGCTCTGCCACTAATTGAATCTCCTCTCTTACTCGAGCTTGAAAACCCCCCCGGCCTCTGGGAACCGGAACACTCGTTCTGCATTAAACACCCCTGACACCCCTGACACCCTGGAACCCTCATCCACGACTAGCGGTGGTCGCTTTTCTGTCCCGCCCAAAAGCCCCCTACTCAATTCCCATCACCCCACTTGCTTGCTTGCAGCTATAGGTATAAACCTCCTCCCTCAGCTCACTTTTCGCGTTTCGTTTCGTTTCGTTTCGTTGATGCTCATGGAACACGGATGCTGTGCTGTACTGTGTCTGTCTACCTGGCTTGCCCTTTCGTTTTTCCTCCCTTCCTTCCTCTCACTCTCTCTCTCTCTCTCTCCCTCTCACATTTCTCTTATCATCGTGATATGTCAAATCTAAAAATAAAAAATAAACCTCTTATTTCTTTTTGTATTACGCTAAATTATGTATAATTAAACTTTATGTTCATTTCCTTCAAAATTGCCTATAATTTTTTCAATCCTTCAAATTATTATTATTAAATATTATTAACTATAATAATCGACATAATCTGTCCTCCTCATCTGAAGTTAGCGTTATTTTACTACAATATTTTGTTTTTAAAAATAAATATAAATATAAATATAAATTGATATGTCAAAAGATGGAAAGTTAATTTGTAGACTGCGTGTAAAAAAATGTGTAGAAAATTGTGTTCAATTTGTAGTGTTTTAAATTATTACAAATTAAAAATTTTTTTTTCCTTAAAAATTAAATTTTGAATAATATTATACAAAAATATTCTAGAAAATTAATTGAATTTCGAAAGACTTGCAGTTCAAATTTTTAAGTATTTCGAAATTTTAAGCAAATAAAGAACAATAATTATAGTTAAATATTTATTTTACAAAAGTTATTAAACTTTGAAACATTTAATTTGACAATTTTTGAAAAAACTAAGTTTTTGAAAAATATAAATTACAATTTTTTAAAGAAAAAAGTACTTGAATTCTCAATAATAATTTAAAAAAAAACTGAAACAATTGAAAATTGGGTAAAATTTTATATTTTAACAAAATTTATTTTTCGCGCCTTAAGAATTGTCTATAAATATAATTATATTTTTCAAAATTATATCATTTTTGAATTTACAAAAATTATTCTATTTAAATAGTTCAATTCTCGTAGTTGAATTCTGATAGGAATTGATTTAAGAAAAATTTCAGTTAACATTTTAAAAAATAATTAAATATTTCAACCGTTATAACAGGATGTTTAGGAATAAATTAAATTTTAAAACGTTTTTAATTTAAATACCTTGAAAATTTAAAAGAAGCAAAAGTTTAAAAATCGTTAAGTTTTTATTTTTGAAAATTAATAATAACATTATTTTTCTTTAAAAGTTATTAAAGTTTTTCAATAATTTTATTCAAAAATTCTAAAAATATAATTCAATTTTAGATGAATTACAGTCGCAAATTTTAGAAATAATTATATTTCATGAGGTTTTTCATTGAAATTATTTGAAATTTCAAATTCCGGAGGGAAAAATAAATATGAATAAGTTTTTAAATTTTTGTTTAACAAAAAGTATTAAAGTTTTGAAAAATTTTATTCAGAAAACTCGTAAAATTGTTTCTTGAAAAACTGAAACTAAAATTATTGAATTTTATTAAAATATTTGAAAAAAAAAATTAAATTTGTTCGAAGGATTTTCTTATTCATATTCTAAAATAATTAAATTCTTATCGAAGATAATTTTATTTATAAATAAAGTTAAATTTCTGTTTTCTGCGAAGAATTAGATTATTTATTCAAATAATTGAAATCTTGCGAGAAATTTTATTAATTATTTAGAAAAATAATTGAATTTATACGCAAAATTCAATGATTTATTTAAGTAATTAAATTGTTTTGAAGAATTTAATTATTTATTTCAACAATTAAATTCTTGAGGCGAACTTTATTAAATTTCCAAAACTAATTTAATTTCGCAAAGATTTTTATTATTATTTAAAAAAATAATTAAATTTTTTAAAATTTTTATTATTTAGAAAAATAATTGAATTTCTCTGAAGAATTGCATTATTTATTCAATTCGAATAATTGAATTTCTGCGAAAAATTCTATTATTTATTAAAATAATGGAATTTTTGTGAATAATTTAATTATTTATTTAAACAATTTAATTTTTGTGAATAATAATAAATTATTTATTTAAACAATTGATCTTTTATGACGAATTTGATGTAAATTTTGTCAAATAATTACATTTCAGGAAATAATCTTATAATTTATGAAAATCATTGAATTCTTGTGAAGAATTTTATTAAAATTAAAGGGAAAATGAAGTGAAAAAAAATTTTACGGAATTTTAATTTAATGCAATTCAATGTAACGACCATTGAATCAACTGCAAAAATTTACTCGAAAAATAAATTTTGTTAATGTCTTTTTCAAGTATAAATCTTCATGATATAGTTGAGAAAATGTAACGAAATTCTCCCCTTAATTATAATCTGGTTAATAATTTACCAAAATTAACCGATTAATTAAAAGAATTCCTCGCCATAATAACTGGAAATTCTCCATGACTAATGGAAACTAATTTCTCACTAATTTCTCTAAATTATTCGAATCCCTTCAGAATTCAGAAAAAATCCAATTTTCCATTTTTTTCATTACGAAGATTATTTACCTTATATCATCATCATCATCATCATCATCATTGAAAGTTAATATACTTGACGTGAAAACTGTCGTCTCACCGCTATTCATAATTGAAATCACCTCGAATTTTCCAAAAATATTTTCACAATCGTAAATAGTCGATGAAACTTTCAAGAACCTTTTCTTTACGTAACGAGATAATCATTTTTTTCCGCAGGCCCTCCACTTGATTTTTCACAAATATAATAAATATATTTCACATATTCGAAGATGAAGATATATAAATCCTGTTGAAACTTTGTGAATTGCTCGTCACAAATCATTCAAAATCCATTAATCGGAAAAATATTGGCGATTGAACGTGACATGGCATTTTATGGATTTCGTGTGCGGTGCGTCAATATAAAAAAAAATCAAACGTAGCGTGACTCCTCCCTTTTTCGATTGACAAGTTCATTTTAACACAAAAACTTTGTACATACACACACACACAAACACATGCTGAGTGCAATAATTAACCAATTTTATACCTTTCAATCTAGAAAATAACAAATAAACATACTTTTAAATTGAATTTAAAATCATTATTATTGTACTAAATTGGAAAAGTAATTAATTTCACTCGATCCAGAATATAAATCATTTCCCCATGGGGAAAACAATAAGTAAATTAATAAATTTATTACCATGTTTACTGAAAAAGTTAAAAATTATCATTTTAGTAAAATGGATAATTTAATTATCATTGAATTAATTTATTAATTATAATGAATTAAATTGAATTAATTCTATTGAATTAAATTGAAATAATTCCAATGAATTAAATTTTAATTTCATTTCATTTCATTAATTTAATTATTAAAATTTTAATTTCATTAAATTCAATTATTAAAATTTTAATTTCATTAAATTTACAAAATTGATAATTTTTGCCAAAAAAAAAAAGTTTGCAATGAAAATAAAGTGAAGAAGATGAAAAAACAAAGTGATATAATATTCAAAGAACGGTAATATTAAATTTCATCACGCCCTGCAAACTTTACATTGAATCTTCGATATTGATCTTATCAGTCTTTGTACCCGAAGGGTTTAAATCTAATCCCTTCAAATCGTAAGCCGAGCGTAAACTATAGAAATCAATAGAACTGTAAAGTATATATTTCATTGGATTGCGTTTTTTATTTTACAAATTATTTGATTGAATTAATTTTCGTAGTTATACGCACACAGTGTACACGAGATCTTTCGCCGCATATGTGAGGATAATAAAATATTTTGTTTTCCTTCACTTCTTCTTGCAATAAAATATTTTTTCTCCCAATAAAAGTTTTCTTGCAATGCAATTTCAATTAAATATTTTTTTTCAATTAAAGTTTTTTAAAAATATTTTTACCTGCTCCATTTAATTTTCTATTATTTAGTGAAAGAATTTTTTTTACAAAAATATTCGATTATTCGCCGAAAAGATAAATTTTTACTATAATAAATTATGGAGTAAATTAAATAATAAAATTAGGAAAAAGTGGAAAAATTAATCGCATCAAAAGTAAATTTAAAAAACATTTACATAATTTACGATATGAATTATTTAAAGTTCTTATTATTTAGTTTTTAATTTAATTCATTAAATTTAATTCATTTAATTAATTTCATTTTTAATAACATTCTTTTTCCTACATGTTTGGAACGAAATCGAGTCTCGAATCTCCAGAAAAAAAATTTTCAATTGAATTTTTTATTCATCGAATATTTTTAGTATCAAAATTTCTTCTACTGACTCAAAATCAAATTGAAATAAAAAAAAATATTATATTGAAAAATTACTATAATTCTACTCTACAATAATAAACAAAAATCCCAAATGATTTAAATTTGAAAATCAATTTAGAACAATAACAATTATTCGAAAAGAATAATTTTCAACTTCCAAGCTTCGGAAAAGTTTTGTAACGAAAAAATTGCACAGACTATTAATTTTTTTGGGAGAATTATTTTTTGTTCCATTCGGCGAAAGAAATCGAACTTGTACGGTGTAAAAAATTTCAGAGATCGTTCTCATTTTTTTTTGGCAACTAAATGAAAAATATTAAATAAATAAAGGATTTTAATAGAAATTGTTAATAAAAATTTAGAAATGATGAGATCAAAGGTATACTCACCGTCCTTATTCATGCGCGCTTCAAAACACTTCTTTAGACGGCAAGCACGACACTGATTCCTGTGAGTTTTGTCAATGGGACATCGTCCTTTCAAAGATCCTTGTGCCTTGCAGGTATACTCTCGATTGCTGTGAATGCTCCTTTTAAAAAATCCCGAACAACCTGCATATTCAAAAAAAAACATTGAAATTTAAATACTCACATAAGTAGCAAACAATAGCACAAACAATAATAATCAAAAATTTTCGAAAATAATTGAATTCTTTATCCAGGAATTTAATTTGAAAAAATTTCATTGAAAATAGTTCGAGAATACTTCGAAATTCTATTAAAATTGCATTGAAAATAGTTCGAGAATTCTTCGAAATTTTATTAAAATTGTATTGAAAATAATTGAATTCCTTGCGAAGAACTTTATTATTTATATATAAAACTAACTGAATGCCTGCGAGAAGAATGTTAATTTTCGAAAATAATTTTCTTTATTGAACATGATTTTTTTGTTATTGATTTTCAATGTTTTAAATTAACTATACAAAATAAAAAAAATACTCTTTTATACCCTTCGTGTTAGAAATTTCGTTCGTGTATAAAATTTGAAAGTCCGTGATAGTAGAACACGCACAAATAATGTTCAGATATCAGAGAAAATATTACAAGAGTACGTTAGATATTTTCTTGCATAAAAAGAATAACTTAAAATCAGTTACTACTTAAATTTAAAAAAAAGACTTGTTTACTGAAATTTATATTCAATTTTCTTGGTGGCAAGAAATTTCTTAAGAAGAGAATAATCGAGCCGCCGGAAAGACAGTTTATAGGAAAACAAAAAAACGGAAAATTTGAAAATAAATAATTAAGAACCATGGAAGAAGTAAAAAAAAAACAAAAACATGCAAAGCAAAAGTCAAAATAATATTAAGAGTTTGTAAATCAATAAATAAATAAATACTAATACAAAAAAAAATGTCACACACACTCTGAAGAATAAATCTTTGTTTCCTATCATTTTTCATGCAAATTTGACCATATTTTTTTCTTATGTAAAAAAAAAATATATTTATATGCAATATAGAATAAAAGTGATCTCTTTGGTACGGACTAGCGGATGACGTTACCGTCGCAGCTGTAGATACCGTAGTGTTTCCCTGAGCTACGGTCACCACATACATGGCATAGAATGTCCAAAAGCCTTTCTGCTGAAACATAAAATAAAAATGACAAATTATTAATTAAAGTCGTGAAATTCTTATCCCTTAAATTTAAAAAAAGCTTTTTTTGTCTCAATTTAACTGAATTAAATTTTTCAATTTTGCCCAAAAAATCTAAAAAGCAAATAACGTTTTTTCTTTTGAAAACCTCATTTTTTTCAATTTTGGGTTTAATAAATATTTGAATACTTGCTTTATATTTATTTGTCTCTATCGGGAATTTAAATACGAAAATACTTACAAATGTAAAATCTTTCGAATTTTAATTAAAACTAAATAGCAAATGTTAAGTGTGATCGTGCTGCTCCTTTTATTGCTGTTATGCAAATTATAAAATTTTATATTTTCAATAAAATTTTTAATAAATTCTTCTAAACAATTCAATTATTTTTTTAAGTAGTAAAATCTTTACAAAAAATCAATTATTTTTAAAACAATTTTAATGGAATTCCTCGGAAGAGATCAATTTTTAGAAATATTTTTAACTCACTTCGAAAGAATTCAATTTTTTTCTAAAATTTTAATAAATCCTTCGAAATAATTGAATTATTCTTATAAATATAGTAAAATTCTTCACAAGAATTCAATTATTCTTAATACTATTTTAATAAAATTCTTCTTCATAAAATCAAATTGCTATCAAAATTTTAGTCACAAAAATTATTTTGTTCCCGAACTTCAAAAATTGATTGTTGGTCACTAAGCAACTACTAGAACAATTCTAATTAATATTCGGGTCGTCAAAATTAATTTAATTCATTTTTAATAAAAAGTAACCACAGCCGCCAATCAGCAGAATTTCATTATTTTCAATTATTTCTATAAAATTTTGTATACCAATTCAATTATGTCTCAAGATTTTTAAAAATTCTTTGAAACAATTCAATTATTTTTATAAATACTACAATCTTTTGAAAGAACTAAATTATTTTTAATCCAATTTAAATGAAATTATACGAAAGAATTTAATTATTTTCATAAATTTCCATAAAATTTAATTTCAACAAGAATTTTTGAATTATTTAAAAATAATTCAATTATTGTCAAAATATTTATAAAAAAGAAAAAAAATTTCATTATTTTCAATTATTTCTTCAAATTTCTTCATAACAATTTGATTATATCTCAAAATTTTAATAAATTCTTCGAAATAATTCAATTATTTTTATAAATAGTAAAATCTTTGCAATAATTCGCATTTATGTTTATAAATAGTAATAAAATACTTCGCAAGAATTCAATTATTTTTAATAGAATTTTAATAAAATTCTTCTTCATAAAATCCAATTGCTTTCAAAATTTGGAATAAAAATTTTTTAAAGAAACGCAATTAGTTTAAAAAAATTCAAAGAAATTCTTCAAAAGAATTTAATAATGATTTTTTAAAATTTTAATAAAATTCTTCAAGAGAATTTAATAAAATTTCTAAATAATCTATTTTCTTTAATAATTTTAATTGAAAATTTCGAAAGTAATTGATTTTTTTTAAAGAATTTCTTTCAAGTTTCCAAAAAAATCGCTTGTGTTAAAAATTATAATTAAATATTTTATTGTTGAGGTTAATTAAAATTGTTTTTTTAATTTAATTGAATTTCTGTGAAAAAATTTATTATTTATAGAAAAAATTTAATTCTTGCCAAGAATTTTACTATTATTTTTTTAAATAATTGATTTGTTTCCATGAATTTATTACAGAAGTTTGGTAAATGAATGAATTTTTTTCGATAAATTTTATTAAAAAATGGAAAAAAAGTTTTACTGAATTCTTCAGTGAAATTTGATTAAAAAATTGACATAATACCATTTTTATAATCAAATTCGGTCATTTTTGTAATTTTTAGAGAAAATAAGTTCTTATTTTGCAAGAATTTTTTTTTTCAAATTTGGAAAATAATTGAATTTTAGAATTAAATCTTACAATTTTAGAAATATAATTGAATTTTTGAGATTAAATCACTTTTAGAATTATTTTTCAGAGATTTTACTAAATAATTAAATTATTTCAACGGATTTATGCAAATTTTAGAAAATAATTGAATTTTTGTGACAAAATCGCACTTTTCAGAGAACTGAATGTTTGCAAAGATTTTACTAAACATTTGAATTGTTTTTGTCGATTTATGCAAATCTCAAAAAAATAATTGAATTTTTTCGTGAAATTTCATTAAAATTGTTTCAAAAATAATTTAATTTCTCCGAAGAATTTTACTAATTTATGTATAAATATTGCAACTTCTGAATCTACTTATGGATTTGTTTCGAATTCGATAAGGAAAATTCTTGGACTATTTAAATGTTTGAATATAATTTGATATTCTTTGCTCCAATAATTTTCTTACTCTATATATTCTGTCCTGTGACAAAAATATTCTTTTGTCATCGAATTATATAAGGAATAAAGAAAAACGTTTTGAATTCATTGTTTTTACCGCAGCGAGAGAAATAAAAATTGTTAAAAGAAAGAAGAGGAAGATGAAGAAAAAATATAAAACAAAAGCGAAAGATGGTTTTAAGAGAATTTAGTTGCTAATCTGTTCGCTCCCTTTTCATAGGAACCCTAATCGTCCTAATGATCCGCGGCAAGAAAAACACTGCCGTGTCTAAGCCAACCAAAGCTCCATTCCCCTTTCGTCATGGAGACAACTGCCAACCTCCTACTCTCTCGCACATCCAATCCTTAAACCTCACGCCAACTTTAACCTAACCAGACCGACTCGAGCCCCCAAGGGATTACCTTCATCCTCACCTACCTCTTTCCTTTGCCTTATCGCGCGCGTAATTTTCCCCTTCCTCACTCCCTTACTCGCACAAAACGTCAAGTTTCTCCTTCAAGAGAAACTTAATTGCTAAACACACTGCGAGAATCTTATAATCAAATTTTATATATATATATTAAATACAGTTGTTTTGTCTTCAAACAGTTTGTAATTTCAAATATTTCAATCTTTTGTTCTTGATGAAATCAAAAAGAAAAGGAAAAAAAAGTAATTAAATCACTATAGCTTTACCGCAGTGGAAATTGCGAGCCAGAAGGGAAAACATTGATTCAGTCGGTACTTGATTTCTAAATAGTAAACTTACTTGAATTAATTTAATTTATTTAATTTATTCAATTAAATTTAATTCAATTTAATTCGATTTATTTAATTTATTCAATTTAATTCAATTTAATTCAATTTAATTCAATTTAATTCAATTTAATTCAATTTAATTCAATTTAATTCAATTTAATTCAAATTAATTCAAAGTAATTCAATTACTTCAATTACTTCCATCTACTAAACGTAATAAATTATTTTGTCTCCAGAAACAGGAAATAAATTAATTTTCTGACTTTATGCGTTAAAAATAAATCAAATTAAACTAATTTTTTGCCAATATTTTCACACGGTGAAGAAAAAATCTAAATGTTTTCATCAACAAAAGACGATCACAAGGAGAGAATTTCTTTTTGTGAATTTTATTCTCTAGAATGTCCGCAGAGTAGAAATTTTTTTAAACGTTATTTAGGATCGCCGACGCTTCGCAGAACAATGCGAGACGAAATATATATGAAATATTATACGTCGGAATCAACGCGCCCACAATTTTCACTTCTTTAAAAAAAAAAAATGTCCAAAACTGTAAATAGTTTGCTTTTTTTGACAAAACATCACGAAGATCTGCGACGTTAATAATTTAACAGACAAAAATTTCGAAATAAAAAAAAACTTGATGAATACCAAAGAAAAATTTTAACATATATTTTTTATATTCACTTTTATCTTTTAAATCCTCTAAAATTTCTCTTCTTTGGAAGAATTCAATTATTTTCAAAAACAATAGTTTAGCAAAATTTTCAGAAAATGATTCAATTATTACAAAAAAAAATGTTAAATACACAATTTTTCGACCGTTTTATCAATTATTACCTATATAAAATTTTGATTAAATTCACCGAAACATTAAATTATCTTGAAGATATTTTTTTATAACATTCCTAGTATGGATTCAATTATTTAAAAAAAATATTGTAATAAAAGTTTCCTAAAAAATTCAATTTTTCTGAATAGTTTTGATAAAATTCTTAGTATATTTAAAGTATTTTCCAATTTTCCGATAAAATATTTTCCAGGAATTAAAATATATATTTTCAAAATTTTTTAATACATGTAATTGAATTCATTTGTTTGGAACATTTTAATAATATTAATTGAATGAATACAACAATTTAAAAAAAAATTGTAATAAAATTCTGAGAAGAGTTCAAAAATGTTAATAAAATGTAAAAAAAATTGTTTTCTAAATAAGACAATTTTTATAAAACTTAAAAGAAATTCTTTATGAAATTCAAATAAATTCTTCAAAACTATTGAAATATTTTCAAAAGTTTTAATATAATTTTCGCCAAAGAATTGAATTTTTTTTTAAATGTTAACATTCTATTAATTCCCAGTATTTTTATAAATAATAAAATTCTTTGCAAGATTCAATTATTTTTATAATAATTAAATAAAATTCCTCGAATGTAAATTAATAGTTTAAAAAAAAGTAATAAATTTCTGTCAAGAATTTAATTGTTTTCTATAAAAATTTCAGTAAAGTTTGATAATAAAATTAATAATAAACACAACTATTTTTACAGACATGAAAGAAATTCTTCATAAAGTTAAATAATTTTCAGTTCTAAAAGTATAATAAAATTTCTCGAATGAAATCAATCAAAAATTAACACAATTTTTTTTTCATATAGAAATTCACTTTCTTTTCATTCACTTTTTTATCTGTTTTCAAATAATAATTTCTTAAAAATTTTCGTGTATTTTATGTTTTTTATTTTAAAAAATCATGATTTAAAATTTGTTGGAAAAAACAATCAAATTTGCGAACAAAAATAGAATTAAAATAATCTTTAAAAATTGTATTTCAAAATTTTGAAAGCAATTGGATTTTATATGAAAAAGAATTTTATCAAAATTGTATTCAAAATAATTGAATTCTTGCGAAGAATTTTATTCCTATTTATGAAAATAATTAAATTGTTCCGAAGAATTTATTAAAAATTTTAGAAAATATATGAATTTTTTGTTAATGTTTCAAGATTAAAATTATTTCGAGAAATTCTATTGAAATTGTTTTTGAAATAATTAAATTTCTGCAAAGGATTTTACTATTTATAAACATAAATGCGAATTATTGCAAAGATTTTACTATTTATAAAAATAATTGAATTATTTCGAAGAATTTATTAAAATTTTGAGAGATAATCAAATTGTTATGAAGAATTTTGAAGAAATAATTGAAAATAATGAAAATTTTTTTCTTTTTTATAAATATTTTGACAATAATTGAATTACTTTCCAAGAATTTAAAATTCTTGTTGAAATTGAATTTTAAGAAAATTTTTGAAAATAATTAAATTCTTTTCGGTAATTTCATTGAAATTGGATTAAAAATAATTTAGTTCTTTAAAAAAATTGTAGTATTTCTAAAAATAATTGATTTGTTTCGAAGAATTTATTAAAAATTTTAGGAAATAAATGAAAATATTATAAAATATTAAAATTCATCCGAGGAATGTAATTAAAAATTGTTTCGAAAAAATTATTTAATTCCTGCAAAGAATTTTACTATTTATAAAATTTATTTAATTTTATTTAATTATTTCCAAGGATTTATTAAAATTTTAGGAAAAAATTCAATTTTGTAATTTGCGCATAACAACATAGTAAATTGTGATTAAAATAAATAAAAACAAAAGTGACGTAATAATTAATTTTGTACTTAATAAGTTAATTTTTTAAATTTGTATTTAATATAAAACTAATTACTATAAAAAAATATATAGTAAAGAATAAAAAATAAATATAAAAATAAAAAAAAATAAAAAATATAAAAAATAAATAAATATAAAAAAATATAATTATAAATATAAAATTAATTTGTATATAAAAAATTTGTATTTGAATATAAATAATGTTGTAATTTGCATAACAAGAATAAATTGTATTTTAAATAAATAAAAACAAAAGTGACATAATAATTAATTTTGTACTTAATAAGTGAATTTTTAAAATTTTGACTATTAAATAATTTGAAAAATTTATATTTCAAAATGCGTAACATATTTGTTAGTATTGTTTTAAAACATGAAACCTTTTTAAAATTCAAGTAGTAAAACTTATTTTTCTCCGTGTTTGATTTCCTCTCAAAAATTATCATGAAAATAATTTTATCCAGGATTTAAATCATATTCTCAGCAACGCGCAGTTAAAAATGAAGTCGGAACACTCCTTAAGATTTTGCCAAAGTAGAAATAAATTCCCAATCTTTCTAATTTCTAATCCTATCTGAATAGTATCAACTATCAAGTTTCGAAAATCACCATATAAATATCGATAAAGAATCAATGAGGTCCAATATACATTTTCTTTATACAAAATTGAAGAATAGAAAAAAGAAAATTGAAATCACTATATTTATACACACCACTTGTCTTGGTTAAATCACAACCGAACATTTCCAAAAGTTTGATAAATTTCTATGAAATATATTTCATACTGAATCATTATTTTTTCAGCGCACAGAATTCACTCGCGTTTTTTTTTTTTTTTTTTTGAAATCCCCAAAATGTGAAAGATTATATGAAAAAAAAAGAAGAATTTACGTGTTTCTGGATAAGTAAATTGAAATATTCTCAAGTCGACTGACCTGTGCCCATTCTCCGCGACCGATCAAAAGTCGAACATCCCCAGACTGTCGGTGCTTGCCTTCCAGTTGCAGTAGGAACTCGCAGTGTCCCGGCCAATTCTCCCTGGTATCCTGGCCGTAGGTCTTGACGCGGCTAGCAACGTTGAGGGGTGGTGAACACGTAGAAATGTGGCTACTATGCCATCTCGCTTATACGTGGCAAATGTTGCATTAGTGTGCACTCCCATCGGATATACACAATCGGATGCAAGTAAACTCTCCAAAGATGCTGAAGATGCGCGGGGAGGGGGTGGGAGGCACAACACATCGACAAGTCGCTATTGTAACGACATGCGATCCCCGGCGTATAACGCAACGTCATGTAACACCTTTGGAGAATGGCTCTTTTAAAAAGAGAGAGAGAGAGAGAGAGAGAGAGGGAAGAGAGAGAGGACTTGCTGGCCGAGTGGCTGACGCACTCGTCATCGTGGAGCTTGTTAGTTAGCCACGGGGGCGGCTCCGAGGCCAGGTTGTCAGCTGACTCGGCTCCACGAGACACCACTATGTCATTGGTAGACTCCACCCTCGCACTAACTTCCGCTTTCGAAGGGGTTGTTGGGTGTGGCTTCTCCACTTGGCACGCCTTCCTCCATATTCCTGTCTCCGGGGGGGATGACGACGCAGCCGACTAACCGCCGCCAGCGAAAAACCCATGTCGATCTCATCCCGCAAACTGGTCTGTTATTCGTTGTACACATATATAACTCATCCGGAAAATAAGGAGGATGGTGATTAAGCGTCAGGAGACTTTGAGACTGATATGGTGACCATCCATTTTATGTCAGAAGTCATCTTGTTAATGACTTCATATATATAGTTTTCTTTTTTCTCCTTTTCCAACACGCCGGCAATTAATCTTCCAACTGCGTATATATATACCTGTAAATATATTGATTTCTGAATAAAGTACTTTCAACTAATAATAATAAATCTACTTCTATAAACTATAAATGAGTGATTCTCCTGAAAGGGACCAAGTGTCTCCAACTTGAGACTCAACTAATTATTGCAATTTTGTTGAGTATAAATTTAAAAAAAAAATTTATCCCTAATCTACGAAACAATATTTATCGTTACATAATCTTGTAATGTTAAAAATTAAAATTTAATGATTTTCTTAGTTAAAAAATTTATTTAATTTTGTCTTTTGGTTTTGGTTAAATATGATGAGTATAAATTTCAAAAAAAAATTATCCACAATCTACGAATCATTATTTATCTTTACATAATCTTGTAATGTTAAAAATAAAAATTTAATGTTTTTCTTAGTTAAAAAATTTATTTAATTTTGGTTTTGGTCAAATATGATACATATTTTCAATTATTTTTGAAAATAATTAAAAATTTTGTAACATGGTCTTAATATATAATATCAAATTGAAGCTTAGAATCTACCGTTCATTTTCCACTTATATATTTAGTTTAAATAAAATAAAATAAATTTTTTATGTAATTAATTAAAATTTACTGGCAATGGGAGTAAAAATTCAAATTCATCTCCGAAGCCTCATCGTTTGTTAGTTAATTATATTTTTTAATTATACGTAATCTATGTATAAATATATTTGAAGTTGTAGCCCAAAAAATTTGTTAAATTATGTTTCAATATTTTTAAATTTAAAAACGTGAATTTTTTATTTGACAAACTATATATTCATCTCCGAAGCCTTTTTCATATTCGATAAGCGTTATTATTTTGTTTTTAATTTCTTAATAATTATTTTCAAAATACCTAACTCTTGAATTATAAAAAATTTTTCCGTTTTATTTAAAATAAAATATTTTTAATTTTTTAAAATGTAATATATTAACTTTAAGTAGAGAGATAGATAAATAACAAAATTATTAATTATAGAAAAAATTTTTTTATATCAATTTTGAACTTAAAATGATAAATTAAAAAATTCATTACAATTTTTTTTCCGTTCAATATAAAAAAATATGTATTAGTTATTTTTGAAAAGATAAAATAGTTATAAATAAACGATTAAATACGCAATTCATTAAATTATAAACGAATAATGTTAAAAGTTTAATAAATTAAAGAAATTAAATTTAAAAGGAATTTTTTTTACAAAAACCCCAATGTTGATCACATAGAATATTTAACCTTCAAAACAATATAAAAATAATGCTATGAAAGGCTTATTTTTAAAAATTAATTTTACTGAAAACTCTTGTAAAATATTAAATTATCTTCTTCAAAAATAAAAAAAGTGTCACAACATGTTTATTAAAACTTTTCCATATCAATTTGTTTAACAAAATTCACTAAAGGATTCAGTACAATTTTTTCCAATGTTGAATAAAATTTATCGAAAAAATTCATTCATTTTCCAAACTTCTAATAAATTCTTAGAAACAATTCAATTATTTTTAAAAGTATAGTAAAATTATTCGCAAGAATAAAAATTCTCTTATTAAGTAAATTATTATTGTTTATATCTGCAAAAAATTCTAAACTAACTCTTCGCAAGAATTCAAAAAATTTTTTTTATAAAAATGTTATTATGTCAAAATTTTTTAATAAAATATCACTAAAGAATTCAGTAACACTTTTTTTCCGATTTTCAATAACATTTTTTGAAAAAATTCACTTATTTTCCAAACTTCTGCAATAAATTCTTGTAAACGATTCAATTATTTTCTAAAATAGCAAAAATTCTTCACAAGAATTAAATTATTTCTATAAATAATAAAATTTTTCACAGGAATTCAATTAAATTAAAAAACAATTTTAATAAACTTCAACAATAAAATATTTAATTATATAGTTTTTAACAGAAGCGATTATTTTAAAAATTTGAAAGAAATTCTTCATAAAATTCAATTAATAATTGAATGTTTGCATAGAATTTTTATTAAATTTTTTCTGTGAAATAATTAAATTCTTTTTGAAAATTTGTATTAAAATATAGTAGATATTTAAATACATTGAATGCGGAGTATTATTGTATATTTCTATTTCAAGCAAAGTTTCTGTGATGCGTCTGACTATAATCTTTGTGTTCTACTGTCACTGACTATCACGGACTTTCAAATTTTTATACTTTACTTGCTATATTTCTGACACGAACGGCACAAAAGATATTTTGAATTTTTTTTCCATATATTAGTTTCTGGTTAATTTAACATTTTGAAAATAAATAACAAAACAATCATGTTCAATATATAAAAAATTATTTAAAAAAATTTTAGTAAAATTCTTCTCAGGCATTCAGTTATTTTTCTATAAATAATTAAGTTCTTTGCAAGGAATTCAATTATTTTTTTAAATAATAAGGAAATTCACGACAGAAATTAAATTATTTTCAATCAATACCTATTAGTAAAATTTTTATAAAAATTCAATTCTTTTCAAAAATTTGAAAAGTATTCTTGACAGGAATTTAACTTTATGTAAAAATAAAATTATTCCTGATAAGAATTTACTTATTTTACAATATAAAAAAAAATACCTCAAACAAATACAATTTTTTTCATAATTTTCGAGTAAAATTTTATTATTTATGAAAAATTATTGAATTGAGTAAAATTTTTGACAATAATCACAGAAATTCAATTCAATATCAATAAAGAAGTTTTCGAAAACGTCATTAGTTTACATCTTTTTCTAAAAAACGCGGGCTTAAAATGTAAAATTAATCATTTTTTCAAATTTCAAAGCTAAAAAAATTCAAGAAGGAAATTTTCTAAGCAAATTCAAATTATTTTAGAAAAAAACCCAGAAACATTCTCAAAAACTAACTGCAGACTTCGGAAGAATGAATAAAAGATTACGAAGATTATAATATGCAAAAATAATTATGAGAATTGAAAATAAATTAAAGTAAATTGAAAATAATTGAATTCTTGCAAAGAATATACTATCAAAATTTGTGAAAATAATTGAATTCAGTTCGAGAAATTAACTTGAAAATTAAATTGAAAATAATTCAAGTCCTATATAAAGAATTCTATAAAAATTGTAAAAATAAATAAATAATTGAGTTCCTTGAAGGGAATTTATAATTAAAATTGTATCGATAAAAGGCAATTGATGACATTGATGCCTGTTGCGTTGCACCTGAAATAGAAGTCTCAACCAAGAAGTAAACAAACTGAAAATAATATATCCAATTTATCCAATTTATCAAAATTTAAACAAAAAAAAATCCAATTTGCTTATGTAATTCTATACCTAATGTAAACATTTTACTTACTATTGAGAATCAAATTGGTTTAAGAAAATTGAAAATTCTTCCATATTCCTGTTTTGAATTGCGTCCCTGAAACTCTGGGGAGGAATTCCATACGAATCATAAAGTAGCATTTACACGAGCTAATGGTTTACTGCATGTCGCTTCGTTGAAAAACGGAATCCTCTTTCCATTATCTCGCTCTCTCTTTCCCTCGCGTCTACCAATTCCCCATTCGAGGAGAAATGCGACAATCGTCAAGGATTTAAGGGTTGAAAACCTGGAATGGCCATGCCTCTTTCGCCAAACAATGTCCCGTACATATATACCGTCGATTTTCGATCAAATTTCTCATCAGGGACGCACATTTTTTTCTTCTGTAAAATAATGGAAAATAAATTAGAATTCAAACATACATTTTCTTTATTACTATTCTTTAATATATAGTCACATTTTCGTTTATTTTCTTTACTATTTTATTTACTATTTTTTAAATATATTTACACTTAATTTCTTTTTTACTATTAGCAAATGTTATACGCATTATTTAAATTTAAATTTTTCGACAATTTCGTATTTGAAAAAATCACTTATTATGTAAATATTTAATTATTATTGTTTATATCTTCAAAAAAATTTTTTTTATATAAAAATGTTATTATGTCAATTTTTTAATCAAATTTCACTGAATGATTTAGTAACATTTGTTTCCGATTTTCAATAAAATTTTTTTTTGAAAAAATTCATTTATTTTCCAAACTTTTGTAATAAATTCTTGTAAACGATTCAATTATTTTTTAAAATAGCAAAAATTCTTCACAAGAATTAAATTATTTCTATAAATAATAAAATAATTCAATAATTTTCATAAAATTTGAAGAAATCCATGTAAACAATTCAATTATTTTTTTTAATTATTAAAATCTTTACGAAACTTCGAAAAAATTCAATTTTTTCTCAAATTTTTAATAAATCCTTTGAAATATAATTAAATTATTCTTATAAATATAGTAAATTTCTTCTAAAGAATTCATTGAATTTTGATAAATAATAAAATTCTTTGCAGAAATTCTATTTTTTTACAAAAACAATTTTAATTTAATTTCTGGGCTGAGTTCTCAAATATTTTTAAATATTTTCATAAATTTTATTTATTTCCTAAAATTTTTTAAAATTCTTCGCAACAATTCAATTTTTTTATAAATACTAGAATTTTTTATAGAGAAATTAAATTATTAAAAAAAAATTTTTTCTTAAAATTAAATTTCAACCAGAATTTTAAATTCTTTAAAAATAATTCAATTATTGTCAAAATATTTATAAAAAAGAAAAAAAATTTCATTATTTTCAATTATTTTTATAAAATTCTTGATACCAATTTAATTATTTTTATAAATATTACAATTCTTTGCAATAATTAATTTATGTTTATAAATAGTAAAATCCTTTGCAGAAATTTAACTATTTTCAAAACAATTTTAATCGAATTTCTCGAAATAATTTTAATCTTCAAATATTAACATAAAATTCATTTATTTTCTAAAATTTTAGTAAATTCCTCGTAACAATTTAATTTTCTTTGAATTTTTTTTTAAATCTATTTCCTTTAATAATTTTAATTTGAAAATTTCGAAAGTAAATGATTTTTTAAAATAATTTCTTTCGAGTTTTTAAAATAATCGCTTGTGTTAAATGTTATGATTAAATACTTTATTGTTGAAGTTTATTAAAATTGTTTTCAATATAATTGAATTATTGGGAAACATTTTATTATTTATAAAAATAATTTAATTCAACTATTTTTTTACTATTTTTAAAAATAATTAAATTCTTTCCGAGAATTTTTTTAGAACTTTGGAAAATAAATGAATTTTTTTGAAAATTGGAAAAAAATTTCATAAATCATTCAGTGAAATGTTATTAAAAAAATTGCTATAAGAGAATTTTTATAAATAAATCATGTCAATTTTTAAAGAAAATAATTTGGAATTTCACGAGAATTTTCTTAATATATTTGGAAAAGTTATGAATTTTTTTTTTTCAAAAAATTGAAATAAAATTTTTAAATAAACGCCATTAGTTAAAAAAAAATCCATAGAAATTCTTCAATAGAATGTAATTAGGATTTTTAAAAATTTAAATAAAATTCCTCACAAGAATTTAATAAAATTTTTAGAAGGAATTCTATTATTATCAAATTTGTTGATAAAATTCTTTGCAATTATTCGATGATTTTCAATACATTAGGTTTAAAATTGAAAATATTTGAAAAGAAAAATTGTAAAAAAAGTTAAGAAACAAAAAAGTAAACAACAACTAAATACTAATTTAATACTTTCAATTATATAGAAGAAGTTTAGTTAAAAATTGTAGAAAATAATAATCGAATCAGGAATATTCTTCAGGCTCAGGAGAAAAGTCAAACTTTTATCTGGAAATCAAGAAAAAAGAAAATTAATTTTTTTCCGGCAACTGTGAATATTTTTCTAAAAACTATCATTGCTTTTGGAAATTTCCAATAGAAGAGAATTAGTAAAATTTCCGTGCACATGCGAATAGTAATAATAGAAATAGTGTTATCGTAATTTCTTTTTCTTTTTTCTTTTTTTTTTGTTTTTTGATCGCAGTAAATGGAGATTTAGCCGTAGGATTTCTTATCGACTGAATAAGCGATGGGGGCGTGTGAGTGTGGAATTGTAACGATAAGGGGGTGGTTTCCAGGGGGATGAGAAAGCTGTTCAATCCTAAATCCTCGAACGTTGGCCGTGGTCGAGTGGACCCGATCGTGCCTGACAAGGTGGTCAGAAGGCCTCGTTGAGTTTGTTCAAGCGAACGACCGGGCTCAACAAAATACACACACCCACCAACCAAACTGTACGTTTGGCCAAATCCCCTTAATCATCAGACCGCCGATCTACCGTCAGTGGTTCACCACCTTTCCTATTGTTTCACTTTCGAAACCATTAAACGAATCTGTCAAACTTGACTGGAAAAATACGCGTTCAATATAGTTTCATGATAGCTGCACATTTAGTGCCTTTCATTTTCACACGATAAAAGCAAAAATATTTATCATTGACAAATTAAACGAATATTTTCTTTTTCAATATGAATTTCAATTTTGCAATATTTTCAAGACACGAAATTTCGAAACTTTATAATTAATTTCGACTTTATAAAAATCGAAATCATTTGCATTTCATACCGAAAAAATGCTATTTCTTTGCAATATTCGAAAGAAAAGGCAAAAAAAAATCGAATTTTGGAAAAATAAGTCGAAAAAGTTATTATAAAAAAAAACAATTGACAGAACAATTTTTAGTATTCAGAAATATTTCGAAAAAGTGACCCAATTATGTAGAGAAGTGAAACGAGCCTAGTTTTTCAACCTCAAAATCTAAAAGTCAAACGAAAAAGGATCACGCTTTTTTTTATTTGTATAAATAAACTCTCTCTCTCTCTCTCTTTTTTTCTCCTCTCGCTTTTGTCTTCCTCCACGCATCAGATCGATAAATTCATTGTTGAATTCACCTACAATGTTAGCACCTAGGAAACAGCCCCTCCAATCTCATGGAAAAAGCCATTTCCTCCAGGTGTGTGAAAATCAAGTTATTCTTTTCTCTGGAGTGAAGAAACTTTTATATATATAACAATTTTCGTGCTTTCCCTAAACACAGAGATCGAACAGTTTTACAAGAAGAATTACCAAAAATCTCACAATGCTTCAGAGAGCGAATCTTGATGAAAGATGTTCACTAAATGAACCAAGCAGAATTGCCAACGACTGTCGGGATGCAAAATATTCAACAACCGATTCTCAAGAATTGAAAGTGAGTTCAAAATAAAAAAATGACTGGAATTTTTAAAAAAATTGTATTTAAATCAATGAAATTGACAATGAAATTAATTATTAAATATTATTTTTCCTCAAATATTGTAGTAAATAATTGTTTCTTCTCGATTTTTGAAAATGTATAGAAAGGTGAGTAAAAAAATACTCTCGATTCGAAATATTTCTCAATATTTTTTTCTAACTTTCTGATCTTTTTAATCGACGAAAATAAATATTTACTTTTAGTTAAATTAATTGAAGAAATTTAATATTTTTAAATGTCTGCAATATTAACGAATTCCTGCTTTTGACAATTTTTTACTTTATTTTACGAGAAAAATTCACAATTTACAAGGTGAATATTTTAGTTAAAATTAGAAAAATTGAAAAAATGAAAAAGTTTAGTGAAAATGAATAAAAATTTTGACGAAAGCTAAGAAAAATTATAATCATTAGTTAATTTTGTAACTGTACAAATTAGTAAATTTGAGAAGAAAGAAAATAGAATAAAAACTGGTAACTTTTAAAAGAAATTTATTAAAACTAATAGAGAGAATTATTTATTTTTAATAAAAATTGGAAAATTTCGGTAGAAAGACAATGGAATCAAAACTGGTAACTTTTAAAAGAAATTTAAAAACTAATAGAGAGAATTATTTATTTTTAATAAAAATTTTAAAAATTCAGTAGAAAGACAATAGGTAGAATCAAAACTAGTAACTTTTAAAAGAAATTTAAAAATTAATCGAGAGATTTATTTATTTTTAGTAAAAATTAGAAAATAAGAAGAAAATTTAGTAAATTTTGAAGAAAATAATAGTAAAACTGTAATTTCCAATTAAAATTCGAAGATTTTGGAAAACATAGCAAATTTTAGTGGAAATTAGTAAAATTTTTAAAATTTTAGTAAATATTTAGATATTTATAATAACAATTAGTAAACTTTTATACAAAATAGAAAATAAAAGTAAAGATTAGTAAATTTTAATAGAAAAAAAAAATTAAAAATGTGATTAAAAGTTTTTAAATTGTTGTAAAAATAAGAGAATTTGTTTGATAATTGAAAAATCATAATAAAAATTTTTAACATTTACGAAAAATCAGGAAAATCTAGACAAATTATCAAATTTTAGTAGAAATCCAAAAATTTATAGTACTAATTAGTAAATTGTATTCAAAGTTAGAAAAATATAGTAAAAAATATCAGATTTTATAGAAATTTCTTCATAGGAATTCAATTATTTTCAAAAATAATTGTATCAATAATCCAAATACCATAGGATAGAAAAATTCTTTCACCAAATTTTTTATTCTCAAACATTTTAATAAAATTTCATTTAAAAAATTTAATTATATTTTTATAGTTAAAGAAAATTTTTCTACATGAGATCTCAATTATTTTGAATTCAATTTTTAATAAATTTCATTAATTGAAACTTGCGCAAAGAATTTATAATGATTTTGAAAAATTTCGATTACACATTTTATGAAAGAACTGAAACATTTTCAATACAATTTTAATTAAATTTCTTCTTAATAAATAACATTATTTTTGAAAATTTCAATAAAAATATTAGCAAGATTTTTATATTAATAATTTATCAAATTTCTCGCAGCAATTGAATTACTTGGAAAAATCTCGAGAAAATTTTTGGAAGATTTTTTTTTTATAAAAATGTTTTGCAAACATTTTCTCGAGATTTTTCCAAGTAATTCAAATTTTTGCGAAAAATTAAATATTTTTGAAGATTTTATGTTTATAAACAAAAATTCATCGCATTTTCAATTATTTTTTCAGTATTCAATTATTTTTAACAACTTTTCAAAAATTCTTCATAAGAATTAATTTTTTTTCTAATTTTAATAAAATTCTTCTAAACAATTAAATTATTTTTGAAAATAATAAATTTGGTAATTTACAATATAACTATTGGTAAAACTAGAAATTTTTAAATTACAGTAAACATTTGTAACTGCTAAAAAAAAGTTTGAAAATTCCCTAAAAATGGATCAATTTTACTACAAATTAGAAATTTATATTAACAATTAGTTAATTTTAGAAGAAATTATAAATTCGTACTTCTTTCCTTGAAAAATCTTTCATTACTCAGAAGTTTTTGAAAATTTAAATGATTAAATGAATAAATTATGATTAAATGACTAATGAGTTGACAATTGTTTCGAGAAAAATTCTGGGAAAATTTAAATAAATGATTTAAATTTTCATTTGTAAATATAGGGGAAAACTGATAGTTTTTAAAGAAATGTTTTTCTCTCCCCAGTCGAAGGGTAAATGTTCTCCACCAATGACGAATGTTTCGAAGGAAAACCGCGAAATTGGAGAAAATCCTCCGTATTTTCCTCAACAAGAAGATAAACATCCCGTGAAAAGTGAAGGACCCATGGTACCAATTGGACCTTGGGCGACAGGTTGCGTGACATACAGTCCCCACAGTGGAATGACGGGAATACGTCCCGTAGTCGATCGCTACTCAATAACTCGTCACAGTCCCGGCGAATGGCGAGCTCATAATCAAACATTTTTCAACGAGTCCGCCGAGAAAATTCGAGAAGCTCAGTGTGTATCGAAAAAATTCTTTTCGCTTTCCTAAAACCTCTTCTTCTTCTTCTTAAAAGCTGAAATTGAACTAAATTATTGAATGAATTTATTAAAAATTAAATTAACTCTCCTGCGCCTAAAGTCAAGTATAATCTTCCAATCGTTTTTGTTTAAAAAATGAATAACTAAATTATTTTGCTCCTTAATTTTTTTTTTCTTGAAAGAAATCAGTGAATTAATTTTGAAATTAATTTTAAACTAATTCAAATTTAATTTTTAATTTTGAAGTAATTTTAAACTATAATTCAAATTCAATTTTTAATTTTGAAACTAATTTTTAAAGTGAACTAAAGTTTATTTGCATTTTTATATAAATACTCACCCCCCCGATGGAAATGAGATGAACGGCGTAAAATTTGTTTTCTGTATGCGCAGAATAATAAGATCGGACGCACGACAATCGAAGGAGGAGATTTATAAAGAAACTGACAAGAGCCAACTGGAAAATAGAGATCGGCTCAGTGTACGAGCGGGTGTTGTTCATCGATGGAAAACGGAATTGGAGCGAGCCCTTCTTGACATAACTGAGGAAATTGAATTGCAAGATGGGGAGCGACGTCGTGTCCAGCAGTCTCTGTCAGTTCTCACGATACCCGAATCAATTGCTGCTGAGTTCTTGCAGCTTCGTTCCACTAGACTTGAGCCGGATCTCGTGAAAGACGATGTTGAAGCGGAATTAGTAAAGGTGCAGGAGCTGAAGGATATTTCTCCAATTTTGCTGAAATTTAATATATATACAGAATATAGTATTTGATCATTTTTTTTTAATTTTAATTCATAATATAGTTAATACTGATACTATTATTCACACTATCATCTACTAATTACTAAAATTATAATTATTTTTCTTTTATTACTGCTATCAATATTATTACTATTGTCATTATTTTACTTCCTCGTGAGCTTCGTAGTTTTTCAAATTATTTACACGGAGAAAGATATAAATTAACTTTTACTACTTTCGGAGTAAATTTTTGATTTGTAAGTCAAAGTTTGAAAGCAAAGTTCAAATAAAGTTCAGAGTAAAGTTTGAAGTAAATTTTACTACGTTCAAAGAATATATATTATAAAAAAATTAGTAAAATTTACATCGAACGTAGCAAAATTTACTCCGAAAGTAGTAAAGTAACTTTTACTACTTTTGTAGTAAAACAATTAATGTTTAACTCCGAAAGTAGTAAAAGTTACTTTAAATTTTTCTCCGAGTATATTATTTTCGCAATGATATAATTTTTTTTAAAAAGAAATTACAGGCTTCACACTCACTAAATTAATGTTTAAAAAGTATGAAAAAGTAGCTTTAATACTAAAACAATAGTAAAAAAAAAAAAAAATTAGCTATCGAATATGAATTTTAACGAATAAAAAAATTGTTTAAGTCGCGATTCACAAAAATTCGATTCAGTATTCCCCTGTTTCCTGATTGCAATAAAAAATATTTATTTTCACTTCTAATCCTGCTGGGAACTTTAATTCTAAATTTTTGAAAAATTCAATTATTTTCTAAATGTTTATCTTAAGAAATCAAATTGTATTAAAATGTAATTTTTAAAAGTGAACAAATCAAATTATTTAGTAAAATTTAATTCAAATTCTTCACAGGAATGAAAAACAAAAAGTTAATATTTTTTTTAAGTAAAAAATCAAAATTTGATAAAAATTTAAATGTTGAGTTTTACAACAATTAAAATTTTCAACAATTTCAATTTAATAATCTTTTAAAATTTAGTTATTTCTGAAAAAAAACTAAAAAAAAACTATAACGCTTTTATTATTCAATTATTATCGAAAATTTCAACTGAAATTCGTTTTTACATCAATTTTTATTAGAAAGTTAAATTCTAATTTAACTATTTAAATACAAAAATGAACAATGTAATGAATAATCGAATGTTCTTCAAAATTTAATAATTCTTATAAAGAATTTGTCAATTTTTTTAAAAATAATTCAGTTTCTGAGAAGAATTTTCTGATTTATAAAAATAATAATTGAATTTTTGCAAAAAATTTAATGTAATTTTTGGGTTAAATAATTGAATTCTAGTTTAAGTTTTATTAATTGAGAAATTAATTAAATTCTTGTGAAAAATTATAGAAAGACCTCAACAATTTATCAATGTTTTTAAAAATAATTAAATTTCTCAGAAGAATTTTATTATTTATGAAAATAATTGAATTCTCGGGAAAAATTTGATTATTTAGGAAAATTATTGAATTTTGGTTGAAGAATTTTGTTAAAATTTTTTCGAAAATTCTAATTAAATCCTTTATTAAAGAATTACTTAAAAATTTTTTTTAAAGAATGGAGTTGGAACCAATGGAATTTTGAAAATAATTGAATTTTATGAACAATTTCTTTAAAATTATTTTAGAAATTATTTTTTTAAATAATCGAATTTGTTAAAAAAAATGATATTAAACATTTAGTTAATGAATTTGATTAAAATCTCATGAAAAATAGGTTATTGAATTCTTTTAAAAAATTTTATAACTAATTAAGAAAGAAATTAAATTCTTTCGTAGAATTTTTTTGAAAATAATTGAATTTTTGCATAGAATTTTACTATTAATAAATATAAATTGAATTTTTGAGAAAAAAATTCTATTTTAAAAATTAAATTCTCGTGGAAAATTTAATCATATTTTGTAAAGATAATTAAATAATTGTGAAAAATTGTAGAATGAATTCAAGAATTTATCAATTTTATCTCGTGAAAAAAATTGTAAAGACTAAAAGAAAGAATTCAAGAATTTATCATTTAAAAAAAAAAAAGTAATTGAATTTGTGAGAAGAAATTTATTATTTATGAAAATAATTGTATTCTTGTCTGAAATTTTATTTAAATTTTGATAAATAATTGAATTTTTGTGAAAAATGTTATTGCTTGTGAAAATAATTGAATTCTTGCGGTAGAATTTTGTAAAAAGATTTTTAATTGATTTCTTTTTGAAAAATTGTATGAAATATTTTTAAAAATTTAATTTTTGTGAAAATTTTATTTACTTATAGAAAAATTGATTGTTTGCGAAGAATTTTATCAAAAATCTTCTGTGGAATTTTATTAAAATTGTGTAGACATTGAATATCATTGATTTTCGAAAAGTTTTTGAGAATAATTGAATCGCTTTAAAGAATTTTATTACAAATTTTAGAATTTTATTTTATTTCAACTATTAGCCAATTTAAAGTGATGCAAATTTTTCCGAAAAATAAAGAAAAAAGGAGCTTTTAGTGCGAAGTCTGTAATTATATCTCTGTTGGTAGGCGAGAAGAAGCTTTGCAGTGCTTCAAATTATTTATTATTTTTATACTGTAATAGGAATTTTTTTTTGTTTTAAAGGAATTGGCTCTCTGTTGGGAGGTGAGAAAATTTCTCGAAAAAAGTAAAGAAGACATTGAAGAGCAATTACTTGAACTCAGAAGTTTTAAGAATCGAATGGAATCAGATTGGACGGATAAAGCTGATACTTATGATATTGACACTTATTGTTTGGGTCTGAAAAATTCGTCTTCTTTAATTATGTTCAAAGATGGTGCCACTAGAGTTCCTGCTAAGTTAGTTGGAAATATTTATCTAATAACAATAATTACGGCCAAGTTTACAACTTTTGTATAAACAATCAGCAAAATTTAAAAACATTCACTTATTAACTAAATAAATTATTTTCAATCATTTTGAAGAAATTCTTTATATATAAGAATTTAATTACTTTCAACATAATTTCTCGAATAAATTCAATTTTCTTTTAATTATATTATTATTATTATATTGTTAATTGTTAATAATAATATTATGATCACTGCTATATTAAATAATAACTATGAATTATAAAGACATACAATATTATTCATTATAATTATAAATTAACTAGTAATAATGAATTAAATTTTACTACATAAAAATATAAAAATTCATACCTTTTTCATTTTTAAAATTCTCCCGTCAGTCAAGTAACACCCGAGGATTACGATAATTTCACAAAGGAAAATTTAACAGTAGCTGAGAATTCAAGGCAACGTTCCATAAATTTACGATCCACTTTGAATGTCAATTATTCCAATTCATTGAAAGATCTTCGAATGCAATCGATTCGTGTGAATTCGGCATTGGCCGAGAAAATTTCTCTCACTGAACAAGTGTGTGAAAATTTGGAAAAAGAACTTCTCAAGGTGAAGAAAGCTGCAAAAATAAGAAAAAGAATTTATATATTATTAAAATTATTTTCATTTTTACAAAAAAAAATTAAATATTATAAATATAAATATTATTTCAATCAAATTTCTTGTATTCTCAAAAAAAACTAAAATTCTAATACAATTTCTTTCAAGTGTTTACAGGAGCTCACAATTACTGAGAATTTAATTGTCGAACTTCGAGGATCGACAAAAAGTTTAAATGATGCTTTAAAAGTAGCACAAAGTCGTCTATCGACACGTCTTCAACGGCGGAACGTCGAAAATTGTCGGGACATTCCGCAATATGGGTTAGTTAAATTTATTTTTATTTACAAATTTTTTCTTTTCATTATTCAAGGTTTTTTTGTTTTCAAAGAGTTAAATAAAATTTTTCTATTTTCTTCGCTAGGAAAGGAAATAAAAAAAATGCATATTTAAAAAACTTGCGCATATTTTATTATTTTCTTTACTGAAGAAACAAAAATACATTCAAAAATTCAAATATTATTTTTCTTTTTTCTCTACTAAAAAAAGAAAAAAAATACATTCAAAAATTCAAATAGTATTTTTCTTTTTTCTCTACTAAAAAAGAAAAAAATTACGTTCAAAAATTCAAATATTTTTCTATTCTTTTAAATGAGAAAACAGAAATACAGTCGAAAATTTGAATAATAATTTTTGATTCTTTTTTTTTGTACTGAAAAAAATAAATTTAAACAAATTTTTTTGTTTTAATGTCGTTGCAGACTCATTGAGGAAGTGAAAAATCTAGGAGAGAATATATCGAAGTTGATGATTAAATTGAGAAGAGCCGAAGATGCACAAGCTGGTTTAGTGAAGTCAAGAAGTAATTTGGAAAAAGAAATAATTGTTAAGCGAAAGTCTTTGCACATCGATCGAGATCGTGGACTAGTTCTTCGCTCATTTTATCCATCAACAACCGAAATTTTGGGACAGAATGTAAAATAAAAATATATAAAGAAAAGAATTTTGTAACTTTTATAGCAAAAAAAAAAAAAAAAAATACAAAAAACAGAAAAAAGAATTTTCACTTGTTTTCTTTTTAAAGTTTAAGTGTCAAATGTCATAGTTTTTTTTATTTTATGTTTGTTTTTTTCTTATAAATAAATATATTCATCATGCCAGAGGGAACTCAAACTAAAGAGATTAAAATTCATCCCAAATCGGAACCAATATTTTCCTTTCATAAGAAAATATCAAAAAAAGAAAATCAAATTCAAGAATATTTCCCTACGAAATTTCTAAGTAAACAGCAAAATGAAATTACAGCGGCGAAAATTGCAGATGAGGTAAACAATTTTGAAAAAAAGCGAACACCATATTTTTCATCAACAAAAAGTTTTTAAAAAAGTATAAAATTGTAAAAAAAAAAATAAAAAAATTTCTTCTTTAAATTGTCAATGGGTGAAAATTGTTTTTGGGGCAAAAAAATGTTAATAATAATGGCAAAGATATTTACAAATGATAAAAAAATAAGAAATGTTTTGGAAATAAAAGTTAATAAAGAATAAATTATATAAAATAAAAAAAAAAGTAATAATTATATAAGTAGTGATAAAAAGAATGAAATTACTTCGGAAAAATTTACAGAGGTAGACAATTTAAAAAAAAGGGAATACAATTATTTTTAGTAACAAAAAGTTCAAATAAAAAATTAAATAGTAAAAAAAACTTTAAAATGTAAGAAAATAAATGGTGAAGATAGTTATATAGACAATTAATAAAATAAAAAATTATTTTGATGACGAAAAATTGTTAATAATAATAAAAAAGAAAATGCTTAAAAAAATAAATGATAAAAATATAAACGATAAAAAATAAGTAATCGTTAAAGAATAAGAAAATAAATAAATCATTAAAAATATAAAAAAATGTTAAGAGAATAAATCGTAAAGAAAATTGAAGAAAATTTCGAATTCTAGGAAAATAGAAAAACAACAAGAGAAATTGATTGTCCTCTCATACCGAATGTTTTGTCTCCACCGCCTTTAGGGCCAATTTCGAAAACAGTTCCCTTCGATTATTGGACATCATTGGCATCAATTTCAGGAACACGACCAAATGTCGATAAATACTCTCAGTCACGATTCAGTCCTGAAGAAAACAAAATAAAATTTGAAAATTTACTTAAAACAAATCAAGAGAATTTCAATAATGCCTCGTAATTAATAAAAGTTTATTTAAATAAAATAGTTGGAATTAAATTAATGAAATTAATAATTACAAAACAAATACTTCTTTTCCGGTTCGCTTGTTTAATTAAAATATTTAATTTTAATAAAAATCTTTTGAATATAAATTCAATTTAATAGAATTTTAATTTCAATAAAATACTTCGAAATAATTTTAGGCAAAAATTCACAAAGCCAAATTATTTTGATATTAATGAAAAAAATTCTTCTTCGCGCGAATTAAATTATATTGGAATTCAATTTTAATTTCATTTCTGAAAAGACTTTAATTACTTTTCAAAAATTCGAATAATAATGAAGAATTCAAGTATTATTGAAAATAATAAAATTCTTTGCAAAACAATTCAGTACAAATTTCAATAAAATTTTCTGGAAAAAAGTGAATTAAGTTGTATTTTTTGGAAATAATAAAATTCGTGACAGGAATTGAAATTATTTTGCAAAAATTAATTTCTTTCATAGATAAAACAAATTCTATGGACAAAATGAATTATTTTCAGTTATTTTAATCAAATTCATTGCATTTATAAATTATTATCAAATCAATTATTTTTATAAATAAATGGAAAAAATTCTTTAGGAAAATTCAATTATTTTGAATACAATTTGAAAATAAATTTTCAAAAATTGCAATAAAATACTTTCGTAATATAATTTTAGGCAAAAATCCATTTAAAGAAAATTCTTCTGAGAAATTCAATTTTTTTTTAAACACAATTGTTTATCATGTTTCTTAAACGAATTCAATTAGTTTTGTGTAAATCATGAAATTTTATTTATTTGAAAAAAAATTATTTAAACTACAATCGTGATTTTCTTTTAGATTATCAGCCTTCATGGCTTTGAAATCAATGGAAAATTCTTTCGCAAAATTCGACAGTGATTCTCTAAGCAATCAGATGAAATTACGTGAAAGGACCGGCATTGTCTTCAAATGGAAATTGGAATTGGAACGAAATATTTCCGATCAAAATTCAGAGATAAATTTACTCAATTACGAAATGAAGCGTTTGGAAAAATCATCTCATGCCCTTCAATTGGTCAAGTCAATTAATAACGAAACAAAATCAATTCGATGTTTGCGAATGGAATCCGAACTCGTTCACGATCAAGTCGATGAAGAAATAATTAAAGTACATAATTTAATTAATTAACTAATTAATTAAATAATTAATTAATCAATTAATTAAATAATTAATTAAATAATTAATTAATTAAATAATTAATTAATTAAATAATTAATTAAATAATTAATTAAATAATCAATTAATTAATTAAATACGAAAAAATAGAAAAACAAATTTTACAAACCTGATTTTCTTTTTCAAAATTTGAAAAGAAAGTCAAAGTCAAAATGGAAAATTAAATTTTATCACACAGGAGTCAATCGTTTCTGAGGAGATTTCAAATATTTATAAACGATGTAAAAATCATTTGAATCTTCAAATTCAAGAATTGAAGGACTCGAAGGAGAGACTCGAATGCGATTGGTCCAGGAAAGAAAATTCTTTCGAAATTGACTCGAATTGTATTGGCTCGAAAATTACTTCCTCGAATATTTTATTGAAACCTGGATCCATTCGATTGCCGCAAAAGTACGTGAGAGACATTCTTTCACCTAAAACAATAGAAATCGAATCAAAATTACAATAAAAATACTGCCAATTTTAATAATATTTCATTATTAAAATCAATTAATAATGTTTAATTATTAAAATCAATTAATAATGTTTAATTATTAAAATCAATTAATAATTAAATATTTCAAAAATATAAACGAAAATTGTAAATAACAATTTCAAAAATATTTTTTAACAAACTATTGTCCTTTCAAGTTTTTTATTTCTTTATTTTTGATATCCTTTTTTCTTTCCAGTGTTAATGCTAATTAAATATATTTATAATAAATTATTTTAACATATTTGATAATTTATGTTTTTTAATATAAAAATGAAATGAAAAATATATTTAATAGTTTATATTTTTAATATAGTTATAAATTACTTTAAATATAATTAAAATATAAATTGTATTTAAAAAAATTTAATAAATATTTATTAAATAATAAGATATTTAACAAATATTTTGCAACTTAAAATTTATTAAAATATAAATTGTATTTAAAAAAATTTAATAAATATTTATTAAATAATAAAATATTTAATAAATATTTTGCAATTTGCTCGTTTTAGAAACAAATATTTCGATTAATTTTTGTACTAAATAAATTTCTATTTTAAAAATTTTTTAATAAATATTTTCCTCTATTATTTATAATATAATTTTGTTTTTTTTTCAATTTTTCTTACTAAAAAAGAGAAAAATAAATTAATTACAGTCAATCATCGCCGGTGAGTTACGAACAATTTTTCCAGGATTCAATCACCCAGAGTCAAAATGCACTAAAAAAATCTCAGATTTTTCGCACTAATATGAAAAATATTCACGAATCGTCAGCTAACGATCTTCGTGGACAAGCGAATAGAATCGATTTTGTTTTGGATGAAAAAATTACGGAAACAATAAAAAAATGCATTCAACTCGAAAACAATTTGACGGAGGTAATTTAATCGTTCAATTTTACCTTTAATTCGCAATTTTTCAATTTTTTAATTCACAATTTTTGTAAATTTTTAATAATTTACAATTTTCTGATTATTAATTTCTTACTTACAATTTTCTAATTTACAATTTTCTGTTTTTCTGCTTTTCATTTTTTAATTTACGATTTTCTTATTATTAACTGACAATTTTCTAATTTTTAATTTATAATTTACAATTTTCTAATTTTTCATTTATTAATTTACGATTTTTTAATTATTAACCGCCAAATTTCTAATTTTTAAATTATAATTTACGATTTTTTAATTATTAATTATTTAATTCACAATTTTCTTATTTTTAATTCACAATTTGAAATTTGAACGAAAAATTTATTTACACAAAAAAATAGTAATAATCGTTTATTTTCTTCAGTTGTTGTATATAATTTGTTTATGTTTTTAAATCGATTTATTATTTTCTCAAAAAAATACTTTCAGTGTCTGCGTTCAATATCCAAAACAGAGGAATTAATAGATAAAATTAATAATAATGTGAGGAAATTTGATCGAGCAATGAAATTAACTCAAACATGTTTGAATGAACGCGAACGTCGAGAATCCGTTGAAAATTGTCGCGACATTCCTCAAATGGGGTTAAAACATTGAAAATAATAATAATAATAATAATCACAAAATATTTTCAATACAAACTTCTTTTACAAGAAAAATTTCTTTCTACTGGATTTGAAAATTAAAAATTCGTTTTCAGATTGATTGATAGTGGAAAAATACTTGCCGAAAATGTGACTAATATTTTGGGACAAAAAGCAAATGCCGAAGAAGTGCTTGATGAACTAATTAAATCACGGAAGGCAATAGAAAGTGAATTGCATATGAGAAAAAATACTCTCAATATTGATCGCGATCGTTGCGTTTCAATACGATCTCATTATCCAAGCGTTCAATGTTTAGCCGGATATTGAAAACGTGTTTTGAAAACAATTTGTTGAAAATTGTACCCACACTGTCGAAAAATAATTTTTTATTCAAATAAAATGCGGTGTAATTATTTATTTTTGATTTTAGTAGAATTTTCCCTTTTTTTAGGTTATGATGAACATTGTTGCGCGTTCAACAAAGTAACAAACTGTTTCAAAAAATTTCTTCTAAAAATGCAATGGCGAAAAAAGCAAATGAAAAAAGTACAATGGGAACAATTAACAAAACAAGAACAGTAATAACACTTGATTACCTTTACCTATTAACCGCAGTCGTTTATTTTTATACCGAACAATGAAAAACTGCTGACCGTTATGTTACGTTTTTTCCTTTTAAAACAATCAGTGGTGCCAACTGCCAAGCAGTTAAGTATTGACCAGGCTTGCCAACAGATTTATTTTTTATTCTCAGTAGTAGGTAAAGTAGATTTCTCTACCGGCTAACCTAACCTCAAAAATTTTCTATAGAAATTATTCGCATTGTAAACGTGGAATGTGTCAAAGTTTAAATTTGTTTATATAGAGATTGCGGAGGTTCAATGCTAATCAAAATTAAATAATAAGATTAATAACAATGCGGTGCTACAATATGAGTTATTTAATATGTTTATTGTACATAATTGTGGGATTAAACGAAATTAAAGCGTCTAATGAAGAAACTTGTTACTCCTACGCAGGTGGATCGGTTTATCCTGCGGGTGCAAAACATGCTGGACATCAATTACAAACAACAAAAGCAGTTAGTAAGTTCCTCATTTACTTATCATTGTTATTATGCTAATCAATTGCATTTTATCATTCGCTTCCTCTTTATTCATTATTATCGTCTATTTTGTGTCTTCTTCTTGACATTTGGCCTTTATTTTCCTTCGATTCTTTCCAATTTTTTTTTGTTTTTAATTTTTACCATTTTTACCATATTTCTCCATCCCTTAAATTTTGAAATTAGACCAAATTTTTTGTATTGTTAACATTTTTCGTTATTAACGCAAAGTAGTTTTAAAAAAAATCTAATATTCAATAGTAAGAATTTTTTAACAATTTATCTCTTTGTAGTTTAATTATTATTAATTCTATATTGAAATAAAATGTTGAAATAATAGTTTTGATTGAAATTCAATCTTCAATCATAAATAATTTTAATTGAATATTACAATTTTTTAAATTTTGTCCGTATTTTAGGAAAAAAAATTTTTTTTGTATATTTTAAAATTTATTCAAATTATAATTTTACCTTATTTACCTTTTTCATGATTATATTTTAACATTCTGAAGGCTATTGATAAAAACATTTTCAAGTGTTTTCGCTGATAAAATGAACAGAATTTAATTCTATATTTATGTAAAAAATAAATTTTTGATATTTTACATTGAAATGGAAATTTTAATAAAATTTGATCAGAACTATTTTGTTTCTTATATTGAATTTATTAAATTCAATTTAAATTTAATTAATTAATTAATTACTTAATTTTATTAATTATTATTATTATTATTATTATTATTTTATTTTTTATTTATTTATTTTTATTTTATTTTAATTTAATTATTTTTATTTAATTTTATTTAATTTTAATTTATTAATTATATTGATTTTTTTTATTTTTTTATAATTTATTAATTTTATTGAAAAGTAGGGGAAAATTAAATTTTTATTTTACGTTTATTTGAGGCAAAAATTTATGTTTCTATTTTATACGAACAATATTGAAAATAAAATATTTTTCTATTTGAAAAAATAAATTAAGTATAATTTACGTATAAAAAATTTTATAATTAAAAATATATTTTTCTTGAAGGTCTGCTAATTTGAGAATAGTAATTGGCAATAGTCCAGTGTCTGTTTAGAATACAAGAATATCTTTAATAGTGGAAATATTTTCACTGACGTGCGTCAAGAAAATTGTTTTAGTATTTTTTTTTAAAGGAAAAAAAGAATATTTTTTCAACAATAATGAAATCTGATATAATTGTAAAATTGATATTTTTAATAATTGTGAGTCTTGTTTTTAAATCGTTTGCTAATTCAATTACAGTTGGAAAACCAGCACCGTTTTGGGAAGGAACTGCAGTTGTTAATGGAGAATTTCACGATATTAAGTTGACTGACTTCCGCGGGAAATATCTCGTATTTTTCTTTTATCCTTTAGATTTGTGAGTATTAATCAAAATTCTAGTCTGTCTCTCTCTCTATGTTAATAATCTTTTATTTTCCGTAGTTTTATTTTTTTAGGGAAAAATTTAATTCTTTTTAAATTATTTCGTTAAATTTTTCTTCTTTTGAGAATTTTATTGTAATTTTTCAAAATAATAAAATTTTTACGAAGAATTTTATTCAAATTCTTTAAAATAATAAAATTTTTACGAAGAATTTTATTCAAATCCTTTAAAATAATTAAATTCCTGCAAAGAATTATATTATGAGAATAAATTAAAATCTCGTTGAAAATTTTATTAAAATAGTAAAATTCTTGTCAAAAATGAAATTATTTTTAGTTTCTTGATAAAATTTCTTTGAATGAATTTAATTATTATAAAAAAATTGTAATAAAACTCTGCAAAGAGTAAAATTATTGTGAAAGGAATTCTTCATAAAATTCAATTACTCTCAAAATTTTAATTGATTTCTTATTAAAATTTTGTTGTTTAAAAAAAATTCTCCTCAAGAATTTATTGTTTTTTATTAACAATGAATAATAATAATTGTAATTTTTTGCGACCTTTGGTCCAATTTTCGTGATAAAATTCAAGCAATTCGTCCATTAATTTTGTAATTGAATATTGAAATAATTTAAAAAGAAAAATTGCTAAAAAAAAGTTAGAAAATAAAAATTTAAAAAGAAGATAAAACGTTTAATTGAAAAAAATAGAAGTCCTACAAATAAATTATTTACGAAACTAAATTGAATTCGTACGAAGAAAATAATAAATTTTTTTTCTGAATTTTTCAGTGTAATTTTCTAGTTCGTAAATCGTAACAATTCGTATTTATTTTATATTAATTTTGTAATAATTTGTTAATTATTAATTAATTATAATTGAATAATTATTAATTTGCATTAGTGTAATAATTTTCTCTCCTTTTTTTTTGCAGCACATTTGTTTGTCCAACGGAAATATTGGCATTTTCGGATCGAGTGGAGGAATTTAAAAAATTGAATGTCCACGTTGTCGCTGCCTCGGTCGACTCACATTTTACACATTTAGCGTGGATTAATACACCGCGTAAGGAAGGTGGTTTGCAAAATATTAAAATCCCACTGCTCAGCGATCTTACACATAAAATATCCAAGGATTATGGAGTTTATTTGGACGATTTGGGACACACACTTCGGTAATATTCAATTAGAATCGTATTTTTCATTTTTACGAAAATATCGTATCTTTAAATATAGAACATTATTGGCATTGAAAATATAATTGAAATTCTTCTTCTAGATTTTGAAATTTAATTTCAATTTCACACAAAAACGTGTTTTTCACATTCAGCAATTTTTTTTCTTTATTTCTTAATTCGTCCATTGAAATTAATTTAAATATTTTCGTCATATTTTTTCTATTTCTAATTTAGTGGAAAAATTTATTCGAAATTCAAATTTTTATCTATTCAGTTGATAAAAAAATTCCTATTAATTGCGAATTTAATTTTTGTATCTTTTTTAATAGTTTTGTTCAATTTTTTTTTGTACAGAATTTTTAGTCTTTGTTTTAGAATTATTTTTTTTTCAGTTTCGTAGAATTTAATTTATTCGAAATTCAAATTTTTATTTATTCAATTGATACAAAAAAAAATTCTTATTGATTGCGAATTTAATTTTTGTTGCTTTTTTAATAGTTTTGTTCAATTTCTTTTTTTAAATGAATTTTTAGTCTTTGTTTTAGAATTTATTTTTGTTATTGGTAATTTTTTTTTAGAACATTAAAAAATATTTAATTAATGTAGTCTTAGTTTTAGAATCTGTTTTCTGTTTGATTATGGAGCAATAGTTTTTAGTCGTGAAACTTTCGAGAAAAATAAATTTATTCATCAATTCTTATAGTGAAGGAGTGTAATTAATTTATGTAATTATTAATTTTAGTGCGTTGTTTATAATCGATGGGAAAGGTGTTCTGCGACAAATAACAATGAACGATCTTCCAGTCGGAAGATCAGTTGATGAAACATTGCGATTAGTGCAAGCATTCCAATACACAGATGAACATGGAGAAGTTTGTCCTGCTGGTTGGAAACCCGGTCAGGATACTGTAAGTAATTTTTTTCTTTTCCTTTTCTTTTCAATAATAAAAAGGAGAAATTTTCAAAAAGTAGTAAAATTACAAAAAGAAAATTAATTATTTTCTTGTAACTTTTTTTTTAAATTTAATCAGTAATTGAATAGTAAATAATAAGTAAATAGTAACTAAATGGAAAATAATGACAATTTTGAGTAAATAGTGACTAAATTGAAAATAATGACAATTTTGAGTAAATAATAACTAACTTGTAAATAGTGACTAATTAGTAAATAGTAACGAAATAAAAAATATCAATTTAATAATTAATAGTAACTAAATAGAAAATATTAATTTAATGTCAAATAGTAATTAACTTTAATAAATAAGTCTCAATTAACCAGAAGAACTGAAAGAAAATAAAAGTAATTCTTTTTTTTCCAGATCATTCCAAATCCTAAGGACAAAATTAAGTTCTTCGCAAAAAGTGATCTCTAAATTGTAAAATAGCAATTTTTTTTTTAATTTAAAAAACAGACAACCGGTGAATGTCGTGTGATTATTACTTTATTCAATGACAATCATTTCAGATAATTTTCTTTTTTACTTTCAAATAGAATTTTATAAATTGTCTTTATATATACATAAGTGTTGAGTGCCAGTTTTTCGTACTTTGTAAAAAATATAAATAAATAAGGGGAATGTGGATATTTTTAAAAATTTCTTTAAATTTAATAACCAGATGCAAATAATTATTTTTCTTTACATTTCTCTTAAAGATATATAGATTTAAGAATTTAAATACCGATTTTTTAAAATTATGGAAAAATAATTATGAAACGTGCTCTTCAATTTGTTATTGTTATGCAAATTACAAATTTTTTTATTCTTAATTATAAATTTTCAAAATAATTTCATAGTAAAAATTTAAAAAATTCACTTCAGTACAAAATTAATTATTACTGTTCATATTTTCAAAATTTTAATAAACTTTCACGAAATAATTGAATAATTTTCTAAAATTTTAATAAATTCTTCGCAAGAATTCAATTAATTTTAGAAATAATAAAAATTTTTTACAAGAATTCAATTATTTTTAAAACAATTTTAATTGAATTCCTCGGAAGAGATCAATTTTTGAGAAATATTTTTACCACACTTCGAAAAAAATCAATTTTTTCTAAAATTTTAACAAATCCTTCGAAATGATTAAATTTTTTTTGTAAATATTGTAAAATTCTTCGCAAGAATTCAATTAATTTTAGAAATAGTAAAATTCTTTTACAAGAATTCAATTATTTTCAAAACAATTTCAAATTAAATTCCTCGGATGAATTCAAATATTATTTAAAATATTTTCATAAATTTTATTTATTTCCCAAAAATTTTAATAAATTCTTCAAAACAATTCAATTATTTTTATAAATACTACAATTGTTTGAAGGAATTAAATTATTATTATTTTTAATCCAATTTAAATAAAATTACACCAAAGAATTTAATTATTTTCAAAAATTTCAATAAAATTCAATTTTATCAAGAATTTTTGAATTTTTTAAAAATAATTCAATTATTGTCAAAATATTTATAAAAAAGAAGAAAAAATTTCATTTTCAACTATTTCTATAAAATTTTCCATAACAATTTAATTATTTCTCAAAGTTTTATAATAAATCCTTTGAAACATTTCAATTATTTTTATAAATAGTAAAATTCTTTGCAATAATTCTAAGTTTATAAATAATAAAATCCATTGCAAAAGATTTAATTATTTTCAAAACAATTTTAATAGAATTTCTCGAAAGAAATGTTAATTTCTTAAAAATTTTTAATTTAATGTTTAAATTAAATGTTAATCTTCAAATATTAACATAAAATTCATTTATTTTCATAAAATTTTAATAAAATTCTTCGTAAGAATTCAATTTCTTTTAATACAATTTTAATGAAATTCAATTAAATTCATTATATTATTAAGCTTATTTGATAGATAACTCAAAAACATTCTTCTAAATGATTTACAATCGTATTCCAGTATTAATACTAATTAATAATTGTTTTATTTTAATTTTAATTAATTTAGATTAAAAAAAACATTAGTTCCGGGTTTGTCCGCAGTTTTTTTGGCAGATGTCGCCCCAAAAATGGTAGTTTTTCGTAGTTTTCGATTCACCTTCGTCGAAACTCGCACTCTCATTGGCTAGATTCAAAATTGCGCGGGAACTAGCAAGCCAAAATTAGAAAAACCCACGTGGAAATAAGCCTTTAGGCTTTATATTACTTCTCATTGGTTTTCAAGTCCCCGCGCAAATTTGAATCTAACCAATGAGACTGCTAGTTTCGACAAAGGCAAATTACATAAAAAAAAATCCAATTGTTTATTGTTGTATTATGATTGTAAATGTTGTAAATCATTCAGAAGGATATAATTTCTTTTTTTTTTATTGAATAATAGTTATTAAATATAGTGACGTAACTTATGTGTTTTAACCGTTTTAATTACATGTTTTAGAGGTTAGAAAAATGACATTTTGTTATACAATCAATTCTAAAAAATTTATTTCATCTTCCAAATTAATTTTATTTTTTAATTTTTATCTCGTGACAATAATAGAATGAGAAATGTAAGAAATAATTTAATTTAAAAAAAAAATGAAAAAAATTCAATTTTAAATTCTCGCGCGGAAATAATGCGCAAGTTTACGCGCAAGAGAAAGGCAATTTATATTTTTTTCCCACTAGTAACGTGGAGCTTTGTGTTATATGTGTTGCGGTTATTGCAAAAGATAATGAGATAAAAATTCAACGGATGCAGTTAAATCTATATATGTTAAGAATGTGTGATGAAGTGAACATCTCGCCAAGTGAAGGAAGCTGTTAAAAAAAACCTTAAAGAAATTTTTGTAAATCAAAAATTATTTCACGCATATGGATAAGAAGAAAGAAGTGCATTGTTTTATTTATATACCATTGTGTGATATTTTTTAACACGAGTGTCAATGAATTTTAAACATAATTTATTATCAATTTGTGATTGTCCTTTATTTTGTTGTGCATAGTTTTCGTTTTTAATTGTTTTACACCACCGCAATAGACAAATCGATTGTGACAGGTAAAGTAAAATTTTTTATTAACAATTAGAGGTTATATTCGTTTATTTATTATAGCAGGTATTTCAAAATTGTCAATTTTCTTTGTTTCGAAATTATTTTTTCTTCTTTTTCATATAATTATCGTTTGTATTTATTATCGATCTTGAATAATGCAAGAGGAATTTTATCAAAATTGTTAACAACAGTTCAAGGGTGAATAGAAAAAAAAATTAACCTCTAAAATTAGTCATTATCGTCATTATTTATGTAATTGTGTGTTTGATTTTTAAATTCGTTGTGTACTTGCTTGAAATTCTTTAGAAAAAATCATTTTAAACGGAGAAATTTATTTTCTTCACAGCAGAAGTTAACGGACATTGTTTCACTGTAGTAAACGAATTTTTTATCAGCCGTTGACCACGTGCTTTCCTTTTTACACATTGTAACTTTTTTTCGATAGAATAATATTCAATTTATATATAAATTTCTGCTTTTCTCAACGAATTTAGTTTACAATGTAATTTGAATTTTTTTTTAAACGATTTTTTTCCTTTTTTGCAAAATTAAATAACTATTTTCGTATCGTAATTTAAACTTTTGTCTTTTGTCCTTACTGTCACAGTGTATATATGGAAAAAAATTCGAAGGTCTTTTATTCCTCATTTTTTAAGAAGATAAACTTTTTAATTTTACGAGCTTCTAAATTGCGTGTTACACAATTTACATATTATGACGAACGTACATTTTTCTTGACAGATAATTATTTCAGTTACTCATTTACAGAACTCTATGAATTATTTCTAAATTCTTAGCGAAGAATTTTGACAAAATTGTCAATTTTTATCTTCGACATTTATTCTCAAGGTTATTTTATGAAAATTTTAATTTCCCGTTTTTTTTAACAGATTGAGAAATCAAAACAAGAAAGTACAATTATTTTCTTGTTTCTTAATTTATATTTACAGTTTGTGTACCTGTCAATTTAATCTTCCGTGTGATGTAAAGATCAAATGATATAAAGATCAAACAAAAATAATCGCGAATATTGATAATCCATCGAAGAGAAAAAGAAAATTAAAGAAAAAATCACGCGCACTTTGGAGAAAATATTGATTTTATTCGAAATTTGTTTTTCTACTTTTTTTTCTGTAACAATTTTAAAATTGTTTGAATTGAAAACTGTTTTTTTTTTTAATTTTTAAAAATTCGCATGTTTATCAAAGAATGATTCTTCATTGAAACGAATTTTTCTCTCACGTCTAATTTATCTTATCTGTTTATTGATTAATCTCTGTCTAGATAGGTGGGTACGTGATGATTTTTATTGCACTGATTCAGAAGTCTATGTACACACAGAAAAAAAAATATATTAATTTTCTCCTTGAACTACACGAGAGATGAGAATTTTTATTTCTTTTTTATTTTTCCTGTTAAATTTCAATTTGATTGATTTTCGGATTTATTATTTATAAATGACAATTTAAACGAGAGAGAGAGAGAGTTTTGAAATAGTTAATCCATAATGACACCGAATTACAAAAATAGCCTCCTTGTAATTAAAATTGAATTTTTGTTTACAAACTCAATAAATGAAATCGTTTTTTTTTCTTCTTTGGTAATTATATGGAAAATAAAATATTATTTTCTCTCCGTATTTATTCAAAGTTCTTCGCAGAGAAAAATATTCAATTAAAAATGTAAATTAGTTTACAAAGTAATTAAAAGATTGAATAAATTAAATTTCAATAACAAAATTAAATGTAAAATTAAAAATCGATTTTTGTTTCTATAATTATTATTTCTTTTTTTTTGAAAATAAATTCTAAACATTTTTTTCGGCTTTTCGAAAGTATTTCCAAAAAACTTGTCTTTGCGCACCGAATTATTTTTTTTGTGCGTGTTATTTTTATAAAGAACGTGAAAAATCCGAATAAGTCGTCAAGATTTGGAAATTGACAAGGAATTTATTGATCGGTGCAAAAAACAAAAATTGATTTTCCAAGGAAATAATTTGATTGATTTAAAAAAGATTGCTCTCATTAGTTATTATATTCTGACCACACGAATGTGATAGGAAATGAGAGAGAGTTAAAAAGAAGGGGGAAGCAAAGAGTTTAGTATTAATGTAGTTGTCAGTAAAGTTTCCTCTTCCCTTTCTCATTTTCGAGAAATATTATTACAATCATTTAATCTCGTTTCTCTATAAAAAGACTCGTGTCATATTTTAATTCTCCAGAAACTCATTAAAAAAAAAAACAGTCAAAATTTTTCTGTAGTTAAACTCTCTTTCTCTCTGTAAGTGATAAAACTAATTAGTTTCCTAGTTTCAGTATTTTCCACTTGAAAAAAACTTTATTTAATTAAAATAAAATTTAATAAATAGTCAAATAAAGTAATAATAAATTTTAAAGTCAATTAATAATAATTTGTTTATTGTTTATTAAAACAATAATTAATTATACAACTCTTCTGAATTATTTTAATATTTCAAATTAAAGGAAAAAAAATAGTGTTTGTTTCAAAATAATAAAGAATTTTTTTATAATAATTAAAAATTAATTTAATTATACGTAATAATCAGTTATTTATTTTTTCCCAATTATTTTAATATTTCAAATCGCTGGGGAAAAAAAATATAATGTTTGTTTCGAAATAATAAGTAAAGAATTTATTTATAATAATTAAAAATTAATTGAATTATCTGTAATAATCAATTATTTAATTTATCCGAATTATTTTCATATTTCAGATCGCTGGAAAAAATATATTTCTTGTTTCAAAAATAATAAATTATTTACATTAATTAAATGATAATTGATTTAATTAATTATTTATTTATTAAAAAATAATTGTAATTGAATAAGAATTTATTTATTGTAATTGAATAACAATTTGTTTATTGCATTTAAATAATAGATTATTTAGAGTAATTTAATAATAATCTACTTCCAGTAATTAAATAACTTATTTTTAGTGATTGAATAATTTTTTTTAGTATTTGAATAATTTTTTTAGTGATTGAATTTTTTTTTTTTGGTGATTGAATTATTTTTCTTAGTGATTGAATAATTTTTATTAGTGATTAATTAATTTTTTTTTAGTGATTGAATAATTTTTTTTTAGTGATTTAATTATTTTTTTTTTAGTGATTGAATAATTTTTTTTTCAGTGATTGAATAATAATTTATTTACATAAATAATTTCTCTCGATTGAAACGGATAAAAACTTAAAGAAAAATTAAATTTGAAGTTAAAAATTGAAAAAGTGTAGGAAAAATGTTTTTCGATCGTGATTCAAAGAGGAAGAAACAAATTATTATTACTTATTTATTGAGAAATTGAAGACTTTCGGGAAAATAGTCTTCTTTTTTTTTTGTTTTACAAAATAGATAGGAGATTATTGTGTAATTCCGAGCGGGAAGTCCAGAGCTGATGTCAGAATAATCCGAGAAGTTTATAACAATATACATTCACAATACTATAAATTGAAAATGAAACACGTAAAGTTTTGTTAATGATAATCGTAATGAACAATGCGGGTTTACATAATGAAGTTTAAAAAAAACACAATTTTCCAAACGTCTTTAAAAAGCAGAAACTAATTTAAAATTCTATTTTTTCGTACACGATTTTTTTTTCTATTTTAGTAAAATATTGAATCTAAATTACAAGTTTAGGTATAAATTTGATTTTTTTTTAATTAAAAATATGTCGGAATATTTTTGCACTTTAATTTACAAATAAAAATATTTCTGGAATATTTTTCAGTTTTATTTTTCGAACAAAAATATTTCTAAACAATTTTTTAGTTTTTCTTTTTTAATATTTGTTAATTTTTGTTTAATATTTTTATTTTTATTTTTGTAAATAAAAATATTCTCCAACATTTTTTTCGTTTTTTTTTGCAAATAAAAAAGTTTCTAAATATTTTTTTTTAGTTTCTTTCAAGTATTTTTGAGTTTAATTTGTTTTAAGATAAATATTCAATTTTTTTTCCTTTTGCTTTGTTTTATTTAATTAAAAAAAAAAATTGTTAAATTTTGTTTTGTGTGAAATAGTAATAATGGAATTTATTTATTTATTTAATTTTTCAGACGAGTACTTTTAACTTTGACATGGAGGGAAATTCAGATTTGACTGGACTGCCAACGGTGAGCGAAGTGGTGCCAAAAATTCAAGAAAAATCAAAAGCTGGCGAAAGTACGTCACTCTCGCCCAATAATGGACAAACATATTTTGCAAATGAAAAAATAAAAATCCCCGAAAGAAATAGCGTAAGTTTTATTTTCCAATTTATCGTTTTGAAATTTTACTTTTAGTTGTGTACAAAAATAATAAAAATAAAATAATAATTATAATAATAAATATAGAAAAAAAAATAATAGTAATAAAAAAATTAAAATATTAAGAAAATAATAATTATAATAATATAATATTAAATGAATAATAATTATAATTGTTCAAATAATTTTACGTTCGCTATTAAATATTTTGTCAAATTAATTATTATTATTATTATTATTAGAATTTTATTGGAATTTTTTCTTCATTGAAATTAAAATAAATGAAAATTAATTTTCAGACCGGTTTTAGCTTTAGGACACTATGGGCTTTCACAGGTCCAGGATTTTTAATGTCCATCGCATATTTGGACCCTGGAAATATAGAGTCAGATTTACAATCGGGAAAAGTAGCACAATATAAGGTATTTTATTAAAAATTTATAATTTTACGTATTTTATATTTGATAATTAATATTTTTTTCTTCGCTAGTCAGAAATGTTGGTTTATGTTAATTTATCCAAATTACGAATCATTTAATGAATCATATTTACAATTTAAATCACATTCAATTATTTGCTCTTCTTTCTTCTATTTATAAACTGCTGTTTTTTTTTGTCGTCGAGAATTTTCGTATTTTCCTTCTTCTTTTTGGTATAAAAAGTGAAAAGATTAACTGATTAACCGATTTGATGAAATAAAGAAATTATTTTACAGTTGAGGAAAATTTTTTTTACCATTTTTGTTTGTCTTTTTGGGTAAAAAAGGCAAAAAAAATTTTTTTTAAATTAACATGATTAATTAAAGAAGCGAATAATTTTATAGTCGATGAGAATTTACTTTTTACCATTTTTTATTTTGTCTTTTGGAATTAAAAGAAACGATTAAAAAAACTTAACTGATTGACTAAAAAAATATTTGTTCGTAACATTTTTTTTCTACATATTTTTCTTTTTTTTTTGAGTATAGAAAAGTAGAAGTTTACAAAAAAAAATGATCGAACATCTCATTTTTTGCAATAAACGTGAAAAAAATAAATTTTAATATTTATTTTCCACTTGAAGTGAGAAAAAACATTAAAAATAAATAATTAGACTAACATTAGAAGTGAAAAGATTAAAATATTAATTACATAACTGAATAGTAAAATAAATAATCGGGTAATTATTGTTGTTAATTTTCAAATTAAAAATTAAATGGTAAAAGTTTTTCATTATAAATTTTCAATCGCAAAAGGAAAATTTATTTGGAAAAAAATTAATACTCGGGACATAAAATTTTTTATGTGAATATTGATAGCCAGTAGATTAAAATTCTACAACGCTTCCAAGAAGATTAGTCACAATGAGGAAAAAAAACGTTTGCGAATGAAAATAAATTAAAAGAAAAAGAAAGTAACGGGGAATTTTTGTTTCTTTTTTTCAATGTAAATAATTTATTTCCGTTTTTTCCGTGAATATAATATTTATGTAATATTGTATCATTTTTATAGTATTGCACAAGTTACTATTCTTTTTTAATTTCAAAAATTGATTTATGTATTCAAAAAAAAATGTTCTAGAAAAAAATTCAATTATTTTAAAAAATTTGCTAAAATTCAATTATTTATTTTTTTGGGAAATTTTGAATACATTTTTTATGAGGATTTAAATATTTTCAAATTCAATTCCTCGAAAAAATTCAATTATCGAAAATATTTATAAAATTCTCAGCAAGAATTCAATTATTTTTAAAAATTTACTAAAATTCTTCGCAAAAGTTCAATTATTATTTTTTTTTTTGAAATTTTGAATAAATTCTTTATGAGAATTAAAGTATTTTCAAATTCAATTCCTCGGAAAAATTCAATTATCGTAAATTTTTTATAAAATTCTCAGCAAGAATTCAATTGGTTTTTTAAAAATTCATTAAAATTTTTCGCAAAAATTCAATTATTATTTTTTTTTTTTGAAATTTTGAATAAATTCTTTATGAGAATTAAAATAGTTTCAAATTGAATTCCTCGAAAACATTCAATTATCGAAAATTTTTTATAAAATTCTCAGCAAGAATTTAATTATTTTTAAAAATTTACTAAAATTCAATTATTATTTTTGTTGGAAATTTTGAATAAATTCTTTATGAGAATTAAAATAGTTTCAAATTGAATGCCTCGGAAAAATTCAATTATCGTAAATTTTTTATAAAATTCTCAGCAAGAATTCAATTGGTTTTTTAAAAATTCATTAAAATTTTTTGCAAAAATTCAATTATCTGTTTTGAAAAATTTTCAATTAAATTCTTCATGAGAATGAAAATATTTTTAATTCAATTAATGAAATTCGCGCCAAGATTTCAATTATTTTCATATTTCTCGAAAGATTTTGTTTGTTTTTTTTAGGTTTAAGTTTTGAATTTGAATGTTCTTTGTAATTTAAAGTGTTGTGAATAAATAAAATTTTCAAATTTCAGTTATTATGGATTTTACTTAGTGCAACAATTTTAGGCCTCGTTATGCAGAGGTTGAGCGCTCGATTGGGCGTTGTTTCCGGTTTACATTTGGCCGAAATGTGCTTTCGGCAATATAAAAAAGTACCGCGACTTATATTATGGATAATGATAGAAATTGCCATAATTGGAAGCGATATGCAAGAAGTTATCGGCACTGCAATTGCACTTTATCTTCTATCAAATAAACGGTAATTATTTCATTATATTCTTTTCCCTCTGAATTGAGATTTTCCAATTTTTCTCAATTTCAAACAGAAATACAGAGAAAGAAAAATTTTGTTCCCAAGATAAAACTTAAATAGCTTTTTCTTAAAAAAAAAATAACACTATTCTATTGATGAAAATTAATTTATAAAATTAATATATAAACAAAAAAATTCACAAAATTAATTTACTAAAAGTTGCTAATTAATTTAAATATTAATATAAATTTTAATTTTAATTTTAACATTTTAATTTTAAATTTAAAGTTAAAGTAAATTAAAATTTTAACATTTTAATATTAAATTTAAAATTAAAATAAACTTTATTTTCAATTTTTGTGCATTTCTTTGTGAAAAAAAAATTACGAAATTAATTTATTTACAATAAGAATATTTACAAAAATCCGTGTAATTTCAATAGTGAAGATGATGTTGGGGGAGTTGAGAGAGAAAAATAATTGTTAAAAATGTAATTGTCGCGAACTGTGTAGAAAAAAAATGTCGAGTAAGTAAGAAAAAAAGAGAGAGATGAGGAGATTATTAAAGAAACGGAAGTTATAAAGTGGTAATTATTATGAAATATAATATTTTTATATTTATTTTTTAGTGCGTTAATTAAAATTGCTTTTTTCCGAACTATAAACAATGTGATTCTTTCAGAATACCGTTATATGCAGGCGTTCTTATCACTATCATCGACACTTTTACATTCTTATTTCTGGATAAATACGGTTTGAGAAAATTGGAATTATTTTTCGGTTTTCTCATAACTGTTATGGCTGTTACGTTCGGTTACGAGGTGAATTACATAAACTTTAGACATTTTTCTATTTAAAATTGAATTTGAAAGTTGAAAAAAAAAATTCAACAATTTATACTTTTTCTTCTTTTTTTCTGTTTTTTACTTTCTTCTTATTTTTTCAGTTTTTTATTTTTCAACTTTCTATTTTTTTCTTAATTTACTGATTTTTATTTTTTTAATTCTTTTACTTTTCTTCACTTAATCAATGTTAATATTTTTTAAAAAATTTTTATTCTCTTTATTTTTCTCCCTTTTATTTCTTATTTTTTGGTTTCTTTTTTTTCTTTAATTTTTTTATCTTCTTTTCACTGTTTTCTTCCTTTTTTTCTACTGATTTTTTTTATTATATTTTATATTTTTTTTATTTTTCTGCTTTTTATTTTTTTTGTCGTTTATTTTCTTCTTTTAATTTTTTATGCTCTTTTTCTTTGTTTATATGTTTTTTCTTATTTTTTTGTTTTTTTCTTTCTTTTATTTTTTATCTTTACACTTTTTGCTTCTTATTTTTTCTCCTTCTTACTTTTATTCTTTTTATTTATTTTTTTACTTTTTTTCCTATTATTTTTCTTCCTTTTATTTTTATCTTTTCACTTTTTTTTCACTCTTTCTTTCTGTCAATTTCTTATTATTTCTTGTTATATTCTTCGAGTAATTTGCTTTCTTTCTGCCAATTTCTTGTTATTTCTTGTTCCATTTAATTAATAAATTTTTTTTCTTTCTGTCAATTTCTTATTATTTCTTGTTCCATTCTTCGAGTAATTTTTGTCCTATTCTTTTTATTTCTCGTTCTGTTCTTCTTTTTATTTTATTAACACGAATAATAGTTGATTAATTATTTAGATAATTGTCTATTAGTTGCTTATTGATTTTTTTTTTCGTTTTTACTGGCAGAATTTTATTTTATTCCTTTTTTTTCCATAGTACGTTGTGTCAGCGCCTCCTCAGTTAGAAATTGTCAAAGGAATGTTCATCCCTTCGTTCGAGGGGTACAATAGTGATGTCCTCTTAAAAGCGGTTGGAGTTGTAGGCGCAGTTATTATGCCACACAATTTATATCTTCACAGTGCACTCGTTAAAGTAAGTTTCATTAATTTATTAAAACAATTATTTTTAACCATAAACAAATTTTTTTTAATTCAATTTAATATAGTAATATTCAATTTAATATAATAATATTTAATTATAATATAATAAATTAAATACAAATTTAAATAATAACTTTAATAATAATTTCAATAATAATTTCATTTAATCTAAATGATAGTTTATTTTAAATGTCAATTTTTCTTTAAATGTCTTTGTAATTTAATTTTTTTTTCTGTAATTGTACTTGTAATTTTTTTGAAGAGGAAAAAAGTGAAAAGTAACTGTCTATTTAGTTAATGAAATAATGAACTACCAATCGAGTATAATTATTTATAATAATGATTTTGCTTTTTCTGTTTTTTTTACAGTCACGTGATATTGACCGCAGACGTCCGGAAAAAGTGAAAGAAGCGAATTTGTATTATTTCGTAGAAGCTGCGATTGCATTGTTCATTTCGTTTATAATAAATGTCTTCGTCGTGGGCGTCTTTGCCTACGGACTCTTCAATAAAACTGGCTCCGAAATAGTGAGTAAATAATTATTCCATTTAGAAAAGTCAAAAAAAAAAAATAATAAAAACGTTTTTTTAATTACATTAAAAATAAAATAAAATATTAAAATACAAAGAATAATTAAACACAACTTATCAACTTATTTCTTTCTTTCAGTACGAAATCTGCGAAAATAATAATTTTACGATTGGAATTGACGCATTTAAAGTGAGTATTGATAATAATTGTAATTTTAATCTTTTCCCAGTTAAAAAAATTGAATTATGCTAGGTAATTATTATATTTTGTTTGTAATTTAGTTTACTTAATTTTGAAACAGAGGGGAAAAAATTGAAAGACGGGGAACGATGATAATTGTATTTTTCTACTTAATTTTAGAATAAAACGGAAAAATTGGACGACGCCGATTTGTACAGCGGGGGAATTTATCTTGGATGTCAATTTGGCTTTGCTGCAATGATAATATGGGCAATTGGAATTTTAGCCGCTGGACAATCGTCGACAATGACGGGAACTTACGCGGGACAATTTGCAATGGAGGGTTTTTTGAATTTACAATGGGCGCGTTGGAAGCGAGTTTTATTCACACGTTCAATTGCAATTATTCCAACATTTTTACTGGCATTCTATGCGGACATTGAAAAACTCACTGGCATGAATGACCTTCTCAATGCCGTTATGAGTCTGCAATTACCTTTCGCCACTCTACCAACTATCGCATTCACCAGCAGTGCTCACATTATGGGGGAATTCAAAAATGGACTGTGAGTTTTTTTTTTCTAATCCTTATTTTGCATTACAATAATTTGCTTATTAAATAAACAGTAAACTAAGAATTAGTAATTAAATGACTATTAATTTAATAACTAGTTATTAAATAACCAGTAATTAAAGAGTTGGTAATTAAATAATTCTGCGTTTATGGATTTCTTCTCTCACGTGTAATGAGGTCTGGCTTTTTTTTAAATAAATATTATTTACTATTCTTGATGATAATGATAATATTTTTCTTTTTCAGGGGAAATAAAATTGTCGCGACTTTACTATCGGTCACAGTAATATCGATAAATATTTATTTTGTAATCAATACTGTCGATGAGAAATTGTCACATCATTGGTCAGTTATTTTAGCTTTTGCAATTTTCTCAATTTTGTACCTGATGTTTTGTGTGTATTTGATAATACACATGGCTGTGAATATGGGAGCAACGTCTCTAGCCAATCACTGGGTTCGTATTTTTTATTTTTCTTCTCTACATATATATATATTAAAAGAGTAGAAATTCATTTTCCTGAAACAGGAGAATACTAATAATCTAATCAATTAAAAATTCATTCTGAGTCAATTGTTGAAAGATTGTTAAATTTTATCTATTAACTAAAATGATAAAATTTATTCAATTTATATTCTCTTTTATTTTCATTATTCAATTTAGATAAAATAATTAATAAAAAAAATTAGTTAATTGTAGGAAAAGATTGATTATTAAATGTCAAAGAAACGATAATCTTTTGTCGTTTAATTTTTATGAATAAAGTCAGACCAATGAATGAATATTTCAATTTACTATCTGATAATTTAATTTTAATTTCCAGCAATATTTAAAATTGTTATTAAAATCATATCGAAAATTAGTAATTTTCGTTCTATTAAAATTATACATTTCTTCTTTACAGTTTGTTGCCAAATATATTGGCGGTCCGGTAGAAAATACATTTGGATTATCGAATCCTGCCGTCTATTCGAGGTAAGATTTTATATAGAAAAAGAAAAAAGGAAATTATTAGAAAATTAATTGGCTATATTTTCAAATATTAAGCGCAAATTGCAATGAGTTTTATCAATTAGTTTAGAGAATTTAGTATTTATTATTTTAAGTGTAGTGCAAAAAACGAGAGATTGTTACAATTTTCTATTTTTATTTTTTTATTCTTTTAATCTTTTTATTATTATGTTTATAATTATCATTCAACATATTTTTTCACTTTTTTATCAATAAATAAATACTCTTAGTTTACAAAATTTTAAACAATTAAGACATTTTGAAGTAATAGGACTTGTTAAAAAATTCGAAAAATTCCACGACTTTCCATTTTTTTCACGAATCCTATTATTTTAACAAATTTAGCAAAATAAGTAATGCTTTCGTTTGCTTTTGAAATTTTGTTCAGTAATTAAAGGCGGATTAATTTGTAATAATTTTGTACCAATGTGTTAGCTTAAGTATGTGCAAAAATACTCTTGAAGGCGAGGGCAATTTAACTTTTTTTTTGCTTTGAGTGTCTCTAGTTTTATTTTTTTTTGTAAAGAAAAAAGTAATTTGTCCTTGTTTCAATTTTTTTTGGAGATTCGTAAAAGTATTTTTTTCTATTGCGCCAAATATGACAGAAATCAAAAAAACGGACTGGATTTTTTTTTTAATACAATGTTACTAACATTTACCTGTTTTTAAGAAAACTCTTTTAATTTTTAAGATAGAAAAATACTCAATGAAAATCAAAAAATCAGAATACTAAAAGTAAGAAATGAAAATTAAAAATTAAATTACTTTTATTGTTCTTATACATAAGGCATATTTATTTATTTTTTATTTGCAAAGAAAAAAAAATTGTTAATAATTAATAATACTAATATATTTGTGGTTAACCGTTGTTTAATTAATTATTACACTAAGATAGTTGTGGAAATTTGTTTTTAAACTTTATATTTTATTTAGAATTCGGCAAATATTTTTTTTTTATTAAAAAAAAAAAGTTTTTAATCGACGATGAATTTGGAAAAATTTACAATTTGTATATTAGAAAATTATAAGTGTAATTAGTTTTATATTTGAATATTTTTAAATATTTACGTATTGTATTTCTAATTTAGAAAATTTTGTATATTTATAAAGGAAATAGTGAATGAAAAATTTTTATAGTTTGAAGAAATAACGTAATTTATATTAAATTATTCGAAATGAAAATAATGCGACGTAGTTTATTTTTTCTAATGTACTGACATGAATAATTTTGATCTCTTCCATTGACGATTTACACTATTGCTATATTTATATTGTTTATGTTAATAACTGCATGAGGAAAATAATTTACAGACGGCATGAAAAGAATCATTGTCTTTTGCCTATTAATGAGAAATAAATGTTATCCATTAGTTTCATGATATAGTCACTGTTGCAGCACTTTTCTGTTTGGAAAAATCACAAACTCTATATTCTTGCTTCATGAAGAATTCCGTCTTTTTGGATTTTAATAAATCAAAACCTCTATTCCTCACAATATTTATTTCCTGAAAAAATTTCCATGAAGAAAAAAATCTTTGTTCTAATCAGAAACTGGTTCATTTGAAAATTCATTTCACAAATCGTTTAATAATTGATTGGAATAATTTATTTAGAAATTAATTTAAAAGTTCTTTGAAAGAATCATTTGAAAATTCATTCGAAAATTAATTTGAGAACAAAATTAAAAATTCATTCGAAAATTAATTTGAAAAATCATTTTAATTATCGTTGCATGTAATTCAATGTATTTAGATTATTAGTTTTTTTAGTAGTAGTTTTGTATTATGTATTTTGTATTTTCTGCACGAATTTTGTGTGTCATTGTTATTCTTAATAGTTGATTAGAATTGCCTTTTGTATTTTAGACTAGAATTTCGTAGAATAATTTTTTTTTTGAATAATCATTACGAATAATATAAATTTTTGTAAAAGAATATTGTCTTCATTTTCTCCTTCTTTTTTTCATTGCATTGCAAAACATTAAATTTCATTTCTATGCATTTTATTATTTTTTGCAAATGGAGTTTTTCGAGAAATTTCTATTTTGTATTTTACAAATCTACAAAAAAGAAAATAAATTTCATTTTTTTATGGAAAAGTGTCTAAATTTCAGAGATAAGAAACTTTCTTTTTGGAAAACTATTTTTTTTGTTTTAATATGAAAATAATTAATTATTAATCTTTTTTATTATTTACTATTTTTTCTTTATTATTATTATTATTATTATTATTATTATTATTATTATTATTATTATTATTATTTTTATTATTATTATTATTATTTTTATTATTATTATTATTTTTATTGTTGTTATTACTATTTTTGTTTTTAATTTTTCTCATTCTTTATTGTAAATTAAAAAAACAAAATAAGTAATTTTTTTCAGTCAAACTGCATTTGCAAAAAAAAATAAACGATGAATTTCAAGAAAAAATTTTTTTTTGCAAACTTTTATCATCTCATAACTCTTTTCCTTCTATCCATAGCTTCGTCAACAGTTCGGATCTTTCCTTGGACGCATAATAACTGCATCAATCAGAAATAAATAAAAAAAACGAAAGTGCCCAAAGAAATTAATTAGCGCCACTATATTATTATAAATAAAAACATAATAGAGAGCAAATTAGCATAATAATAATAATTAATGAAACGAGAGTAAAAAAAAAAAAAATTCGCGAATTTTGTGATGTCTGTCTGATGTGCCATTTGATACATGCTCCCGTGACTGCTGCTGCCAAGGTATGTGTCAGGTGCGTGGACCACAGGGAATTTTTCATACTCCAAGCAGGATTTCTTGTATTAATTAATAAGCAGAAAAAAAATATTTTTCCAATTTTCTGAATTCAGCAAAAATTTATTATTTCTCATTAAAATAAAATAAAGGAAATTTTTATTTTTCATTACGCGTTGAAATTAAAAGAAGATATTTATTTTTTCATTCGTTAACATAAATATGAACGTAAAATGATTTTATTCTCATTTTCAAAAAAATAAACAAAATAATAAAATAAAAAATATTGCTTGCTTTATTATTTTTCATCAAAAGATAGATAATTAAAAAAAAAGAAAAGTCTAAACGAAATATTTTATTATTTGTTTCTTTTTCTTTCTACTTGTAAAGAAATCTAAAAACATTTTTTTTCCATTTTTTTTATCGAAAAGTAAAATTATTGAGAAAAAAATGGAATTTTTTAGTAAATTTTTATTGCAGTAAAAATTTTTTATTACGTTTATTACTAAACAAATCCCCTAAAAAAATATTTACCGATAAAAATAATTTCGGCAAAGTTTACAACATTTTTGGATCAACGATTGAAGGGAAAATAAATTTTCATGACGAAAACAATAAAATATTTCGTTCAGACTTTTCTTTTTTTCAATTATCTCTCTTTTGATGAGAAAAAAAATATTCATGAAAATTCTAAATAAAAAATATTCAACTTATTTTCTTCTTTTTTCAATTATTGATCGTGAAAACCTATGAAACTAATAAATATAAATATAATTGTAAATAAAATAATATTTTCATTGTTTTAATTATTTTGTGTTTTATTATTTAGTCAAAAAAGTGTGTGGAAAAAATACAAAAATTTTTTATTATTTGTTAGTAAATAAAAATTAGTAAAAAATAATAGAAAAAAATGTATTAAGCTATAAACAAAATAAAAAAATGAAAACTGAAATAAAAGAGAGAAATTCTGCTTCGAGTATAAAATTCCAAAAAAGATAAAAGTAGCTTAAGCAGTGAAATATTTGCCCGAAATAATATTAAGCAATTAAAGATCAAATATTAAATATTAGAAAAATAGTAATAGATTTTTAAAAACAAAAAAAAATAATAATAACCGAGCTTCGTGTGCTGCCTTGAGTGTGTTTTTTAAATTAACAAAAAAAAAATGTTTTTTTCTATATCATTTTTTCAAAAGTGATTAACAATTTGGTTTTTCCTCTTGCATGTTTTTTTTCTCTGACAAAGACAGTATGGGACTTCTAAAGAGGTGAAGATTTGTCAAGAGATATTTCACGAAGATATCGAACGAGCGATTCTTGTGTGTCACTAATTTAACACGCAAGCATTTTACTAACAGCGAGTTTTTTTTTCTTTTCTTCTTTTTCTGTATAATAAACTACCGAAAAAACAGGAAAAAAAATCATCAGCGAAACAAAGGTGTGAGACGCACGCTCATCGAATGTGTGAAAATAAAGAAAACTAAAATTGTATTTCAGAACAAATCCAGCATTTTCAGCTGACGAGGCCTCGGATAGTTACAATAATATCTTTTCTATGAATCAAACGATAAACTAATTTTGAGATTTTCAACAACAGACTCGATGAATTTTTTTCTACCACTGTAAATTTGTATATGTATAAAAAGCAAAAATTCTCAAATTCAACGAAAGTCATAATTATTGTATATTTAAGGGAAAAAAATATCTTCTTTGTAAATTGTATATAATTGACAATAAATATTTTAAGTTTTATCACTGAATATTCATTTCTCAAAAAAAATTGCATTTATTATTACAATATTACAGTGTTAATTATTTGAAAAAAAAATTGCAACTCAAGTCCATGTTATTTATTAATTAAAAAAAAGTAAATTCTTATAATGAAAATAAAAATAGTTAGAATTGTTCATAAATTTTAATATTAATTTTAACAATAGAAATAAAATCTAATCCTGTTAATTAAAAACAGTAAATTGAAATAAAAATTAAAGCAGTAAAAATACGAAGAAAAAAAAATATTTTCCACTGTGAAAACACAATTTTCACAAAATAAATCCACATCGAAATATATTGTGCTCGAAAATTATCTTTATTACAGAAATTTGATTATTTCTATAATTAATACACTTTATCACAAATATTCTTCTTGTTTAAAAAAAACTCAGCCATATTACAAATGAGCAATAGGTAAAAAATCTAAGTTTTGCGTATCGATTCTCTTTAGAAATATACAATTGTCTTTATATTTATCAACATAATTGTTTATTTGAGAATAGTCTTTTTATTTCATCGAGAGAAAAAATGGAAAAATAAGAAAAAAAAGCAAATGATCAATCATTCAAAGATTTAATTAATCTCCCGTTATCTATTTGGCACGATCTTTTATTATTTAAAAAGAAATAGAAAAAGAACCGGCAAAAAATAGTAATTTTTCACGAAAAGAAAAAAATTAGTAAAAATAGTAATTTTTCACTCAAAAAAAAGTAAAAATATTTGAAAATAGTAAATTTTCATTTTAAAAAAAGGAAAAATATTTGAAAATAGTAATTTTTCACTCAAAAAAGTAAAAATATTTGAAAATAGTAATTTTTCACTTTCAAAAAAAGAAAAAATATTTGAAAATAGTAATTTTTCACCCAAAAAAGTAAAAATATTTGAAAATAGTAATTTTTCACTTTCAAAAAAAGAGTAAATAAAATATTCAACTTTTTTTTTTAAATTTACAATATTTGATTTGATTTCCATTCTTCCCGTTTAAATTGATTTCTTTTCTTTTCTCTTTTGTAAAAAAATATAAGAAAAGATTTCATTTCGTTCATTTTTTCCGTTTTGATTATACAATTTATCTCTCAAAATAAACAATTGTGTTTTAACAACTATTTAATATCGAAAAATGCTTATTTCTCTTTTCTTGTTAAAAAAAAACCAGTCAAAAATAAATCTAAGTTTTTCCCCCCACGATTTCATTCACATTTCACAGTTTGCAGAAGAAAAAAGAAAACTATGACTAGACGGACAAAGTCTTACCATAAAATTTCGAAAATATAATTTCTTGAAAATTATTTCTATGTTAAAGTGAATATTCCAGATTATAAGCCTCTTTGCTTTTAAATTTACTATACTTTTCATTATTGAACATTTTTCTGTTATAATAATATACAATTTTTAAATCAGGGTTGCCACGCTTTTACCCTTTTTTCAAATTCCCTGACTTTTCCAGGTTAAAAAACGGAATTTTTCCAGATTTTTAAAACTACATTTATTATTAATTAGAAATTTATTGGAAAACACAAGAATTCAATTATTTACAAAAGCAACATAATTCTTCAACAAAAATTCATTTATGTTCCAAACTTACCGAAAATTCCCGTCAAAATTGTAATTATCTTTAGAAACGAAATTTATAATAAAATTTTGCTCCGAAATTCAAATATATTGAAAAATTTCAATTATATTTAAAATTCAATTATTATTTAAAAATTCGTTGATAAAGTTCTTCATGAGAATTCAATTTTAAAAAAGAATTATTCTTGTAGAATTTTCAAATAAATAAATATTCTTGAATACGATATTCAATCGAAATACCAAATTTTTACTAAAATTTATTTTTAAATTAAGATTTATTAGAAAATTCTACAAGAAATCAATTATTTTACTGTAAAAATAAACAATATTTATTAAATAATTGAATGTTTCTTATAATCGAATTTTCATAACAAATTTTATCAGAATTTAATTATTATGTTTATTATTATTATTATTATTATTACTTATTGTTAAGAGACAAATTTTTTAAAAAATTTAAGAATAATTGCATTTTTCGAATAATTTGATGAACAATTTTTTATATTGAAAAGTAATTGAAATTCTGACAAGAATTTTATTAAAATTTTTCAGAAATATTTGAATTTCGAAGAAAAATTTTATTATACATTTCATTTATAAAGATAATTTAAATTTTGACAAGAATTTTTGTAAACTTTCAGTTACATAATTGGATTTTTGCGAAGAATTATATTACGTTTGAAAGTACAACTGAATTCTTGAGAGTAATTTTTATTAAAATTTTGGTTTAAATAACTGAATTGTTTCATGAAATAAAAATTAAAATATCAAACATTGAAAATAATTGAACTTTAAAAAATGTTTGATATTAATTAAATTTCTACGAAGAGTTTTATTAAAATTATTTTGAAAAAAATTTGATTCTTACAAAAGACTTTCATTGAAATTTTTGAAAATAATTTAATTCTTTGAAGAATAAAATAATGAAAGATACAACAAGTAATTGAATTTCATAGAATAATTTTAGTTTATAAAGGTTTGTTTTTAAATCTAGGTTTTTAAATCTAATTTTTTAATGAAATTCATTTAAAATTGAAAGTTTAAAAATTTTTAATTGAAAATCTTTTCATGTTCATCAACGTATGATAATTGTAATTGCAACTCTTTTAAAGTTGAATTATTTATGAAATGCTTAAGTAAAATTAGATTTCAAATATAAATTTTCCACTGTTTTTTATCAAAATTCCCTGACTTTTCCAGATTTTTTAAATTTTTATAAAATTCCCTGACATTTTCATGTTTTCCAAGTTTCCAGGTCGCGTGGCAACCCTGATTAAATTGTAAATTATACAATTATGTATAATTTTGTAATTTGTAAATTATACAATTATGTATAATTTTGTAATTTGTAAATTATACAATTATGTATAATTTTGTAATTTGTAAATTATACAATTATGTATAATTTTGTAATTTGTAAATTATACAATTATGTTCAATTTTATAATTGTAAATTATAATTATATAGAATCTTTTTGATTTCTTTAGCAGTATAGTTTGTAGACTTAAATAGTAAAAATTTGGTCAGTACTTAAATTTACTTCTGGAAGATCAGCTTTTAAAAGTAATGCAAGTGTGTCCCGAAATAAAAAAAGAAAAATTAATGTTAATACCATTCCAATGTCGATGTATAAACTTTGAGGTAGGTTAAATATTTCTCTCCATTCTTACATAGGCTCAGTCGTCAATCGTAAATAATACTGGTCGTATTTTCGTCTATGATATCCATAAACCAATCCAACAAATAGTATCAGCAATATTATCAACATCAATACGGATGAAGTCAGCATCACTGAAAAACATTTTTCTTATTAATCACGAATCAATGAAAATTTCAATAATTAAAGCTTAAAAAAAATAAGACAAAAGTGAAACTATTTTTTTTGTATTTCATTTACTTTGGATTTTTTTTCGCTTTCGAATTTTCCATCTCGTCCATTTTTAAAATAAATTATTCAAAATAATAAAACATTGAATATTCTAATTAATTTAATTAATTTAATTAATCAAATAAATAAAATAAATCAAATGAAAATCATAAAATAGAATCATTTCAATTTTAATTATTTGAAAACAAAATTTAACAAAATCATAAAATAGAATCATTTTAATTTTAATTATTTGAAAACAAAAATTTAACAAAATCATAAAATAGAATCATTTTAATTTTAATTATTTGAAAACAAAATTTAACGAAATAATTAAAATATATTTTCTTAATTTCTAGAACTATTAATTAAATAAAATATTACATTGAAAAAAAATTCCCAGTTAATTACCAGAGAAGTTGTTTACTTTAATTAAATTTCAAAAAACAAAATTACCTATAACTCCCGTAGGACTTAAAAATTCATTGCGCAACACTCGAATTAAGCACTCTTCCTCCCAATTCTCCGGAATCAAATCTTTCGTCAGTTTCACAAATTGCTTCAGTGGACAACCAGGAACACAGCCCGGAAGTGTCAACAAAGTTGGCTCTGCACTCGAATTCTTGTAAGAAATCTACAAGTGGAGAAAAAAATCCCAATTCTCAATTTTGAACGAAATATTCAATATCTACCTACTTTAAAAAAAGATTCAATATTGTAAAAATTTGCTTAAAATATAGGTATAACTTATTTTTCACTAATAAATAAAGTTAAAATTACAAATTGCATTTTTTTGGAAATCTTTTTCGAAATCGACATTTTTTTCAGAATTCTCGTAATCAAATTTTTTAATTTAAAACTTTAATAATTTCTGAAGGTAAAAAAATATAAGAATAATTTTTTTTCCCTACAGACCGTGACAATGTGTTGATTATTCGAATTTACTCTCAATTCGAGTAAAACAAGAGCGGCATACGGTGGACAATGGGCCTCGAATAAATCCAAGGTCATCAAAAAATTTGCCACCGTCTCGTCGTGTGCACTGTAGATCCACAATTTTCTATCCGGGTTCAAGGAATTCTTCGATTTCTTCACTAAATTATGCACCATTTCACCGAGCAATGAACCTGTTTTTAGGCGCTTTAAAATTTTATTATAACAATCAGTCTCGAAGCTCTTCTCCGCAATTGGTTTCAATTTCTCTGGATACACTTTCCTCGTCCATGCTGGTAACGTTTTATTATAAAGTTCCTAAAAGAAAAACAACAAAATTCTAAATCGAAATTCTCTCAAGTGACTGAAAATTTTTTTTTACAAAGTTTCGTTTTCCAAAGAAAGACCAGGGTTGCCACGCGACCTGGAAACCTGGAAAACCTGCGGAAATGTCAGGGAATTTTATAAAAATTGAAAAAATCTGGAAAAGTCAGGGAATTTTGATAAAAAAACCGTGGAAAATTTATTTTTGAAATCCAATTTTACTTAAGCATTTCATAATTAATTCAACTTTAAAAGAGTTGCAATTACATTTATCATATGTAGATGAACTTGAAAAGATTTTCAATTAAAAATTTTTAAACTTTCAATTTTAAATGAATTTCATTAAAAAAATTAGATTTAAAAACCTAGATTTAAAAACAAACCATAATAAACTAAAATTCTTCTAAGAAATTCAATTACTTGTTGTATCTTTCATTATTTTATTCTTCAAAGAATTAAATTATTTTCAAAAATTTCAATGAAAGTCTTTTGTAAGAATCAAATTTATTTTCAAAATAATTTTAATAAAACTCTTCGTAGAAATTTAATTAATATCAAAAATTTTTTACAATTCAATTATTTTCAATGTTTGATATTTTAATTTTTATTTCATGAACAAATTCAGTTATTTAAACCGAAATTTTAACAAAAAATTACTCTCAAGAATTCAGTTGTACTTTCAAACGTAATACAATTCTTCGCAAAAATCCAATTATGTAACTGAAAATTTACAAAAATTCTTGTCAAAATTTAAATTATCTTTATAAATGAAATGTATAATAAAATTTTTCTTCGAAATTCAAATATTTCTGAAAAATTTTTAATAAAATTCTTGTCAGAATTTCAATTACTTTTTAATATAAAAAATTTAACATCAAATTTTTCGAAAAATGCAATTATTCTTAAATTTTTTTTTAAATTTGTCTCTTAACAATAAGTAATAATAATAATAATAATAATAAACATAATAATTAAATTCTGATAAAATTTGTTATGAAAATTCGATTATAAGAAACATTCAATTATTTAATAAATATTGTTTATTTTTACAGTAAAATAATTGATTTCTTGTAGAATTTTCTAATAAATATTGATTTAAAAATAAATTTTAGTAAAAATTTGGTATATTTATTGAATATCGTATTCAAGAATATTTATTTATTTGAAAATTCTACAAGAATAATTCTTTTTTAAAATTGAATTCTCATGAAGAACTTTATCAACGAATTTTTAAATAATAATTGAATTTTAAATATAATTGAAATTTTGTCAAGAATTTATTTGAAATTTTTCAATATATTTGAATTTCGGAGCAAAATTTTATTATAAATTTCGTTTCTAAAGATAATTGAAATTTTGACGGGAATTTTCGGTAAGTTTAAAACATAATGGAATTTTTGTTGAAGAATTATGTTGCTTTTGTAAATAATTGAATTCTTGAGTTTTTTAATAAATTTCTAATTAATGATAAATGTAGTTTTAAAAATCTGGAAAAATTCCGTTTTTTAACCTGGAAAAGTCAGGGAATTTGAAAAGGGTAAAAGCGTGGCAACCCTGAAAGAGAAAAAAGACGAAATTACAAAAAAAATGTCAGAGATAAGAAAAAAGTACGAAATTTTTCAAAGTACAGGCCTCTTAAAATTAATTTTCGAAAAATACTTTTAAATAATGAAAAAATTTCTTTCAATTATCTAATACAATGAAAATAATTTCCACACAATTGAATTTTGGTAAAATCTTAGAAAAATAATTCAGAATTTATTTAAATTTTTTGAAAAATAATTAAGTTTTTTAAAAATATAAAATAATTAATCAAATTTTCCAAAAAATTGTAATTATAAATAAATAGTTGAAGTTAAAAAAATTAGAACGTAATAATTCAGGGAATTATTCTTTTCTAAACTATTTTAATATTCTTTTTAAAATCTATTTTTCATTAATTTTCATTTTTATTGAATCTACACTTGAAGATTATTTATTATAATTTTTGATAATTTAATATTATTTCTAAATTTTCAATGAAAATTCTTCAAAAAGTAATTTTAATCATTCCAAGTCTGTAGAATGGTATTTTTCCAAAATTTAATTAGAAAAATTATTCATAAATCATTTTTGAAAGTCTTAAAATTTTTTACTCTGTAAAAATCGAAATAATTTGCAATTTAAATTAAAAATGTGGCATTTTCTTGTAATATTTGGAAGAAAACTGGAAATTTTTGAAAATAAGTGGAAAAAAATCGAAATAATCGCAATTTTTGAAAATAACTGGAAAAAAGTCGGAAAAAATCGAAACAATCGCATTTTTTGAAAAGAAGTGGAAAAAAGTTGCTTTTTTGGAAATTGTTTGAAGAAAAATGGAAAAAAATCATAATATCCAAGGACTGAAAGTAAAAAATTTCTATTTACCTCAATAAAAAGTGTATTATAAATTGAATTCACATCTTCCAAAGTGTTAATTTTTCTTCCCGTGTGAAGAGTGAGGTAAGCATAGATTTCAGCATTTTCTTGATTAATTTTCTTCATCTCGTCAGAATTCATGAGTTTTTCGAGTTCATATTCGTAGCGTGGACAATACTTTTTGGCGTAAAGAACATGATCCTCCTTCTCGGGTACAGTGTGCACTGGAATTGGCATCCACTTCAAATTGTCCCAAACTTGCTTGCCCTCCGGTGGATAAAGTCCTGCTAAATTCGACTCGGCCGACATTAGAGTGCGATCGACGTCCGTACTCCGAACAAAAATATCATAATACGTATAGGTCTCGGGCAATAATTTACTGTAGCGTTTTCTCAGCCATCGTCCAAGCATTAAATGCTGATGTCTTCCCAACTATAATTTTTTTTTAAACGAAAACAAATTTTTAATTTTAGAAAAATAATTAATTTAGTTATTATTATATGATGTCTTCGCAACTATAGTTTTTTTTAAACGAAAACAAATTTTTATTTTAGAAAAATAATTAATTTAGTTATTATGATATCTTCCCAACTAAATTTTTTTTTAAACGAAAACAAATTTCAATTTTAGAAAAATAATTAATTAAGTTATTATTTAATTAATTTAGTTTTTATTTAATTAATTAAGTAATTATTTAATTAATTTAGTTATTTTTTAATTAATTAATTATTTAAACAGTGTCTCCAGCAAAAATTGAGAAAAAAATTCCCTGACCCAAAAAAAATTACATGACTTTTCCTTGATCGCTGAACACCCTGTTAATTAATTAAGTAACTAACGAAATTAAAAGAATTTTTATTCTCCTACAGGAAGAATTAAAAAGAAATTTATACACTTAGAACAGTAGAAAGTTTTTCTAAACTAAATTTCCAAAATTCTTGAAAGTAAAAGATAAACAAATAAAACTTACGTTTGTTAACTGACCGAAGGGCACAGGCCATGATGATTCATTACGATAAGGATCATTGGGATAAGGATCGACTGGCGATCGATCTCCATGTCTGAAAAGCTTGAATAACAGATTTTTTACAATTTTTCAATAAAGAAAAATTTAATTCTAACATTCTATGACACAAAATGCGCAAAATATATTCAAACAATTCACATTTTGATTCATATTCTTGTTATTTTTCATTCAGTTTGTAATCAACGTTAATAAAATTAGTGTTATTTCATTTTAATTGAAAGTTTCATATAATAAATTATTATTCTTTCTATTATTTGAATTTTTTAAATTATTTTTTTCATCTAGTTTGATAATATTAATTGAAAATTATTTTTCTTTTTTCTATTTTGAAATATTTAATGGAAAATTTGATTTTTTTCCTTTATTTTGAAAATTGTAATTCAAAATTATTTGTCTTTTCTATATTTCAAAATTTTTAATACAGAATTAATTTTGTTTTTTTTTATTTTCAATTTTATAGTAAAAATATAGTTTCATCTTTGTTTTTTATTTTTAATTTAAAATTATTTTTCTTTCTTCTATTTTGAAATCTTTAATGGTAAATTTTCTTTAACCCTAAATTTTAAAATTGTTAATAAAAATTACTTTTCTAAATAAATACATTTACGAAAAAAAATAATTTTGAATAAAAATTTTGAAATTTTTAATGGAAAATTCGTTTTTTCCTTTATGTTGAAAATTTTAATTCAAACTTATTTGTCTTTCCTTTATTTTAAAATTGTTAATGCAGAATTAATTTTTTTCTTTTTATTTTCAATTTTATAGTAAAAAAAAATAGTTTCATCTTTTTTTCTAATTAAAAAAAAAAGAAAATTCATTTTTTTTCTTCTTTAGAAATTTTTTATTCAAACTTATATTTCTTTATGATATTTTGAAATTTTTCTAATGGAAAATTCGCTTTATTCCTTCATTTTGAAATTTTTTGTGAAAATTCCTTTTTTCCCTTCATTTAAAAATTTTTTTTAAATCAATATTATTTTTCTTTCTTTTACTCTGAAATTTTAAATTCTTCTTTCCCCTTCATTTTGAAATTCTTAATTCAAAATTAGATTTCTTCCTTCTATTTTTAGTTTTCCAATAGAGAATTCCATTTTTTCATTCTTTAAACAAAAAATTCAAGTAAATTTAAATAAAAAAAAATTTGAATTTTTTTGTAAAGAATTCTTTTTTTTACTCCAATTTTGTAATTTTTTATTCAAAATTATTGTTTTTTCGTACTTTTTGAAATTCAAAAGTAAAATTAAATTTAAATTTGGGAAAAAGTCCTTCTTCTGTCAAATTACCCAAATTTTTTGATGGAAAATTAGTTTTTTTTTCCTTTTTTGAAATTTTTTAATTCCAAATTATCTTTTTTTCGTATTTTTTGAAATTTTTAATAGAGAATTCCTTTTTTCATTCATTTTAAAATTTGTAATTCAAAATTATTTTTATTTTTCTTAATTTGAAATTTTAAATAGGAAAATTTGTTATTTTTTCTTTTCTTTAAAATTTTTCACATAAAATTATGTTTTTGTCTGTCTTTTATTTTTATAATTTTTTAATACAGAACTAAATTTTTTTTTTAATTATATTTTCAAATTTATAATAAAAAAGTAATTTCTATTTCATTAATTTTTCGATTTTTTAATAGAAAATTAAGTTTTATTTCTTTATTTTTTCGATTTAGAACAGAAAATTCATTCTTTTTTTACATTTTTCAATTTGTAACAAAAAATTTTCCATCCTCTCTTATTTTCAAATTCTCAAAACAAAATTACTATTTTTTTCATTTTAAAAATGTTTTTCAAATTCTCTCAAGTTTTCACTAAAAAAAAAGTTTTTATTCTTTTATTTTCAAATATTAATTAGAAACAAATTTATTGTTTTCTATATTTCCAATTTTTTTTTAAATTCCAAAAGTGAAAATATTTCGAAATCATTTATTTTAATTAATTTTTTTTTGTACTATAATTGATTAATAAACGGTTGATTTGCACAAATTTTGTTTTGTACGATTTGTTATATTTTACCAGAGTCCTTGACTCGAATGTTTTACTTTTCAAGACGCTTATAAAAATTTTAGTGATTTATAGACTATAGTTGCAATTTACTAATGTAGGAAAGTAACCTTTGGTCGATATTGATGTGCACAAAAAAAAATTCAATTCAAGAACAATAATTACAATGAACAGAGAGATAAATGCAACTTTTTCAACCATTTCAACTGAGTTTGCGAATTTAATATTTTTTTGCCTGCTTATCCTTGCAATTTTATTGTAAATATAAAATGAATCATTTATCTTTCTGTTTAAAACTATTGTTCACATAATTATTTTTATGGAGAGAAGAGAATGTGAATAATAAGTTATCAATTTAGTGCTTTACAATTTTATTCCTACAATAATTTCTGGAAATTGACAAATAATGAAAATTTATCATTTATTTTACTATTTTTTAAAAGAGAATTGACAATATTTTTACTATTTATTTTTTTATTTTTACTATTTTTACTATTTTGTTTCTAGAAAAAGATTATTAGAAAAATTAATTTTTTGTACTATTTTTTTAAGAGAAAAATTATTCGAGAAATTAATCATTTGCTTTTATTATTTTTCTAGACAAAGTTTATTAGGGAAATTAATTTTTTCTAGACAAAGTTTATTAGGGAAATTAATAATTAAAAAAAAATTTTTAGAGGAAGATTATTAGAGAAATTAGTAATTAAAAAAAAATTTTAGAGGAAGATTATTAGAGAAATTAATAAATAATAATAATTATTGTTATTATCAAATTTACGACCAATAAAATAAGTTGAGAAAATAATTAAAGAAAATTAATTAACTTGCAATTATTAATGCAAGTCATGCGAGGCCGAACATTTCTTTATCAGTCCACAACAAATTGATGCAGTCAATAAACTTCCACGAATGAATTAAAATGATAACAATTTTCTTGTGCTAATTTTTTATATTCCCGCATTTCATTTCTTATTCTTTATTTAACACTATCGCTCTGTATTTAATTTCTCATTTTTCTCACGTAAGAATAAAATAAATTATCCAAGGAAATAATAAAAAATAATTCTTAATTCTTATAAAATAAAAATTCCGAACGATAGCAAAAAATTAAAAATTAAAAACAAATACTTTTTTTCCAATTAAAATTTCTCCGAAAATGAACAATTTAAAATTATTTTTATTTAAAGAAAAGAAAAAAAAATATTTAAAAACAAGTTTTCCTGGTTAAACAAGTTTTTTTCCGCGTGACGTTTTATCAGAAAAACAAAACTTCTTAAACATATGGTCTAAAACTGTCAACTCAAAAAATAGTCTCTATTATTAACAGTATTTTAATTATTACACAAAAGAATTAGTCATGATTGATAAATCGAGACAAAAAATTAAAAAACTAAATGAATTCACTTAAAAAGTCATAAACCTCAGTAACAATAAATATTAAAATAAACGATTAAAATTATATTTCATTTCTATATACAAATAAAAATAGAAATTATTTCCAAAGAAATTTTATTCTTCTTCAAAATACTTTTGTAGTCCCCAAAACAGTATTTGTTAAATTTTTACCAATTTTTTGTTCTTTAAATTTAAAAAAAAGGAAAAATACAAATCAAAACATTACATTGTTTGAAAAATAACCTAAAAATTCGATGTGTCACAACGAAGAATCTAAAGAATGAAAAATTTAAATAATTACCAAAGTTGAAAATACGACTGTTCCTAAATCATCGGCAGTTAAATAATTAGCCGATGAATTTTGAAATAATGCAATTCCCACCACAATAGAAAGAAACAATCCGGAAGCAAACATATTTTTAACACTTTTCAATTAAAAAAAAAAAAAAAAAATGATGTTGACAAAAAATGTTGTCTTCCCTTCTGTGAGAATCATTAACACTGATTGAAATTTCAAATCATAATGATTTGATGAAGAAAATTTAATAGTTTTAATACAATATAAGTTTTTTTTTTGTTTAAGGAATTGTTAAAAATGATGCTCCATAAAAAAGCACGACTTTATGTGCGATGAAAACGAACTTGCTGCAATTCCTCCAATTGAAAGCGAAAGTTTACGCGCATGCGTACAATAATCTAATTTATATTTTTCTGAACGCATTTTAAAAACGGAATTTTGAACGCATTTTAAAAATAGAATTATTAAATTCCGAAATAATTATAATTACTATTATAATTACGATGACTAGCAAAACAATTGAAATACTTAGAGTTCTATTTTACTGAGTGAATATTATTTCGAGGACAATTTAAATTTCTATTGTCTTCAGTAAAACGTTATTGTTTATTTACAAATTCAAACAATTTTTAATAATATGAAAATAATATTTTTTTTTTTTTGAATAAAAAGAAAAAACTTCCAATAAAATAATTATTTGTTTAAATACAATAATAATAATAATTATTATTATTATTATTTTATACTAAAGTTTTATTTATAAATTTAATAAATAAATGTTAATTTACTTTAATGTTATTATAATTATTATTTTTATTTTAATTAATATTACAAACTGTTGTTATTATTTTTATTAAGAAATAATTCAATAAATAATTATTTATTCAACATATATTTAATAATTGACATTAATAAATAATTTATCCTTAAATTTAATTAATAAATGAATTTATCACAAATATTGTTTAAATATTTCCAAATTATTAAATCAAGTAATTAATTAATTTTTACTAAATTTTAATATTGTTGGAAATAAAATTTTACAAAACATTAAAAATTTAAATATTTGTGAAATAATAGAAAATTGTAATTAATAAATATTAAATAAAGAATTATTCATATAAAAAAGAATTAACAATTGATTTCGATAAATAATTTATTCGTAAATTTAATAAACAAATATGTTTATCACGGTTAATTAATAATTAATTAATTATAATTGTGATAAATATATTTCTCGATTAATAATTAATTAATAATAATTGTGATAATTATATTTGTTTATTAAATTTACGAATAAATTATTTATTGATGTCAATTGTTGATTCTTTTTTAAATAAATAATTCTTCATGTAATAATTATTAATTTCAATTTTCAATTATTTTACAAATATTTTAAATTTTTATGTTTTGTATAAAATTTTACTTTCAACAATTTTGCAATTTTGGTAAAAATTAATTATTGTTTCTATATTTTCAAATTATTTAATCAAGAAATTTATTGTTTTCATCGAATTGTAAAATTGTTGAAAATAATATTTTACAAAACACTAAAAATTGAAATAATTGTAAAATAATTTAAAATTGTACATTATTTTTTAAATAAATTTAATGAATAGTTAATTGAAATTCATTTCAAAACATTCAGTAATTGACATTATAAAAATAAAGAAGAAAATAAAATTCTTCTCAAAATTTCAATGATTTTCTTAAACTGTAAAATTCTTTCGAAGGAGTCCAATAATTATTTTAAAAAATTTTAATAAAATTCTTTTTATAAATTCAATTATCTTCATAAAACATAAAATTATTTAGAGGATTACAATTATTTAAAAAAAAATAAGTTAACAATCAACAATAATAGATAATTACTTTATTAAAAAGTCTCAAGCAAATATTACATTCTTTTTTTTTTGGAAAGTATCAAATTTTTCGAAATTACGAAAAGTTAGTAAAAATAAAAAGCTCTAGGAAATAATTATGCCATACATTTTATAAAATTTAATAAAAAAAACGATTCATTATTCTACTACCTATTAAAATTTCAATTTTCTTTCAAATTCTATCTAATCTTAAAATTATCCCAACTTTCATTTACTTTCTCTTTCAAAGAAACTATTTCCTCCTTGTTTTTTTTCATTCTTTTTTTTTCTTGCATCATAATCAATAAAAATTCACGTAATTCGCAAACAAAAACAAAAGTGTGACCAATAAACGGCAAATTGCAAATCTATTTAAGATTCAATAAAACATTAAAAATCAATTATATTTTTTCTTTGGAGGAAATGATTTTATTGCCGTTGAACGAAGAGAGAAAAAAAAGAGAAATTAAAACAAGTGGTAAATGGATATTACAATATACAAGAAAAATCTTTTAACTTCGAATCGTTTGTTTCTTCTTCTTCTTCTCTGATTACACAAAAAATAAAATCGAGTTGTAAAAGATTTTTAAAAACGTGTTTTAAATTTTTTTCCTTTATCAGACAACAAGAATTTTGCACAGCCATTTAAAAACAATGTCACATTTTATATACTAGGAGACAAGTAATTTTAATTGCATTTCAATTTCAAATAAATTCAATTGGCACAAAATTTGAAATTTCAATTACAAAAAACTTAAATTACATTTCAATTTTTTTTTTTGCAGTAAATTCATGTTTAATTCAATTCAATTTGCAAATTGAATGTAAAACAAAAATTCTCCAAAGAAATTGACGATAAATTTCAACTCTTCATAAATCCAATTTTTGGCAAACATTGCTTTTTGGAAAATAAAAATAATAAAATATTTCTGTAAATAAATTAAAACAGAATTTTAACCTCGTGACTTAAAAATTATAGAAGAAAACTATGTAACATTATTACAACAATGGATTCTATTTCTAAGATTTAAAAATAAAACCTGTAACATGCTTAAAAAATATTACGAAACTTTGGAATTGCCCGATTAAAAACTAAATATATTACAATTTTTTTCTTTTAACATTTTATGACACATCATATTCCGATTTCTATAAATCATTCTCATCAATATTTTCTCTCTAGTTACAAATATTTTCTATTTCGATTATAAATTATACTTCGATTACAAATCAGTAATCACAAAATAAATAAACAAATCTCAAACTATTTCGAATAGAAAAATTGGTAATTTTTCCTAAATAAAGAATTTAGTTTATTTAAAAATTTAATTTATTTTATTTTTAAATTTAAAGCAAAATTCTAGAATTATGTCTTTTATATTTTGCTTCTAGGGAAGCAAAAAATTTATGATTGAATAGATTAAAAATTTTGGTATAAATTACAATTGAATTCAGTTTACAAAACTATTGTTACTGAAAACGATAAAAAAAAAATTACCAATTGGAAAAAATTCCATTTTTCCGGTAATGAATATTTTTTTTTTTTACTTTGCACAACATGAACATAAATGTGGAATGTACTCTCCTTGGCCTTTTTCTTTCAATTTTTAGAATTGATCTACGTGTAAATTGATAAGAAGTTTAAAACTATATACAATATACCCATAAGATTACACTAGGATCAACAGCCAATAATTATAATTATACTTGAAGACTCAATGATTTCTTTTCTTTTTTTTCTTTTTCTTTTTTTTGAGGGGAAGGAGGGAAATTATCTCTCGTATTAAAGAATTTGTCAAAAGAGAAATCACAGTTTTCGTTGACGATATCGCTGTGCATAAAAAACTAGAGCTTGTGCTAGAAAAGGCCAAACAATCAATAACGCAAACATTCTTGGCGAACATTCGGATAATGGCCACCATTTGGAATAACCCCGACTCCTTCGCTGGTCCTGTAATTAAAAATTATTTTAGTATTCAAATTTTTAATAATTAATTCGAACTCTAATTAAATTATTATTATTATTATTTTTATATTATATTATTAAATTTTTTTTATATTCATAGAATTAATTACTGTAACTGTAATAGAATTAATTAATTACTGTAAGCTTTACAAAATTATTTCCATCTTTTCGATTCAATTATTAATTTTTAAAAATTTTGTAACTAAAATTCATCTTTAAATCAATTTTTTTGAAACTCTCTTTGCAAAAACTTCTTTGAGAATTTTCAAATTCTTTTATTTATACAATTCACTTTTATGAAATTTCTGTTATTCGAAAATCTAAAATTCATTTCTAAATCCATTTTTAATAAAAAGTTCTACGAGAATTCAATTTATTCTAATACAAAAAGAAATAATTTATTGTAAATAACTGAATGTTACACAAAAATGAATTTTCATAATTAATTATATCAATAAATTCTTCGAAGAATCTTGAATTCTCTTGACAAATTGTAAGAAAATTATTTAATTTATCCAGAAACTTGATTAACATTAAATTAAAAATAATTAAATGTCTTTAAAGAATTTTATAGGATTTTTGGAAAAAAATAATATTAAAATGATTGAAAATTCTTTACCATAATTTAAACAAATTTTTCATAATAATTCCATTTCTTCGATGAATTTTATTACTTCTAAAAGTAATTGAATTCTTGTGAAGAATATTTTTATTTGTGAAAATATTTTCTTTAATTATAAATAATTTATTAAAATTTTGAAAAGAGTTTTTTTTGAAATTTCTCAAAATAATTAAATTTAGCAAAGAATTTCTTTTTCTTCTTGAAAATAATGAAATTTTTCCAAAAAATTGATTAAAATTCTTGAAAATAATTGAATTTAGCAAAGAATGTTTTTTTATTCTTGAAAATAATGAAATTTTTCCAAAAAATTGATTAAAATTTTTGAAAATAATTGAATTTTGTAAAGCATTTTATTTAAATTTTTAAAACTTGAATTTTGCAAAAACCTTCATTAAAATTTTTGAAAATAATTGAATTTTCCAAAGAATTTTATTAAAATTGTCGAAAATAATTGAATTTTTTAAAGCATTTTATTTAAATTTCTAAAAGTTCAATTTTGCAAAGAATTTCATTAAAATTTTTAAAAATAATTGAATTTTCCAAAGAATTTTATTAAAATTGTCGAAAATAATTGAATTTTTTAAAGCATTTTATTTAAATTTCTAAAAGTTAAATTTGGCAAAGATTTTCATGAAAATTTTTGAAAATAATCGAATTTTGCAAAGAATTTTATTAAAATTGTAGAAAATAATTGAATTTTGTAAAACATTTTATTTAAATTCCTAAAACTTGAATTTTTCAAAGAATTCCATTTAAATATTTGAAAATAATTGAAATTTTGTCAGTAATTTTATTAAAATTTCTGAATAATGAATTATGAAAAGAATTTTTTTTTGAATTCTTGAAAATAATTGAAAGTTTGCAAAGAATTTCATTGAAATTGTTGAAAATAATTGAATTTTGTAAAGCATTTTATTTAAATTCCTAAAACTTGAATTTTTGCAAAGAATTTCATTAAAATTTCTGAAAATAATTGAAATTTTGTCAGTAATTTTATTAAGATTCCTGAAAAATGTATAATGGACAGAATTTTTTTTTGACATTCTTGAAAATAATTGAAAGTTTGCGATGAGTTTTCTTTATCTATGAAAATAATTGAATTTCAATTATTAAAACCTTTGAAAAATCTTCGTTCATTTAGATTTCTAATTAAATTCATTTAAAATTGAACTTTTCCAAAATTGTAAATTGAAACCGAAATCAATCGACTTCAAGGCACAAAAAAGTCACTTCAACATATTAAACATAGAAAGAAAATAATTAAGACCCAAAGAATTTGTTATTGCCGATTAAAAAAATTAGTCAGAAAAATTTTTATTTTTCTTTCCCTTCCACTTATTTCTAAATTCAATTATTCAAAACTTGAATTAATTACATATTTTTAAAATTTTAATTGACTGTAAAATAATTTTAAAACAATGACAAATCTTGTAGAAAGAATTATAAATCTTCAATATTGTAAATTATATAAAATAAATTTGTATAAAATAGAGATTTAAATTTCTAAGAAAATTTATTTTTCAAGAGATAAGAAATAAAAATGAAAAAACACTCACGGACTGCGGTGTCAGAACTGACAGTGCCTGACCCTCTAAATTACGAACCCTCGCCGTTATCCTGTCCAAGTCCTTTTGTAAATTTTGCATTGTACAAGCTATGTGATTGAAGAATTCAGCGTCAGCTTTATCGTCTCTCCTTACTCGAGTTCGACCTCTGTCCTGTTTCGAATCGCAATTTTCAATATGGCCATTTGTGTGAGAATATCCATTCAATAATTCCGTCGAATTTTCTTTTGTCACAACATTCGGCTTGTTATGTTTACAATACGAATTATTAACTATGTGTGGCTGTAAGCCGTTGGAAGACTTCATTAAATCTTTCTGCGATCGCTCTGGCGCCGACTAAAAAACATTCAATCAATTAATTACCAAATTCATTCCAATTTCTATTATATAATAATTATAATCTTATTTTTTCTTCGCTCATGTAACTAAAGAAATTAATAATTAATTATTATAAAACTGAGATATTTAAATATTTTATTTAAACTCCTAAATTTGAAATATATTTTTTGTTCAACTTAACATTTTTTAAAAATAATTGAATTCATTTACAGTTCAAATTTTAGAAAATATTTCAAGAATCGCAATTCTAATGTTAATTCAATTTTAAAACGTTTTATGCAGAAAGTATTTTAAAAGTTTAATTCCTGGTTTACGAATTAAAAATGTACACAAATATTTATTAAATAAAAATTAATGAAATTAAAAAACTTTCATTTAAAAATTGTGAAAGAATGTAAAAAATTGTAATTAAAATTTTTTGTAACTCAAAATTTGAAAAAGAATTAAATATTTTGTACTTAAATAATTTAATTACCGTTGAATTCTAATAAGAATTTTAATTTAAATGAGAATTTTAGCTTAAATTTTCAAAAATTATGAAATATTTTATTATTAGTTTCAGAAAATTTTTTTTTTAAGTTTTCCCTTTCAAACTGTTTGAAATTTCAATTAAAATAAATAACAATAAGTTTTAAAATATTTTGCATTAAAGTGAAATATTAATATTATTTATTATTTAATTAGATGATTGGCAATTTTTTTGAAATTATTATCGATTGTAATTCAGTTTGCTTCAATTTTCAAATTAATTTCCAAATTACAATTATCGTAAATAAAAATTATAATTCATAACGAGGAGATCTTTTTTTTAATGCAATAAAGTTATCATTTTATAACCAATGTTTTTTTATGGCGCTAGAGAAAAATTCGTTTCCTATTCAATTAATTCGTGAAATTATTATAAATGACGGAAAATTTCCGAATCATAAATATCGCATCACTTGTGATTAATTATTTGTAAGTTTTTCTTATCTTCTAAAGAGAGAGAAAAAAACGTACTTCGAGCGTGTCTTTAAATTCTTCTTCCTCGCCATCAGTGTCAGGAGGCAAAGGACTTGCACTATGACTACTTGCAGGACTCGTTTCCAAGCTGCTCGTTATGTGTCTTGATGTGTTTCGCACTCGGTTCGGCGATGTTTCTCTCGATCCTGTGATAAAATAAAGGCAAAATGTAAAAAAAAGTGTGACGATAAAACTGCGCGCAATTATAATAATAATTCAGCGGAACTTCTTTTTTTCATCGAAATATTCTTATCAAAAATAAAATATGTATTCCTTTTTTATTTTCCAAGCTACGAATATTAATATTTATTCTTGATTTATATTAAGATATGGAAAATAAATAACAAAAAAAAAGAAACTACAAAAAAAGGAAAATAAATATAAATTAATTTTAATTTGCAAAATAAAAATTTACGTCCTTGACGTGAATATTTTTCTCTTTCAGTTCTCTCGGTTTCTTTTTTTTACAAGTGGACGATTGCGTAATAAGTTAGTTTTTCTCCGAATCATTATAATAATAATTGACCTGTCACTCAATGGAAAAACAAATTTGACTACTACTTTTGTACCAATAATATAAATATTAATTCTTCAACTCAAGATGAAAACGAGTTTGGCAAGAAATATTTCAGTTCTTCGTGAATACATGATAGAAATCAAATTAAATTAAATTTTGAAAAAAATCTTACAAAAATTGAATAACAAACTAAATTCTAGTAATTTAAATTTTCAATTAATTTTTTCATCAATCGTGGACTTTAGTTTTTGAAATTAATTTTCTCTCAATCTTTAGGATTGAATTGAATTTTGATTTTCGTCAATTTTGAAGAATTTTATTTTTACATTCTATAGAACTTGTCTGAAAAGAAATCGATTTTTTAAAATTCTATGACAGTAAAGTTCAAAAAAAAATTTTTTAAAATCGATTTCACCGTAGTCTGTAATTAAGTGATAATAATTCTTGTCAGACAACATTGTATGTAAAAAGAACCGTTTTTAAATAAAATTTTTCTATTCTGTAAAAAATTAAAAATTTGACTTTTGGAAATTACAATTTTGTAAATTATAATTTTATATAAAATACAATTTTTTTTGAATTCAATAAATTGCAAATTTAATAAATTCGAGTTTTACAAATTCAAATTGAATAAATTGCAATTTAATAAACTCAAATTTGACAAATTATAATTTTATAAATTGAAAAAAATTATTTTATACTAAAATTTTGTAAATTCAAATTTGGCAGATTACAATTTTTGTAAATTTAAATTTAATAAATTACAAATATAAATTCAAATTTCATAAAGTACAATTTTATAAACTCAAATTTGACAAATTATAATGTTGTGAATTCAAATTTAATAAATTTCAAATATAAACTCAAATTTAATAAATAACAATTTTATAAACTCAAATTTGACAAATTATAATTTTATAAATTGAAAAAAAATTAAATAAAAAAATGTGTTGAAGAAAAATAATTTTTGGCGTTTAAAAAGTAAAAATAAATTCAAAATGTATGCAAAAATAAAAAAATTTACCAAAATATAATAAGAAATTTCGTTTTCATTTATATATTTATACTAAAAAATTGATTTTCAATTCAAGCAGTCCAATTATGTTACTGAATAATTAAAAATAAATAGTACAAATTAAAATAAAAAACTCGTTTTCAAATTAATTCAATAAATTCAGAATTCCTGTTCTCATTTCATTTTTTGTTTATTCTTTTTCTTTTTCATTTTTTTTTACCTAGTGGAGAGCCAGACAAAGGTGAACCAGGTTGAGAGCGCATTCGTTCCAAAACGGGACCCACTAATAATTCCAAGTCTTCAGCAGGAACACTCTCATAAAATGAATCCAAACTTCCAAGAAAATTTGCCACATTATCCGTATAGGACATTGTCTCCACAATCTAAAGAAAAAAAAAGATGTTTTAGTCCAAAAAAAATAAATAATCCAACTTTTTTATTATTTAATTAATTTTTTTTAATGCATTAAGTACAAATTTTATTTATTCTTTAAAGAATTGAAACAATTTTTGTTAAATTCAAAATTCTATTTCAATTTTGTAGAAATTTTCAAGTTCATTAACATTTTAATTAATTAATTAATTTCAATGAATTACTTATTTTTTAATCACAATTAATTTTTAAATTTTAATTACAATTAATCAATTATTTTCCAATTGTTCTTGTAATATAAGTATTCGTAAAAAATTCTAACACAACATATTCAGAATAAATACCAAAAAAATCCATTTTTTCTCTTTTGAAAAACAAAGAAAACGAAAAAAAAAACAGTTAATAATGTCAAGGAATTTTGTTTTACTTTTTTTAATTCGTCGACATAATTATTCATCGCTTCTGTGCGACTCATGTTGCCTAAACGTGTCCAAGCATCCCATTTTGCTTTTTTTACAACTTCCCAAAAAGCTGGTTTTGGATTTGAGCAAGGTCCTTCTGTCGCTTGTTTATAATAACTGTAGAATCGGAGCATAAGTTCGTTGCTTGGTTGATAAGCTCCTAAAAAAATATGTTCAAAAATTCTCTCATTATTCATAATAGTTAGGGGGAAAAAGAAATAATTTTTTTATTCTTTGCAAAAAAAAAAGTAATTTATAAAAAAAAATTGATTTATTTTTTGTTTTCATACCTGGGTCGAATAAAAAATAAAACAATAAAATAATAAGATAAAATAAAAATCGGAATAAAAATATAATACAGATAATAAAAAAATAAAATGTAAATAGAAAATATTACGAATAACAAAACATAAATAAAATAAGTAATAAAGAGACAGAAAAGAATAAGCAGTGACTAAAAATAAAACAAAATAAATAAGAAAATATAAAAGATAGGATGAGAATAAAAATAATAAAAAATAAACAAAAATAATAAAAAAAACAAAGAAAATAAATACAATAAAAACAAAAGTATTAATAATAATTGTCAAATTAATTTTACCGAAACTCGTAAAATTAATTTGACAATTATTATTACTACTTTTGTTTTTATTGTATTTATTTTCTTTTTTTCAGTAAAAAATAAATAAATAGTAAAAAATAAACAAAAATAATAAAAAAAACAAAAAAAAAGAAAATAAATACAATAAAAACAAAAATAGTATTAATAATAGTCAAATTAATTTTACCAGAACTCGTAAAATTAATTCGACTAAATATTCATATGACGAACGTAAAATTACTTGAACAATAATAATTACTAAAGATAGAAGAAATTAATAATAATAATAATTATTATTTATAATTTGCGCGTGGTGATTATTATTATTATTATTTTTTTTTACGATTATTTATTATTATTATTATTATTATTATTATTATTATTATTATTATTATTATTATTATTATTATTATTATTATTATTATTATTATTATTATTATTATTTACGTGGTTAAAAAAATAGAAAAAAAGTAAAATATTATTACTCCTTACAAAAGCAGTTCATTGAAAAGCAACAATCGTGTTTATTTCTTTTTTCCCTCCCCATTTTTTTTTCTTCGTTATTTAAATTTATTTTCCCATCTAATTATCATATATATTATTAAATAAAATAATAACGATTATAAAAGCAATAATTAACAATCGAGGAATGAAATAACGTCACACGACGTGTGAGTATAAAATGCCATTTTCTGCATTTTATTTTTCATAAATAAAATCTACTTGTTTTTATTGAATATTAAAAAAAAAATTTTTCCATAATATACATTTTTCTTTATATATATATACATGTGAGAAAAAAATTTTTTTTTCTCTACTACTAGCGAAGGAATTCTTTTTATGAACACCACTATTTTGCATAGACAAGGAATGACTTGTGAAATCACTTCCAAGTGACAGATTATAAATACGGAATGAATTATTTTATTTAGTATTTGCTATATATATATATGTGTGTGCTGTATAGATGAGTTTATCATTCGACCTTTAGTCAGAGAATCAATATACATAATGCATCCGTTCAATATAATTTTTTTTTAACAACAATTGTATTTTTTTTTACTCTCGAGCTTCTTTTTCGCAAATTTTACAAAAATCGTATCTAATTAGAGATTGAGTTTAATGTGACATATAATTAATGATAATTATTATTAACTCGCAGATATATATGGTTCAGGAGTGTATTTATGAAAAGTAGATTAAAATATATTTATTTTGAGTGAATTTAACAATTCGAATACTTTTTTTATTTATTAATTATTTTTTATTATTTATTTATTATAAATAATAAAACTATTAATATTGAATATCAATATCAGCAATATTTTTTTATTTTTTATTATTTATTTAATATTTAATATTTATTTATTATTTACTTTCTTTATTTACTCTTTATTTTTTATTTAACTGTTTTTCTTTCATTTACATATAATTTTTTTTTTATTTATTAACGCAACAAGTCCTTAATTCGAGTGAATAGTAAAAAATCAAAATTTAATTATTACAAACAATTAAAATAATTCTAATTAAATGACAATTCTGCATTTATTGGAAAATTATTAAATTAAATTTATTATTTATGAAAAATAATAATAATCAATATTTGTTTAATTAATTTAATTTATCAGCAATTTCTGAAATTTATTTTTTTATTAATAAGAATAATAACAATTAATATTTGTTTCATTAAATTTATTAGCAATTTATGAAATTAAATTAAATTTTTTCGAAAATTTGGAAATTAAATTAAATTTATTAGCAATTTATGAAATTAAATTAAATTTATTCGAAAATTTGGAAATTAAATTAAATTTTTGAGAAAATTTGCAAATTAAATAAAATTTATTAGAAAATTTGGAAATTAAATTTATGAGAAAATTTGGAAATTAAATTTAATAGAAAATTAGTAAAAGAAATTAAATTAAATTTTAATTATTAGGAAAGTAAATAGTAAAATAAATAAAAATAATTCTTTCACTGAATATCAAATACTGGAAAAATTTGTCAAATAAAAATCAAGAAAATTTTTTATTTTAAAAAGAAATTTACCAGATTATAATTCTAATTTTTTTTAATCTAAATTTATAATAAATATTTCATAAAAAATAAATGTATTAAAGAATAAATTTAATAATTAAATGACAATATTAGAATATCAAGGAAGAATTGAATAAAAAAAATAATAATAATAATAAAATTGAAAAAATAGAACGATATTAAAATGTTAAACAAAAAATTAAATACGTAATTAAATAACAAACATTAAAACATGTAAAAATTGTTATAGTTTTCATAATAATGGAATTAAAAAAATATGTTTACTTGTGTTTTAATATCGTTTCGATAATGTTATGTTCAGATAAGATTGTGAATATAGAGAAATTTCTACACAAGTATCATTAAAATAGCAGATAAACAAAATGCATTGTAATTTCTTCCTAATTGGACAATTTAAGAGAAAGATTTTTCGAAAATCTGCAGAAAATTTCAATATTTGTTTCTTTTTCAATTTTTTTTTCAATCATAGGTATTTTTTTTTATTTATTTTTGAACGGTTTTTTATTTATTATTTTCCATATTTATTTATTGTTATTATTTATTTATTGCATTTACTTATTTGAATATTTATTTAATGCAGTTTATTTTAATATTTTTTTATCGTAATTATTTATTTATTTCAATATTTATTAATTGTAATTATTCATTTATTTCAATATTTATTTATCGTAATTATTCATTTATTTCAATATTTATTTACAGTATTTATTTATTTTAATATTTATTTATCGTAATTATTTATTTATTTATTTCAATATTTATTTATAGTAATTATTTATTTATTTCGATATTTATTTACTGCAATTATTTACCAAATATTCGTAAAAATTAAAAAAAACCTCCATTTCCCTGTCAAATTGACAATAAATTGAAATTAATTTCTCAATATCGCAAAAAGAAAATCGTTTTTTTCCACGATAAAATTTATGAAGTGTTAAAATATATAAAATCTACTTTGTTTTCAATCGACTGCATTCGACTTTCACTTAATTACTTTAAGATCACACTGTAACTCTAAGATCGTGGAACACATGCGAAGTTTCTAACTTAGAATTTTGTAAATAAAAAGTGCACTGCAATTTAGAAGTCATTAACTCGAAATTATCGAAGAATAGAGTATGAAAAAAAACTCAAATCAGAAAACTGTGTCACCTTAAAAAAAAAAAGAATTTGTTTCCAAATTAAAAAAGAATATTTTACTGCAAAAATAAAATTTCCAAATGAAAACAAAATTAGTCAGAATTCATTTCAAAAAAAAAACAGAAGGGAAAAAAGTGACAAAAATAAAAAAATTATTAAGAACGTGACGAACAATTCTATATTATAGACAATAAGTATTATAACAAAAAATTAACAACAATATTAGTCAATCAAGACTTGAAAATTTCGCGAAAATTGTACTAAAAAACGTGACATTGAATTTTGTTGCATCTGTATATGTGTATATACAGTGAAAGTACAAAGTGAATAACAAACGTGTAACCTAAATAAAAGTAAATAAAAAAAAAATCCCCACAGTGCCTGAAGTGCATTAGAAATTTTTCTCACACGAAAATAAACGACGTTTACATTGCCGAAGGAAAATAAAAATAAAGACAAAAGGGAGCAATTACAAGAATAGTGAAAGAGGAAATTATGTATTAAAACCAACTTTAACAAGCAATTTAACAAACATTACACGAATTAGACTCGAGATAATTCTAAACAAGAACCATGAGTGTATTTTAAACACAGAGATTGAGGAAGAATAAAAAAAGGTTACAAAGAAATAGTACAAAATAATAGTTAATAATTAGTAATTAGTAATTAGGAATTAATAATTAATAATTAGTAATCAATAATTAATAATTAGTAAACTATAGACCAAATAAACAAAATACTGCAGTAGTAGACTTACCATTTTTTGGTAGACTCTTAATGACATTGACAGCAGCGTTAAATTTTTCCTCAACTGACATTTTTGAAATTACACTTTTCCACGAATATCAACAATGAAATGTCAACAAACGTAAATAATGCACTAATAATAAAAATCTAATTTTCACTGTGAATTATAAAAAAACAATATGCCAGCTTGGCTGTGTATAAATGAAATAACTCGTTCGTCAGGCTGACAAATTACCAATGGGAATGTGCACCAATAGGTGATTGGTCTGCAGTCAGAAGATACACAAACTCCAGGAGCGTAGCAATATATTACCCCTGTTTTCTTCAAAAAGTGTCAAAAATTCAAAAAATCAAACAGTTTTCAAGTTTTTAGAAGTGAAAAATTTATTTCAAAAAAAACTAGACAGCAATTAGAAATAAACAAAAAGGGTTAAAAAAAATTATTTCAAATACCGCCATAAAAAAAGTAAAAAAAACTATTAAAAATTAATTAGAAAACTTTGTTTCAATAATCAGTTTATGTTATAGAATTATTCTCCCCTGTTTAGAAATCGATATTTTTTTTATTTACATTATTTAAAATTTCAAGCACTAGTTTAAATGTTTCGAATGCAAAGAACAAAAATTTTAAAAACCGGCTATTGTTACGCTCTTGAAGGTAACCATCGCGCATGCGTTGAAATCGTCGAAATAAAGTGGAAAAAAAATAAAATCAAATAAACTTTACAGTACAAATAAAAGTTTTTATGTTTATTATCCAAGATAATTTGCATGTGTAATTATTTGTTTTAAAACGACAAACAGAAATTTTTTAAGATTTAGGAAAATATTTACAAAGTTCAAAGACACCGTAGGAAATTTAATTTTCAATTAACATTTTTTAGAACATTAAATTTATTTCCTTCTAAATAGTTTAATTATTTTTAATTTTTATTTAATAATAATATAATTTTTATTATTATTATTATTTTACTTTTCATATTTTTAATTTTTCAAATAGTTTCCTAATTCTTAATTTCTAAAAAATCGGATGGGTTTTTTTTCGATCAATGCAAAAAAAAAAAATTGCAAATATTTATTTATTACTATTTTATTAAAACTAAAAATATTTTTCGAAATTTTTCCCGCCAGTCGCCATGTGGAAGTTTAGTTCAAAAAATAATTCAAAGGCGCTCAAATCGTGAAGTGAACGAACTAGTGAATTTTGCTTGAGAGATTGAAATTTACTCCAAAAAAAAAAGTAGAAAATTTTTATCAATAAAAAGGACTTTTAAAAATGTAAATAAGTTTCTTGTGTAAATGAATTTTTGCATAATTGTAAATATCAAATTCGTGCACGTTACGGTTAATTAACGGTAGAACTTGCACATCTCGCGAATGTATATTTATTTTCACGATTTTTAGGTTATGTAAACAGTTTGCAAACTTTGGATTAAACTTTCTGACACTTTTTTTTGCAATTTTAAAGCGATTTCTATTTCTATTAAAAAAAAAAGGTGAAATACATTTCGTTTCCAAAAGGGAAGAAAATTATTTTGTTTTCGAACAAGTTTTTTTTTTTCGTTTAAAATGTCAAATATCGAAGAAACGCTATTTTAATTTATATTGTAACAGAAAATTAAATATACCGTTAAAAAGGAAATGCTTTATAGTTTACCGGTTAATTGAAATCGATGAAAATATATACAATTTACATGTTTTAGTTTTGGGAAATTAATTTTATTGATTGTAATTCTCTTATAAATATTGGAGATTAGAAATGATAATGAATGAGAAAAAAAGTGTGACACAGGTGTGTTTTTTTATTTTTCTTTCAGTAAAGTAACGAAATGGCAGGTCGAGGTAGAGGATTTCGGAATGATCAAATTCTCAAACGACCGGGACAAAGTAGTGAAACTTTCACGCCGAAACCATTGAAAAATGACGAATCCAACGAGATTCTGAAATTAATTGAACAATTACAAATTAGCGAATATCCAACGGACATTGAAGTTCATGAAATGGAAAAAATTCTAATCGACGCTGCGAAGAATAACAAATTGAAGTAATGGACTTTTAATTAAACTAAACTAAATTTTATTGTTTATTTTTATTTATTTTTTTTAATTTTCATTTAATCTTTTTGTCAAATTGATGAAATTTAACTGAAACTAAATTTGATTGTTTATTTTTATTTATTTATTTATTTAATTTTTTTTTCACTAAATTATGAGTTTAACGAAATTTCACTTAATTTAAATTTTACTGTTTATTTTTATTTATTTATTTTATTTAATCTTTTTGTTACTAAATTAAATTTAATGAAATTTAACTGAAATTAATTTTTACTGACTATTTTTATTTATTTAATTTTATTTAATCTTTGTCACTAAATTAAATTTAATGAAATTTTAATGTTTATTTTTATTTATTTATTTATTTTATTTTATTTAATCTTTTTGTTACTAAATTAAATTTAATGAAGTTTTAATGTTTATTTTTATTTATTTATTTTGATTTTTTTGTTACTTATTTAAATTTAATAAATTTCACTGAAACTAAATTTTATTGTTTATTTTTATTTATTTAATTTTATTTAATCTTTGTCACTAAATTAAATTTAATGAAAATTTAATTAAATTAATTTTTATTGTTTATTTTTATTTATTTATTGAATTTTATTTAATCTTTCTGACTAAATTAAATTTAATGAAATTTAACTGAAACTAAATTTTATTGTTCATTTTTATTTATTTATTTTACTTTTTTGTCACTAAATTGAGTTTAACGAAATTTCACTGAAACTAAATTTTATTGTTTATTTTTATTTATTTTATTTAATCGTTTTGTTACTAAATTAAATTTAATGAAATTTAACTGAAATTAATTTTTATTGTCTATTATTATTTATTTAATTTTTTTAAATCTTTCTCACTAAATTAAATTTAATGAAATTTAACTGAAACTAAATTTTATTGTTTATTTTTATTTATTTATTTTATTTTATCTTTTTGTTCCTGAATTAAATTTAATGAAATTTAACTGAAATTAATTTTTATTGTCTATTTTTATTTATTTAATTTTATTCAATCTTTGTCACTAAATTAATTTTAATGAAGTTTTAATGTTTATTTTTATTTATTTATTTTACTTTTTTGTTACTTGTTTAAATTTAATGAAATTTCACTGAAACTACATTTTATTGTTTATTTTTATTTAATCTTTGTCACTTAATTAAATTTAATGAAGTTTTAATGAAACTTAATTTTTTTTTTTTTAGTTATTTAATTTTATTTAATCTTTGTCACTAAATTAAATTTAATGAAACTAATTTTTATTGTTTATTTTTGTTTATTTATTTTATTTAATCTCTTTGTCACTAAATTAAATTTATTCAAGTTTTAATGTTTATTTTTATTTATTAATTTTACTTTTTTGTCACTAAATTGAGTTTAACGAATTTTCACTGAAACTAAATTTTATTTATTCAAATTTGACTGGAACTAAATTTCAATAACATTTCTAAAATAAATATTCAACCAATTATTGTTCATCTTTATTTGCTTAAAATTTCGAAATACTTAAAAAATTTGAACTGCAAACTCTTCCAAGATTCAATTAATTTTCTCGAATTTTTGGGAATAATTTTATTCAAATATTAATTTTGAAGGAAACTTTTTACGAAATCGCTTGTTTTTTCTTTGCTTCAGGGAAGTGTTTGAGGAACTTTACGAGCGTGCCATGGACGATCGTGAATTTGGAATTAAGTTCGCAATTGTTTTTAGTGACAAAACAATTTATTCCTTAGAGACCAGTGACGGTGGTAAATTGCAAATTGCTTTAATGAGAGCACTACAAAATACATACATGAGTGAGTGCTACTTATTTGCAAAACTAATTCTGAGCCACTCTTTTTTTTCCATTCCATTTTTATTTTTTCAAATCCTCGTGATATTTTTTTCTACTCCAGATCACGAGGAAATAAAAAAGAAGAGTTTATTTCAATTTCGAAATGCAACATCACTACTGGGAGAGGTTTACAATCGACTTAGAATCGCATCTCTGCCACTGAGAATTCTCGAAGAGCCATTGCTTCATTATATGAGAATTTTACTCGATATTTGCGAGGAAATTGATATTGAACTCGTCACAACGCAGGTAATTTTATTTAACTACAAAGAAAACTTAATTTTGCATTCAAAATCTCAAACTGTCGATTTTCTTTTAAAAACTTACATCAATAATCGTTTGCAGTTTGAAATTAATTACTTTTTTTTTTGTTTCCTAACTTTTTAAATAATTTTTCTTTCTAAATCTTAATTAAAAAGTTAATTGAAATTTGTAAATACTAATGTATTTGAAATTCATTGAATTCTCGCAAAGAATCTTATGCAAAAACCTTTGAAAATAATTGAATTAATTTTAAGAAATTTATCAACATTTTTTTTCCAATAATTCAATAATAAATAAGTTTAACATAAACAAAAATTTTATAAAGTTTAAATACAACAAAATTATAAATTTTTGTTATTGAAAAAAAAATTCCCCCTCTAATGACAAACATTAATGAAATTTTCAGATTTCAATAAACGGCCGAAAGATTTACGAGGAAAATCAAAAGCAATTAGAGTCATTCGTGGAAGACGTGAAGAATGTGATTATCAATCGTAATTTGAGTCCACGATCACGTGGAATGCTTTTATTTTTAATCGATCTCGCTAATCAAAGATATAATCCTCTCTCGGGTGAAATGCAAAATTTCTACGTCGGACAACTTGGAACATCGACATTCAAAAGTATTCAACGTTACACAGATCTCCTCACTGTGAATACAAAAATAAAAAATCAAATCGAAGGTAAAAAAAAAATTTCCAATTCAATAATTAGAATCGGTAATAAATTCTTTTTTTTACAAATTTCCAGACGGTGATCAAGACACTGTTCCAGTGAAAAATGAAACAAAATCGACTGATTCTATTGGAATTTTAATGAAAGCACCAAAGACGACGGATAATATTGTTAAACAAGATTTAAGACGTGTTATTAATAACGAACGACCAGTGAATAGTGGCAATGTACCGAGGGCAATTCGTGGTTCGGGCGCAGCAACAGATCCGAGAAATATGAAAAAATCACCGCGCGGAAAAAAGGATAAATTAACCGACGAACAAGTTTGGTCGTCAAAACAAAATAGCTCAAGTAAAGTCTGGGGTCATGACGATCGTTTCGAGAAAGACTACGATTAAAAATCAATCCCAGCATTCAATCACATTTACATATAAAGAAAAAAAAAAAAAAATTAAAAATATCCGTGAGATTATTATTTTTTTTTATTGTAGCACAACTACAATGCATTTCTCTGTTTTTTTTTAAAATACGATTAAGATATAGAGCCATCCAATTAGAAAATTATTTAATATTATTATTATAGAAAAATTATGTAGATAGATTATTTTCAATTTTCCATTTTATTGATATTATAGTTTTATTTTTGTCATTTAATTAATTTAGAAATTTATTTATTATAGAAAGATTTCTTTATCAAGTAATCGATTGATTAATTATGATTATTATATTATATGCTTAGGGAATGTAAGCACAAAGTTTTTAAAGTATTTAGAAATATTCTCACAAATTTTACATTAATTTGTAAACATTTTTTACGAATAATAATAATAATAATAATATATGTAAATTTAGCTATACACTAACTGTTTATATAAACTGTAATCGAAATTTTGTATTTTTTTTAAATACTATATAGAAGACAATTTTTCAAAATTTAATTTCTTTTTTACGAAAACAAACAGTGAAAAGGAATACAAATTTTTGAAAATAACAATTTTCGAAGATTTTGTAAAAAAGAAAATACAAAATAAACGCATAATACAATATTTTTGAATTGATAAATTGAAAAAAAATAAAACCCCATAAAATCCAAAGACTCGAAAATGTTAAATTCGATTAAAATCGAATCAAGAATATTCTTATTTCAAAATCAAGAAATTTTATATTCCAAATTTAAGGTTTTGGATAAATTATTCACAATCTAAATTCTAAAAATTCACTTTGAAAACTTTAATCGATGTAAAAGTATAAAAAATTTTAAACGTTTGTTAAAAAAAATCCTAAATTTATTATTTTCCATTTAAAAATTATTGAATTTTCAAATATTTTAATCTCAGAAATTCAAATGTTCTTAAGATTGTAAATATTATTTTTAAAATTCAATTATTTTCCAGTTTTTTAAGAAAATTCTCGAAAAAATTAAATCATTTTCTTTAAAAAGTGAAAAATGACACAATTTGTTTATAAAAACATTATTATGGCAATTTTTTAATAAAATTTCACAGAAGGATTCAGAAATACTTTTACAACGTTTTAAAAATTTTTCGAAAAAATTCATTTATTTTCCAAACATTCTATTAAATTCTTGGAAACAGTTCAATTATTTTTAAAAATAGTAAAAATTTCTCACAAAAATTAAATTATTTCTATAAATAATAAAATTTTTCCCAGGAATTCAATTTTCATTTAAAACAATTTTTGATAAACTTCAACAATAAAGTATGATTTCATTACAATTTTTAACAGAAGCGATTTTATAAAAATAAAACTTGAAAGAAATTCTTCATAGAATTCAAGTAATTTCGAAATTTTCAATTAAAATTATTAAGGAAATTAAATTGTATAAAAAAAAAATCAAAGATATTCTTCAAAAGAATTTAATCAGGATTTTGAATATTTTCAATAACATTCTTCGCAAAAATTAAATTATTTTTATTAATAATAACAATTTTTTTTTCATCTTTAAAAATTATTTATAAATATTTTTAAAGATTTATTTATTTTAGTATTATTACATGAAATTTTAATTTTTGTCAAAAAATAAATAAAAATAAAATTTTCTTATTTAATAAAAAGTGTTGAACTTTTGAATAATTTAATTCATAAATTCCGAAAAATTGTTTCTAGAAAAAATGTCATTTGAATTTTTTTTTAAATAATTGTATTTCCGAAAGTAATATTTATAAATTGAAACAATTGAAAATTTTGCCATATTTCATTGAAATAAATTTAATATTTTAATGAATTTTATTTGTTTACTTTTAAAAATTATTTTGGAATATAATCGTTATTTTTGGAGAATTTTAATTGAAAATTTGAAAAACAATTGAATTTTCAAAATATTTAGAATATTAAGAAGAATAATTTATATATTTTAAAAATATTATATATTCATTTCGTAAACGATCAAAATTGTCAAAAAATAAATGGTAAACCCTTAAGAGAGTAATTTTTCCTACTTACATATTTTTCAAATTGTTTCTTTCGTGAGGAAATTGATTTCTTTTTCGATATGATCCAATTTATTTTCAATCTTTAAAACACTTTTGTTTAGAAATAATCGAAATAATACTCATTTTCCCAAATAAAAATATGTTTTTGAAAATAAAAAAAAACGGTGTGTTGTTTTCTTGAATAATCACGTGATCTGTCATTTTTTTAGAGGTTAGGTTTGTTTACAAATTAGCGCACTTGTATTATAGAATATTTTCCACTATATATTAATAAGCTTATTTGATAAATAACTCAATAATATCCTTCTGAAGTGATTTACAATCATATTTCAGTAGTAAAACTAATTAACAAGAATTTAAATTAATTAATTTATGCAAAAAAAACGTTACTTTCGGATTTTTCCATACTAAAAAATCTTTTGTTTGGTTTTTCGTGTAAATTTGTAAATCTTCATAGCGCACTCTCATTAGCTAGATTCAAATTTGCGCGCGGACTAACAGCCAATGAGAGCGACCCATGTGGAAATGCGCCTTTAGGCTTTATATTATTTCCAATTGGGCAATAATTATTAATTACTTTTATTGTTTGTTGTTTGAAAATAACGAAATAACACAAAATGGATAAACAAATAGTTTTTATTATTAAATTTAATAATAATTTAGTGAAATCGAATTTTTAATTTTTTTCGCGCCAAAAAGTATGGAAAAAATTCACACGTTTCGGAATTTCGGACCATCGTTCCGTGTTTGTTTCATATTCAACAAAATGTCGGTTCTAAAGTGATATTGACAAATTCAAAAGCTGTTTATCGAGATTTATTTTGGCTCAATTGAAAAAAGGTTATTATTTTTTACTCGTGAATCGAAAAAAATCCAATTATCAACATATTTCTGATAATAACGGTAAGTTGTCATTTGCTTCCGACCATTGTAGAGTAGTGAAATTTAGTCGTTAAATATATACTTTCATTTATTCCCACTGTTGAGATTATATTGCTTTTGATTGTCGACTGCTTTTTTTGAAAAATAGACTCATTTATTCGGTTTAATTGATGTCCTCAATAATACTGTACTCATCTAACTACAGTGACAATTCTATTCTCTCTCAATAAAATTCCGCATTTTAAATATAACTGGGTCGATAATCTGCGACGTAGAATTTTGTGTGTGGTTTGAAAAACGATTTCACCCCTGAATCGATTTTCATTATTATGAATGGACACACGTATATATTTTATTTATGCGCATTTCCCACTTTTTAAATCGTGAATCGTGCGAATTCTAAAATTCGATATAATATAAATGAAAATAACATTTATTTTCCTTTGGAAATTTACTCGGTACTTGAGAGTAATTTAAAATTTCTTTTTTCTAATGGAAATGTATTAGAATTTTGTTTTCTTTGTAAAGAGGAATTTTCCTTTTTGTGTACAACTATCGGGAAAGATGTGACAGTGTTTTGAAAATTATTTATCATTTTGAGAAAGGAAAATTTATGGTAAAAAATTGGTTAGAGACAATTAATGTTCTTAAAATATTACCGGGAATGTAATTTTAATTTTTTTTTTTTAGGAAATTTTTAGTTTCTTGAGAAGAGAAGAGAAAGAAAGAAAGGGAATAGTTTTTACTCCTGAAAGTGTGGAACAGTTCTTTCTTCAATGAAACTCTTTCTGACATGTCTTACACTGAACTGGAACATGGCTATCAGGTATTTAATTAAATATTTTTAAACAAAATTCATTAAAAGAAATTAATTATTTAAAAAATTTTTTGATAATATTTGCTTCTAAGAATTTATTTATTTTTGTAAAGAATTTAATTTTTTCTAATAATTTAATTAAATTTGTATTAAAAATAATTGAATTCTTGTGATGAATTTTATTATTTTCAAAAATAATTGAAATCTTGCGATAAATTTTAATATTTACTAAAATAAATTTAATTTAATTTAATTTAATTTAATTTATTAATTCGTAATTATAATTAAAATTACAAATCATATTTTTTTTCCTTTTATTCAATTCAAATTTAAAAAAACAAAAGAATAATTCAATTTGCAATAGATTTTATCAAATTTCTTCGAATAATTTAGTATTTTAATTATTTTAAGAAAATTTCAAAGAATAATTCAAATTTTTCGAATATAATTGAATTAAATTTGTAGATATTAAAAATAATTAAATTCTTGCGATGAATTTTATTAAATTCCTTTAAATTATAATCTTTTTTTTTGCTTGAATCATTTCAAGAAAATTTAAAAGAATTAAATTTTTTCTAATAATTTAATTAAATTTGTATCAAAAATAATTGAATTCTTGTGATGAATTTTATTATTTCCAAAAATAATTGTAATCTTACGAAAAATTTTAATATTTACTAAAATAAATTTAATTTAATTTAATTTATTAATTCGTAATTATAATTAAAATTGCAAAGAATATAATTTTTTTTTATTCAATTCAATTTTAAAAAAACAAAAGAATAATTCAATTTGAAATAGATTTTATCAACGTTCTTCGAATAATTTAGTATTTTAATTATTTTAAGAAAATTTAAAAGAGTAATTCAAATTTTTCGAATATAATTGAATTAAATTTGTAGATATTAAAAATAATTAAATTCTTGCGATGAATTTTATTAAATTCCATTAAATTCTTATCTTTTTTTTTGTTTGAATCATTTCAAGAAAATCTAAAAGAATTTAATTTTTGCTAATAATTAAATTAACATTGTGTTAAAAATAATTGAATTCTTGTGATGAATTTTATTATTTCCAAAAATAATTGATGAATAATAAAATTCATCACAAGAATTCAATTATTTTGTAATACAAATTTAATTAAATTATTAGAAAAACTTAAATTCATTTAAATTTTCTTAAAATGATTCAAACAAAAAAAAGATAATAATTTAAAGAAATTTAATAAAATTCATCACAACAATCAAATTATTTCTAATACAAATTTAATTAAATTATTAGAAAAACTTAAATTCTTTTAAATTTTCTTAAAAATGATTTTAAAAAAGGATAATTTAAAGGAATTTAATAAAATTCTATACTAGAATTTAATTATTTTTAATACCTACAAATTTAAGGAAATTATTCGAAAAATTAGAATTATTCTTTTAAATTTTCTTAAAATAATTAAAATAATAAAATAATTCGAAGAAATTAAATAAAATCCATTGCAAATTGAATTATTCTTTTGTTTTTTAAAAATTGAATTGAATAAAAGGAAAAAAAAATATTCTTTGCAATTTGAATTATAATTACGAATTAATTTTGTATTGAAATTTTGTTTGGGAAATTATTTTAAAAATAATTTCTAGGGTCTTCGGAGCGCAAATCGACCGATATTCTACGTAGGAGACGGCAATACAGTCCCAGCCCTTGTAGATCCTGCAACTTCTATTTTTCTAGGATCCACTCGGGTGAGTTGATTGAAAAAATTTGCAACTTCTATTGAAAATTAGAAATTTTTCACTATGCATAAATTTCATAAATTTCAATTTTGGTAGAAATTTTTCTTAGCTTGAGATTATTATAGAATTAGCAATTTCCTTTGCACGGGAATTTGAGAAATTTTTTTCTTTTGATATTTTTATACTTGAAGGGTAGAATTATTTTTCTTAACAAACTCTCTTATTGTGAGCTTTTTAATTTAAATGGTTTGTAAAACCTTTTGCTTATTAATTTTTTTAAAATCAGTCTTCTTTCAAATTTCGAGTTGCTTTTCGTAATTCTTCACGCAGTTTGCTTATTATTTTATTCTACACAAGGAATAAGTAAATATTTCAATATTATAAAAAATAAATTGATATTTACTGAATGAATAAATCATTCATTTAATTTTATGTCGAATAAGTAAATATTTCAATATAACAAATAAATGAATATTTAGTGAATAAATAATTCATTTAATTTTATAACGAATAAAGAAATAACGAAAAATTGTTTTCACAAATTAAAAAAAATATTGTTCATTCAAATTAAAAATGAGAATTAATTTCTAATAAATAAATAAATTATTCATTTAATTTAGTGAAGAAAAATTGTTTTTACCAATTGAAAAATATAAGATTTTCTTTTCAATTTAATTTTATTTAATTAAAAATTAATTTAAATTTACTTTTTTAGTGAATTAATTGGAACTTGGAAAAAAGGTTTAAAATTGAATTAAATTCTTCTCAAAGAATATTGGCAAAATAAATTAATCAGAAGCAATTATTAATTATTAATTCCAAATAATGATAATTACCAAGATGATAGATTGAAAAATAATTATTTTACCCGGATATGATTCGTTTTTCTAAGCGAAAAAGCATATGCGAGATGAGAATTCAAATTTGCATTCGCTCATCTCGAGAGATAAATGATTTGATATTTTTTTTTTCTACACGAATACGAAATCAAAAAGTTATAAAATTTCCGGTTTTTTTTTCCAAACTGGTTTTTTATAGCCGCCAATTAAGATAAAACAAAAACCTTTTGTTTGTTTTTTTCGAATTGAAAAATTGAATATTGTACAATTTTCATTCTATGGCCATAATTTGAATTGAAAATTAAATTATAATTTCTATGAATTTAGACGAATTTCCAGCTCGAAATTTGAAAATGACTATTTTTGGTATATTGTCGAATATATGATTTTGAAACGCTAAATTTATTTACTTGTTTTCTATTTAAATTGCCTAATGCATAAATAGAAGATTGTAAAAATCTGGTTTATCTAGACTTCGTGACACCTAAGTAAACGGCATAATCAGTGTAAATATTGTGAGTGGGATTATCTATCGTGAAAAATGTATCGGATGAGAAGCGAGACAATCAACAGATTCGAGATTATTATTATTAAAGACGGGAGATTATTATTTTCCTTTTGAAGTACCAAAATTCTTTTTTTTTATTCAATTTTTTAAGCAAACCAAATATTTTATTCACTCAACTTTACTTCGCGGCCGGTCCATCAAAAAAAAATAATAATAATTCACTCTTCACAGGAAGAAAAACCAGAGCGACAAAAAAGAAGCAAAATATCTAAAAAAAACGAAAAAGAAACAAGAAAACCAAATCCAGATAAAAAATTAAATAACATATTTCCCTATTTTTTGAAATCAAATTTGTTTTTTATTTTTTGTAATTAAACAAACACAAGAAAATACAATCAAACTTTCGAAAATACAAAGAATAAAAAACTAAATTAAATTTTATCTCTTTTTTTTAAATCGAATTGAAAATTATTGACAAAAATTTGAAATCGAAAAAATACGGAAAAAGGAGAAAAAGAAAATAAAATTAAACTTTCAAAAATACAAAGAATAGAAAACTAAATTAAATTTTATGTCTTTTTTAAATCGAATTGAAAATTATTGATAAAAATTTGAAATCGAAAAAATACGGAAAAAGGAGAAAAAGAAAAAAAGGGAAAATTGACAAAAATACAAAGAATAAAAAACTAAATTAAATTTTCTGTCTTTTTTTTAAATCGAATTGAACATTTTTGACAAAAATTTGAAATCGAAAAAATACTGGAAAAGGAGAAAAAACGAAAAATAGAAAATTGACAAAAAAAAAAGAATAGAAAACTAAATTAAATGTTCTCTCTTTTTTTTAAATCGAATTGAAATTTTTGGACAAAAATTTGTAATGGAAAAAATACTAAAAAAGTAGAAAAAGAAAAAAGGGAAAATTGACAAAAATACAAAGAATAGAAAACTAAATTAAATTTTCTCTCTATTTTTCTCAAATCGAATTGATAAAATTTTTGCCAAAATATTGAAATCGAATATGTTAGCCTATTAATTTTTCACAAAAATTTACGAACTTTCCTGGTTTTTGAAATATTGAGGGACAAAAATAATGATTCTCAATTTGGTGTGTATTGAGAATAGCGACTCTCGTAAATTAAGAGAATTTTCCTTTGTTTAAAAGAGTCTATATTTATTTACCCACGTTTGTCGATATACTCACACGCACTTGTCCTTATTAATAGAGGCAGTGCAACATTGGAGGAATCATGAATTAGTTCTCCATTGATAGTCGTGCATGTAACATTGCATTTACTCCAATCTCTCGCATTTGAGTAAAAAAAAAAAAAAAAAAAATCTCTAACAACGCGATAGTGATATTGTTTTTTTCTTCTTTTAAATTGCAAAGAAAAAAAGAAAACAAACATTCAAATTTAATTCGAAAATTATTGAAATTTTATTTTTTTGGTTCAAAAATTTTATTGAAAATAGTAATCTAGAGTTGATCTTTTTCGTTGCTTCTTGCAAATATTGTAAACAATCGGAAAGGAGTGTTAATCAGTCACCATGTGCACATCTGCTTACTATTAGAACTATTTTTACGAGCTCAGCGTCATGATTAATGCAGAAGCTTGTTGAATATGAAGGATTTTTATTTATCTTCAATGTAACTTGTTCGATTATTTTATCTTACTTTTTTTTCCTATTTAATGTAATTTTTCTTTTTTAATTTCGACTAAATTTGATAAATCGAATTTTATTCCTAATGAAAATTTTCTTTTTTTACTTTTCCCGTAGTTTTTTTTTAATTTTTGATTAAATTCAGTAAATCGAATTTTATTCCTAATGAAAATTTTATTTTTTTACTTTTCCCTTATTTTTTTTTAATTTTTGATTAAATACAGTAAATCAAATTTTATTCCTAATGAAAAATTTCTTTTTTTATACTTTTTCCTTAGTTTTTTTTTAATTTTTTGATTAAATTCAGTAAATCAAATTTTATTCCTAATGAAAAATTTCTTTTTTTATACTTTTCCCTTAGTTTTTTTTTTAATTTTTTGATTAAATTCAGTAAATCGAATTTTATTCCTAATGAAAATTTTCTTTTTTTATACTTTTCCCTTAGTTTTTTAAATTTTCGATTAAAATTCAGTAAATCAAATTTTATTCTTAATGAAAATTTTCATTTTTCACTTTTCTCTATTTTTTTTTAATTTTCGACTAAAATTCAGTAAATCAAATTTTATTCATAAGGAAAATTTTCTTTTTTTTACTTTTTCCTCAGTTTTTTTTTTAATTTTGGATTAAATTGAGTAAATCGAATTTTTATTACTGAAAAATCCAATGTAAATAAATAATCAAAAAGGTAATAAAATGAAGATGGAAAAAGAATATTTATAATTTCAATAAAAAATAATAATAAAAAACAAAAATAGTTAGAATAATAAAAAACAATTCCTAATAATATTAATATACTAAAAAAGAAAATAATAATAAACAATTTCTAATAAAAATAAAAACAAAAAATAATAATAAAAAAATATAACTAAAAATAATAATTATAAAAATTATAACTTACAAAATAATAATAAAACTATTACCAAAATTAAAAAATGAAGAAATATGGAAAAATAATAAAAAAAAAAATTATTGAAAATAAAAAAAGAAAATAAAAATATGTAAACTATAAATTAATTTTGAAATCAGTTGCCCCATTTTTGCACAAAAAAAATTTTTGTTTTCCATTTATAGTCACAATTTTGTTTTCTCGATTTTATTATGTCTTTTTATAAATTCGTTTCACAAGAGTGCATGAAAAATTTTACATGATTCATAAAATTCGTGACTCACATTCTCGCAGTGCTCTTATAAATTTCGAATTGTATCAAAAAATGTCCTTTTGTGAATTTTGTTTATTATTTTCTCTTCTTTTCGATTCAATAATTCAATAAAAAAGGAAAAAAAACAGAAAACAAATTTTTCTAAATTATAATTACGAATTTTCCAGTTTCTAGTTATTATTTTTCTTTTTTTTTGGATTTCTATGAAATATTTCTAGACGATTGTTAGAGTTATATAATAAAACAATAAAAACAAAAATATTACGTTCGTTAAATTATTCTCAACTTGGCATTCTTCATTTTTTGCCCTCTCTCTCTCTCTTTCTTGTCAAGTTGAAACAAGTTTTTTTGTGAGTAAAATAATTCCATATATTTGTTCTGTTAATTTTTCCAATTTTATTTGTCTTTATTCATATTTTTATTATTTTTATTCATATTTTCATTATTTTTATTCATATTTTTTTATTTATTTTTCAATTTTACTTTCAATATAATATATTAAAAATTATTATTTATTAGTGTTCGAATTATTTTCACTTTAATTGTTAAATCATTTTAAATATATGAAATGAAATAATAAAATTGATGGTAATAAATGTAACAAAAAATAATAATAAAAATAATAATAATAATCATGATAATAATAAGAATACAAAAAATAATTAATAATAATAATAATAATAATAATAACAACAATAATAAAACAAGAATTAAATTATTGCTTTTTGTATTGTAATAAAAAATAACAAGTAATAAAGGCGATAATAATATATAAATAAAATGAACAATAAAAAGAATAATAAAAAGTAGAATTTAATAATAAAAACAACAATAAAAAAATAATTGCAACAATATTATAGTATAGTAATAAAAGCAATAGTAAAAATAATAATATTAACAAAAATAATAACAATAATACTAATAATAATAATAATAATAATAATAATAAAATAAAAATAAAGTCCAAAATAAAATATAAATAAACAAAAAAAATAATTAAATAAAGTGCAAATGAAAAAAAAAATGAATCGCCAAATTAATGACCGCAAATGAAATGTAATTTTTTCCAACACATGCAAAATACAAGAAAAGTTAATTAAATCATCTTTCATTAGCACAAAATAAACCTTGGCTGAAAACGTGCGTTCATTTATATTTTTTTCAACATTACTGTCACGAGACTTGAACTGCGATAAGAGAAAACGCGCTCACTTATAAATAATAAATTTTCAAAGTACATTAAACTTGCTGAATTGTTTTCGACTTGAAATAAACCGAAGGTGATTTATTAAAAATGTCAGTATAATCCATATCCAACTTTCATTCACATCACAAAACGCATTCACTCGATTGTCGGTAATATTTTCTTTTCTCTTCCCTATTATAATATAATATTGATTAATGTTCCTTTCAATTTTCAATCTTTACAATTCAACAAAAAAAGCAACAAAAAAATACAATTGTTTTCACAAAAATTAATGATTTTCGTGACAAGAAATTTTTTAATTCCAACAAAAATTCATTATTTTCATGACAAAAAGAATTTTTTTTCTAAGAAAAATTAATAATTTTCACAAAAAGAATTTTTTTCTCAAGAAAAAACACAAATAATTTTCACAAAATGTAAATAAAAAATTCAACGTCATTTTCATCGATAATTAATAAGGATTGAACATTTTTTTTAATGATTTAGAAAAATAATTTTTCTGGAATAAAAAATCGATTTCTCTCCTTTTTGGAATTTTTGATTATTTTATTTGTTTTTTTTTAAACTGAAAATTAGAATTTTTGTGGTTAATTAAAAAACCAAAAAAAAAAAAATGAAAACATCGAAATTTTAAGAAAAAAGTTAATTAGGGGAAAAAATTAATTGTGGAAAAAGTTAATCAGAGAAAAAAATTAATTCTGGAAAAAGTTAATTAGGGAAAGAATTTATTTGTGAAAATAGTTAATCATGGAAAAAACTGTGAAAGAAGTTGATTGGGTAAAAAAGTTGATTAAGGAAAAATAATTATTATAAAAAATTAACTGTGGAAAAAGTCAATTATGCAAAAAAAAATGTATTGAAAAAAAATTTAATTCCGGAAAAAAATTATTCTGACGAAAATTAATTGGGTGAAAAAATTAACAGTGGAAAAAATTAATTCTTGAAAAAAAGAATTTAATTATGAATCAAATTAATTTTTGAAAAACGTTAATTGTAGAAAAAGTTAATAACGAAAACAAATGAATAATGAAAAATTGTTTTTTCAAACTAAAACAAAAACAAAAATTGACCAAAAAATTATTTTCCTAGTGTTGCGACAATTATTTTGAAGGGACGTTTCTTTTTTGCAAATTTAAAGTCTTATGAGTGAGTGAACAAAAAAAAAAATAATAATAATAATAAAACAAGAAAAGTGAAGAGGAAAAAAAGCGAAAAAGTGATGCCGCACACAAGAAATCGAACGTTATTGTCTGAATTATATTTACATTTAAGAAAACATAACAATGGAGTGGACTTGGTGGAAGGATTGGTGGCGGTTAAGAAAGTGGCGTCACCGAAATAATAGTGCAAGTTCGGCATCTGCAACAGATGACGAGGATATCGAGGATTACAACGCATGCTGCTACTGTGATGAATGTTTCGTACGTTAAAAAAAATAAGAACCAAAAAAAAAAAATAAAATAAATAAATAACAAAATAAATATCGAGTTAATATAAATTACGTTCATCAATCGATAGTGTGTCAAAAAAAAAAAAATGTCTTCATTTTTTTTCGTTTTTCACAAGCTTTTTCATGAACACAATGAAATTTTTCACGTAATATTTACGCTTATCATCTGTGAATTTTTTTCTTCCTTTATTTATTTATATGAAAAAGTCTTTATTTTCTCAGAGTAGATATTTTTTATCTTTGGCAATTTTTTTTTTAATAATTCTTTTTAATAAAATATTTTTCGTCTCTTCAATAATTTTTACAAGTTTCTAATAAATTTTTTCTCAATATTTTGTGTTTTCAATTTTTAACAAGTTTGTTATAAATTTTTTCTCAATATTTTGTGTTTTCAACAAGTTTCAAAATTTTTAACAAGTTTCAAAATAATTTTATAATTTTTAATGAAATTTTTTCTTTTTTTAGTTTTTTTTACCTTTGCAATAATTTTTTTCCACAATTTTGAAAATAATTTTTACTTTTTTAAATATTTTCATAATAATTGTTTTATTCAAAACTTTTTATTCTAGAAATTTTTTTTTCATAATACACTAATTTTCTTTGTTTAGAAAAATTATTTTTCGAGAAACATTTTTATAAGGAATAACGAAAAAGAAATTTTTATTTCTCTTCATTTCTTTTTATTAAAAAAACATTTTAATCTTTATTGAGAAATTATTACATTTCTGCAATTATATAAAAATAGTCTTCTATTTTATGAGAACAATTTTTTTTTGCAAATAGTAACAAATATTGAAAAAAAAATAAAAGAAAATAAGAAAAATAGTTCAATTTTCGACTATAAAGGACATTTTGCGAAGAAAAGAAATATTTTTCCCTGTTTTCATTTTTTTTTCTTAATTTCCATTTTCAAAAAAGTTGAATAGAAAATATTTACTTTTGGTTTTCGATAAAGACTCGCTCAATAAATTAATCAGGGGAAGAAATTGTCATTTACAAACCCAATTGTATTTTTTTATTTTTTATTTTTGTATTTAGGAATTTTCGAACCAGGAATTTTAAAAACAAAACTGACGTCTTTGATGAAAAAAAGTATAACAATTTTTTATTAATTCTGTTTTTCAAAAAGAAATATGAAGGGAAATTTTTTATTCAAGACTTTTATTTTTCAAATTTTTTTTTTTTCGTTTCGAAATCCATTAATTTTCTTTGCCTACAAAAATGATTTTTATTCTACAAAAAGATTATTTTACTATCATTTGAAATATGGAGAAGAAAATTTGCCAAAATTTGTAAATAAAAAAAAATTTATTTTACATCCAGTAATTTTTGTTTTGACTATGAAAATTATTTTTCTCAAACTATTGTTTACTGCAATTTTTTTGTCGAATTTTTTGTAATTATTAAGATCCTAAAGTTTTGAACGTTCAAATGAACGAAATTTCTTTATTTCTTGTGAAAATTAAATTTTTATTGCAATTATTTTGCATTGCTATCGAAAAATTAATTTTTGAATTTGTAAACGTAAAATTCTAGTTTTTAAATTTTTTTATAATCAGTAATTTATGAAAATTAAAAAAATATATATTTCCTTCATTTGAACGTTCAAAACTTGAGGATCGTTAATTATTACAAAAATTCGTCAAAATTATTAAATTAAAAAAGAAAAGTACATTTTGCATTCATAAAAAAGTTATTTTTGTAGTCGAAAAGAATTTTCTTTGCTTTAAAAATTTTTTTTCTTAAAAAAAAACATTATTTACAGTAATTAGTAGAAAAAAAATACAATATTTGCCAAAATTGGAAAGTAATAAATAATTACAAAAATTAGAACCAAATTTTTGCTGTAATTTGTAGAAAAAAATTCGCCAAAATAGAAAAATTAGTAAATTAAAATATTTATTTATCAAAATATTGGAAATAAATTTGATTTATTATGAATTTAGAAAATAAATAAAAAAAAGAAAGTTTTTTTCATCATAACGTCAGTGTTGGTACGAAAAAGCAAAGAAAAAATGAAAAAAAAATTTACGTAATGTTCACAGTTTAATTCACAATATTGTGTCGTCTATTAATAACGAAAAAGAAAAAAATATTCGTAACAAAATTGTACAATGAAAACAAAAGCGGAAAAATTGCATAATGTGTGTGTTTGGCATCACCGTTAGAATATAGTTGTAGACGCTTTTTACTCGTGTGTTATTATCGTCTGTTTTTTCTTTTTTTTTCTCTCCTGTGTTCTTTTTTTTCTCCTTCTAGTTTTCTTTATATTATAATAATCTCTAAAACCACCGCATGCTTTAGAAAATGTTTTGACTTAGTGTTCGCTTTTCGTCTGCGTGCGTTTCTAAATTTAGTTGCAAGAGCTTCTTTTTTTTAGGGGGGGTGGTGTAGAGGTGTGTATATTTTAGTAATGACATTTACAGAACCTCTTTGTTGTGGCCAGCTTCACAAATGCTGGTATGTGACCTGCCAATTGATTTTACATACATACTTTTAATACTTGACATAGATTTTCTTAAACAGGTGCAACTCTAGTCGAATTTTGTTTACTAAAGTATAATTGTTTTGCTAGAAGATCATTTTTTTTTTTTTTGTAGAAAATAATTTTTTACTAGACTAGAAAATCATTTTTCCACTCTAGAGACTAATTTTTGTTTACTACCAAATTATTATAATTTTAGAAACTAATTTGCACTCTGGAGAGTAATTTTTTTTTTATTAGGAAATAATTTTCATTGTAGAAACTAATTTTTTTTAACTAGAAAATAATTTTTTACTAGACTAGAAAATTATTTTTCACTCTAGAGACTAATTTTTTTTACATGTAAATTATTTTAATTTTAGAAACTAATTTGCACTCTGAAGAGTAATTTTTTTTTTATTAGGAAATAATTTTCATTGTAGAAACTAATTTTCTCACTAGAAAATAATTTTTTGACTACCAAATATTTTTATAGTTAAAAAAATTATTTAATAGCAAAAAAATTATTTCGTAGTTTGTTCTAGAATGAAAAATGTTTTACTAGAAAATAATTTACTTACTGGAAAATAATATTTTTAATTGAAAATTAATTTCTGGCTAGAAAATAAATAAATAGACTATAAAATCATTTTTTTTTACTCTGGAGACTAATTTTTGTTTACTACCAAGTTATTATAATTTTAGAAACTAATTTGCATTTTGGAGACTAATTTTTTTTTATTAGGAAATAATTTTTATTGTGGCTAGAAAATAAATAAATAGACTAGAAAATCATTTTTTTACTCTGGAGACTAATTTTTTTTACTAGTAAATTATTATAATTTTAGAAACTAATTTGCATTCTGGAGACTAATTTTTTTTTTTATTAGAAAATAATTTTTATTGTAGAAACTAATTTTCTCACTAGAAAATAATTTTTTGACTACCAAATATTTTTATAGTTAAAAAAATTATTTAATAGCCAAAAAATTATATCGTAGTTTGTTCTAGAATGAAAAATGTTTTACTAGAAAATAATTTACTTACTCGAAAATAATATTTTTTACTTGAAAATAAATTTTCGAATAGAAAATAAATATTTTACTGTAGACTGAAAATAATTTCCGTTTTTGTAACTAATTTGTTGCTGGAAAATAATTTTTTTTTTTTTAGTAAAAAAGAGTATTTCCTAGGAACAAAAATAATTTCGTATAGTAAAAACCTAAGTTATTTAACTGGAAAATTAGTTTTTTTTACAACAAAATATTTGAACAATTCAACAAATTAAAAAAAGAATTATTTCGTAGGAAAAAATTATTTTGTAGTAAGAACCTAATTTATTTTTCTAGAAAATTAGTTTTTTTACTACAAAATATTTGAACAATTAAAAAAATTTTTTTTAAATTATTTCGTAGAAATAATTCTGGTAAAAATATTATTTTCTAGAAGGAAATTTATTATCCCCATCAATTACAAAAATAATTTCTTAGTAACAAAATAATTATTGAGTAAATTCACTTGTTTTTTTTTGTATGAAAATTAATTTCTATTGTCTGGTAAAAAAAATAATTTTGCATCAAAAAAATACTTTTTTAGTGAAAAAATAATTCGTGCCTAGTATAATAATTATTGTCTAGTCAAGTAGAATAATTGTTTTAGAAGAAAATTAGTTTTTTGACCAAAAATTAAAAAAAATTGTTTCGCTAGAAGATAATTTTTTATTAGAAAACAATTTTTTTACAGGGCTAGAAAATAATTTTTACTTTAGAGACTAATTTTTTTTTGACTCGGAAATTATTTTCATTTAAGAAACTAATTTTCTGTTTAAAAAATAATTTTCTAAATTGAAAATAATTTTTTTTTAACAGAAAATATGTTTTTTACTACGAAAATATTTTTAAAATTACAAATTTTTTAGTGAAGAAATTATTTAGAAGTAAAAACATAATTTTCTGGTAAAACAATTTTTTTTCCAGTATGAATTTCTTTTGTAGAAAAATAACTTTTACTTGAAAATACTTTTAGCAATGAAATAATTATTTAGTGAATTGATTTGTCTTTAGGATGAAAATTATTTTCTTAAAGTCTAGTAGAAAAATAATTTTCTATCAAACAAATAATTTTTTAGTAAAAAAATAATTTCTTTGTGAAAACAAATTCGTGTCTAGTTATGATAATTATTTTCTAGTCTAGTAAAAAAAATTGTTTTAGAAGAAAATTATTTTTTTGCCAGAAAACAAAAAAAAACAATTGTTTCAGGAGAAAATTATTTCTTTATTAAAAAATAAAAACAATTGTTTTAGGGAAAAAATATTTTTTTACCAAAAAATAAGAAAAATTGTATTAGGGGAAAATTGCTTTTTTACTAAAAAAAATAAAACAATTATTGTTTTAGGAGAAAATTACTTTTTTACCAAAAAAAAAGATTTAAAAAAATTGTTTTAAGAGAAAATTATATTTTTTTCCCCCAAAAAAATTACAAAAATCGACATTTTTTTCTGTAAATAAACAAACACGTGTGAGTAAAAGAAAAGGGGAGAGAGAAATAGAATTACGATTTTCGACTCTTTTATCCGCGAAAAATCTCTTGCTTTTGTAATAATACGATTTTAGAGTTTCAATACAAAATGCCGTGTGTGTCCCTCTTGGCAAAATGATTTCTCTAACGCAATAGAAAATTAGTTGCTCGGAATAACATCTTTGAGTTAAATGTCAGAAAGAAAATAAAATTTAGTGTCGCGGAAAATTGTTTTCGACAACTTTGCTTTTTATTGAACATAATTATTTATTTTCGAAATCGTCTCATTTTCCTACTGTTTTAAAATATTATAATTAATTTTCTATTTTCGTTTCCAATCCTCTCTCTCTCTCTTTTCCTGACTCTTTCAAATTTCAAATTACAAATTATGCGAAGAAACGATATGTTTGGCAAGGGAAAATTTATTTCCAAGAATGACAATCAAAGAATTCGATTTATTTTTTAGAAAATTTATTACATTCCTTGTTTTTCTATTGAATTTCACATTCGTGATTCTTACAATTCTCATTCATTCTTCAAATGGAATTTTCGAATTTTTCATTCTCTCAAGGATATTTCAATTGAATTTCACGTCAATTATTTGTGTTGGTATAAAGTTTTTTTGATTTCTAAAGTTTTTTTTTTAATTTCTTTTGGTGCTTTTGAAAATGTTGATTTTTCGTTTATTGAATCGTTTGATTTATTGTTTTAATTCACAGGAATAAAGTTGAAAATACAAAATTTATTTTAATTTTTTTTTTGCTAAAAGTTCAATTCAAATTAAATTGGGAAATTTATTTTTTTCCTCGTTTATTTACTTTACAAATTTCAATTCAAGTTCGAATATTTATTTTGTCCAAATTCGATTAAAATTGAAATTTTATTTTATCTAATTATTTATTTTACAAAATTCAATTTGTTTTTGCTTCTTTTGGTCTATTTATATATTTTTTTTTGTTCATTTAATTTTCCATTCAATTAAAATTGAAAATTTTTTTTCTTTAATTTTATCTGTAATTGTTTTGTTTTACGAAATTCAATTCGACTTTAAATATTTGTTTTTGTTTTGTTAATTTCAATTGAATTCAAATGGAAAAAAATTAATTTTTGTTATATTTTGTCTATTTCTTTATTTTTTTAAATTTATTTGGATTCAATTTAATTCACTCATAAAAAAAATTGAAAATGATGAATTTATTATTTTTTTTGTCCTTTTTTGAAAACGAGTTTTTTTTTCTCAAACTGTAAAAATTGAATAATAACAAAAAGAGAAGAATTTAAAAACAAATTTTAGTAGTAACAAAAAATTGAAATTAATCAAAAAAATATTTTTCAGAAGAATTTAAAAATTAATTTCGCCTCGCTTTAGACATTCTTGTTAAGTGATTTAATTAATCTGTCACACCATCTTGTGTCAATTATACCACTCGCGTGTTTTACGTGCAATTTCAATTTGGCCTTCATTCTTTCAATGTTTCTCTCTCTCTCATATTTTGTATTAAAAGTGATTGCACTTACATTTTTCGATGTAAAATTACTTTCAAAATAAGGAATAATAAAAAAAATATTTCCCCCTTTTGCATAAAATTACATTTTCCGCAAAAATATGTAGAAATTAAATTTTTTTTTAAATTAGAAAAAAAAAATTCAATTTCACCGACAAAAAAAAACAGAATCAAAATAGTTTATAATTTCTTCAAATTATTCTCCAAATTTTCGTTTCTTTGAATAAAAAATCTGTCTCTTAAAGAATCTGAATACAGAAAAAATATTATTTTCAAAAATTAAAATAATTTCCAGTTTCATTTTTTAATTATTGAAAAAGAAATTATCCTTTTTCGAAATCAATAAATTATTCCACTCATTAAATTAATTAAATATATTTAAAAAAATATTTTCTACATTTTTTTCGGAAAATTGTAAAAATTGTCCTCTTATTAGAGAAATTGTTTAAAAAAAAAAATTGTACGTGAATAAAACTTTAATTCTCCATTAATTCTATTTTTTCCTTTATTAAAAAATTGGATGATCAACAGGACGATCGGCAAAAAATAAATTGTTTTTGTTTTTTAAATGAAAAAATTTTTTAAAAATTGTTTTTTAATTAAAATAATGTTTTTTTACAGGGCGAACTGTCGGACGGGTGTGTTAGTGAAGATGGTTGCCTCCAGGGCGATCTCGAGGGGGAGGGGAAGCAAGTTTTGGTTGGAATATGTGCTATGGCCAAAAAATCTCAAAGCAAACCGATGAAGGAAATTTTAACTCGTCTCGAGGAATTTGAATACATCAAAATTGTCGTTTTCGCCGAGGACGTTATTCTGAAGGTAATAATGAATTTGTTTTCCAAAAAGGGGGGAAAAAAAACTTTGCAAAAATACAAGAAAACAAAATTTATTAATATTATTCGTTATTAAGAAGAATTAAATTAAAGTAAAATTAATTTAAGATAATAAACGGCTGGAAATTTATTCAAAAATTAGAAAAATAATAAATTAGAAAAATAATAAATAAGAAAAATAATAAATTAAAAAATTAATAAATAAATGACTGAAATGAATGAATAATTAATAGAAGTAATTATTGGACTTGAAAAATTAATTAATCTTCCTCTGTCTTTTTCAGGAGCCTGTTGAAAATTGGCCTATCGTCGACTGTCTAATCAGCTTCCACAGCAAAGGCTTCCCCTTGGAGAAGGCAATTAGTTATGCAAATCTTAGAAATCCTTTTATTATCAATAATCTTCCAATGCAATATGATATTCAGGTAAAAGTAATAATCTCCTTTTATTCAATGAATCCAATTTTGAGCAGAAAAATTATATTTTCATCAAAGTTTTCATTTTTTTGATTTCATCAAAAGAATATGTTAATAATATAATTTCCAATTAAAAAAAGAACCGAAAGCATTTAATTAAATGCAAATTAATTTACGAAAAATAAATTTTTCCATCAAAATAAAAAATGCATTTATTGAAATAAAATTGAACCGAAAATCAGAATGAGAACGGAAAAGCATTTAATTAAATGCAAAAATTAATTTACGAAAAATAAATTTTTCCATCAATCAAAATAAAAAATGCATTTAATGAAATAAAATTGAACCGAAAATCAGAATGAGAACGAAAAAGCATTTAATTAAATGCAAAAATTAATTTACGAAAAATAAATTTTTCCATCAATCAAAATAAAAAATGCATTTAATGAAATAAAATTGAACCGAAAATTTAAGAAAAATAAATTTTTCCATCAAAATAAACAAGCATTTAATTAAATGAAATGAATGAGCGGAAAATAAAATTTTCAATAATTATTTTTCGCAGGATCGCAGAAGAGTTTATGCCATTTTGGAAAGTGAAGGCATCGAAATACCTCGATATGCAGTTCTCGATAGAGATTCACCGGATCCGAAACGTAAACGAAAAAAAAATTAAATTAATTTTAATTAATTAATAAATTAATAAATTCAATTTTATTAATATTTATATTTTAAATGTGAAATTTCAGATCACGAATTGGTTGAATCTGAAGATCATGTCGAAGTTAATGGGGTCACGTTCAATAAACCCTTTGTAGAGAAACCAGTGTCGGCCGAAGATCACAATATTTATATTTATTATCCAACCTCAGCAGGTGGAGGAAGTCAAAGATTATTTAGAAAGGTATCTTATCAAAAATTTTTCTTTTTTTTTTTTTACTATTTTCTTTTATTCACTGGAATATAATTTCTCTCGACCCACTTAAGTTGAGGACAATAACTTCCAATTCTATCTCCAAAATCTTGCTCCAATTTTTGTTATCAGAATTTTATCAATTCGATAATAACAAATGAAAATTGTGTCACTTTAATTTTTCATATTTTATTCATATTTTGAAAAATTAATTTTTTTCAGAATGATTTTTATTAAAATATATTTTAAATAATTCATTGCTATCGAAAAATGTTTATTAAAACTGAATTAACATTGAAAATTTTATTAACTATGAAAATAATTTAATTTTTTATTTCAATTTTCGGAAATAATTTAATTTTTTTGAAGAATTGTAATTAGAATTTTACTTTTTAAAAATAATTAAATTTATTAATAACTTATAAAAAAAATTCTTTTTTTTTGAAAAATTGTGTCTTTAAATTTTAATTTAGTGAAAGAAAATGAAATACATAATAGAATTCTTCAACAAAACGATTCTATTAAAAAATAAATGCTAAGAGTCAAAAAATAAAATTCTTTACAATTTTAGATCGAATTTTTGACAAAATTTCCAATTGTTTCAATTTTTTTTAGATAATTTTCGGAAGTTCGACTACTTTCGAATAATTAAAAGTTTTTAAACATCTTATTTTTACTAAATTAACAATTTAAACCCTACAAAAATTTGATAATTTTTGTTAAATAATTATTTAAACGTTTGTAATCTACTTTCCAGTAGGAATAAAAATTTTCAATTATTTCAATCTAACATCTTTCGAAATATAATTGTTTCTGTAAATTTTCCTATCGGTTTTAATATTTTTAATTGAAATCTAGCGAAGAATTTTATAATTTATGAAAATTATTGAATTTTTGCCAATAATTGTAATTAATTTCTTTAAATATTCGAATTCCTAAGGAAAAATTATAATATTTTTTGAAATAATTGAATAATTGAATTTTTACAAAGAATGATTAAAACTTTTGAAAATAATTGAATTTTTTTTGGAATTTAAGTACAATTTTGTATAGGTATTAAAAATAATTTTGATTTTTATAAATAAATTTGATTAAAAATTTAAAAAAAATTAATAATTGTTTCCTTTAAGTAAATGATTTACTTCGTAATAATTTTATTAAAATATTTTAAACAATTGATTTCTCTCGAAAAATTTTCCTTAAAATTAAATTTGACATTCAACATTTTATTATCTATGAAAATAATGGAATTTTTGCGAAAAATTTGGAAATAATTGAATTTTTTCTTGAAATTGAAGTACAATTGTATTGAATATAATTTTTGATTTATATAAAATTTTTTTAATAAAAGTCTTAAAGATAGTTGATTTCTTTTGAAAAGTTGTGATGAAATATTTCGAAATAATTGAATTATATCGAGAAAATTTAATAAGACAGTAAATATTTTGAAAATAATTGAACTGATGCGAGAAAATTAAAAAAAAAATTTATATTAATTAATTTTTTTTGTAGATCTTTATTCAAGTTTTTAAAAATATTTTAATTATTTCGAGGAACTCAATAAAAATTAAATTGAAAACAGTTGGATTCTTTTAACAAATTTTATCCATATTTTGAAAAATAGATTTATTTCAGAATGATTTTTATAAAAATATTTTAAATAATTCATTTCTATCGAAAAATGTTATTAACTATGAAAATAATTCTTAAATAATAGCTATTTAAAAGTAATAACTAAATTTTTACGAAGAATTTAATTTGATTTTTTATCAAGGAAAATAATTAGAATTGTATTAAAAATAATTGAACTCTTAGAAACGAATTTTATCAAAATTTAAAAAAATAATTAATTTCTTTTGGAAAGTTTTGTCCAAATTTGTCTAAATAATTAAATTGTTTCGAGAAAATTTTTATAAAATAGTAGATATTGAAAATAATTGAATTTCTAGACGAAAGTGTTTTAAAAAAATTTAATAATAGATAAAGTCTGACGAAAAATTTAGAAATAAAATTTTAGAATAATTGAAGCCTAAGGACAAATTTTTTTATTTATGAAAATTATTGAATTTTTGCAAAGAATTATTTTTTTTAATAGGATTTGAATTTTTTAAATTAAATTACTTGATATTTTATATGAAATAAATATTATTTATATTATATTTATATAATTACTTGATAAAATTAGTTAATTTAAAAAAAAAAAACTGAAAATATAAAAACTGAACTATTATGAAAAAATGTTGAAAAAATTGAATTTTTTCGAGGAAAATTTAATGAATTAATTAATTTAATTAATTTCAGATAGGAAGTCGCAGTAGTGTATATTCGTTAGAATCTCGAGTTCGCAAGACTGGATCTTATATTTATGAGGATTTTATGCCCACCGATGGTACAGATGTTAAAGTTTATACAGTGGGGCCGGATTATGCTCACGCTGAGGCGAGAAAAAGTCCAGCACTCGATGGAAAAGTCGAGAGGGATTCGGAGGGCAAAGAAATTCGCTATCCAGTTATTTTGAGTAATGTGGAAAAGCTCATAAGCAGAAAAGTTTGTTTGGCCTTCAAACAAACTGTCTGCGGATTTGATCTCCTCAGGTGCATAATTCAATTCTCCAAATTTTTACCATTCGCTTTTTACTTCATTCTCTTTTTAACTATAAAATCTCTTCACTTTTTTCATTTTAATTTGATTCCTACTTTAATTAGTCTTTACAGGTTTTTAATTTTAGTTTTTTTATTCTCTGCTTTATTCATTTTTATTTCAATTTAATTTTTTGTTACTTTTCTTTTATCTTCCTTGACTCAGAGTCACATTTTACTATTAATTTTCTTTCCATTTGAAGAGAATATTCATTGGATTTTTAGACTTTTATTACTATTTTCGGGTTGAATTAATTTATTTGGATTTTTGAAATTCGTTTTTCAGAGCCAATGGAAAGTCGTTTGTTTGTGATGTTAATGGATTCAGTTTCGTGAAGAATTCGAATAAATATTACGACGATTGTGCGAAAATATTGGGGAATATGATTCTTCGGGAACTCGCGCCAACGTTACACATTCCTTGGAGTGTTCCTTTTCAATTGGACGATCCTCCAATTGTGCCAACGACATTTGGAAAAATGTAATTTTTAATACTTTCAATCAATGAGTCATTAAATAATAAAGTTATTTTTCTACGGTTAATTTTTGCTTTATCTGAAAAATTAAGTTATCAACTAATGAATTTTAGATACAAAAGTATTTTTAGTTATAAAGTTTTATAGTTATTTAGTTTTAAATTAAAATACACAGATATGAAAAACAAAAGTATTTTATATTTTTTATCACAAAATATTTTCTCTCTTTTTTCAACTACAAATATTTTGCATTTTCTGTGAAAAAAATAATTTTCTTTGTTATGAACGTAATACTAAAATACTAAAATACTTTATATTCTTTTCTAAAAAACACATTTTCCTTACTTTGTCAAATATAAGTACAAAATGTCGAAATATTTTCTATTCACTACAATTTTAAATTCGAAATTATGTTTATTTATTTTAACTACTTGCAACTATTGTTAATGAATAAATGTTTTTTAAAGGATGGAATTAAGATGTGTGGTGGCAGTTATAAGGCACGGCGACAGAACTCCGAAGCAAAAGATGAAAGTCGAAGTTCGACATCCAAAGTGAGTGATAAATTTACAAATTAAATTTTTTATTATTATTATTATTAATTAATTAATTTGAAAAGAGAAAGCGAAGACAATAATTTGTAATATTTTTCAGGTTTTTTGAAATATTTGCCAAATACGATGGTTATAAGCACGGACACGTGAAACTAAAGCGGCCTAAGCAATTACAAGAAATTTTGGACACAGCACGAAGTTTATTGGCCGAAATACAACATCGAGCTGCTAGTCCTGAACTCGAGGAGAAGCAGGGAAAACTCGAGCAATTAAAGAACGTATTAGAAATGTCAGTGAAAAATTCTCTTTTATTTTATTTACAATAATTCATATAAAATATTATTAAATATTTATGTTTATTTTATTTTATTTTTCTTACATTTAAAATTTTTTTTTACTTCCAAGAATTTTATTAGATTTTTCGAAAAAAAACATTAAATTCTTCAAATTTTTTGAAAAAAATAGTTTTTTTACAATTTTAATTGAAATTTTTGAAAATAATTAAATTGAACAAAGAATTTTGGTCAACTATTTAAAATAAACGTGTTTTTTTATAATTGTAATTAAAATTTTTATTTTTAAATTAAATTACAACTTTTTTTTTAAGGAATTGAAATTCTTCTTAGAATTTCATTCAAATTTCTGAAAATATTCGAATTCTTTGGGAGAAATTGCGTTAAAATTGTACTAAAAATAATTGAATGCTTGCTTAGAGTTTTACTGAAAGTTTTTGTGAATAATTGAATTTATTCGAAAAACTTTATTAAATTTTTTTTTAAATAATTAAATCGTTTTGAGAAATTTTATCAAAATTGAATTGAAAATATTTTAATTCTTCAAAAGAATTTTACCATATAGAAAAAATGAGTTTGACAAAAAATTGTGTTCAATGTTTTTTTTTAAATAGTTCAATTCCTACGAAAATTTTATATAAATTATGAAAATAATTGAAATTTTGCTAAGAATTTTGTTAAAATTTTCTAAAATAATTGAATTTGTTTAAGAAATGGTTATAAAGGTTTTTTTAAAGAACAAATTCTTATAAATAACTTTATCAATATTTTTCAAAATAGTAGAATTTCTGCGAAGAATTTTATTAGAATTTTTTTTAAATAGTTCAATTAATACGAAAATTTTACATAAATTATAAAAATAATTGAACTTTTGCTAATATTTTTATTACAAATTTGCAAATTAATTGAATTCTTTAAAGGAATTTAATGAAACTTGCATTGAAAACATTTCAAATTCTCATAAAGAATTAAAATAGTAATTACATTCTTTCGACAAATTTAATTGAAATTCTGTTAAAAATAATTTAATTCCTGCGAAAAAATTGGACAATATGAAAATAATTGAAATTTTGCTAAAAATTTTATGAAAATTTTCTAAAATATTTGAATTTTTTGTGGGGAATTTCATTAAACTATTATTAAAACTATTTCAAAGGTCAGAAAGAATTTAATCAAAATTTGACAAAATAATTGAATTTTGTGAAGAAATTTATCAAATTTTTGAAAATAATTACATTAATAATTCAATTTAGTTCTCATGAAGAGTTTATTCAGAATTTTGAAAATAAATAATTGAACTATTGCGAAGAATTTTCCCAAGTTTTTGAAAACATAATTTAAATAATAATTGAATTCTTTCCACAAATTTAATTAAAATTTGTGTTTAACATCATCGAATTGCTAGCAAAAAAATTTTATAAAATATGAAAATAATTGAAATCTTGTTAAGAAATTTATTAAAATTCTCCAAAATAATTTAATTTTGTTTGAGAACTTTAATTAAACTTGCATTGAAAATATTTCAATTCTCATTCAAAATTTAATACAAATTTGACAAAATAATTGATTTTTGTTAAGAATTTAAAAATAATTTTGAATGTCAATAAAATAACAATTGAATTCTTTCGAAAAATTTAATTAAAATTGTGTTAAAAATAATTAAATTGCTGCAAAAAAATATAAATTATGAAAGTAATTGAAATCATTCTAAGAAATTTATTTATTGATTAAAATATTTAATAAAATAATACATTTTAATAAAATTAGAATAGGAACTATTTCAATTCTCATAAAAAATTTAATAAAAATTTGACAAAATAATTGATTTTTGCAAAGAATTTAAAAAAATTTTTTGAATGTAAATAAAATAATAATTAAATTCCTTTGAAAAATTTAATTAAAAATGTGTTAAAAATAATTAAATTGCTGCAAAAAAAGTATAAATTATGAGAGTATTTGAAATCTTTCTAAGAAATTTATTTATTAATTAAAATATTTAATAAAATAATAAATTTTAATAAAATTGGAATAGGAAATGTTTTAATTCTCATAAAGAATTTAATGGAGATTTTAAAAATTAATTGAATTTTTTTTTTCGAGGAATTTTATCAATGTTTTAAAAATAATGAAATTAATAATTTAATTCTTTTGACAAATTTATTTAAAATTGAGTTTTATTAACAGTTAACAATATTATAAAGAATGATAAATAATTAATTTATTAATAAGTGAATTTTTAAAAATTTTGAAGCAGAAATTCTTTATTAGAGTTGATATTTGAATCGAACAAGAATTTCGTAATTTTGTTAAAAATCGTAAATTTATTAATGTTTCGCGCGAGTAAAATATAATGAACAAATAATTATTAAATATGTAAAGTAACTTGAGAACATTAAAACATTCTAAATTTCGAGTATTTATGAAAAATGTAAAGTAACTAAAAAGAATTTTTTTTCTCCTTTCTTTCAGGTATGGTCATTTTTCAGGTATTAATCGCAAGGTGCAAATGAAATATCAACCACGAGGAAGGCCGAGGGGTAGTTCCTCTGATGATGGTAGTGGTATAATTCGAAGTTTGTTGAAAACTTTATTTTACTTAATATTTTTTTTTTTGTCAACAATTCAAATGAAATATTATTAATTAAAATTCGTCGAATTTTTGTGATATTAAATAAGTGCATTTTTTTTTTTGGTATTAAATAGTTTAATAGTATTAAAAAAGAAATTTTTTTTTCTCTACTCTCTTTTTAAGATCGACTTGGAGAACCGTCTTTAGTTTTGATTTTAAAATGGGGTGGTGAATTGACACCAGCCGGTAGAATTCAAGCTGAGGAATTGGGTCGAATATTTCGCTGCATGTATCCTGGCGGTCAAGGTAGACATCTTAGTGGTTCGTATCTTTTGTTCTTTGTTCCCTCCTGTTTTTTTTTCTTACTAGCAGATATGAATACATTTTCTTTCTTCTATATTTAATAATATATAGTATATTACAAGCAAATTATCTTTTTTTCCCTTAAATTTCTGATTTCAACGCTCTTGGGGAACACGACCGAATGGACCGAATGAAAAAAAAACAAAATTTAGTCTGTATTGTTTAAAGGAAATTTATCAATAATTGGTGTTTCAAAATTTTAAATCCTTTAATATTCGTCGAGAGGAGAAAACATTGAATATTTCTCTCTACGAAATAAATCCTTTAAAAAAATCCTTTTTTTCTGATTGTATTGTCTGGATCGTTTTTTTAAATTGTAAAATATTTTGTTATTTCTTTTATTAATAATCCGTTAAAAATTTTTAATATTTAATGTCTTAATGTTCTATTTCCTGATGATTGAATTTTTTTTGGTAGAACCGTTCACTAATTATTTACTATTGAATTGGTGTGATTCATAGATAACTTTTGAATATATTATTTCAGAGGATGACACTGAGATGTTACCAAATCACGGTAACTTTTTATTTTGAATGGACGCTTTTTAGTAGCTGTAGATAAATGTCTGCCAGAATTTCACGCTCAAAAAAAAAAAATTTACACTGGAAATTGAAGAAATATTGTGAAACTTTCAATTCACTATTTTATTCGCTATTCGAATTTCAGTTTTATTTTTAGTTTTTGTAAATTAATTATTTTAGTTTTAGCTTTTACGAATTTTCTTTATTAAATTAGAGAAACAATGTTTTTTTTATTAAATCTAAATTTTAAAATTAATTTAACACTAATAAAATGTACAATTTTTCAAAGAATTTTTTCAATTACCAGTATTATAGAAAAAGAATTCGTCCGCAGATCTTAAGAGTTTGCTTTGAAAATTGAGTTCGAAGAAAAGTTATTCTATTCAAAAGTAAACTGATTGAATATTAAGATCAGATCCTAAAAAGTGTTAAATAGCAGAGTCAGAGATGGAAATTTTTTTTAACTCCATTTCAATAGGGGAGAGAAAGAATTTTCAATCTGACCACGCTAAATGTAGTTCAATGTGATCATCAATTTTTTTTTAATCAATTCTCCAAATGCTTGTTGTTCGTGCATTAGTGTGACTGTTTTTCTTCAAATAACATTTTTTTCCTAACTGTATTAAATATTTTACTAGAAATTAAATATTAATCATTTTATCATATTTTGTAAATTCATGGGAATCACGAGCATTTATTTATTTAAATGAATGTGGAAATCAAATTTTCAGTTAAATCACATAATATCGATTTGGATCAGAATCAATTAAATTAAAGTAGTAATTAAGTAAATTAATAATCTAAATTAATTTTCAAATTAGAAAATGTTAAATTAATTTTTTTATTTCTTATTTTATTTGTTTATAAATTCACTAACTTATCAATTAACTGAATTTTTAATTAGTTCATTTATTTGCACACAATTAATTTAATTAATAACCACTTTAATTGAACGTCTCGATTTCTCCATTTTCGAAGAAAATTTAGAAGAGAAAATTAGTAATTCACGATTCGTAGGATAATTATTAAGGTACATAATGTAAAATTACTAATTTCGAAAAATCATTCCATCGTCCATTCATCAAAAAAAGTGTCGATTTTTCTATTCTAATTTAACATTCGCATATCTGTTGGTTCTAGAAATTCAAAAATGGAAACACAAACAGTGCACAGACAATTAATAATGTTTGGCACGAAAATAAAAAACTTTGTGTCAAAAAAAAAAAAAAAAAAAAAACAAGCACTGTTTATGTCCTAATGAATGAAATTATTTAACTTTGTTTCATCATTGAATTAATTTTCATTCAGGTGAATACGCCGGTGCGCAGGGACTTGGCCTTCTCAGATTACATTCGACATTCCGACACGATTTGAAAATTTACGCCAGTGATGAGGGTAGAGTTCAAATGACCGCAGCCGCTTTCGCCAAAGGATTACTCGCCCTGGAAGGAGAGCTCACTCCAATTTTGGTGCAAATGGTCAAGAGTGCCAACACCAACGGATTATTGGATAATGATTGTGATAGTAGCAAATATCAGAATATGTACGTTCAATTTTTCGAATATTATCGAAATTAATTTTTTTAATTTTATTATTATTATTATTATTATTATTATTACAATAATAATAATAATATTATTATTACAATAATAATAATAATAATATTATTACAATAATTATTTAATTTACAATAATCTATATTTTTGTTTAAAGTTTATGTTTATGTTTATGTTTGAAGTTAGTTTTTGTTTCCTAACTTTTTTTAAATAATTTTTATTTCTAAATGTTTTCAAATTAAAAATTAATGTCATGAAAATCATAGAATTTTTGCCAAGAATTTTACAATTTATAACAATAATTCAATTGTTTTGAAGAATTTTGTCATAATTTTCGAGAATAATTGAATATTTTAAAAGAATTGAATTTAAAACTTGGAATTTAATTGGATTCAATCGAAAAGATTTATTAAAACGTCTAAAATAATTAATTTTTCTCTTCCAAATTTTATCAGAACTGTTGAAAATAATTGGAATTTATTGAATACTTTTAAAAGTAATTGTATTCTTTTGAGAAATCTTACTAAAATTTAATTCCTTTGAAGAATTTTGTTATTAATGTAAATAATTGAATTCCTTTGGAGAATTTCATTATTTATGAGAATAATCTAATTCCTTCAAAGAATTTTATTATTTATGATTACTAATTAAAATCTTCCAAAGAATTTTATTAAAATATTTGAAAGTAATTAAAATCTTCGGAAAAATTTTAATATTAATAAAAATAATTGAAACCATTGAAGAATTTTAATTTTTATGATGATAATTGAATTCTTGCAAAGAATTTTATTAAAATTTTTGAAAATAATTAAATTACTCCAAAGAATTATATTATTTAAAAAAATATTTTAATTTTTAAGATTAATTTTCATTGGAAAAGATTTCTTGACAAGAATTCGTTTAAAATTTTCTGAATAATTGAAATTTTGTAAAGAATTCAAATATTTATGAAAAAAATTGTTTTTTTGACAAGAATTTGTTTCAAATTTGTAATAGTAATTGAAATTTTACAAAGAATTTTATTAAAATGTTTAAAAATAATTAAAATCTTCCAAAGAATTTTAATATTAATAAAAATAATTGAAACCATTGAAGAATTTTAATTTTTATGATGATAATTGAATTCTTGCAAAGAATTTTATTAAAATTTTTGAAAATAATTAAATTACTCCAAAAAATTATATTATTTAAAAAAATAGTTTAATTTTTAAGATTAATTTTCTTTGGAAAAGATTTTTTGACAGGAATTTGTTTCAAATTTTCTGAATAATTGAAATTTTGTAAAGAATTCAAATATTTATGAAAAAAAATTGTTTTTTTGACAAGAATTTGTTTCAAATTTGTAAAAGTAATTGAGATCTTCCAAAGAATTTTATTAAAATATTTGAAAATAATTAAAATCTTCCGAAGAAATTTATTATTAATTAAAATAATTGAAATCATCCAAAAAATTTTTCTCTTTATGATGATATTTAAATTCTTACGAAGAATTACATTACAATTTTTTAAGAAATTTAACATTGTTATTTCCACGTACAGTGGAATCTGTAACTCTATTTCAAAAATTTGTTTTTTCTTAAATAATGTCCAACAAAAATTATTTTCACTTAGTTCCTGATTGTAAAATATTGTAAAAATATTAAGAAATTAAATTAGAAAATTATTTTTGAAATTTTGTTAGGTTAGTAAATAATTATAATTTTTTTTTTTTTTAATAAAACAATAATAAAATATTATTTTTAGGGTGAAAACACGTCTGCATGAATTACTGCAACAAGATAAAGAATTCACTCGAGAAGATAGAGAAGAAATAAATCCTAGCAATGCTCTCAGTATTAATGCTGCATTAGATTTTGTGAAGAATCCTGTAAAATGCTGTCAACACGTTCAGACTCTCATTCAAAAGCTAATGGATATTGTTAGAATTAAAAAGGACGATCCTAAAACAAAAGGTTTGAATTCTATTGTTTTTTGGAATTATTATTTATGTAATTTTCTTTTCCCGACTATTTTTATAAATGAAATTTCTATTTTTATAAATCATCTAAAAGCAAATTTTTTTTAAAATTATTATTTTAATTTAATTTAGTAATTTATTTTCTTTACTTGATTAGAAAAAGTTAAATTTAATTCAACTAATAATAATTTATTTTATTGTATACTCTAATTTAATTCAACTATTTTAACTATAAATTTTTATTTTTTTTCATTCTTTAAATATGATTGAATTGATTGAATTTCAATTTATTAAATTTTATTTATTACTATTTTTGGTTTTTTATTTTATTCTACTAATATGTCTTTATTTACTATTTTAATTAGGTTTTAATTTTCTTTTTGAATTAAATTAACGAATTGTATTTTCCATTGTTTTTTTTCAAATAGATGCGATTCTCTATCACGGCGAGACTTGGGAATTGATGGGCAGACGTTGGGGGAAAATTGAAAAAGATTTCTGCACAAAGCATAAGCGATTTGATATTTCCAAAATTCCGGACATTTACGACTGTATAAAGTATGATTTACAGCATAATAATCACACTTTACAGTTCGAGCAAGCCGAGGAATTGTATATTTACGCTAAATATCTCGCCGACATTGTTATACCTCAGGTAATTAGTAATTTATTATTTCCAATTTTTCTAATGAGCTATTTATTTATTTAAATATAGAAAATTAAAAAAATAATTTATCAAATTTTATGCAAAAAGGCTCTTTGAATTCTTTTCATTTTTCTCTGTTACCAATATCTAAAATGATTTTTAATTATTACTTTATATTGCAGGAATATGGATTGACAGTACAAGAAAAACTCACTATTGGCCAAGGAATTTGCACGCCACTTTTAAAAAAAATTAGAGCTGATCTTCAGCGAAATATTGAAGAGTCAGGCGAAGAGTCTGTGAATAGACTCAATCCAAGGTAGAAAAAATTGATAAATTATTTATATTTAATTAAAAATTAAATTTTATTTACATTTTTTGTATTTGTAATACAATTCTTGAGAAAAATTTTATTCAATTTTTTTTAAAGTATTTGAATTTTCATAAAAAATTGTATAAAAACTTTTGAATTAATAATTGAATTCTTTCGAAAAGTTTTATTATATAATTAAATTCTTATAAATAATTTTATCAAAATTTTTCAAGTAAATCGAGATTTTGTGACGAATTTTATTGAAATTTCTTAATGAAATTCGTGGAAAAAATTTTATTAATTATGAAAATACTTGGAATTTTGCTAATATTTTTATTACAAATTTGCAAATTAATTGAATTCATAATAGGAATTGAATGAAACTTGCATTGAAAACATTTCAAATTCTTATAAAGAATTAAAATAGTAATTAAATTTTTTCGACAAATTTAATTGAAATTCTGTTAAAAATAATTGAATTCCTGCGAAAAAAAATTGTACAATATAAAAATAATTGAAATTTTGCTAAAAATTTTATGAAAATTTTCTAAAATAATTGAATTTTTATTGGGGGAATTTCATTAAACTTTTATTAAAACTATTTCAATTGTCAGAAAGAATTTAATCAAAATTTGACAAAATAATTGAATTTTGTGAAGAAATTTATCAAATTTTTGAAAACAATTACATTAATAATTCAATTTAATTCTCAGAAAGAATTTATTCAGAATTTTGAAAATAAACAATTGAATTATTGCGAAGAATTTTCTCAAGTTTTTGAAAACATAATTTAAATAATAATTGAACTCTTTTGACAAATTTAATTGAAATTGTGTTAAACATCATCGAATTGCCAGCAAAATTTTTTTATAAAATATGAAAATAATTGAAACCTTGTTAAGAAGTTCATTAAAATTCTCCAAAATAATTTAATTTTGTTTGAGGAATTTAATTAAACTTGCATTGAAAATATTTCAATTCTCATTAAGAATTTAATACAAATTAGACAAAATAATTGATTTTTGCAAAGAATTTAAAAAAATTTTTGAATGTAAATAAAATAAGAATTGAATTCCTTTGAAAAATTTAATTAAAATTGTGTTAAAAATAATTAAATTGCTGCAAAAAAAAAAATTATAAATTATGAAAGTAATTGAAATCTTTCTAAGAAATTTATTTATTGATTAAAATATTTAATAAAATAATACATTTTAATAAAATTAGAATAGGAACTATTTCAATTCTCATAAAAAATTTAATAAAAATTTGACAAAATAATTGATTTTTCAAAGAATTTAAAAAAATTTTTTGATTGTAAATAAATTCTTTATTCTTTTTAAACATTTTTTCGAAATTATATTAAAATTAATTGAATTCCTGCGAAGAATTTCAATAATGTTTTCGCAAAAAATAAATAATTATAATTAATTTGTAAATTTGTTAATAATTTAATTATTTTTAAATAATTAAAAAATTATATATAATATAATATTCAAATAATTAAATATTTACATAGTTACATTAAGTTTAGAAGTTATTCGAATGAAAAAATGTAATTGAACAGAATTCAATTCAATTAGGTTTATAAATAAATAAATAAATGTTATTCGAAAATAATTATTCTTTTCAGATATTCTCATGGAGTTTCAAGTCCAGGACGTCACGTGAGGACGAGACTTTATTTTACCAGCGAAAGTCACGTTCATTCCTTACTAACAGTTCTTCGTTACGGAGGTTTGCTCGATGTAAGTTTAAATTGAGAAAAAAAAATTATTTGCCATTATATTGATCTCAAATAATGAAAGAAATTAATTTATTTTGAATCGAAAATCGTAATTTAATTTTTAAATTTGAAAAAATACACATGTTTACAATCAATTATTAAAAAAACTTATTTTATTAATTTTGTAAATAAATATTTTTCTAAATATTAATTACAATTTAATAATTGAATTATTGAATTAACTGAATAATTAATATAAATGTTAAATGTGAATATAAATGAAAAATGAATAATTAACTAAATGAAATTAATTGGAAACTGAAGTTGATATTTAGAAATAAATCACTGGTATTTATGAATAATAATTTGAGGCGAATAATAAAGTAGATTTGAATTTGGAAATAAAGTGAAATATAAAATTTTTCAAGGTTGTGAAGGACGAACAGTGGAGGCGAGCAATGGAATACGTCAGCATGGTTTCGGAATTAAATTACATGTCACAGATTGTTGTGATGCTTTACGAAGATCCAACCAAGGATCCATGCAGCGAAGAAAGATTTCACGTTGAATTGCATTTTAGTCCGGGGGTCAATTGTTGTGTACAGAAAAATCTCCCCCCTGGTCCAGGATTTAGGCCACATTCGCGCAATGAAAGTAGCCACAATCTTGTAAGAAAACTGAAATTGGTACTTATTATTTTGATTTTATTTTTATCTACTATATAGTGACTAACGTTTTTTCTAACTCATCTCTAACAACTACTAAATGGAAAAAGGGCCGAAATTTTCTTTTCTACTAATACAATTCAATAATTTAAAAATTTAAATTATTATTAAATTATTATTTAAATTATTTCAATATTCAATATACAAGTATTCTTATATTTTCTGTTCTTTTTGTTTTTTGAAAATTTCTTTTTCATTTTCATATTTTGTATCTTTTGAATATTTTTACTTTTGATATACTTTCACCTCCTGTATAATTATTTATATCTCTACATTTTATTTTTGTAATTTATATTTATTTTTTACTCACTTATGACTATCTTATGTTTTATATTAAAAAAATAAATATTTCACAAATTTGTATTTACTTTCAATGAAAAGATGAAATTATTTTCATTGTTTATTTAAGGAGAATAAAATTTAAAGTTCTCAAACTCTTTTTCTTCAATTTTCTCTTTTAATTGACTTTCGATTAATTAATTTCTGTGACTCTTAGGGCGAGACAAGTTCAAATCAGGATAATGCATCGCAGTGCAGCACTCGAATTGAAGAGGAGGACTCCGAATTGGGTGTTTTGGAAGACGATTCAGCGAACAATGAACATCACTGTGTAAGTAATGCACATTGACAAATTAAAAAAAAAACCGGAATTAAATTTTCAGTAGTAAATTACTGAATTAATGAAATTAATTGTTTGAAAAAATTGTTTAAAACATTTTTCGTAGAATATTACACCACCATTGATGGAAATCGATTCTGTCGATTCAAATTTGGATAGTCCAACAACTGCGAGTAGAAATATTGATATGATGGATTTGGATGCCGCTTTAATGGATGAACCATACGACAGTGGCTTTTTGCAAAGTTCTGCGCCAATTCCAATCAGGTATTTTAATTATTGTCTATACTTTTTTTTATTTCTATTTGCAAAATAATTTCTCCGAAATAATTCATTTTTCGAATATAAAAAAACTAAACATTGACGAATTTCCGAAAGAAAATGATTTTAAAAATAATTGACTTTTTAATTTTTTGTACTGTAAAGAATTTTTGTACAATCAATTAAATTAAAAATAATTGAATTCATCAAAAGAATTTTATTATTTTTTAAAAGTGATTGAATTCTTTCAATTTTAGCAAATAATTGAATTTTATGGAAATATTTCAATTTCAATTCTTTACGTATTTGAATTCTTACAAGGAATTTTTTTGGAATTATTTTAAAAAGAATTGAATTTCTGTAAAAAATTTTAGGAAAATCAATTATATTAAAAATAATTGAATTCATCAGAAGAATTTTATTATTTTTTAAAAGTAATTACATTCTTTCAATTTTAGCAAATAATTGAATTTTATGGAAATATTAAAATTTAAATTTCAATTCTTTAAATGTTTGAATTCTTCCAAGGAATTCTTTTGGAATTATTTTGAAAATAATTGAATTTCTGTAAAGAATTTTAGGAAAATCAATTATATTAAAAATAATTGAATTCGTTCAATTTTTTTAACGAATATATTTAAAAATTGCATTGAGAATAATTTTATTCCTGCAAATAATTTTCGTATTTATAAAAATAATTGATTTGTTTCGAAGAATTTATTAAAATTTTTAGCAAATACTTGAATTTTATGGAAATATTGAAATTTAAATTTAAATTTCCATTTCAATTCTTTAAATATTTGTATTCTTCCGAGGAATTCAATTACAATTGTTTTGAAAATAATTAAATTCCTTCAAACTGTTTTACTATTTATAAAATTGAATTCTTTTCGAAGGATGTATTAAAATTTTGTAGAAAAAATAATAAAATTCTTTCGGAAAATTTTACAACGAATTAAGAAAAAAGTTAAAGTCTTTCGGGAAATTTTATTAACAATAAAGAATTAAATTTTTGCAGTTTTTACTATTTAAAAAAATATTTGATTTATTAAAAACGATATATTAAAATTTTAGCAAGTAATTGAATTTTATGGAAATATTTGAAATTGAAATTGAAATTATTTAAATATTTGAATTCTTCCAAGGAAATTTTATTAAAATTATTTTAAAAAGAATTGAATTTCTGTAAAGAATTTTAGTAAAATCAATTCTATTAAAAATAATTGAATTCATAAGAAGAATTTTATTATTTTTTGAAAGTAATTGAATTTTTTCAATTTTTTTTACGAATATACTGAAAAATTTGCATTAAAAATGATTTAATTTTCATGTAGCATTTATTTAAAAATATTTTGCGAATGATTGAATTATTTTTCGAGAATTTTAAATTCTTCTAAATCTAAATTTTCTTTTAAATTCTTTTAAATTGAGTTTTGAAGAAATTTTTGAAAATAATTAAATTCTTTCGTGTAAATTTATTCAAATTGCATTAAAAATAATTTTATTCCTGCATAGAATTTTCGTTTGTATAAAAATAAATGATTTTTGTTTCGAGCAATTTATTTAAAAGTTTAATTAATTAAATTTTATGGAAATATTTAAATTTAAATTATTCAAATACTTGAATTCTTTCGAGGAATTCGATTAAAATTATTTTAAAAAGATTTGAATTTGTGAAAAAGAATTTTATTATTCTTTTAAAAGTAATTGGATTCTTTTGAAAAATTTTACAACGAATTAAGATAAAAAAAAATTAGTCTTTCGCAAAATTTTATTGACAATGAATACAGAATTGAATTTTTGCAAATATTACTAGTTAAAAAAATAATTTAATTATTTAGAAGTATTTTGTAAAATTTTTGAAAATAATTAAATTCTTTCGCGTAATTTTATTGAAATTGGATTAAAAATAATTGATTTTTTTGCAAAACAAATTTTACTATTTATAAAAATGATAAATTGAATTCTTCCGACGAATATTGTTTCAATAAAAAAAAACAGACCGTGTTTTTTTAAGATCTTCTAAATAATTTTTTTTAAATTTTTGCTTAACACATAAATGTCTGAATATACTTTAATTGTTGTTAAAATTTAAATTGTCAATTTTTTATTCAGCGCTCGTACAGTTGCGGGTCATGAAGCAGCAAGACTGGGAAGTCAATTGGCAGCTAGTCAGAGGCAAAGAAGGGAAAGAGAAGCGGGTGTAATTTGTGAACCAAGAGCACGTAGTTACGATCATCAGAGACAGGAAAAACCCGAAAAAAGTAAGTCCTTCATTTGCAAAATAGTATCAAAATTAAAAGAAAAAATAATCAAATTCTTACAATAATTAGCCATAATATTTCCTCTCTATCAAATATGTAAATATTCCATGCAAAAAAAAATGAAGGAATTCGATTTTTATCACTGGATAAAAATTGATAATAATTTCTCACTCTTTCCCTATTAATCCCCCCTAGACGAAAAAAATTATAAATTCCCACTTTTTCCATATTATATAGATGCATTAAAGCAAAAAAAAAGCATGCGTAAAACTTGAGAATGGGGATGTCCTTTTAATTTCACTTTCTTTTCCGATTGCATGCCATATAATTTTTTTTCCTTTTCGGGATTATAATATTGGGTTTTATTTTTGTCACAAAAAATTTATTAATTTATTTATTTTGTCACTGAAAAAATGGCTCTTCATCTCGTGAAAATTATTTTCAAACTAATACTCCCAGAAAGAAATATTTCATTCTAGTTCAATTCTCTCTTTTTTACTACTGACACCCACAAAAACAGACAAATTCATTTTTATTCTCTTTTCAAAAAAATACGATTTTTTTTCCAAAATAGCGCTTAATTACATTTTTTCCAATTTAAATTTTCTCAATCAATATTTTTTTTCTCGTTGTAAAATATTTTTTAATCGTGCAATATTCAATTTTTTATATTATTTACACGTTTCTAATTGTTGGTATTTTATTTTTATTTTACTGATGTTTTAAATTTTAATGAGTGTGTAATTTGTTTTTGTAATTTTTTTTTTTTTGTAATTAAAAAGAGAATGTGTGTGTTTTTTTTTGTTTTTAATTTTCGATGTCTTATCTGTGAAATTGTCAAGAGCATGGCTCGCGAAAAAATTGAAAGAAAAAACAAAAAATTAGTGTCAATGCTGAATGATTATTGAAAATGTCTGCATAACAAAGTGTCAAAATGTTTTTGTGTTTTTCGTGTCTTTTCTTGTAGCTGCGGACAAGCTGCAGTATCAGAGCTTGGACGCGGTCAATAAAGAAGGTATGTCCCTTTCTTCATTTCTCGAAATAGAAAATTTTTTTATTTTTTAATTATTCGAAATTTAAAAAAACATCTTAATTTTCCCAAAAAAAAAATCCATTTTTCGCAAAAATTAAAATATTTTTCTACTAGTTTTCAAATTATAAATAAAAACGATTTCATTTCTTTGAAAAAAAATTCTAATACTCGAAATTAAAGAAAAAAAAATTTTATTTCTGTAAACAATTTTTTTTTCTATTTTTCTACTTCTAAAAAAATTTTATTAGGTTCTTTTTTTATTCCCTCGCCCGACTATTTGAAATTCTTTCGAAATCACACATTTTGCCATCAGAGAGCCATCTTTTCTCTTGGAGCAATTTTTCTCAAAAATGACAAAAAAATTTTTTGTTTAAATACGTAGAAAAATCGTAGAAATGTCTTGCAATCTGCCACTGCACTGCGGACCTTTCTCTTTCTCAATTCACATTAATAATTAGAATTTTTCTCCACACTCTAATTTTGCAAAAATTCACTCTTATCATAATTATCTTTTTTTCTCTTCTTCTTTTTCGAAACAAAAATTTAATAGCAGACTTGTAAGAAAATAGAAAAAAAATTGAAAACTAGAAAAGACAAAAAATGTCGTTCTTATTGTTTTTTCTTTTGTTAAAAATATAATTACAAAAAAAGAGAAGATTATTTTTCCTTTCCTGAGAATAATCTTCTGAAATTATTCTTCTATTGAAAAGAAATTTAATTTTCCACAAATTATTTGTTTCTTTAAAATAATTTTCCAAATTTATTCTCTTCTTGAAAAAAATGTTCCAAATTTATTCTCTTCTTTTAAAAAAATGTTCCAAATTTATTCTTTTATTGAAAAAAATGTTCCAAATTTATTCTCTTCTTGAAAAAAATGTTCCAAATTTATTTTATTTACAATATAATTTTGTTTCCCAAAAATTTCTCCTTTTTTCTTCAACATAATTTTGCAAAAATATTTTTCCTCCTCTTTCTAATTTTCCCTAGATCGAAAACAATTTTTCTCCTCAAAATAATTCTTCTAATTTACAAATAAAAAAAAAATTTCTCGAATGTTTTCTTATTTTTTCTGAAATCTCTCAATACTTTACAATAAACAAATCTTCTCAAACCATACAGACATTTTGAGACAAAGACAAGAATTTATAAAGTGCGTGTTCAGAAAGAAAGAAAAAAAAATAACAATTTGCAAAATTAAATTGTTATAATTTATATTATTGTAATTAATAGAATATTGCTTAATTTTGTGTACAATGGAAAATCGAGTGTGGATGATCAACTGCAAAAGGCAGATCAGTTGAAATAACTCTTTGCTCTGTGATAGTTGTGCGTGTGGAAGCCAACTAATTTCAACGGACGATTGTTTGGATCACAAAAAAAAAAAAAAAAAAATGAAAAAAAATTTATTACACTCTGTGATCCATTCAGTCATCTTCCTAAAATTCCTAATTTCCTGAAAATTTAGTATTTCCAGTTCGTTTAAAAAAACAAAATAAAAAATATTTTTCCATTCTTCATATTTAACAAAAAGCATTTAATTCCCCATAATAATTGTTGAGTATTGCAACAATATTTTAGAGTTAATTACAATTGTAATTATAATTATAATAAATTGTAATAAGTTTTAATAATTATAATAAATTTCAATAATTATAATAAATTTTAATAATTACAGTAAATTATAATAAATTTTAATAATTATAATAATTAAAAATAAAATATTATAATAATTAGAATTACAATTTTATACACACAAATGTCGTTCAATATTTTATAATAGTAGTGACATTTTTTATTTTCAAACTATCGTCAGTCAGTGTTTCGTATAAATTTTTTTTTTTCGACTAGAAAATTATTTTTATTCCAATCCAGTTTATTATTTCTTCTCTATACCTCGAAAATGAGCTATGAATTCCAAGGAATCAAAAAATATTCCTTAAAAACTAAATACAGTATATAAAAATTATTCATTTTGAATTGAAATTTATAAAAATCAAAATTTGTTAATTAAAAAACTTCTAAATCAAAATAATGTGAGCAATTTCGAAATTTTCTTTTTATTCTAAAGTCAATGTACTCGAATACGAGGGATAACAGTTTGTAAAAATTAATTTTTCTCCGCACATGAAAACAAAAATTTAGGCGACTTGAATATTTTCGAATTTTTATTTAACACCATTTTCAAATTGTCACGAGTTTAATAATAATTATTATTCAACCTAAATTTAATCTTTTTTTTCCAGTAAAAATTCATAATTATTTTCTTCACGAAAAAAAGGAAACAATTAATCATTTTCACTTTTTTTTGATAATAAAAATAATTCAGAATTTTATTTACAGTAATAAAAAAAATTTATTGTTAACAACAATAAAAAAAATTTTTTTTTTCACTCAGAGTTTATTTCAGTTTATGTAGAATACTGAGGTTGAATAATAATTAAAATGCATTAAAATAATAAAGAAAATAATAAAAAGAACAAAATTAGTAAATAAAAAAGCAATTTCTAAAAGTATGGAATGCATTTTTTCAGAAAAAAAATATTATTCGAAAAATTTGTTAATTTAATTTCGTCCAAGAAAATAATAAATAAAGAAATTTAATTTAATTTAATTTAATTTTAAAATATTGTCAAGAATATTGTTAAAAGAAAAAAAATTGTGTGAAATAGAAATTTTGAAGAAAATTCAAGTACTCCTGTTACCCATTACCATACACGTCAGTAATGTTTCAATATTCCATTTCTTTCTCTCTACCTTCTTTAGCTATGTTATTAATAGCATGGCTGCATTTGTGTTTTTTTTGTGCTTCTATAATAGTTCCCATATTATATAATAATTAACAGCTTTCTTATACACCTGACACTATTCAAAAAAAATTTAAACTATAATATATTTATATTTTCTTCGTTCAATTTTCATTTTCTTAAAAAATAATTAATATAATTATCATTCTTTTTTAAAATTTTTGTTAATTTTTCACTTTTTCAAAATTTACTCCACTAGGTAAGTAGTGAAACTTTGAGTGCTGAATTCTGTGTAATTATTTTGTGGTTTCAATATTTTTTTACATTATAAATACAGTTGGCTTTTGCTGTATAAAAAAAATCGCTTCAAGGCAGACTAATTAATTGCCAAATAATTTATAGTCTTATTGCACTGAGAAAAAAAAATTAATTAACATTAAATTTTTTACTTTGAGACAAATATAGATATTTTAAATTAGATATTTTGCTTTTTAAAATAATATTTTTGTTTCCAAGTTCTGTTTAGGCAAAAAAAAAAAAAAAAAAAAATTCATGCAACTAAATTTATTTCATAGGCAAACAAAAATTGATTTTTAATTTATGCCTCTTGCCAGTAGAGAATTAATTATTTTGCCAAGAAAAATAAAAATGTGTCAGTTAAATTATTATAATGTAGTAGTAAAAAACAGAGATTCAAATTAGGTACATAATTGGTAATGTTTGGTGATGGGTTTTAACTAGTAATCTTTTTCTTTTCTTTTTCTTTCTATTTCCTTTTTCCTTTTATCTCTTTTTGCAAAATCCAAAATTATCACCTTACTAAACTCCCTGCGACATTGAAATTAAATTTCCAAAAAATAATTGTCAAAAAAAAAACAATTGACAACAAACCAACAACGAAAATGGACAAAAACGAATATCGAAAATTGACTGAATATTACAAAAAAAAAAAAAAAAAAAATTTCTCTCAAAGCTGAAACACCTTGCAGTCTAAGTGTGCCAAAATATCTTGGAAAGCCAGTGTTTCTAGCACACTCAGTCAGCTCTCCTGACTTGCCTATCCCAATTCTAGAGGTGCCCAATGATCCACCAAGTCCCATTATAACTTTGCACAGCACTCCTCTAGCTTCACCCAATACAAATATATCTTCAGCTGACGATATTTACGAATCGATTATTCTCAATGACACCTATGATCTCACAGCTCAATATTTATTGCCCAAGAAATACGGTCGTTCACACTCGGAAATGATTCTGCCAAACATTGAAGTCACTGGTGAGTTTAATTCATCTCCAAAACCCAGAGATGCTGAACAATTAAATCCCCAAAAATCTCCACCAGAATCACTTGTTCTCTCGATATCTCAATGTCTAATCGAACCTCTACGACTAACCGATGAAATTGCTTCGAAAAATCCAAGTCTAACGGATGGCACTGCTTCGAAAAACCCAAATCCAACGGATGTAAGTGTTTCAAAAATCCGTCATCTAACAGATTTAAATGCTTCAGACACACGGAAAATAACAGAACAAGTTGTTTCTTTGGAAGACCCGAACCTAACAGGACAAGTTGTTTCAGAAAATCCAAACCTAACAGATCTAATTGCTTCAGAAGACCCAAACCTAACAGATGAAAATGTTCCAAGAGTCGTACAACTAACAGATCTAAATGTTTCAGAAACACCGAACCTAACAGAACAAAGTGTTTCAAAAATGCCAATGCTAACAGATCTAATTGTTTCAGAAGACCCAATAGATGAAACTGTTTCCAAAAACAAAAATCTAACAGACCTAAAGTCTGTGTCTGTGTCAGAAGCACCGAACCTAACAGATAACAATGCTCCAGAAATCGCAAACCTAACAGATCAAATTGTTTCCAAAGCCACTAACATAACAGATCAAATTGTTTCGGAAAATCCAAACCCAACAGATGAAACTGTTTCGAAAAACCCACACCTAACAGATGAAACTGTTTCAATAACCGTGGCTCTAAAAAATCTTTGCCAAAGATCAAACCTAACAACCGAAACTTTTCTAGAAACCGCACAAGCATCATCGGTAGAACCCGAATTTTTACCACCCACATCTAACACAATAATAAATAGATCCCGTTCGCCCTATCTCGAAGTCGACAGCAATCGAAGAACCCAAAGTAAAAGATCACGTTCCCTCTCGCCATGCCCACCAAATTGTTTGTGCTACAATTGCAATGTGTCGAAACTAATAAAACAAAGTCTCGATCTCTCGCCATCGGAAAAAACAAATTTCACTTCCTATTTCGTCAGATCATTGTCTCACAAATTTTACAATTGCTCCTGTTATTCACTAGCGTCATTCGAAAGAATTGACACGATTCAAACTTGTCATCAACAATTGTTGTCAGACGAGAGTAGAAAATTCAGAATTAGAGACTATTGGTCTAGTTCACAACAGCTGAATAATGGCAAAGAGAGTAAAGAAACTAGTGGAGAATGTCGTGAAAATAATTTCCCATGGCATCCGAGTTTTGAGAGAGTGACTAATGGCACACCAAACACTGTTTTATTAAAATCAAAAATCAGAAAATCAATGTCGTGTCCAATTTTGGGAGTTTGTATTAATAACATGGCTTTAAATTCTTGTATCCTCTATTCCAGTTATTCTCTAGATTCTCTGCATCCATTGTGCCACAATTGTTTCCATTTCAATCACAATAATGCTCATAGCTCATTAGATTTAGAAGTAGATAATAAACAGCCTGGCTTCAACAATTTTACTGCGCATTGTAACCAAAATTTTTATCACAATTCTCATCCTAATTGTCAGCCTTATCATAATTGGCATCCTAATTCTCATCTCTATTGTCAACCTAATTGTCGTCCCTGTTGTCAACCTAATCATCCTTATAGATCTTATAATTGTCGTCATTATCAGCATAATTATCATTTTTATCATCAGCATCGTCATTGTCATGGTTATTTAAAAAATCATTGTTCCAAAAATCCGAAAATGACTCCCATCCCAAAACTCCAGCATCAGAGGTCCTTCTCATCTCCAGACACTCGACCTTCAATCATTGAACCTGACCCTACCTGCACAGCAAGGCGCCACCGTCACAGTATCTCTGGACAGATGAGTTATTTCAAGCTGTTGGGGTACAACGTTAGTAAGAAACTCACTGGATCAGCCAACAGTCTATTCAGTACTGCAGTGATTAGCGGTTCGTCGAGTGCTCCAAATCTCAAGGACATGATACCAGCGCATGCTTCTGCTGTGGCCGGTGAGTTGTTTCATTGATGTTAAATGCTGTACGGAAAAAGTTTTTGGTTAGCACTGCTTCTTTAGCAAAACAAAACAATCAAAACTTGTTCCGTAGATGATAGATCGAAAGGACAATTAATGAATTAATATTGCATTTTCAGCTATCGAAGGATTCGGTGGTGTGCCACCAATAAGATCACTGGAGACCCTTCACAATGCCCTGTCACTAAGGCAATTGGACGGATTTTTGGAAATAATGACGAGCGCACCATTATTCCGTACACCGGCATCGTCACCACCGAAAATACCATCACCCGGTGGAACAATAAATCATTCAATGATTCCACATCTCAACATTCGAGATATCAATCGCGAGTACCACTCTTCCGACTCGGAAGCTGTCAGGTACCGTAAGATATTTAAGCAAATTAATCAGTGAGTATCTCTAGCTCTCCTATTTTCTTCTTCTTCTTCTTCTCTTTGTCAATCATTTTTTTTTCGTTTCCCCCTTCATTCAGATTTATTTTTCAGTTCTATAAACAAAAAGAAAGGTAAAATATATACCAATTTTTCTTTTATTTCCTTCCGTTAAAAAAAAAAAAATGAAAATTAAATTTACTAGGGTAATACTGAGGGGGAAAATTGTATTTGTTTTTGATAGATACATAACACCGTCGCCACTACAATATAAAACAGAAACTGATAACGACACTATTGATATCAGAAGTCAGATCTCACCAACGAGTCCAAACAGTAAGTGGATTTTGATTACGTAAAAACTTCACCTATTGTCTGTCGTCGTGTGTTATCGTTGAAAAAAAAAATCATAACAAGTTTTCTATTTCGTTTATTAATATTCTTCCTTGTGTTTAAATTATCGTCACATAGGCGCTGGTTGGAGTAGTGAACCGCAATCATTTTTATCCTCTGAACCATCGTCTCCAGCTCCAACGTCCGCTGGAGAGAGCAGCATGTCAATCAGTCTAATCAGTATCGATGGGTGAGTGTTAATATGGAGGGGAAAGAAAAAGTAAACATTTTTTTTTTTTACTAACATCTACTTTTAGAAATCAATCACAAAATGCAGGAGCAAAATTTACAGCGCCTCGTCTCGACCTTGATTTTCATGATTTTTGCGTGACAATCGATAAGGATAATCGTGAGAGTAGAGGCAGTGTCTCGTACACTGATTACTATAGCAATGAAGACGGGCAAATTCGAAGAAGTGGAAACGGAAGTAGTTTTCCACATATACAAGCTCCAGTTTGTACTGATGATTTAACTGATAACAACGAATGTTTAGACGACGAAGAAGATTACACATTAACGTTAAGGCAGAGCGAGGAACAAAAGAAACAGGATCTCAAGTCGATTTTTGAACAAAAGGAAAATACCAATAAGTCGAGTAATTTCAAAAGAATCGGAAGGTACAAATATTTATCATTTGTTATATTTTTTAATTCTCTTTCTTTCCCCCTTCAAAAAAAAAAGAAACTCTCAACTACTCAGTACATTGTCTTCTACAACTATTTAAGACTTTTTTCTCCCCGATTTTCTACTAATTGGATCCAATTTTTGGATTTGTCAGGAAAATTAAACAAATTGAGACTTTTTTCCAATTATTTTTTTACTTTTCTCCAAACATTAAAAAACAAAATGTAACAATTTTTAGTTAATTTGGTTAATTTTTTGTACTTTTTTTCTATAAAAAGAATTCTGTCCGGAAACCAAACATTAAAACAAAATTTTTTTTACAATTTTTAGTTAATTTAGTTAATTTTTTGTACTTTTTTTCTATAAAAAGAATTTTGTCCGGAAAAATAATTTTAATGGCAGTTAACTTGTCAGGAAAATATTTTTTTACAATATTGAAATGTTTTTTTTACAAATATTGAAAATAGTGAAAAAGTGAAAATAATTCTTCTTGGTTATTTTTGAATACAACAAAAAGTTTTTTAAATTATAAACCAACAGGTTCGAGAGTGTACTTTCAATTCGCTAATGGAATAAAAAATATTATTCTCAAAAATTTAAATAAAATCTTTAGAGAGAATTTAGAAAATTTTCACAAAATTCTTTGAAACAATTTGATTATTTTGAGAAATGTTTCGAAATTCAATTTTCAATTTTCAATTTACTTTTACGTTTACTTTTACTTTTACTTTTACCTAAAAAATGTGTAAATTTCATTAAAATCCGTAAAAAATATTCCGAGACATTCAAAATTTTATAAAATTAATATTAAAATTAAAAATGGTGTATCTTTGACAATTTGGAATTTTTATTAAAAAAATTTAGGGGAAAGAAGTTTAAAAAAAAGTCCCCAAAGGAATTAAATTGTTTAAAAAAAATTTATTTCTCAATTTTTTGTGTAAACATTCAATTATTTTCACGTGTAATCAAGATTTTTACACGAGTTCAATTATTTAATACACAATTTTTACAAAATTAGACAAAAATCAATTAATTTAGAAATATTTTTATCAGATTTTTAGCAAGAATTCAATCATTTCATTAGTTTAATTTATTTAAAAGAGAAATTTCAAAAAAAATTTTGAAAAGAATCAATTATTTCAAATGATTTTGACAAAAAATTTTCCGCTAAAATTCAATTGTTATTTTTATAAGTAATAAAATTCTTCTTAAGGAATTCAATTATTTTTCAGTACAATTTTCATGAAAATTCTTCGTAACAATTTGATTATTTTCGAAAATGTTTCGAAATTCAATTATTTTCAATAACTATCTACTAGTTTAATTAATGCAAAATTTCCAATAAGAATTCCAAATATTTAAAGACTATTTTAAAATTCTTTACAGAATTTTAATTCGATTCAATTGTTTTCAAAAATATTTCGAAATTCAATTATTTGTACAGGAATTCAATTATTTAAAATATTCATAAAATTCTTCTTTCGATTCCAATCGTTATTTTCATAAATAATAAATTTCTTTTTAGAAGTTCAATTATTTTCAAAAATATTTCGAAATTCAATTATTTCTACAGGAATTCAATTATTTAAAATATTCATAAAATTCTTCTTTCGATTCCAATTGTTATTTTTACAAATAAGAAATTTCTTTTTAGGAGTTCAATTATTATTAAAAAAAATTTTTGTAACAATTTAATTTACTATTTTCAAAAAAACTTTAATAATATTCCTCGAATGAATTAAAATTCTTTGTAAATAATTGAATCTGTATCTTATTAATTTCTTTTTATTATTTTTGTCTATTATTTTCATAAATAATAACATTTTTACAGAAATTCAATTATTTATTTAATTTAATTTAGTTTGATTTTAATTAATATTTTTTAAATAGAATTTTAAATAAATTCTTTAAAAAATGTTGATACGTTTTTTTTATTAGAATTCAATTAAAAAAAATATTCAATTGTTTAATAAATTATTATTTATCTTCGTATTTAAATAATTCTATTCTCGTAAAACTTTCTAATAATAATGGATTTTTTTGAATTTTAGAATTAAAATCTTAGAATGAGTAAATATTAAATACATATTTTAGAAAAATATTTCATTTCTATTTCAGAATTCTAAAAAGTATTACTTTTTTGAAAAATTTTAATTCGTAATTATTTGAAGGTAATTGCATTTTTTTAATAGATTTCAAAATTGAACTACATTCAATTTCGTAAAGTTTTATTCAAAATAATTAAATTTTTAAAAGAATTTCATGAAAGTTTGGGAAAATAACTAAATTCTTAGAAATCGCAATTAAAAATAATTAAGAATTAACAACAATAATTAGATAAATAAAGAATTTATTCCAACTTTTAGAAATACTTGAATTTCAGAAAGATTTTAGATAATAAATTTTCAAAAATTATTATTGCTGTAGAAAAATTAATTTGAAAACATTTAAATATTTATTCAAAGAAACTATTATTATCTATTATTATTATTATTTAAGAATTCTAAAAATAATTGAATTAAAATTTTTTGAAAGAGTTGAATTTGTAAAATAACAAGATTGAAAAAATTTTCGATTAATGAAATTTTATTGAATATGTTTTGAAAGTAATGGAAAGAATTGATTTTTTTCGAGAATTTTATTAAAATTTATTGAAATTTAAGGGGATTTTTGAAGAATACTCTCAAAATGATTAAAAATTATTGAAATTAAAATTTTCCAAAATTTGAATGCCTTGGGAAAAATAATATTCACGACTGAATATTTCTTGCAAATAAATAACTGATGTTTCGTTAAATTTTAACACTTAAAAATATTCTTAAATATTCATAAATAAATATTATTAGAGTAAATTTTAAATATTAATTAATTCTTAATAAAGTTAATAAAGTCTTTTTTATTTTTCTAGTGAAGAATTTAGCTTTAAGGAAAAAGTCGAAATTCCATCTACAATTCAGGAGAAAGAAAACAAAAATGAAAATGTTTATAAACGAATCCCATAAATAAATTGAATTACATTTTACTGAAAAAATTCTTAAAAACTCTTTTCTTTCTTTTTCAGGTTTCGAGTCGAAAGTATGGAAATAACAGACGAGGACGTTAGAATAAAAGAATCGTGTTCCCTAAGTTCGAGTTACACTTCGGACAAAAGTAAAACGAATTTCCTCCAACGATCCGAATCTGAGGTTTGTGATAAAAATATATCATCGTCAGTGTCATCTGATTATAAGAAGGACACGTCATTTTTGAAAAGTCTTCGCAATATCGGCGGCGCGTCCACTTCAGCAAGGAAGAAACAATTTTTACGTTCGCAAAGTGTTTCGAATCCAAAATTTGAAAGTTCAAAACAAGATTCACGACTCACTCAACAGAGTTCATTTTCAACAATGACAAGTGAAGATTTACAAAATTGGAAATCATCTTCCAAAACAGATTCCACGTCACCAATTTCTTCCTCGAGCGTTCCAAAAGAACAACCAGTCTTAACATTAGCTAGCAGTTTGAAGGACAATTCCAATATAACAGTAGGATTTACCGTTCAAGATGACAAAAAAGAGTAAATTGCGCTTTATTCAAAAAAAAAAAAAGAAGAAGAATTAGAAAAAGAAATATTTTTTTCGACTTAGTTATTTTAAATTTATCATTCTTTTTGTGGAAGTTTTTTAATAGTTTAAATTCTTCAAATTTTTGCATAATAAATGAGCACAGTTAACAATGAGGAATTGAATTTTATTAAGTTTTACTGAAATAGTTCTGATTCCTTAAAGGCGTCTGTTGACCTTTCAACTTTGTCGATTCTAATTTTTTAAATTGTATATTTAGTACATTAATTACCATAATTACATTAATTACGTTAATTAAATTAATTAAATTAATTACATTAATTATAACATTAAAACTATTACATAATTAAATTTAAACATCTTCCAAAATTTGGATTTTAAAATATTCATATACACACAGAAAACTTTCTTTTTAAAATTTAATACGAGAAAATAATTCTTTCCATATAAATGGAAAAATAGTTTTAAAAAAATGAAGAACGTTATTTTTCTTAAAATTTAATTTGCAGAAATGCTTTAATTTTGCTTTTTAAAAAAAAATTTATAAGGGGAAATTATAATTATTCTTAATTTTGACAATCGAAAAGTAATTTAATCCAAAGGAAACTTCCATCATTTTTCATTCAATTTTTGTAAAAATTAGTAAAATTTATTTTGAAGTAAATTTTGGTTTAAAAAAAGTGCTAAAATTTATTTCGAAATTAGTAAAATTTATTCCTTAATATGTTTCACTATTTTTGAAAATAAATTTGAGAATTCAAATTAGTAAAAAATTCGAAGTAAATACGAATAGAAAAATAGTAAAAAAATTTCGAAGTAAATTCTATATTTCACTATTTTTGAAGCAAATTTGACTATGAAAATTATTAAAATATTTCGAAGTGAATTTAAAAAAAATATTTTTATATAAATTTGTGTAAAAAAAGTGAAATTTATTTCAGATGTAGTAAAATTTACTCCTACTATTTTTAAAGTAAATTTGAGTTTGAAAAATAGTAGAATTTTCTTTCCAAAGTAAATTCGAATAAAAAATGAGAAAAATTTATTTTTATTTATTTATTCAAATTTACTTTGGAAACAAATTTTACTATTTTTCAAACTCAAATTTACTTAAAAAATAGTGGGAGTAAACTTTACTACGTCTGAAATAAATTTCACTTGTTTTATACAAATTTATTGAAAAATATTTTTTTTAATTTACTTCGAAACATTTTAATAATTTTCATAGTCAAATTTACTTTAAAAATAGTGAAATTTAGAATTGACTTCGAAAATTATTTATTATTTTTTAAGTAAATTTGAGTTTGAAAAATAATAAAATTTTCTTTTCAAAGTAAATTCGAATAAAAAATTAGAAAAATTTATTTTTATTTATTTATTCAAATTATTTTTAAGTAAAATCGAAAAAAATAGTAAATTTTAATTCGGAGACAGTAAAATTTTATTCTAAAGTGAATTTTTGCATTTTTCGAAGTAAACTACAAAAATTAATTAAATTGTCTCTAAAAAATAATGCAAATTTCTAAAAAAAAATGCTCAGAAATTTGAAAAATTTGAGATTTTTCTTCTGGACAGTAAAAATTACTTGAATTTTTTTTTCCTTCTCCTTTTTTTCTATCTACTTTTTTTAATAATATTGACTTTTCACGCCTTTAGGGAAAAATAAAGAACAACGAATAAATCAGAAAAAAAATTGTATAATAAAAATATTTACTTGGTGCTTTAAAATCAATGTAAAAAGAAAACATTCCTAGAAATATATTATTTTTTATATTCTTATCAGTTGTGTAGGTAATTTTGCGCATGAAAATTAAACACGAAAACAAGAGAAATAGTATTACGTATATAAATATATTTTTTAAGTGTATGGTTGTAAAAACGATTTCCTGCGTCAATTATAATAGAGAAGTTAGTTTTCAATTTCATTATTATTTTTCAAACAAAACTCATCTCAGGCAAAAATAATTTGACGAAAATTGTTTCTAATTTTCCTATGTTTTTAATTGGATATTTTTTTTCTTACGAATCGTCCGTTTTTAATCAACTCACGTAGATAGTCAAAATGTAGAAACAAAAAAAATAGAAAACAAAAATTAATGTTGACATCAAAAGTTATATAAAAGCAAATTTGCGGCATTTATTCTTATTAAAAAAAAGATCTCACAGATTTTTTTTTCTTTTTGAAGAATGTGAAAAACGTGGGTAAAATTTACAACATTTATTATTCAACGATTGTGAGAGAAAAAATCTTTTTTTTTTAGAAAACAATACAATACAATAGAAAAAAAAAATAGAAAACAATTCTTGTTTGGGAAAATTTTATTTTTTGAAACCCTCGATAAAGAAATATTGTTTTCAAAAATTTATTTACAACTTTGTAAAGTTTAGGTAAATTCTACTCTTTTTGAAATTTAGTAAATTTTTACTATCTTTTCAGTCAATTGTATTTAAATAGTTTGATATTTATTTACAAACATTTTTATCAATAGATAATAAATTTTCTTTCGTAAGAAAATTTTATTCCTAAATTTTTGGGAAAATAAAAAGTTAAATTTGTTGAAAGTTAAAGTAGAAAATGGAGAAAAAATAAAAATAACCGCAAGTCATTTAGTTTCCACTGAACGAAATGAAGTGAAGATAATATTCAGAAGGGGTGAAAAAAAAATAAAAAATTGAAATTTCCAGTGTCATAGTTCATTGAATGTAACAAATTTAGAGTAATAAGCGTCGAGAGATTTGGGACAGTCGAAAAGCCATATTTAATGCTACTAAACCCCAAAATATATATATAGAAAAAAAAGAGAGTGAGAGAGAGAGAGAGAGACATAATATCGTCAACGATTAAACAAGGCGTGACCCCGTTGCGGCATCAAAAACTTAGGGTTGAAGTATTGTTCGAAGCGCATCAGAATTAGATCAAGTGAACACGTGTGCACTTCTTGCAATATAAACTCTCTCTCTCTCTTCTCTCCCCCTTCCCTTATCCATATTATGTCAATCCCTCCGCTAATTCGTTTTGTTTGAAAAAATAAGAGCATTTTTCCCCAAAAAATTGCAGAAATCTGAATAAATTTGTCAATTGTCAGGATAATTGATCGTTGCCCAGCCATATGCAGGTGCAGAGAGACGCTTAAATATATTGAGATAAAAAAAATAAATGTATACAGAAGCTTGTATTTTTCTAGAGTTGTACTTATACGAGGCATAAAAAAAAGGATATATCTTATTGTAAATATAAATAATTTTTTTTTTGTCAGGCAAATAATTATAACAGGTGTATAATTATTAGTGCGACATTGTACTTATGTAATTTTCTCTCAATTTTTTTTTCTCGTTCTTGGTAAACGTCGATTTTTAACTAACGATTGGATACATGTTTTTGGAATTTTTGTAAATTCTTCTCTAGATGCGAGAAATAATTTTTTAATTTTCTTTTCTCCATTATATAATAAGAAATCATTTTTAAAAATCAAAAATTGGAAATATGTTGAATATATTGAAATTGGAAATATATTGTTAATTGTTTAAAGAACAATAAAAAATAGTAATTAAATTAATGGTTAATGAAATTGTTAATAAGTGAATTAATTAATAAACTAAACATTTTTGTTAAAATTAAATTAGTGGAAAGAAGACAATTTTTCGGTGTAACGTAATTAATAAAACGTTTTAAAATTGTAGGGTAATTAAAGTAGGAAAAAGAAATAAAGTACAAAAGTAGGAAAAAATTTTTTGATCTATATAAACACGGGATAATTTTAAGAAAACTTGTTGACTAAATTAGTAGGTAATAATAGATGTTGAAAAAAGGAGAGAAAAATAAGTTTTTAATTATTGACAATAGAATATAATATAGAATAAATTTATTTATTCGAATTAAATGAAAAATCAAATCAAATAAATTCTTGCATCTAGAGAGGAAAATAAATTGCGCTCAAGAATAAAATGCCTAAGACAAGCGCCATGTTACTTAAAAAATTTTTTTCTTTTCGAATTATGAAGAAAATCGTTAGTAACGTAAATCAACGTCTATCAAAAATTAAAGTGTTATAAATATTAAAGAAAATTTTTGAAAAGAACCATCTTTCTTGTCATTTGCTCCTCCCTCGTGCGATTTCATGAAAACAAAAAATTTCCGATTCTTGGATAAAATAATTAGGGAAAAAAAAATGCACTTGGAAATTTTTCTTAATATTGGATTTATTATCATTTTATTAATAAATAAATTTTATTAATTTCATTATTTATATTAATTTTATTAATTTTACTAGCATAGGATACGCGCGTTCACATTCTATTTCAATAGTTAAAATAATACAATTACATCTAGCAGTAAAAACTAATACAAAAACAATTATTTAAGTATTAAATGTAATATTTACTAAATAGGTTAGTTCAGAAAAAATCCGCTAATATAGAACAAGTGGCGCCAGAAAATGGGCCTACTTTTTGGCGCCACTTGTCTCATATTAGCGGATTTTTCAGGAACTAATGGCTAAATTAAATTAATTGTTTTCTCTTTTTATTTGTATTTTTTTAAATAAAAAAACGGATTGTTTACTCTTTTTATTAGTTAATAAGCATCATACATCTATAAACAACATTAAAAAACAATTGTTTAATCAATTTATTTTATTATTTATAAAATACGTTAGTTCCTGAAAAATCCGCTAATATGAGACAAGTGGCGCCAAAAAATGAGTCTAATTTTGGCGCCACTTGTCTCATATAAGCGGATTTTTCAGGAACTAATGGCTAAATTAAATTAATTGTTTTCTCTTTTTATTTGTATTTTTTTTAATAAAAAAACGGATTGTTTACTCTTTTTATTAGTTAATAAGCATCATACATCTATAAACAACATTAAAAAACAATTGTTTAATCAATTTATTTTATTATTTATAAAATACGTTAGTTCCGTAAAAATCCGCTAATATGAGACAAGTGGCGCCAAAAAACAAAAAATTAGGTTCAAATTTTGGCGCCACTTGTCTCATATAAGCGGATTTTTCAGGAACTAATGGCTAAATTAAATTAATTGTTTTCTCTTTTTAATTGTATTTTTTTAATAAAAAAACGGATTGTTTACTCTTTTTATTAGTTAATAAGCATCATACATCTATAAACAACATTAAAAAACAATTGTTTAATCAATTTATTTTATTATTTATTAAATAGGTTAGTTCCATAAAAATCCGATAATATGAGACAAGTGGCGCCAAAAAATGAGTCTAATTTTGGCGCCACTTGTCTCATATAAGCGGATTTTTCAGGAACTAATGGCTAAATTAAATTAATTGTTTTCTCTTTTTATTTGTATTTTTTTAATAAAAAAACGGATTGTTTACTCTTTTTATTAGTTAATAAGCATCATACATCTATAAACAACATTAAAAAACAATTGTTTAATCAATTTATTTTATTATTTATAAAATAGGTTAGTTCCATAAAAATCCGCTAATATGAGACAAGTGGCGCCAAAATTTAGGCTTGGTTTTTAACAAAAAATTAGGCTCAATTTTTGGCGCCACTTGTTATTATTATAACATAATATACACATATTAGCGGAATATACTAATAGCTAATATACCACATATTAGAGGAATTTTTTGGAACTAAACAACATTTTTTAATAAATAATTTATTTCGTTTTTTGTATTTTTTTGTAAAAATGTTCGTTTATTTATTTTATAAAAACAATATCTTTTAACCTTCTTTCTTCTTAAACAATAAAAATTTTGATATTGACAAATCGAAGAACTATAATTTCGATCTGTCAAGCAAAGTGTTTTGAAAAAGAAAAAAAAACAAAAGCATTTACAAAAACTAACTTCAAACTGCGGACAGAATGAATGAAAGAATACCAAGATTATTATTAATAATAATAATTATTAATTGTATTGATTCAATTAATTCAATTGTTCTTAAATTCTGAAAGTCCTTTTAAATTTAAAAATAATTCATTTTCTTTGTAGGAAAATTTTCAAAAATGTTTATTTAAGGTTACTTTTTATAAATTTATTATTAAATTATTAAATTTGCAAAATGAAATAATAAATGAAATAAAAATATTGAAAATTTACAAAACAAAAATCAAATGATGGAGAAATAAAAAATTTCCGCGAAAATATAAAAGTAAATAAAGTAAGAATGAATTTTACAAAATATAAATAAAAAAATATAGAAAATATGGAAATATTCCCAAATAAAATGAGGAAAAATGTAAAAACAAAAGTTTTCCAAAAATAAAATTCAAAAGAAAACTATAGATAAAAATTGAAAAATGATGCAAAATAAAATTCGGAAAAATTTTGCAAAATAAAATTCGAAATGTAGAGAAAATTGAAAAATTATCAAAAATGAAATTCAAAGTATTATGAAAATTAAAAATTTTTCCAAAATCAAATTGATAAGATTTGTAAAACATAATTCAATGATTTTCTTCAAAAATTGGAAAAAATTATCAAAAAAAACAGAAAAAATGCGAAAAATTGAATATTTTTCAAAAATCAAGTATGAAAAATTTTGCAAAATAAAATGCGAAGGATATAAAAATTGAAAATATTTTTCCCCCCAAAAAAAACTAAAATAAGAAAACTTTTGAAAAATTAAATTCGAATGTTTTAAAAAAATTTTGCAAATAGGAAGAAGCATAATAAGGAAAATTAAAAATTATTTCAAAATAAATTATAAAAAATTTGCAAAATAAAATGCGAATGGTATAAAAATTAAAAGTTTTTCTCAACTAAAATAAGAAAACTTTTGAAAAATTAAATTTGAAAGTTTAAAAAAAATTTTGGAAATAAATCCAAAATTAAAACACGAAAATAATGGAGAAAAAGGCAAAAATACGAAGAAGCAAAATGAAGAAAATTCAAAATTTTTTCAAAATAAAATATGGAAAATTTTGCAGATTTAATTTCAAAATATATATAAAAGTCGAAAATTTTTCCCAACTAAAATAAGAAAATTTTTGCAAAATTAAATTCGAAAGTTTCAAAAATAAAAATGTTGAAAAATTATCCAATATTAAAACACGAAAATAATGGAGAGAAAATGGAAAAAGTTTCCAAAACAAAAATAAAAATGAAAAATTTCCCCACCCGAAAAGCGAAAGGCGAAAGGCGAAAGAATGTAAAAATGAAATATTTCCACAAAATAAAAGAGAAAAAGAAATTTTTTTGTTGAAAGAAAGGGATAACTTGGGAGAGTTGGAGCGCCGACGCCTACGTGCATTGATCGAGAGCGTCAGCTTGCAGTTATTACTGTTCGCTTATATTACTATATCGAAATGGACAGAAACCACGGAAATTCACAGAGAGACCCCCGGAGAGATTTCTAGAAAATTCAAATTCAAAATGTCAACATCAAAATTTAATTTAAAAAAACAAAACACGGAGAAAAAATCATTTTTCTTCCAAATTCTCTTCGCCCTAAAAGAAAAAATTGGCGAAAAACGGAATTTTCCATAAATATCGTCAAAAAAAGTCGAAATAATTTTTTTCTGTCAAATTAAAAGAGGGTTTTTCGTTCAAAGAAAATTTTTGTTTGCTTCAAGCAAATTTTCTTTGAATTAAAGAAATTTCGTTTCCATTCAAGCAAATTTGTTCTTGAGAGAAAAACAATTTTATTAACTTAATTTAATTAATTTTATTAATTAATTTTATTATAAAATTTTATTCTTGATTACAAAAATAATAATTTAAATAAATAAATTTATTTTTATATAAATAAATAATTTATTAATAATAAATGATAAATAAATTTATTTCAATTTTCCCAGAATTTTTCTCGAAACAATTGTCAACTCATTAATAAGTTAGTCCCCCATTTTTTCATATAGCTTTATAAATTTGTTTTTCAAATAAATTTATTTTTATACAAATAAATAATTTATTAATAATAAATAATAAATAATAAATAAATTTATTTCAATTTTCCCAGAATTTTTCTCGAAACAATTGTCATAACTCATTAATAAGTTAGTCCCCAATTTTTCATAGCTTTAAATTTGTTTTTCAAATAAATTTATTTTTATATAAATAAATAATTTATTAATAGTAAATAATAAATAATAAATAATTCATTTAATAATAAATTTAAATAAATAATTAATTTTCAAAAGCAGTTTTTGTTTTACAAACAAATAAATTGTTTTCAAATCATTACAAATTATTTTTAAAAATTTAATTCAAATAAATAAAAAAATATAATTTAATAAACCAAAAAAACTTTTTTTGAAAACTAAAAAACTTTGAATTAGTGTACGACTTTTGACTAATTCGAATTAGATAAAAAAAAATAACCGTGTACACTTCCTGACACTTTTATAGTTTCAAAAAAAAAAATTTACTTTCAGGAAAAATTCTTTTTGGCAAAAAAAAATTTTTCCGTAGAAAAATGGTTATTTTTTCCCCCCTTCTCCTATTCATTATTGTGTAAAATGAAACGTAACGAATCCTCAGGACGATTATCGCGGAAAATCTGTTCGGGTTTTGAAATGAACGAAAAGGGCAAAAGTGAATGCAAGGATTCCCCTCTCTCATTTCATATTATGTGTGTGTGTGTGTGTGTGGACCATCCGGAAGATATATATTAATAAATTTATTCACCCTCAGTGTTAGCCAAGCAAATAAGATCCGATTTGACACGCAAAAATTGCACGATGCTTATACGGCACTTTACTCGAAAGCATTCGTTCTTTCGGCGTCAAAACTATCCAGTTAGCTAATATCTATTTAATTAATTCGGAGCTCTATTGAAAAAGAGGAAGGATCCTTCAAAAAAAGGTCTCTCTTTCTCTCCAGCACGTGCCACTGTTTTCTCTTTCTGTCAATGAGATTATCATTTGAGAATTTATCCGATTATTTATTACGTTTTCATTTTAATATCACAATTATAATTTCACTGTGTTATATCAAGAGCAAAAATAATAAAAAAATTATATCAACTACTCTGTAAATTGTAATTTGTAAAAATTGTTTAATAATTTGAATTAGTGACTGGCTTTTTATTTTTAAATTAGTAAAGTTTAGAACTAAATAAATAAATACTAAATAAATTGGTACTAAGTAAATTAATACTAAATAAATACTAAACAAGTACTAAATAAATACTAAATAAGTACTAAATAAATACTAAATAAATTAGTACTAAATAAATAAATTCTAAATAAATAACTAAATACTAAATAAATAAATTCTAAATAAATTAGTACTAAATAAATAAATTCTAAATAAATTAGTACTAAATAAATAAATACTAAATAAATTAGTACTAAATAAATACTAAATAAATAAATACTAAATAAATTAGTACTAAATAAATAGTAATATTCATTAATTTACTAGTGAAATTTACTAATTCAAAAGCAAATAGACAATCACTAATTCAAATTAGTAAACATTTTTACTAATTCAGATTTAAAGAGTAAATTAAACTTCACTCTTGTTCTTCATTATATTTGTTCAAAATTTATGTCAATTCCGTTGCTTTTCAAATTTTTTTTAAATTTTAATGAAAATTCAAGAGCCTATAAAGTTCTGAACGTTCAAATGAACAAAACTTATTTACTTCTTCTAAAAATTAAATTTTTATTGTAATTATTTTGCGTTACTATCTAAAAAATTTATTACCAAGGTTCTAAACGTATAAAATTTCAGTTTAAAAATTTTTTTGTGATAAGTAATTTATTAAAATATCTTAAATAAAAAATAAATCGCGTTGATTTGAACGTTCAAAACTTATAATGATCATGAAAATTTTTAATTTCTTAAAAAATATAATTTTTCTTACGGTTTTTTCATTTAATTTAATTATTTCAACAACTCGTATATACAGTGAATGCGAAAATATTTCTAACAGCAACTTGAATTAAAATTCAAAATTTATTTCAATAAAAATGGGCAAAATTTTCAATTTTTTCAATTTTTTAAAAATTATTTTCGGAAATAGAATTTTTTTTTTAATTTTGTGTTTCATATGTTTTCAAGAAACAATTTTACGAAATTTCTGACTGAATTTTTTCAAAACTTTAATACTTTTTGTTCAACAAAAATTTAAAAACTTATATTTCTTTTTCTCGAGGAATTTGAAATTTCAAATAATTCCAATGAAAAACCTGATGAAATATAATTATTTCTAAAATTTGCAACTGTAATTCATCCAAAATTCAATTATTTTTTTAGAATTTTCGATCAAAATTATTGAAAAACGTTTAATAATTTTTAAAGAAAAATAATATTTTTTAAAATAAAAATTTAAAGATTTTTAAACTTTTGCTTCTCGTAAATTTGCAAGGAATTTAATTTAAAAACCTTTTAAAATTTAGTTAATTCCTAAAATTCCTTTTATAAAGGTTTAAATATTCAATCATTTTTTTAAATTTTAACTAAAATTTTTGTTAAATCAATATTCCTATCAGAATTCAACTACGAGAATAACATTATGTAAATAGAATAATTTTTGTAAATTCATAAATGATATAATTTCAAAAATATAATTATATTTATAGCCATTTTTTAAAGAGGGAAAAATAAAATTCTTTAAAATATAAAATTTTACAGAATTTCCAATTGTTTCAATTTGTTAAAATTATTATTGAGAATTCTGGTACCTTTTTTCTTTAACTCCAAGTCTTTCCAAATTCAATTAATTTCCTAGAATTTTTAAGTAATATTATTAAAAATTTAATTTTTAAGGAAAAAAAAAATTAAACTATTTAAAAAGAATTGAATTCCTCTTGAAAATTCTAATATTTTTGCAAATAATTGAATTCTTTGTAGGAATTTAAATAATCAAATCTAAAGAATTAAATAATAATAATAATAATAATAATAATAATTGTTTTAAATAGTTAGGTAATTTTTCCGAAATATTAGGAAGATTTAATTTAAATAATTGAAGTCTTGTAAAAAAACTCTATTTGTAAAAATAATTGAATTTTTCGTTTAATTAATTTAAAATAATATTAAAAATAATTGAAACTTCTCCGAAGAGTTTTATTATTTATAAAAAAAATTGAATTTCATTTGAAAATGTTATTGTTATAGTGAAAGTAATTAAATTATTGTGAAGAAGATAAAAATTTTGTTCAATAATTAATTTTTTCGGAAATTTTTTGAAAATGATATTCTACATTAATTAAATTCCTGTGTAAATTTTATTATTTATGAAAATAATTGAATTTTATCGTTTTTTTAAATAATTGAATTCTTTACGAAAATTTTATGAAAATACTAGTTGTTAAAAATAATTGAACTTCGAATATTCTTTGAAAATAATTGAATCGATTTAAAGAAATATTTGATTATAATTTTTAAGAATAGTTTTTTCATTTCGAAATATAAATATTTAAATATTTTCTTTTCTAGTTTTGTTGCTAGCAAACTAATCTTTTTCAAAAATAAATAAATTACAAAAAAAATAAATAAATAAATAAAATAATTTTGTTAATTACGATCTAAATTTTTTTCGGAATTCAACAAGTTGATTACTAAAAATAAATTCTTAAAAACGAAAAGAAAGAAAATAATAATTAATTAACGAAAAATCAAAAAATTTTCTACTCATTAGAAATTAATGAAAAAATAAGTTTCATTTATTTACAATTATTATTCTTTAGTAAAATTTTATATTCACTGATTGAAATTTAGAGTGCTGAGAGATATTAGTCAATTATCTATAAAAGCTCTTAGTGTTTAATGTACAATGTAATTGACATTTAAAGCAACATCATTAATTATATCGTTTATCTAATAAATTTCTGTTATAAAAAAAACGAAAAAAAAAACTGTTGACGATAATTTTTAAATGATGAAACACGTTTAGTCTTTGAAAGCAAAAAGAATTTTTTTCTTACTCAAATTATTAATTACCATTTATCAAATAAATTTCTTTTATAAAAAAGAGACACATTGTGATAATTTATATTAATGATAGAAACACTTTAAATTTTCGAAACCAGAGCACATTAAAGAACAATTAATATTCAATAGGTACAATTTTCTTGCAATCTTACAAACAAAAAAATAAAAAATTAGTGCACATTCAAAACAAAAATATTTCGTCAATAACACAACATCTCTCATTCAATTAAAAACATTAATAGAACAATAAAAAAATGTTTTTAATTAAATTCAAAACATTTTCCAATTGAGTAAAAAATAAATTTTTTATTTCATGCGAAAATATTTCTCTTTCAATTTGAAAATATTTTCTTCCAAACAAACAGTGCATGTTTAATTTAAATATTTTTAGAGAAAAATTTCTATACTTTTTTTTCAAACAGAAAATTAATTTATTTTAATTTTTTATTTATACAAATATAAACGGGAAATTTCGCTTCTTTTTGAAAATATTTTCTTGGAACAAAATAATATTTTAAAAAAGTGACGAATAGGGAAAGAATTATAAATTTTCCCTCAATTTGAAAATATTTTCTTTAAATAAACAAAATAATTGTAAAACAATATTATTTTTTCAAAATATTTTCTTTAAACAAACAAAATAAAAAATAGAGAAAAAATGATTTTTTTTTTGGGAACTAGTGGAAACTTTTTCGAGTTTAACATAAATTTCTCATTTTGTTGGAAAATTTATGTAAAGGCAAAAATGAAAATATTGTTATAATTTTTTTTTTTATAATAATAAACTGGGCGGCTCTTAGGGACCACCTTCGATGGAAAATTTAACCAATAGACTCAAGGGTGAAATTATTATTTCACCAGAAGAGCCAATCTCGAAGCAGGAATCTGGCGCACGTGCATTTGCACCCTTACAATTAAAGGGTGGAATCAGGGACGTACAAATATTTTTCCACCCTTGCGGTTATTTATAAATAAATATTCCTTATTTTTGAAATAAAAAAAAATAATTTTTCCCTTAATTAACATTAACTTCGTTAAAGGAAAAAATTTAATTTAAGAAAATATTTTTTTATTCAAGGAAACTAAGTCGAAAACAATCAATAACTTAATTTTTAAGTAAATATTTAATTACTATTATTTTTTTATCTAAAAAATAAGATTCTGCAAAGTACAATAATTTTTTTTTATTTATTCTTCAAAGAATTCAATTATTTTCAAATATTTTAAATATTTTTTCATTTTTTTTACATAGACTGGAAAATATTTAATTCTTTTTCACATTTTGTGTAAATATATATTTATTCATTTCTATGAACGACAGGAATTATTTGTACTTTGTAATTATTTTATTCGTATAATCAAAAAATTCTTCATTTCGAAATTTTTTTTAAGAGTCTGTACTATTGGTAAATAAATATTTAACAAATAAATATTTAAATAAATATTTAAATAAATATTTAACAAATAAATATTTAAATAAATATTTAACAAAAGTTATATATATTTATTTAATAATTCTTTTTTAAACAAAAAATTACAAAAAAGTCATTTTTTTATACGATATAGGAATTTTTTTTTATTCGATTACAAATTTTGTTTGTTCCTAAAAACTGAAACCAACTGTAATTCGATTTTTAAAATCTTCAAAAAATACGACTAATAAAGTATTTTTGTATTTTTAAATTCATCTTTCAAAAAAGTTGTTTCAATAAATAAAATAAATAAAATAAATAAAATAAATAAAATAAATAAAATAAATAAAATAAATAAAATAAATAAAATAAATAAAATAAATAAAATAAATAAAATAAATAAAATAAATAAAATAAATAAAATAAATAAAATAAATAAAATAAATAAAATAAATAAAATAAATAAAATTTTTCTCCACCCCAAAGTTAAAATTTTGCCAGGGGAAAAATATCTACATCCCTGTGAAAAGGGGCGTTCGCCAAGGAAATTTTGCACCCACCCTTCTTTTGTACCTTCACACCAGATAAGTTGGGTCGAAATTTTGATTTGCACCACATTGATAATTGAAATCGCGCCGATTACAGTCGATTAGGATTTTTAGTGCCAGTAAAAGTGTCATTCAAAAAAAATTTTTAATCATTAAAAGCAAAAATATTTCTATCGGTCAATTTTTTAAGTTTCCCCCCTCCCCTGATCAAGGGGTTGTTTCTTTTCGACCAACAGTGTTAAATTTTATTTTTTATTTTCAAATTCCCACAAAAAATAAATTTAAAAAAAAACAAATTTTTCAACAAGACAATTATTAGGAAAAAAAAATTCAGGATATGAACTACTCCGAACCTTTGTGGGAAATTAATGGAAATCAAGCACCGGTAAGTCCCTGGAATTTTCAATGAGTTAAATTTTATTAATTTCATTTCATTTAGATAATTAAATTTTAGTAAATCAAATTTTAATAAATTAAATTTTTATAAATTAAGTTCTAATAAATTAAATTTTAATAACTTAAACTTTAATAAATTAAATTTCAAATAAATTAAACTTTAATAAATTAAGTTTTAAAAAATTAAATTTCAATAAATTAAACTTAAATTAATTAAATTTCAATGAATAAAAATATGAAAAATACAACAACAAAAAATATCCAAACCTATAGAATTAATTTTTAAAAAGTATTCGATTCATTCAATTAATTAGTTGACAATTATCAAATAAATAATTGTATCAAATAATTTTGTTTTCAATTATATTTACATTTTCACATATAGAACCAACTATTTGTATAGCAAAGAAAATTTATTTGAAATAATAAAAAAGTTATTCAAATGAAAAATTTAAATTATTTTATTTAAAATAATAATTATAATAATAATAATTATTATTATTATTAAAAATAATTATAATAATAATTATTATTTTTAAAAATAATTAAAAAAGAAATAAAAAGTTCCGAGAGTGAAAATGTACAAAACTTTTTATTCTATGAAATAAATTTAATTTTTTACTACAATAAAACGTTTATTTTTGTCGCAAATAAAATTGTTATTTAAAACAAAAAAAAATAGTTTCGTTGCTTCCGAGATAAATATTAGTTTACTTAACTCAAATCATTATATTTTGTTCAGAGAAAATTTCTATCTGGAGTGCAATCATAATTCAAAAATAAAATAAATTTTACCAAATAGAATACTTTTGAATGGATATTAAATTATTAATTCAATAATTTAATTAAATAGTTATTATTTAATTTATTATTTTTCTTTAGTTTATCATTTATATTTAATGAAAAATAAAGAAAATCACTTAGTCAAATTAGTAAACATTGCTACTAATGAAAAGTATAGGTACTTTTAAAAAAAATCAATTTTCAAATTATATTAAAATTTTTAATTTAAAATATTTTTGACAATTAAAATAAAAAAAAATTAATCTACACTGAAAAAAAAATTTATTTGATTCAAATAACCGATTATTTGTCTATAATCAAACAAATATTTACTTGAATCAAATAATTTTGATTTGAATCAATTAATTAGTATTTGCTTCAAATACTGAAATATTTGATTCAAATACAATTTATTTGATTCAAATAAAAATTATTTGATTCAAGTAAACATTTATTTGATTATAGACAAATAATCGGTTATTTGAATCAAATAAATTTTTTTTTCAGTGTAACTAATTAAGGGCATTTGAACCATTATGACGTCACAATTTTAAAACACATGCTTTGCACTAGTTGCGACGTCGCATAGTGGTTCAAATGCCCTTAATAAAATGAATTAAAAATGAAAATGAAATTAGTTTATTAAAAAAAAGGAATGTAAAATTTAAAAAAAAAAGTTAATTTAACTAATCGATAAAATGAATTAAAATAAAAATGAAATTAGTTTATTAAAAAAAAAAAATTCTTTCGACAGATAATAAGTTCGGAGATGTCACAATACGTAGGAAGTGAATTAAGCAATTATCCAATGTGGGACAGTTCAGTTTTATATCAATCACCACCACCAACCCATTCTCATGTCAATGAACACAGTTTATATCGACAACCCTGCGCTCTCTTACATCAAAGGTATACTAAAATTGTTCAGAATTTTTTAATTCGAAATTTATCATTAAAAAATCCGATTATAGTCATTTTTCCACATTTTAATTATAAACCTTATCGTTAAACTTTTCAGGAAAATTTTTTTTTTTTGCAGTAAATATATATAGAGAGAAAAATTATTATTTCAATGTTTAATATATAATCGAATATTAGAAATCAAAAAAGTCAATTAAGAACGATTAGAATTAGAAAAATAATGATGGGAATTAAAATTATGAATTTTTATTTCAGTCGCTACACGCAAAATAGTCGTAGTCAGAATTTAACGACATCATCGTCAAAAAAGCCGAGACGCAGAGTTGCAACCGTGTCTCAAAGAAGAGCAGCCAACATTCGAGAAAGACGTAGAATGTTTAATCTAAATGAAGCTTTCGACAAACTTCGCAGAAAGGTATATATATATATATTCAAAAATACATTTTTCACCAATTTCTTTAAAATTATAAAGAAACTAAAATCAAAAATTTAGAAGAAAGACCAGAACAAAATCTTGGACTATATAAACACTTTTAAAATCACTAAATGTGACGCGCTCCGAAGAAAGGTACCTAAGAAGCAAACGATTTTTAGGTTAGGATCGTGTTAGATTTCTCTTGATTAAAAGTTTATTTATAATTATTTGAATTTGAAACCAATTTTTATTGAAAATTTTGGATATAATGAAGACTTGAAGATCAATCATTTTTAATTAATAATTGATTTTCTTTCTGTATTTTTACTTGAAAAATTAAAAACATAACCTTAAATTTTTTGCTTCTTAGGTACCTTTCTTCGGAGCGTGACACAAATAGTGAAAACCATGTTTTAAAGAAAAGTTCAATTACATAATACAAAAGAGTATATTAAAAAAATGACTAAAAATAAAAAAAAATTAACAGCTATTTTCGTTTTTTTTCTCACAGGTACCAACCTTCGCCTACGAAAAGCGTCTATCGAGAATTGAAACACTTCGACTAGCCATCACATACATTGCATTTATGGGCGAATTACTGGGAATCGAAGCGTCTAGTCCAAAGCAAGATTATATTCCGCGGGACTACTATTTACCAAATTAACATTCATTCTAGTGATTTACAAAAATTATTGACTGAAATACGTCTTCCATTAATTTTTAAGAAGCTTATGCGACAATGATGATGATAAAAAATATATAGTAGACGAATAAAAATACGGATAACAAAACTCTAGTCATTGAAAGATTGTATATTTCAAAATGATAATAAAATCAAATCAAAAAGCTTATTTACTGTATTTTAATTTTATTATTAGGCTAAACCAGACACTTTTCGATTTTGAATAACTATATCAAACGATATGAAATAAAAATAGTTTGTTACTAATCATTTTTAAGATCATCGTCATAAACAGAAAGCTGTTGTAATAAAAAAAAATTTTATTTCTAATCCCTCTATAGGATTAAATTAACAACAAAAAGGATTAAAATAATCTATTTTCGTGTTATTTTTAACTATGAATGAAATTTTTTGTTTAATAAAACACCAAAGTCAACGATTTGGAAAAATTCAACGAATTTAGCTTCCCCAGGGAGAATAGTAAGTTAGTTATACTAACTTAGTAAGATAGTTACTAAATTCGATATTGTGTTACAAAATTTTTAAAAATTCTCCTAAAAATTTAAATTCTCTTTATAAATAATAAAAAAATAATTCTCTTCTTTGATATTCAATTATTTAATGAAAATTTTCATCAAATTCTTGTCAAAATTTCAATTATTTTCAAAAGTTTTCTAAAAATCCATAATTTTCAATATCTACTAATATGTATTTCAATAAAATTTTCCAAAAGAATTCCATTATTAAAACAAAATTTGAATACAAATCTACGCAAACATTCAATTATTTTTATAAATAATAAAAATTTTTACAGGAATTCAATTATTTACAAATTTTGATTATAAATTTCTTGACAATAATTCAATTATATTCGTAAAAAATAAAATTTTTGCAGGTATTCAATTATTTTTATAAATAATAAAATTCTTTTAGGAATTCAATTATTTTCGCATAAATAAGAAAACTCATTGCAGAATTTCAATTATTTTTAATGCAATTTTTAATCAAATTTCTCGAAAATCTGTAATTATTCTTAAAAATCTTAGTAAAATTCTTATTAGAAGTCCAAAGAATTTAATGATTTAAAAAATTTGTTGATAACATTTTTTATGAGAATTTAATTTCAAGAAACATGAAATTAAAAAATTATTTATTTTTCTATTTAAATAATTGAATTCTCGTAGAATTTACTAATAAAAATGGTTTTAAAAATAAATTTCAGTTAAAATTTTAAATTACAATTGAATATTAAAAGCATTATAACGTGGATTCTTGGAAATAATTTAATTTTCAAAAAGTTCCAAACTAAAATCATTGAAATTCTTTATTTTTTATATTTTTAACACAAAATTTTGTAGAATTATTTCTTTTTAAAAGTCTAATAGGTCTTTTATTGAAATTATTTCAAGTTTTTATTTTTCAATATATATTTAATTGCAGAATTTCCGAATAATTGAAATTTTGTAAAATTGAATTGTAAAGGAATAAATTTGAAAATTCTCATAAAACTCATCGCAGGGTTTCAATTATTTTTCATACAATTATAATTCAAATTCCTTGAAAAAATTAATTATGTTCATGCAAGTTTTAATAAAATTCGACAAAAGAATTGAATTATTAAAAAATTTGTTACTAAAATTCTTTATGAGAATTGAATTTTGAGAAACATTCAATTATTCAATAAATTATTTACTTTTGCATTTAAATAATTAAATTCTTGTAGAATTTTTTTATAAAAATTGATTTTCATTTCATAAAAATGAATTTTAGTTAAAATTTGAGATTATAATTGAATATTAAAAGAAATATAGAGTGAAATTTTTTGAAATAATTGAATTTTGAAAAAGTTTCAAACTAAAATCATTGAAATTCTTAATTTTTCATATTTTTGACAAAAAATTCTGTAGAATTAATTCTTTTTAAAAGTTTAATAGGATTTTTATTGAAATTATTTCAAGTTTTTATTTTTCAATATATATTTAATTGCAGAATTTCCGAATAATTGAAATTTTGTAAAATTGAATTGTAAAGGAATAAATTTGAAAATTCTCATAAAACTCATCGCAGCGTTTCAATTATTTTTCATACAATTATAATTCAAATTCCTTGAAAAAATTAATTATGTTCACGCAAGTTTTAATAAAATTCGACAAAAGAATTGAATTATTAAAAAATTTGTTACTAAAATTCTTTATGAGAATTGAATTTTGAGAAACATTCAATTATTCAATAAATTATTTACTTTTGCATTTAAATAATTAAATTCTTGTAGAATTTTTTAATAAAAATTGATTTTCATTTCATAAAAATGAATTTCAGTTAAAATTCTAGATTATAATTGAATATTAAAAGAAATATAGAGTGAACTTTTTGCAAATAATTGAATTTTCAAAATTAACATCTTTGAAAAAGTTTAATTTAATTTTTTGAATATTATTTGATGTTTTTATTTTCTAATATGCATTTAATTAAAGAATTTAGGAATAAGTGAAATTTTGTGAAATTGATTAATTAATTTCGATTTAAAATAATATAGATATAAAGTAAAATTGTAGTTAAAAATTTTGGAAAAAAATAATTGAATTGAAATAATGAAAATAATTTTGATGAAATATTTTTTATAATATAAAATAATGATTTTATTACTTGGTCAACTTTAATTATTATAAAATATGAAATAATCGATCACTCGAAGTCGAAGATTTGGAGTTATCGATATCGTCATGTTTTATAGTTAGAATGAAATTTAATAAAATAAAATTTCATTCATTGTAATAATTTTTCCAAATTCTAATTGTGATTTTCCTTTAACTCAATTTTAATGCAATTGCAATTGAAATTTAATATTATTTCAAAATTTTAATATCTATACCTACTCTCTAAATTGGAATTAAATAGTAGAAAGTTAATAATAAAATGACAAAAATGATTTAGTAACAATTTTATTAACAATTAGGGAAATTTTACTAATTATTAGTAGAGTTTTACAAATTTCTTAGTAGAATAATCTACTAACAATTAGTGAAACTGTTTCATTAATAGTCGATAAAACAGAATTTCACTAATTCGTTTAGTAAAATAGATAGTATCATTTATCAATTTAACTAAATGACTAGAAAATCTACTTAAGAAATTCAATTAAAATTTAACAAAATTAGTAAAATTCTACTATTTTTCAGTAGGCTTCTACTAATTACGATTCGGAGACTGTAATTTAATTTAATTAATTTTAATAATAATTTTATGAATTTTAATAATAATTTTAATTTATTACAAATCACTATTAAAATAAATTCAAAAATATTAAATGAAAAAAAAATTAATTATTAACTAATATTGCAAAAATTGAGGAAATATAATAAAGTTTACCAATTTATCTTTGTACGAGAACTTAATTCGGTTTACCGACAGTTGATGCGCGAGGGTTTTCAGAGAAGGTCTCGCAATTTATGGATCAATGGTACATAGGATTCTGTGAGCGAGAAATATTTTAGGGGATTTATAATAGAGGGAGACACCATGAAAAAGAAATACTTCACCCCTATTTTTTTGTGCCTTCGAATGTTGAATTACATTTACAAATAAAATCATGATTTCTGATTCAAAACAAAAATGTTTGTTTAATTTTCGCTCTTCATTTATTAAAGATGTAATCCACGTTATAATGCTTTTAATACTTAAGTTTAAAGTAAAATTTCGAACTGAAATTCATTTTTAAAACCATTTTTATTAGTAAATTCCACGAGAATTCAATTATTTGAATAGAAAAATAAATAATTTATTAATTTCAAGTTTCTTGAAATTAAATTCTCATTAACAAATTTTTTAAATCATTAAATTCTTTGGACTTCTAATAAGAATTTTACTAAGATTTTTAAGAATAATTACAGATTTTCGAGAAATTTGATTAAAAATTGCATTAAAAATAATTGAAATTCTGCAATGAGTTTTCTTATTTATGCGAAAATAATTGAATTCCTAAAAGAATTTTATTATTTATAAAAATAATTGAATACCTGCAGAAATTTTATTTTTTACGAATATAATTGAATTATTGTCAAGAAATTTATAATCAAAATTTGTAAATTATTGAATTCCTGTAAAATTTTTTATTATTTATAAAAATAATTGAATGTTTGCGTAGATTTGTATTGAAATTTTGTTTTAATAATGGAATTCTTTTGGAAAATTTTACCGAAATAGTAGATATTAAAAATTCTGGAATTTTAGAAAACTTTTGAAAATAATTGAAATTTTAGTTTGAAACTTTTTCAAAATTCAATTATTTCTAAAAAGTTGAGTCTATATTTCTTTTAATATTAAATTATAATCTAAAATTTTAACTGATCTTCATTTTTATGAAATGAAAATAAATTTTTATTAAAAAATTCTACAAGAATTTAATTATTTAAATGCAAAAGTAAATAATTTATTGAATAATTGAATGTTTCTCAAAATTCAATTCTCATAAAGAATTTTGGTAACAAATTTTTTTAATAATTCAATTCTTTTGTCGAATTTTATTAAAACTTGCATGAACATAATTAATTTGTTCAAGGAATTTGAATTATAATTGTATAAAAAATAATTGAAACGCTGCGATAAGTTTTATGCGAATTTTCAAATTTATTCCTTTACAATTCAATTTTACAAAATTTCAATTATTCAGAAATTCTGCAAATAAATATAAATTAAAAAATAAAAACTCGAAATAATTTCAATAAAAATCCTATTAAAACTTTTAAAAAGAATTAATTCTACAGAATTTTTTGTTAAAAATATGAAAAATAAATAATTTCAATGATTTTAGTTTGGAACTTTTTGAAAATTAAATTATTTCCAAGAATCCACGTTATAATGCTTTTAATATTCAATTGTAATTTAAAATTTTAACTGAAATTTATTTTTAAAACCATTTTTATTAGTAAATTCTACGAGAATTCAATTATTTAAATACAAAAATAAATAATTTATTAATTTCACGTTTCTTGAACTTAAATTCTCGTAAAAAATGTTATCAACAAATTTTTTAAATCATTAAATTCTTTGGACTTCTAATAAGAATTTTACTAAGATTTTTAAGAATAATTACAGATTTTCGGGAAATTTTATTAAAATTGCATTAAAAATAATTGAAATTCTGCAATCAGTTTTCTTATTTATGCGAAAATAATTGAATTCCTAAAAGAATTTTATTATTTACAAAAATAATTGAATACCTGCAGAAATATTATTTATGGAAATAATTGAATTATTGCGAAGAAATTTATTTAAAAAATTTCTAAATAATTGAATTCCTGTAAAACTTTCATTATTTATGAAAATTATTGAATGTTTGCGTAGAATTGTATTGAAATTTTGTTTTAATAATGGAATTCTTTTGGGAAATTTTATTGAAATATGGTAAATATTAAAAAATTATGGATTTTTAGAAAACTTTTGAAAATAATATTGAAACCTCAAGAGAATATAGAGAGAAAAAAATGATAATTGACAAAGATAAAAACTGTATCTAATATACATTCGTTTTTTTTTTAGACTTTCATACATCAACGATGAGGGTGTATTTAAAGTTGAATTTTACCTCCGCGTTTACAGTCGTAAATCTGTAAAGTGCAAACGATTCTCTATAGCAATAGCATGGTCGGTGTGATGCTGTACGTTGAATGACAGAAAAATAAAATCCACCCCCAGTGTGGATATTAAAATCCTCGCTCGCATCTCCATAGAGAGTTTTTGCCTATATACTCTTTTGCTGAATAATGAAGCGTTATTTCATCCAATAAAAACCATATCGTTTTCCTGCATGCTAAAATTTAATTTCCATTGAATTATCGATCAATCATTTATTTTATTTTCTTTATCATCTTATTCTTTACACCTACGCAAAAACAAAGCCAAATTCACCGGATTTCCTACTGCGATTAATAAGAAATCGAATGTTTTTTTATAATATTAAATGCGGATATAGATAAAAATAGAATTTTTATTTCTTGAAATTGTTTCCTTATTAAATTAAAAACTTTTTAAAAAAATCGAATTTTCAAAGTATATTTTAATTTAATAATTGATAAATAATTAAATTTTCTAAGGAGTCATATTCTAATGTATTCACGTTTCTTAGTGCGAAGATTAAAAATAAAATTTTTATTAGTTAATTTAAAAAAAAACACACTTCAAATTTTTCATTAAAATTTAATTTTCGCAGTTTTTTTTTAATTTTGAAAAAAAAGATTTTTTAATTCTGCTATTTCAAGATAGTTGAATTTTACAAACAAATAATTGAAAATTTTTGATGTAATTGAAATTTCTTGACATTCTATTAAAAATAATTTACTTCTTTTAAAGAATTTTTTTTTAATTTTTCTAAATTTTCAATGGAAGTTAGTCACCGAATAATTATAATTTTATTTTTCAAAATTTATTCGCAATACATTGAATTATTTTCTTAAATAGTAAAACTTGGACAAAATTAAATTTCTTTTAGGAATTTTATTAAAATTCATTGTAAAAGTTCAATTATTTCTATAAATAACAAAAATTCATTTATATTCACCACAAGAATTCAATTATTTTCGAAAAATTTTCCTAATTCAATAATTTGTATGTCTACTATTTTAATAAAATTTCCAAAAAGTATTCAATTATTTTCTAAAAGAATGAAAATTTCGTAATTGAATTATTAAAAATAGTTTATAATTTTTTTTTTTTTAATCAATTATTTGAAACTTTTTTTTATAAAATCCTCGCAATAATTCAATTACTTTTATAAATAATAAAACTCATTGCAGAAATAGAATTATTTTTAATACAATTTTAATCAAATTCGTCGAAAAATGCAATTATTTTTTAAAAAATTTGATTAAATTTTGTCTAAGAAATTCAATTATTTCAATTATTTTCATAAATAGCAAAATTTTTCCGATGCACATAAATTCTTTTGAATATTATTTTTGAAAAATATATTCCTCACAAGAATTCAATATTATTTTCATAAATTTCCATAAAATTAAAAAAAAACAATTCAATTATTTTCAAATGTAATAAAATTTTCCGGAGTAATTCAATTATGTTTAACATTTTTTTTAAATTGTCCGAAATTTCAATTATCTTTATAAATAATTAAATTGTTCACAACAATTCAATTTTTTTCAAAAATTTTTCTTAATTCAATAATTTGTATGTCTACTATTTTAATAAAATTTCCAAAAAGTATTCAATTATTTTCTAAAAGAATGAAAATTTCATAGGAATTGAATTATTAAAAATAGAGTTTATCTAAATGTTTTTTTTAAATCAATTATTTAAAACATTTTTTTATAAAATCCCGGCAGTAATTAAATTACTTTCATAAATAATAAAACTCATTGCAAAAATGGAATTATGTTTAATAGAATGTTACTCAAATTCGTCGAAAAATGCAATTATTTTTAAAAATTTGATTAATTTTTGTCTAAGGAATTCAATTATATTTCAATTATTTTCATAGGTAGCAAAATTTTTCCGAATTACATTAATTCTTTTAAATATTATTTTTGAAAAATATATTCCTCACAAGAATTCAATATAATTTTCATAAATTTCCATAAAATTAAAAAAAACAATTCAATTATTTTCAAATGTAATAAAATTCTCCACAGAAATTCAATTTTGTTTGACATTTTTTTTAAATTCTCCGAAAATTTCAATTATCTTTATAAATAATTAAATTGTTCTCTACAATTCAATTAATTTCAACAGTTTTAATAAAATTCTACGCAAACATTTAATTATTTTCATTAAATATGTAATAACATTCTTTGGAAGGATTCAATTACTTTTATAAATAGTAAAATTCTTTGCAGAAATTCAATTAGTATCAATAAATTTTATAATGAAATTGAATTAATCAAATTTTCAATTATAATTATGAAGAGACAAGATTTTTTTTTGAAAAATCGAAAAAATTCTTTGTTTATAATTTAATTATTTTCCAAATTGTACATTTATGTTCGAAATGAAATAAATAAAAATTTGATGAGAAAATAAAACCGGAAAAAACGGGGAATTTAAAGGTTAAACCCAATTTATAATCAATCACTATTGACAGAGTAAATGTCGGTAAAATTATTTCCCATTATCTTATTGACAGTCGTTGTTCATTAACGATTTTAGTTTTTAACACTGTTTTTAAATGGAAATGTGAAAACTAAAAATCTAAATTTGACAATTTGTTCAGAAAAGTAGCTTTTAGTATAGCATTAGACTAAAAAAGTAGCCAAAAAGTAGCCTCGTATAAAAAAATAGCAAATTTTTTTTGGTAGAAGAGTGCGAAGCCTAAAATTGTGATTCAATCCTTGAATATCCAAATTTTTTTTAATGTAATGCAAATTATAAATTTTAATTGTCACCCCCCCCAAAAAAAATTTAATAAATTCCCATCGACCAAGAAAAGAATAATGACCAATTCGTAAATTATTACTATTATTCTACTAAAAAAAAAAACCCACAAAAGAAATTCTACAAACAATATTTTTTATAAAAAGAATAAAATTTATTTTTCCCTAATCTTTTTTAAACCCCACGCACGCTCTCTCCCCGTATTCGTGTGGAAGTTTTCCCCCAGCTACGGTTGAATATTTAAAATATGATTTGTCTGTCGGCGATCGAGGCAAGTGCCCCGCATTGCACAGCAACTAGGATGAATGCGAGAAAAAAAGAATTGTTTCTGAAATTCACGCGAATTTTTCCTGAATCTCGTACCAATCGCAGAGTTACCCAATTATTTCCCCCTTCCATTTTCTTCTCTCCTTTTCCGCACCCGCGAGATTAAACTCTATCTATAAATTCTCTCGTCTATTTTTCTCCGCAATTTTTTTTTCTTTCTTATATATATATATATAGAGAACCATTTTCTTTTAAAAAAATACTTTTCAGCTAATTGTAGAGCAGTAAAAAATTAATATTATTACCAAGTAAAAAATTAATATATTTTTTAATTTATAGGAAAAAACACTGTTAATTCTCAAAAGTATCAAATGGCAACGAATCCAAAAATCTGGATCAAATAAAAAATTGATCCACATTTTTCGCATCAGTTTGATCCACTTTAGTATCAATTTGATACTTTCAAGAAAACTATGTGAATGGTTTATAAAGAGTTTAAAATTGTTTTAACCTAAAAGGTATTAAAAAGACATTAAATTATTAAATATTAAATTATTAAATTATATAATTAAATATAATTAAATTATATAATTAAATTATTAAAGTATTAAATAAATTGAAAGACATTGTTCTGGATGGAACAGTCGATTTTTGAAACTATGATTCGTCACCTAATATGTGATTCGGTTTTTTTCATTCCAAAGGATGAATTTTTTAAAAAAATTTTTTCTATGTTAGCAAATGGATAGTAAAAAAAGAAGGTTGCGCACTAATCGCTCAAAATTGATCATGGTAACGTGAGACGATGAAAAAAAAGGTCATCAATTTGAATCAAATCAATGATGATGACGCCTCTCGATTTTTCTCCGGATTGACATCAGTCCCGTGTTTTTGCCAGAGTGGAGAGGATGCTAAAAAAAAAGTATAATCTTCGAGAGAGTGAGAGAGAGAGAATTTACATGGTGTCAATGCTTCTGTTGAGCCATCCGTAAAATCACTCAAATCTCTTGGATCACATAGCATATGTGACATAAGGGGTGTGTATGTGCTTTACACAAGAATAAAATTTATACCACCCGTGGCTAGGACGAATGTGTTTTGTCATTGGAATTTGATGATCTCTCATCACCCCTCGGGAATATTTCTCAATCAATTCTTCTATATCTCGTTACACTTGTTTTTATAATAATATTCTAATTCTCCAATTAAATATTGTTCCTTCATTAAATTTTTCATGAATTTAAGGCGGTTGTAAAAAGTCGATGCGATTTTCCCATTTGAAGATGAACACAGTTTTCTTAAAAGCATCAAATTGATACTAAAGTGGATCAAAAATTGATGCCAAAAATCTGTATCAATTCGTTGCTATTTGATACTTTTAGGTTAACAGTGAATGCAAAAATCCAATCCAATCGACCCTTAAAATTAAAAAATCTTCTTTCTTTCCTTTCTCGCAAATTTGAGTTGAGAATTTGAAAAATTGCTGATTGGAAAATGAAATTGAGAAAATTGCTTGTGATTGTTAATAATTTGTCTTTGTTGATAATTTAATAATCTTTAATAATTTGTTTTTCGATTTTTCTGATGGTATAAATAATGAAATTGGTATTCAAATGTTTTATACACTTAATTCAACTCGAATCGATGCTGTTTGATGATTTTTTTTTTGGTATACACAAAAGGGATTCTTTATACTATGATTTTCGATGTTGTAAAAAAGAAATGAAAATATAGTAGTGTTAAAAAAAAGGCAGTGCGACGATTATTGCTGAGCAATGTTCTGATGAGAGTAAGCGAATGTTTTACGGTCGATTAATTTTATCAACCCTCTCGACATTATCCCCTTTGACACTTTCCGGCTCTTATTTACTACTGGTAGCCAGCAGGTTCGGATTATATACCCCTTTCGTCAAAACTACTCGCCTCGGCAACGTTACACAATAGAATATAAGCACCATTATTTTTCAATGTTATGATAATAATTGTATTTATACACTAAATATCTTCGAAACACGACATCTGCTATCGAATAGCAACTCTAAATTGCCCTACAGTAGCACTTGTTTCATTCCAGTTTTCATTCTTCGGTCATTTTTATGTTTTTAATTTTAATTTTTTCAGGGACCGTCACGGAATCAAAAGAAAATTAAAAAATACTTTTGTTTTGATTCGGATATGGGTATTTCAGAATCAAAATTCCACTCTATTTCGTTTTGGTTCCAATATCAAAATCAAAATTCAACTGTGTCTTGTTTTGGTTCCAATATCAAAATCAAAATTCAACTGCGTGTTTCGTTTTGGTTCCAATATCAAAATCAAAATTCAACTCTTATTTCGTCTTGGTTCTAATATCAAAATCAAAATTCTTTCTTGTTTTAATTTTGATAAAATAATACTGCGCATATGTAGAAGTGTGATTGAACCTAAATTTTGTTGCAAATGTCAAATATATCAGAAGATAATATCGTTTTTACTTACGAAATCTGAAAAAGAATTCGAATCGACTTCTGTTTCTATAAGAAAACTGAATTGCAGTATTACAGTATCAGAATCAAAATAGGAACTAAATTTTGTTTCGTTACAGTATCAGAATCAAAGTAGGAAGTAAATTTTGTTTCGTTACAGTATCAAAATCAAAATACATTAATAATTTCGTTTTGTTTTGGAATATCGTAACGAAATCAAAATTTGATTTCCCTGACGGTCCCTGAATTTTTTACTAAATTTAATAATGCCCTAGTTTCATTTACAACTTTGGCCTTAAAATTTGACAATTGAGGCGGTCCCTATCAAAGAACCGGTTATAACTTTTTTAAGCTCAAAATTCTTGACCTATGAATGAAAAAAAGGATTTAAAATTCTGAATTTCTTGAAAACATTTTGCATTTGTGTAAAGATTGTAAAAATGTTTCTCAAAAAAATTTGGGATTGAAAACATTCTAATTATTAACTTATACAGGGCAATGATTTTGAGCTTAAAAAAGTTATAACCGGTTCTTTGATAGGGACTCTCAATTAAAGCCGCACTGTTTACTTAAAAACAAGCTTAAAAGTATCGAATTATGCAACGAACACGGATACCAAAAATTGATCCAAATTTTTAGCATCAATCTGACCCATATACTTTAGAAACAATTTAAAAACTTTCAAGAAATCTTTGACCATTTCGAATTTTAGTTTAAAAATTCTAATTCTTTTTTGGGGGAAAATGATATTGTGACTTGAAACGGGTTTAAAATCATGATATTTTAAGAATGACCAGATGTTGCAAACGAGTTTTTCTTCCTTTTTTTTATCAATAATGCAGAGGTGTTAGCCCTCGTGATTTGAAAGTTGGGGTCAACATTGGATTGATTAATCGTTATTTTTTTTATATATAAATATCAATCGACTTTTCATACTATTTTGATTCCCTCGAGAATCGTTTATTATAATTTCAACTCGCGTGTCTTAATTATGCGTTTAAAATTATTTTTTAAAAATTAATTTTCATCTCCGTATTTTATTAAGTTATTTATTATTTTATTATATTTATTTTTTATCACTCCTCTACATCATTATTATTATTATTATTATTATTATTATTATTATTATTATTATTTTTCATCATGTTCATTATGTTATTATTTAAAAAACAAGGTTCAGGGAAAATTCAGGGATTTTTATTAAAATACTGGAAAAAATTAAATTAACAGTAGGATTCATAATTAATTTTATGTAATTTCTTAATTCTTAATATATGTATTTAATGAATTATTAAAAATAATGTATTTATAGACGACTTTCGAGTTAAAAACACTAAAAAAAAATTGAATTTTAAAGAAGTTACAAATGTTTGCTCAAATTCAACTTTTTTATCAGATTTAAAAAAATTCTATAGTTCAAATTTCAATACTCTTTAAAAATAATAGAATTCTTCTCCAAAATTCACTTATTTTCAGAAATATTAAAATATTTACAGGAAATGATGATCTATTTACAAATTTTTAGAAATTTTTTCCCAATAATTCAGTTATTTTGGAAAATAATATTTTTTTTCACATATAGATTCAATTATTTTCATAAATAATAAAACTTACAGAATTTCAATATTATTTTTAAATTATAATTTTTATCGTATTCCTCGAGAAAAGTGTAATTATTCTTAAAATTTTTTGATAAAATTCTTCATGATTCAATTATAACAAACATTTAATTATTCAAAAAATTATTAATTTTTGTATTTAAATAATAATCGACTTCTCGTACAATTTTCCAATAAAAGTTCAATTAAAATTGAATATTCAGTTTAAAATTTTGATAATAAATATATTAAAAACATCGAAACATGAATTTTTAGATAAAAATGAATATTGAAAGGTTTTAAATTAAAATCTGCGAAAATCTGAATATTTCAGATTCTTGAATATAACAATTTTTGTAGAATTAACTTTTTGTTTATAAAGATTAATTTAATTTTTTTGAAATAATAATAAGTTTCTTTGCAAAATATAATTATTTTCATAAATATTAACAATATTCATCACAAAAATTCATTTATTTACAAAATTTCTTTTTTTTAAATTAAAAATAAGAATTAATTATTTAAACAAACTTTTGATAAAATTCTACGCTTCTTTTTAATTAATTTTTTAAATTTTGAAAGTTTCACAAGTATATTCAGCTATTTAGAAAAGATTATTATAAAGTATGAATAATCTATTCTTAAAAGTTTTTGATTTTCAACAAAATTTGAATTTTTATTATTATTCACGAAAGTGAAATTTATTTAATACAAATAAATATTTATTTGAATCCAAATAAGCGTTTTGTTTTGATGCAAATAAATTTTGTACTTGGACTAAACAATTAATTCTTTGACGCAATTAAAGGGATGTTGGTTACAATTAAAATAATTAATTACGATAAATAATTGAATATTTGATACAAACAAATATTTAGTTATTTGAAAAAAAAATTATTTCATTCATGCAAATAAATTTTTTCTCTCAATTAAAAACCTATTGCATTGTTGAATGAATTAATTTTCATAATTGATTGAAAGCAATGTTTATCAGATCCAATTATTCCGTTTAACTTAAGTAATATTCGTATTCCTAAAGTTTTAAAATTTTAAAAACTTAAAGTTTGTATTTACTATTTTTAAAGAATGTTAATCCCTAGGGAATTATTTATCATGATTAAATAATTTTTTTTTAAAGAAAGTTATCGATGTGGAACATTTTTTTGAGTATCTAATTATTTTTTAAAGTGATTAAAAAATATTCTTTAGGGTCAGGGAAAAAATTAAATTTTAGTATGTAAATCAGGGGGAAAAAATTATATTTTTGTGGCAAGTTAAAAAAAAAGGATAAATATAAATAAAATATTAAAATACCTTTCACCACATAGAGAGTAAAATATTATTTAATATCTCATTGTTTGTTGTGCAAAAAGGAAGAAGAAATTGATAATAAGAAGAGAAAGTGTATAATCTAGGTATATAGAAATGATGTAGAATAAAAATAAAGAGATAACAAATAACTTAAAAATAAATTCGCATCGATCAAAGAAAATTACTGTAAAGCGTGATAAAAAATTTTCATTGTAGATTGAAAAAAATCACCTTTTATAGTTCTCAAGACTCGACGATTTGGCGAATCTAGCTTTATTTTGTCCTAATTCAAGGAAACGACGGCCATAAAACGAATCAGAGGGGAATCATGCCTCGGAATTTCTTCGACTATGGCTGCTCATTCGTTCTTAGGTTCTGGGTATAGGGAAGAAAGCTCCATTGGGTATATAAGCAATTCTGAAGAAAATCTACTCTGAATAGTCTTACTGCATACTTGATTTCTCTCTCTCTCTCTCTCTCTTTTCTTCAATTTTTTAGTGGCTAAAAGGGCACAGAAAACACAATCTATGTTCGTAATAGTCTCGAATGAGAGAAAGCGTAACCGCGAATTGCAAAAATTGCAAGTACTTTTAGTGTCCATAAAAAAAAGGGAATATAAAAAGAGAGGATAAATGACGCATTTTCTAATACTATGTAAAATCCAATTTTCAAAAACGTAATTGTATTTGTTATTACCAATTATTTTATTCTAAGAAATTTTAATTTCCATCTGCTTTGCGACTTTTTGAAAAATTTTCGTCATATTCACAGTGAGAAAACAAAAATTCATTTTGGATCAAATAAAAATTATTTTATTCAAAATAAATCATTTATTTGAATTTATTTATTAGCCAATAAATAAATATTTGAACAAAGTAAATATTTATTAGATATGAGTATTTTATTATTATTATTATTTACATATTTACAATATTTATTCAAACTTGCCAGAAAAATATAATTTTTTTCCCCCTGATTTAAATACCAAAATTTTAATTTTTTCCCTGACCCTAAAGAATATTCTGATTCACACTCAAAAATAATTAGATACTCCAAAAAATGTTCCACACCGATAACTTTCTTTAAAACAACTATTTAATCATTATAAGTATTCTATAGGATAAATATATTTATTTGCATGAATAAAATAATTTTTTTTTCCTAATAACTAAATATTTATGTTTGTATCAAATATTCAATTATTCGTCATCATAATTATTTATTTTAATTGTAACGAACATTCCTTTAATTGCGTCAAAGAATTAATTATTTAGTCCAAGTACAAAATTTATTTGCATCAGAACAAAGCTTATTTGAATTCAAATACACTGTAAAAAAAAGGAGTTAAATTTTAACTCCCCAGGGAGTCTATAAAAGTCGCACCCAATTTGGGAGTTAATGCCAGGGGAGTTAAATAAAAGGAGTTAAAATTTAACTCCCAAATGCTAACTCCCCATGGAAAAAATAACTCCCGCGGGTGTTAAATGAAGGGTGTTAAAAATTGACTCTCTTTTGGAGTTAATTTTTAACTCTAAAAATTTAACTCCCTACTCCCGAGTCCGTTAACTCCCTAAATTTTTTACAGTGTAAATATCTATTTGTATTAAATAAATTTCTCTTTTTCCACTTTCACATACGTAAGAAAATTATAAAAATAATAAAAATTCAAATTTTAAAATCAAAAACTTTTAAGAATATATTATTCATACTTTATAATAATTTAAATTTCTAAAAAAAATTTCAAAGAAAAATTTAATTAATTATAACAAATTTTAATAAAATCCTTCGGCAGAAATCAATTTTTTTTATTTCGTACAATTTTTTACGTTCATTTAATTATAGTTCTAAAAAATTTAATAAAAAAATGTATATTGTTTATAAAAATAATTGAACCTATTAATCGAATTGTAATATTTTTGAAAATAATTTAATAATTGAAAAGAATTTTATAAAAACATGTTGTCAAAAATCTTTTCTAAATAGCTGAATATACTTGTGAAACTTTCAAAATTTAAAAAACTAATTAAAAATAAGCGTAGAATTTTATCAAAAGTTTGTTTAAATAATTCATTCTTATTTTTTATTAAAAAAAAGAAATTTTGTAAATAAATGGATTTTTGTGATGATTATTGTTAATATTTATGAAAATAATTATATTTTGCAAAGAAGTTTATTAACATTCCAGAAAAATTAAATTAAACTTTATAAACAAAAGTTAAATCTACAAAAATTATTATATTTAAGAGTCTAAAATATTCAGATTTTCGCAGATTTTAATTTAAAAACTTTCAATATACATTTTTATCTAAAAATTCATGTTTCGCTGTTTTTAATAAGTTTATTATCAAAATTTTAAACTGAATATTCAATTTTAATTGAACTTTTATTGGAAAATTGTACGAGAAGTCGATTATTATTTAAATACAAAAATTAATAATTTCTTGAATATAATTAAATGTTTGTTATAATTGAATCATGAAGAATTTTATCAAAAAATTTTAAGAATAATTACACTTTTCTCGAGGAATACGATAAAAATTATAATTTAAAAATAATATTGAAATTCTGTAAGTTTTATTATTTATGAAAATAATTGAATCTATATGTGAAAAAAATATTATTTTGCAAAATAACGGAATTATTGGGAAAAAATTTATAAAAATTTGTAAATAGATCATCATTTCCTGTAAATATTTTAATATTTCTAAAAATAAGTGAATTTTGGAAAAGAATTCTATTATTTTTAAAGAGTATTGAAATTTGAACTATAGAATTTTTTTAAATCTGATAAAAAAGTTGAATTTCTGCAAACATTTATAACTTCTTTAAAATTCAATTTTTTTTAGTGTTTTTAACTCAAAAGTCGTCTATAAATCCATTATTTTTAATAACTAAAGAAATACATTAAATACATATTAAGAGTTAAGAAATTAAATAAAATTAATTATGAATCCTACTGTTAATTTAATTTTTTCCAGTATTTTAATAAAAATCCCTGAATTTTCCCTGAACCTTATGTTTTTTAAATAATAACATAATGAACATGATGAAAAATAATAATAATAATAATGATGTAGAGGAGTGATAAAAAATAAATATAATAAAATAATAAATAACTTAATAAAATACGGAGATAAAAATTAATGTTTTAAAAATAATTTTAAACGCATAAAAATTTCTAAAAATTTGTAAATAGATCATGATTTCCTGTAAATATTTTAATATTTCTGAAAATACTCAGCTGAAAAAATTCTATAGAATTTCACTAGAATCATTCTATAGAATATCGTTCTATATGAATTCTAGTGAATATTCTATAGAATTTCACTAGAATGATTTTATAGAATTTCTACGTGAATTCTACTAAATTTTAATGGTTTTTAATTAGAAGGAATATAAATTTCGTAAAATAATTTTTTTAACATTATAGTTATGTATGGTTACGAAGTTCAATGAATTTTATATATTTAAAGGATATAAACAATTATTTTGGTCTAAAATTTGTTGAAAAATATTATTTTATAAATTTAAAGTTTTTCTAATTAAAAATCACTAAAATTTAATAGTATTTTTGTAGAAATTCTATAGAATCATTCTAGTGAAATTCTATAAAATATTCACTAGAATTCCTATAGGACGATTCTATAGAATGATTCTAGTGAAATTCTATAGAACTTTTTCAGCTGGGTTAGTGAATTTTGGAGAAGAATTTTATTAGATTTAAAGATTATTGAAATTTTTGACTAGAATTTTCTTTTAATTTTTGAACAAAATTGAGCTTTTGCATACATTTGTAACTATACTCTTTTTATTTCTATTTTTTTATATACTCCATTTTTAACTACTACTCTGAAATTCGATTTTTCTTGTTATCTTAAAAGCTTTTTATAAATCCACGACTTTTAATAATTATAATAATGGAATATATTATATTTTATATAAATATTAGAAAATTAAAGTAAAATAAAACTATAATTATAAATCCTGTGAATGAAATTTTTTTCCAGTACTTCAATAAAAATCTATGAATTTTCCTGACCTGTGGCAATCCTGAATAAAAAAAAATAATAAGAATCGGTTTATTTCAAGTTGTTAAACTGCGGTAAATTCTCGTTTCTTCGTGTTACGATTACATTTCTCGTTCATAGCACGTTATGTATAGGTGAGGATAGTTAGTGTAGAAAATGAAAGGGTAGATAGAATGGCGAAATTATATTTTTTAATTAGATCGAGAGCAAGTTCATAATTGGTGCTCACTACGCGGGGGATGAAGCTTATTACTCGGCAAGGCGTTACCGCTGGTAGGAAAATGAACATGGCTGCCTTGTGGAATATATATATATATATATATATATATATATATATATTTATATATAGGTATAACTATATACCCAATTCCCAGGAACGCATCTCGTCCAATTATCTCTTTATTTTCTGCAAATTTTTCCTCTTCCTTCAAACTTAAATAAAATTACTATTTCTATATACTATGTGGGGCATGTTGTAATTTCGCCAAAAATAAATAAATAAATTGCTTCTTTATACGTATATATAACAAATCTCACTCATTTGCAAACAAATCTTGATTGTTAATCTTTAATAAAAAGGATTCATTATGGGTTTGGTTAGTATACAGTACCGTCCGAAATTGTCAGTCCATCCATTTTTAAACGAATAAAAAAAATTTGTTAACATTAAATTTATAAAAACTAAAATTTCTTTCCGCTTATATTTTGAAAGACGATAAAATTTTAGAAATAATAAGACCTTACAGAAGTCATTTGGCCAATCTTTGTACAAGATATTCTTAAAAATCGTAATTTTAAATGTTTTAGAAAAATTTGACTAACTTAAAATAATAAACGATTTTTAATAATTTTAAGCTTATTTTCAAGGTCATTTTCTACGGAATGAGAATTACTTATAGTCATTAAGCTGCAATTTTTTTTTCTTGGAATAAGCATAAGACGTCAAACTTGGACAAAAAAATTGAAAAAATTTGAAATCATTTTTTTGTCCAACTTTAACGTCATGCTTATTCCAAGAAAAAAAAATTGCAGCTTAATGACTATAAGTAATTCTTATTCCGTAGAAAATGACCTTGAAAATAAGCTTAAGATTATTAAAAATCGTTTATTATTTTAAGTTATTCAAATTTTTCTAAAACATTGAAAATGACGATTTTTAAAGAATATCTTGTACAAATTTTGGCCAAATGACTTCTATAAGGTCTTATTCATTTCAAAATTCAATTGTCTTTCAAAACATAAACCAAAACAAACTTTTAGTTTTCATAAATTTTATGTTAACCTTCGGAGAATACATATGGGGTCTTTTTGTACCCAAGCTTTTTATCTTTCTTTAATTTTTTTTAACAAGGATTTTCAAGTAAACAGTAGACTTATTCTACAGACTTTCAACAACATTTAAAAAATTTATTTAGTAATGATTAGATGAGCAGTTTAAAATTGGTTGAACTTTGAATAATAGTCTAAAAAAAGACGTGTGTTCTCCGAGGGTTAAAAAATTATTAACTATTTTTTTTTAAATTCCTTCAAAAAAAAAATTAATGTGTCATCACTTCGTTAAATAGTCTATTATTATTTTCTTTTCTATTGTTAGTACTCATGTAAATAAATAAATAAATAAATAAAAATGCGTTGACTGACTATTTCGGACAGTACTGTATATACATTCCAAATTGACAATCGAAAAACGGTTTGATTTTCAAAATGATTTCCTAGATTTTTGTCAAATAAACAATAAAGGAAAATTTTTTTTTCATAAAATTATAAGGATTAGTTGTTTTTGTATCCATGGATGAAAATAAAACAGCAGAGAAAAGAAACTGTATTTGGTGGGGAATTGAGCGGCTTAGCTTATACATGTAATTGGTGTGAGATGAACATCAGGGATGTGTTGAAAGACATTGGGGAGGATGAGAGTCCTGGTATTAGTGTGGTGGTAGCAATAAGGCGCTGGGCACCGCGATGTTACGATCTCTGATCTGACAAAGTATCACGAATTCGTGTTAGTGCGGTAAACTCGCAATTTGTGCTGTATAGGTGAGCTATTAACTCTGTTTAGGACCTTTTAGATGCAACCACATGAAGGTCGCTTTCTGTCTCATCTATTTTTAATTTACTATTGCCTCTATATATAAGGCGCAGGTGATTTTTCTCCCATTATAATATACGCTCTTCGCTAATGAATTTTATACATAATAACGTTAAATTACACTTTTCTCGGCAAAAACGGGTTTTGAGGATAGATTTTTTTATTTTTTAACAAGCTTCTTTTATTTTGCCAAGAGGGGAAATTGGAAAATTATATATAAAGCTGAATATAAGTATAGGCGGAATGCGGAGTTAGTGCAGGATTTACTAAAATTTGAAAATTAAGGGCATTTGAACCATGATGACGTCACAATTAGTGCAAAGCGCATGTGTTTTTATAAATGTGACGTCATAATGGTTCAAATGCCCTTAAATAATTTTGCTTGATATATCAATATATAAAATTTTGAAATAAATTTGGTGCTGCAACATTCAATTTATTTTTCATTTTTGTTGGTTTATCATTATTACTAATAATATGGTGGCAGTTTTAGATTCATAACTAGCACCCGCACCTAATTTTGAAAGATTAAATACTTGCACTAATTAAATAATTACACGGAACTTGGAAATGTCAGGGAATTTTTTTAAAAATTGAAAAAACATCGAAAAGTCAGGGGAATTTTGATTGAAATCCTGAAAAATTGTTGTTTTTTGTACTTAGTCTTGAAATTTAATTTTACTTAAATATTTCAAAATTAATTGAATTTTAAAAGAGTTGCGTTTACTATTTTCATAATTAAATGAACTTGAAAAGATTTTTAACTGAAATTTTGTAAAATTTTAATTTTTTAATGGATTTAGTTAGGAATTTAAAAAAAAACAAGATTTTAAATGAATTTGTTTAGGAAATTAAATAAAAAAGATTTTTAATGAATTTGATTAGAAATTTAAAAAAAAACAAGATTTTTAATGAATTTGATTAGAAATTTAAAAAAAAACAAGATTTTTAATGAATTTGATTAGAAATTAAAAAAAACAAGATTTTTAATGAATTTTATTAGAAATTTAAAAAAAACAAGATTTTTAAAAAACTTTTAATAACTAAAATTGTTCCGAAATTAGTTAAATTTTTTAATATATACATTGAATTTATTTTTTTAAATCATGAATTTATAAAGGAACCTGAGTTAAAAAAAATTTATTTAAATTCAAAAATTTGTCGAATTTCAATTCTTTTCAATATGTTTAATATTTTAAATACAATTTCACAAAAGAATTCCATTATTTAAAACGAATTTTAATAAAATTAGTGTCAGGAATTTAATTATTTTTAAAGTATAGCAATAAATTCTTCGCAAGAAATCAAATTACATATATGTTAAAAAATGTAGACAAATTATGTTTATACAAAAAATACAATTTTTCTCCGAAATTCAATTATTTAGAAAAATTATAATAAAATTCTTGCGGCAGAATTTCAATTATTTAAAAAATATTTTATAAAATTCGTTTCATCAAATTTCTCGAAAACAGAAATTGTATTAAAAATTAAAATTTGTTAAAGGAAAAATTTAATTATCGTTTCAAATTTTTAGACATAATTAAATTTTCAAAAGGTTTTATGTTAAATTCTTTGAAAATTTGAATTTTTTATACTTTTAACGAACAATTTTGTAGAATTATTATTTTTTTTTTAAAACGTTTACTATTGACACTTTTTTTACTGTAACTTCTTCAAAAATTAGTTTCATTCATTATACGATTATTATTTTTAGAATTATTTTTAACTAAAATTCTTCTTTAAATCAATTAATTTTAATAATTTTCGAAAAAATTCTTTGACAATTTTTAAATCCACTTGTTTACAATATTCAATTTCACTAAATTTTTAATTATTCGTCAATTCCACAATTTAATTTATATGTAAGGAAATAAAAACTTCAAATTTTATCTAAAATTTTAATTGAAATTTATTGTAAAAATCAATTATCAGAAAATTCTACGAGAATTCAATTATTTAAATACAAAGAAAGATAATTTATTGAATAATTCAATTTTTTTTGAAATTCAATTCTGATAAAGAAGTTTGCAAAAAAAATATTTTAAATAATAGAATTCTTTCGAGGAATTTTAATCAAATTCTACAGAATTATTACATTTTTCGAAAACTTTGATTATAAAATTGTTTTAAAAATAATTGAACCCCTGCAATGATTTTTTTTAAATTTTTATTTTTTCGAAAAATAATTGAACGCTCGTGTTGAATATTATAAACAATTTTGTTTAATAATTGAATTTTTTTTACTACAAAAATAAATAATTCAATGTTTTTTAAAATTGAATTTTCATGAAGAATTTTATCAACAAATTTTTAAATAATTGAATTTCCTTGGCAACTTTTAAAAAAATTTTTAGCAATAATTTCATTTTTCGAAAAATTCGATAAAAATTGTACGAATATTAGAAATATTTTAAATTCTGCCAATAATTTTATTAAAAAATTTTCAGAAATAATTGAAATTCTGTCAAGAATTTTATTAAAATTTTTCAAAAATGCTTGAAGGTCGGAGAAAAATATTATTTATAAAAGTAATTGAAAATTGACGAATAAATGATTAATTGTTTATTTAAAATTTAAATTATTGACGTTTTCGAATTAGTTTCTATAATTAATAGTAAATGTAAAAAAATTATAATGATAATAATAATAATTTTTTTTAAACCTGGAAAAATTGAATTTTTTAACCTGATGGATAACCTGGAAAAGTCATAGGGGGAAAAAAAGCAAAAGCGCGAGAATCCTGATACTTTTTTCTTTGAAACGAATATAAAATTTTGAAAAATTAACTGGATGCCTTCGCAGCATAAAAAAACATTTAATTTTAAACATTAATTTCCAAAATATGAAGTGAATATGTCAGTTTCAACTTGATTAATATTTCAAAATCTGTGGAATACAATAGGAGGGGTGAAAGTGGAAAATAATTTATTTCGGTGTGTTATATGTAAATTCTACTGAATAATTTGTCTTCTGGGAAATGTGTGCCTTTCTTGAAAAAAGCGGGAATACATTTTTTGCGACGTTCATCGACTAAATTGAATCGCTTTAACGCCATTATGGGAGGAAATTGGTGGATGGTACAACACCGGGGCTAGGTCGGGTCAATACTTTGGTCCAGAGAGAAAATCTAAACCTGTAGACAGAGATGGGAAGAGAGTGAATGAGAGAGAGAGAGAGAGAGAGAGACAAAGGAGATGAAGTCAGAGGGGGATTCAGTGTTTTCCACTCCTCTTGCTTACGTCACCAGAAACTTGGCGATTGGTAGGATTATAGAAAAAGAGGGAAAAATGAAATCAGAGAGCTACCATCTTGTTAGTTCCGTTTCTTTTTTTTTTCTTTTACACGAATCTGCAAATATTTTTTTTTCCTTTATAGAAAATGGCTAACTATGCAAATTTTTCCTTTTCTTCCTCTTTTTCTTTTTCTTGTAGAAAAACGATTTTTCAAACACGAAACATCATTTGATAAATAAAAAATTGTTAATGAAGTTGTTATTGGGAAAGGGTTTTGTGTAACTATTAAAATTGAGGCAAAAAAGGGTTGGAAGTCAGAGTATAAATATACACTGCAAAAAGAAGTATCTTAATTTAAGATGTTTTGGTAGTCATTTGTAAGATGTTTTGGTAGACACTTTTCAGTTACTTGAAACATCTTAATTTAAGATGTTAAAAGTATCTTCGTACACATTTTCTGTGGTATTTTTGGGGCAAAAAGTTTTGAGGTTAACTATGGGCTCTTATGGAAAACACTTTATGTATCTTAATTTTTAGTAACTTACACTTAGGCGCATCTTACGATTCTCAAGTAACTTATCGCTAAACATCTTATTGCAACAGAAACATCTTAATTTAAGATACTTTAAAGAACTTACAAAAGTATCTTACTTTTTTAAGATGGAAGAAATATCTTTATTACTACTAAAACGTATAAAGCATCTTAAATATCAGTAAGACGCTTTAGAAAACATCTTATTTTAAGATGTAAGACACCATTTTGCCATCTTACATCTTATTTTAAGATATCAAAAAAGACACCTATTTTTGCAGTGTAGGTCTTGTTTTGAATAAAAATATTTGCATTTATCGGTTAGTGGAAAAATATGATAATACGCGAATCATGAATACTGATGGGACGATAAGTCGAGATAAAATCGACGATGTATGCTTGGAGCTTCGAGTTATCGCGCCTGAAGGTTTCTTGAATATATCGGGTCGATATCTTGCTTCGCAGTGTATAGCGAAATTCCGATAGCGAAGAAAGAGTGGGGAGGGATTCACCATTTTCTACCCCTGGAGGAGACGTAGGATATTGGTAGTCAAGAAATCTATACGGGGAAACTCTTAAAAAAAAACAAATTTTTTCACAGAAATTCCATTCTTTTTCAATATTTTCATTAAATTCTTTGCTACTATTCAACAATTTTTACGAATATAATCAAAATTCATCGCTAGATTTCAATTATTTTTGTAACAATTTTTTTTATAGAAATTGCTCGTGAAATGGAAATTAAATAATAAATTAATAATTGAAATATAATATTTTGATAAATCTATATTTTCAATTCAACGAAAAAATCAATTATTCACGAAAGTGAAATTTATTTAATGCATATAAATATTTATTTGAATTCAAATAAGCTTTGTTTTGAATATGCATATAAATTTTGTATTCGAACTAAATAATTTAAATTAAAAAATTTTTTTAATTACTTGGAAACATTTTTTGATAAAATTAAACGCATATTTTTAATTATTTTTTTTTAATTTAAAAAATTTCACAGGTATTCAAATATTTACAACAGAATTTGCCAACTTTTTTTTATAAAATACTTTTCAATTCAATTATTTTCAAATGTATACTAAAATTCTATTAAGAGATTCAATTATTTTTACAAACATTTTATTAAATTTAATTTATTTCTTAATTCTTAATATGTATTTAATTAATTATAAAAAATAATGGATTTATAGACGTTTTTCAAGTTGAAAACACTAAAAAAATGGAATTTTAAAGAAGTTATGAATGTTTGCAGAAATTCAACTTTGTTATCAGATTTTAAAAAATTCTATAGTCCAAATTTCAATACTCTTTAAAAATAATAAAATTCTTCTCCAAAATTCACTTATTTTCAGAAATATTTAAAAATTTAGAGGCAATCATCAGCTATTTACAAATTTTTAGAAATTTTTTCCCAATAATTCAGTTATTTTGGAAAATAATATTTTTTTTCACATATAGATTCAATTATTTTCATAAATAATAAAACTTACAGAATTTCAATATTATTTTTAAATTACAATTCTCATCGAATTCCTCGAGAAAAGTGTAATTATTCTTAAAATTTTTTGATAAAATTCTTCATGATTCAATTATAACAAACATTTAATTATATTCAATAAATTATTAATTTTTGTATTTAAATAATAATCGACTTCTCGTACAATTTTCCAATAAAAGTTCAATTAAAATTGAATATTCAGTTTAAAATTTTGATAATAAATATATTAAAAACATCGAAACATGAATTTTTAGATAAAAATGAATATTGAAAGGTTTTAAATTAAAATCTGCGAAAATCTGAAAATTTCAGACTCTTAAAAATAACAATTTTTGTAGAATTAACTTTTGTTTATAAAGTTTAATTTAATTTTTCTGGAATGTTAATAAACTTCTTTGCAAAATACAATTATTTTCATAAATATTAACAATAATCATCACAAAAATTCATTTATTTACAAAATTTCTTGTTTCTTAATTTAAAAAAAGAATTAATTATTTGAACAAATTTTTGGTAAAATTCTACGCATATTTTTAATCAGTTTTTAAAATTATAAAAGTTTCACAAGTATTCAGCTATTTAGAAAAGATTTTGACATGTTTTTTATAAAATTCTTCCCAATTATTAAATTATGTTCAAAAATATTACAATTCGATTAAAAGGTTCAATTATTTTTATAAACAATAAACATTTTATAAAATTGATAATTATACATTTTTGCAACATGTTTAAAAAAAATATTTGAATTTCAGTATGAAGAATTTCGTTATTTGTGAAATTGATTTCTTGCAAAAAAATGTTTTAAAATAATTTCATTTTTTGCGGAATTCATTTAAAATTGTATTTAGAAAATTTTATTATTTATAATAATAACTGAATTCTTACAACGAATTTTATTACATTTTTTAGAACTAATTAAATGAACGTAAAAAATTGTATGACATAAAATATAACTGAATTCTACAGAAGGATTTTATTAAATTTTTTGTAAATACTTTAATTTTTTCTTTGAAAAATTTCATAGAAATTTAAATTATCAAATACGAATAGTATACCTAAAAGTTTTTAGAATTTAAAAAAAATGTTCTATAAAAGTTTTTAGAACAAAAAGTTAAAATTTGAAGTTTTAAAAAATTTTAATTCAAATAGTCAAGTATATACAATTTGAGACGCTTCAAAAAAAGAACCGGTTCCAATTTTTTTAAGCTCAAAATCATTTCCTAGTATGTCAAAAATTAAACTATTTTTTTGAGAAACATTTTCGTTATTTTTATATACAAATACAAAACGTTTTCAAGAAATTGAAATTTTTTTATTCAAATAGGTCGAGAATTTTGAGTCTCAAACATTTATAAACCGATTCTTTATTTGGGACTTTTAATTTTTATATAATCTGAATCAATTATTTCGCATTGAAAAAATAATTCCCTATACTTATGGTCATTCGGGTAAATCGTAATTAAGGGGGTCCCACAGTTGGATTTTTACATTGAGCTTCAATACACTGAGAAAACATTATATACTTAATTTAAATAAAAAAATTAATTTAAGGGATTTTGTTTAATTGAAATTAGTTTGTAAGTTTAATCTCAAAACATAAAAAATATCTACTGCATTGATTCAAAAGTATTATTTGTTTGAATAATTATATTTAATTCAAGCATATTTTTTGTTACGGTTTAAACAAAATTTATGTTTAAAAATTTTATGTTTGAATGAAACTTAAAAGTTAACTACAGATAATTTAAAATCAATCACAATTTATGTTTGATTTTAATATATAATCTTTTAAACTGAACCAGAAAATATGTTTGATTTTAATATATAATCTTTAAAACTGAACCAGAAAATATGTTTGAATTAAACTTAAATATGTTTGACTGTATAGCAAAGATATTTTAAGCTTGATTGAAACAAAATTTGTTTGAATCAAATAAATCGTTTTCTCCGTGTTGGAAAATTGCATCCCCTTTAAAGATCTAGAGAGTTTTGAGAAAATCCTTCGATGCAAGTGCTTCAAAAACTAAATTCAAAATCTGAGTGAATGTTTGTTTTTACAAGCGCCGCACTGCATTATGAGAGTGCGGTATGCATACTTCCTAATCGATGCGTAAAACCAAAGCTCTGGCCTCTCCGACACATTAAGAGAGTCGCATCTGGACCGAGGAAATGATACGATTCTTCAATATATTGAAATTTGCCACTTGAAAATTACAAGTGCCTCTCTTTTATAAGCTACTCAGAAGGAAGACTTTAATGATGTGCCGACAGAAAGAGCAGACGTCCATAAGGACAGTTGCTTTACTGTGAGATTCAAACAGACAGATATACAACGAAGTTCAGGATGTGAATCAACTGACGCTTCAGTACAGCATATCACTAATTTCAATTTCATAAAACAAAAAACAAAAAGAATTACAGAAACTTAATTCCAATTTGATTCAGAGGAAAGTTTCAATAAGGATAAAAATTTATCCCTCGTTAAAAGATCAAAGAACTATTTCCCAAGTTACTATATTATGGTACTAATAATATTCTATTTATTTTCCAGACCCATATTGCGACCTTTCCATTTTTTTATTTTAGAGAAGTTCGTCGAATATTTTCAACATTTTCACACCCGAGATATGGAAGAAAATTTAATATCTCTAATTTCATGCGATCATCCTCTAATTTAATCAAGCCCTCGTGCAAACATAGCTTGGGAAATCTCTCTCTCTCTCTCCCTCTTCTGATTTCACAAACTTGGTTATAAACTTTGCGCGCTTATTACATTCGTCCCCCTCACTCTCCTCCTCTCTCGGTAGAGGGTTATTATGGCGTCCATGAGGAGGTAGGGCGTTAGTCAAGAATTATACGATATATGAAAATGGATCTTTATAACAGTCTTCTACAAAAAAAAGGACTAAAAATAAAATACTCTCTGAATGGCCATACTAGAATCTTAATTTGTTTCCTGATTTGTTTTTATTCGAATAAGTAACACTCTCTAAATCTGAAATAATATCATTGAAAAATATTGTTTATAATGTAAATAATATTTATTTCACTCAACTAATTGGATATTTGTAACGCGCTCCGAAGAAAGGTATACCTAAGAAGCAAACGATTTATAGGTTAGGATCGTGTTAGATTTCTCTTGATTAAAAGTTTATTTATAATTGTTTGAATTTGAAACCAATTTTTATTGAATATTTTAGATATAATTAACACTTAAAGACCAATAATTTTTAATTAATAATTGATTTTCTTTCTGTATTTTTACTTTAAAAATTAAAAACATAACCTCAAATTTTTTGCTTCTTAGGTACCTTTCTTCGGAGCGTGACACATTTGATATAAACAAGCATTATTTGACAAAATTAATTTACTTTCATTGCTTTTAGTAAAGTAAATTATTCATTTAAAATAATGCATCATTTAATGTGAATATAATATTTAATAGAAACAAATAAAAAAATTATTTGGATCCAAATAGATTAATTATTGAAACAATAATAGAGTTATTTAAAACTATTAATTTATTTATATCATCCAAATAAATCTATGTTATAAATACAAATTTTTTGTCTCAATTAATTTTATTTTTAGGTAATTTTATTTTAACAAAATATAAAAATATTATTAGTACTTTGTACGAAAGGGCGTTTTTTATTTTGTAAGCCCGTTGATACTTAAATAATAATAATAATAAAATAATAAAAATCTATTATATAAATAATAAATATATGTGTGTTAAATATATTAAGGTTTTTCGCCATTTCATAAGTAACTTTTTCTACTAATTCAGATTCAGAGAACTTAGAAACTTTAACATTATTCATATTATTGAATATTTAATTCAATATTTAATTATTGATATTTAAATAAATGAGTCTTATTTTTTAGCGTAAGGATATTATGGTTGAAAAAAACTCACCAAATTATCGACGTCAATTCCATTGTTCCAAAGATTATTTTATTCGATCGTATTATTTCTAAAATTCATTTTTTTCACACGCGAGACTAAGCAAAAAAAAAATACTACCCTATATCAACGGTCGCGATTTTAGAAAAAATCGTTCACTCCACAGTAAATCTTGATGAGGTATTAAAAAGTGTTGCAGATTAAATTAACACCAAAAAAAAAGATTATAATAATCAATTTTGGTGTTATTTTTTACAATGAATGAAATTTTAGTTTATTCAATTTTTTTATGACTATAAAACATGAAGATATCGATAACTCGATAACTGATAGATTTCTTCATATTTTGTAATAATTTAAGATGATCAAGTAATAAAATCATTATTTTCATTATTTCAATTCAATTATTATTTTCAACAATTTTTAAATACAATTTTACTTTATGTCTATTATTTTTAATAATTAATTAATTAATTTCATGAAATTTCAATTATTCCTGAATTCTTTAATTCAATGCATATTAGAAAATAAAAAATTCAAATAATATTCAAAAAATTCAATTCAACTTTTACAAAAATATTAATTTTTAAAATTCTATTTTTTCTAAAAAGTTCACTCTATATTTCTTTGAATATTCAATTATAATCTCAAGTTTTAACTGAAAATCATTTATATGAAATGAAAATCAAATTTTATTAAAAAATTCTACGAGAATTTAATTATTTAAATGCAAAAGTAAATAATTTATTGAATAATTGAATGATTCTCAAAATTCAATTTTCATAAAGAATTTTAGTAACAAATTTTTTAATAATTCAATTCTTTTGTCGAATTTTATTCAAACTTGCATGAAAAATAATTGAAACGCTGCGATGAGTTTTATGAGAATTTTCAAAATTATTCCTTTACAATTCAATTTTACAAAATTTCAATTATTCAGAAATTCTGCAAATAAATATATATTGAAAAATAAAAACTTGAAATAATTTCAATAAAAATCGTATTAAACTTTAAAAAATAATTAATTCTACAGAATTTTTTGTCAAAAACATGAAAAATTAAGAATTTCAATGATTTTAGTTTGAAACTTTTTCAAAATTCAATTATTTCCAAAAAGTTCACTCTATATTTCTTTTAATATTCAATTATAAACGAAAATTGTAATTGAAATTCATTTTTATGAAATGAAAATCAATTTTTATTAAAAAATTCTACAAGAATTTAATTATTTAAATGCAAAAGTAAATAATTTTTTGAAAAATTGAATGTTTCTCAAAATTCAATTCTCATAAAGAATTTTAGTAACAAATTTTTTAATAATTCAATTCTTTTTTCGAATTTTATTAAAACTTGCATGAACATAATTAATTTTTTCAAGGAATTTGAATTATAATTGTACGAAAAATAATTGAAACCCTGCGATGAGTTTTATGAGAATTTTCAAATTTATTCCTTTACAATTCAATTTGACAAAAATTTCAATTATTCGGAAATTCTGCAATTAAATAAATATTGAAAAAAAACTTGAAATAATTTCAATAAAAATCCTATTAAACTTTTTAAAAGAATTATTTCTACAGAATTTTTTGTCATAAACATGAAAAATTAAGAATTTCAATGATTTAAGTTTGAAACTTTTTGAAAATTTAATTATTTCTAAAAATCCACGTTATAATGCTTTTAATATTCAATTATAATTTAAAATTTTAACTGAAATTCATTTTTTAAACAATTTTTATGAATAAATTCTACGAGAATTCTATTATTTAAATACAAAAATAAATAATTTATTAATTTCACGTTTCTTGAAATTAAATACTCATAAAAAATGTTATCAAGAAATTTTTTAAATCATTAAATTCTTTTGATGAATTTTAATAAGATTTTAAGGAATATTTTAATTTTTGAAGGAATTTGATTAAAATTGCATTAAAAAGAATTGAAATTCTGCAATGAGTTTTATAATTTTTAAAAATAACTGAACTCCTAAAAGAATTTTATTATTCAGAAAAATAATTAAATACCCACAGAAATCTTATTTTTTATAAAAATAATTAAATTTTGCGAAGAAATTTATAAGAAAATTTGTAAATAATTGAATTCATGTCAAAATTTTTATTATTTATGAAAATAATTGAATATTTGAGTAGAATTGTATTGAAATTTTGTTTAATAATGGAATTCTTTTGTAAAATTTTATCAAAATAGTAGATATTGAAAATAATGTAATTTTAGAAATCTTTTGAAAATAATTGAAATTTTGACAAGAATTTGATGAAAATTTTGTAAAATAATTGAATATCAGAGAAGAAATTTATTATTTATAAAGAGAATTGAAATTTTTAGGAGAATTTAAAAAAAATTTTCAACACAATTGAATTTAAACTATGTTACTAAACTAGTAACTAACCTACTATTCTTCCTGGTCAAGCTAATTTTGTTGAATTTTTCCAAATCGTTGGCTTTGGTGTTTTATTTAAAATAAAATTTAATTCATAGTTAAAAATAACACCAAAATAGACTATTTTAATTCTTTTCGGTGTTAATTTAATCCTAAAGGGATTCAACTCTTGCAGATTATTTTAATCCATTCTAGTATTATTTTAACACCTCACATTTTACTGTGATCTCGAAACTTGACAACGACAATTCTTCCATAGGATTCGCCATCTGGAACAAAAAAATAATATTATATTTAACAACATTTAAAGAGAAAAAATTCCAAAACATTCGAAATATGTCGCCACGCATTAATAATGATCAGTCATTACACTCAAAACACAAGTATCAAAATAGAAGAAACTTTAAAAAAGAATACTAATGAGTGCAACTGCGCATATATGAAGTGTTTTCAACGCATTAAGGACTCGACCATAAAAAAAGAAACTTTAAGTTTTCCTAAACCCAAATAAACGCACCATATAGGCAAGGTGACAGGAAAACTCTCGACAATTTCAGAAATAAAAAAAAAAATAAACCCCGGAAATAGGATAGTCAGTGCGCGCACGAGCGGATGATGTTAAATAGCAGCGATTTTATAATTGCCCTCTATAAGTGGATGAAGTGCTTGTCTCTTAAATTTACTGAAAAATTTCCTACCCTATTCTCCTCGAACGAAGATGAGTGCGCGGTATTTCCGTTTTGTCAAATAATCAAACTCGAATGGAAAAAAAACCACTATAACCTTGAAATCTGTCAACCACTCATTAGTCAAAAAAGCAAAAGGCCCACTGCAAATGGGTGAAAAAAAAATTTCATGTTTATAAAAAAAAAGGAAGCTTGGACAAATTGAAACTAAAAATAGATCTTGGATCTTAAAAGCTACTCTCTAAATCTGAATTAGTAAAAATGTTTACTAATTTGAATTAGTGACTGACTTTTTGCTTTTGAATTAGTAAACTTTACTAATAAATTAGTAGAAATTAGTATTCATTAGTAAAATTTACTAATTCAAAAGCAAAAAGTCAGTCACTAATTCAAATTAGAAAACATTTTTATTAATTCAAATTTAGAGAGTAATATTTACTGCAATATACAAATGGTGCGGGTAATTAAAAAATTATTTTTTTTCCTTTTTTTTAAATAATTTGTCAAAATTCAATTATTTTCAATTTCTACTAATTTAAAAAATGTTAACAAAAGAATTCAATTATTTAGAAATATTCTAATAAAAACCTTATTTTTGTTAATACTTATTTTCCAATGTATTTTTCTTTGTATGTTTAACTTTTTTGTTTTGTTGTAATTAAATTTTTTTCTTCTATTTTATAATTATTCTTTCGGCTCTAGATTCTCTTTTTCTTTTTATTTTAATTTTTATTGTGTATATGACGATGAGTTGAGGCGTTATTTTTTGTCTTTTATATTCTTTTAGATGCTACCGACACTTATGTTCTCTTCATTTGATTCTTGTTTATAAAGAATATAAGATATCAGCGCTACATTGATTGCATTATGAGTGCAAATATTGAGTACTGATATATAAAGACGATTCAGAGTCGAATTTAAAAAAAAAACTATTCTCCCACGTTACCATAATTTAATTTCCTGTTGATACGAATATTTATATTTTATATCAATGGTTCTAACAGGAAAAAAATGACAAAATTTTAATTATTTTTAGTTATTTTAATATTACAGATTCGGTTATTACTTTTTTTTTAATTTTGAAAAGAATGAGAGTTAATAAGTTAGTTACTAACTTAGTAACATAGTTACTAAATTCAATTGTGTTCAAAATTTTTTTTAAATTCTCCTAAAAATTTCAATTCTCTTTATAAATAATAAATTTCTTCTCTGATATTCAATTATTTTACAAAATTTTAATCAAATTCTTGTCAAAATTTCATTTATTTTCAAAAGTTTTCTAAAATTCCAGAATTTTCAATATCTACTATTTCGGTAAAATTTTCCAAAAGAATTCCATTATTAAAAAAAATTTCAATACAATTCTAAACAAACATTAAATTATTTTCATAAATAATAAAAGATTTTACAGGAATTCAATTATTTACAAATTTTCTTATAAATTTCTTCGCAAAATTCAATTATTTTCATAAAAAATAAGATTTCTGTAGGTATTCAATTATTTTTCTAAATAATAAAATTCTTTTAGGAATTCAATTATTTTTAAAAATCATAAAACTCATTGCAGAATTTCAATTATTTTTAATGCAATTTTAATCAAATTCCTCGAAAAATTTAATTATTCTTAAAAATCTTATTAAAATTCGTCAAAAGAATTTAATGATTTAAAAAATTTGTTGATAACATTTTTTATGAGAATTTAATTTCAAGAAACGTGAAATTAATAAATTATTTATTTTTGTACTTAAATAATAGAATTCTAGTAGAATTTATAAATAAAAATTGATTTTCATTTGAATTTCAGATAAAATTTTAAATTATAATTGAATATTAAAAGCATTATAACGTGGATTTTTAGAAATAATTAAATTTTCAAAAAGTTTCGAACTAAAATCATTGAAATTCTTAATTTTTCATGTTTTTGACAAAAAATTTTGTAGAATTAATTCTTTTTAAAAGTTTTAACAGCATTTTTATTGAAATTATTTCGAGTTTTTATTTTTCAATATATTATTAATTGCAGAATTTGCGAATAATTGCAATTTCGTAAAATTGAATTAGAAAGGAATAAATTTGAAAATTCTCATAAAACTCATCGCAGCTTTTCAATTATTTTTCATACAATTATAATTCAAATTCCTTGAACAAATTAATTATGTTCATGCAAGTTTTAATAAAATTCGACAAAAGAATTGAGTTATTAAAAAATTTCTTATACTAAAATTCTTTATGAGAATTGAATTTTGAGAAACATTCAATTATTCAATAAATTATTTACTTTTGCATTTAAAAAATTAAACTCTTGTAGAATTTTCGAATAAAAATTGATTTTCATTTCATAAAAATGAATTTTAGTTAAAATTTTAGATTAGAATTGAATATTAAAAGAAATATAGAGTGAACATTTTGGATATAATTGAATTTTGAAAAAGTTTAATTGAATTTTTTGAAAAGTAATTAAAGTTTTCATAATCTAATTGGCATTTAATTAAAAAATTTAGGAATAATTGAAATTTCCCAAGAATTTCTTTTGTTTTCATAAAAAATAAAATTTGTTCCGTAAATTCACTTTATCTTGTAATTTCAATAAAATTCTTTGTAAGAATTCAGTTAACTTAAAAAAAATCTGAAAAATATTCTTCACAGAAACTCAATTCGTTTTATAAATAAATAATAAAATTTCAAAAGTTAATTATATTATTTAAATTTTTTTAATACAATTTTAAATATATTCGTCTTTAAAGTTTGAAAATTGCAAAAATGCAATTACTTTCAATAATTTTGGTACAATTCTTAATAAGAATTCAATTAATTTTTCAATTGAATTTTAATACAGTTTTACAAAGAAATTCAATTATTTAAAATTTTTTTAATAATATTCTTCTCACGAATTTAATTATTTTTATTAGAATTTTTTATAAAACTTCTCAAAAGAATTAAAAAATTAAAAAAATAAAATTCATCTCTGAATTTCAATTATTTGTAATACACTTTTACTGGAATTTCTTGAAAATTGTACTTATTCTTAAAAATGTTATTAAAATTTTTAATTTGTCGAGAGAATTAAATTATTTTGACTTTGGTTTTCTAATATTAGTTGATGTTTTTATTTTCTAAGATGCATTTAATTAAAGAATTTAGAAATAATTGAAATTTCCTGAAATTGATTAATTAATTATTAAAAATAATAGACATAAAGTAAAATTGTAGTTAAAAATTTTGGAAAATAATAATTGAATTGAAATAATGAAAATAATTTTAAAGAAGTGTTCTTATAATAAAAAATAATGATTTTATTACTTGGTAATCTTTAATTATTACAACATATGAAGAAATCGATCAGTTATCGAGTTATCGATATCTTCATGTTTTATAGTCGTAAAAAAATGTAATAAACAAAAATTTCAATTATTGTAGAAAATAACACCAAAATTGATTATTTTAATCTTTTTTTTGCGGTTTAATTTAATATGCAACACTTTTTAATACCTCACGATTGACTGTGAAGGGATATAAAACTTTGTTGTGAAGTTACATAAGAAAGTATAGAGGAAATAAAAAAAAAACGTTGAGAGAGTATAGAGGAAATTTATCATCGCGCAATGATGATAGTTGTCATCAGAGGATGAGAGATTTTTTCCCTTTTTTTTTGATTATAATTATATTAGCGTTTGTGTATAATGTCAGCTCATTTACATTACACGTCTGTAATAATTAAATACCGGATTGAGATATTAGTGTGACGAAAAAGGCGGTGGCACATCGAGCGGCAAGATGAAAGAAGAAATTTCCTTTCGCTAGGTCGTTGCTGTTGTCTTTCATCTTCTTTTTTTCCCCCACTAATTGTAAGCCTCTGACACACGCGCTTTTATTCTGTTTATGTGAACATATATATATATATATGTATTGTATTAAAAAAAAGCGACTGCTATAATGTTTAGTAGTCGCACGTTAATTGAAATATCCCACAAAAAAAAGTTGTAAAATCCGCACTCGAAGGAACAGAACAGAACCGAACGCCCGGTAGTCGAAATATTAAGGCAAACAAAGAAATGTATATGTGACAAAAATTGAAGACAATATTAACAATTTGAAATGAAAATCCAAAAAAAGGTAAAAAAGGAATTAAAATAAAAAATAAGACGAAAAAAGAAAACTTAAAACATTGAATTTTAAACATTGAATTTTTGAAAATTACTATTCCCTAGAATGATGAAAATAATTCTAAAATGTTATTAGAAATTTTCCTAAGTTTACTGATTTCACTGATATGTGAGCACCAAACTACCAAACGAAATACAAACGAAATACAAAAAAAATACAAAAAACAAAAATGAAAAGAAAGAAAAATAAACCTAATGAACAATAAAAAGAAATAATGAATCACTTAGTGAGAAAAATTCCTCTCCTTTCAAACATCTATATATATACAATAGAAGCAGTAAAAATCACAATAAGATTTAGTTAATACGATCACTCCACACACATACTTTTTATATATACAGTCGAACATTAATTCCATTAGGTTATAAAAATAAATTTTAATTTTCTATAATAATGTCTTTATGATATACTATCAGCATCATAAAAGAATCTTCCCAGGTAATTTTGACTAATAATTTGACACTCGAAAATTTCAAAAGTCAAACCGACTGTATATATATATATACATATAGATATATATAAAACAGGTAAGTAAAAAAATCAGATAGAAAGTCACGCTAAAAAATACGGAAGACATTATATGGTTACAGAACTAAAAACTTTTCTCTGTATGATTTTTTTTTTATTTTTTACTTTTTAGTAAATATAAAAAAAGGGACATTTCTCTATATAAATACATTATATTATTGAGAGGGGAAAAGTCAAAAATTTTCTCAACTTAAGAAAGAAGAAGAAGAAAAAAGATGCGAAAATTGAAGGTTACCCAACGCGGTTTTACAGTTATGGATGCGCAATATAGACATAAAGCCATTAGGTAAAGGAACTGACTTCGCGTTAATAAATACCCTGGCCAAAGTGAATAATGAAATTTTCAAGATTTTGGGCAATTCCTAATGGCCCTGAACGGACCCCGAAAAATTTTACTGTGTCGTCATATTTATCCTCTTATATATACACCACAAGCAAAAATCTTTTAGTTCCTCTCGCACAAGAATTGTGCAATTTTCAAGGTTCGTTTATTTCCTATACACACACACACACAGTTTACTCAAAATATTATGATGGAAAAATATTTTTCCAAATTTACATCTTTTTTTTCTCCGCTAAAGCAAAAAAAAGAAAATTATTTTTTCGGAAAATTTATTTTGATCAATTACGACGTCGTCACAGTTTGTGTAAAAACATTTGTTCCAAAGTTTGTGAACGTCATAATGGTTCACAAATGAATAAAATTTATTGTATAAAATTACAATTACAATAAAAAAAAATTGTAATTACAACTATTACAATAAAAAAGAATAAAAATAAAATAAATAATAGTAAAAACAATAAAACAAAAATTTTCAATTTTCATTATTAATTAATAATGAAAAATGAAAATTTTTCTTTCTTTCGAAATTAATTTATTAGCCCAAAGCAGTAAAAAATTTTCACTGATAAATCGATTACTTATTTACTATATCAAATATTTACTTCTTAAGAAGTTTAAATAATTTAAGAAATTTAAATAATTATTTAAATTTTATAACAATTTTTTAATAATTAATTAAATAATCTTTAACGTCCGAGATACTTAATAAATAAGTCAAATTAATGAAAACGAAAACATTCGGACAAAGTAACAAAATAAAATAAAATAAGTAAATAAAATGAATTTAATAATTCATTTTTTTCGATTAATTATATTTAAAGCATAAATTCGAATTTAAATAATTAAATTCTTGAGAAAATTTTATTAATATTCTCGAAAAAAATTTGATTCTCACGAAGATTTTTACCTTAAAATTTTTTTAATAATTTGATTTTTGCTTGGAAAACATAATAAAAATAGTGGATATTGATAAGAATTATTGAATTCAGAAAAGTACATAATTAAATTTTTCAAAGAATTTAAAAACATTTTTTTGAAAATAATTGAATGTCTGTGTGGCATTTTATGAAAATTTTGTTTAAAAACAATTTGGTTCCTAAAATGCATTTCATTATTTATTAAAAATAATTGAATTCTTAGGAGCCATTTTATTAGAATTTTTTAAAATAACTAAATTTTTATTAAAAAAAAAAATTATATATATACCTATACTTTTAAAAATAACTGAAAATAAACAAATTTATCTTAGAAATTATAGTCATAATTTCTCTAGAATAAATTTTTCTATATGTAACGTTCAAAGTAAATTTTACTGATTTTACAAAATTTACAAAAATTAGAAAAATTTCCTTTGAACGTAAATTCATTCAGGAAAAATTTTTTGCTACTTTGAAAGAAAATTATTTTAATTTTGAAAATAGAAAAATTTACTTCGAAAATATATAGTGACTAAAGTATATCAGAGCATAAAATTTTACATCGTCAACAAACATATTTGGAATTTTCATTAAAATTTACTTTTAAAATATAGAAAAATTTACTTCATAACATTAATTTCAAAAAGGTCCAAAAAATATTTTACTTATTTAAAAAATTACTTCTAAACGCATTTTACAATCTTTTCGGAAATATATAGTAAAATTTGATCTGGAAATTCAAACATGTAAAGTATAAAAATATTTTTCATACATCTAAAGATTTACTAAATTTTACAAAACATTTACTTTATAGGTAATGAATGTATTTTATTTATTCATTTAATGAATTCTACTAAATTTTTATATTTTGTTCCATTTTCTATTCCAAAAATCGTAAAAATACTTTTTTTTCTTTCTGTGCTTTTGTTTTAGACATTTTTCATTAAAAATAGAAAATTTTTTTTTCTTTTTAAGTTTCTGTGCGATTATTGTCTGGTGAATATAAATAAAGTTGCACTCGGTATATGCAAAAGAAGGTAAATTAGAAATTCTTAAAAATATTGTTTTATTATTTTTGTACGTGTAATTTTCATTTTGAATTTCAAACGCTCAAACAATGCATTTTTATGGTAAAATGGAAGGAGGAGGAGTAAAATACTTGTATTTGTTTCTTTAGCGGAGTATAACAATTATTTGAAATTTATTAATACCACTTTAAGTGTATAATGAAGATTGTAGGATAATAAGTAATTTCCATAAATTAGTATATTATATTAAGTAAAAATGTTCGCTTATATTATCTTTTTCTCGTTAATTTTCGATAATTTATAGCCAATATTTTGAGGACAACTCCATTCAATAGGCGTAACAGCTGGTTTTAAGTCAAATTTTTACTGTGGGTTGAGTCATTATTTTAAATTTTCATGGAAATTAGTTTTTCATCTTTAGAATTAATGTTGCAATAGTTGCACGCTGTGCGAATCTTTCTCCCTTAAAGTTTCGTCTTACAAGATTTAGGTATTACCCCCCATAAGCCCATTGACTTTTACACTTTGTGTTAATATCCCTATTACTGTGGCTTTCAATATTTATTTAATTTATTGTTTTCAATTAATATTCAAAATAATCTTTCGTTTTAGTGTATTTTCTTTTGGAATTTTATGTTTTCGGACGATTTTCACATTTCAGCTGCGTATACGAAAAGCAATATTTTTCTTTTTTTTTTCTTGAGAATTTCCACTATATATACTTAAAATAATTAAATATATCAAAAAAACTATTCTCAAAAATTATAATCTAATGCTATTATTTTCAAAAAAAAATGATCGAAATCTAATTATTTTTCTAAAAAATATAATCAAAAATTCATTCTTTACCTAAAAAAATATTCGAAATTCAATTCTTTACCGAAAAAATATATTCGAAATTCAATTATTTTCAATATCCCGTATTTTCAAAAAATATTTGAAATTCAATTCTTTTTCTAAAAAATATCAGGGCTCGGATCGTCTTTAAGACTCAAAAAGTCTCCTTAGTCGCATAAATTCACAACAAAAGTCACGAAAAGTCGCATAAAATTTCCAAAAAAGTCGAATATGAAAGTTTAGGAAAAAAACGCCGAAAAAGAAAACACGAAATTGTCAAAATTGTAGAAAAAAATCACATATCTCGCCAACAAATATACTTTAACATCAAACAAAATCTGGAATAATATTTAATAAAATTTAATAAAATGCTTGGCAAAAATTTAATCAGGTATTTTTTAACATCTTTTTAAAAAATCTGTTCAAATTTTCAATTCTTTTTATAAATAATAAAATTCTTTTCCAAAATTCAATTATTTAAAAAAAATTTAATAAAATGCCTGTCATAATTTCAATTATCTTTATAAATAATAACATATTTTTCTCTAAAATTCATTTATTTTCAAAAATAATGAAATTTTCTGCAAAAAATTCAATTACATTCAAAATTTTGTTTTCAATTTCTCGTCAAAAATTTATAGATAATAAAATTCATCATGGAAATTCAATTATTTTCAAAACTAATAAAATTCTCCGCAGAATTTCAATTATATTCAAAAATTTTTTTTTTAATTCTCAAAATTTAAATTATCTTTATAAATATCAAAATTCTTCTTCAAAATTCAATTACTTTTAAACATTTTTTAAGAAAATCTGTTCAAAAATTCAATTCTTTATAAATAATAAAATTCTTCTCTGTAAGTCAATTATTTTCAAAGATATTTAATAAAATTCTTGTCAGAATTTCAATTATTTATTTATTTATTTATTTCTGTACATTTCTAATTATCTTTATAAATAATAAAATTCATCCTTGCAATTCATTTATTTTCAAAAGTAATAAAATTCTTCGCAGAAAATCATTTATTATAAAAATTTTTTTTTAATTTCTCGTCAAAATTATCATTATTTTCATAAATAATAAAATTCATCATGGAAATTTAATTATTTTTAAAAGTTCTGATAAAGTTCGTTGCAAAATTCAATTATCTTAAAAAATAAGAAAATTTTCCTCACAATTTCAACTATTTTTGAAAATATCAAAATTCTTCTTCAAAATACAATTATTTTTAAACATTTTTTAAAAAAATCTGTTCAAAAATGCAAATATCTTTATAAATATCAAAATTTTTCATCAAAATTCAATTATTTTTATAAATAATAAAATTCTTGTTAGAATTTAAATTATTTATTTATTTCTGTACACTTGTAATTTTCTTTATAAATAATAAAATTTATCTTCGAAATTCATTTATTTTCAAAAGTAATAAAATTCTTCGCAGAAATTCATTTATTTTCAAAAATTTTTTTTTAATTTCTCGTCAAAATTATCATTATCTTCATAAATAATAAAATTCATCATGGAAATTTAATTATTTCCAAAAGTTCTTATAAAATTCTTTGCAAAATTCAATTATATCTTAAAAAATAAGAAAATTCATTGCAGAAATTCAATTATTTTCAAATTTTTCTAAATTCTCCTCACAATTTCAACTATTTTAAAAAATATCAAAATTCTTCTCTGAAATTCAATTATTTGCAAAGAATTTTAATAAAATTATTGTCAAAATTTTAATTATCTTTATAAATAATAAAATTCATCCTAGAAATTCAATTATTTTCAAATTCTTTTTTTTTTATAAAATCTTATAATATAAAATAGTGATTTTCTCACTTGGTCATCTTTAATTATTATAAAACATGAAGACATCGATTGCTCCGAGTCGATGACTCGAAGTGATCGATTTCTTCATGTTTTATAACAATTTTTTATAAGTAGTTTAATTTCAAAAAGGTTTTAATTTGAATCTTTTGAAGAATTTTAATTCTTATGGAAAAATAGTAATTAAATATTTATTTAAAAAAGAAGTTATTGATGTTTATTTTTTTTGAAAAATTTGAAAGAAATCTGTAAATAAACTTAACAGAACATTTTCTTGACTAAAACTTTTTCCTTTAACTTTAATTTTCTGAAAATTTTAAAAATTTCAGACGCATTTTACTAAAAAAAAAATTTCGTAAAAGTCGATTAGTCGCATCTTTTTACAAAAGAATTTTCAAAGAAATTGTAAAAAAAAATCATAGGTACATTTAACAAAATTTGTATATACGATGCTTCACAAATAATTCAATTACTTTCACAAAAAAATATTTTCCATAAAAAATCAATTATTTAAAAAAAAAACTTTTGATCAAATTCTATAAGCAAGAATTCAATTATTTTCGCATAAATAATAAAATATTCATCGCAGGATTTCAATAGTTTTTAAAACATTTTTATAAGAATTGCCAAAAAAAAAAAATGTTAAACTTTTGATTTGACTGATTTTACCTTATTTTTATTTGGTTCGAAACAAAAATTTTTTTTTCGACATTTCATTAATTAAAAATTTAGTTTTACTACGAAAAATAAGCTTCAGTATAGAGTAAAGTCATGACGAGAAATAATGTAACTAAATTTTCGAAAAGAACTTAAACAAGTACAAAGAAGACAATGGATCTAAATGAATATGAAAAGAAGATCATTTTCTCCACAAACAATTTGAGTATAAAGAGAGAGAGAGAAAGTTGATAAAAATTCCGATGACTTAGAATAAAGCTCCTCATCTGTTATAATTTAAACTATATTCCTATGTATATTTATAAATAGGAGACTCTCGTAAACTCCACATTTATGGAAATTAACTACATAATTTATTTACTCGTCAATATAATATTTATTTCATAATATTGATGGACGCAATAAAATGACAAATATTTTGGTAATTGCATGATTATAAATATTTGACTCCAAGAGCAATGGCCCCTTTTATACGCGCATAAATATATAAATCAAATCATATAATCGAAAGGTATGAGAAAAGAAAAAAGAAATGACTTTTAGTGTGATACTGTTGTGTGTGTGCAACGTCGTTCCCCATCGTAAACTATATGACAAAAATTACTTATTCAAAATGGATGAATATAATAATAAGTTTTTCAAGTTTTACTGTTTTGGAGAGGTTTGTCGTAAGATAATTGAAAAAGGCAACGGTACCGCAAATTTGCGGATCCGTTTTTCAAAAAATTTCTCTCTCTCTCTCTCTTGCTCTTACTTCCAAAATATGACAGGTCAAACCGGTAAAAGGCAATGGGCAAAAGTCAAGTTTTCGCAAAGGGCACTAATAATGGAGATAGTGCCAATAAAATTGACCTAAAGCCCGTGCTTCATTGTTGTTAAAATCAGATTTGGGGAGTTGTTGGGTCTCGTTACAAGGCATGTGAAAAAGATTTTCTTTCTAACGGTGACCCCCCATCAGAATTTCTTTTCAATACTTAACAGGATTAACACCCTAATGATAATTACCCCCACAAACTGACTTCTTCTTCTTCTTCTTCTTTTTCTTTTTCTCACTCTCCACCCCCATTTCTCTCTCTCTCTCTCTCTTTGCAGTCTAATAAATTTATTCATCAAGAGTCGTTTAAAAGTCAAATACTTTCTATACCTGACTTCCTTAGTCTTCACGTTAAAGCCATTCATGAAACTCCTTATTTCTTTGGCTCGCACAGTTTAACTTTTTCACTTCCCAACTCAACAAACCTCTTTTGCATTTTATTTTTCTTCAATATTTTCCTAATATTTACGACTCTTAAATTTTGCATGAGTAACTTATGACCAAGAGTTGAGTTTATATATATATATATATATATACATATTTGAGGATGTAACGCAGTATTAAGTAGAGGTGCGGTGAAAATTATCTTTCTAAAATTACTTTCCATTTTTCTTCTTATTCCCTGATTGACCGATGTTTTCCTGTGGTTTTCACTCTCTTTAACGTATTTATTAAATGTTTCGACAAAAATATTTATCCGAATGTTTGTTTTTCTTCAAAATGCACTCGTCTCTTTGCAAGTTCCTAAAATCTTGAAGCATAATGGCTATTAAAAAGCAATGCAGCCTAAATTTACCACCGAAAACAAGATTTAGGATAAATTCTTGTTTTTTTTTTTAATGAGAAAACAAAGTTTGACCAGCAAATACAAAAACTTTCAAGTGATTTTGATTTTCTAAATTTTAACATGACCAATTGATTCTTTAAAATTAGTTTGAACGCTTATTATCTCAATATATGAAAAATAATTACTGTAAAGATGTAAAATTTGTTTTTTTTTTATTTTTTAATTTAAGTAAAGATGTAACAGAAACAACCTTTTACAGCTTTACTTAAAAATAATTACCATTCAGAGTTGATACAAAAAATTTAATTTCCTTTTTCCAAGATTTTCGACTTTTTCTCTTGAAAATATTCCGTTTCTCAAGATGATTTGAGAGCGAAAAAGATGAGACAAAAAAAGGGTTCTATTAACATTTATTTACAAATTTTTTCAACAGTAAAATAATTCAATCATTCAACATCAATAACTTCATTTTACAAACAAAAATTTTATATATGCTTTATTACTTTTCCAATATAGGAATTAAGAGTTAAAGAAAACTTATCTTTATATATAAAATACAAATTTTAAACTTAAAAAATTGTCAACATTTTCAATCAATAACATTAGTTTCGAAAAAAATTGTATAATTTATTATTATAATTATTCCCTAGGAATTCAGATTTAAAAGAATTTTTTTATCAAGATTTTTTAATACTTTATTACTTTTCCAATAGGAATTAAGAGTTAGAAAAACTTCTTTATATATAAAATACAAATTTTAAACGATAAAAATTTTTAATCTAAACAAATTGTCAACATTTTCAATCAATAACTTTAGTTTCGAAAAAAATTGTATAATTTATTATTATAATTGTTCCCTAGGAATTCAGATTTAAAAGAATTTTTTTTTATCAAAATTTAAGGATTAACAATTTTTAATCTAGAAAAATTGCCCACATTTACAAATCAATAACTTTATTTTCAAAAAAAAAATTTTATACTTATTAATTTTTCATAGGAATGAAGATATAAATTTTTTTTTTCATTCAAAATTTAAACATTAAAACTTTTTGATTTAAGGAATCTTGTCAACTGTTCAAATTATTTGAAAACATTTTTATAAAAATTCACTGCAAAAAGAAATTTCTGAGCAAAAATTTAATTATTTTCAAAAAAACTAAAAAAAAAAGAATTGTCAACATTTATTTTATTATATTTTCAGTATAAACGGGTTTAAAATTTAAAATAAAATTTACAGCGAAATTTCAAATATTTTCATAAATAACAATATTCACCTATAGAGAATTCAATTATTTTCAAAAAATTTTAATAAAATTCATGGCAAAATTTCAGTTATTATATAAATAAAATTTTCTTAATTCTATGATTTATATTTCCATTATTTTAATAAATTTTTTTTAAATAGAATTCAATTGTAAAAAAAATATATATATAAAATATTCTTGGCCAAAATTTGATAATTTTCGAAAAGTGTAATAAAATTCGTTGCAAAAATAAAATTCTTGCAGCAGAAATTTAAATATTTTCAAAAAATGTAATAAAATTCGTTGCAAAAATAAAATTCTTGGCAGGAATTTAATTATTTTCGAAAAAGTGTAATAAAATTCGTTGCAGAAATAAAATTCTGGACAGAAATTTGTTTTCAAAAAATGAATTAAAAAATTGTCAACATTCTAATTATCTTCATAAATGAAATAGGAAAATTCAATTTCTTTTCAAAATTAATAAGATTCAATTATTTTTTTAAATTTTTAAATAAAATTCCTACCAAAATTTCAATTATTTTCAAAACTCTTTTTTAATTCAATGATCTGTATAATATTTAATATTCTAATAAAATTCATTGAAAAAATTCATTTAATATCAATTCAATTATTTAAACAAAAATATGTAATAAAATTCGTTGAAAAAATAAAATTCTTCGCCAAAATTCAATTATTTTTCACAAATTTTAATAAAATTCATGTCAATATTTCAATTACATTTAAAAAAAATTTCTTAAATCAATTATTCGTGTATTTTCATCCATATCAAGAAATCATTTTAATTATTCAATAAAATTATTTTTATACTATTTTTTTTTATAAGAATTCAATGGTCACAAAATAAAATTGTTCAGAAAATATTTTAATCCTTTTTGAGTTTTCATTTTTTCTTAAAATTGATAGTTTTTGTAATTCATACGTAATTTTATAGAAAATTTTTTTTTTAATATCCATACAAAATTGTCGAATAAAAAAATTAATATTTACAAAAGTTTAAGCATTTTTTCAACAACAAAAATTTTGCTTTAACGAAAGTAAATTTTACGATCGTTCAAACTAATTTCAAAAATTTTTACTAACATTTAAAAATAAAATTTACTCCGCAAAAAATAGGACATTTTAATTTTTATCGGATTTTCTTTTACTAAAATTTAGTTTGAAAATAGATTTCTTTATTTATTTACATAAAAAAATGTATTCCGAAACAAATGTTGCTATGCGCTTAGAAAGAAAAATTCCATACTAAACATTAATTTTCATGTTACAGTAAAATTTATTTCAAAAATTAAAAACTGATTTTAAAAAACCACATTTAAATAAAAATGATTCGAAATATAAATTCTGAAAATAAAAATTATGAAAAAAAAAATAGTGAATTAAAAATAAAACGTATTAAAATAAATTAAAGCAAAAATAAAATTTTTTTAAAAGTGTAGAAAAAACGAATTAAAAAGCATTAAAAAAAAAATTACCGCCATAAAAGTGTTAGATATTTTCGGCTGTAAAATAAAGAATCAAAATAAGTATTGAAGCTACTAATCGTCAATTATAAAGGAATAATAATAATCTTTTTACGATGTTTTTTATTCGAAGACCTTAAAAAAGTATAGATGAACCATTTTTTCTCCATTCATCATATATATACTTTCATTTTTTATTTTACAATTTTTGGCTAAAAGTCAATTGCCCTATTTTCATTTTACTTTCTTCTATTCTTTTCTTGTTACAAAAAAAAAAAAGTTAAAAATGCAAGTTGTAAAAAATTCTAGATATTCATATACCTGAAATATTGTCGAAAAAAATTGCTTTCTGGGGAGAAATGCGTTCATTTTTTTTTTAAAAATGGCAAAACCAAAATTAGAGCAACGGTACCAGAAAAAGTCATAATTTACATTTCATAACAGAACTTATTGGTCTTTATTGGAATGGTCAACAATTTTTCAAAACGGGATCGATCTTTTTCTTCTTTTTTTTCAGGAATATTTTACCTGCGTGTTTATATGTCATAACGAAAACTTGTGCCTTATAGAGTTTTTGTGATATACAACCGTTTTTTTTTTTTTTTTTTTTTTTTCGTTAAATATGGAGCAGTTTTTTTTTCGTCTTCATCGTAAATGTGCTGGCGAAAAATAGAAAATTATGGCGCAGATTTAAACTAGAGCAATGTGGAACCGAAAAAAATATATGGCATGGCATTAAAAAAAAAAAAAAAAAACACGAAAAGGGACTAAATTTTTTTCCGTCACTATATTTCTCATCTTTGTCGTTTTTAATTCGTTTCTTTTATCTATTTTTTCACTTGCTTCAGTTTTTGTCTTTATTTTCATTCCCTTGGAATACTTAACAAATTTCTAGATTTAATCATTTTTGCTCTTTTTTCTAAATTCACTTCGATGTTTTTTTTTTTTTTTTTGAAACTCATTTACATTTTAATTATTTGATTTATTTTTTGTTTTGAAAATATTATCGAACTTGGTAGAAATTAGTTTGTAAGCTTTCAAATTTACTTGAGAGTAAAATTAATTGTTAAAAAAAAAGTAATTAAACAATAAAACGCTTTATTTTATACTTATTTTGTCCACTTTATCTATTCTTAACCCTTACTTTTTTTTCCTTGAATTATTATTTTTTGTCGACAGTAAAAAATACCCTTTTTTTATGATTTCGACATTCTTGAATAAGAATAATAATAATTCTATAGGATTTTTATAACCCTTACCTTGAAGTTTGGGAAAAGAGTTAACTTAATGATTCTCATATTTTTGGTTCGTTGTCGATTATATTCGAGTAGGTAATTTTTCTCCAAATATTGGTAGCAAAAAGGTGAAGAAAAAAAAAAAAAAAAAAAAAAAAAAAAGACTACCTGACGAAGTAGCCTTATATGTATATATGTATACCGCTAACTTGTTCCTTTCTTCAACAACAAATGTTGGCAATATAAAAATAAAATTTTCTCTCTCCCAACCCTTTAGGATACATCTATATTTGCCTTATGACGAACCCTTGCCCATTTTTTTTTTTATATAATCCGCTTAAACCGAGAAAGATACAGAGTCCTTTTTTATTTTATAGTCGTTAAGTATCTTGAGCAATATAATTTTTGTCCCAAAAAGAAAAGTGTTACCCCCTGAATAATTGCAATCATTCAGAATCTCATTTTTTACCTCTCATTTTTTTTTGGCCTGTTTTCTATTTTTTTTCTTGGTCCTCTATCCGCTTAAGCTTCTTAATGGTTAGCGCCCTCCTAATCCTTAACGGTAAATGTGGTAAAAACATATAAAAGCTTTAGTATTTTTTTACAACTTAAAAATATACTCAAGGAGGGAAACCCTTTTTCGTTAATCCTTTCTAGATTTCACTTTCATTCCTTAACGATTTTACTATTTTTATGATATGGTATTACTTTTTTTTGCCTTCTTTTTTTTTTGTTTGTTGTTATTACGAGGATTAATATTCGGATAATCTGCGTCTATATACCTACGATGAGAGTTATCGACAAGTTTCGAGAAAAAAAAAGAAAATACTTTAAGTTTTTTATTGCGGTTGAAAGGATTATTAGTCGAAAACAACAACAAACAGTTTGTTTGGATAGAAATATCTTAATGATCGTAGGAGACAAAAATATATTGAAGAAACCATTAAAGATGCATTAAAATTCAATACTGCGTAATTTTTGCGCGACACATTTTTTTTTAGCATCGAGACGATAATGATTTTAACGGAAAATGGAATGACGACCATTTTCACAATATATTGATGTTGGTAATTTTTGTATTGATTATCTGGACGTATATAGAGGGGTATAAATGGTCGGTGGATAATATAATTGGTTGCGAACAAACGGAGAGCAGATGTGGTTGCAATCATGTTGCTGATTAAATGGTTTGATTAAGCGCCTGATTTACATTGTTGCGAGTGGAGGATGTGTGGGTGGCTATTTTATGGGAAAATCGGTGTTTATACGCATCCCCCCTCCCTTCCTCTCTCTCTCTCTCTCTCTCTCTCTATCGATGATAATATGTTCACAATCGCAATTGCGTTTCAAAAAAAAAAAAAAATCATCTCTCAATAATTTAAAATGGATTTTGTCTGCTCTTAAATAATTTTCTTTTTTAAAATATTCCAAAAAAATAGAACCATCGATAATATTGATCTTATAATATTATAATATCTTATAATATTGCTCTTATAAATAATTTTCATTTTTTAAATATTCCAAAAAAATAGAACCATCGATAATTTGATATTTTTGCGTCATGATCCTTTTTAGATGCTATTTAGTCAATTCAATTTTTTCTATCATAAAACAATCATTTTTCAAACAAATGGAAACAATTTTGGAAAATTTTTAAAAGAATTAGAAAATTTTTAAAACAATTGAAAACAATTTTTAAAACAATTAGAAAATTATTTCTAAAACATTTGGAAACTATTAGAAAATTTCTAAAACAATTAGAAACAGTTAGAAATTTTTTTAAACAATTGGAAACAATTAAAAGATTTTTAAAACAATTTGAAACAATTAAAAAATTTTTTTAACAATTAGAAAATTATTCTTAAAACAATTGGAAACAATTAGAAAATTTTTTTAAACAATTAGAAAATTATTTTTAAAACAATTGGAAACAATTAGAAAATTTTTTAAACATTTAGAAAATTATTTTTAAAACAATTAGAAACAATTAGAGAACTATTTTTAAAACAATTAGAAATTATTGTTTATTATAATTAAAAAATATTTTTCCATTATAATTAGAAATTGTTTTTAAAAAAACCAAAAATTATTTTAAAATAATAATAAATAATTATTTAATAAGGAATATCACGTACAGTAAAAGCCAAAAGTTAGTCCAAAGTCTTAACTTCGTAATTTGGAAAGAATAACACAAATGAAATTGAAAATTTTAAATATTTAAAACGATTAAAAGTTGCATTTGAATGAAAATTACAATTTCCTGTCAGTAAGAAACATTTGTTAAATTTTAAATTACTAAAATCATTGAAAAAATTATAATTTTCATTCAAATATAACTTTAAAATGCTCAAAATGTAAAAAACTTAATTCCTTACAATTTTACCAAAAGAAATTTAAAATTCAATTTGACTTTTTAGGAAAAAAAAACAAAAATGGAAATTATCAATAAAAAAAGTTAAATTTTACATTTATGTTATACTTGAATCATTCAAAAAATTATAATTTTTATTTAAATGTAACTTTAAAATACTCAAAATGTAAAAAACTTCATTCCTTACACTTTTGCCAAAAGAAATTAAAAATTTAATTTGACTTCTTAGAAAAAAAACAAAAATGGAAATTATGACATTGAACTAAACTTTTCTTCCGATTGTCTATCCGACATTTTCCTTAAAATATTAAAAATTGAATTATACAAAATTATATTTGAAAATTATTACTCGACTTTCAGTGGAAATTTTAGCAATTTATTTTTTAATCAAATTAAAATTTAGAAAATTGAGTGAAAACATTATTTTTTTAAATTAAAATTTTATAAAAATTAGTAAAATTTATTTTTCTATCGAAGTAAAATTGTTTCCAGAAAATCATAATTTTTTCCCTATTTTTGAAGTATATACTTCAATTGTGAAAATAAGTAAAACTTTACATTCGACGTAACAAAATTTTTCCCACAGTAAATTTTACTTTTAATGTAAAATTTCAGTAAAAATTATCAAAATTCACTTTGAATGTAGGAAAATTTATCCGGAAGTAGATATTTTTTCCTGTTTCTGAAGTATAAATATTTCCATTATTAAAAATTTCTTTTGCGACGTAGCAATTTTTTTCCCAAGGTAAATTTTATTTTTAATGTAAAATTTCAGTGAAAATTATTAGTAAAATGTAAACTCATAAAGTAAACAAAGTAAAAAGCAAGTATAAAGTATAATTTCTTCTAAAGTAAATTTTATTATGGAGATTATTAAATTGAAAAAAAAATAAATTTTACTTTGAAAGTAGAGCAAATTTTTTTCTTAAATACGCTGAATTTAGAGAAAAAATTTTTTTATTTTTAATCATTTAATTTATTTATATACTTTTTTTTGGTTAAATTCGAAAACACGAAAGAAAACGAAAATCAAACTTTGGAAATAAAAAAAAAAAAAAAATTCCCCCCAACGAAAGACCGTAAAAATCTAAATGTCAATGACAAAAATCATAATTCAATAACTGATGTTTTCTCTATATTTTTCTTTTTTTCTTTTTTTTTCTGGAGCAGGCCAAAATTTTTGCTACAATTTTTTTCCATTGTTTTGCCATCATAAATGCGTTTAAAATGGAGCAAAAACTTATTTCGCCATGTTTTACGACGATTATAGAGTGTGAGAGAGGCGCGGCTTCCTTCTCCCTCTGTGTGTATTTTGAGTGCGGACATATTTTTCTTGTTTGGAGGGGAAAAAAAAAAAAAAAAAAATTCTTATACAAGTAAAACCAAAAATTTTCGAAGGTAACTTTTCTTATAGACTTTTTATGAGGTTTACCCATTGTTCTCATTCTTCGGTTTTCCTCTCTTTTTTTTCTTTATTTTATTTTATTTTCCTTTTTTTTTTGGTGCGTGCGTTTTTAGAAGCGACAATTTTTGCAGTCCGAGTCGGATTGTAAATGTGCCGTAAATATGTTTTTCGAAAATGTTTTCACAACGCATCTTTTGATACTGAATTTTCCGAGACGAATCGCGTCATCGTTAAAGTGCGGAGGCAAAATATATTCATTTCGATATACAACTTTATTAAAGATTAAAAAAAAAACCCCGGCAAGAAATACATTTTTCTTTAAATTTTAATTTTATAAAAATTAATCAAAATTTGAATGAAAAAAAAAAATTTTCCTCGTTTTTGAATTTTTAATAATTAAACGGAGAAAACTTTTTTTTTCTATTCTTTTATTATTACCATTTCTGGTTGTAACTGTTCGACTTAATAAACAAATTTTTTAAAAAAATTATTTCCATTTTCGTTTGACAAATTTTTGCTAATTTTTTAATTAAAATCATCCTTAATTTTTGAGATAATTATTTTATTGTCGTCAACAATTTAATGATCCTCGTTAATAATTAATTAATATCAGACAATGAATGCTAATTATGATAATATGTACACTTTTGGAAAGATTTATTAACTGTTGTCAATGAAGAGCGGACAATGAATGTTAATGATGGTAATTATGTAAGAATGATTTCATGCGGCAAACTCATTTCTATTATTTCAAAAAAAAGAATAAACACACATTGTATGAATACCAGAAAAGAAATACCGTATTAGGGAAAAATTATTCTTCTCTAAACAAAAATAAATAATTAACGAACAATGGAAGCTAGACTATTTTTAAGGTTCGAGAAATTATTTTACTCTTAAGGGCGAACTGTACTTTTAATCCAACATAGCAGATTTTTATTCAACGATTGTGAATTATGAAAACGAATAGTAATGAAAAAAAATAAAAAAAATAAGAAGAAGAAGAAGAAGAATGGTAGAAATAACAATAAAAATATTAATAACAATATTATTGTCGAGTAACAATTGTTATTAAGCACAAAAGTAAAAAGCCTCTTCACGAGAAAGCAAAAATTAAGACGATGCTAATATTTGCCAGCACTTAAAAATCAAACAAATCCTGTTTAACCCAAACATTTAGACACAAACATCTTTATGTACCATCCTAAACTCACCTAAAATTAAACTAAACAAATATTTATCCATACCAAAATGTCCAACAACTGAAAATTAACCTTTTATCCACCAAAATACCTTTCTCATTATTGAAAAGAATATTAAAAAATAAACTTTCTCCTGTATCAATAATTTTCATCTAATAGCATTTAACTGAATTTTTTTTAAACCCATATCCAACACGAAGTATTCATGATTCATCATTTAATTATGCAACTAATAGTGCCATAAAACGCTAAATTATTTGTCACTCAATGGAAAAACTGTGAAGCATCATTAAAATTATCCACACCCAATAATGTACATTAAACAGTAAATAATTTCATCGACCAAAAAAAGAATGCATCGCACTATTTTACAAGCAGCTAATGATGAAAAAAATTTACTGATTAAAATAACATCATATACCGAACCTAATAATGAAAACAGATTAATTATTCTTTGTTAAATAGAAGAGCCAGCACCTAATAATGAATCAAACGGTCTAAAAATTTTCTTTGTAGCAACAAAAAACAATGCATTTATTCCAAACCAAATGATGCAAAACCTTAAATAAATCGTTAGATCCTTGGCATTAAATTATGCACCTGATACAGTAAATAATTTTCACATTCTCATCACATTTTTGACACCAAAAAAAAGCATCATTATGCATCAGCAACAATGATGAAAAATGGTAAAACAAAAATGGTATATAAGTATAATAAGGATGCTCCAAAATAAGTTGAATAATTTTATCGAACTAATATTCCGATCAGTAAAAAAAAAACAATACGGCAAAAAGCATCATGAAACTATGCTGCAAACAATCCAAATAATTAAAACCAGAACGCAAAAATTTTACCAGAAACGATATTGTTTCCAAAAAAAAATATTGTCACAAAGTACAATATTTACCCTCCAGAACAAGATTCTGAAAAGCAAATTAACCTGTTTATGTGTAAACCCTAACGAAAGGGAGTTCGAGCATCATCACGCATGTTCATGAATGTGAAATATGAATCCCTAAACTAAAGACACTATTCCGTCCTATATCCGTATATACACATCCCACCAGAATACAATACAGAAGCAACAAGATTTACCCATACTGTAGAGTGAATCATAACGAATTTATATGGCGGAATTATTAGAGATAATTCTCTCACCAAGATCCATAGCAGTAGCCAGCAGCAGCAGCTCATCCTCTCCCCCTTCTTTGAAAGCCTAGCAGGTACGGAAGCAAAAAGGGGGCGTGAAAGCAGGAACCTCTTGCAGCCAACCATAGTCCACCAGTGGATCCATCAGCCAATGGTTGTGAATTTCCCGTTCAACGTCGTTACCACCTCTTCCATCCAATGTTCCAGAGGACATAAATACAGCTTCATCCCAGTGAACATCTTCAGTACACTCTCAGTAGTTTCATCATCACCATCACTTATAAACCTGTGGATGACGAAACAAAATCGTTGTTATTAAACAAGAAAATTTTCACGTGCATTAAAAAGTTGTTTTAAAAATTGTTTCAAAATCGGAGCAAGTTGTTTCAGTTCCAGCAGTGCTGGATGACACAAAATTTACAGTGCAAGTGAAAAGTGAATAGACACAAGTTTTGATTTGAAATCAAAATTTGTCTTCAATTTGTTTGTTATTAAGAGTAAATAGTGTGGACATAATCATGCAAGGCTATCATCAGAGGAGTTTTGACAATCAACGGGATCAAAGGGAGGAGGAGACGATTGTGGTGGATATAGTGCCACCTCAGTATCATCTTCACAGCACTCCACCGAATAGTCCCCCAATCAACCAGTGCATCAAGTCTGATAAAGGTAAGACCCTATTTTCAATTACTGCTTCCCTTCTCTTGTACTCTAATTTTTGTTGTTGTTCAAAAGCGTTTTCGTTTAGTTTCAAAATTTCCATTGCTGTTCATTTCTCTTCTCTCTAATTTTTTACACTTGATTTACATCATACAACATTTTACCAGGAAATCAGTAACCAAAAATTAAAAATAGGAACAGTTTTTTTCGTACCATCTTTAGATAGTAGAAGTACTTCCGCAATTGACCACCATTTCTGCGACTAATAATTAAAAGTCAAATTCTAAATTCTTCTTTTCCGAATGTTTTTAACTCATTTCTTCGTAAGATCCCCAACTACAGAATCTACACAACACAAACTAAAATGTTCACTAATTTAATTTAATTACAAAAAATATTTTTCACTCATAAGTAGCTTATATTTCCTTTTCACGATTATAGCTAAAAACCTAATGCTGTAAAACAACAGTTGTATATACAACGCAAGCTTTTGAAAACAAATAATTTACGATATTCAATTATTTTGTTCGTTTGTAAAAATTTAACGCACTAGTGAGTTAAGCCGAAAAGTATGACAGTCTTTAGAAATTACTGGTATTCCTCTTCTCGGTGAAAAATTTTTCCAAATTTCAATAACGAGATAAACAATATACATAGTGGTTTTTGTATACCTGATGGGGGGAGGATTCATTTTTAACTTAAACGGATTAGCATAAGCTGTTTGTATATACAGATTTACGATGTTAGACGATTTCGCGTGTCGATAATTATACTTCTATGCGGGGATAATCCAATTGATTGTCCATAATCTTAACGCATTGACAATTACAAAATTTGAATACTGCTCTTCTCAGCATCGCAAGGTCCTAAATATGTCATAAACATAACTTTTGACAAAAAAAGATTTGCAGCTTCTATTGTAATTCTTCCTGGAACGAGAGAGATATAGAGAGAAATTTTCTTCTTGCCTTTGACCAACAAACAAGTTTCGAAAAATTTTATTGCGGTAATTACTTTACTGCGCCTTATTTCAGGAAAAATGCAATTTTTATTATTATTGATGCGCGTCTTGCAACAGGTTTGTTACAAACAACCCGTAACAAATTCGATATTGAGGAGCAATAATCTATTATGTCTGGATTTTTTTCTCTCTCTTCTTTATAGTTAGATCACTGGGTTAATTGTACACCGTAGCTAAAATGTTTATTGAACATTATAGTGGCTACAATTTTTTTTCTCTTTTCCGGAAAATTTTCATTTTTGTCGGGTAACATCAAATAAGAAATTGCGTAACCCACAATGGCTTTTGCGTGTAGACATACCGCTATTGTCATAAAAAGAACACAAATACTTTTAGAGCAATATGCTTAAAAAAAGGTGACACTGTAGGGAGTCCGAATCCTTATGGGACCACCTACTTGCTCCGCTTCTCTTTTCTCTGTCAAATATTCCTCAAAGCATACCGACCACAGTTTTTCATTAGCATCCGGAAATTTTCCACTTCTAAGGACCGTCACTTATCGGAAGTTAACTTTCTAAGTGTTTACTGCTCGATTTCACCCTCAACGGGATATCGAGGCTCAAGGCTTTTATTTCAAATTTTCCAATCGGTAGAAAGTTAAATCTAGGATCGAATACTACTATTATTACTAATTTTGGGATTTCGAGTTCAAGTTGCTCATGTAAATTGTTTCTTTTACAGATGTTACAAATCAGGAGAAGCAACCTCAGCAACAGCAGACCCTAAACAACATGGATCCGAATATGCGAAGATACAGAACAGCATTCACTCGTGAACAACTCAGCCGATTGGAGAAGGAGTTCGTGAGGGAGAATTACGTCAGCAGACCCAGAAGATGCGAACTGGCGACGCAACTCCAACTTCCAGAATCTACAATTAAGGTAATTGTCTTAACCGCATTTTGTTGTTTCCAAAATTTTATCATCAACTCCATCATGAATTGAGTCAGTATTAAGTATACTAAAGGAATCAACGTATACTAAAAAATATCAATTTACAAAAAAATTAAAGAAACAAAACTTCTGAATGAAAGCAATTAGAATCCTTTTTTTCCCAAGCCGCCTTTCTCGATGTGTAATTGTTGCGCGAGCCGCCATATTTGAGCAGCGATTATAGCCTCAAGAGAGAGCTCTTGAAGCGGCGCCTCTTTTCTCCTTTTTTTATTGTCAGAGTAAATACTTAATCACCGAGAGCAAACACCGAGTAAGTGTGGAAGCCGAGAATTATTAGCTTCCAGGCTTACTCGAACTGAATCTCGATTCTTAATTCTCTACCTGCGCCTACAAATTCGTTAGAACCTTCGAGGTGCTAATTAACAAACACTATCCTCCGCTGCCTCTGTCTTACGAAATATCTCAATCCATTAGCAGTTCCGAATAAATTCCAATTTTCTCTTTCCTAATTGTTGCAAAAGCATCATTAGGTTCTGATCTTTTCTGTCCTTTTGATGATGATAATTAATACTGACTCAATTCAATAAAGAAAAATTCAACTGAACTTTAGTTTCTTAGTACAACCAAATATCTAATGATTCCCTTATTATTGCAGGTATGGTTCCAAAACCGTCGCATGAAGGACAAACGTCAAAGAATGGCTCTGGCGTGGCCCTACATGGATCCAAATTTCGCAGCAACTTTGGCGACAATAGCGGCTGCATCAACACTCCAACACCCACCATATCCAACACCTGCCGCTGGAATTCATCTCAACTATCCTCTACCATCGGCATATTATGGAGCCCGTTTCTCACCCTACGGTGGCTCTGCGCCAGCGACGAACGCAGCATCCCTGCAGAGGCCACACCTCCAGTCGCCGAGTTATCCTCATCACCCACACATTCTCCAGTCCCACCACAACCTGCCGCCCCTCCATCTACCAGGCCTAGGCGTGCCAAATGTCGGCAACACGCCATACATGAGTCCTCCACTTTCAAGCAACACAACGCCAACCTACAGGCCCACAATGTTATCAGAAATGAGTCCAGTTCACTCGGACACATCCAGCGATTGCGACTGTTCAGGATCGATTCATCAGCACGGTGCGTGTCACATTGCCTCACGTGACAAGGCATCGCCACCCCTTAAGCCAGTTGCCCTCACTGGTCTCTCGTCGCCAATTCAAGCAATGCACAATGTCTACGAACAAAAAACAGTCGCCGATTATGGTATTGGCCTCACATCATCGCCAACATTACAAAAAGGCATCAAGGTCGAACCACCGAAACTCTTCCAACCGTACAAAAACGACATCACGGAGAAAGCATAGACCTCTAGAATTATTTATTGTTATGTCACTTGTACATTTGTACTTTGAATCTGAATTTTGAATTCATTTCCCAAATTATTTCTCCACGCTCATAAAATTTCGAATTCAGCGTCGCGTCATTAAAAGGGGTTCGCTTCTTTCCAAAAATTGTTTCAGTTATAGCAAAGAGCCCATTTTTACAAACTCCAGTGAAATTTCAAAACAGACGCTAAATTCGTAGGGACAAAAATTCCAAATCATGGAACTTCTCTCCCAACTTTGTAGATTCTATTTACTAAAAAAAAAAAAAACTAGAAACGGAAAATACTCCAAATATTTCCGATACGTGAAGAATAATGTACCGGAAATAAATATTCAAAAATCAACAAAATATTCTCAAAGAATAATCCACCATTAGATTCAAAGTACAAAAATCCTTCTAATATCATTATATGCTTTCAAAGTTTTATTTTTTTGTTCACAAAGTCAGATTATTTATTTACTGTTTCGTAAAAACAAACAAAAAAATTTCCTTTATCGAAGAGTTTCGTTAAAAAACTGAGATTTTTGTAAATAGAAAAAAGAAAAAGTATTATATATAAATTTTATTATAATCGAGTCACTGCCAAAATAATCTCGGATTTTTAAGTAACCAACGCGAGTGTGAAATAAACTTTTTGCCAAAATAGTAAAAAAAAAAAAAAAAAATTGTAAATAAAAATTTTATCTGTAAATTTTTAATTTTTGTTTGTAGAATTCTTTTTTTTTATGGCGAAATATAATAAATGTTTCCGTGTGTGTGTGCGTATTTTTTTTTTTTGTTTTTGTATAATGAAATTCTATAATTTTGTACAGTTCTCTAAGTATGTAAGTAATTTATTGTCAATATATAATGAAAAACAATAGTCCTGGTGATTTTTGTTTTAAAAAATCAAAGTCATTGTTACTATAAGACGAATAGAAAGAAAAAAATTAAGTGTTGTACATAAATGAATATTATAAGCAGAGAATAAATATTCGATATATGAAATAATTTATCTTTAGTTGTGAATTTTCTTACCTTTCAAGAACAGAAATATTGCGGAACTTGTTCCTTTTTGCCTCTATTGCCTTTTTTTTAATGTTTGCCTTTTTTTGCCATTTTTTGCCATTTTTGCCATTTTTGCCTTTTCGCCTTTTTCGTTCTTTTTTGCCTTTTTCGCTCTTTTGTGTCTTTTTCGCTCTTTTTCCAGCTTGAAAAAAAATTCCCCCTGTTAAAAAAAAAAAATACAAAACAGTATATAAGTAAAAAGTAGTCAAATTCTATAAGTTATTCGTTTGTTGATTTTCTTTTAATTTGCTTTTCAATATCAATTAATTCCTCCTAATGGAAATAATTCATTTGACATTAACTGTTTTAATTTTTCCTTCCTCTTCCAAATTAGTTTTTTCCATTAACTAAATTAATTTTTAAAATTGTCTCTAATAGAACATTAAATTAATGAGTTTAAAATCCAGTTTAATTAACATTAATGAAATATTTCCCAATAGTACCGAATTTAAAGTGCTCTTGTGTAATTATTTAATATTTAGAAAATCTAATTTAAAAATCATGTGTACGAGTTATAAAAAAAAGAAGAAAAAAAGAAGCCGACTAATGTTTCTTTTTTCATTTTCAAAAGTAATTAAAAACAATTTTTCCTTTATTTCAAAACAACAACAAAAATCAATTCCTCAATAATGACCCTTTTTAAGGTTCCTGATTTTATTTGAACATAAAAAATTAAGTCACATTTCGTGTCGCGCATCTTTCTTCTTGGCTAAATAAATTTGAATGCATTAGAAGTATATAGATCCTTATCGATAGTTAAAGTTTTCGAAAACTTTTATTTTCTATATATATATATATATACTTTGTGTATGGATATACGATTTTACGAGCTAATAAAATTTCGGACATAACTATTCTATAATAGAATATATATACAACGATTTTATTTTTCAAGAAAATTCAATATAAAAAATGTATCTTATCAGAAAATATTTCAGTTTCAAATAAGAAACAATTTTATATTCCTCATTTTGACATATATTATTACAATTTAAAATTAGTATAATAATTACATAATGTGTCGTAAAAAAAAAGTAAATAAAAACATAACAAAAATTTTTTACGACTTTTATGTTTTCATTTTATGTGGAAAAAAAATGCTTTTTCTATATATTGAAAATCAATATGTATAATAGTGAAAATCATAACCAAATTAGAAAGATAAGATGAGTGTTTAAAATGCATCTATAAATTTTTCCTCTTTTTTTAAAACGCAATTTTTTATGTATGTCAGAAGTATCTTTAAATAATATTACAATTTGTAATATATATATATAAATTACTAATGGATAAATTTTAAATGTAGATTCGATTCAGTTTCTAAATCAGAAAAAAAAATGTGACACAACAATTTTTTTTTTAGTTTTCACAAATTAAAATCAACTTTTTCTTTAATTTGCTCCAAAATTTAGATTAAGATTTTGAAAAAAAGGAAAATTAGTTTATAATCCGCTTATTCGTAAGGTAAATGGTATTTATACCCATTTATATATGTTGCCGGTTGGAACCCTCGTAAATTTGGACATGAATCCCATTTATGAAAACGCACGCACGCGAGCGTTTAAGTTGTGAAAACACCCTCTCTGTATGTATCAATTCTCTGAAAAGAGAGAAAGAGAGAGAGAGAGAGAGAGATATAAGGAAAGCTGAACGAACTATTAAATATAAACGCATAGGGAAGAGGAGAGAAAAATTGAGAAGAAGAGAGAGAGGACGATATGTGATGAGCCAAGTAGGGTGATTTTATAAGAGCTGTGAACACATGGGGCGCATTAAGTAGATATAAATAAGTTGACTGCGAGACACAGCAGATTTTGGCTTACTGGTGTAGGTTTATCTTGAGCAATTAACTCCCTCCGTTTATGAACAAGCTACCATTTTATATATATATATATGGGGTGAAAGGAAACAAGATAATTCCATATGAACACCAAGACTTAACAACCTATTGAGGTTTACCTTTTTCGAGGCACGTGCTTTATACTCTCATCCCTCATTCTTTTTTTTTCTTATATATATATATACGATCTACTGATAAAAAAAATTATCTACCATTTTCCCCTTTATTCTATGCGGAGACAAATTAGTTTTTTATTATCTATCAAATATTAATTTTTACTATCTTCAATTTGTTATACTCTCTAAGTCAGACTCAAACGAAAAATTTACTATTTTAACCATCACAGTAAATCGTGACGTTTATAAAGTGTGTTGCAGTTAATCTGCAACACTTTTTAATAATTCATTTAATATTAACACTAAAAAAGATTTAAATAATCAATTTTTTGTGTTATTTTTTACAATTAATGAAATTTTGTAGTTTATTACATTTTTTTTATAACTATATAAAACATGAAGATATCGATAACTCGATAACTGATCGATTTCTTCATATTTTGTAATAATTAAAGATTACCAAGTAATAAAATCATTATTTTTTATTATAAGAATACTTCTTTAAAATTATTTTCATTATTTCAATTCAATTATTATTTTCAAAAATTTTTAACTATAATTTTACTTTATGTCTATTATTTTTAATAATAATTAATTCATCAATTTCAGGAAATTTCAATTATTCCTCAAATTCTTTAATGAAATGCATCTTAGAAAATAAAAACATCAAATAATATTAGAAAACCAAAGTCAAAATAATTTAATTCTTTCGACAAATTAAAAATTTTAATAACATTTTTAAGAATAATTACAATTTTCAAGAAATTCCAGTAAAAGTGCGCATTAAAAATAATTGAAATTTTGTGATGAATTTTATTTTTTTAAATTTTTTAATTCTTTTAAGAAGTTTTATAAAAAATTGTAATAAAAATAATTAAATTCGTGAGAAGAATATTATTAAAAAATTTTTAAACAATTGAATTTCTTTGTAAAACTGTATTGAAATTCAATTGAAAAATTAATTGAATTCTCATTAAGAATTGTAGCAAAATTATTGAAAGTAATTGCATTTTTGCAAATTTCAAACTTTAAAGACAAATCTATTTAAAATTGTATTAAAAAAATTTTAATAATAAAATTAACTTTTAAAATTGTATTATTTATTTATAAAACGAATTGAGTTTCTGTGAAGAATATTTTACAGTTTTTTAAAGTTAACTGAATTCATACAAAGAAGTTTATTTAAAATTAAAAAATAAATTGAATTTACGGACCAAATTCTATTTTTTATGAAAATAATAGAAGTTCTTGACAATTTTTGGGAAATTTCAATTATTCCTAAATTCTTTAATGAAATGCATATTAGAAAATAAAAACTTCAAATAATATTTAAAAAAAATTCAATTAAACTTTTTCAAAAATATTAATTTTGAAAATTCAATTATTTCCAAAAAGTTCACTCTTGTTTCTTTTAATATTCAATTATATTCTCAAATTTTAACTGAAATTCATTTTTATAAAATGAAAATCAATTTTTATTAAAACATTCTAGAAGAATTTAATTGTTTAAATGCAAAAAGTAAATAATTTATTGAATAATTGAATGTTTCTCAGAATTCAATTCTCATAAAGAATTTTGGTAACAAATTTTTTAATAATTCAATTCTTTTGACAATTTTATTAAAACTTGCATGAACATAATTACTTTTTTCAAGGAATTCAATTATAATTGAATGAAAAATAATTGAAACGCTGCGATGAGTTTTATGAGAATTTTCAAATTTATTCCTTTACAATTCAATTTTACAAAATTTCAATTATTCGGAAATTTTGCAATTGAATATTTAATGAAAAATAAAAACTTGAAATAATTTCAATAAAATTCATATTATACTTTTAAAAAGAAATAATTCTACCGAATTTTTTGTCAAAAATATGAAAAATAAGAATTTCAATGATTTTAGTTTGAAACTTTTTCAGAATTTAATTATTTCTAAAAAGTTCACTCTATATTTCTTATAATATTCAATTATAATTTAAAATTTTAACTGAAATTCATTTTTAAAACCATTTTTAATAGTTAATTCTACGAGAATTCTATTATTTAAATACAAAAATAAATAATTTATTAATTTCACGTTTCTTGAAATTAAATTCTCATAAAAAAATGTTATCAACAAATTTTTTAAATCATTCAATTCTTTGGACCAATTTTAATAAGATTTTTAAGAATAATTCAATTTTTCGAGGAATTTGATTAAAATTGCATGAAAAATAATTGTAATTCTGCATTGAGTTTTATTATTTATGAAAATAATCGAATTCCCAAAAGAATTTTATTATTTATAAAAATAATTGAAATTCTGCAATGAGTTTTATTATTTATAAAAATAATTGAAATTCTGCAATGAGTTTTATTATTTATGAAAATAAATGAATTATTGCGAAGAAATTTATTAAAAAAATTTGTAAATAATTGAATTCCTCGAAAAAATTTTATTATTTATGAAAATAATTGAATTATTGCGAAGAAATTTATTTAAAAAATTTGTAAATAATTGAATTCCTCTAAAAATTTTTATTATTTTTGAAAATAATTGAATATGTTTGCGTTGAATTGTATTGAAAATTTTTTAATAATGGTTTTGGAAAATTTTATCGAAATTTTCGAAATATACCGAAATATTGAAAATTATGCGGAATTTTAGAAAACTTTTGAAACTAAATAAAATTTTGACATGAATTTGATTAAAATTTTCATAAAATATAATTGAATATCAAAGAAGAAATTTATTATTTATAAAAAGAATGAATGAATTTAAATTCAATTTACATCACTTTAACACTTTAAGGTTATGTTAGCATGACTTTTTTCTTGTTTGAAAGTTTCTTTTCACTTATTGTAAACTAAAATCAGTGTTTATTAAATATTTCAGTTGTAGTGAAGACCTAACCATTAACAAATATCCAATTGCCAGTTGATCCTTTTTTTTGTAAATTCATTCAAAAAAATTGCAAACATAACCTACAATTTTTTGCTTCGAAAGCTCCCTTTCCATATTCAGATCGTGTCACATTTTTAAGGTTATGTTATTCAGTGGTCACGTGTCCCATATTCTTTACTATGGAAAAACGTCACACTGAATAACATGACCTTAAAATTGCATTAAATAAATAAATAATGTTTCTCTTTTAACTTTGGGGAATATTTGTAAGACACATATACATATATACGCAGATATTATTATTATTGATGGAGTGAGAAATTCTTGACGTGAATTCCCATCGTCTCACGTTCACATATATATAGTAATGTAATGAGAGATAAATTCACTCTTTGCTTATATAGAGTATGTATAAATTAATTCCCATAACTGATTTGAACTCCGCAATGGTTATGGGGTGAATCGCTCGTGTCTATTGAGTGCATATCGAGAGCAATGTACAATTATCAGATATAGATAGGTGAAAGCTCTCAATTTGTCATGGCGTGCCATAACACGGGAACCCTCTGTATTTTAACTATGCATAACGTGTTATTTATTGCCATTGATTTTATTACAAGTCTTGCGAAGGGGGAATTCGAAACGCTTTCTGCGTTTATGGGGGAAAATATTGTGCCACCAAATATCAGATGGTCGATTAACTTCATTGCTCGCGATATTAGGAACTGATTCTCTCCTATTATTGGCACAAATTCTGCAGGTCCTATTCAATTTTTATTATTCTGGTACAAGGTATTATTTTTCTTAATCTATATATAGTTGCCACCTAAATCTTATCGAACCTATTGGTCTGAATCTAATTAAAACTTAATGTACCTACATCTGAATCCAATTGTAAAAGTTTCAAACTTTATAAACTGTATCTAAAGTTAATTGTGAGAAATTTTGGTTGAAAATGACGCTGAGATTATTTTTCACAGGTTGACAGAGATGAGGGAATAAAAGTCTGGGAAAATGAAAATGGTCAGCGGAGAAATTTTTCAATAAATATTAAATTATTATTTTTAGAAAAATTTAATTATTTAATTAATAACATCAATATAAATTGAATAGGACCTGAAGAATGAATTCTTTTAGAAGTTTCAAATAAATATTGTAATTTTAATTCATTTTTCAATTACCTTCTTTTATTTATAGAATTAAAATCCGTTTTGTCAATATAGATGAAAATTTTCTCTAATTTGATCCTCTACCTAATGATTTCTCCTCTGTTTCTTTGATATTATAATGATAAAATTTTAAAGCCACTGTAAATTTTTTTTCTCTCCCAAGAGCGCATATAACATTTCAGAAATAACGTTATTTTGTTTGTTCTTCACCTTTTATCGCGCGGTACGTTATTCAAACAAAATGGTATAAATATAAAAGAAATTTTGAAACCAATTTTTTTTCTCTAAATTCTCCAAACTATTTTTTTTTCTAATTCCCTTTTCTTTCATTTTTGATGAATGAAAATTGAATTCCAAGTTTTCTTTTGTGTGAGAATTTGGCGAGAAGGGTTGTCAAAAAAATGACCTTCAAATTATAAATGTTCTTCTACAAATAAACGCTTCTTTAGAAATAAATACAGATATAATAATAAAAATGGAGGGAAAAGTAAATGATCCCTTTCGAAAAATGTTTACTGGCGGAAATTTTGTGAAAGGAGGGAAATGATTTGTTCTCTCTTTGCCAGAAGTTAAATTGAACTTCTGTTCTGTAGTCCAAGTCGCTTGGATTGGTGGCTTTCAGCAAAAAAAAAAAAAAAAAAAAAAAAAAATTCTTATAATATCGAGATATTATTTAACTTTTTTTTTCATGGGGTAAGCCAGGCCAATACCCTAAAACCCAAGGGTCGAAAGGCTTAACTTATTAACAGAGAAGATTAAATAAAAAAAAAAAAAAAAAAACTAACACATTGAGAAAGGATGACTCCTTTTAATTTTGTCTTTCTAAATTATTTACAGAAATTAAACTACCTTCAAAATTCAATTTTAATTACAACTTTTCAAAGAAGGAAATTTTTCCATAATTTCCAACCTACATTCAAAAAAATTTTTTTTTAATTAAGATTTATTAAAATAATTATTGTTTTAGTAAATATTTATTTTTTCATAAAACTTAAACTATTTTAAATGCGATTTCAATGTAAAGCCATTTTGAAAATTTTATTTCTAAAACTTATAATTCTTTCAAAATTCCATAATTTTTTTTTTTAATTTCAACATTATTATGCAGTTTTAAAAAATTAAATTACCCAAACATTTCAATTTAAAATAATTTTTAACACTTCAATTATTTAGAAAAATTTACGACACTATTAAACTTTTAGTAACAAATTATTATTATATCTACAATTTTTTTCTGAAATTCATTTTTTGAAATCAAATTCTTATATAAAATTCTACAAAAATCCAATTATTTAAATACAAAGATCGTATGCGAAAAAATATAAAAATTTTTTCTAAATATTTCTTTGAATTTAATAAATTCTAATAAAGAATTTCATCGAAATTTAAACAAAATTTAAAAAATAATAAAAGAAAGTTTATATTAAAATTGCATGCGGAAAATCATTGATTTCCTTTGAAGGATTTTTGAATAATTGTAAAAATAATCAAAATTTTTTCTAAATAAATTAATTTTCATCAAAAGAAAGGTAATTACCCGTGTAGAAAAATCTTCTGGCGCTGACCTGAGTCAGACCAGACCGTCTATTTTCCAGACTAGTGGCTGACCTGTAACTCTGGCCTGTGGCTGGCCAAAAGTGTAACGCTAGAAACGGTCAGCCACTGAATAGACAGGCTATTCAGATAGTCTTGCCAGGCTCTAGTCAACCGCAAGATAGATATTTACTGATTTCTAAATATAATAAAGCAGCCCTCCAACATCGTTTATTAAACGAAACATATGAGAAATTTTTATTTAAATTAAATGTTAATATAATAAAAAAAATTAATTTGTATTTGCAAACAAGTAATAATCATCAACTTTTAACTTTCAATCAAATTAATGTTTACGACACAGAATAAACGCAAACCTATAACTAAATAAAATTTGACATTGCGGGGAATCGAACCTATGACCTACGGACTTCTAGCCTAACACACTAACCACTACTCTATCGAAGCTACAAGAAAATAAATTTTAATTTCCAACACCTTTTACACTTACAATTAATAAAGAGTGTTGAACTGTGTAATCACGAAACTACTGCAAGTTTCGTGTTATGGTACATAAAGAAAAATAACAAAACTTGATTTGAACTCATCATAGTAAATTTACCGTAAATTACCTAATAAATGTCCATAAATTACCTCTAAAATATCCATAAATTACCATAGATTACCGACGTTAAATTTTTTAGTTCTCGTTTTTGTTTTACATAGTTTCATAAATTATCGTCAAAACGTTTATAAATTACCGCGGAAATTTCCATAAATTTACCATAAATTACCGACGTTCAATTTTTTTAGTTCTCGTTTAATTCCTACATAGTTTTATAAATTATCGTCAAAACGTTTATAAATTACCGCGGAAATTTTCATAAATTACCATAAATTACCGACGTTCAATTTTTTAGTTCTCGTTTATCTCCTACATAGTTTTATAAATTATCGTCAAAACGTTTATAAATTACCGCGAAAATTTCCATAAATTACCATAAATTACCGACGTTCAATTTTTTAGTTCTCGTTTATCTCCTACATAGTTTTATAAATTATCGTCAAAACGTTTATAAATTACCGCGGAAATTTTCATAAATTACCATAAATTACCGACGTTCAATTTTTTAGTTCTCGTTTATCTCCTACATAGTTTTATAAATTATCGTCAAAACGTTTATAAATTACCGCGAAAATTTCCATAAATTACCATAAATTACCGACGTTCAATTTTTTAGTTCTCGTTTATCTCCTACATAGTTTTATAAATTATCGTCAAAACGTTTATAAATTACCGCGAAAATTTCCATAAATTACCATAAATTACCGACGTTTCAATTTTTTAGTTCTCGTTTATCTCCTACATCGTTTTATAAATTATCGTCAAAACGTTTATAAATTACCGCGAAAATTTCCATCACTTACCGTCGTTCACTTGTGTAGTTCTCGTTTATCTCCTACATAGTTTTTATAAATTATCGTCAAAACGTTTATAAAATTACCGCGAAAATTTCCATAAATTACCATAAATTACCGACGTCAAATTTTTTAGTTCTCCTTTGAGTTTAACATAGTTTCATAAATTACCGTCAAAATGTTTATAAATTACCTCAAAAATTTCCATAAATGGCTGAAATCCAAAATTTTAATGGTAATTTTTTGCTTTATGAATTATCCCTAAAATTACTAGAAATTTCCATAAATTGCTAAAATAAAAATTTTTCATTGTAATTTATGTGGAACATATTTATATGATTTATTGCGAAAATTTCTATAAATTACCGCCAAAATTGTTATAGTTGTTAACAACAATTTTAATTCATTTTTCAGTAATAATTCTGCGAGGAACCTTCTGGTTTCCCTTAGTAAACGTAAATTAAAAAATTTAAACGGGATTCTTTTATATAAAAATTTTTAAAATTCTCTTCAAAAACTATTTTTTTGAATGTTTTACAACTTTTTATACCTACACATTGATCTTAAAAAGTCGAAAAATGTTGTGATTTTGGACAATCTTCTCCCTAGAAAATATTATGTGGAAGAAATATTAAATTTAGAGACTTGTTGTCTAGTTTTTTTAGATAAAGAATTAGATGGCTTTTGATATCTTAAAATCGGCTAGTCTCTTCAGACCAGTACCTTTCTCTGCAGCCTATAGAAGTTGCAAAATAATAATCATTTAGTTATCTAGAAATTCTGACTAGAATCAGAACTGGGTCTGGTCAGACCTTGCAAACCAGCATCGCACGCCGCAGCCTAGAAGTTGCAAAAAAAAAGTTTAGTCCTCTAGAAATTCTGACTAGAATCAGAGCTGGGTTTGGCCAGACCTTCCAGACTAGCATCGCTCGCCGCAGCCCAGAAGTGGCAAACTAAAAAATTTTAGTCATCTAGAAATTCTGACTAGAATCAGAGCTGGGTCTGGCTAGACAATCCAGAACAGACAAAATAGCTGCGGTCTGACTTGTAGCTGAGCAGCACCAGAACTGGGCCAAACCAGATCTTCCAGACTTGCGAGGCTAGACGCTTTCTGGTTTGCGCCAGGCTTGACTCTAGACGTTCCAGAAGATTTTTCTACACGGGTAAAAGTGGAATTGAAAATAATTGAATTTGTCAGAAAAGTTTAATTAAACTTTTGAAAATATTTCCTATTTTTGTAAATAAAATTAAATACAATTTTTTTTATTCGAGTTCAGTGTTTTTGAATTTCAAAAAAAAATTTCATTAAAACTATTTTCAATAATTAAATTGCCGTAAAGATTTCATAATTTAAGAAAATAATTTAATTTTCCTAGAATTTCATTCGAAGTTCATTGAAAATATAATTAAATTTTCATGTAGAATTTTATTTAAAACTTTTGTAACTTGACAAAATAATTGAATTTTTGTGAAGAATTTTATGAAAATTATATCCAAAATAATTAAAGTGATCTATGGTTTTTTTTATTTATAAAAATAATTTCGAAGCTGACAAATTTTATTATTTTGAAAGATAATTTAAATTTTCAAAGGGAATTTTTTGGCAATTTTGGAACATAATTCGATTTTTACGATTTTTTAAATTATATTAACTTTTAAAATAATAATTGAATTTTTGTTAAGAATTAAAAAAATTTTTTTTTAAATAATTGAATTCTTTTAACAAATTTTAATAAAGATTTTAAATATAATTTCATTTTTCGAGCAATTTGATGAAAATTTTGTATATATTAAAAATAATGTAAATTCTGACAAGAATTTTATTAAATTTTTCCGAAATAAATTGAATTTCAAAGCTGGAATTGAATTTGCTTAACTTTTATGAGAAATAAAATCAATTAAATGTTTGTACAGAATTTTATCAAAATTTTTTATTTTATAAATTGATTTTCTGCTAATAATTTTGATTATTTACGAAAGTAATTAATTTTTTGTGTTAAAAATTGAATAAAAATTTTTTTTTATACTTCATTTTGTTGGAATAATAAATTTAACTTTTATCGAATTTAATTCAAACTTGACTAAAAATAATAATTCAATTTTTAGATATAAAAGTTTTTAAAAATGTTCTAAAATAATTGAATTCTTCACAAATTTTTTACTAAAATTGCATAGAAAATAATTGAATTGATCTAGAGTATATTTTACTATTTAAAAAAAAATAATTCAATTTTCGACGAATTCAATTCAAATTTGACATAAAATAATTCAATTTTTATACAAGTTTATTTAAAATAATTTTCTAAATAATTGAATTTTATGACAAATTGTTCATTAAAATTGCATAGAAAATAATAATTGAATTTTCGCGAAGAATTTAAAAAAAAATTTCTTTTAAATAATTGTTTTTTTTTTGAATAAAATTTAATGAATAATTGAATCGTTTTTAAGAATAATTTTTGAATTTTTTTTTATCTTAACTTTCAGCTAATTTCAATAAATTCGAAAATAAAATTTAATCCTTATGTCGATAATATAATAAAGCAACGGAACCTTTTTTTACAGAGATGTAAAATTTTTCAAAATATATTCATATATATATAGTTATGGATGCGATGATTTTAATAATTATCGTGATGTTGTGATTTTTGTGTTTGTTAAAAGAAAATGGAAAATATTTGTCATTGTAGGGGGTCTTAAAAGTTGATAGAAAAGAAAGCCGCAGGGAGTAAGAGTTGCTATTGTCACAAAATAAGCTTCCACGCTTTCACGTGCCCATTCATTTAGAGTTTTGACTTTTCAATTAGCCACAGGTTCGCCTTCACCCAAATATTGTGCTTCCTCCAATTTCGTCATGGCACTGAAAAATGAACTGAAAAAGAATCACTTCTCAATCTTTCACTCCCAATTCACTCCCTTATATTTATTATTATAAACGTTGTTCCAGTCACGATATATTTTCCCCTGAAAATTTCCTTTTTTTTCGCTTCAAAAAACTTTTTCACAATACCGGCGCAGCTACAAAAATATTTACCTTTTAAAAACACATATACAATCAACATCAATATTTTTTTGGCGAATTGAAATATTTTTATTACATTTACAATTTTTATAAAATTTATCAAAAGAATTCAATTATTAAAAAAGAAAAATTAATAAAAATTTAAGGCAAAAATGCGCAAAATATGAGATATATAAAAAAAATCAATTGTTTAACCTAATTTGATAAAAATCTTTGAAATTTTTAAGAATTCAATTATTTTTATAAATAAATAAATTCCACTAAAATTCAATTATTTTTATAAATAATTAAATTCCATTCAAAATTCAATTATTTTTATAAATAATTAAATTCCATTCAAAATTCAATTATTTTTATAAATAATTAAATTCAATTAAAATTCAATTATTTTTATAAATAATTAAATTCTTCAAAGGATTTTCGCAAAAGATTTTAATTATTTAAAAAAATAAAAAAAAATTTCGCTGATATTCAATTATTTTCAAAAATAATACAATTTTACGCTGAAATTCAATTATTTTCAAAAATAATACAATTTTACGCTAAAATTCAATTATTTTCAAAAATAATACAATTTTACGCTAAAATTCAATTATTTTCAAAAATAATACAATTTTACGCTAAAATTCAATTATTTTCAAAAAATAATGAAATTTTTCCTTGAAATTCATTTATTTTTATAAATAATAAAATTCTTCAAAGGAATTTTGCATAAAATAATCAAATTTTTCGCTAAATTTTAAAAAATAATACAATTTTAAGCTAAAATTCAATTATTTTCAAAAAATAATTAAATTTTTCCCTGAAATTAAATTATTTTTATAAATAATTAAGTTCTTCAAAGGAATTTGCGAAAGATTTCAATTATTTTAAAAAATAATAATTTTTTTTGCTAAAATTCAATTATTTTCAAAAATAATACAAATTTACGCTAAAATTCAATTTTCCGCAGAAATTCAATTATAATAATACAATTTTACGTTAAACCTCAATTTTTTTTTAAAATAATAAAATTTTTTCCTGAAATTCAATTACTTTCAAAAATAATACAATTTTACGCTAAAATTCAATTATTTTCGAAAAATAATGAAATTTTTACATCGAAAGTCAATTATTTAAAATATTTTGATAAAATTCTTCAAAATTTATAAGAATTAAATTATTTTCATAAATAATAAAATTCATGGCACGAATTTAATAATTTTTCATTTTACAATTATTTACGTTAAATTATTTGAAATAATTAAAATATTCTTTTAAATTTCCATTAAATGATTTTAAAAAAATCCATTATTTAAAAACTTTATTAAAATTCGTTACAAAAATTCAATTATTTAAAATAATTGAATAAAATTTATTTGGACGAATTACATAATTTTTATAGAATAATAAAATTCATCACAGAGGATTTAAATTATTTTTACTTTACAATTCTTAATGAATTCTTTTAAAAAATGTAATGTAATTATCTTAAATCAGACGTATTAGAAACTTTCACGAGGTCTAAAATTGAAACTTGAAACGTGCAATCTAAGAATCATATGCGCAAGACCAAAAAAAATACAGAATTTTGAAAAAAGTGGGGGTATAAACCGAAAAAATTAATATTTTGCTAATTTTCAATATGGTAGTCGTTTTCAATGTATTTTAGTCCTCTAAACACGATTCCAAATCCCAAATTTGCCTAGCATGTTATAATTTTGAAAAAAGTGGGGGTAAAGACCCAAAAAATAAATATCTTCCTTGTTTTCAACATCGTAGTCGTTTTCATGGTATTTTTGTCCGCAAAACACGATATCGAGGCTCAAAATTGCCTAGCATGTTAGAATTTTGAGAAAAGTGGGGGTAAAGACCCCAAAAAAATTAATATTTCCCTTATTTTCGACATGGTAGTCGTTTTCAATGTATTTTAGTCCTCTAAACACGATTCCAAGTCCCAAAGTTGCCTAGCATGTTATAATTTTGAAAAAAGTGGGGGTAAAGACCCAAAAAAAATTAATATTTCCCTTATTTTTTATACGATGTTTGCTTTTCAATGTATTTTTGTCCGAAATTTAGCTTAAAGACCACTTCTATATCAAAAAATAAAAAATAAATAAAAATAACTGTAAATAGTATGTCCAAAATTCGTTACACCATCTTGAAGTGTAAAAATGCTTGTAAAGAAAAAGAGAAAAAAATGCTACACACACTATACTATATGTATATAATTGAGAAATGAGATTGGTTGCATCGAAACGATTTTTTTCCGGTCAACAAACAAAATAAACAAGAAAATATTTTGCACTCCGCAAAGAATTGACGATATTGATTTCCTTTGCTCCGTGAAAATTGAGGGTTCGACACGGGAAAAATTGCATGTATCATGAAATTCTCAGTAGTTCTTCCAATGTAGATGTTTGGTTACTCAAACCGCGGGCGGTCCATTCGAGATGGAAACCAAAAGGTGTCAACATTTCTTTACCCCCGCGAGACAAACTCGTTTACGCTTTAACTTTTTATCGACCGTTACATATATATATATATATGCGTAGAAAACAAAATTAAACAAAAAATCCCACATTGTTCGTGAAAAAATTCAAAAAAAATTTTCCATTTGTGTAAAATTCTAATTTTCTTTTGATCCGAAGAAAATTAAAATTTTTGACATAAACAGTAGAGTTGAGGGAGAAAGAAAGATTGAATATTTTGATATGATTTTTTAATATTATGACGACTTTTAGATAATTTGATATTGATATATGGCAATTACATAAAAAGTCTATATATATATAGGAGAATGTAAAGAAGGAGTAAAAAAGTTGGAGGGTCGGTCCTTATGTTATAATTCTCCAGTGATTTTGGGGCGTGTTTCGGATGCTTTCCAAAGGGGGAGATGATCATTTCTGTATATCAAGGGGTATAAATTAGATATTAATATTTCATAAATCTGGCAATCAATATAGATGTCGAGGAGATTGAAATAAAGCTGTTCTGCTAAAAAAAAAGAAGAAAGATTTTCCAAAAGTGATATAGTGATTTTTTTCAATTTTTTTTTTCATTTAGGATTAACTGCTTAATTTTTTTCTGAAACGGATCAGAATTTTTAAAGTCCCACTAAAGCGACTTCAAACTTAAAGTTGTAATCAAGAAAACTTTATTTTTCTCGAATTTTTTTTGCAACCTTAAGAAAAGAAAAATTAGAAAACTATTCTAATCCTAATTTTTAAATTTTAATCATAGTTCCAAATTACGCCGTCAATTAATATTTTAGTTGTAATATAAACTATAATGAAATTATAAATTATAAAATTATAAATTACAAAATTATAAATTATAAAATTATAAAATTATAAAATTATAGAATTATAAAATTATAAATTCTTTTCTCTCCTTACAAATTCTCGAATGTTTTTCGAACAATGTGAGATTTTATTGTTGACAATTTAAAATTTCCATTTTTTTTATAATGTCAATAATAATAATTATAGCCGCTCGGCGAGAACAAATAAAGTCATTTCATATTTATATAGAGGTAGATTAGTATTTTTAGCATTTCTTTAATGGACTATCCAAAAGTCAGTTTTATGTCTTTATGTGTGTGCGGGACTTTGAATTTTATGGTTTTCCCTTCATTCGGCAACTGAAGGATGGCTCCTTTTATGTCTAAACTAAACATTCGAATTTTAATATCCAATATAAATTATACATCATTTTCCAATTTGTTGTCACCTACACTTTTTTTTTATTCACTCAGTCAGGAAATAAATAGTCTCACAATAAATTACAATTAAATTAATAATCTCCTTGTTTGTTCGCTTATATAGAAAAAGTCACCTTTATGCGAATATAGAAAATGGTTTTGCTCGTGTTGAAAATAATTTACGACTTTTTTTTTAGAACACTTCCTTTTTCTAAATACATAAACAATAATAAACGAACTCATCGAATGTTAATTATTCCTACAAAATTATTTTAGATATCAAAAGACTTTAGTGTTTTAATATTTTTTTAAAGGAATTCAATTATTAAAAAAGAAAACATTAATAAAATTCAATTAATACAATATTGAGGAAATTCTTTCAAAAAAATTGTAATTATTTTCAAACATTTTTTTTAAATTCAATTACATTTCACAAATAGTGAAATTCTTCAGCAAAAATTCAAATATTTTAAAAAAAAATTCTATTTTAATAGAATTTCTCAAAAGGATTCAATTATTTTTTAAAAAATGTAAAAAAAATTTGTTGCAAGAATTCAATTATGTTTAAAAAAAGAAAAAAAATTTGTTGAAAGAATTCAATTATTGTCATAAATAATAAAATTCTTTACAGGATTTTAATTATTTAAAAGGAATTTAATAAAATTCATTGACAGAATTCAATTATTATTTTCATAAATTAAAATATTTTTAAAAAGAATTTCGACTATTTTTAATAAAGTTTTAAATAAATTCTTTAGAAAATTATGTAAATAATTTCAAAAATTTTATAAATCTTCGAAAAAAATAAATGAATAATTATCAATTATTTTTAAAAATATTTTTGGCAAAAGCTCCTAGAGAATAATTTTCAATTACATTTTGTTACAATTTTATTTACGAAAATTTTGTATATTTAGAAAATCTTTAATTAAATGATTAAAACATAAAAAAATAAAAACAAAAATCAAAAACAATGAATCTTTTTCAAAATGCAAATATTTCTAAAAATTCACGCTATAATTCTTTTAATATTTAATTATTATCAAAAATTTTAATAGTGAAATTCATTTTTAAAACAATTTTGATTGGAAAATTAAATGAGAATTAAATTATCTAAAAAACAAAAATGAAATATAATGATTGAATAATCAAATGTTTTTTAAAATTGTAAACTCGCAAAGAATTTTTGCAACAAATTCTTAAATAATATAGAACTTTCGACGAATTTCAATAAAATTTTCAACATTTTTCGAAGAATTCGGTTAAAATTCTATTAAAAATAATTGAAATTCCATGACGAGTTTTAGCATTCATGAAAATATTTGGATTTTTGTAAGAAATTTTATTTTTTTATTATTTATTTTATTATTTATGAAAATAATTTAATTATTGCGATGAAATTTATTTTTAAAAAAACTTCTAAATAGTTAAATTCTTGTAAAAATTTTACTATTTATAAAATAATTGAATTACGATGATGAATTTTATATGTTTTAAAGATAATTGAAATTTTGACTAGAATTTTTTATGAAATTAGATTTTTTTTATTAAAATAAATTAAAACACTAAAATTTTATTTAGACTTTTTTTCAAATTTTTGAACAAAATTAATATTCTTTTAAACATTTGTAACTTCTCTAAAATAACATTTTTTAAGGAAAAATCTGCCAAACATTCAGAACGAAAGTTAGTCAAATGTCACAATTTTGTATTTTAAAAGAGAAGGTAACAATAAATTTTAAATTCCCTTCGGTAGAAACGTAAGAAATTTTATTTTCTTCATCATGAACAATTTAAGGTTATATTTGAATTAAAATTACAATTTTTTATCAATAAAAAATGATTTCAGTATAACATATAGACTAAAATTTTAAAAAAATGTTTCTTATTGACAGAAAATTGTAACTTCTGTTCAAATGCAACTTTCAATTTTTTTTTTAAATGTTCAAAATTCTTCGCCTTTCCACTAAGACGAATTTTTAAATTTAATTAAGTCTTTTTCTTCTAAATTATACGAAATTGGACTCACTTTTTTTTTGACTGTAGGTCAGATTACTCCTTAAGTGTTTTTAATTCAAATTTTCCTTCAAAACCATGAGTTTTAATGATTAATTAAATTAAATGTATATTAAAAAAATTAAGGATTCTCATTCATTAATGAAAATTATTAATTCAATAATTTTCAGTTATGAATTTTGGAGATTTAATTTTTTCCCGTACTTTAATATAGAAAATCCCTGACTTTTCCTATATAATTTTTATAACAAATTCTTTTTTCCTGAACTCTCCCTGAAATTGCAACAAATTATTAAAAATTTTCGTCATAAAAATCGAACTCTATAGGAAACTCATAAAACATTAATCGGCAATCAAGATGTTTATCAAGAACTCGTTTCTTAAACTTTTAGTATATACCTATATACATCAGCATCAATTTCCATTCAAATTTCGTCCATTGAGAGCAAAGCTAATTGCCAAAGATTCCAAAAGACGATATTGAATAGACTAAATCATCACAACTCTTTATCTCAAGTCCTAAAATTCAAAATCCTTTCCATAATCCTTTTCCAAAGTCTGTAAATCTGTAGCAACCCACAAAATATAATATTCCCAACCCGGGGGGGCGAGGATCATAAGAAATAATTATCGGCTGACCATGCAATAAACAGCGTTCATTGAAATATTTTCTTAACGGGTTAAAGTGTGTATAGCAAAACGAAAGAGCACGAAACTAAAGAGAAAAGGCAAGTCCTTGATAAAAGTTATAGGAAATATGAAAAAGCTTTTGAGATATGGCACTTGGTTTACCGCATTGGTCATATAATGGTAGACCTCCAAACGTCCTTGCACGTTTCACATTAACTCTATAACCATCCGGAAATTAAGAGAGAAAACATGGCGTATCGCGTAAAAGCAATGCAACACGCATTCGCCATGGTCCAATGTTTATCTCTCTCTTTCTCTCTCTCTCACAAGAGGTCGTAAATTTGTTCCTCAGAAAATTTCTTACGAAACATGGGTTTATGTATTTATGCATTTATGGTGCACATTATAACAAGCAGAGCAAAATGGAAAACTCCACGGTGCAATATGCTTTCAAAACTTAATGGAACACAAGGGGCCGCAATATTTCCAAAAATTTTCACCTTTCAACTTTTTTTTTTGATCTCAATCTTTGAACACATTCTCAAATCACCTTTAAATCTAAACCTTTCTTACGTTACACAACTATATAACTATATAAACTCTTAATCTTTACCAAAAAGAAAGATGACAAATTTTCCAAAAAGGTCTTATCTGCAACTCACTACATAATAATTAATACCAAATTTGTCATATCCTCCAATTTGTTTCTTCCGGAAGTAATAAATTCTCACGACACTCCAAAAAAAAGGCGGACTGAATTGAAAATATTTGAGAAGAAATAATATTTTGACATATACCCAGCTTTTTAAAAAAAAATACCTCTTTTTAAAAACCCTAATTTTTCCAGGCTCTTCCATCAGGTTCAAAAATGCAATTTTTCCAGTTTTCTTAAAACGACATTTATCATTAATTAAAAAACTAATTCCAAAAACATCAACAACTTCATTTTTAAATAAATAAGATAATTAAGATAATTAAGATATTTCAATATAGAAATTAGGATATTCAAAAATTCAAATTTTTTTATTTATTCTTCAAAGAATTAAATTATTTTCAAAAAATTTTAATTCTTTTCCATTTTTCTTCAAAAATAATAATTTGTCAAAATTCAATTAGTTTCAATGGTCTACTAATTCAAAAAATGTTAACAAAAGAATTCAATTATTTAAAAAGAGATGTTAATAAAATTCGTCTCAAGAATTCAATTATTTTTAAAAACAATAAATTCTTCGCAAAAAAATCAAACTGTGTTCGTAAAATTTACAAAAATTCTCGTCAATTTTCAATTACTTTTATAAATTAAATAAAATTTTTCTCCGACATTCAAACATTTTTGGAAAAATTTTAATAAAATTCTTGTCAGAATTTCAATTATTTTTAATATTCGCACATTTTTTTATCAAATTTCTCGAAAAAATGTAATTTTTCCTAAAAAAATTTAATTAAAATTTGCCAAGGGAATTCAATTATTTAAAAATTTGTTGACAAAATTCTTCATGAACATTCAATTTTAAGAAACATTGAATTATTTAATAAAATATTTAGTTTTGTAGTAAAAAAATTCAATTATTAAACAAAAATATTTATAATATTCAACACGAACATTTAATTATTTTTCCAAAAAATTAAAGTTTTAAAAAATCATTGCAGAGGTTCAATTATTTTTTAAACAATTTTATAATCGAATTTCTCAGAAAATGTAGTAATTCTGTAAAAATTTCATTAAAATTCGTAGAAAGAATTTTATTATTTAAACAATTTGTTAATAAAGTTCTATACCAGAATTGAATTTGAAGAAAAATTGAAGTATTCAATAAATTATTTACTTTTGTATTCAAATAATTGAATTCTTGTAGAATTTTTTAATAAAAATTGATTTTCATTTCATAAAAATGAATTTCAGTTAAAATTTTATATTAAAATTTAAAGTTTTGATTTGCTTACATAAATTAAAGTGTGAAAATTTTTTTCAAAATTGGTCAAAATTCAATTATTATTAATGTTTACTATTTTAATAAGATTTCACAAAAGAATTCAATTATTTAAAACGAATTTTAATAACATTCGTCCTAAAATTTCAATTATTTTCAAAAGCAATAAATTCTTTGCAAAAAATCAAATTATATTTGAAAAATTAACAAAAATTTTCGTCAAATTTCAATTATTTTTTATAATTAATAAAAATTTTCTCCGACATTTAAACATTTTTGGAAAAATTTTAATAAAATTCTTTGCAGAATTTCAATTATTTTTAATATTCGTATGATTTTTATCAAATTTATCGAAAAATGAAATTATTGCTAAAAAATGTTATTAAAAGTTGCCAAGGGAATTCAATTATTTAAAAATTTGTTGATAAAATTCTTCAAAAAAATTAAATTTAAAGAAGCATTGAATTATTTAATAAAATATTTAGTTTTGTAGTAATAAAAATGCAATTTTTAAACAGAACTATTTATAATATTCAACACGAATATTCAATTATTTTTCCAAAAAATAAAAATTTCAAAAAATCATTGCAGAATTGCAATTATTTTTAAAACAATTTTATAATCGAATTTCTCAAAATGTATAATAACTCTGTACAAATTTTATTAAAATTCGTCGAAAGAATTCTATTATTTAAAAAATATTAATATAATTCTGTAGAATTTTATTAAAATTTTAGGTAAAAATTTTATTATTTCCATAAATAATATTGAATTCTTCTGAAATTAAAAAATTACTAATATTATTGTTTGTAAATAATTTAATTTTATGAATAATTGTCTAATTAAAATTATTAAAAATAATTCACAATTGTTTATTTATTTCTTTCGAATAATGTTTAATTGAATTTTTAATATTATTAATTATAATTTTTCAAAGAATTTACCTAAAATTGTTTTTAAAATAATTGAAATTCTATAACGATTTTTATTATATTTATAAAAAATATTAGAATCCTTGGAACTATTATTGAATGATTTTATTTCATTTTTTTATTAATTTTGTAAATAATTGAAATCCTGTGACTAATTTTATTGTTTATGAAAATATTTGAAATCCTATGACGAATTTTATTATTTATGAAATTAATTGAATTTTTGCAAAGCATTTTATTTCATTTTTTTTAAATAATAGAATTTATTTAAGAAAATTCATTTAAAAATTTTAGTTCCTATGGAAATGTAATAATGATTAAATATTTATTTAGAGAAGATGTTTTTGCAAAATTTTACAATTAAAGAAATTCGTGAATAAATGTAAAAGAAAATTGATTTGAGTGTCTAATAATTTTTATAGAGAATTGGATGATAATTTTAATTAATTTATTTATTTTATTTTTTAGCGTCAGGGAAGAAGGGAAAATTGTGGCTGGAAATGAAGAAGAAGTTTGGGGAAAAACAAAATAAATTTTTTTTTAGTATCCCTGATGAAAGGATGCCTTTAAAATTTTCTAAATTCAAGACGATAATTTTTTGACTATTGTTTCAGTTTCTTTTTTGTTATTTTTCTGAACTTTTTTTGGGCCTTGGTTTATTTTTATATTTATATTATATTATATTTATATAATTTATATAATTTATATAGTATACGTCAATAGGTTTATACACGTTTCTATCGACTTGTACCCCTAACAACTTGAATCGGTTGAGACAGGGCGAGGCGATAATTTATTTGACCGGATTGGGATTTACGAGAGCCGATATTGGATAATGAATCAGGTTCGCTTGATGAAATTAACTCACCTTCGTCTTTAACCCGCGGTACACCTCTTCTCTTACCTTTATTATCCTGCGAACTCAACTTCATCCAAAAGGCACAGGTTTTTTTCTATCGTTGCGCGTTTTACGGCTGAATTGCCTTTTTTTATTGGATCCACCACTTTAGACATTATATCGTCTGTAAACTTTAATACAATATGCCTCGCTCCAAAAAAAAAAAAAAGAAAGAAAGAAAGAAGGGAGTAGTCTCTATATCCTTAAAAAGAACTATATCCCTTTATCTCGATATCCATCTCTAATTTAATAATCTACTTTTTTTTTCTCCTGAAAAGCGCATTTTTATTGGAGAGAATATATATTTTTTTTTCTTAGAAGGAAAAAGGTTACATTCCATCCATCGAGAGTAAATTTTCAGCTTGAAGGTCATAAAATGATGATTTTGTCCTGAAACTTTGTAAGCGGTTTTTAGGTCCTATTGTGTGTGTGTGTATGCGTGCATGGAGTGGAGAAAACAAAACAAAAAAATTTTTTTCTCTCCCAAATGGCGTCAATCTGTTTCTAGTTTAGGTAATATGAAGGCAAACATTCCGTGTTCGGGTGTTGAAAAAGTTTTTCTTTTCAAAACACGGAAGATGTATATAATAAACCAAAATAAAACCATTGGAAGATTTACAACTTGAGTTTTCGCCACCTCAAAAATTTTCTAGCATGAGTCAAAAACGTGGTAAGTTTGTACCCCACGATGATCTATTGTTAGGTGACCAAAGCAGAAACGCAATTTGAGAATTTTTTTTTCTTCCTCTTCCCTCTTGACGTACAGTCAGGGTTGACAGGCAGTCTGGATACATGAAAAAACCAGGAAATGTCACGGAATTTTATAAAAATTGCCAAACAAAACTAAAAATCAGGAAAGTTGATCGAAACCCCAGAAAATTGTTGATTTCTATAATTATACATTTATTCTTGAAATCGAATTTTACTGAAATATTTCAAAAAAAATAATTTAATTTTCCAAGAGTTGCGTTTATGATTTTTATAATTAAATGATCTTGAAAAGATTTTTATTCAAAATTTTGTAAAATATCAATTTTAAATGAATTCAATTGGAAATTTAAAACAAATTTAACAACTAAAATTGTTTTGAAATTAGTTAAATATTTTAACATTAAAGTATATAAATATTTTTAATATAATAATATATTCAATGTGCATTGAATTTATTTTTTAAAATAATGGATTTATAGAAGAATTTTAATTAAAAACACTTGAACAAATTGAAATTTCTGCAGTTATTAAATATTACTGCGGAGAAATTTAATATTATTTTTAAAAGTAGTAAAATTCTTCTACGAAATTCAATTATTTAATTTTTTTTTATTTATTCTTCAAAGAACTGAATTTTTTTTAAAAAATGTTAATGAAATTCTTTTGTAACAATTCACTTTTAATCAAAATAATTTTAATAACATTCTTCGTAGAAATTAAATTAATTTTAAAAATTTGTCAAAATTCAATTCATTTCAATGTTTTTAAAAAAAATTTCACAAAAAAATTCAATTATTTAAAATGAATTTTAACAAAATTCGTCTCAAGAATTCAATTATTTTCAAAAGTAATAAATTCTTTGCAAAAATCAAATTATGTTGAAAAATTTTAGTCAAAATTTCAATTCTCATTGTAAATAATACAATTTTTCTCCAAAATTCAATTATTTAGAAATATTTTAATAAAATTTTTGGTAGAATTTCAATTATTTTTAATATATTTTATAAAATTCGTTACATCAAATTTCTCGAAAACGCAAATTATTTTTAAAAATTTTATTAAAATTTGTTAGAAGAATTCACTTTTTATTTAAATTTTTAGAAATAATTAAACTTTCAAAAGGTTTTACATTAAAATTATTGTAAATTTGAATTTTTTGTACTTTTAATGAACGATTTTGTAGAAATAACTTTTTTCAAAAATTTTAGTGAAATTTTTTTGTAACAATTTAATTTTTATCAAAATAACTTTTATAAAATTCTTCGTAGAAATTAAATTAATTAAAAAAATTTGTCAAAATTTAATTCATTTCAATGTTTACCATTTTAATAAAATTTCACAAAGGAATTTCAATTATTTAAAATGATTTTTAATATAATTAGTCTCAAGAATTTAATTATTTTCTAAAATAATAAATTCTTTGCAAAAATCAAATTATGTTCAAAACTTTCAGTCAAAATTTCAATTATTATTTTTACAGATAATTGAAATTTTAAGAAGAATTTATAAAAGGTTTCGAACATAATTGAATTTTATTAAACATAATAGTGACATTTCTGTAATTTAATTTTTTTCAGTGTTTTTAAGTAAAATCCATGATAGTCAATAATTAATTAAATTATAACAAATTAACAAAAAAAAAATACTAATTTTAGTTCCTCCAAATTTAATAATTGTTTTCATTACTTTAATAAAAATTCCTGACTATATTTTTTTTTAATATTTGTTAAACAATTCTGTTACATATCTTTTCTGTTAAATAACAGTTTGATTATCAATCCGACCCAATAAATGACTGAAGAAGTAAGAAGAATTCTTTAAAAAAAGCCTTCTGATAATTTCAAAATCTGTTAAATAAAAATGATGCAAATTAACGATTTGCTACAGAAATACAGCTTCAGAAATGTGATCCAAAAGACAAAAATTCTGTTAAATAATCAGTTAATAAAATTCAAGAAGAATCTCGAATTTGGAAATCCTCAAGTATTGTAACTATAATTTTATTGTCGTTTTCGAAACCTTTGGAAAAATAAGAACATTATTGAAAACAGATCATATTTAAAAGAACCCATTCGACAAAGATAGTACAACAATGAAGACGGAGAAAAATAATAATTAACGAAAACTTGAGGATAAATAATAATTAACGGAAACTTGAGGAAAAATAATAATTAACGGAAACTTGAGGAAAAATAATAATTAACGGAAACTTGAGGAAAAATAATTAAAAGTATAAAGCGAGACAATGCGAAAAAAAGTTCATTATGCCACAGCAAACTCATTCACAGTCCTTAAAGAGGGGAAAAATTATGACCATAGTGCTTTACATATTATTATTATTATTATATAGTAAAAGGCAAGAAGACGAGGACTTTTAATAATTTCCGGTTATAAACTCTTGACACGAGAAAGTTTTGAGTCTTTGAGAGAGAATGACATCTTGCTACTATACCGCATACTCTTCCACCATGATTTTTGTACTTTTCGCCGTTAATTTTTCAGTCATGGCTGATAATCGCGAGGATGAGAACTCCCTTAGATATCCGATGGACGTATATATTAGTTACGCCCGTTATAAATAACATGAAAGACGCGATGGTTCTCCGTAACATTGTCCAAGAAGAACACGAAGCGTAACCGTACAAGTTCAGTGAAGCATCCGGGCATCGCGGAAATCTTAATAGATGGTTTATTATTTTATGATGCTACCTTATGCTTTGTGCATATAACTCGTAGGGTACCTCGACCTTATTGTAAGGGACCCGTAAATCATTGAAAAGTTGGTCGCACGGTAGCTCTACTATGCGCGAAACATCAGCTTCCCTTTTTTTTCCAAGAGGTTTCTTCTCTCAAACTCATCCTCTCATTGGAATACCCGCACGAAAAACTATTCTCTCTCTCTCTCTCTTTTTTTTTCTCTTTCGACCCAACAAATCGTCACCATAAGTTCTCCATACATTTCACTTTTCAAAAATTACACATATACGAACTAATATAGAAGGTGTGTAATTGAAACACATGTTTGGTCCAAAAAAAAGATCACTTTTCACCATCAGGGGAACAAAAAATGTTCCATTCTAACTGTACCATATTTAATGCGTAACATGAGAAAATATACCATTTGAATTGAAAAGAAGGTTTTCCTGAAAACTTTCAGTTTAAAAGAAACTACCATTCGTTGGTTTTTCAATGCAAGAAAAAGTTTTTTTTTTTTTTGTTTCTACAGCCTTTAACAATTTCTAAAGAGAAGACAATACATTAACCCCTTAAATTCCGATGACGAAGATTTTAGACATCATCTCAGTTAGGGGCTTTGGGGAAAAATGCGACAAAGCAAAATTTCGATACAAAAAAATAGCAAACTTTCAAAATGTTAAAGATTTCCCCTGGGAAATTTAATATAAATTATATCAAATATCAAGAATATTAATTATACATTCTAGTACAAACATTTGTGTTGAGAACCAATAATCTCCAACTATTAAAAATCGTTTTTAAACATGTGACAAAAAACAAACTTTGTATTAAAATATTTTTCAAAAATCAATCGTTAAAAAGAATAATTCAAAAAGGAGGAAAAACAGCTGTTTTCGAGAAAAGCGTCAGATTGTGAAATTTAGACAAAAATTACAATAATAATAATTCTTTCAGTAGTTTCAAAAATTTAATCCCAATAATTGACACTTGAGTAGAAAAAGAAGTAAAACAAAAAATCAAGCACTGCGCGAAATATAAATATCAGAGAAAGTACAACATATTTATAAACAAAAGACAAGGAATTTTAATTGTTTCACTTCATTCGTAGAAATCACAACTGGCACTGAATGACGAAAAACCTTGAAAACTTCCAAATGGAGAAAGAAAGAAAAAAAAACGGAAAACTACTAACCTAGAGAAAATTCTAGACGCTCGTAATTTTTAAAGAGGTAAACAGAGGAGGATAATTTACAATCTTATTTCAAGGTATAAAAAAACTAATTCCCTACCATTTGTCTACTCTTCTCTAAAATTCATTTATTTTCCATTAATAAAATTCTTGACAAAATTTCAATGATTTTTGAAAAATTTCCCTCAATTCAACGATTTAAATAAAAAGTTTTAATAAAATTCAACGCAAACATTTCATTATTTTCAAAAAAAAACTGAAAACAAGATTTTAATATTTTACAATATTGAATTAATTTTTTAGGTAAATTTAATAAAATTTTTGCTCAAGAATTCGGGGTTTCTTTTACAATCATTCAAAATCTTCCCAGAAATTTAATTCTTTTCATAAATAATAAATAATAAAATTTTTTATATGAATTGATTGGTTTAATTTTTTGAACAAAATTTTAAACAGATTCGTCTTGTAAAAATCTGCAAAAATTCTATTAATATTCGTCTCTAGAATTAAATTATTTTCATTAAAAATGTTTTATAAAATGCCTCGAAAGAATTCTATTACCTTTAAACATATTAAAAAAATTCTGTGCAGAAATTCAATTATATGTTAGAAACCTTTTATAAACACTTCTTAAAATTAAAATTATTCTCAAAAATAATAAAATTCTTCTCTGAAATTCAATTATTTTCATAAATAATAAAACTCATCGCAGAATTTAAATTATTTTTAATAAAATTTACATTAAATTTCTCCAAAAATGTAATTATTCTTGAAATTTTTATTACAATTCGTAAAAAAATTCAATTATTTAAACATTTTATGATAGAATTATTCTTTTTAAGAATTCAATTTTGAGAAAGATACATTTATTAAATAATTTCTTCATTTTTATATTAAAAAAATTGAATTTTCGTAGAATTTTCTAATAAAAATTATTTTAAAATGAATTTCACTTAAACTTTTAGATAATTATTAAATATTAAAAGCATTATAGCCTGAATTTTAAAAAAATAATAATTGTATTTTAAAAATTAATTATTTGAAGAATTTACTTTAAATTGTATTAAAAATAATTGAAATCCTGATGAGGAATTTTATTATCGAGAAAAATAATATTGATGTTTTGCAACGAATTTTCATTACATATTTTTTTTAAATACTTGAAATCATGTGAAGAATATATTTTTATTTATGAAAATAATTGAATGTTTGTAAAGAAATTTTATTAAATTCTTTTTTAAGTAATTGCATTCTTTGAAGAAATTTTATTAAAATAATAATTATTTTCGTAATATTTAAATTTCCGCGAAGAATTTTATTAATTGTAAAATGCATTAATGAATTCTTGCAAAAAAGTGTTTTAAAATAATAATACATTTCGAGTAATTAATTTAAAATTGCATTAAAAAAATTCAATAAAAAAAAAATGTTATTGTTTATGATAATAATTGAATTTTTTCTACAACGAATTACAATAAACTTTTTATAATGTAATTTCAATGTACAATTTAATAATTTGTAAAAATAATTAATTTTTCCGAAGCATTTGATTACAATTTTTTAAATAATTGAATTTTTTATAATCATTTGATGAAAATAAAAAAGATTAATTCAAAACTATTTCAAATAATTTAATGAGGAATTCATTTAAATTTATATTAAAAGTAATTCAAATCCAACGAAGAATTTTATAATCATATTTAGGAAAATAATATTAAAATCTTCCAAACGAATTTCAATAATTTTCTTTAAAATAATTGAATTTCAGGAAAAAATTTTATTATTATCATAAATAATTGAATTCTTCTGAAATTAAAATCTTACTAAAGTTATTTGTTTGTAAATAATTTAATTTTTTGAATCATTTTATGAATCATTTTAAAGAATAATTGTCTAATTAAAATTATTAAAAATAATTCACAACTGTTCATTTCATTCTTTCGAATAATGTTAATTAAATTTTTGAAATTAATTATAATTTTTCAAAGAATTTACTAAAAATTGTTTTTAAAATAATTGAAATCCTGTGAAGATTAATTTTATTATTTAGGAAATTAATTGAATTCTTGCAAGAAATTTTAATAAATTTTTTTTTAAATAATTGAAATCCTATGACGAATTTTATTATTTATAAAAATATTTGAATCCTTGGAACGATTATTGAATTATTTATTTAATTTGTTTTAAATAATTGAAATCCTATGACTAATTTTATTATTCATTGAATTCATTAAAGAAATTTTATCAAAACAATTTTTTTGAAAATCTTAGTTCCTATGCAAAAGTAATAATGATTAAGTATTTATTCAAAAAAGGAATTATTTAAATATTTCTGAATAATTTTACTTTTGAAGAAATTTGTAAATAAATGTAAAGTAGAACATTTTTTCGAGTATGTAAAATAATTTTTAGAGTGAATCCAAATATTCATTAGTGTCAGGGAAAAAGTCAACATTTTGTCCAGAAATCAGGGACAAAGAAAAACAAATCTTTCTTTCAATCCTGTGATAAAAACAGTAGAGAAAAATCTTTGACCCCGCGACTTCTGGTTATCCTTAAAAGCCAATAAAAATTCGGAAGCCTAAGAGTTCAGTGCGAGTGACAAAGGAAACGCGGGAAAGGGTCCTAAAGTCTCGTGACAATTATTTATGTGCCAATAAAACTTTCCAGCATCAAAAATCAGAGACGACTTATGAGCATTGTGAATTTTGGTCGTTCAGGGTCGCGCATATGCAAGTAGTAGTAGTAGTCGAAGTAGTAGACGACGAAGAATAAGAAAGAATCAAAAAGTGAATGTTCCCAAAAACGAACCTACATTATAGCTTCGCGGGGAGTGAGAGAATGTTCCGAAACAAAATCGGTAGCTTCCTGGGTGAAAAATAAGCAGGAAAGAATAGAAGAAACAGGAAAGACACACCTTAAAGAAGAAAATGTGCAATGAGAATGAGCTGGCGCGTGCCGAAACAACAGGGGGTTGTACTAAATATTTTGGAAACATTGAACGAGTCGAAAAATTTCCTAGTCGCTGATGAAAAGAATAAAGATTTACGCCGAAAGCCTATAACAGAGATTCACTTTTACTTCTCTTTCTCTCTAGGTTAGCAGGGCATCACAGCTCCACTCAAGGACACGTGAAAATGTTTTTCTCAATTTTCTCCTAATGTTGTTCAATTGGTCTCGCACCTTGCACTCACTCTCCAGGTGATAATAGCATCGTTTCTCATTTCGTTCAACATTCCTTAATTTCGTTCAACATTTCCTAATCTTCTTCAAACATTTCCTAATATCGTTCAGCATTTCCTAATTTCCTTCAACATTTCCTACTTTCAAGTGTTACACATTTATTTTTTAAACTATACCTACTGAATTCCTATTCCAAATACTGTTAAAAATCATATTCCAATTTTACACCAAAAAAGAAAAAACAATACTGTTCAATCTCGCAAAGTGTTGATGCTTGCAATTTACATTTATGGATGTTTCCAAGGCAAACAAAATTTTTTAAAAATTCACTTTTTTCAAGTCTAAGTTTGAAACTAATTCCTAAAGTCTGACCCAAAATACAGAAGAAATTCCAGACATCATACAACAATTATAAGTTTTGTATCTTTTATAATTTATTTCCTACCCAGGGTTGCCACTTACACATAATCAATAACTTCATTTTTAAATAAATATTTCTTCATTACTCTTTTTTCATATAGAAATTAGTATTCTTCAAAGAATTAAATTATTTTCAAAAATTTTTAATTCTTCTTCATTTTTCATTCAAAATAATTTGTCAAAATTCAATTAGTTTCAATGTCTACTATATTTCAAAAAATGTTAACAAAAGAATACAATTATTTAACAAGAGATGTTAATAAAATTCGTCTTAAGAATTCAATTATTTTCAAAAGTAATAAATTCTTCGCAAAAAATCAAATTATATGTTCGTAAAATTTACAAAAAATTCTCATCAGTTTTCAAATACTTTTATAAATATAATAAAATTTTTCTCCGACATTCAAACATTTTTGGAAAAATTTTAATAAAATTCTTGCCAGAATTTCAATTATTTTTAATATTCGTACAATTTTTATCAAATTTCTCGAAAAATGAAATTATTGCTAAAAATTTTGTTAAAAGTTGCCAAGGGAATTCAATTATTTAAAAATTTGTTGATAAAATTCTTCATGAAAATTCAATTTTAGGAAACATTGAATTATTTAATAAAATATTTATTTTTGTAAAGTTTATTAAAATTCGTCGAAAGAATTCTATTATTTAAAAAGTTTGTTGATAAAATTCTTCATCAGAATTGAATTTTAAGAGAAATTCAATTATTCAATAAATTATTTTTGTATTTAAATAATTGAATTCTCCTGGAATTTTGCTGAGAATAATTGATTTTTAAAATGAATTTCAGTTAAAAATTTTTAATAAAATTTAAATTTTTTAATTCCTTACATAAATTAAATTTTGGAAATGATGAATAATTAAAATTTCGTGAAATTGAATATTGTAAACAAGTGGATTTGAAAATTGTCAAGAACTTTTTCGAAAATTATTAAAATTAATTGATATAAAGAAGAATTTTAGTTAAGAATTCTAAAATTAATAATCGTATAATGATGAAAATAATTTTTAATGAATTTACAGTAAACAAGTATCAAGAAAACTTTTTTAAAAAAAGTTCTTTAAAATAATTGAAATTCTGCAAAGAATTTTATTAAAATTTTTCTAAATAATTGAATTTCGGAGAAAATTTGTATTTCTTATAAAGAAAATCGAAATTTTGACTGAAAGTTTTGAACATAATTTGATTTTTGCAAAGAATTTATTATTTTAGAAAATAATTAAATTCTTGAGACTAATTATATTAAAAATCATTTTCAATAATTGAAATTCCATTGTGAAATTTTATTAAAATAGTAAACATTGAAAATAATTGAATTTTGACAAATTTTTGAAATTAATTTAATTTCTACGAAGAATTTTCTTAAAATTATCTTGATAAAAATTGAATTGATACAAAAGAATTTCACTAAAATTTTTGAAAAAAGTTATTTCTACAAAATCGTTCATTAAAAGTATAAAAAATTCAAATTTACAATAATTTTAATGTAAAACCTTTTGAAAGTTTAATTATTTCTAAAAATTTAAATAAAAACTGAATTCTCCTAACAAATTTTAATAAAATTTTTAAAAACAATTTCAGTTTTCGAGAAATTTGATGAAACGAATTTTATAAAATATATTAAAGATAATTGAAATTCTACCATAAAATTTTATTAAAATATTTCTAAATAATTGAATTTTGGAGAAAAATTGTATTATTTACAATGAGAATTGAAATTTTGACTAAAAATTTTCAACATATTTTGATTTTTGCAAAGAATTTATTACTTTTGAAAATAATTGAATTCTCGAGACGAATTTTATTAAAATTCGTTTTAAATAATTGAATTCTTTTGTGAAATTTTATCAACATTCATTTTAAATAATTTAATTCTTTTGTGAAATTTTATAAATTAAATTTTTAAGTTAAATTTAAATTACATAATTTTATAAATATTGAAAATAATTGAATTTTGACAAATTTTTGAAATTAATTATATTTTTACGAAGAATTTTATTGAAATTATTTTCATAAAAATTGAATTATTACAAAAAAATTTCATTAAAATTTTTGAAAATAGAATTCAGTTCTTTGAAGAATAAATAAAAAATAAATAAAATAATTGATTTTTTTACTGCAAGAAATTCATTTCGTTTTAGTGGTTTTAACTAAAATTCTTCTATAAATCGATTATTTTTGCAAAATAAATGTAATGTATATTAAAAAAATAAATTATTTTCAGAACAATGTTAGTTATTAAATTTTTTTTTAAATCTAAGTTTTTTCCCGGTTTTTTAAATGTTTATAAAATTCACGTCGGTGAAGTTTGCAACGTTTATGATCAACAATTGAAAGAAAAAAATTATTTTTCTACCAAAAAAATAACATTTTTTGTTGACAAATATTTCTGTTATGAATCATTATTAAAAAAATTAATTGTACTTACAAAAATTTATAAAAATTTGCTTCAAAAAATCATTTTCTTCCTAAACCGTTGACTATAAACGTTGTGAACTTCACCAACATAAATTCCCTGACATTTCCAAATTTTTCAAGGTTTACAGATTGCGTGTCAACCCTGTTAATATAGTTTCGTTGGGACGAAGCAAATGATACTACAACTATTAATGATTGTACAAAAACGTCAACAAAATTGAAGTTGCAATCGTTACAAAAATCATCCCTCTTTTGATAAATGAACGATTCAACATTATATATATGTTAACAAGAAGAAATACCTGCTTCAAAAAAAAATCATTGGACATGGTAAAATTGCAAATAGAACTATGAGTCACGTTCCCTTCTTCTTTTTCTTCTTCATTTTTTTCTTCACAGGTGAAAACATTAAACATCCATCACGATGTAGTGAGTCAGTTATACGTTGACAAAACAGTGTCTTATACGCATCACAACAAACACTCCAGGATATATCCGTGAGCGGAGTTTTTCGAAAAAGAAATCGCAAAGTCAACATGAGGTCCTTTCACCTAAGCAGGAATAAACTGTGTCGAAATGAAATTTTTTCCCTTTAAGGATTAGAGACGCCCCTATAGTCGCATGTTATCCTCAAGCGTTGTGCGTCAAAATATTGTGTCAAGGACACAAACTGAGTTATTGTCAAATCGACGGGAGCAAAAGTCAAAAACTAGTACACAAACATCAACTCAAAGCTTATATATATATATAGAATGAAGAAAATAAGGTGACAATATTAATACTCAAGGATCTCGTGTGTCCTCGGCCTACTAAAGTTATTCATTCTTTCTCTCTAGGTTATTAGGATCTTTGAGTAGCTCTGATCTCTCGATTTTTCAAAGAATTTTCACATCATTTTCTTTGTATTCGTCATTTATGCTTCTTCTCCACTGGCTCCTTTTTATATTTAAAGAGTGTGGAATTTAAATTACAGGAGTCGAAATTAGAAACATTCTATGGAGCAAAACTCTTCAAGTATATACTAAAACATAAAAGAAAACAATACCCTTGAAACTATTAGAAGAAAAAATCAGAACAAGTGTAAATACGAATCCGAAGTAATAGAACTAGAATTCTCCCTGGTCCATTAATTAGGAGCCAGTTAGAGATACATTTATAGAAATAGTGACAAGTTGAGTTTGAATTTTCCTTGCTCGCCATTTTCGTATATGGCTATAAAACATTCTCAATGCTCGGGGGTTCCTCTCTTATCTTTCCTATTATCGATAGCTGGCTCGAGACCAATATGGCTCCGCTCGGTAACCATGGCTACGTCCGATATTCCAACTCTATAGGGAGTCCCATCATCCGTACCATTATCGTGCTTTCCCATAAATAAGAAGAGGGCACTCCCTCATTTCGCGAGAGTGACTATATTACCCCAACATTGTCCTGCTATAGAATACATCAAACCAAAGGAAGCGGATATCGCAAACTTTCACGAGATATTTATTACCCATTTCTTCCGATATGCAACTAAACTGAAATGCAAAAAAAAAAGAAACAATTAATGATCTTATCATCATTAAGTTTGTTTCAGAATGCACTAATCACTGCGTGTAAAAATATGATCCTTTATCATATGTATTAAGCTCCTTTTTTCAGTTCAATTTTATTTAATTAGAATTATTTTTTTAATTTTTGATGTTGAAATTTCTTTAATTTTACCAAGAATTATTTTAATTAAATAAAATGATTTTTTTTCAAGTATATTTTTTGTAGAATTATAGCCCAGGAAACTCAAAATCTAATATTCATCATACAATCATTCTTTAATTCTTCGAAAATTTCCTGATATAATAATTTCTTGGTAATATCTTCAATTCTAAATTTTTCTAAACTTCCATTATTTTCTAAACATTTAGTAAGAAATTTCAGAAATTTTATAACTCTTGAAAAATTCGATTATATTTTAAAATAATTTTTAAAAGTAAGAAAATTGGTTTTTTTTAACAAAAATTTTAAATCAATTAAATTTTGCAAGAAATTTACATTAATTGGAAATTTTAATAAATATTTAAATATTTCTTTAACATTAAATTAAATTTTTCCAAAAGATAAATTTTTGTTTGATAATTCTTTCGAAAAATTTTAATAAAACTTAAGAAAATAATTACTTTTTTCAAAGGTATTCATTTTCAAAATGTATATTCAAGATAACTCAAATTCTTTTTTAAAAAAATTATTATTTAGGAAATTAATTAAAATCTTTGTAATGATTTTCAATAAATTTTTCTAAATAATTGAAATGCTGCGGGAAAGATTTTATAATTTTTTAAAAATAATTGATTGTTTTTCATTACAATCAAATGTTTAAATAATAACTCAAATATGTCGAAAAACTTAATTAAAGTTATGGAATAAACAAAAATTCAATTTTAGCCATGAATTTTATAGAAATTTTCGAAAATAATTCAGAGATTTTAAAGAATTGAATTCCCCAGAAGAATTTTAACATTTATGAAACTAATTTAATTCTTCAGATAAATTTGTTTATTTACAAAAACAATTAAACGAAAGAGCAAATTTTTTAGAAAATAATTAATTTCTTTTTAAAGAATTTTATTTAAATATGTAAATATTGTTTTCTTTCGAAAAATTTTCTTGAAAATCATATTTTATATTGAATAACTTTGAAAATTTCATTAAATTTTTGATTTTACTTGAATTTTCGCTTTAAATTTTACAAAAATTTTCGAAAATAACTACTTTATTTGAAAATAATTTCATTAAAATATTTAAATACCTTCTTGGTTTCTTTCAAAAGAAATCCCTTTAATTTATTTCACAATATTAAATATTAGTATGAATTTTAGTATTTTTATGACTGTATTAGTATTCGTATTTGAATTCTTGTTTTAAATATTATTAATTTTTTTTTTAAATAATTGAATTTTATTGAAAAAATTCATTAAAATATATATAAAACTGTATGTCTCAATAAATAATCAAAATAATAGATATTAATATTTTAATTTCATTATCTGTGCGAAAATAACTGAATTCTAGCAGAAGATTTTCGAAAAAGTTTTGAAGTAATTAAATTGTGTCGATGAATTTTATCAATCCTTAATTAAATCGAACGTTTATATCAACAAAGTACTTTGCATATACTGATAGCAAAACTATTGACTCTCTTTCCAATATCTTTCGAAACTCATAAATGTGTCAATATCATCCAACATTGCCATCTTTAGAAACTTCAATCTTATTTTCAACATGAGAAGACATTTTTCCTTATACATAATTTGCAATTAATCACAATCAGAATATTATAGCCCAGTTTTCCCAAAACTATATTAAAATGATGAATTTAAAAATTCCACAATATTTTTAAATATACATATAAACACAAAAAAGATGTTTGTATATATAGAACTAACTTTGTAGCAACTTGCATCTTTATTCCCCGATTATTTAAACTCACATATATGCTCAACTTTAATTGGGAATTTTTACGACTTTAAGTAATCGAGGTCGCTAACATTTTCCCCGATCCAAGAGATTATTTCTCCAATTTAGAAAAGCGGTAAAAGTATATAGAAAGAAAAAGAGAGAGAGAGAAAACTTTGCGGAGACTGCAGAGACAATTTTCGGTTATCATATACGTACCGTGTAGAATAGATATGAAAACGATAAATCTTAGGAAGAGCGTCGCAAAGGCGGCAGCGTTCTATGGCCAAAGCGAATCTACTTTATCGGCTGCGAAGATGCATTCGTCTTAATCTCCTTCATTTCGTTCCGTATCGACGCAAATCTCCACACGCCAGAATATTCTCTCTCTCTCTCTCTCCTTCTCTCTATATAGTTACAATACAAATACAAAAGTGGAAATCAAGTTCGCGTGCGCGTAATATAGAGAAAATGGCGGCGCACCCTTCTTATCACCCACGGTTGCCCAATATTGGATTGGGTGGCAGCCAGTATGGCGGCCCTCGTCAGCGATATCATCGCTCCAGAACTCTATATGTATATACATCGCCTTTTCGTTTGGCAAACTAAAATTATTCGAATCAAACTAAAACTTATGTGCTTTCACATCACGGACAATGCAATTGCATTGTGGAAAGTTTACTTTGAAATTACCTCCCACTTATTTTGATATAGAAAATGTTTAGGAAATTTTTGGTCGTACCTCTGCTATTTTTATCATTCCTCGGTTCGCAATTAATATCAAATTGTTATTATTGTCCTCCAACAGATACTGTATCCTTCATCGAGTGTCCCATCTAACTTACCGACTTGTCGGCAAAACAGTGCGACTTTCGGGTCACCAGTAGACTTTTAGGTTAAGTCGTCACTTTATGCAAAAGTCCGCTCCGTAGATGTAGATATTTTAATACATCTACAATTTCAGTAATTGTCAATCAACCAACACGTTTATAGTCAGAAACATAATGTTCCTGTACTTCAAACTTCATATTTTCAATATTTCTTCTTGTTTCAATACTATATCTACGATTTCAGTAATTGTCAATCAACCAACACGTTTATATTCCGAAAGATAATGTTACTGTACTTCAAAATTCATATTTTCAATATTTCTTCTTGTTTCAATACTATATCTACGATTTCAGTAATTGTCAATCAACCAACACGTTTATATTCAGAAACATAATGTTCCTGTACTTCAAACCTCATATTTTCAATATTTCTTCTTGTTTCAATACTATATCTACGATTTCAGTAATTGTCAATCAACCAACACGTTTATATTCCGAAAGATAATGTTACTCTACTTCAAAATTCATATTTTCAATATTTCTTCTTGTTTCAATATGATATTTCGTAATTATTATATTCTTCATTCTCTTGTTAGTATTGCCCATTATCCTGGTGATTGATACCTGCAACATAAATAAATATATTTTCTATTATTAAGTTATTATTCGAGTAATATGTTGTAATTTACTTTGTTATAACATATTCAATGCTTCGTCGAAATTAAATGGAGGGAGGATAGAATTCTCAGAAGCGACGCATGCGCAAACTTTTCTAATTCTCAGAAGCGGCGCATGCGCGAATTGAACAATGAGTCGAAGAAGGACAAAGATATACCGCTATCTTTTTCTAACCAATTCGGAATTGCGCCAATGGAACAACGAGTCGAAGAAGGACAATAAGAAACTAACCTCTAGAACAGAATCTCAAAATAAAAATTAAAGGCAAATAACTATATCTAGAAGTGTCAAAAGAAAAATTCTTCCAGATCTCTTTATCTTGATTACATTTTCTCCACAATACACACTTGAAAAAAAAATGGACATTTGAAATTAATTACTAAATGAAACTTATTCGCGAAGGAGGTTTGTGTTCACGAATGCGGTTTCCATTAAGTGAAATAAATGCGACTTAATTAAAGGGTGGAAACAATTACTTGAAAATAAATCGCAGCCGTTAATCCGTTATAGCGGAGACAAGTTAAACTTCTCTGCTGGCGCTAGGGATTTGCGGGAACGACGCCGACGCCGAACGTTCGCATAATTGGCTTTGAGCGTCGCCACCTGCGCCATGTAAAAGCCGCACAGTCCTAACATATATATATATATATATATATATATATAGAGCGAAAGACACGTGTGTAGGATTTGTGTGTAACGATGAGAAAATTCCCTTCATCAAAGAAACTCATTCTTGTCGTCAACAACAAATTTTGACATTCTTTTATCAATTACCCACTCCCTACTTTATCATTATTTTCCCATAATTCGCAAAATTTGAAATGAATATCTCTTTACTCTAGAAATTTCTTACGCTTCGAGAGCAAAAAAAAAAAAAGAAAAATACTCTGTACATCTGTGATACAAATAAACGTGCGATGAAAATTTGAATTGTTGCGCTTATAAGAGTAGAGAAGCTTCGTACACAAACCGCCCCTAAATTTACCCGGTAGCTCATTTTGAAAAATTTTCTAGAGGCGTATCTAATGTGCTGGTACCTCCAAATACAATAAGAAATTCTATTGTAACATTGAGACATCCAGATATAATTTATGAGGACCCTGTTTACCGACAAAGATTGCGGGTGGCTCTTCCGAGAGGAAGAAGCTCTCCTCTCTCTTTCTCTCTACACTATGAGGAAACAAATTCTAACCCAGAGAGAATGCACGAAATTGACTTTAGTTCCGCTTAATCATTCAGTGCGTGCATTATTGCTGCCTATGATCATAATTTTCTTTCAGTTTCTCGTTGAATTTTTAGGCATTGAAGCTGATTGAAACGATTCCCTCAAATATCTATAGATAATAATGCCAACCATGAAAAGACGTTGATCCCTTCATCTTTCAACAAAAAAAAGAGAATATTTTCATCATTTATTGCACCTCATGAATTTTTAAAGAATACTTCGAACTACATCCGAACACCGTTTCTGAAACATTGAAAACAGTACCTTTATAATAGTTTAATACTTAAAAAATTAAGAAATAAAACAATATTTTTCGTAATTTGAAAAATAAATTCCGCAAATAATAATTGATTACTAGAAAAAAAAAGTCCTTTTTGCCAATAATTTGAAAGACCAGATTTTTTAATGAATCTGTTTTACTTTTTTCCTCTGGAGATTGTAATGGAAAAGAATAAAACACTATTGGAGTTTAATTAATGGTGATGTTTTGTCAAAATGTAATATATATATATATATAGTAAAGGGCGAATTTTTCTTCAGGGAAAGATGGAATTTGTTTTGTAAAAGAGAATAGCACAGACGCTCCTGTGTCATAAGTAGCAACATTTTACAATTTTATGGTCCAACAACCCCCATGATGGCAACCGTAACCCGAGTTATGTTTTATGACTCGCAAATTCCTAGCACCCAGCTTCTGGGGCTTCAGAAACTGACCAAAAACTCACATTTTAGAAAATGGTTACTTGCGGTTTTATGACGCAGGGGAGAAAAAGAGAAGATTTCTTCAATTTTTCCAACTTTGTTAAAATAATATTTTAAACATTATAAAAGATTATTTCTTGTTCTTAATTTAATCATTTTCAACGATTTGAAAAAATTCAACGAATTTAGCTTCTCCAGGGAGAATAGTAACTTATTTACTAACTTAGTAACATATAGTTACTACATTCAATTGTGTTCCAAAATTTTTCAAAATTCTCGTCAAAATTTCAATTCTTTTTATAAATAATAAAATTCTTCTCTGATATTCAATTCTTAACATAAATAATAAAATTTTTTGCACGAATTCAATTATTTACAAATTTTCTTATAAATTTCTTAGCAAAAATTCAATTATTTTCATATTTGACAACATTTCCACAGGGATTGAATTATTTTTATAAATAATAAAGATCTTTTATAAAAATTCAATTATTTATATAAATAATACAAATTTTTACAGGAATTCAATTATTTAAAATTTTTTTTATCAATTTCTACGCAAGCATTCATTTATTTTTATAAATAATAAAAAAATTTTACAAGAATTCAATTAACAAATTTTGTTTATAAATTTCTTCGCAATATTTCAATTATTTTCAAAAAAAAAAATAAAACTCGTTACATAATTTCAAATATTTTAAATGCAATTTTAATCAAATTCCTCGAAATATAAATGTAATTATTCTTAACAATCTTATTAAAATTCGTCCAAAGAATTTAATGATTTCAAAAATTTGTTGATAACATTTTTTATGAGAATTTAATTTCAAGAAACATGAAATTAATAAATTATTTAGTTTTGTATTTAAATAATTGAATTCTTGCAGAATTTACTAATTAAAATGGTTTTAAAAATGAATTTTAGTTAAAATTTTAGATTATACTTGAGTATTTAAAGCACTATAACGTGGATTTTTGGAAATAATTAATTTTTCAAAAAGTTTCAAACTAAAATTATTGAAATTCTTAATTTATTAAATTTTTGACAATAAATTTTTATAGAATTAATTCTTTTTAAAATTTCATGCAAGTTTTAATAAAATTCGACAAAAGAATTAAATTATTAAAAAATTTGTTACTAAAATTCTTTATGAGAATTGAATTTTGAAAAACATTCAATTTTTCAATAAATTATTCACTTTTGCATTTAAATAATTAAATTTTTGTAGAATTTTCGCATTAAAATAGATTTTCTTTTGATAAAAATGAATTTCAGTTAAAATTTGAGATTAAAATTGAATATCAAAGAAATGTAGATTGAACTATTGGAAATAATTGAATTTTGACATTAATATTTTTGAAAAAGTTTTGTTCCGTAAATTCACTTAATTTTATAATTTTAATAAAATTCTTTGTAAGAATTCAGTTAACTTTAAAAATCCGAAAAACATTCTTCACAGAAACTCAATTCGTTTTATAAATAAATAATACAATTTTAAAACTTCATTTTATTATTTAAAATTTTTTAATACAATTTTAAATAGATTTGTCTTTAAAGATTGAAATTTGCAAAAATGCAATTACTTTCAATAATTTTGGTACAATTCTTAATAAGAATTCAATTAATCTTTCAATTGAATTTTAATTCAGTTTTACAAAGAAATTCAATTATATTTAAACATTTTTTCATAATATTCTTCTCACGAATTTAATTATTTTTATTACAATTTCGTATAAAACTTCTCAAAAGAATTAAGAAATTTAAAAAATAAAATTCATCACAGAATTTCAATTATTTTTAATACACTTTTACTGGAATTTCTTGAAAATTGTAATTATTCTTAAAAATGTTATTAAAATTTTTAATTTGTCGAAAGAATTCAATTATTTTGACTTTGGTTTTCTAATATTATTTGATGCTTTTATTTTCTAAGATGCATTTCATTAAAGAATTTGAGGAATAATTGAAATTTCGTGAAATTGATTAATTAATTATTAAAAATAATAGACATAAAGTAAAATTGTAGTTAAAAATTTTGGAAAATAATAATTGAATTGAAATAATGAAAATAATTTCAAAGAAGTATTCTTATAATATATAAAATAATGATTTTATTACTTGGTATCTTGCGAATTATTACAAAATATGAAGAAATCGATCAGTTATCGAGTTATCGATATCTTCATGTTTTATAGTTTTAAAGAAATGTAATAAACCAAAATTTCATTCATTGTAAAAAATAACACCAAAATCGATTAATTTAATCTTTTTTGGTGTTAATTCAATCTGCAACACTTTTTTAATATACCTCACGATTTACTATATGTAATTATAGAAAAATCGCAGATGCAATTGAATTGAAAATTAATTCTATTTCGAAATTTTCAGAAGCACTGCAGGCACACAATGGATCGCTTGAAGACCATAAACATTTGAACCACAATTTTCGAAACGAAATGGTCAGAAAAGTGTCGATAGTGTGGAAAGTATGTGTATATATATATATATATATGTTGACATATGGGTTTTCTAAGGTTTATACATCGAGAACTGACCCATAGGGATATGTACGTTGTTTTGCGGGGGTGGCAAATGGTGTGTCGTGGTGTTAAATGACCCTGATTCTCGCGTATCTATTCAAAGGCATGCTCCCATCTCAGCAGGCCAATTCTTGTGGCTAATTTCTAGCGTTATTTGTTTAATTGCTCGACCACCACCTGGACCTCTTTCTCTCTCTCTATATATATATATATATATATTTCGATCCCATTCTCCGCAGTTTCAATCGAATAGTCAGTGATTTACAACGAATAACAGATCTTGTTTCTATATCAATCTTGACGAAATTCCCTATTTACCAATGATTAATATCTATCCATTATACCTCATTCACTAAATCCATTATTTTTCCTCTAATTATTTCAAAACTGCAGTTAATAGAATATATAGTTTCCGGTATATTTTTCCTCTTTTTTTTCTTTTTTTTTATTAAAACCAGTGAGCAAAATAGTGTATTAAATTTCTACTATAAATAGCAAATATTCAATTTTTTTATGATACAAATTATAAAATTTTTTATTTTCACCTTTTAATTTTTCGATAACTTCATATAATTTTGAAACATTTCGTAAAATAAACTAAATATATTTAATTTCGAATAAATATCCATATTTTGTATCCGCACTTACAATCAATTTACAGATTTTAAATTTCCATTTTAAATTAAAACTTTTTTTATTTCTCTATTCATTAGGAAAGTGAAAATTATTGCAAAATCTATTTTTCATTTATTAAAATCATTGCTTTAATTACTGATAAGAATGGTTATTAAGTTTATAGATTCTTACCGCGGGTGTGATAATTTCTTACACAAGCGAGCAGTAGAAAATTTAAGCGTTTCTTTCTGATTTATATAATCTTTACTTAATTCTTTAACCATTGAAACATAAATTTTTTCTGACACTTTTAAGATTCAATAAAAAAAAAAGAAGAAGAATAAATAAATAACTTTCACCGTTAGAAGATATTTGAAAATTTAATGTTTTTAATGCGGTTCATATTTGTTATACATATAGAGAGAGAGAGAGAGACGAAATTTTTCTCCCGTTAGGATATATAAAATTAAATTTTAATGCATATTGACACGAATTTTCTATATGTACATTTAATATTAACAAATTTAACTTCCGAAATTACTGCTTTTTAATTTTTATAATATATTTAGTGTACATTAAAAATGTACTTAAATTTTTAAGTACTTCTTAACAGTATATATACACTTACGGATAACGACATTTTTAAAAATGCTTTTCTTTTTCGCTTTTTTTCATGTGGTATAAAATATGATTCATATCACAAAGTTAATTATCGTTAATGTCAATTTACTTCAATAATTAAAAGCTTCATGTAGTTGATTTTAAACAAGATATTGATTGAAATTTTGACGAGAGTTTTTAAAAATTTTGGAACAAAATTGAATTTAGATGTTACTTAGTAACTAAATTACTATTTTCCCTTTTTAAGCTAAATTCGTTGAATTTTTCCAAATCGTTGACTTTGGTGTTTCATTTAAAACTAAAATTTCATTCTGAGTTACACTACCGGTCAAAATTGAGTGACCACCCATTTTCAGATGATTAAAAAACAATTTAAAACAAAAATTGTATGGAACCTAAAATTTTTTTATTTTTATTTTTTGAAAGATGTTAAAATTTGAAAGAGAACAAGATGTTTTAGAAGTCATTTGATCAATATTTAATTTAGATATTTTTAAAAAATCGTCATTTTCAATGTTTTACAAAAATTTGAATAACTTCTAAAATAATGTACGCTTTTTAATGACCTTAGGCTTATTTTAAAGGTCATTTTCTACGGAATAAGAATTACTTATAGTCATTAACCTGCAATTTTTTTCTTCGAATAAGCATGACGCCAAACTTGGACCAAAAAAATTCAAAAAATTTGGAACAATTTTTCTGTGCTAAAAACTATTCTAAAAAATATTTAAAACATCATATGGTGTAGATTTTTCAAGAAAATTTAATAAAAAAAATACGTTTGAATTGTAATAATTATATTTCTGTTAATAAGAATGTTCCAAATTTTTTGAATTTTTTTTGGTCCAAGTTTGACGGCCTGCATTTTCTTTTTCTAGGAAAAAAATTACACGTTAATGCCTAATTAAACTTTTTCAAGCCTAGACAAAAATCTTGTCGACAAATTTTTTGCATCAACGAAAGAGCGTAAATATTAAACTCAAAATTGATCTAAAAAGTATATAACGTCAAAGCGCGCGCGGTGTGTGTGATTAACAGCAATACGTGTTTCAAGTCATAAATCGCAATTCGAAAAAAAAAATCGAATAGACTCTCTGTCTCTGAATACAAGTTTACCTTTTTCTCTCTTGCAATCTCCAGGAAAATGAAGGCCATAAATAAGCTCGCCTGGCCAATAATTTCGTTGCAATCGAGCGACAAGATTTTTTTTTTTTTTTTTTTTTTATCGGTACACTATATACAACACATTCAACATATATAGATGGCTGTTTGAAAAGGGTAATAGAGAAGAAAAGGGCTTTAGAGTGAGAGAAAGAGAGAAAAAGAAAAACAAAAACGCAACACTGTAATAGAGAAAGTGAGAGAACAAGTGTTGTTCGTAATCAAATTTAAAATTCCCCGAGCGGAGAAAATCAGGCGGGTCCCGACCGATGAAAGAGTAACCAACGGCTACAATCGAATCGGTTTCAGTTGTCACATGACTCCAAATAAGCGACACAAAATCCTCAGTCTTTGTATATATATATATATTGAATTCTAGAATTTTTCTCTCCTTTCTTCTGCAAAAATATCTTCCTCTCAGATTTCCCCTGAGACAGAAAAAGTGGAAAACTCCTCCCTGGGACGAAACATATAATCTAATCTGATTTTATTAATACAAAAAAAATTACGCGCTTTATTATTATTATTTTTCTCTGTCCCCCTAGAACAATAAATTTACACCACTATTTTATTTGAAAAATAATAATAATAATAATAATAATAAATTTAATCCATTAAATACCTTGAAAAGTCAGGGAATTTTGATCGAAATCCTATGAAAAATTGTTGGTTTTAAATTTTATATTTATTCTTGAAATCGAATTATTTTACTTCAAATATTTCAATTCATGAAAATTTTTGGGACGAATTTAATAAAAATTTTATTTAAAATTGAATTTAATTCAATGTTTTGTGACGAATTGAATTCAAATTTTATTGACAACAAATGAGGCTAAAGACTACAACGTTTTTAAAAACGAAAACAAAAAAATAATGAGACGGTACTTTTATTTTTGATTGTAAATAATGTTATTTTTTGATAATTGAATCTATAGTAGCAACTGATTTCTTAAAAATTAAGTCAGATAAAAATTAAAGATAAATTTTATTTGAAAAAAAACTTTTTTTAGATTTTTCGTTTTTAAAAATGTTGCGGACTTCAACTTAATCGTGAAACATTCAATTATTTAATAAATTATTTACTTTTCCGCATTAAAATAATTTAATTCTTGTAGAATTTTTTAGTAAAAATTGAAAAAATAAATAATAAAATTTTTTACAAGAATTCAATCATTTACAAATTTTTTTTTTTTTTAATTTCTTGTCAAAAATTTAATTATTTTCATAAATAATAACATTTCCACAGGGATTCAATTATTTTTAATGCAATTTCAATAAAATTCCTCGAAAAATGTAATTATTCTTGAAAATTTTATTAAAAGTCGTCCAAAGAATTTAATGATTTCAAAAAATTGTTGATAACATTTTTTATTTTAGAATTTAATTTCAACAAAAATGAAATTAATAAATTATTTGTTTTTGTATTTAAATAATTGAATTCCCGTAGAATTTACTAATAAAAATGGTTTTAAAAATGAATTTCAGTTAAAATTTTGGATTATACTTGAGTATTTAAAGCACTATAACGTGGATTTTTGGAAATAATTAATGTTTCAAAAAGTTTCGAACTAAAATTATTGAAATTCTTAATTTTTCATATTTTTCACAAAACATTTCTGTAGAATTAATTCTTTTTAAAAGTTTAATATCATTTTTATTGAAATTATTTCAAGTATTTTATTATTCAATATATTTTTAATGGAAGAATTTCCGAATAATTGAAATTTTGTAAAATTGAATTGTAAAGGAATAAATTTGAAAATCCGCATAAAACTCATCGTAGGGTTTCAACTATTTTTCGTACAATTATAATTCAAATTCCTTGAACAAATTAATTATGTTCATGCAAGTTTTAATAAAATTCGACAAAAGAATTGAGTTATTAAAAAATTTGTTATACTAAAATTCTTTATGAGAATTGAATTTTGAGAAACATTCAATTATTTAATAAATTATTTACTTTTGCATTTAAATAATTTAATTCTTGTAGAATTTTTTAGTAAAAATTTATTTTCATTTCATAAAAATGAATTTTAGTTAAAATTTTAGATTATAATTGAATATTAAAAGAAAAATTGAGTGAACTTTTTGGAAATAATTGAATTTTGAAATTAAGATTTTTGAAAAAGTTTAATTGAATTTTTTGAACATTAATTATAGTTTTAATAATCTAATTGGCATTTAATTAAAAAATTTAGGAATAATTGCAATTTCCCAAGAATTTCTTTTATTTTCATAAAAAATAAAATTTGTTCCGTAAATTCACTTTATCTTGTAATTTCAATAAAATTCTTTGTAAGAATTCAGTTAACTTTATAAAAATCTGAAAAACATTCTTCACAGAAACTCAATTCGTTTTATAAATAAATAATAAAATTTCAAAAGTTAATTATATTATTTAAATTTTTTAAATACAATTTTAAATAGATTTGTCTTTAAAGTTTGAAATTGGCAAAAATGCAATTACTTTCAATAATTTTGGTACAATTCTCAATAAGAATTCAATTAATTTTTCAATTGAATTTTAATTCAGTTTTACAAAGAAATTCAATTATTTAAACATTTTTTAATAATATTCTTCTCACGAATTTAATTATTTTTATTACAATTTCGTATAAAACTTCTCAAAAGAATTAAGAAATTTAAAAAATAAAATTCATCACAGAATTTCAATTATTTTTAATACACTTTTACTGGAATTTCTTGAAAATTGTAATTATTCTTAAAAATGTTATTAAAATTTTTAATTTGTCGAAAGAATTAAATTATTTTGACTTTGGTTTTCTAATATTAGTTGATGCTTTTATTTTCTAAGATGCATTTCATTTAAGAATTTGAGGAATAATTGAAATTTCGTGAAATTGATTAATTAATTATTAAAAATAATAGACATAAAGTAAAATTGTAGTTAAAAATTTTGGAAAATAATAATTGAATTGAAATAATGAAAATAATTTTAAAGAAGTATTCTTATAATGTAAAATAATGATTTTATTACTTGGTATCTTGCGAATTATTACAAAATATGAAGAAATCGATCAGTTATCAAGTTATCGATATCTTCATGTTTTATAGTTTTAAAGAAATGTAATAAACTTAAATTTCATTAATTGTAAAAAATAACACCAAAATTTATTAATTTAACATTTTTTAGTGTTAATTTAATCTGCAACATTTTTTAATTTCTCACTATTTACTGTATTAATACAGACACATAAACGATTGTTGAATTCTATTATTTTTTTGGGGAAACCTTAGAATCACCTAATTAGTATAGGTATCATATTATAACATATAATAGTACCTAACATTTAATGTAGGTCATTTTGAATATTGAAATCTTTAGTCTATATACTTTTATCTCTGCAATAAATCTCTACACGTAAAATCCCAATAATAATGACGATAAATGCGTGTATATTTATACATATAATAACAAAACTGTAGAAAAATAATAATTTTTTCATAATTCTCCATAAAGGTACGAAAAAGAAAATAATTTTCTGTCTCGCCAAAGTGGTGACAATTGGGATCATAAAATCCGTATTTACGTAATATCTTTCTTTTTTCAAAAGAGAAATTGGGATTTTCAAGGAATGATCTTTAGTGACAATATAAACAAAGAGTATATGCAATAATCTGGTATATTATTATCATCATCATTATCTCTTCTAAATACAAATCTTTTGTCTATTAGAAAATATGTGTTATAATATTGTTTTCGCCAAAAATTTGGGTCGTGGATATATTTATTTTTTCACTTAAAGAAAAAAAGGGGGCGTTTTTTTTTTGGAGGAAACTTGGGGAAAAACTCCAAATCGAATGTTTATCTTTAGATATTTCTCTTATTCTTATATATATATAGGATATGGTGGCGAATATTAAAAATTGCGTCAAAATTTCTATAGACAATACAGGAACAAATGGCATCTTATAGAAGGATTTGCATTTTTCTCATAATTATTATTTTCCAATTCTATTATTTTTATTTTCCTCCGCAGGGAACGCAGACTGTCAACTATATTCATGTATTTTTTCACAATTAGTAATATCATATTATAACATATAATAGTACCTAACATTTAATGTAGGTCATTTTGAATATTGAAATCTTTAGTCTATATACTTTTATCTCTTCAAAAAAGAAACTTTATTATTAAAATTTTCAATTTTAATATAATCATGTATTTTTTTACAATTAATAATTTTTATTATAAAATTAATAAAAATTCTTCAAAAAAGAAACTTTATTATTAAAATTTTCAATTTTAATACCTCGAAAGAATTTTGTTTTCAAAAATATTAATAAAATTCATCCTAAGAATTCTATTATTATCTTATACATTTAATTAAATACTCAGAATGACTGTGTAGTTCTTTTTATACAAAAAGATTTAATTAATAAATAATTAAAATTAATATAATAATTTAATTTTAATAATTAACATTCTTTTTATACAGAAAGATTTATTTAATAAATAATTAAAATTAATATAATAATTTAATTTTAATAATTCAAATTCTTTTTATACAAAAAGATTTAATTAATAAATAAGTAAAATTAATATGATAATTTAATTTTAATAACTAACATTCTTTTTATACAGAAAGATTTATTTAATAAATAATTAAAATTAACATAATAATTTAATTTTAATAATTCAAATTCTTTTTATACAAAAAGATTTAATTAATAAATAATTAAAATTAATATAATAATGTAATTTTAATAATTTAAATTCTTTTTATACAAAAATATTTAATTAATAAATAATTAAAATTAAAATAATAATTTTATTTTAATAATTAAAATTCTTTTTATACAGAAAGATTTATTTAATAAATAATTAAAACTAATATAATAATGTAATTTTAATAATTTAAATTCTTTTTTATACAAAAAGATTTAATTAATCAATAATTAAAATTAATATAATAATTTAATTTTAATAATTCAAATTCTTTTTATACAAAAAGATTTAATTAATAAATAATTAAAATTAATATGATAATTTAATTTTAATAACTAACATTCTTTTTATACGGAAAGATTTATTTAATAAATAATTAAAATAAAGATAATAATGTAATTTTAATATTTTAAATTCTTTTTTATACAAAAAGATTTAATTAATCAATAATTAAAATTAATATAATAATTTAATTTTAATAATTCAAATTCTTTTTATACAAAAATATTTAATTAATAAATAATTAAAATTAAAATAATAATTTAATTTTAATAATTAAAATTCTTTTTATACAGAAAGATTTATTTAATAAATAATTAAAATTAATATAATAATGTAATTTTAATAATTCAAATTCTTTTTATACAAAAAGATTTAATTAATAAATAATTAAAAATATAAAAAACGTTTTTCAAAATATAAACAAATTATATAATATATGCTTAGTTATGAAATCAGTCTTTTGGTCAATGTATATATATAAAGGGAAACAATGAGAAATAATTGGATCGAAAACAAACAGATCAAACGTATATATAGTTGCAATCATGTCACTGATTAAATTGGTTGATTAAACGCTTAATTTACCTGCGTATGGGAAGTAATTTTGGTTTATGTGAAATCTATACGCACTATAGCTGATCCTAGAATAGATATGCACTCATCCACGAGAATTAATACACATATAATAGCAACAACCGAAAATATTTTTGACAATCAGGAGAGCAGTGTCAAAGAAAATTTTAATTTTCAATTAATATAATTAATAATTAATAATTATTAATTTTCATTTAATTTCGCACTCGGAAATTAATTTCAAAAAAGTAGTAAACAGTATAGCTGTCAAAAAATTAAATTAGACAACTATGTTATAAAAAAAAAACTCTTTTTAAGACGATTCAGAAGAATTACAAAAATTTAATTCCACATTTTTTTTCTAATTTTCATCATTTTTAAAATATCAATTTTTTCTAAATTTGTTTTTAAAAAAAAGGAATTTTTAATAATTTGAATGAAAAAATTGCACACAAGTGCCATCTCTCAGAGAAGAGACGTATTACAACTATTTAAAAAAAAAATTCCTACATTACCGACATAGGAAACTTGTAATCGACTGCAAAAAGAGTTTATCAATTTAAGGTAACGAAAGCTAAAACGAAAATCGCGCTATTCTTTAAATCAGATTATCAGACCGAAATTTATACGATTTTAAGAAAAATATTGCCCGATGTAATTTTCTTGGTGCAAGGAAAAGAAAAGTCGGATCTAAAATGACAAAGGAATGTGAAACGCGAAACGCTTATTGATATCCGTTTCCCTAGGTCGAGATTCTCGAAATTATTGATCGAATCGATCAATTGCGGACGAAATTGTGTTCAATATTATCAATATAAATTTTAGGCGATGGTAGCAAAATAAAAGATTAAAAACTAAGTTTTACTTACTGACGCCATCACGTGATTGGCGTCTATTCTCAACTTACCATTTAATTTTCACCTTATTTTCCTAAACTTTTTCGCATATTTTTAATCTACTCTTTCCACTTAAACTTTTCTACAACTATTTCGATCGAACTATACTCTTTTTATTCGACAATTTTCATCATGACGGAGCGACACTTGCACAAGTTTTCTCAGTGTCGGCCATTTTGATTCTGTAAAACAGAAACAGGGGTCAGGGTTGCCAACTTGCAAATTGCAATACTTGCTAAGTCAAGGCATTGGCGGGAGATTTTTTTAAAAACGGCAAAATTGATAAAAAAATAAAAAGGAGAGTAGATTTTCAAAGCAAAATGTTTTTTTTACAAATCGTAAATCAGTATATTTATTAATTTTATCGAAAAGAAACTTCTTGTTGTACGTTGCAATTATAAAATAAATTAAAAATTGTAAAATTTTATTTTTCTCTTATTTGAATATTATTTCGCCAAATTTACTAAAAATGGTAAATAATATAATAGTAGTAGTAGTAGTTACATATTTGAATGAATTGAATTTAAAAATTACACCTAAGCGACATCTTTCAACTGCAAGATTTATTAAAACCGAAATGAAGAAACTGCATTACCAACATGACACAATAAAAACAAAGCATAACCTCAAAAGTAGTGAATAAACGTCGTGGGTCGTCAGACATAAATATTATTGTTTTTCTATATATTTGTTTCAAAAAAAAAGATATAAAAATGGGAAAACACGAAGTGGGTACACCGAAATATATTGCAAACAAGATAAAAGCGAAAGGACTGCAAAAATTACGTTGGTATTGTGAAATGTGTCAAAAACAATGTCGCGACGAGAATGGTTTTAAATGTCACACAATGTCTGAATCGCATCATCGGCAATTACTTCTGTTTGCCGACAATGCTAATAAGTATATTAATCAATTTTCCAAAGATTTTAGTCAAACGTTTCTCGAATTATTGAAACGACAATTTGGCACGAAACGAGTGCCCGCCAATCGTGTCTATCAGGAATACATTGCTGACAGGGGTCATGTTCACATGAATGCAACAATGTGGCTCACATTGACGGGTTTTGTCAAATGGCTCGGACGTTCTGGAAAATGTGTCGTCGACGAAACGGAAAAAGGTATATTTTCATTTTTTTCAGGGTTCTAACAGATCAAGAAAGTCAGGATTTTTTTTTACTAGAAAATTAATTGAATTTTTCAAGACTTGCAGTTTAAACTTTTAAGTATTTTGAAGTTTTAAGCAAATAAAGAACAATAATTATATGGTTAAATATTTATTTTACAAAAGTTATTAAACCTTGAGAAATTTAATTTGGAAATTTTTAAAAAATTAAGTTTTTGAAAAATAGTAACTAAAATTTTGTGAAGAAAAAGGTACTTGAATTCTGAATAATTTTAACAAATTGAAACAATTGGAAATTCTGTAAAATTTTCTATTTTAAAGAAATTTATTTTTTCCTTTTTCAAAATTGTCTATAAATATAATTATTTTTCTGAAATTATATCATTTTTGGAATTTACAAAAATTATTCTATTTAAATAATTCAATTCTCCTAGTTGAATTCTGATAGGAATTGATTTCAGAAAAATTTCAGTTAAAAATTAAAAAATAATTGAATATTTAAACAGTTGTAACAGGAAATTAAAAAATTAATTAAATTTTAAAAGGTTTTTGAATTAAATTCCTTGGAAAATTTAGAAGAGGCAAAAGTTTATAAATCATTAAATTTTTATTTTAAAAAAATTATTAATAACATTTTTTTTTAAATTATTAAAGTTTTTCAATCATTTTATTCAAAAATTCTAAAAAAAATAATTGAATTTTGGATGAATTACAGTTGCAAATTTTAGAAACAATTATTTTTCATGAGGTTTTTCATTGAAATTAATGAATTAAATTTCTTGGCAAAATACAAATTAAATTTTTGCGTCTATCTTCTAATAACATTTTTTAAGTTTTAATTTTTTTAAACTCATTATTCTTTCCAACTTAATTAATTTACTAATTTAAATATTTCCCCCCTCACAGGATGGTTCATAACGTACGTTGATCGCGATCCAGAGGCAATAGCGTCGCAAGAGAAACAAGCAAAAAAAGAAAAAATGGATCGAAATGAAGACGAAAGAATGATGGCATTTATTGAAAAACAAGTGGAAACGGGTCGTCAAAAATTATCAGACGATACAAACGATGAATTAACACCCTTAATAAGAACCGAGGACGAGCCTCTTGTACTAAATATGAAATTAAAACCAAAATTATTACCTCCAACATTAATAAAAAATGGAATTCTCGGTAAACGTAAAGAACCAATGGAACTCGAAACAATCACGGAAATTGACAATAACGAAAGTACAACTTCAAAGCTCGTAAAAAAAGAACAAACCCCATCGAGAAATAGTGAAAGCGAACAAGAATCATGCTCAACGTCGGGAAATTCGAGAATAAATGAAAAATTAAAAAAAGGCTGGCTCCGCAATGGTTTAGTTGTGAAAATAATGACGAAAAAAGTTGGCGACAAGTATTACAAGGCAAAAGGTGTTATTCAGGAAATTGTCGATCAATTATTTTACGTGGGAAAAGTGAAAATCAGTTCACCCAACGATGTCGAGGGTCATATATTGAAAGTTGATCAGGAACATCTTGAAACAGTGATACCGGCAATTGGACGTGAAGTTCTCATGCTTAAGGGCAAGCATATCGGCGAAATAGTTGTTGTGAAAAAAATGAGAATCGAAGACTTTTGCGTTGACGTTGAACTGAAAACGGGCACTATCCTAAAGAGAGTTCCATACGAAGAAATTTGCAAATTTGTCAAAAGTTAAAAATTAATTTTTCCATTATCATCAAACGGAATGTAAATAATAGTTATTCCCATTTTTCTCACTAGGAAATTTTACAACTCTTCATTTTTTTCTCTACGTTGCAAGTAACAAAAATCTTTATTTCTATCAACTTCAATTTTTTAAATAAGTCAAATTAATGAAAACGAAAACATTCGGACAAAGTAACAAATTTTATTTACTCCAACGTTTCGAAATTTTTAAATAAATTTTTAAATAAATTTCCAATTAAATAAAATTCATCTCTTAATTATTATCTATTCTTTAGAAACAATTGTTTAAATGGGTGATTCTTCTGAAAGGGGAAGTTTATTTTTCACTTATATTTAGTTAAAATAAAGTAAAAGAAATTTTTCAAATAATTAATCAAAAATTACTGGCAATGGGAGTGAAAATTCAAATTCATCTCCAAAGCCTCGTTTTTCAGTTAATCGTATTTTTAAACTGTTTTTTAATTCCACGTAATCTATAAATAAATATTTGAAGTTGTAGCCCAAAAAATTTGTTAGATTATGTTTCAATATTTTTAAATTTAAAAACGTGAATTTTTTATTTGACAAACTATTCAGCTCCGAAGCCTTTTTCATATTTGATAAGCTTCTTTTGTTTTTAATTTCTTAATAATTATTTTCAAATACCGAAGCCTTGAATTATAAAAAAAATTACCGTTTTATTTGAAATGAAATATTTTTAATTTTTTAAAATATAATATACAAAGTAGAAAAGTTGATAAATAACAAAACGATAATTCAAAATATAAATTTTTGTATAGAAAATATCAATTTTGAACTTAAAATGATAAATTAAAAAATTCATTACATTTTTTTCCGTTCAATATAAAAAAAATATGTATTAGTTATTTTTGAAAAGATAAAATAGTTGTAAATAAATTATTAAATACGCAATTCATTAAATTCTAAATGAATAATGTTAAAAGTTTAATAAATTAAAGAAATTAAATTTAGATTTTTTTTCTTTAAACGTATTTAAAATCTACCCAAAACAAAAAAAAAAAAATCCAGAAAATGTAAAAATTAATTTTTTTCCAGTTTTTGGAGAAAAAAAACCGCTGCCTTTCAGGAGAATTACCCAAATACAATTTTCGTAGCAATTCAATTTTGTGGAATATTAAATTTTTCAAAACGAATACAAATATATTTCTTAAAATATAATAAATTTAGTCAAAAATTTTTATATTACGGTACATTACATTATTATTATTTATTAGTGTATCATTATATTAGTGAAACATTGTTATTATACATTATTCATAAATTTGTTTCATAACAAATGCGATTGTAAATGTAAATAAAATTTATTTATACTTATAACTTAAGAAAATCTGTCTTTAAAAAATCCTTTTAATTTTGCAATGAAATTTTTCACAGTCGACAATAATATAAAGCAAATTAAACAAAGAATAAACATCCAATTTTCGAAATGATTACGGATGCAAAATTTAACGAATTCTCATATAAAATTTCCAAAGTTTATTACTCAAACAAAATGTTCGCAAGAATTTAATTATTCTCATAAAATTCCTTAGAAAAATTCAATGATTCACAAAAATTCAGAAAATATTTTCAAAAAATCAACAAAAAAAAAAATTCTTCGAAACAATTTAATTATTTTTATGAATTGTAAAATTATTCTCCGCAAGAGTTCAATTATTTTCAAAAACAATAAAATTCTTCAAAGGAATTCAATTAATTTCAAATACAATTTTAATAAAATTTCTCGAAAGAATGCAATTATTATTGAAAATATAATTGAAATTCAATTATTTTCAAGATTTTTTTTCATTGAAAATTCAATTATTTTCAACAAATTGTGATAAAAAATTCTTCGAATCAATTCAATTGCTTTTTTAAAAATGCTTACAATTCTTGGAAACAATTCAATTATTTCAATACAATTTTAATCAAAATTCTCCAACGAATTTAAATATTTTTAAAAATTATAATAAAAAATTTTTCTAAACAATTCAATATTGTTCTTAAAAGTTTTCAATAAAATTCATTTGTAAATTTCAATTATTTGCAAAAAAAAATTCATTATATCTACAAATAATTGGATTTTTTTTGTGAAAATTTAGAAGAAATTTTTTGAGAAGAATTTTATTAAAATTCAAAATAATTGAATATCACCGAAAATTTAAATTATTTATGTAAATATTGGAATTCAATTTTCAAATAAGTCAATTAAACTTTGTTTTGAAAAAGAAGTGAAAGCCTGATAAAAATTTTATTATTCGAAAATAATTTAATTATTATTATTTAAAAATATAATTAAATTTTTTACGATTCTCATTATTTATAAAGTGACTTTTTTGCAAAGAATTTTATTACAATTATTGAAAATAATTAAATTCTTAATGAAATGCAATTATTGAAAATAATTAAATTCTTAATGAAATGCAATTATTTTCAAAATTTTCAGTAAAAATCCACTATTTTCAAGAATATTGAATTAAATTAAAAAAAAAAAATTCTCGAAATGAATTTAATTATTGAACAGATTGACGGAATTAATGAAGAAGAATAATTAAAAATAGTAAAAAAAAAAATTCATAATTATGTTTCTCTTAATATTAAATATTACAATATTTTTTAAGCAGTAGCTTTCAGTTACTATTTTCACCTCATATGTGTATATCAACTAATTTACACTCATTAAGTTTACGACGATATTCTGGATTTTTCCTTTTCCATTTTTGAAATTCCTCTTGACACTCATCAAATGGCATCACTTCACAAGTGAGAGTTGGTGAAATTATACATTCGCAATTTGCGCAACTGTATGTATTTTCTATTGGATTATATTTGTTTAATGTCGAAGAAATTGGCATTGTAAGTGGACCAAACGTACAATTTCCTTTAAATAACAAATAGAAACAAAATTATTAATTCCTTTTATTTTAATAATAAAAATGAAAACTTGCAAAGAAAGTAAATTCAATTTTTTCAAGAGCAGTGAAATTGTGCATTAAAGATTTATTTATTATTTGATAAAAATTGAGGAAAAATGGAATTCACTTTCTTACTATATATGTAAATATATGTTTAAGAGAAAAGAATTTTACTAAATTGAATATATTTTTTTAAATTTCAGAAAGAATTTTGCTTCATGCACAGTAAAGAGTAAATCTTATTTTAAGAACGAGCTGCAACTATGTAAATAAGTCTTGAAACTAACACGTAATATTTTTAATGCTCAAAGAATATAAAAAAATGTTCAAACTTACCAAAGTAGTCAGACACAATCATGCTGGAGATTACAGTGTCACCATCTATATCTAAAAAATTCGAAAATAATTTCAACAATTAATAGCAAAAATAAAAATTTGAAAATCAGTCAAAAAAAAAAAATTGTCTACTTACAAATTTTTGAAAAGGACGGACAATATTTTTGAGGATGAATATAATAATCACTGTGATAAAGAGGTGCTCTTTTTTCGGTCAAAATTTCTCTGAAGTAAGATTCACGGTTACAGTAAGTTGCTCTATCATAGCAAACAGGCTTTGCGACTGTTAATCCTGCAATCAACCAAAAAAGAAACATATATTAAAAAAATGTAAATTTAAACCAAAAAAAAAATTATTTTATTATTCTTATTACCATTTTCAATCATTCGCTGACAACGGCAATATTTATTTGCATTAGTGCCGGGTACCATTTCGTTTTGTCCTTCGTTTACTTCTTCTCCATTAATGTTACATTCTAATGGATTCTCGGCTATAAAGTCAAAACAAAAAAATTTTTTTTTAAATAATTAATCAGTAATTTAAATTTTGAAATTAAATTACTCACGACAAACTACTTCAGATTCACATGGTGCAGTTGTTGTATATTTAACGTAACAAAAACTTTCCGACTTTGGAAGAGACACTTCAGGACATTTCCAATCATTACAACTGATATTCGTCCTAAAATGAAACCAGAGTAAAATTTAATTCAATTCCTTCAACAATAATTTATTGGAAATTAATTTTTTTCCAATTCTATTCCAATATATATGATAATCGACATAATTTTGAAGAAGTAAATTTTTAATGTAACAATAAGGAAAAATTTATCGAAAGTTCGAAAAACTTATACCCATTTAAATGATCTTTAAGACAATAGCAATTTTTTTCGGCCCGAACATGATTATCGTTTATTTTTTCATCAACTCTATAAACATGACCATCTGCGAAACAATGTTCGTTTACATGATATTTCTCAGCTTCAGAGCAATCATATCTTAAAGGGCAACAATCCCCTTTCTTCAAGTAAACTGGTTTACAAAATATATCTTCGTAAAATCTTATTGGTCCCCTTGAACATCTCATAGGATCACACTCTACAATTTATAAAGAAATTATTATTTATATTTTTTTTAACTTCAATATTGTACAAATAATTTTGTTTCTTTCGATAATTACAATTTCACCCCCAAAAAAATAAATAATTCAATATAGTACTAAAAGAAGAAAATTAGGAAGAAACAAATTTTTTTTACTGTAACAAAAATATCAAAAGTATATTTTCTATTTACTCACTGTCGTAGTTGAAAGAGTTGACATTTTTTATTACTAAAAGCAAAGAAATTGTAGTAAAAAACCAAAATCCTTGATTTTTGTACATTTTTTCAGTATACGATCAAAAATACGAAGACAAATTTCACAAGAATGAACTAATTTCTACAATATTCTAGCCTTATATTTATACGAATAAGTGAAACAAAGAAGTGAAGATTGAGTAAGAATTACAACAGTACGTGACGATTGTAAAACTAAGTAAACAATTGATTAAAAAAAAACTGTAAATTCGAATCTTTAAATATATTTACGATAAACTGAAACTATTTTTAAATCCAAAATTTATGATAACCAATTTCAAATATTTACACGTACACTATTAATAATAATATAAAAGCAAAGATAACATTATACAAAAAATTTTATTTCTATGAATAAGTGGAAAATTTCGTGCTCTTTACTCTAAATTATATTATTTATCACAATAGGTATTTTTTAAATTCAACAGAAATCTTTTTCTTTTTTTTTAATAATAAAAAAATAATAAAAATAATAAAAAATTAAATTTGTCAATATATGTTTAATTAATTATTTAAAAAAAAATTACTTTATAGAAAAATTTTATTTATGAAAATTTTAAGAAAATTGAATTTTGAAAAAGTCACAAATGATTGGAGAAATTTAATTATTTTCAATCGTAATTAAATTCTTCTTACAAAAGTTCAAATATATTCAAAATTTAAAGAAAAATTCCCATCAAAATCACAACTATCTTTATAAATAACAAAATTCTTCTCCAAAATTAAATTATTTTCCAAAAAAAATTCCTCGTTTCATTTTCAATATCTACTATTTTAATAAATTGCCTAAAAGAATTCAAATTATTAAAAAAAATGATAAAATTGAACTCAGAAAATTAATTATTTTCCATAAATAAAATAAAAATTGCCGAGGTATTAAATTAATAAAAAATTTTTTATAAATTTCATCGCAATAATTCAATTAATTTTATAAGAAATGCATTTTTTTCTGTAAAATTAATTATTTTCATAAATAAATTATAAAGCCCATCGCAGAATTTTAATTATTTTTAGTACAGTTTTATAAATAAATTATAAAGCTCATCGCAGAATTTTAATTATTTTTAGTACAGTTTTATAATGAAATTCTTGAAAAAATGTAATTATTCCTAAAAATTGGATTAAAATTAGTCAACAGAATTCAATTATTGTTAATAAAATTCTTTACAAGAATGAAATTTCAAAAATCGTTCAATAATGTAATAAATTATTAACTTTTCTACTGAATTTAAATATAAATACAATAATTTTACACAAATTCCTCGAAAAATGTAATGATTTAAAAAAAAAATTTTATTTAAATTCCTCAAAAGAATGCAATTATTTAATAAAAAATTTTCTTTATAAAATTCTTCATAAAAATTCAATTTTCAGAAACACTCAATTCTTTTCAATTGCAAATTCTTATAAGGAACTTTTTCCAAAAATATTTTCTATAAATGTTGATTTAGGAGAAGAATTTTAGTTAAAAATTCTAGAAAATAATAATTAAATTCAAATGATGAGAATAATTTTTCAGAAAGTTTTAGCAACAATATTCTTATTTCTTAATGAAAAAGAAAAATATCTTTATAAGTTGTTTGATTTCAACAATATTTGAATTTAAATGTTTTGAAAAATCTTAATGCCTATGGAATAATAATAAATAAATAAATGTTAATTGCTTAAAAAAAAAACATTAAAAATTAATTATTTTTTGCCAGGAATTAAAAATCTTTTGAAATTTGATTATTTATAAAAATTGCAATTGTAGGAATTACAATTATTCTTCAAAAAAAAACATTAAGTAATATCGAAACAAATCTAAAAAAAAAAAAATTGGATGAAATTTAAAATCTATAAATAGAAAGCAAACAAAAAACGAGTTATATTTTGAACTCTTATCTTATATCAGGAATACATGAATTATTTATATAGAAAATTATTATTATATTATTATTATTATCATAATGCTTTATTATTAGAACATTTTACTTAAAAAATATATTAGGTACAACATAATTTTTACATTATTCATAAATTTGTATTTTAATACACTACATTTGCGATTAAAAAATTTTTTTTTTTCATAACATTTTAGTAGTCGACAAACATTTTTATCATTTAAATTATATACAAATGTCGAATAAGCTTTGCAAGATATTTTCAAATTTCTTTATACAATTTCAAAACAAAAAAAATTTTATTACTTAATTCTTAAAAATGGTACAGAAATTCATATAATTCTTTTTTTCTTTCAATATTAAAATATTTCTCAGCAGTAGATTTATGGGAAAATTTGAATTATTAATTTTTTCCTCATATGTCTTTATCGATTAATACACAATCGAAAAGTTTATCAATAATATGTGGATTGTCTCTTTTAAATGTCTCAAATATGCCTTCACAATCTGCTAATGGCATTTTTTTACAAGCAAGAGATGGTGGCATTAAACATCTGCAAGTTGCGCAACTAAATGTATTTTGTACAGGATTATATCTGTTCAGTCGCCAAGAAAGTGGAACTGTAAGTGGTCCAAACGTACAATTTCCTTTAATTAATAAATATCAAAAAATTAATAATATTTTAATTCCAATAATAAGAATATAAAAGAAATAAATAAAATCTTTTAAAAAAAAATATGATTGTAACTTTTAAGAGAAGAGAAATTATTATTTTATTCATTAAAATTGACGGAAAATCTCGTGAAATAACTTTTTTCACTTTATAAACATTCCATTCAGAATGTTAGAAAATTAAAAAATGTTTAATATTCAATACTTTTTTAATAAAGAAAAAACATTCACTATAAGGTACAAATTTAATGTATGAAATGTTCGAAACCTACCGAATTCAGTAATTAAATCTTTTTCTACTAGAAAATCGCCTTCTTTGTCTATAAAATAGAGAAAATAATTTAATCATTATGAAAAATTTGTTTTAAATAATAATCTTTAAATTACTTCCAAGAATAATATTTCATCGTATTTTATGAATCGGTTAAAAGAAAATTCTACTTACAAACTTTTACACTGGCTGGACAAGACTCTTGAGGACTATCAAATGATTGACTAGAATAAAGAGGAGCTCTATGTTCAATAAGAATTTTTCTAAAGAAAGATTCAGACTTACAGAAAGTTATCCTATCCACGCAAAATGGATTTGCGACTTTTTCTCCTGTAATTAACAAAAATAAAATTTGTATTATAAAAATTGAATTTAAAAAAAAAAGAATTATAATTTTAATATTCTTATTTTACCGTTTTTCATCTTCATCTGACAAGAGCATTCTCTAAATGGATTACCGGGAATCATAACAACATCACCCTCTTTTACAACTTTTCCATTAATTGTACAATTTGCTGGATGTTTAGCTATGAAGTCAAAAAAAAAAAAAAAAAAAACAGAAATTGATTATAAATAAATATTTTTAATACAATCAATTAAAACTATTTAATAATAAATTACTCACGGCAAACTACTTTATTGCCACATTCTCTCTGCGAATATTTTAAATAACAATTAGCCACAAGAAATGGAAACTCTGGCTTAGGACATTTCGATTCTCTACAAATTGTAGTAGCACTAAAAATAGCAGAAAATTTAATTTCAATATCATTTTATGAAAATAATTTTTTTTCAATCATCAAAATTATTGCAAATTGTAATAATTTTTTTTCAATCATCAAAATTATTGCAAATTGTAATAATTTTTTTTCAATCATCAAAATTATTGCAAATTGTAATAATTTTTTTTTATAATTGTGAAATAAGGAAAAAAAAATTTCAAACACTCACTCTCTTCCAATATTTTCCCTGCAATAGCAATTTTTTCCATTCCACACAACTGCATCAATCACTGTTTCATTAATTTTAGAAATCTTCCCATTATCGAAACAATGATCGCTTACATTATATTTTAACACTTCAGAGCAATCATATTTTAAAGGGCAACAATTGTCATTCTTTAAGTAAACTGGTTGACAAAACATATCTTCGTAAAATCTTATTGGCCCACTCATACATTCCGTAACATTACACTCTACATTTATAAAGAAATTATTATCCACTTTTTTTTCCCCCCTTCAATATTGTACAAATAATTTTGTTCCAACTATTCAATAATATTACAATTTTTACCAAAAAACAAAATAATAAATAATTCAATATAATACTAAAAAAAAGAAGAAAATTAAGAGACAAAAAAAAATCAAAAGTATAATTTTCTATTTACTCACTATCGTACTCGAAGGAGTTGACATTTTTTATTACTAAAAGCAAACAGATTGTAGTAAAAAACAGAAATTCTTCTTTCATGTACATTTTTAATTCGATTGAAAATTCGAAGATTGTAATTGAAATGACAAGAAAGCACTAATTTATGCAATTCTCTTTATATTTATACCAATGAAGAAATAAAATCAAATAAGAATTATAAACGTATACGTGAGGAATTTAAAAAAAAACAACTCAAATAAAATTAAAATTATCAAATAATTGTAATATAAACTAAAAATGAAAGACTTCGTGCCTTTTTCATTCTAAATTATATTAATTATCAGAATAAATATTTTTCAATTTATCAGAACTGTTAAAAACTTCTTTTTTCTTTTTAAATATTTTCAGATTAAAGAGAAATTTTATTTTCTAAGTATTTGAGGATTTTTTAAAAATTATTATTTTTAATTATCTTCTATCGATATTAATAAAGTTCGTGATCAAAATTTTCTCAAGAAATTTGATAATAATAGAATTCCTTCTAAAAATGTTATTAAATTCTCGTAAAGAATTTTATAAAAAAAATTTAAAATAATTAAATTCTTTTGAAGAATTTCTTTGAATTTTTTTTAAACTAATGGAGTTTCTTTAAAAACTTTAATTTCAAAATTTCAACAATTGGAATTTTATGAAGAAGAATTTTATTAAAATCGTATTCAAAAATTTAATTCCTTCAAAGAATTGTAGTATTTATAAAAATAATTGAATTGTTCCGAAGAATTTATTAAAACTTTAGAAAATAAACGAATTTTACGTTAAAAATTAAAGATTAAAATTCTTTCGAGTTTATTAAAATTGTTTTGAAAATAATTAAATTTCTGCAAAGGATTTTACTAATTTATTAACATAAATGAATTATTGCAAAGAATTTAATTATTTATAAAAATAATCGAAATGCTTCCAAGAATTTATTAAAATTTTGAAAAATAATTAAATTAATATGAAGAATTTTTTAGAAATAATTGAAAATAATGAAATTTTTTGTTTTTTTTATAAATATTTTAACAGTAATTGAATTATTTTAAAAAAATACAGAAATTCTTGTTGAAATAGAATTTAATGGAAATTTTTGAAAATAATTAAATTCTTTCGTGTAATTTTATTTCGATTGGATTAAAAATAATTCAATTCCTTCAAAGAATTGTAGTAATTTTAAAAATAATTGAATTGCTTCGAAGAATTTATTAAAATTTTCGAAAATAAATAAATTTTATGAAAATATTTAAAAATATTTGAATTCATCCGAGGAATTGAATTTGAAATTGTTTTGAAAATAATTAAATTTCTGCAAATGATTTTACTATTTATAAACATCAATAAATTATTGCAAAGAATTTTACTATTTATAAAAATAATTAAAATGTTTCGAAGAATTTATTAGAATTTTGAGAAATAATTAAATTGGTATGAAGAATTTTGTAGAAATAATTGAAAATAATGAAATTTTTTTTCTTTTCATAAATATTTTTACAAAAATTGAATTATTTTTAAAGAATTAAAAACTTCTTGTTGAAATTGAATTTTATGGAAATTTTTCAGAAATAATTAAATTCTTTCGTGTAATTTTATTAAAATTAAAAATAATTCAATTCCTTTAAAGAATTGTAGTATATTTATAAAAAAAATTGAATTGTTTCAAAGAATTTATTAAAATTTTCGAAAATAAATAAATTTTATGAAAATATTTAAAAATATTTGAATTCATCCGAGGAATTGAATTTGAAATTGTTTTGAAAATAATTAAATTTCTGCAAATGATTTTACTATTTATAAACATCAATAAATTATTGCAAAGAATTTTACTATTTATAAAAATAATTAAAATGTTTCGAAGAATTTATTAGAATTTTGAGAAATAATTAAATTGGTATGAAGAATTTTGTAGAAATAATTGAAAATAATGAAATTTTTTTTCTTTTCATAAATATTTTTACAAAAATTGAATTATTTTTAAAGAATTAAAAACTTCTTGTTGAAATTGAATTTTATGGAAATTTTTCAGAAATAATTAAATTCTTTCGTGTAATTTTATTAAAATTAAAAATAATTCAATTCCTTTAAAGAATTGTAGTATATTTATAAAAAAAATTGAATTGTTTCAAAGAATTTATTAAAATTTTCGAAAATAAATAAATTTTATGAAAATATTTAAAAATATTTGAATTCATCCGAGGAATTGAATTTGAAATTGTTTTGAAAATAATTAAATTTCTGCAAATGATTTTACTATTTATAAACATCAATAAATTATTGCAAAGAATTTTACTATTTATAAAAATAATTAAAATGTTTCGAAGAATTTATTAGAATTTTGAGAAATAATTAAATTGGTATGAAGAATTTTGTAGAAATAATTGAAAATAATGAAATTTTTTTTCTTTTCATAAATATTTTTACAAAAATTGAATTATTTTTAAAGAATTAAAAACTTCTTGTTGAAATTGAATTTTATGGAAATTTTTCAGAAATAATTAAATTCTTTCGTGTAATTTTATTAAAATTAAAAATAATTCAATTCCTTTAAAGAATTGTAGTATATTTATAAAAAAAATTGAATTGTTTCAAAGAATTTATTAAAATTTTCAAAAATAAATAAATTTTATGAAAAATATTAAAAATAATATTTGAATTTATCCGAGGAATTTAATTAAAATTGTTTTTAAAAATAATTGAATTTCTGCAAAGAATTTTACTATTTATAAAATTAAATGAATTCTTGTGAAGAATTTTACTATTTATTTTTATAAATAATTTAATTTCCAAAGATTTATCTAAATTTTAGAAAAAAATGGAATTTTTTCGAAATGTATTACAATTTTTTTATAAAAAATTGAACTCTTTCGAGGAATTGAATTAAAATTTTTTTTAAAATAATTAAATTTTTGTAGAGATTTTACTATTCAAAAAAATAATTGTCATGTTTAGAAAGATTTATTAAAATGTTTTTAAAACATTTTAATAAATCTTTCTCAATTCTTTCGTGTAATTTTATTTAAATTGGATTAAAAATACTTTAATTCCTTTAAAGGCTTTAATTAAAATTGTTTTGAAAATAATTGAATTCCTGCAAAGAATTTTACTATTTATAAAAATAATTGAATTGTTCCGAAGAATTTATTAAATTTTTTGAAAATATGAACATTAATAATTAATTTTGTACTTAAAAAGTGAATTTCAAAAATTTTTGATTACGAAATTATTTGAAAATAAAAAATATTGTAATTTGCCTAATTTACAATTGAAATTTTTATTTTTTAATTCAACATAAACTTGATGCAACGGACAAATTACGCGAATAAAATGATTCTATATATAAATATAGATTTTTTATTAGTTTTTATTATTTATAATTTGAATTAATTCAATTTATTTTTCGAAGTATTCAAATTATCTAAATTAAAAATAAATATTAATATTTTGATTAGAAGAGATAAATTTATCGTCGATTCATGTGAGAAAAATTTTTAAATTACCTCGAAACAGTCACCGATAAATTTTCTTCAAGGATTTTCGTCACAATTGTTTGATGAATATTAATCACACGTTTTCGATACAATGGAATGAATTTCGACACGTATTTTATGCGATATGTCCTTGTTTTCTTATCATCACAATTTGGAAACTCATAGCTGTCTATTAATTCAACACTGTCAATAATTCGTCCCGCAAAATTATAAAGTACACCAAATAATTGTGAATCGGAAAATCCATTTTTCACAAATATCGTAATGTCAAATGTAAAATTCAATGGATAGAGTGAAGAAATTGGTTCATTATTAATTGGCAAAATTTCATCACGCACAATATCCTTCCAATTGCCATTGAATTTTTCTAAATTCAATTGTCCCACTATTGTATTTATGGCAATTGCATCGAAACTATTGGTTTGTTTGAAAAAATGTGTAATCGAGCCCTTCGTATGAAATTCCTTCTCCAAACTCCGATAACCAGTGACTTGGTAATTTGCAAAGAATGCCAAATCAAATAATTGAACGTCAATTAGGAGGAAATTGCCATGTGCCGACATTTCAACAATTTGCCACGAATCATTCCAATTTCTTTTTGGATTATCAGCTGGTGTACCGCCCTGTCCATTGCACAATGTCACAATCACTTGTCCCTTTGATTTCAAAATATAACCAACGGACGTGAAAAATTCCTTCAGTAGTTGACGATTTTTTTCAATACGCATCTTCCCACCGCAATGGGGATAATTGAATATTATTTTATCAAAAAAATTCGTCTCAAATTCGCCAGATTCATTCAATTTTGTTGCGTCGATATTCATTAAAACTTGAACACCTGCGATGAAAAAAGTAAAAATCAAGAATCAATAATTGAAATTATAAACGAAAAATCAAGAATCAATAATTGAAATTACAAACGAAAAATCAAGAATCAATAATTGAGATTCTAACGAAAAATCAAGAATCAATAGTTAAAAATTACAAATTAAAAATCAAGAACCAAGAATCAATGATTAAAAATTATAAATGAAAAAAATTAAAGACGAAACAAAAAAAAAGTGGAAATAAAAATATTTTCATAAATACAAACCGTTGGCTCTCAAAAATTCAACATTGCTTTCGGCTGTTTTTTTCAATTCCGCTTCATAACAAGTGGCGATAATATTGATATTTAAATTCTTCTTAAATAAAGCAACGGCAAAGGAAAAATTACCCTCGCCTAAGAGTAAAACTTTATCCTCCTCGTTAAATAAGGAAGAATTCATTTTTTTAATTTAAGAAGGAAATCAATTTTTTCCCTCCAGTGAATATATTTATTTTTTTGAAAACAATAAATTCAAACTCTATTGTGAAATAAAAAGGAAAATAACGTTTTTTTTCTGATAATAATCAAAATGGAAAATTTATTTTTTCCCGATAATTTTCTGTTTAATGAAAAGTATGAAAAGGTGGATGTTTAGTGATGTCACATTTATCATCAGAAAGACGTTGACAAGTTGGAAGTGGAGGAACTTCACATGTACATTTTACACAAACGGAATTATAATCCGTCGCTTGATTCAATTCATCGCCGATTTTCATGACAATATTTCCAAATATGCAGGTATCTGTTGAAGAAATCGAAAAATTTACAAAAATTCAATTATTTTTAAAAACAATTTTAATTGAATTCCTCGAAAGAGATTAATTTTTAGAAATATTTTTTAACACACTTCGAAAAAATTCAATTTCTTTCCAAAAATTTTAATAAATCCTTTGAAATAATTAAATTATTCTCATAAATTTAGTAAAATTCTTCGCAAGAATTCAATTATTTTCAAAACAATTTCAAATTAAATTCCTCGGATGAATTAAAATATTATTTTAAATATTTTCATAAATTTTATTTATTTCCTAAAATTTTTCATAAATTCTTCTAAACGATTCAATTATTTTTAAAAAATACTACAATTCTTCCAAGGAATTAAATTATTTTTAATCCAATTTAAATAAAATTACACGAAAGAATGCAATTATTATTGAAAATATAATTGAAATTCAATTATTTTCAATATTTTTTTTTCAATTAAAATTCAATTATTTTCAAGATTTTTTTTCATTGAAAATTCAATTATTTTCAACAAATTGTGATAAAAAATTCTTCGAAACAATTCAATTACTTTTTTAAAAATGCTTACAATTCTTGGAAACAATTCAATTATTTCAATACAATTTTAATAAAAATTCTTCAACGAATTTAAATATTTTTAAAAATTATAATAAAAAATTTTTCTAAACAATTCAATATTGTTCTTGAAAGATTTCAATAAAATTCGTTTGTAAATTTCAATTATTTGCAAAAAAAAATTCATTATATCTACAAATAATTGAATTTTTTGTGAATATTTAGAAAAATAAGTGAATTTTTGAGAAGAATTTTATTAAAATTCAAAATAATTGAATATCACCGAAAATTTAAATTATTTATGTAAATATTGGTATTCAATTTCAAATAAGTCAATTAAACTTGATTTGAAAAAGAAGTGAAAGCCTGGTAAAAATTTTATTATTAGAAAATAATTTAATTATTATTATTTAAAAATATAATTACATTTTTTACGATTTTCATTATTTATAAAGTGACTTTTTTGCAAAGAATTTTATTACAATTATTGAAAATAATTATAATAATTTATAAACAAGAAAAAAAATCTCACTATTTTCAATTATTTCTTCAAAATTCTTTATAACAATTTAATTATTTCTCAAAATTCTACTAAATTCTTCGGAACAATTCAATTATTTTTAAAATTACTAGAATTCTTTGAAGGAATTGAATTATTTTTAATCCAATTGAAATAAAATTGCACGAAAGAATTTAATTATTTTCAAAAATTTCCATAAAATTCTATTTCAACAAGAATTTCTGTATTTTTTTTTAATAATTCAATTACTGTTAAAATATTTATAAAAAAAAACAAAAAATTTCATTATTTTCAATTATTTCTAGAAAATTCTTCATATTAATTTAATTATTTCTCAAAATTTTAAGAAATTCTTGGAAGCATTTCAATTATTTTTATAAATAATTAAATTCTTTGCAATTATTCATTTATGTTTATAAATTAGTAAAATCCTTTGCATAAATTTAATTATTTTCAAAACAATTTTAATAAACTCGAAAGAATTTTAATCTTCAAATATTAACGTAAAAATAATTTATTTTATTTAGATTAAATGAAAAATAAATACTCACTGATTTTGTCACTATTGGGACCTTTTCGAGTTTTAGGACGTGAAATAAGTGTATCGTTTTTGTTTTCTGAAAAAAATATGTTCTCATTATAGTGTAGAATAAAATAAATACAAATAAAATGCAAATAAAATGCAATTTGATAAATAGAATTTACTAAAATTAATTTAAAAAAATTTCTCTTCTTTCAAATATAATAAAAAATCGCTATTCTCAAAATTTAAAAGAGAAGAATTTATAATTTATTTAAATAAAAGAGTCTCTAGAATATAATTCTAAATAAATATTAGAAATTTTTATCTGCAGTTTTCTTTGATTTTCTGATAAAAAAAAAAAAATTTCCTTCCTTCAAAAGTTGGAATTTGTTTTTTCTTTTTACGTTCAAAAATTGCTGCAGATCATAAATTTTGAAGATCACATTTCAACTTACGACATCTGGAAAAAACACTGCACGATGTTTGAGGCGATTGTTGATGATAATAAACAGGGGCGCAATTTTGATGAATTTCAGAACTGTGTTTGAATTCGGGTCGACAATAACTATACTTGGGAGTGTAACAAAATGGTTCAATATTTTCACCTAGAATTCACAAATAAAAAAAAATCGATTATTTAAGTTCTTTATTATTATTATTTATAATTTTATCAATTTTTGCAGAGGAAAAAAATTAGAATTACCTTTATAACCAGGTCTACAATAGCAGGATGCTTTTGGATTATCCTTTGGTTGGAAGTATTCACCTGCTTTGAATTCTTTCCCATCAACGAGACAAATGGCTCGATCTTCAGGATTTTCAGCTGCGTGAAAATTATTTACCTTGTTAGGTAATTTTTTTTACGTATTTATTATAAATTTCTTTGCAATAATTCGATGATTTTCAATACATTAGGTTTAAAATTGAGAATATTTGAAAATAAATTAAAAAAAAAATGTTAAGAAACAAAGAAGGAAACTACAAGTAACTTTAAACTGCGAACAAATTACTCGGCCACGAACTTTATTAATATAGAATAGATAATAATGATTAATTTATTATTTTACTTACGGCAAATTTCTTCACCTGGACAACAATGACTTGCCGTGTTATCTCGATAACAACCTGGCTTTTCTGGTCCTTGAAAGCAATCAACAATTGCGCACGAAAATGTAGCTCTATTGCAATAGAATTCGATTTTTATTGTTACTTTTTCTCTCGTAATTAAATAATTTTAGCAATTTTTAAAAAAAATGGTAGCAATAAAAAATAAAATTGAAAGAAATGCAACCAATTGATAAAAGTTTACTGTTGTATTTATATTTATTGTTTAGTTGAAGAAATGTAGAGAAATGAAAAAAATATTGCAGAAATTGATATTATTTATTGGATATTGAAAATAAATGAAGTAACTCACATTCCATCGTATCCTTCTAAGCAAGTACAACCAATATCACAGGGCAATGCGTCGCTTTCTTTGAGCTTTTCTCCAATTTCATAAACATTGCCATTAATGTAACATTTTTTCTTTGATCTTTCCTTTAGGTGAGAGCAATCATATTTAATAGCGCAACAATCGCCAGGATTTTTATAAATCGCTTTACAATTTAAATCATTGTAATAGGCCAATGGTCCCGGACAATCTGATATTTCGCATTCTATAAAAAAAACCAAATAGTTATTTTCATTGAAAAAAAAATATTATTTCTATTAATTTTTTCATGTATTTATAATTTTTCGACGAGAGGAAATATTCTTTTTTCAGTGAAAGACGAAAAATAAATACAACAATCTTCCAATTTAAATTATTGCATTTTTCCGATACAATTTTTATTCCATGAGAATAACATTTAAATAACATTTAAATAAAATTTAAATAAAATTAAAATAATATTTAAAAAAAAAAATTTTCTTTTAAAATCCACTTTAGTGAATTCATGAAGAAAATAAAGATAAGAACGCATATTATTAGTTAACAAGGAAAAACTATTTTTTTATTAATATTTTATTTATTATTATCGATGATTAGAAGCATAATTATTTATTATATAAGTTTATTATTTATTATTTATTATTTATTATACAAAGTTGGATATTTCAAGGAAAAAAACTATTTTTTTTCTTGGTTGGGCAAAAGTTTTTCTAGAATTTATTTTCTAAAACTTCGTTTTCTCTAAATGAAGATGAATTTTTGAAAAAACTTTTTCCTAATGAAGATGATTTTCTAATTTTCCTTCTTTTAATAAAAATAATTTTCTAAAAATTTCTTTTTCTAAAAAGGGTAAAATTCAAATTTTTTTCTAAAAATATTCGATTTTCGTTGCGATTATCAAATAAATCAATTTGTAATTTTTTTTTACCAGTTTTCTAACTTTTAATGAAAATTATGAGAACTTCTCAAATTTCAGAAAAATAAAAAACATTAGAAATCATAACTTTTTGGAAAAACTTTGTTTAGAAATCAACTTGTTAGAAAACGTTTTTTTTTTAGAAAAATAGATTTAATTAAAAATCCTTTTTTTTAGACAAAATGGATTAGAAGATTATTATTGATTAAAAATATTATTATTTATTATATAAACTTGTTTTTCTAAATAATAATTTTTTTTACACGTAATTCATTTATTTCGCTCTTTAAAAATCAATTGTTTGCATTTTTTTTATATGTAAACAATTGGTGTGTAATTATTGATAATTAAAAATTTACAAATTAAGCTCACCCTTATCATCATCATCATCATTAGCAGCAGTAGCAAAAAAAGAAGAAAAGAGAACAATAAATAAAAAGTAGAAGAAATATTTATTTATTCCCTGTTTATTCATAATGCAAAAAATTATCAGCGTTTATCGGATTGCAGTAAAATAACAAGTGTGCAAAAAGGAAAAAAAAGAACTTTGTCTTTATAAAAAGTATTAAACTTGAAAAAAAAGAAGAGGGGAATGTACTATTAGAGAGATATCCTTATTGTCTCTTATGAAATTCTAAAAAAATAAATTTACCTAAATTGAAGAGTCAAAAGGAATAAAAATGATTTTATCTGCGAACGTGAATTTAAAAAAAAAACATTGCTAGTTTATAAATTAATCGTGGTAACATTGAACTATGGCATGTTCCTCTCTATTTGTTGTTAAAAAAATAGAATACCTAAATTTTGTACACGCAAAATTAAAAATTGTTTTTATTTATTTTTTCCATAGGTCAATAATTTATGTCCGTTTGTTTCTTGTTTTGATAAATTTGGATAATTTTTAAACATTATCATTTGACTGTCAGTTTATATTCTATACGATAAAGTATTTAAAAAATAACAATAATGTAAATATATAATTATAAGAGGTTATGTTTATACATTGGAAAAGTGCATGCGGATAAAATCGACATTTTATTGATAGTTATATATATATTTTATAAAACAATACTTCTATAGCGACCTTACCTTAATTTAAAACGAAAAATAGAATACAAAATCAGTATTCAAAGTACAAAAATCAAATCCATTTTGTGAATCGTGTTGAATATAATTCTCGACTTTCTCCGCACGATAATTATTATTCTATAATATAATAAAATAAAGAAAAACTATAGTAGAACTTTTAAATAATATTTCTTGACACTTAAAAGTTTCATAATTTTTAATTACTTCTTTGATGAATTATGAATAGCTGGTAATTATAATTAAATGTTTATTATTTAATAAAGAAGGAAAGAAAACATGTAAACATTGAAAACACTCACGTGGACTTTAAAACTTCAATGCGCACGCGTCACAACTTTCTCGCGCTTAAATTTAAAATTTTTAACGTAATTTTAAAGAAATGAAAACTAAAAAAGTTTTTTTTTACATAAAAACTATTGAATATTTAAACCGTCATAACAGGATGTTTAGGAATTAATTAAATTTTAAAAGGTTTTTTTTAATTAAATTCCATAAAAATTTACAAGGAAGCAAAAGTTTATAAATCTTTAAATTTTTATTCTAAAAAATTATTAATAACATTATTTTTCTTTAAAAATTATGAAAGTTTTTTAATAATTTTATTCGAAAATTCTAAAAAAAAATTGAATTTTGGATGAATTATAGTTGCAAATTGTAGAGATAATTATTTTTCAATAAGGTTTTTCATTGAAATAAATATTTTAAATTTCAAATTCCTCGGGAAAAATAAATATAAGTTTTTAAATTTTTGTTTAACAAAAAAGTATTAAAGTTTTGACAAAATTTAATTCAGAAATTTCGTAAAATTATTACTTGAAAAAATGAAACTAAAATTTTTTAAAAAATTGAAACAATTAAAAATTTTGCCAACTTTTATTGAAATAAATTTTGAATTTTAATTCAAGTTACTGTTAGAAATATTTTTTACTTTTTTTATTAAAAAAAATAAAATAAATTTGCAATTTAACATGAAAATTTATGGGAGCCCAGATAAATTTTAGAAAAAGTGTGATAAGGAAATGAGAGAAAAATCTGTAATTTTATGTAGAGATAGACAAAAAATAATAATTAATGAGAATTAATAATTAATTAATAATTAATAAATAATTGGCATTAATATGTTTTCTTATTAAAATAATTCTTAATAATAATAATAATAATAAAATAAAATTATTATTTTTTATTTTTTTTTTATTATAATAATAATAATTAATAATTCTTCATAATTTTTATTAATAATTCTTATTATGTTTTATTATTAATTATTATCAAGAAAACATAATAATGTCAATTTAATTATTAATTAATTATTAATATCAAAAAATTAAAACTTAATTCCTTAATCATAATTTAATAATGTTTATGTCTCTTTTGTATCATAATTATAATTTTCATGTTCTCAAGACTAAAAAATTCGGGAAAATTAATTAAATACATTTTTTAATATATATATATATAAGTATTGCAAAATTTTTATCATTAATTTTTACAACTTTTCTAAATGTTTTTTTTTAATCTTTTAATAAAATAAATAAATAGGTTTCTTTCATTAAAATTATGAGACTAAAAATTATTTTTAAAAGGTGCAAACGCAAGATTTTACATTTTATTAACTTCACGGGCGATCGTCGTTAATTAAATGTATCAAAAGGTGGATGTTTAGTGACGTCACATTCGTCATCAGAAAGTCGTTGACAAGTTGGAAGTGGAGGAACTTCACATGTACATTTTACGCAAACGGAACTATAATCCGTCGCTTGATTCAATTCGTCGCCGATTTCCATGACAATATTTCCAAATGTGCAAGTATCTGTTGAAGAAATAAATACTTTTTCAAATTTTCACACAATAAACATTAAATATAATTAACAATAATATTATTACATTTTTGTATTCAATTTTAGATTTTACTAAAATTTACTAATTTCTATCTTTAATTATAGAATTATTAACAAACACGATTATTTTTAAATTTGCGTTTTTTATGCGCTAAAAGCAAAAATACACAATTTTTTAAAAAAGGAAATCGTGCAATTTGGAATAAATAACCGTTTTGTTCTATAAATTAAAAAAAGAAATATTTTGGATTAAATGGAAAATACCCGTTTATAAATAAATAAATAAATAAAATAAATACTCACTGGTTTTGTCACTGTCGGGACCTTTTCTTGTTTCAGGACGTGAAATAAGTGTATCGTTCTTGTTTTCTGAAAAATATGTTCTCATTGTAGTGCAGAATAAAATAAATAATAGAAGAAATGCAAATAAAGTGTAATTAGATAAATAGAATTTACTAAAATTAATTTAAAAAAATTTCTCTTCTTTCAAATATAATACAAAATCGCTATTCTCAAAATTTAAAAGAGAAGAATTTATAATTTATTTAAATAAAAGAGTCTCTTGAATATAATTCTAAATAAATATTAGAAATTTTTATCTGCATTTTCCTTTGATTTTCCGATCAAAAAGAAAAAAAAATTTCCTTCCGTCAAAAGTTGGAATTTGTTTTTTCTTTTTACTTTCAAAAATTTCGAAGGTCACATTTCAACTTACGACATCTGTAAGAAACACTGCACGATGTTTGAGGCGATTGTTCGTAATAATAGACAGGAGCACAAATTTCGTGAATTTCAGAACTGTGTCTCAATTCGGGTCGACAATAACCACCCTTGGGAGTGTAACAAAATGGTTCAACATTTTCACCTAGAATTTAGAAATAAAAAAAAATTTATTTAGTTTATTAATATTTATTAATTTATCAATTTTTGCTGAAGAAAAAAATCGCAATTACCTTTATAACCAGGTTTACAATAGCAGGAAGCTTTTGGATTGTCCTTTGGTTGGAAGTATTCGCCTTCTTTTAATGTTTTCCCATCAACGAGACAAGTCACTGGATTTGTAGCTACGTGACATAAAATTTAACTTGTTACGTAATTTTTTTTTTTAATTGCCTTTATGTATTTTATATCTTAAACAAATCTTAAAAAGTATCATGTTATATAAGAGAAACATTTGTGCAATTATTTTAATTAATATAATATTAAAACAGAATTATTCGTAACAAAAAAGAAACAAATAGGAGATTAAAAAAAATTTTTTTTAATACTTTCCTATGACATTGAATAGAAATTAGAACTGCAATACATTCTTGAAATTTTTTTTTTTAAATTCAATCATTAACTAATTTACTAATTAATTATTTTTGTTTATTAATTTTATAAATTTTAATAAAACTCTCCGCAAGAATTCAATTCTTTTCATAAAGAAAAAACGTTCAATAATTAAATGTTTAATTTCAATTATTAATAAACAGGATTATTTTCAATATGTTGAAAAAATAGTTCATGAAATTGAATCATTTTAAAAAATGTTTAATTCTAATTAAATATTTTTAAAATGATTCAAAAAATTTCAACTAAATTTCTTTGCGAGAATTCCATTATTTTGAATATAACGATTATTAACAAAAAAAAAGAAAAATAAATATAAAAATAAATTATTATTTTACTTACGACAAATTTCTGGACCTGGACAACAACGACCAGGGGTGTGATCCATATAACAACCTGGCTTTTGTGGTCCATGAAAGCAATCAACAACGGCGCATGTAAATGTGGCTCTATTGCAATAGAAATCGATTTTTATTGTAACTTTTTCTCTCGTAGTAAATTAATTATTTAATTATTTGAACAACTCGTATAGTAAATGTTAAAATATTTCTAACAGCAACTTGAATTAAAAATCAAACTTTATTTCAATAAAAATTGGCAAAATTTTTAATTGTTTCAATTTTTTTTCAAATTATTTTCCGAAATGGAAGTATTTTTAAAAAAAATTTAGTTTCATTTTTTCAAGTAACAATTTTACGAAATTTCTGAATTCAATTTAAAACTTTAATACTTTTTTGTTAAACAAAAATTTAAAAACTTATATGTATTTATTCTTCCCGAGGAATTTGAAGTTTCGAATAATTACAAAGAAAAACCTTCTTGAAAAATAATTATTTCTTAAATTTGCAACTGTAATTCATCCAAAATTCAATTATTTTTTTAGAATTTTCGAATAAAATTATTGAATAAATTTAATAATTTTTAAAGAAAAATAATGTTATTAATAATATTTTAGAATAAAAATTTAAAGATTTTTAAACTTTATCTTGCCGTAAATTTTCAAGGAATTTAGTTTGAAAAACCTTTTAAAATTTAATTAGTTCCTAAACATCCTGTTATAACGGTTTAAATATTCAATTATTTTTTAAAATGTTAATTGAAATTTTTCTTAAATCAATTCCTATCAGAATTTAACTACGAGAATTGAATTATTTAAATAGAATGATTTTTGTAAATTTCCAAAATGATATAATTTCAAAAATATAAATATATTTCAAGACAATTTTTAAAGAGGAAAAAATTAAATTCTTTAAAATATAAATTTTTAGATAATTTCCAATTGTTTCAATTTTTTTCAAATTATTTTCGGAAATAGAAGTATTTTTAAAAAAAATTTAGTTTCATTTTTTCAAGTAACAAATTTACGAAATTTCTGAATTAAATTTTGTCAAAACTTTAATACTTTTTTGTAAAACAAAAATTTAAAAACATATATTTATTTTTCCCGATGAATTTGAAATTTTAAACAATTTTAAATGAAAAACCTTCTTGAAAAATAATTATTTCTAAAATTTGCAACTGTAATTCATCCAAAATTGAATTATTTTTTTTTGAATTTTCGAATAAAATTATTGATAAAATTTAATAATTTTTAAAGAAAAATAATATTATTAATTTTTTAATAGGAAAATTTAAAGATTTATAAACGTTTGCTTTCTTGTAAATTTTCAAGGAATTTAATTTAAAAATCTTTTGAAATTTAATTAATTCTTAAAATTCCTGTTATAACTGTTTAAATATTCAATTATTTTTTTAATTTTTAATTGAAACTGTTTTTAAATCAATTCCTATCAGAATTCAACTACGAGAATTGAATTCTTTAAGTGGAATAATTTTGGTAAATTCCCAAAATAAAATAATTTTGAAAAATATAATTTTATTTATAGACAATTTGAAAGAGGAAAAAATAAATTTCTTTAAAATATAAATTTTTAGATAAATTCCAATTGTTTCAATTTGTTAAAATTATTATCGAGAATTCAAATACATTTTTCTTTAAAAAAATGGTAATTACTACTTTTCAAAAATCTAATTTTTAAAAAATTTCCAAATTAATTTTCCCAAAGTTTAATAACTTTTGTAAAATAAATATTTAACTATAATTATTGTTCTTTATTTGCTTAAAATTTCGAAATACTTAAAAATTTCAACTGCAAGTCTTCAAATATTCAATTAATTTTCTTGAATTTTCGACTTATTTTTTATTCAAAATTTAATTTTTAAAAAAGCTAACAAATTATTATAATATGTTAAATATTGAAAATAAGTGAAATAACTCACATTCCATTATATCCTTCAGCGCAAAAACATCCAATATCACAAGGCATTGCGTCGCTTTCTTTAAGTTTTTCTCCAATTTCATAAACATTGCCATTAATGTAACATTTTTTCCTCGATCTTTCCCTTAGATGAGAGCAATCATATTTAAAAGCGCAACAATCGCCAGGATTTTTGTAAATTGGTTTACATTTTAAATCATTGTAAAAACCCAATGGTCCGGGACACTTTGATTTATCGCATTCTGTAAAAAAAAACCAAATAGTTATTTTCATTTTAAAAAAAATATTATTTCTATTAATTTTTTCATGTATTTATAATTTTTCGAAGAAAAAAGTCTTCTTTTTGAAATAAAAAGAAAAAAAACGTACAGAAATAATTTTCCAATTTATTACGATTTCAGATAAAATTTACTTTCACTCCACGAAATATTAATTGTCATATATTTGAAATACAATTTTCTTTGAAAATCCAGTTTAGTAAATTCACAAAGAAAATAAAGATAAGAATGCATATTATTATCAGTTAACAAGGAAAAACTCTCCTTTCATGAATAGATTCATTATTATTGATAACTAGAAATTTTATTTATCACACAAAAAATCGTAGTTGTGAATTTTAATTATTTAAAATTAAATTATTTTAATTTGCAAAAAAAAAATTGCAGATCTGAATATAGTAAACAATTTGGTGTGTAATTATTGATAATTAAAAGTTTATTAAATTAACTTACCCTTATCAACATCAACATCATCAGCAGCAGTAACAAAGGAAGAAAAGAGAACAATAAATATGAAACAGAAGAAATATTTATTTATTCCCTGTTTATTCATAATGCAAAAAATTATCAGCGTTTATCGGATTGCAGTAAAATAACAAGTGTGCAAAAAGGAAAAGAATCTCGTCTTTATATAAAGCATTAAAGTTGAAGCGAAATAAGAGGGGAATCATAATAATGTGTACTATATATGATTGGAGAGATATCCTTGTCTCTTGAAAAAAATTAACAAGATAAATTTACATAAATGAAGAGTCAAAATAGGAATAAATGATTTTATCTGCGAACGTGAATTTAAAAAAAAACGTTGCTAGTTTATAAATTAATCGTGGTAACATTGAACTATGACATGTTCCTCTCTATTTGACCTTGTACAAGAAATTTATCATAAACCTAAATTTTTACTCGCAAAATTAAAAATTGCCTTTCTTTATTTTTTCCATAAGTCAATAATTTATGTCCGTTTGTTTCTTGTTTTGATAAATTTGGATAATTTTCAAGTATTTTAAAAATAACAAATATATTAATAATTCTAAGAAACGAAGAACGAACAAAAATAAGAGGTTATGTTCATACTTTTCAAAGTGCAAAAAAAACGTTTTTTTTTATTGATATTTATAGTATTTTATAGAATATAATTATAATACTTCTTTAGCCAACTTACCGTAACTTAGAACAAAAAAGAATAACAATAAGGAAAAAATTTCTATTCAAATCCATTTCGTAAAATCTTGGAATATTTTCTCTCTTTTCTTCGCAGTTAGTCAGGAAAAAAACTTTAGTACAACTTTCAAATAATTAAATAATATTCATCGACACATGAAGTTTAATAATTTTTAACCATATCTTTGATGAATGCGGCTAATAATGATAATTAAATGTTTAAAATAATAAATGATAATAAAGAAAGAAAACATGTAAATATTATGAAAACTCTCACGTGGAGTTTAAAAATCTAATGCGCACGCGCAATAACGCCTTTTTTTCGAATTTCTCGCTAATTTCCGGCGCCTAAATTTAAATAATTTAAAATTAAAAATAAACTCACAGTTCACATTTTTAAGTATTTCGAAATTTTTAAGCAAGAACAATAATTATACAGTTAAATATTTATTTTATAAAAGTTATTACACTATGAAAAAATTAATTTGGAAATTTTTAAAAAATTAGGTTTTTGAAAAGTAGTAATTACAATTTTCTAAAGAAAAATGTATTTGAATTCTCGATAATAATTTTAACAAATTGAAATAATTGGAAATTATCTAAAAATTTATATTTTAAAGAAATTTATTTTTTCCTCTTTAAAAATTGTCTTGAAATATAATTTTATATTTTTGAAATTATATCATTTTGGGAATTCACAAAAATTATTCTGTTCAAATAATTCAATTCTCGAAGTTGAATTCTGATAGGAATTGATTTAAAAAAAGTTTCAGTTAAAAATTAAAAAAATAATTGAATATATTTAAACAGTTATAACAGGAATTTTAGGAATTAATTAAATTTCAAAAGATTTTTAAATTAAATTCCTTGAAAATTTAAAGGAAGAAAAAGTAAAAATCTTTAAATTTTTATTTTAAAAATTTTCTTTAAAAATTATTAAATTTTTTCAATAATTTTATTCGAAAATTCAAAAAAAAATAATTGAATTTTGTATGAATTACAGTTGCAAATTTAAGAAATAATTATTTTTCAAGAAGATTTTTCATTGAAATTATATTTATAATTATAATTCGTCAAATTCATGATCAATTGTATTCTTCTAAAAATTGAAGATGTGAAAATGCACGCGCGCTACACGTTTATTTTTATTTTGCGTCTGATGATAAAAATTACCTTTTCCTTATTCTTTCTCGATAAGACACGAACAGATACGATTTTTATGTAAATAATAATAATTATTATAAACTGTACAAAAAAATTAGCATTAGGTAAATAATTGTAATTTTTTATTTTTGTTTATATTTTATTGTTAAACGGCGATATATTAATAAAATTATAATATTGTAAATAATTAAATATCATTATAATACTGTAAAAGTAAACAAATGGATTATTCAAAGAAAGCGAGTGAAGAGAAAAATTTACAAGAGCAAAAAGTGCAATTAATTAAAGTATTAAAAGTATTCTCATTAATCTCGACGAAGAAATTAATTTTAAAATGCAACATTAATGTTTTTCGGTAGTGAATTTTGACCCAAAAAAATGCAATTTTCGGCTTCTAAAATATTCAGTTACTTTACAAAAAGCATTACGTAATGAAGAACTTACTCGAAATTAGTTAATTAGTCAACCAAGTTTGACTAATTAGGAGGAATATTATTAACTGTTGGTTTAATTATTAATTCATTATTATTCAATTATTAATTCAATTAATATTTTATTAACTATTACTTTAATTAATAATTTATTAACTATTACTTTAATTAATAATTTATTAACTTTTAAATTAATTAATAGTTGATGAATAATTAATCAACTATTAATTAAATCAATAGTTAATTAACTAATTGATTAATTTAATTAATTCAATAATAATGAATAATTATTAATAATCATAAATTTTCCAACAATTTTGAATTATTTGATATCAAGTCCTTATTAATAGTCATAAATTTTCCAATAATTTTGAATTACTTGATTTTAACGTCATTATTGGTAGTCATAAATTTTCTAATAATTTTTAATTATTAGATTCAAAATTTTGATGAACAGTGACGTTGCATTTGTCATCAGAAAGACGTTGACAAGTTGGAAGTGGAGGAACTTCACATGTACATTTTACACAAACGGAACTATAATCCGTCGCTTGATTCAATTCGTCGCCGATTTCCATGACAATATTTCCAAATGTGCAAGTATCTGTTAAATAAATATCATTAAAATTACTCATTATACTAATATCGTAAATATTCATTCATTAAAATTTATATATTTTCTTAAAATCAAAAATTCCGCTACAAATATTTTCATTAAAAATTTTTAAAAATTAATAATAACAATAATATTGAATACTCACTCGTTTCGTCGCTATCTGCTCCATTTCGAGTTTCAGGATGAGAAATAAGCGTATCATTCTTGTTTTCTGAAATAAAAAATATTTAATATTTAATACCTATTATTATTATTATTATTATTTTATTACTATTCTATAAATTATCTCTATTTTCTCTCTATTCTCTATAAAATTCTTTTGTGTATATTTTTCATTTCTTATTTTTGAATAATATTGAAGAATTCATCAAATTCTTAATAATTCTCAATAAAATTCGAAAAGAAAATTTTAATAATAAATAAAAGTAACTAAATAAAAAATCAATTAAATTAATTTTACATAAATCCATTAATTATCAATAAAAACGTTCTTTCAATACTTTCTAAATATTCTCGATATTCTCTAAAAATAAATATTATTTTAAAAACTCTATTTCGATTTTTGTTCTTTATTTGCATTTTTGTTGATGAAGCAAAATGTCTTTCTTTAAAAATCAATGAAAATTTCTTTTCCTCCTTTTTGCTCTTGAGAAAAAAAGTAAATAAAAATATCATTTATATTCTATTTACTTTTTTGAAAATATTTGTTTTTAAAACTTACGACATCTGTATGAAATACTGCACGACGTTTGAGGCGTTTGTTCGTAATAATAAACGGGAGCACATTTTTCATGAATTTCGTAACTGTGTCTCATTTCAGTTCCACAAAAGCTCCCCTTGGGAGTGTGACAAAATGGTTCAATATTTTCTCCTAGAATTATTTTTTTATTATTAAGAATACATATTTAATTATGTCAATTAGTTGAATAATAAAATGAATTTATTCATTTCATATTTTAAATATTTAATATTTTCTCCTAGAATTTTTTGTTCCCTTCCAGTGTTTAAATAAAAGAAAATATTCAATTTGTTAATTTATTTATAATAATAATAATAATTATTATTATTATTATTTTTATTATTATTAATATTATTTATTTATTTATTTAGTAAAATAAATGTTAGTATAATTAAATTCGTAATTTAAATGTTTGAAATCTTTCAATGAATTGTTTTTTTCATATTAACAAGTTTCCTTGATTTTCAATAATTTTTTATTAAAAAAGATTTAAAAAATATGAAATTAAATGAAATAAAGAGAAGAAAAGTGATAATTTTACCCTTGTATCCTGGTTTGCAATAACATGAAGTGCCCGGCTGGCCATCAATTTGGAAATATTCGCCTTCTTTTAAAATTTTTCCGTTGACTAAACACGTTGCTGGCTTCGTTGCTGTGAAAAGGAAAATTCTCCTTTAGAATAAATTTGAAAATTAACAAATAATAATTAATTGACATTGAATCATTTGTACAATAAAGATATAGTAATAAAAAAAAATTCTTTTCTATTTCTATTTTATGCAGAAAAAATAAAAATTCTTACAATTATAGTTTAAATATTTACTTTTATATTTAATATAAATTTTTTTTTTTTGATATTTTAGTTGCATAATACTTACGACAAATAATTTGATCTGGACAGCACTGATCGGCAGATTGATCTATGTAACATCCATCCTCAACAGGTTCTTCAAAGCCACAATCAACTTCTGCACACGAAAATGAAGCTCTATTGAACAAAAATAAATATTCTAAATTAAAATGAATTTAATTAATATTTTTCAAAAAAAATTGTATTTTTCCGAGACATTTTACTACAATTGAGATAAAAATAATTGCCTTCCTTTGAAGAATTTTATTATTAATGAAAATAATTGCCTTCCTTTGAAGAATTTTATTGGAAATTTTCAAAATCCTGATAAAATTCTTTTGAAGGATTTCTTTGAATTTTTTTAAACAATCTATTTTCTTTAATAATTTTAATTGAAAATTTCGAAAGTAATTTAATTTTATGAAGAATTTCTTTCAACTTTTTAAAATAATCGCTTTTGTTAAAAAATTATAATTAAATACTTTTTTGTTGAACTTTATTAAAATTGTTTTCAATATAATTGAATTTCTGTAAAAAATTTTATTTTATTTTATTTATAAAAATAATTTAATTCTTGTAAAGAATTTTACTATTTTCAAAAATAATTGAATTGTTTACAAGAATTTATTAGAAGTTTGGAAATGAAATGAATTTTTTCGAAAAATTTCACTGAATCCTTGAGTGAAGTTTTTTATTAAAAAATTGACATAATAAAATTTTTATAAACAAATTGTGTCATTTTTTAACTTTTAAATGAAAATAATTTAATACTTTACAAAGAATTTTCTTAGAAATTTTGGAAAATAATTGAATTTTTAAAATCAATTTTACAGAAAATCTTAGAAATAATGGAAAATTATTGATTCTGAGATTAAATCACTTTTAGAATTGTTTTTGAAAATAATTGAATGTTTTTTTCTAAATATTTTACGAAATATTTGAATTGTTTCCATGGATTTATGCAAATTTAAAAAAAAAATTGGACTTCTTTCGTGAAATTTTTGAAAAATTGTATTAAAAATAATTTTATTTCGGCGAAGAATTATACTATTTGTAAAAATAATTGAATTCTTCCGACAAATGAAGAATTACAATTTTTTGAAAATAGTTGACTTTTTGAAATTAATTTTTTAAAAAATTGAAAATTAAATTCTGCAAATAATGTAAAAAAAACTTTAAAAAATTAAAAGTTTCATAAAATGTCAAGCAAATGAATTTTACATTTGAAAGAATTTAATTTTATCACTTTCCAAAATTATTTGAAAATATAAAAATTGAAATAAAAAATAAATATCCTATATTTCGAAGAATTTTATTTTCTCACCTCAAAAAATAGATTTTCGAAAAATTGTATAATTTAAATGTTTTGACAATAATTCACGAAAATAATTTTTTAAAATTAAAAAAAATTCTTGATTTAAAAATAATTTTAGTTAAAATTTTGAAAAATAATTGTATATTTAATTTTCTTATAACAGAAATTTGGAGAAATATTAAAATTTTAAAAGATTTTTAATTGAAATTAGTTGAATTTCCGAATTAAAATGAATACGAATCAGTGTTTAAATATTTGTTTAACAAAAAATGAATTGAATTAATTAATTGAATCACCGAAAATAATGTTAAAAAATTGAAAAAATGAAAAATTTTGTCAAATATCGTGGAAATCAATTTTCTATTTATAAAAGCATTTAATTTTATCTCTCTTTTGAAAAAATATTTTGAAACACGAATAAATATTAAATGTAAATATATTTTTGAAAAATGGTAATTAAAAAAAAAATGTTTTGCCACTAACAATGGGCGTTAAAATAAAAATTCCCAGTTACGCTTGATCTTCATTAAAATTATTAAAATCGTTTATCCAATAATTTCAATTGTCTAAAATACTATTTTAATAACTCACACGCCTCCATATCCTTTTTCGCAATAGCAATCAATGTCGCAAACTTGAGAATCCTCTTTTCTCAATTCTTCACCAATTTCATAAACATTTCCATTTGCATAGCATTTCGACGTCGATCTTTCCTCAAGATGAGAGCAATCATATTTAATTGCGCAACAGTCCTCAGGATTTTTGTAAATTGGTTTACATTTTAAATCATTGTAAAAACCCAATGGTCCGGGACATTTTTTCTTCTCACATTCTGCAAAAGAAAAAGAATATTCCATTAATTAAATTCCAAGATAGAAATAAAAAACAAGAAAATTAAAAACAACAAACAACTAAAATTACTAAAAAAAAAGTAAAAACATGTTTTTTATTTTACCATTTTCGGCGAGTGAATAAATCACAAAAACGAAGAACAAGCAAAAAACGTGAATTAGAGGCACACTCCGTTTATACATAATGATAGTTTAAAATTGCAATTACTTTAATATCAAAGTATTCACATGTATATGAGAGAATGAAGAAGAAAAAAAAATTGTTTTATATATATACACACACAGAGGAGATAATAAAGAAACTGAAAATGAAAGGGAATGTTTAATTTTTTTTTCTTTCTCACTTTATATCGCAACACGTTCAAAAGATTATGTTTGAAGATTCAATTCAAGTGCAGGAGTATCTAATAGAATTATTACTATAACACAAAATTAATCATGATAACATTGAACTATGATGACATTATTCTCTCCATTTGACCTTGTTTCTTTGCTAAACGTCAGTAGAACGTTTCTTCTCCTCTAAATCACAATTAGTTGAGATTAGAATTGAAAAAAAAATCAAATTATTAATTTTTATCATTCATTTCGCTCCTTTTTTCAAATTCTTTTCTGCTTTTTTATTAAATTTACAATTTCAACTTTAATTGTAAAGATATAAATTTATAAACAGCATTAATTACTAATAATTATAAGAAAGTTATGATTAGTGGAATTTATTAAAAATTTATAAAACAAAAAAGAAACTTAAACCGAAAGTTACAAAGATTCTATTTTTCTTTTCGTTTTTCTCAACATTGAAATTTTAATTTATAATAAAGATAAACTAGTTTCAAACCTCTTTCAGTAAAGTGTAATTCATTAAAGAAAAACTTTATGTAATTTTTGCCTTAAACTTGTTTCTAATCTTTCGTAAAATCTATTTTGTTCTCACGTTTACTAATTATTATTCTCCAATTCTGAAAAATTCGTTAGAAAAGTATTTTACGCTGATGACTCAGAAATTCTCGACGATAAATAAGAAGGAAAATTAAATGACTTCATTTTAATAAATTTCAAACTATTTTCAAGTGATTTCGAATTATCTATTTAATTCAATTTTTTTTAAATAGAATTATAATTAGATTTTATTCTAAAAAAAAATATTTTTAAGACTTTAGGGCTTTTTTTAGTTTTCAAGTTATTCAAAAGTTTTCCTTTTTTTTATTATTTTCAGAGAATTTTGAAATAAATACTTTTGGAAGTTTAATTTTCAAAGAAAGCGAACAAAAAAGTAAGAGATTTTAAAAAGAAAATCAGTGTTAATTTACGATACGTCACACGGTTTGTCGGAAATTTGTTGACACGTTGGAGTCGGTGGTACTTCACATTTGCATTTCACGCATTTGTACATGTCGTCCGTTTTTGGATTAATTTCGTCTCCAATTTGCATGACAATTTTGCCAAATATGCACGTATCTAAAAAGAAGCAAATTCAAATAAAATTAATTTTTTTCCAAATAGAAATTTTTAAATTATTTCATAATTAAAATTCACTTATTATGTAAAAAAGTAATTTCTATTATTATTTATATTATCAAAAAGTTTTACTACAATTCTTTGCAAGAATTCAACTATTTTTGTAAATAGTGACATTTTTTGCAAACATTCAATTATTTTTAACAAAATTTGAATTCAATTTCACGAAATAATTTAAGTATTTTTAACTAAATTTTAATAAACTTTCACGAAGTAATTATATCATTTTTTATAGTTTTAATAAATCCTTCGAAGTAATTCAAATATTTTTCTAATTAGTAATTTTTCCATTCAAATTTAAATAAATAAAATTTCACGAAATAATTTCATTTTTTTGTCAATTCTCTTTAAATCTTTTCAAAAGAATTGAATTATTTTCTAAAATATTTAAAAAATCCTTCGAATCAATTCGAATTTTTATTTATAAATAATAGTAAAATTTTTTTGCAAAAATTCAACTATTTTTAATACAATTTTAGTAAAATTTCATAGAAGAATTCAATTTAAAAAAAATTTTTAATAATACTTTTCGAGATAGAAAGTAAATTATTTTCTAAAAATTTCAATAAATTCTTTGCAAGAATTCAATTATTTTTTTCTAAATAGTACAACTCTTTGCAGAAATTCAAATAATTTCAAAAACAATTTTAATTGAATTAAATTTTTCTTTCCAAATAATTGAATTCCCGAAAATAAAGCAAAAAAAAAAAATATTGAAACAATTTTAAATTATTATAATCAAGTAAAAAGTAAATAAATAAATGAGATGAAAATTATAGTTGAAATAATAAAAATAAAGAAAAGTAAAGAAAAGTAGAGAAAAGTAAAGAGAAGTAAGTTTAAAGAATTTTTTTTATAAAAAATTAATTTATTTTCCTACCAGATTCATCGGTGGAAGTAGTTTCAGTTTTCGTTGCATTTGAAACAAGTGTATCGCTTTCCTCAGCTAAAAATAAATTCAATTATTTATTTAATTTAATTATTATAATTTAATTTTTACAAGGGAAAAAAACTACTCACGACAGCGGAAGAAATTATTGCAAGAAGTTTGCGGTGGTGATTCATGATAAATTGGTGCACACTTGTTTTTCAATTCGAAACTACTTCTGAGCTCAATTCCACATGATTTTCTATTTGGTTCGTGACAGAAGGGTTCAATATTTTCACCTGAATGAAAATTTCAAAAAACCATGTAAATTAATAAACTTAATATTTAATTTTTTTTATTGAAATTATTTAAATCTTCCCAGAATTTTTTTTTCTCGATATTTCATACTTTTAATAAATAAATAAATTCATTTCTTTTCTTCGTCTATAAATTAGATGAATTTAATAAATAAATAAATAAAGACAAGTTCTCTAAATTGTAAGCAAAAGAATATTTGTTCTGTTTTGAAATTATAATTTATGACGAAAATTAAAATTCGTTTTTTAAGGATTGAAAATAAATTTACCTTTATATCCAGGTTTGCAGTAACACGAGACATGTGGCTTGTCTTTTGGTTCAAAATAATCACCTTCGGTCAATGTTTTTCCATCGACGACACAAGTGGCAGGATTTGAAGCTACGAAAATGGAGAAAAATAATATTAATTATTCATAACTAGCAAATATAAAAATCTGAAAAGTTCACTTATTAAGTAAATATTTAATTGTTATTGTTTATATTTTCAAAAATGTTTAAAGAACTCTTCGCAATAATTGAATTATTTACAAAGATAATAACATTCTTTGGAAGAATTCAATTTTCACAAATAGTAAAATTCTTCACAGAAATTAAATTATTTTGAATACAATTTTTTACAAAAATTTCACGAAAGAATTTAATTATTCTCTGAAATTTGCATAAATCCATTGAAGCAATTCAAATATTTCGTAAAATCTTTGCAAACATATATAAAAATTAAATTAAATTAATTAATTTAATTAATTAAATTAAATTTTATTTTTATTTTTAAAAATGAGTCTAAAAGTGATTTAATCTCAAAACTTTTTATTATTTCTAAGATTTTCAGTAAAATTTATTTTAAAAATTCCATTATTTTCTTTCAAAATTTTAAGAAAATTCTTGTAAAATATTAAATTATTTTCTTTCAAAATTAGAAATTGACACAATTTGTTTATAAAAATTGTATTATGTCAATTTTTAAATAAAATTTCACTGGAAGGATTCAGTAAAAATTTTTCTAATTTTTAATAAAATTTTTCTAAAAAATTCATTTATTTTCTAAACATTTAATGAATTCTTGGAAACAATTCGTAAAATTCTTCGCAAGAATTAATTTAAATTTAAGAAATAAATTTTCTAATTTTTAATAAAATTTTTCGAAAAAATTTATTTATTTTCTAAACATCTAATAAATTCTTGGAAACAATTTTTCAAAATTTCCGATAAAATTCTTCGGATAAACTGAATTATTTTTTGTAAATAGTAAAATTCATCGCATGAATTCAATTATTTTTATTAGTATTTTTAAAATATTTAATAAAATTTTTCGATTTCAAAAATTATGTTAAAATTCTTTAAAACAATTTATTTTTTTTTTTATAAATTGTAAGATTCTTCTCAAGAATTTTAATGATTTTTATGACATTTTATTTAAAAAAAAAAAAAAAAGAAAAAGAATGATTAAAAAAGTTGGGAAACAAAAAAGCAAACAACTAAATTCAAATTGCGAACTGATTACTGAAATATGTACTTTGTTAATATTAATTTAATTAATTTTTGGAGAAAACGAATCTGTAAAATAAAAAAATCATATTAAGAAGAAAAACTTACGACAAATTTCTCGACCTGGACAACATTCTTCGGGTAAATTTTCCCGATAACATCCTTCCTTTGGTGGTGGTCCAAAACAGTCCTCAATGGCACACGTGAATCCAACTCTGGAAATAAAAAATTCGCTTCTTAAAATTTTCTATTTTTAATTTTTAATTTTCTATTTCTAAGTTTTGATTTTTAATTTTTAGTTTTTAATTTTCTATTTCTAATTTTTGATTTCCTATTTCTAATTTTTGATTTTCAATTTTTAATTTTTAATTTTTAATTAAAAAAAAATATTTTTTCAGTAATTTATTTATTAATAGTAGAAAAAGAAAGAACTTACAAATCCGGAAGATTTTCCAAACACATACAATCACGACTACAAGGCAATGAATCACTCTCCTTCAATTTTTCACCAATCTCATAAACATTGTCATGCACATAGCATTTTTTCGACATGAATCTCTTTTCCATGTGAGAACAATCATATTTCATTGCACAACAATCGTCGGGATTTTTATAAATTGGCTTACACTTGATTTCCTCGTAAAACTTCAATGGACCGGGACATTTTGTTTTATCGCATTCATCTGTAACGAAAAAAAAACAATTATTGCAAATTAAATATTTCCCCCAAAAATTTTAATTTTACTTTCTCTTCATTCACAACAATTTTTCATAGACATACCTTGAGCAAAAATTTGCGTGACAACAAAAATCAAGAGTAAAGAAATTTCAAGAGACAAAATTCCCCTCCATTTATTCATTTTGATTTTCTTTCAATTCCAATATGTGTCGAAGTATAAAGAAAATGCTTTTAATGAAAATTATAAATGCCTTTTATATAAATGAGATATCGAATAATTATACAAAAGGCAAAATAAAAAAAAAATAGGAATGGAATAATTTTGTCGATAACATTAAACTATTAACGATAACATCTTGATTCCTTGAATGACGACCTTTCTTAAAAAGAACACCAATTAATAACATTACGTAACAATAAATTATAGATTTTTCATTTTATACCTTTTTTTCACAATATTCATTACGAATGTTACGAAATGAGAAAATTTTTTTTTACGAATTTGTAAAAAAAAAAGTAGAGCCACATTAATTATTTTTGTTAGTAAAATTATTGAAAACAGACAAATAGTATTAAAAAATAATAAACGATTTATTTAGAATAATAATTAATTTACTAAAATTCTATCTCGTGTAACTAAAAAAAAATATATATATAATTTTATTCCAAAAATCATTTTCCAGAAGCCAAGTCCCAATAATGTTCTCCATAGTTGCCGTTTGCATTTCCCCATAATACCTGTAAAATAAATAAAATTTGTAATAACGAAATAATTCTTTTCGAATAATAAATTGAAACCTACTTTTCCATGATGGCGATTATTTTCAAAATCTCTTTGCTCAAATCTTTGCTCATATTCAGTTGGATTTTCACAAGCGTGACCGAATTGAAATAATAATGGTGCTAAGTGCTCATAGAAAATGTCCCTAAAAACAAAGAAAAATTATTGTCACGAAAAAAAATCCACTTGTTTTAAAACTAAAAGGAAAATACAAAATTTATATTTCAATTTTGAATTAAAAATTAAATAACTCACTGGAAAAATTGACTCTTGTGTAAAATTTGCTTTTTTGGAACTTTTTCCTCTGGATTATCTCCAGTCTCCTCGAGAGATTCTGTAATTAGAAAAAATTCTTCAATGCACTGAAAATACGTTAAGTAATAAAATTAATTAAATTACAATTTACCGAGTTTATTAAAATATAATTAATAATAATAATAAAAAATTAACGTACCATTAACGTTACCATTTTCAAAATCGTCATTAACTATAATCGGAGCGCAAATTATACTTGAAACAATATTAACGATAATTACAGAAAAAATAAACATCGAAAGCATTGCTCGAAATTCAAATTATTTAATTCTTCAAATTTCTCTACAATCACTCCTCACGAACTTAAATACAATTATTACAAAGGAAAACAAAAAAAACTTTCATCAAATAAAATTTAATATTCCTCTAAGTTTCAAATCTTTCTCACTCACAATTATTAATTATTTATTTCAAAATTATTTAATTTATGTTAATTATAATTTAATGACACTCTTCAATTTCTCACACTTTAGCCACACTTTACATTAATTTTTATTTCTTATTGAAAAAAAAATTGTATTGTAATTAAATTTTAATTCGAATATAATTATATTTTTCAAGTCTACTGACAATGAGTTTAGAAAAGTTAAAAATAATCCATCACAGTTGTTTCTTGAACAATCTATAGATTCAAACTAAAATCAATGAGAGGGACAAACTTTTTTTTTCAAACATGATCTAGTCTATTAAACACAAAAATTGAGAAAGTGAGTACGTGCAAGTGAAATGTATGACAAAAAACTTGCAAGTTGAAAAAAAAGGGAGAGAAAGAGGAGAATAATTTTCTATAGAAAAATTTTACCTCTAATTCAATATTTATAATTTTACTTACTAACTGTAAATTGTAAATATATTTCTATCAATGGTAACGTATTTCAATTTAATTCGAATATAAACCAAAAAGCTGTAAATGCACATTTTCTCAAAGAAAAACTGTGATTGAATTGATTCTTTTTCTTTAATTAGGAAAAAGTTAATAATAATACGCGAATTGTGATAGGAGAATATTATCTTTCAAATGGACTGTAATAGCTATTTTTTGCGCATTTCATCACTGATTGAACTAGTTTTATAAAACCGGTGTCTTTCGGTTTTTCCAATCCGCGAAGTACTCGATTCTTCATCACAGCCACGAATTCTCGATTACTCAGTTGGCCATCCACTGGAAATTTCGAAAAATCGTTTAATAAATAGTTAAAAAATTACAATCTTTAATGATTCATTTTAATTTTTCTTTCTCTTTACTATAGCAAATTGAGAAAATTCAAATTCAAATTTTTATTTTCTGCTTTAATGCTCTGAGCAGGGAAGAAAATAATAATTCTATTTTTTTAATTATTTATCATTATACTTTTAGCATAATTTCTTATCGTAAAATACGTACTGTTTTCATCGAATATGGTATAAACCACTTGAATAACGTGATCACTCAAATCTACGTGAGCCACAGTTTTTGCGACGTGTTTCAAAGTAGCTAAAAAATCAAAATTTCCATTCAATATTGTACAACATAATTTTGACAGAATATTATTTCCTACTAATACTAAAAATATTTAGACGAAATTTTTAAATAATTCTTCTTCTAAAATGTTTTCAATTTTTTCATTCAAATACTGTAATAAAAATCATTGAATTCTCGCGAAGAATTTTCTAAGAACAAAATTTGAAAATAACTGAATTCTTGCGAAGAATTTTCCTATTTATAGGATAAAAATAATTTCATTCTTTAGAAGGAATTGTATTTGAATTATTAATAATAGTAATTAAATTATTTCGAAAAAATTTCATTCAAATTTTTGAAAATAATCCTTTTTTATTGAAAATTTTCGAAATAATTGAATTTTATGAGCAATTTTATTGAAAATTCTATTGGAAATAATTGAATTCTTCAGAAGAAGTTTATTATTTATAAAAATAATTGAATAATTCCGAGCAATTCTATTAAAATTGCTTTGAAAGTAATTCAATCGTTTCGTGAAATTAATTTTATTAAAATCTTATTGAAAATAATTGAATTCCTGTAAACAATTTTACTATTTATAAAAATAATTAAATTATATTAAAATTTTTTTTATTAAAATCTTTGAAAATAATTCAATGTTAACAAACATTTTGAAAATAATTGAATTCATTGAGGAATTTGATTAAAATTCTATTCAAAATAATTGAATTCAATTTTATGTAGAAATAATAAATTTTTTTGCATTAATTCAATTATTTAAAAATGTTCTAATAAAATTCTACTCAAAATTCAATTATTTTAGGAAATAATTAAATTAAATAATAACATTCTTCGTTCGAATTCAATTATTTTTTAACCAAAAATTTAATAGATCCTTCGAAACAATTTAATAATGTTTTTGAATAGTAAAATATTTGCAAAAATTCTATTATTTTATTTAATTTAATTCCTAAGAAGAATTTTATTATTTGTAGAAATAATTGAATAATTTCGAGAAATTCTATTATTTTTTTAAGAAAGTTGAAAATAATTAAATCCTTTCATGAAATTTTATCAAAATTTTAATGAAAATAATTGAATTCCGGCAAACAATTTGACTTTTTATAAATATGATTGAATTAAATAAAAATCTTTTTATTAAAATCTTTGAAAATAATTCAATTTTATCAAACATTTTGAAAATAATTGAATTCATTGAGAAATTCAATTCAATTATATGAAGAAATAATAAAATTTTTTGCATTAATTCAATTATTTAAAACAGTTTTAAAAAAATTCTACTCAAATATTCAATTTTTTAAAGAAATTAAATTAAATTGTTGATGTATTGAAAATTGTTGAATTCTTGTAAAGTATATTTATTACAAAAAATTAAAAATTAAATTGAAATATTAAATTATTTTAAATTTATTCATAGAAAATTTAATTCATATAATCAATTTATTAGAATTTTTGTAAATAATAATATTTTTTTGAAGAATAATCATTAAATTTCGTAAAAATAACGATTTTTTTGAAAGTTATTTTAATTGAAAATTTTAAAAATAATTGAAATTTCCAACACTTTTTATTAAAGTTGTATGAAAATAATTGATTTTTTTTTGTTTTAAAATAATTTTATTAAAATTTATTTTTGACAACTTTTGAATTCCTGTTTTTGAAACAAATTCAATTAAAATTTCTGAAAATAATAGAATTCCTCTTTTTGAAAAAGGATTTAATTAAAATTTAATTTTTACAATAAATGAATTTTTTGTGAAGTATTTTATTAAATTTTCTGAAAATAATTAAATTCCTTTTAAAAAAAAAATAATTTTATTTTTGACAATAGTTGATTTCCTTTTTTTTAGAAAAGAATTTAATTTAAATTCATATTTGACAGTAATTGAATTCTTTTGTAAAACTTTTAAAAATTACAAAAAAAAAAATTTTTTTATAATAATTCAATTTTTTCGAAGAGTTTAATAGAAACTGTTATGAAAATATTTAATAATAATAAATATTATTATTTAATTTTGTTAATAAAAGATTAAAAAATTTTTTGGATCTAAAATCTATTAAAAATTGTAATTGTTATTTAAAAATAAAATTATTTGCACGTAGCATAATAATAAATTCAAGACCTTGTTTCTCGGTTTTTAATGTCCTATTAATATTTATTAATATTAATATTTCACTACCCTTAAATAAATATTTTATCTTAAAATTTTAATACCTTGATCAATTGAAGCTCCAGCGATGTGATAAAAAGTAAGAGCCGTATCAACATCGTTAATATTATTCAAAAAATGGAAAAACTTCAAATATTCGTCTTTGTTGATTCCTTTGGGACATTCTCTGAAACTTAATATTAAGAAGAAAATTATTTACAATTATTTGTATTCATTCGCTTTCATTTCGAATTTATAATAAATTAATGCATATAATAATTATTATTATGGGTATTATTATATACAATACTATTACTAATAATAATAACAAAAATCTCAATTTTTTCTTAATTTTAAATTAAAATTCAGAAAATTGAATTAAAAAAATCAAAGTTGAGAAATTTTATTTCTTACGTTTTTTTCACTCTTTTCAGCATTTTTGCTTTCTTCTTCTCCGGATAACCAGCGTAGGCCAAAAGCAATTCAGTAAAATCAACTTCAGTTATGTTTCCATTATCGTCTGGATTTCTTCGTTCAAACTAAGGAAAAAGAAACTTTTCTTTTTTTACAATTTCTATGCAAGATTTATGTCTACTAATCAATTTTTCATTTCTTTTTCTTTTTTTGCAAGATTTAAAGACTAAGATTCACCTCAAGATTTAAAATTTCCGTCTGCAATTGCTGTTGAAAATCCAAAAACTTTTCGATCGTTAACTTTTGATTCATTTTCGATCCAAAGAAATAAGTCGTCAATGCCGAATTTACACCCTAAAAAAAGTAAAACGAAATAATGATTATAAAAAATTTCCATTTAAATTAACTTTCGAAGAATTAATTTTCCGATTCATAATAAATTCAATTAATAATAATAATAATAATAATAATAAATAATATTAAGTTCAATAAATAATTGCGAGCTTGAAATTATTACTTTAAACGTATTTCCAGTATTGGCGTGATCGCGATGACGATTTCCAATGCTGCTCTGTTGTCTTATTAAAGTCGCAACTTTATTAAATTCATCGCAATCAACATCACCATCGCCATTGAAATCAAACATTCTAAATGCAATTTCAAAATGTCGTCTCGATGCTAAAAGAAAAAAAATTTAATTGTAAATAATATGTTTTGTACTCTTCTTAGAAAAAATTCCACTTACTTGACAAAACGGTGAGTAAAAAAATGTAATCCGAGAATGTAATCAAACCATAACTTCCTAAACGATAAAAAAAACTATTCTCATCCAATGTCAATCCCAACTGATTCTGAATATTCTGTTGGAGAGCGAAAAAAAAATTATCATTATTATTATCATTTCTAAAACAATTAATCGAATTGCAAAAAAATTTGCCAAGTCTTAAAAATTGTATACAAAAAATTCACAAAAAACGAAAGGAAATAAAGCAAAAAACTTACTCTTGGATCGTATCTCTTATATTGATCCAAACCGAGACCTGCAAAATTAGTTCTATTATTAATTTATTATATCTATAATAATACAATAATAATTAATAAAATTTAATCAATAAAATCAATCAATTACATTTTTTTCAAATTTTTCTAAATTTTTACATTAGAAATTAAATATTTATTTTCATTACAATATATATGAAAAATGTAAAATTCTATGAACTGAAAAATATTTGGAAAAAATAGTAAAATGTCGAAAAAGGGTTTTTAACTGCAAATATTCTTGTTTATTATTTTGAAAAAAAATCGCAGGGAATTTAATTATTCTCGTAAAAAATAAAATTTTTAAAACTTCAATTTAATTTTTTTTCAAATACAATTTTAATAAAATTTCTCGATTGAATACAATTATTATAAAAAATATTAATTAAATTCGATTATTTTCAACAATTTATTATTCAATTTATTATTCATTTAATGTTTTAAAAAAACGTTATTTTCAAAATTTTAAATAAAATTCCTTTAAAAAAAATTCAATTACTCTCAAAATAAATTTAGTTGAAATTTTCAGAAACAATTAGATATTTTTACGAAATTTAATGAATATTCTTAAAAAAAATATAACTATTTACAAAAATTCTAATAAAATTGTTTAAATAAATTAAATTTTCTATGAATAAATTTAAAATAATTTAATATTTCAATTAAATTTTCAATTTTTTGTAATAAATATACTTTACAAGAATTCATCAATTTTCAGTACATCAACAATTTAATTATTTTGGAAAATAATTGAATTTTTGAGTAGAATTTTCTTAAAACATTTTTAAATAATTGAATCAATGGAAGAAAAATTTATTATTTCTACATAAAATTGAATTCAATTATTTTTAATAGAATTTCAATCAAATTTCTCAATGAATTCAATTATTTTTAATAGAATTTCAATCAAATTTCTCAATAAATTCAATAATTTTCAAAATGTTTGATAAAATTGAAATATTTTCAAAGATTTTAATAAAAGAAATTTAATTTAATTCAATCATTTTTATAAATAGTAAAATTGTTTGCCGGAATTCAATTATTTTCATTTAAATTTTGATAAAATTTCATGAAAGGATTTAATTATTTTCAACATTTTTTTCAAAATAATAGAATTTCTCGAAATTATTCAATTATTTTTACAAATAATAAAATTCTTCTTCGGAATTCAATTAAATAAAATAATAGAATTTTTGCAAATATTTTACTATTCAAAAACATTAAATTGTTTTGAAGGATGTATTAAATTTTTGATTCAAAAATACTTGAATTATAACGAAGAATGTTATTATTTAATTTTATTATTTCCATTAATAATTAAATTTTTGAGTAGAATTTTACTAGAATTTTTTTAAATAATTGTATTAATGCAAAAAAATTTATTATTTCTCCATAAAATTGAATTCAATTATTTTTTATATAATTTCAATCAAATTTCTCAATGAATAATTTAATTTTTGTCAAATGAAAAATAAATAATTATTAAAATACATTCTTTAAAGTACAAATACAAGAAAGAAAAATATAAAAAATTACTCATAATTTCTCTTCTAAAGAATAACAAAAATTCACTCTCTATCGCTAATGACACATGCAATGAAGGCGAAGAAGCGGAAATTTTTTTTAATCCTACATACAATGCAAAGCAAACAACAGAAACAGTCAATGAATTGATAATTTGACAATTTTTTCTTTTTTTGCTTTTTTATTTTTAAAGAAATAAAATTTGTTTGAAAAAAGAAGAAAAAAATAATTTTATAGAAATTTTTTTTTTTGTAAAAAATCGTACCGTCAGGTTGTTTAACACCAGGCGTTAAAGACCGTAAAAAGTCGTCTGGTGTCATAAAAATTTCATGAACATCGTTGGTTGGATTTGTAACTTGAAGTGTTGCAAAGTAACGAAACACTTTGTCCGGCGTTGAATAATGTCTTATTCGATTTTCATATTCGATTATCTGTTTATTAACACAATTTTTATTATATATTTAGATATTATTTACTTTTTAGTAATGAATGTAGAGAAAATTAATTTTAAAAAATTAAAATTAAAATCGTAAATAATTAAGAGATAAATTTTAATTTTAATAATAAATATAATAAATCTTATGAAAGGAAAAGAAAGTTTCATTAACTGTTGACTCCTTTTTTTTAGTCCAAATTTTTAATTCCACTCATGCACAAGTCAATTATTATTATTATTATCATCATCATCACATTCGCAACAATACCTTATACATATTTTTTTTATCAGAGAGTAAAGGACCCCAAAAAGTTATTCTACATTTTGTCCAAAAAAAGCGAAGAAAACGAAAAAATGAGACGGGAATTTTTTATCATTTCAAATGTTGAATTTTGAGAATATTTAGCTTCTAAAAACAAATAAATTCTTTGTTGCCTTTTAAAAATAAAAAAAAAATATCTATTCACAGGAAATAAAATTGAAAAAATGTCAACTTCTGAAATTTACGAATTTCTAAAAATTAAAACTTTAACTATTTCGAAAATTCAATTGTTTTCCACAATTTTTAACTAAACTTCAGTTACAAAACAATTATCTCTATGAATTTTTAATCATTTTTGCAATTTCTTCGAAAATTCAATTATTTAATTACAAAAAATACAATTATTTATAATAATTTGAAACAGTCAATTTTTTATTTTAAAAATATTAATTTGGAGTAGAAAATTTTCAAAGATTTCTTATAAAGAAAATCGTAAAATTAATTTTTTAAAAATATTTCTAAATAATTTTTTGAAATACAAAAAGTTTTATAATTAAATACAATTAAAAAATTTCCAAAAAAATTTAAATTTGGTAAAATCTTTTAAAAAATAATTTTAATTTAATAAAAACATTGAAAAATAATTCAAAATTTGACAAAATCTTTTTAAAATAATTGAATTTTTTACAAATATAAATAAATGATTTCTGAAAAATTCTAAAATAGTAAATTTAAAAAAAATTTAATTTACTTTATTCGAAGGTAATCGAATCTTAAAAAAAATTAATTAAAATTGTTTAAAAGTTAATTTTCCAAAATAGTGAAAAAATACTTGAAAACATAATTTAGTTTGAATTAAATTTTACAGAATTTCAATTATTCAAAATCTTTTTAATTGTATATCTAAAAAATTATTGAAAAATAAATGTTCAAAGATTTGCTCTTCACGCTATAAAAATCGAAAATAGTCGAAAAATCCAAGGCCTGATAATTTCAAAATTGAAAAATATCAAATTCATTTATTTAATCAAAAAAAAATTGTTTTCCAAAACCCGGGAAAGCGAAAGTTGTGCTAAAAAGTAGAAAATCGATAAGAAGCAGTTTTTCTTGTTGTTAGAAATCCACTGATTACAAAGCGAGAAGTATTCAAGTATTAGAGTAGGTTTTGTTTTTAATTACTGGATAAGGCGGAAATTTCACAACCATTTCTTTTATTTTTTTTTTTTTGGAGATAATTCTTTGCAAATTTTACTGGTTATAAGGAATTATTAACAGAAGCAATCGTAGAAATACCATTTTCTTTGGAGATGATTCTTTTTGCAAATTTTACTGGTTATAGAAATTATTAATAGAAGCAATTGTAGAAATATTATTTCTCTCTCTCTCTTTCTTTTTTTACTCTTATTTTTCTCTCTCTCTCTCTCTTAATGAAATGTAGGAAAATTTTACCATCTGGCTGCTTCATGCCAGGTGTGATTGCTCTTAAGAAATCATCAGGCGTCATGTAAATTTCAGTGCCTTCCAAGCTAGTTACTCTGACAGTGGCAAAATATCGAAAAATTTTATCTGGGGTCGAATACGCTCTCATCCTATTTTCATACTCAATAATCTGCAAGAATTCTTAAAAATTTCATTTACCTGAACATTCAATATACAATAATAATTTCTTATTCTGCAAAAAAATTGGATTTAAAAACAATTTCTTTTAAAATATTAAATAATTATTATTTAATTTTAATTTTTCTTCCGATAAATGTAAAATATTTTTACATTTATTTCAATAGTGAATTATTTTTTATAATTTGAATAATTTAACGTAAACGTTATAACAAACAATTCTTTTTAGATCTTTAAAATTTACCCTTAGTTTCAAAGTTTAAAGAATCTTTTTAAAATTATTTTTTAGTTACCTACAAAAAAATTTCTTTTCTTTGTAAAAATATCTCGTTTTTTTTATTGAAGAAACTAAAAAGTAAAATCTAATTTCAATATTTCTTTTTGGAAATTTCCACTATTATTATTATTATTTAATTTTTTGAAACGACTATTATTTTCCTTTTTTCTATATTTTTTATTTTTCTTTCTACAGTTTATTTTTTTTTTTTTAAGTATTTATTTAATGAAATTGTAAACATTTCTTTCTAATCTATTAGAAAAATGGTAAATAAATCTTTCGAGAATAACGAAAATAATTAAGAAGTGAATTAAAAGAGTGAAGAAAAATAATAATAACAACAACAACAACTAAGTCACACCTTTCTGTCTCGAAATCCAACTTTGTGCTTCTTCTTTTTTTTCTTGTGCTCTTCATGTTCAACATGTTCCACGTCGGTGTCATCTTCGTGTTCTTCAGTTTCATTTAATATTTCCGCCGCATCGACACGTGGAATTAATTCAAAAATCTTTTTCTTTGCTTTTCTGAATAAATCAATCCTAAACGAAAATTAAATATAATTACATCAAAATTCATTTATTTTGAAGTCAGGGTTGTAGGAAAAATTTATTTTTACTTTTTCCTAACTTTTTCATTTTTAAAATTGCAAAAAAAATTTCTACTAATTCATATAATAAATCAGACGAAAGAATAGTTGAAAATATCTTACCAAAAGTATGCTGTAGAAAGAAATATCATTCCTCCCACAAGGAGAGCCAAGTACTGAACTTGTAACCTAGTCGCAGGTCTCTCCTTATGACCGAAATTTTTATAGTATCGATATTGGGTTTTAGTGATAATAAAATTATTCTTCTTCTCATTATTATTCGAATAAATTCCTATGGTTTTGCATGGTATTTTATTATAATTTTTGATGCCATTTCCTAAAGCTACCACTAGCATTCGCCTTGGAACAATCATTTTGCATTGTAAATCCTGCAAATAACAAAAATTCAAAATAGAAAATTAAAATCACTTTCCCAAGAATAAATTCTAACAAACTCAAATTAACAGAATAATTTATAGAAAAAAATAAACGAAAACTTAAAACAAATAAATAATAATATAAATTACAGATAAAAAATATTGATATAAAAAAAAATAATCTACTAAATCTAAAATTTGTAATAAAATAAAAATAAGAAAAAAAAATACTTAAGAAAAATAAGAACAGAAAAATTACAATTACGTATTGAGACCAAATTGAAGTCCACAACGTTGATCAACGAAAAAAAATGCAATTAATTAAAAACTAGTAAAACTTGCTTTTCCAAATTTAATGAAAATTCTTAATTTCTTAAAAAATATAATTTTTCATACGGTTTTTCATTAAATTTAATTATTTGAACAAATGTTAAAATATTTCTAACAGCAATAAAAGTTGGCAAAATTTTCAATTGTTTCAATTTTTTAAAATTATTTTCAGAAGTATTTTTAAAAAATTTTAGTTTCATTACTTCAAGAAATATTTTTTCGAAATTTCTGAATTAAATTTTTCAAAACTTTAATTCTTGAATAATTTTTAAAGAAAAATAATGTTAATAATTTTTTAAAATGAAAATTTAAAGATTTATAAACTTTTGCTTCTTCTTTTTCAAGGTATTTAATGTAAAAACCTTTTAAAATTTAATTAATTCCTAAAATTCCTGTTATGACGGTATAAATATTCAATTATTTTTTAAATTTTTAACTGAAATTTCTGTTAAACAATTCCTGTCAGAATGTAACTACGAGAATTGAATTATTTAAATAAAATCAGTTTTGAAAATTCATAAAATGATAGAATTTCCAAAATATAATTATATTTATAGACAATTTTTGAAGAGAAAAAAATAAATTTCTTTAAAATATAAAATTTTAGATAATTTCAAAATGTTTCAATTTGTTAAAATTATTATTGTGAATTCAAGTACCTTTTTCTTTTAAAAAAATTTTAATTATACTATTTTTCAAAAACGTAATTTTTTAAAAATTTCCAAATTAAATTTTTCAAATTTTAATTATGTTATTATGTTTAAAAATAACATTTTATTAGATTAAATAAAATTTTTTCCTTAATAAACGATTTTCGTCTATTAAAAGTACAATTTAAAGAAATTTTTCTATTTTGAAAAATCCATAAATATTATAAAAACATTAAATATTTTAAACGATTTTGAAAAATACATCAAACGAGCATATAAAGAATTCTTTGTATATATAATAAATTATCCCATCTAATTATTCAATAAAATAATAAAATTAGTGAAAAAACAAAAATCAATCAATATAAAACTGATACTGAAAATGAATCGAAAAACAAATCTTTGTTCTCGATAATTAGAATAATTATCATAATTCCCAATGTTACGAATCGATATTAATTATTAATGAATTATGTAAATGAGTATCAATTAAAGTGCGTTGGAAAATGGATCAAAAAATTAAAAAAAAACAAGTATATGTATTATACTTTGTTATCGTAATTTGAGAATAGAAAAAATAACCTCACTTTCGATATAGAAAACTTTTGTATAAACGTAAAATTTAAATAGTACAAATTATATAAATAGAAACTTACCTCGATTCAGGATAAATGCGTATTTTAACCATTCATTATTATTTTCAGTTATCAATAGACAATTTTCCCGCAGTAAATATATATTTTTTTAACAAAATACGACTTCACTTTCACTACTTTTACCCAGTGACGTGAAGTTGGTCACTTTTTTTGCGGAAATCAAGCAGACGACGTTAGTCACGTGACCCAAGTGTAGAGGGAAATTTGAACTTTGTAACTTTCGATACAATTTAAAACAAAAAAAAAATTTTTTATAGTAAAATTGTTTAAACGAAGTTAAAACATCTTTTCGAGCATGAAATATAAATTGATCAAGAACATTAGAATCAAAGGGATTATTATGGAAAAATATGTGCCATCACGTGGTATTAAAGAGCGGGATATTTGAATAACTTAAAAATGTTAAAAAAAATAATTTCGTGATGAAAACAAGTTTACGGATTGAAAAATAAAATAAGATTTACGACTAATAATTTTTCTATTTTACTATAGTTCCTCTATAGATAGAAAAAAATTGCAAAATTGTAATTTTTTCTCGCCAATCGACGCACTTCGGGCACTTCGTTGAAATTCGTGAATATTCGTCAAGTTTCGGTGGGAAAGGCCGAATAAAAGCCGAAGACAAAAGACATAAGGCATTGTTGCGTCTGCTTCAACAGTGTCAGACACAGTCTAGTTTCCTATTTTATTGTGACGCTAACTTTGCGCGTATCTTCAACATTCATCTTAGCTTTATCATCATCAATGAATTCAATGTACGTCACGATAAAACATTATGTCACTCTAGGTGAAGTGTTTATTTAGTATCAACTTAAAATCGCACGTCCAAGTCGAGTGTCAAAACTTGTCAAGATCAGCTGACTTGCCAAAAAAAAAAGGAAGAAGAATTACCCTCGAGTGTATATGAAGAACCATTGAAAAATTCCCCCAAGATCAGACAAAATGGAGCAGAAACGCTTGTACAAACTCGTTCTAACAGGAGGTAAGTAACCTAAATTAATTCATCATTTTTTTTCCCCTTGCAAATTCACCAAAAGAACATGTGGAATATTCTAACTGATGAAAATATGTCTTTGATTTTTTTCCATTTCTACGTGACTACGTGGTCTTTCCATTACATAGCAGCCGAGTATTTTCAGACCACGTGTTCACGAATAAATTCACGATTATATCATATTTAATGTAGTGAATTTTTTTTTTCGATTAGACGAGAAATTTTATCAAAAAAAAAATTGTATTCTATCTATTGCATTTTGTGTCAAGGGTAAAGTGCCGCCCTTTTTGATTTTTTTTTCTATACATTTTGTTCGTGAAAAAGACTTATATATAGCTTTAAATAAATTTGTTTTTTCGTACAGGAAGTTTATTGATTTCTATTTTTTTGTTGTAACAGACAATCAATTTTATTGCTATATAATTAAGGATGTAAATCGCAGAGTTAATCCTTGAATTTTTTAATCTTATCGATTTGAGAATTGTGTGCGCGATAAAATGATTTTCTCTCTCTTCGAAATTAAATATTTTTGTACCTATTTTTTTTTCTCTTTTTCTTTAGGACCATGTGGAGGAAAAACCACCGGACAAACTCGACTCTGTACCTTCTTCGAAAACATGGGATGGAAGGTGGGCATTTTTTTTCTTAATTTAATTTTTTCCAAAAGCAAAAAAAAGAAAAAGAAAGAAATTTTATTTCTTGCGTCGAAAAGTCGTTGATTTATCGTTGAATTTTTCCAACAGTTATCTTTATTATAATAGAAATAATATTTCTAGAATTTCCCCCACTTTCTTGACGTTTGTCTCCATTGACCTTTAAATTATTTTGACACTCTGTCGGGAATATTTACCAAAAAGATATTAAAAGTTGATATATTTAATATTATAACAGGCTTCGCACTCCATAATTTTTGTTAAAAATTGAGGTGTCAAAAAATTGAACTTTACTCAATTTTTTTTCTATAATTTCAATTACATTCGAAAATGGAATAATTTTTTTTCCAATTATGTTCAAAAATAGAAGAATTTTTTAAAAATAAATATTTAAATACCTATTTTTTCTACAGGAATTCAATTATTTTTAATGATTTCAATGCAACGGATTTTTGAAAATTAAATATTTATAAAAATTACAAAAGTAATTCTTTTAAAATTGAATCATTTTTTTTTCTTGAAATTTATAAATAAAATTATTTAAAACTTTGATAATTTTAATTTATAAAATTCTAAATAAATTCTTAATTGGAAAAGTTCGACGAGCATTAAATTATTTAAATTCAAAGATAAATAATATTGAAATGTAATTAAAAATAAAATGAAAATAATTATGACACTCTAAGAAATAAATTATATTAAATTTTTTTTGGAATAATTGAATTTTTTAGAATAATTGCATTTTTAGAGGAATAAATTAAAAATTATATTATTAATAATTGAAATTCTGCGATAAGTTTTATTATTTATTGAAATAATTGAATTTTTGTCACTAAACTTTAAGTTTTTTTAAAAATAATTTGCATTTTTGAGAAGAATTAAAAACAAACTTTTCAATAAAATGATTTTTAAAAAAATGTATGACAATTGTTTTTTAAATAATGGAATTTTTTGCAATAATAATTATTAAACTTCCAAAAAAATTAAAATTGAATTCGTGAGAAGAATTTTATTTTTTATAAAAATATTTTTGTAAAGAATTTAATAAAAATGTATTTAAATAATTAACTTTTTTTCGAAAAATATTAGGAATATTTTGTTTTAAATATTGAATTTTTTGTAATAATTGCAATATTTATGATTAAATTCTTGCAATGATTATTAATAAAAATTTTTTTTAAATAACTGATTTTTTTATAAGAGTTCAATTATTCAAAAAAAACTTTATAAAATTCAATTATTTTCATAAATAATGAAATTTTCAATTTTAATTAAATTCCAGAGAAAATTAACTTTTTTTTAAACATTATTTTCAAATTCTTCCAAAGAATTCAATAAAATCAATAAATAGTAAATTTTTCACCGAAAATCAATTATTTTAAATACAATTTAAATAAAATGCTTCTCAAAAATACACTGATTTTTAAAAATTTTCTTAATCTTCAATTATTTGTGGAAATAATAAATTTTTTTTTTAAATTGATTCAATTATTTAAAATGGTTTTGAATGAAATTCAATTACTTTCAGAAATAATTAAACTGTCGATGTACCAAAAAACATTGAATTCTCGTAACGATTGTTATTAAAATTTCATAAAATAATTGAATTCTTGCAAAGAATTTTATAAAAATGTATTTAAATAATTTTCTTTATTTTGGAAAAATATCAGGAAAATTCTGTTTTAAATATTTGAATTTCTGTAAAAAAAAATTTTTTTTAATTATTTAATTCTTTTGGAAATTTTTTTTTGTTATTAAAAAACATCAAGGTACGAAAAATTTGGGAATATAATTGAAAATCATTTTAAAGAATTTTATTAAAATGTTTTTGAATTTTTTTCTAATAAATGAAAATTTTCAAAAATAGGAAAAAAGTTGCTTTTAGTGTAACAAATAAGAAAAGAATCCAAGTAGTAAAAAAAACTTTTAGTAGATGAGTGCGAGGCCTGTAATTAAAATTAATACTTTTTATAGAAAAAAAATCCAAAATTGTCAATTTTTAAAAAATTTCTTTTCTTTGTAAAAATATCTCGTTTTTTTTATTGAAGAAACTAAAAAGTAAAATCTAATTTCAATATTTCTTTTTGGAAATTTCCACTATTATTATTATTACGTAAGGGAAATTTAAAAGTAAAAACGAATTCTTCACTATTGCACTGGGAAAATGATCTAAAGTGCATTTCCCTCCCCTTTAAATTGAAACTATAAATTCATAAATGACTCATTGAGTTTTCTACATTCTAAAATTCTTTCTCTTGGCAAACGTGAAAACGAAACGACGTTGTTTTTTCAAATGAAGGGTACAACAACACATTTGGGGAAAAAAAATCGTCATTAAAAAAGAAATTCGTTTTTAACAAAAAAGAAAAACTATTAAAAGACAATTTCAATAAATTCTATTTTAACTGTTGAATACTTTTCCAACTGAATATTCACATTTAACAACTAGAATATTTAACTAAAATATTTATACCCTTTAAAAAAATAATTATTTTCTAATTATAAAAATAATATTAATAATATTCTCAAATTTAATTGACGAACGATAATTATTCACATTAAAAAAAAAAGGAAACTGTAATTTTTTCCAAATGTGTTGACGTAAAAAAAAATTGAATTTCCTCATGAAAATAATTGCAAAAAATCAAAAAAAAAAGGAGAGGAGATGTTTTTTTTGCAATTATTATCTCTTCGTTGTGGATTCGATAGAGTGGTGGTTGTCTTATTTTTCAGGTATTCCGTGTTCCCGAGACAGCGACCGTGCTGCTCAGGTATGACACTATCACGCTAACAAATTTCTCATTTTATTAGACGACATTTTGCCATTTTTGCCATAAATGTTGTTTCTCTTTATAATCGTCAAACCAAAAAAAAAAAAAAAAAAAAAAAACTCTCATTTCTCTCGAAAGAGCGCAAAAGTCTTCCCTCCCTTTTTTTTATCGCTTAAATATACAAAAGAAAAATAAAAATAAATTTCTCAAATTAAAATTCTGGGAGAAATATAGTTTCAGTCCTAGAGAAAAAAAAAATTCAAAAAATACATATACGTATATATTTAAAGAAATTTGTACAAAATTTTTTTTTAATAATCTCGAAAAAATATATTTTTAAAGAAATTTTCTCGAAAAATAAAAATTCTATCTAGTTGAAATTTTTTTTTATTTGTGAATTTAGAAAAATATGATGAAACAGCTTTTCAAAATAAAATGTCCTACTTAACGATTTTTCTGTTTAGAAAATGTTTCTATTTTTTCTAAATCTGCTCAATAATAATTAGCAATAAAATTACATTTAATATTATTATTAATTAGTTTAATATTATTTAGTTAATAAAATTAAATATTAATACTTTATCGACTTTTTGTGAAATTAGAAAAAAATCAATATTATTTGTTTAATTACAATAATAAAAAAATAGTAATAATATAGAAATAATTCATAAGAATTAATAATAATAATTATTATTTTTTATTTATTATTATCATAAAAATATTTATTTTAAATAATTAATATTTATTTTTGGCAATAAAAAAATAATTATAATAATAGAGAAAAAATTAAAATAATAGAAATATAATTTAAAATTTTGTAAAAAAAAAGAAAGAGTTGACAATTTTTCTGTTTTGAAAATACACTCGAAATTAAAATAAATGAGTCCTTTATACAAAAATAGCTAAAAGAGAATCGTATACATATATTGTTCTCTCTCTCTCTTCATAAATACAATTTCTTTTTATGTTCATATAATGAAGAACTCTTGAAAATTGAAGAGAATTTTTCTTTCTCTCTCTCTCTCTCTCTCTCTCTCTCTCTCTAAAAAGTGATAGAATCTTTTTCATTTCTTCTGTTTTTTTTGCTAAATTCATTTTAGAGAAAATTGAAATTTTTTTTCTTATACAATATAAAAAAAAATGTCCAGTTTTATGAATTAAAATTATTAATATCCACTTTTCTTCTTGGTAAAAAAAAATTAATTTCGACATTTTTTCTTCGTAAAAAAAAAATTAATTTCCACTTTTTTTCTTGGTTAAAACAAAAAATTAATTTCCACTTTTTTTCTTGGTTAAAAAAAAATTAATTTTACACTTTTTTTCTATTGTTAAAAAAAATTAATTTTACACATTTTTATCTCTTGTTAAGAAAAATTAATTTTTACACACTTTTTTCTATTGTCAAAAAAAATTAATTTAACACATTTTTTCACTCTTGTTAGGAAAAATTAATTTTTTTCTTTTGTTAAAAAAAATAAACTTCTTTTCTCTTGTTAAAAAATTAATTTTCCACTTTTTTTTCTCTTTGATATGAAAAAAATATAAATTTTACAATTTTTTATTGGGAAAAATAAGAAATCCCCAAATATTGGAAAATATATTTTCAAGCATTAATCTCATCCCCCCTCTGCTTTTTTTTCAATTTCAGTGGCGGTATCAAATTTTCAGACCTGAACGCTGAAGAGGGTGAGTTTTTGAAAAAAAAATTTATTATTATTATTATTCTAATCATAATTTACAAAACGCTTTTTAAATATACTTTCAAAATAATTATTTTTAATAATTTTTATTAATTTTTTTCATGTTTTAGATTTTTTTAGAATTTTTATTTATATTTTTCTAATTTTTTTTTTTTGCAACAATGTTTTTAATTTATAAATTTTTTATTTTTATTTATAATTTTTTTTTTGTTATGAAATATATTTTTTAATTAAATTATAAACGAATCAGAATTGATGCAAAAGTTGCTAAACAAAAATTTTTCTGTATTTTTATTTTTTTTATTTTGATTAGCATTAAAAATTCTTAATTTTGCTAGCAGAAGAAAATTAATTTTCTCCTCCTTTTTTAAAATTAGTCTCCAGTTTTTTTCTCTCTCACACGTAATCTTGAAACAAAATTTTTTTCCACGCTTGATTTCCTAATTTTTAAATCCGTCAAGATTCTGTCTTTTGATTTATTTTGTTAAAAGAAGCAATTGCATAATAATATTTTGATTTTTTTATCAGAACAATATTTTGTCACACACACGATAAGAAAAAAAAATTGATAAAAAACTTCGTATATATTTGTATTTATTAAAAATATTGACTTATCGTTTTTGAAAAATCTTTGAAATAAAAAATAATAATAATAATTCAAACTAGAAATTAATAATTACAGTAAATTATAATTCGAAAAAAATAGTTAATTATAATAAATTGCTTGTATTGACATAGAAACGAATTATGACAGTAAAAAAAAATTATTTCCGCTTTTGCAAACCTTCATCTCGAGAGAACTCAATTATTTTTATTCTTTTTTTTTTTAAAACCACAATGTCGTGTATATATATTTAAATTTTTTTTCCCCCATCTGTACTTGAAAAAAAATGTTTTTTCTTATTTATTTTTTAGAAAATGTTTCTTTTTTTCTATCTTCATTTCTCAATCACCGGAAATAGACTATACGCTGGGAAATTATAACGACCTTACTTTTTTTTTTCTTCTTTGTATTAAAAACTTTTACACTCCAATAATCAATGATAAATATCTATTCTTAGATTTAAATATTTCTCCATATTTATAATTATTTTTATTAATTTCTCAATTAATAATAAAAAAATTTATTTTGACTGTCGTCTCTCAAGAAAATTTCAAGGCTAAATAACGAAAAAGAGAGACAAAATGTGTGTGCCTGCCACGAAGATGTATTTGGAAATATTATTCAAATACAAAGTTTTCAAGGCAATAAAAAAAAGGAACAAAAGAAAAAGAAATGAGACGTATTTGAAAATATTGTTCAATAGAAAAAGATTTTTTTCGAAGGACACGTGAAATAATGATTTATTGTTGAATATTAATAATAATTGAATGATTATTAAATCATTAACCGCATAATACATTTATTACTCAATAAATAAATTGTATTGAAAATTTTTTTTTAACAAATTATTCAAAAAATATTATGTGAGATTTAAATATTTTATTGATTCTAATTTATTTTCAATTATTTTCATCAATAAAATTATTTTCGTCTTTTCTCTAATCAAATCCAAATTACCTGATAATAAATTTGTTTTGAATTTATTAACAAAGTTGAATTTCGGTAGAAAATTTAATTTTTAACTGAAAACCATTATTTATAGAAAATTTAATTTGTAACTGTAAATATTTCTTTTCGATATAGAAAAATTAATTGTTAATTTAAAAAATCTTTTTTTCGGTAGAAAATTTAATTTTTAACTGAAACCCACTTTTTTCAATAGAAAATTTAATTTTTACAGAAAACCATTTTTCCCGAAGGAAAATTTAATATTTAACTAAAAAAATCTTTATTTCGGTAGAAAAGTTTAATTTTTCACTGAAAACCGTTTTTTTTTAAAGAAAATTTAATTTTTAACTGTAAATTTTTTTTTTCGATATAGAAAATTTAATTTTTAATTAAATAAATCTTTATTTTGGTAGAAAATTTTATTTTCAACTAGGAAAATTTTTTTTTCGATAGAAAATATAATTTTTAACGAAAAAAAATCTACTTCGGTAGTAAAATTTTTTGTTTATCTGAAAAATACTTTTTTTTCATGGAACATTTAATTTTTAAATGAGAAATTTTTTTTAAATAGTAAATTAATTTTTTTACAGTTAAAAAATTATATTTTCTGTCGGAGAAAAATTTTTCCTAGTTGAAAATGAAATTTTCTACTGAAATAAAGATTTTTTTTGTTAAAAATTCAATTTTCTTTCGAAAAAAAATGGTTTGCAGTTAAAAATAAAATTTTCTACCGAAATAAAGATTCTTTTAGTTAAAAATTAAATTTTCTATCGAAGTAAAGATTTTTTTTTAATAAAAATTTAATTTTCTACCGAAAATAAAGATTTTTATAGTTAAAATTTAAATTTTCTTCTGAAATAAATCGAAAAAATGGTTTTCAGATAAAAATTAAATTTTCTATGGAAATAAAGATTTTTTTTTATAAAAATTAAATTTTTTACAGAAATAATGATTTTTTTAGTTAAAAATTCAATTTTCTACTGAAATAAATCGAAAAAAATGGTTTTCAGTCATTAAATTTTCTACCGAAATAAAGATTTTTTTAGTTAAAAATTAAATTTTCTATTAAAATAAATCGAAAAAAAATGGTTTTCTGTTAAAAATTAATTTTTCTACCGAAATAAAAATAAAATTTTCTACGGAAATATATCGAAAAAAATGGTTTACAGTTCAAAATTAAATTTTCTACCAAAATAAAGATTTTTTTAGTTAAAAATTAAATTTTTCATTAAAAAAAATGGTTTTCAGTTCAAAATTAAATTTTCTAGAGAAATAAAGATTGTTTTAGTTAAAAATTAAATTTTCTCCTAAAATAAATCGAAAAAATGGTTTTCCGTTAAAAATCAAATTTTCTACCGAAATAAAGAATTTTTTATTCAAAAATAAAATTTTCTACGGAATTAAATCGAAAATAATGGTTTTCAGTTCAAAATTAAATTTTCTTCCGAAATAAAGATTTTTTTAGTTAAAAATTAAATTTTCCATCGAAAAAAAATGGTTTTCAGTTCAAAATTAAATTTTCTACCAAAATAAAGATTTTTTTAGCTAAAAATTAAGTTTTCTATATCGAAAAAAAATTGTTACGGTTAAAAATTAAATTTTCTATATCGAAAAAAATTGTTACAGTTAAAAATTAAATTTTCTATATCGAAATAAATTTTTACAGTTATAAATTAAATTTTCTACCGAAGTAAAGATTTTTTTTTAGTTAAAAATTAAATTTTCCATCGAAAAAAATGGTTTTCAGTAAAAATATTAAACTTTCTACTGAAATAATTTTTTTTTTTTAGTTGAAACTTTAATTTTCCTCTTTATAAAAATTATCTATATCAAACTCGAATTATGTAAAATAAAATTATTACATTTTTTCCGACCGATTTTCGTCATACAAAAAGTTTTATACAGTAAAATAATTGAAAACATGTGAATCTAATGTTAAACGTGGCCTTGAATGCGGAGCACAATGTAGGTTTCCGATATGATGGAATGAACCTCTTTCGCTTGGCTTCTTTACACAAGTTTGTTTAAGTCTTTTGCAAATTATCAATTACGGTCAGTGACTGGTTTTTATTATCATCATTTGAAATTTTATTTTTCATTTTCTTTTATTTATTTTTTTTTCATTCCTTTTTTTCCATCTCTTTGGTTTTAAATTTCACGCAGAGTTGCATATTTCAAATCAGTAAAATCAAAGTGATAAACGATTCAATATATTGTCTTTTAATTCGAAAGAATCTCTTATTTCAATATTGTTATAACAATATTGAACATTATCGTTTTTTAATCGAACAAAAAAAAAATTGAAACTTTTCAACCTGACCGGTTTTATAACAATTTAATGGCAACTATGCTAATTTATTAAGTTTCTCATTATTTTCAATGAGACGTTTTAGGAAAAAAAATTTGTTTATTAAAAATTAATTTCAATTAACCAAGTTCAATTTTTTTTTATTTTTCGAATAGAATATTGTAAATTATAATGTGAAAATATTTTTTCCAATCGAATATTACAATAATATATTTATTAAAAAATATTTATTTATTTAGTACAAAATATTCTATTCGAATAGTAAATTAATTATTTGCTTTTTGTTGAAAACAATTTTTTGTACTGATTTTTTTATTTATTTAATTTTTTCCGGTACTATTATTAATAAAATATTAAAAAATATTTATATTATATTCCCACGTATTTTATTAATTTTTTTATTTATTTATTAAATTAAAATTTATATATGGAAAATGAAACAAAAAATGTATTAAATCTCATTGCGTGGTTTTGTTTGTAACTATTACGTTGTAAATTACTTGCTCGGATTTGTGCCAAATGTAAATTTGACAAGATACGTCGACCTGGCTTGTCTGGTGTACAAGAAAAAAATATAGTACAAACTATGTACATTTGTCAACAAAAAATTTATGAGGAAAATTTATCTTCGATTTTTTTTCACCGCGAAATCTTTTTAGACGAAAAAAAATATATAATAAGGAAAATTGTTGCAATTTTTTTTTCTCATTAAAAAAAAGAATTTCTCAAAATAAGACAATTGGTGTCAATCTTAAGGTTATTTTTTTTTGTAAAATTAAAAAATTAATTACTTAATTAATATTTTGACAAAATTAAATAATTGGAAAAAAATGTTAAGTGTTTAATTTTTTTTTCGCTTCGAGAGGCCTATAGAGAAAATATTGACGTAAGGAGAGAAAATAAATTATGCAATAAATTTTTTGGACATTTTCCAAAAGTGTGATCTCCTCGAAAGTTTAAAATATTGGGCACAGCCACCTGCAGTTGACCAATTTTTGAAATAGATTTTTTATTGATGGAAAATAAATTGTCCAAGTCGTTACACAAGAGACTATTTTTTTTTTAATTTTGAAAAAAAGAGGGAAATATTTTACTCCAAATAAATTTATTTTCTAGAAAATATTTTCCATAGGCAGAATTTTTTTTTTAGAGAATTTAGAAAAAAATAAGCAAAAGTAATTTTTTTTATTAGAAAAATCAGAATATTCAAGAAAAGAATTTTTTTTAATCAGAAAAAAATATTCAAGAAAAGAATTTTTTTATTCTGAAAAAAATATTGAAGGAAATGGTATTTTTTTTTCTAGAAATGAAAATAGATAAGAAAATGTTTTCTACATTTAGAAAAAAATAGAAATTTTCTTTTTTCAAAATTAACGTTTCGTTGGTGTATTTTTTTTCTAGAGAAAAGGGAAAAATAAAAAATTCCGGAAGGGAAAAAAAAGACAAGAATATCCTTGCATGATGGATCGATGCAAAACTTTTGAATCTACGCAGTATGAAATTTTTAGATGCAACTTATCAAAGTAGATTATTTTATTAAATACCTATTTGAAGTCTGCAGATATTTTTTTTTTATTAATACGACAGTAAAAATTATGTAGACATTCGTTTTACAAAAGACGATTACGTTTCATTTTAACTCAATGTCAATGTCAATGACCATTTTACTTTCAAGGATTAGAAATTGCGTTACATTTCATCTCTCGATACTAAAAAAAAATTATATAAATAAATAAATTAATAAAAAAAATAATTAATTAATTAATAAAAAAAATAATAAATAAATAAATAATAATATTAATTTCCAAAGTCATAGCAAAAAATAATTTTCTCCTTTTGCTTTTTAATAAAATTGTCTTTCAAAATTCACTAAAAACAATTTTCTCTAAATATTATTTTCTATTGAATAATAATTACAATAGTCGACTGCAATATAAATAAATAACAAAAAAGACAGTAATTTTTTACGTCGAAGAATAAATTTTTTAGTATGAGACAATTTTTTTTTTTTCAAAAATTCGAAAAAAATCGAAAAAAAACTCTTCAAGTTTAGATGATTGCAGTGAAAATAGGGAGTATTCTAATAAAGTGGGAAATTTATCGTCGAAATGGAAAATCTCAATAGAGGAGGAAGCCAAGTGGTCAGAAATTTTCAAACTTGATTCCAGTGATGGTGAGTGAAAACTTATCCATTGGAAAAGTTCCCGTAAATCGCCAGAAGTAAAAAATGCTTTTCTCCCTCCAGATAGAAATATTCAAGTGATATTTTTTTTTCCAAAAATATAATAAAAAAGAAAAATTCGTCATATTTTAATAATTTTTTTTTTAATCTACATTTTCTGAATACTTTCTTAATATAACACTTGAAGAAGAATTTTTTATAACAAATAAAAAAAATGTCAAGAGCAAATCTAATCTTCATACTCAGAGGAAAAAAATTTTTTTTTTTTTATAAGAAAAAGAAAAAATACTTGATTATTTATAACATAATGTAAATTTTGTAATTTCATTCATTTGCAAATCAAAGGAACAAGAATTTTTTTTTCTAATTTAGAATTTTATGAAACTAAAAATATTTTTCAAATATAGAATACAAAAAAATTTTTTTTTGATACTAAAATAAAATTTATTAAATTTGTTTGTAAATTTTATTTTAATCACTAAATGAATTTTGCGATAGAAAAATAATTAAGAGGAATTAAATAAAGAAAATTGATTCTGAATTTTAGAATAAAATATAAAAAAAATTAAAATTTGTTTTAGTTTTTATTTTAATGACCAAATGAATTTTGCGATAAGAAAAAAATATTATATTTCACTTGAAATGTATATCTTTTCTGCTTTTATATAAAATAATCTTGCAATTTTTTTTTTATTCAAAATTGCTCGAAGTATGGAAAAAACAAATTTAGACAAAACATTTTTTTCTAGTCTTATAATAATAATAATATAGTTTCCTAGTAATTTTCTTCGCTTTTTTATCTGCTCGAGACCAATAATTTTTTTCAAAATCTGCAACTTTTAATATTTTTGTTTATTTTTCGTTTCCCTTTTTGGGAAAAAAATTATAACCTTACGTAAGTTACCAAGTTGTGTAATATTTAAAGAAAAAAAAATATTTTTAGAATCGCCAGATATTTTACAAATTCACAAAAAAAATTCATAACACGCTGAACTTTTTTTTTCTATTTTCCAAAAAATATTTCAAAATCGATTTTCGAATAAGAATGAATATTATTTGTCGAGTAAAATTTAATTTTGAGACGATTTCTATTTTTTTTGGAAAAATTTTCCGAGAAGAAGAAGGAAAGATGTTTCTTTTTTTATTTTACGAATGAAATTTTGTTTTTCGAATGAAATAGTAAAAATTCTTTTCGAATTTTTTTTTTTTTTTTAAATAAATTCAATTAATAATCAATTAATATTGAAATCTTTATTCGTGTCAATCCAGTGAATTCTAAATCGAGGTGAAAATAAATTTACCTTTGTATTTAAAGCATTGATACAAATTGAAGAATAAAGCGAGAACCTTACGTCAATAATATTTCTGATTGAGTACTCTTCGGCACTTTCCACGGTTGACAGATCAAAACTCAGGAAAATTTTTAGCTCCACCCTTATTTATGATGATAATGATAATAAATTTCTTTGTCACGTCCATTAATAATTGTTTCTTCAAAAAAAAAAAAAAAAAATTCAATCACTTCCTCAAAAATATTCCAGCCGTGACAATTAAATTATTTACATAAATAATTAATAATTAATAGTGAATAAATAATTTTAATAAATAATTAATAAAATTAATTAATTAAATTATTAATTTACTTTAATAAATAATTTTAATTAATTTTTCCATTAAAAAGAAATATAGTTAAAAATATTATTTTTTTTAAGACTCAATAACATTCTAAAGTAAATTACATCTTTTAAAATTTACTATTCAACATTTTTCAGAAATTATTTATTTATTATTAAAATTCTTGGAAAAGTTTTGATTAATTTTTTTACATTAACAAAAAAAATGAATTATTTTAAACAGATTTTGTCAAATTTTCAATTATCTTTCAAAGATTTCACTAAAATTAAATTATTTTTTAAAAAAATTTTACCAAGTTTTAATTTTTTGGACATTTTTTCATTGTATTTAATTGAAAAACTTTTTGTATTTCTAAAAATTATTTAGAAATAATTTTTAAAAAGTTAATTTTACAAATTTTTTTATTAAAATTTTCGAAAATATTTCTACCTTAATTAATATCTTTAAGAAGAAAAATGGTCGTTTTAAATTATTATAAAAAATGGAATTTTTGTGTTTAAATAATTGAATTTTCAAGGAAATTATAAAAAATTGAATTTTTTGTATTTAAATAATTGAATTTTCAAAGAAATTATAAAAAATTGAATTTTTTGTGTTTAAATAATTTAATTTTCAAAGAAATTATAAAAAATTGAATTTTTTGTATTTAAATAATTTAATTTTCAAAGAAATTATAAAAAATTGAATTTTTTGTATTTAAATAATTGAATTTTCAAAGAAATTACAAAAAATGATTAAAAATTTATGTAGAAAAAAAATTAAATCTTGTATTATTTTTATTGTTATTATTATTATTATCTATTATTATTTTTTATTTTCTCTACTATTAAACAATAATAATGAATAAATAATACATTTTGCTCCATTTTTCTTTAAATATTTTTTTTACAGACAAAAAAATAGTATTTTTACATATTTATGAAAAAATTGAGAAAAAGAAATAAATTCCAAAATAAGAAATTCTCTCTCTCTCTAATCATGAACTTTGATTCCAGTTTTCGTCTGGAATTTGAAATCATCGATGAAGAATGTTATCGTTTGAAAATAAGGAAATCGAACGAATTACGGATATGATATAATATTATCAGAAAGCGAGAAAAAGAAATTTATTTCCAGAAGTGACTGGTTTATTCTCATCTGGTGATTAAAAAAAAAAAAAATTCGAACATGGAGATTCATATCAGAAAATTTATATCGCCCAACGGAAATCTTATATATACAAAAGATTATTAACCCTTTACCTCATTACGACATTTATTTCATCAACATTGATGAGAAATTGATCAGAAATTTTTTTTTCGTTATTTCTGACATAAACGATCGACTTGAATTTTTTTCTATTTTTTTTGTCAAGGAAAATTATTTATTTTTTTCATTTTTTCGTCAATTTTTTGTCTATTTTTTTCTATATTTTTTTGCTTATTTTTTTTTTAATTTATGTCTTTATTTTTTTCCAATTATAAATTCAATTCAATTAGAATAGAATTTATTTCATTGATGTTACAATTTTGGAATTTTTTTTTGTATTTTATTTCTTGTTTATTTTTTTTTGTATGTCATGTCTTGTTCATATTTTTTATTCTATGTCATATTTATTTATTTTTAATTTTATGTCTTTTGTTAATTTTTTATATTTTATGTATTTTTTTTACCTTTTTTCTGTATTTTGCGTCTTTTTTTGTATTTTATTTCTTTTATCAAAATTTTTTGCACAATTCTGATTTTTTTTTGGTTATTAATATTATTTTCGATAAGACACGAAGAAGACACAATTGACAAGAGAAATCTGATACTAATAATAACGAAAAAGAAATATATAAACAAAATTTATTTAGTCTACTCTTTGCTCTTTATCAATCGTGAAAGATAATTAATTTCACGTCGAAGTGAATAAGAATTGGATTTATAGTTGTGACAAGTAGAGGGGATTAAATTAATACCAGTATTAAACATTGAAATACAATGCTGAAGATTGATTTTGGGAACAATTCCAAAAATAATAAAACTTTGGCTCATTTCCTAATGGGAAATAATACTCGAATTAAAAACGTGACAATGCAATCATTCGCATTTCTGAGAGAAAGCCAATTCATTATAGAAACAAAAAGGAAAAGAATATATAAATATAATTACACGACAATAAATCGGTAAACAAAATATTAACAATTCATTTTACGACGTTAAATTAAATTAATTTTTAATTAATTAAATTAAATTAATTAAATTAAATTAAATTAATTTTTGTGATATTAAAATCAAGAAAATGATCGGAAAAAAATTATTCTCCCCAGGACAAAACAGAATTTTTTTCTGTTTTGCTAAAAAAAATCATTTTTGTCAACAAAAATTTCTATTCGAATAGAAAAATATTTTTTATTTTAATAATGAATCCAAATTTTCTAAATTCAAAAAAAATATATTTTTATTATTTAATCGAATTTAATTTTTTAACTGTAGGAAAATAAATTTTCCAAAAAAAATGGGATTTTTTAAAACATTTATTGTATTTTTTTTTAAATAGAAAACTACGTTTTTTTCTTGCTTTAAAAAAAATAATTTTTCTAATTGAAATAAATTAAGAATAGTTCAAATAAGTTCAATTTTTCCAAAAGTCAGTAATAATTTAAATAAATTCGTTGGAAAATTGATACTTAAATTATATTTGTAAGACACGTGTGTGTCTTTAATGGTAAAATTATTTACAGTAATTGTCCCCTATTAACGTTTAAAAAAAAAGAGTCAAATAAATTGTCTCCACAAGTCAAATTTTTCTTGCGTCTAGCGATTAAATGAAATTTCCCATTTCAATCATAATTAATTTCCCGTCCTTGGAATCTCATTTTCTTTTATTTTTCACAATATACAAGCAGCAAGGGAAAAACAATTTTTTTATTCAATAAATTTACTCCCAGAAGTTCTTTTTTTTTTACTGTCGAATAAAAATAATTGAGTTTCAAAACGAGAGAGGGAAATTTCACGGCATTTTTGTTTTTTTTGATTCATTAGTAAAAGTAGTATTGATTATTTCTTTGTAGTTTTAGAAAAACTGGACCCTTTTTTCTGTCTTTTGTTTAGAGAAAAAAAAACTGTTGCTAGATGAGGAGAAAAAAAAATTATTTCTGTATTTTGGGGCAAATATTTTGAATTTTTTTTTTTTTTTAATATTTTTATTTTCTACTAGAGAAAGAAATGCTTTATTTATTTATAAATTTGTGATTCTAATTTTCAAGTATATTTATTTTGATTTTCTTTTTTCAGCATTCAAATTTCAAGAGAACCTTCTGCGAACGATGATACAAATTGAGAATACATTTTTTCAACTGGGCGAAAGTTGTTCCCGAAATTGCCTTATAATCTGTGATCGTGGCGCAATGGACGCCTCAGCATGTGAGTTATACGATTTATTTATTTATTAAAACTTTTTTTTAAAGAAAATTCATCAAAAGAATTTAATTATTTTCTAAAATGTTGATAGAATTGTTCAGACAAAATTTAATTATGTTTATGAAATTTCTTTGAAAGAATTTAATAATAATTTTAAATATTTCCTTACTTATAATACAATTTCAACAGAAATTTTTAATATATTTTGACTAAATTCAATTATTTTTATAAATATAGTAAAAATTTGTTTCATAATTAAATTATTTTAATAACAATTTTATTCAATTTGCTCGGATGAATTCAATTTAATAAAAAAAAAACTTTAATAACATTTCGAAGAAATTCAATTATTTAAAAAAAAACTATAATTCTTTGCAGAAATTAAATTATTTTTAATCCAACAATTAAAACAAAACGAAAGAATTTATTTATTTTCAAAAATTGCCAATAAAATTAAATTTTAACAAGAATTTAAAAATTCTCTAAAAAATAACTAAATTATTCTCCAAATATTTAAAAGAATTCTTTATTAAATTTAAATTACGATCAATTTAATTTTTTTGAATATATATTCGCGAAAAAATTGACACAATTTTTTTATAAAAATTTTATTATGTCAATTTTTTTAATAAAATTCCACCGGAAGGATTCAGTAAAAATTTTTTTTCAATTTTTATTAAAATTTTTCGAAAAAATTCATTTATTTTCCAAACTTCTAATAAATTATTGGAAACAATTCAATTATTTCGAAAACTAGTGAAATTCTTTGCAAGTATTTAATTTTTTCTGTAATAAAATTTTTCCTCAGGAATTCAATTTTCATTCTAAACAATTTTAATAAATTTCAACAATTCAGTATTTAATTATAATTTTTAACAGAAGCGATTATATTTTAAAAACTGGAAAGAAATTCTTCATGAAATTCAATTTCAAAATTTTTAAACAGCATTATTCCTTCCTTCGTATTTATTTATGAAAATAATTTAATTGTTTCAAAGAATTTCTTAAAATTTTAGTAAATAATTGAATTTTCGCAAAGATTTTACTGTTTAAAAAAATATTTTAATTTTGTGGAAGAATTTATTAAAATTATTAAAAATGATTGAATTTTATTGAAATATTTTCAAATATTTGAATTCTTCCTAGAAATTAAATTAAAAATAGTTTCGAAAATATTAGAATTCTTGCAAAGAATTTTACTTCTTATAAAAATAGTTAAATTTTATTAAATTTTTTCTGTAATAAAATTTTTCTTCAGGAATTCAATTTTCATTCTAAACAATTTTAATAAATTTCAACAATTCAGTATTTAATTATAATTTTTAACAGAAGCGATTGTATTTTAAAAACGGGAAAGAAATTCTTTCATGAAATTCAATTTCAAAATTTTCAAACAGCATTATTCCTTCCTTCGTATTTATTTATGAAAATAATTTAATTGTTTCAAACAATTTATTAAAATTTTAGTAAATAATTGAATTTTCGCAAAGATTTTACTGTTTAAAAAAATATTTGAATTTTGTGGAAGAATTTATTAAAATTATTAAAAATGATTGAATTTTATTGAAATATTTAAAAATATTTGAATTCTTCTTAGAAATTAAATTAAAAATAATTTCGAAAATATTAGAATTCTTGCAAAGAATTTTACTTCTTATAAAAATAGTTAAATTTTATTAAATTTTTTCTGTAATAAAATTTTTCTTCAGGAATTCAATTTTCATTCTAAACAATTTTAATAAATTTCAACAATTCAGTATTTAATTATAATTTTTAACAGAAGCGATTGTATTTTAAAAACGGGAAAGAAATTCTTTCATGAAATTCAATTTCAAAATTTTCAAACAGTATTATTCCTTCAAAGGAATGCAATTATTTTTAATTCAATATTTCTAGTAAATTTCCTCGAAAGAAGACAATTATTTTTAAAACTATTCATGAAATTCAATTATTTTCCAAAAAGTCAGATAAAATTCTTCGGAAAAACGGAATTATTTTTCTAAATAGTAAAATTCATTGCAGGAATTCAATTTTTTTTTTGTTAAATAGTATTTTTTAAAATAAAATTTCTCTACAGAATATATTTCTTTTTAAAAACTGTTTAATTAAAAGAGAAAAAAGAAAATAATTCTCGATTAACTTTTTTAATTTTTGAATCGACAGTTATTTCAAAAGACAAATGGGAATTGATGATGGCCTCGAATGGATGGAACAACGTGGAGTTACGCGACAATCGTTACAATCAAATAATTCACATGGTCTCAGCGGCGAATGGTGCGGAGGATTTTTATTCAACCGAAGATCACGTTTGTCGTTCGGAAGGCGTTGAACTTGCCCGTGAACTTGACTATAATGCCGCTGCCGCATGGGTTGGTCATCCCTATTTCGATGTTATTGACAATTCACAGGATTTCGAGAGTAAAATCTGTCGAATGATTGAATGTGTTTGTCAAAAATTGGGCATCGACACTGGCGATCGTTTACGTGCAAGCAGTCGGAAAGTGAAATTTCTCGTCAAGCCACCATTACCGCCAGACAGTGAATTTCCTCCGTTTCAAGATTTCGACGTTGTACATAATTATTTGCAAGGGAACACGCCAAAACTTCAGGCTCGTCTTCGAAAGCGTGGACAAAAAGGTCTTTCATTTCTCTTCAAACTTTTTTTTGTTTTGTCCTCTTTTTCCCCACTATTTTCAAACTCTTTGTTGTATTTTTAAACAATTTTTTATTTTTCCACTGTTTTCTAATTTATTTTTACTTTTTTCTATTTTTTTATTTTTCCACTGTGTTCTACTTTTATTTCTATTCTTCCCATTTTTTAAAACAGTTTTTTCATTTTTTGACTGTTTCCTATTTTTCGACTGCTTCTACTTTTATTTTTATTCAATAAAAAAAGAAAAACAATCAAAAATTGAAAATAGAAGTAATTTTTATTTTTCGAATATTTTTTTTACATTCGTTTCAATTTTCTTTTTTTCGATTGTTTTCCACTTTTATTTTCCAAATATTTTTTTTACTTTTGTTTCAATTTTCCTTTTTTACGATTGTTTTCTACTTTTATGTTCCGACTATTTTTCTTTCTTTTGTTTCAATTTTCTTTTTTTCGATTGTTTTCTGCTTTTACTTTTCGAATATTTTTTTACTTTTGTTTTAATTTTCTTTTTTTTTCGATGGTTTTCCACTTTTATCTTTCGAAAAAATAGAAACAGTAGAAAACATACGAATAATAAAAATAAAAGTAGACAATTGTCGAATAACTTGAATAATTAGTTGTGTAATGAAAAAATATTCAATTTTGTTTTCTCAATTCAAATGGAAAAAAATGAATTTTTCAGGTCACTGGTCCTATATTCACACGATTCGACGGCCAAAAATGTGCGGACAAGTTGTTGAAGTGAAAACACAATTGACACATAGAGACTATTTGAATAATTTGGCTCAAAGGGACGATTCACATTTTACAATATTTAAACGACGTCGTTGCTTCTTAATCAATAATCAGTATTTCCAATTGGATATTTATAGGGAACCAGGACATCCAAGGTAAACAAAAATTTTTTTTTAAAATTATTCCGTGTCATTTATTAAATTCCATTAAAATTTCCGTAAATAGTTGAAATTTTTTTTTCATGGACTTTTCACTTAAAATTGTTTTTAAAAATATTTCAATTCTCATGTAAGGAATAAGATTTTTCGAAATAATTGAATTCTTTTGAGAAATTATATTGAAATTCTATTGAAAATAATTCCCGCGAAGAATTTTATTAAAGTTTTTAAAGGCAACAAATTTAATTATAATTAATGAAGGAAATTAGTAAATAATTTGAATTTTTCGAACTTTTGAATTTAAAATTATTTTTTAAATAACATTTTCTGATTTATATAATTTTCTAGCGCAGTTTAAAGTTTGTTATTGTTTAGTTTTTTCTTTCCTAACTTTTTGTTTTGATAATTTTTCGCTCAATTCATTCAATTATAAAATATTAATGTGAATATTATTGCAAATCATTAAATAATTGGAAAGAATTTTATCAAAAAATTTGAAAGAATAATAATATTTCTTCGTAGAATTTTATCAAAAAAATTTGAAACTTATAATTTAATTCCTTCGTGGAATTTTATGGAAAAAATGTGAGAATATTTGAATTTCGTCGAAGAATTTTAGTAAAATTTTTGAAAATCCTAATTCAATTCTTTCGATGAATTTCTCTGAAAAATAATTTTAATTAGCAATTTTTAAGGTACTTTTATAAAGAATTTTTAATAATTGAATTTTTCGAAGGTTTGATTGAAATTTTAGAATATAAATGAATTTTATGTAAATAATTGAAAGTTATTAAATTCTTTCGAGAAATTCTATTAAAATTGTTTTGAAAAGAATTGAAATTCTAGAATTTTACTATTTATAAAAAAATAATTGAAATGTTTCGAAGAATTTATTAACATATTAGAAATTACAATTAAATTATTTTTGAAGAATTTTATAGAAATTTTGGAAAAAAATTAAATTCTTTAAAAAAAAAAGTAAAGAATAATTGAATTATTTTCAGAGAATTCAAAATTCTTGTTGAAATTGAATTTTGAGGAAATTTTTTGAAAATAATTAAATTCATTCGTGCAATTTCATTTAGAATTAGATTAAAAATAATTTTCGTATTTATTTATGAAAATAATTTAATTGTTTCAAACAATTTATTAAAATTTTAGTAAATAATTGCATTTTCGCAAAGATTTTACTGTTTAAAAAAATATTTTAATTTTGTGGAAGAATTTATTAAAATTATTAAAAATGATTGAATTTTATTGAAATATTTAAAAATATTTGAATTCTTCCTAGAAATTAAATTAAAAATAGTTTCGAAAATATTAGAATTCTTGCAAAGAATTTTACGATTTTGAAAAGTAATTGAATTTACTCAAAATGTATTAATTTGTTTTTAAATTGAATTTTTTAGAGGAATTTAATTAAAATTGTTTTTAAAGTAATTGAATTCCTATAAAGAGTTTCACAATTTATAAAATAATTGAATTTATTCGAAATATTGTTTTGAAAGGAATTGAATTACTGCAAAGAATTTTACTATTTTTTAAAAATAATTGAATTTTTGCAATGAACTTTACTTATTTTCAAAAATAATTGTAATTACTCGAAAGGTATTAAATTTTTTTTTAAAATTGAATTTTTCAGAGAAATTCAAGTAAAATTGTTCTCAAAATAATTGATTCCTATAGTTTCACAACTTATAAAATAACTTATAAAATATTTTTTAAAGAAGTATAGACATTTTTTTGTAAATAATTTAATTTGCTCCTAAAATATTATTAAAATTTTGTTAAAAATAATTGAGTTTTTGTGAAAATTTTTTTTTTTACTATTTATAGAAATGATTGAATTCTTCCGATGAATGTTAATTATAGAAATAACTGAATTCTTGCGAAGAATTTAGAAAAAAAAATTTTGTTGAAATTAATAAAAACAAAAAGAATTAATTTGTAAATTAGTTAGTAATTGATTTTTTTTAAATTTTGATTGTGAAATATCGTATAGAATTCATGGTATTTTGTGATTTTAATTGTCAATAAAATAACTTTTTCAGATGTAGAGGTTTAATGTTACTCGAAACATACACAGCATTAATTGGTGACGATTTAAGAAAAATTCTACCTCAATTTCTAACAATTGAGAAGGAAGTTACCGGCAATCCAGATTACAGTATGTTTAATCTTAGTCTTCGGGAAGAGTGGAATGATACGAATAAATATTGTCGTAATTTGCATGGTATGTATATTTATTCATTTAATCAAATACTGGCAGAAATTTTAAACTATCTCACTTTTTTCCCTTTAATTTTTCAAATCAATTCTCTTTTATGTTTAATTTTCTTCACAATCTGTAAATATTTCTATTTATTTTCGAAAATAATTATTAATGTTCGTTTCTAAACAAGTAGATTTAATATTTTTAAAAAAGACTAAATTTATCGTAAGACGGTTATTATTTTAATTTTTCGGCAATATTTTCCTTCTAATTTCATTCGCCGTTTGTTTTTTCTTTAAATTAACTTTTTATTCGCCTTTCATATTTCATATTTTAATTCTATTCACTGTTTGGGAAAAATTTATTTAAATTATCATTAAACCAATTGTCATGATTTTGTTTACATTCTTTTCCGCCGATTATAATTCTTTTACATAATTTTATTTTTCGCCGTTTATTAACGATTGTTCCAAACATATATATATTAATATCGCGCATCTCGCGTGCTTTCTCGTTATTGTCTTTTTTTTCGTTAAATAGATTTGCAAAAGACAAAAGTTTTATCAATATTTCTCTATTAATTGTACAGAATACGCTCTTCCAGGCACGCCCGAGAAACCTCTAAGCGCAACAAAATGTCAAACAGACGATAAGACAGAGTCAAATAATAAGCAGCTAAATGGTATCGAGAAGAAGAAAATCGATACAGAGACAACAGCAATGAACGGAAATGGAATTGATGCAAAAATTGTGCAGAATGGCATTCACGTTATGACGAATGGCGTTGGAAATGGATTAAAACACAATGGACAAGTGAAAAATGCCACAGCCGTCGTGACAAAGTAAAAGAGAAAAAAAAATGAGAACAACAACAACAATAACAACAACAACAACAAGAAAAAGAGAAGTAACACGTAAAAAAGATGAATTCTTTCAATGAATAACAAAATTGAACATGTCTTTTTGGTAGTTGAAAATTGTCATCTCAAGACAATCTATTAGTAAATATTTATCATAAATTTTTCCAATGCAAACTTCGTCCCGGAAATTTTCCACAAATATTTCCACAAAATCTCCAACTTTATAATTTTCTTCTTGGGATATTTTACTAATATTATTATAAATGATTTTAATTTTTCTCTATTTTCAAATTTTAAAAGGAAAAATTCTTCAGTTATTTTCAGTTTCTGAGAAAAAATTATTTTTACTTTAAATTTTTTACAAGAATTTTTCTCTTCAGTGTAATTTGAATTTTTTAAAAGAATTTGTCTACATTTTTAATTTTTTCAAAGAAAAATTCTTATGTATTTTCAGTTTATGAAAAAAAATAATTTTTATGAGAATTTTTCCTTATTTTCAAATTTTAAAGGAAAAATTCTTCAGTTATTTTCAGTTTCTGAGAAAAAATTATTTACTTTAAAGTTTTGAAAAGAATTTTTCTCTATACTCAATTTTATAAAAGAAAAATTCTATAGTTGTTGTCAATTTCGGAAAAACCTATTTACTTCGAATAAAGAAGAATTTTTTACCTGTAATTTTGAATTTTTCTCAATTTTCAATTATTTAAAAAGAAAAATTCTTTATCTATTTAAATTTTCAATTTTTTAAACTAATTTTTTTCTAATTTTCTGTAAAACATGATTTACTTTCAATTTTTTAAAAGAATTTGTTTCTAGTATGTAATTGGAATATTTTAAAAGAATTTTTTTTTATTTTCAATTTTTTAGAAGAGAAATTCTTTTCTTATTTTCAGTTTTTGAAGAAATAATGTAAAAATTCAAGTTTTTTAAAGAATTTTTCTCGATTTTCAAATTTTTAAAAGAAAAATTCTTAATTTTCTTTAGTTTCTGAAAAAAATAATTTACTTTCAATTTTTAAAAAGAATTTTTTTCTAGTTATTTGAATTAATTATAAGAATTTTTCTCTAATTTCAATTTTTAAAAAGAATTTTTTCTAGTAATTTGAATTTTTTATAAGAATTTTTCTAGATTTTCAATTTTTTAAACTAATTTTTTCTATTTTTCTGTAAAAAATGATTTACTTTCAATTTTTTTAAAGAATTTTTTTCTAGTATTTAATTTGAATATTTTAAAAGAATTATTCTCGATTTTCAAATTTTTAAAAGAAAAATTCTCAATTTTTCTTACTTTCTGAAAATAATAATTTACTTTTAATTTTTCTAAATATTTTTTTCTAGTTTAATTTAAATCTTTTATAAGAATTATTCCGCATATTTAATTTTTAAAAGAAAAAATTCTTTTCTTATTTTCAGTTTTTGAAGAAATTATGTAAAATTTCCAATTTTTTAACGAATATTTCTCTATTTTTAATTTTAAAAAAATTCTTCTTTTTCTCAATCTTGAATTTAAAAAAAACTCTTCTTTTTCTCTATTTCTTAATAAAAAAAATTCTTCAGTTATTTTCACTTTCAAAAAAAAATTATTTAAAATTTTAATTTTTTTAAAGAATTTTTCTCTAGAAAAAAAGGAAGAAAAAGAAAATAGAAATTTAAAGAATTTTTCTCCACTTCTTTTCAATTCCCAAACAGAAAAATTCTGTATTTATTTTCTATTTTTAAAAATATTTCCCTATTTTTTAATAAAATAGAAAAATTTCCCCAATTTCAATTTCTCGAAAGAAAAATAAATGGAATAAAATAAAAATTCGAAAATTTCTGGGAAAAAATAATTGTCCATTGGAGAAAAAAATAGATTAAGAGTTTATTTTTAATTTATCGTGTGTCATTCTTAAAAAAAACAAGCTTTCTTGCTATTCAATTTGAAAAAGAGATGTAAAAAAAAGTCCCATATGAAAAATAATGACTATTGATCATTTTTTATTGTCGAAAAAGGAAAATTTCCCCTTTTTGAAAAAAAGTACTTAATATTACACATCTATATATATATATTGTATATACAAAAGAGAACAAAAATCACGAGACAATTTTTGATAATTTGCCATTCAAAATAATTGGATGTTTTGATATATATACACAAATTATTAATTTACGAAACAAAAAAAAACAAATTTTCTATACGTACACTATCAAAATAATGTTTTTCAAAGAGAAATTCTTTTTTTTTTTTACCTAACACACACTCGCCTGTAAAATGAAAGTCTCGTTTTTCATCACTTCGATTTAAAAAGAAAAAAAAAGAGGAAAAAAATTGTAAATTAGAAAATTAGAAATTGTTATTTTTTTGTTTTTGCTGCATGTGAAAGGTGGAAAATTGCAATTCTAAATGTGAGTCTTTCGTGTAGTTTATATATCATCCCAGAGAGAGAAAAATTTTAAACCTATTGTTCAAATATAGACACTACCTCAGCGTCTCTGGTGTTAGGTTCTTTTTTCTTTTCAAAATTTATTCTCACAATCAAACTTCTTGTGCCACTGACAAAAAAAAAGACTGCATCCAAAGCATCGTTGTAATTTTTATTTATTGGCAATGACTTGTTTGGAGAATGAAACTCTAGTAAATGTGAGACTATTTAAATTACAAGAAAGAAAGAAAAGGCGGAGTAGTTCAATAAAAAGAACGAAACGAAATTCTGAAAGTTCGAAAAAGAATTATTGATTTAATTTTTTTTATTCGTACGTACTTGAAGTGAAATATTTTGTTTCACTAGTTTTACACAAGTATTTTTAACTATCATTATTATTATTCTCGTAAATTATATTTTTATGTAAAAAAAATACATTTTGTCGAATTTTATCAAAATTTGGAGCTTTTCGGGCCCAATTTTTATTTATACATCAAATATCGATTTTCTTTTGCATGTTATTTATATTTTAATCTATCGTTTATGATAAGGAAATAAACATTTTCGTCTAAACAGTTTACGAACGTTCAGAATTTCAAAATGAGAGTCTAAAATTATATTTTGGAAAACTAGTTAAGTTTCTTGTTTATTAGTTGTTTAGTATTTTACAAAGTATTTAAGACTTATTATTGTAGTTTAAGAAAATGTTTATCTTTTTTTTCTTGTTTTTGACAAAAAAATATGTATTTTATTATTATTATTATTATTATTATTATTATTTAAATTAAAAACGTCGATAATTGTACTTATTTTATTTTTGAGTAAAGCGTGTCTTCAATATTATTGTAAGTAAAGTATTTTTAGTCGTACAAAATACAGTATTTTTCTTTTGTCTCGTTAAATTTGAATTTAAAATTAAATTCCCTTTTAAAAAAAAGGGAAGAGTTCGTTGAACTACTCCAGAGTAAAAATTTGCATCGACTTTTTTTTGCCCCCAAAAAAATAAAAATTCTTTTCTTGAAATAAATAATCATTGACTTAATTGTTCACGTACGAAAAATTGTACGTTATTCAATCATTCGTAGAAAAAGAAATAGATCTTTAAAAGGAAAAGAATTTTATAGAAAATAAAATTCGATAGTTGTCTGTAAATTGGGCAATAAAGCCCCTCAAAAAAAAAATAGTTTTTTGAAGTATTCAATAGGTCTGAATCTTTCATAGAATATAATGTGAGCGAAAATTTATTGTCAATTTTTTTTCCTGACGAAGAAGAATTATTTTTTATTATATTTAAATAAAAACTGTGATTTTCGACTCATTTTTCGTAATACATAATTTTTTAAGTTGACAAGTGAAAATGATTTAAATAAATGCAAAAGAGAAAAAATAAATAAAATTGTTAAATGAAAAGTGAAAAGAAAAACCATTTTTCATTTTGTCGGTAATCGGCGAAAAAAACAAAATACATATTACAAAACTGTGATGATCACAATTTTTTTGTGAATAACTGCTATAAATTAATTATCACAAATTTTCCTTCCACCAGAGTCAAAGTGCCTGTGACTTTCAGACAAAAAAAATAAATAAAATGAAAACAAAAAAAGAAATGTAAGAATAGAAATACACTCAAATCAGATATATTTTAAAATAAAATATTGCAATACCAAATTATCGATGTACACTATGCTGAATTCTTAAATGTGTGAATTTAATCTGAATTCAAAATGTAAATATAATTATGATTGTCGAATAAAATATCTGTCTGAAAATATTGCTCGTATTTCAATTTCGAGTTTTTATCATTTTTCGCTTTATTTTATGGAATATATTTAAAAATTGGTAGCTTCATTTTTATTCATTAACAAAGAGAAATGAATAATATTTTACTAAAATAGAAAAAGAAAAGTTTCTTGTTTGCTTTTTGTTTCTCAACTTTTATTAATTTTTTCAATTTTATACCTAATTAATTATAGAAATAAAATTAAATAAAAATCATTAAAATTCTTGCAAAGAATCTTACAACTTAGAAAAATAATTAAATTGTTTGAAAGAATTTTAACATAAATTTTGAAAATAATTGAATTTTTTAAAACATTTTCAAAATATTTGCAACTTTTTTTATTAAATATTTTTAAAAATAAAAAATTCTGTTGAGAAATTTTATTAAAATAATGTTAAAAATAATTTAATTTCTGGGATAAATTTTACTATTTAAAAAAATTATTCATTTTTTCCCGAGAATTTTCTAAGAATTGAAAATAATTTATTTATTTTATTTATTAAACAAATTTTTTCAATTGTCAGGATAATTATATTTAATAAAAAATAATTTTAGTTTGAAAATTTAATTTGCAAATAAATAGCCAATTCAATTTATATTAGAAAAACTCGATTTTCTTTGATTTAATAAAAAAACTGTAAATTTTATTAAATTTAAAAAAAAACTGTCGATTTAATTTATTTTGAGTAAATGTCGATTTTATTTTATTTCGTAAAAAAAAACTTATTTCATATAATTAAAAGAATGCGAATTTAATTTTTTTTTTAAACTTGTTCATTTTGTTATAATTAATAAAAAAGTAATTTTATTTTTTCTATCAAAAAAAAAACTTGTTTAATTTTTAACAATAAAAAATTCTAAACCTGTATTATATTTAACAAAATAAATCAATAAAAACTGCCTAAGTGTCAATACAAATTTAAAAATTGATAAAATAAACAAAAATTGATCAAAAAGAAATTATTGAGAGAAATGAAAAACCGAACACAATTTAAATTAAAAACCAAAAACATAATAACATTTTCAAAATTCATACTTCATTTTTCGTGTTTTAATGTTGAGTAGAGAAAAAAAAAGGAACGAAATAATTTTACACATCCTTTATAGTCTTATATATGCATTTTATTTTCTTTTAACTACTCTCGTAACATGAATAAAAAATAATAAATAGTAAATTGTGACAAAATATTTTCCCATTTTGTTTTTTCGGAAGAATAAGCATTTTATCTGAAAGATGATAAATTTCCACTTCAAGAAACAAAAAAATATTTACCATGTCAGCTAAAAATTATTAATTTCCAAATAGAAGAAAAAAAAACAATTTTATTTCTGCATAATAAATATTTTTTTTCTTCCATCTGTGGCAGATAAATTTTTCCACACACACTATTGTAAAATCATAAATAATAATAACACTGTCCGACACTAATTTTGCCCCTTCAATAATTCTGGTCACTTTCAATAGATTTTTTTACGCTGATTAAGAATTTGAAAAGAAAAATGCTCCAGCACGTCGAGTTTTTGAGAAAATTAGTGTTAAAAAGTGAAAAAAGCATGTTTTTGGCTATATTTGATTATGATTAACAGAAAAATAGGAGGTGCTAGAATTTTGTTTCTGGTATCAAATGAAAGCTGGAATTACAACCAACAATTTCCTTGAGGAAGAATTCGAAGGTATTTCCGATAAGGCAATTAAAAATGATTTTTTCTTTTGCATTAAATTTTGTTATTAATCAAATTTTATTAGCACCATGTATAACCTCAGCATTATGAAACAAGTGATAAACAAATGAATTTTTTAGCATTTAAATTCATAACATTTTACATTATTTTCAGGTTACTTATATTTTATTCCAAAAAAAATGTTTAGCAATCTTGACGTATATACTCAACAAAATAAATAAATAATTTTAAACTATAATTGATGTCTTTGAAATATAAAATATTCCTGTGAATTTAACGTTTTGTTTTTCCAAAATTAAAACATTGTTTTCAGAAATTGTTTTTATTCATTAGAATAAAAGCAGACAATATTAAAAATTAAAATTAATTTCAACATCTAACAACGAGAAAATAATATTTATAATAAACAATTAAATTAAAATTAATTTTATGAATAAATTAAGTGTTTAAATATAACAAAAAATTTTATTTGTATGATCACTGAATATCTAATTTAATATACTTTTTTTTCTTCTTCTAGTTAGGCATTTAATTTCTATTAGAAGAATTGATTAATTTCATTTGTTTAGAATTTAGATATAAAAACAGTAAAATACAATGAAAGCTTGAATAAAATTTTAATTAAAAACTTTTGTAGGGATTTCTAAAAATTAGATTGCTAAACATTTTTTTTTGGAATAAAATATAAGTAACCTGAAAATAATTTGAAATGTTATGAATTTAAATGCAAAAAAAATTCATTTGTTTATCACTTGTTTCACAATGCTGAGGTTATACATGGTGCTAATAAAATTTGATTAATAACAAAATTTAATGCAAAAGAAAAAATCATTTTTTAATTGCCTTATCGGAAATGCCTTCGAATTCTTCCTCAAGGAAATTGTTGGTTGTAATTCAAGCTTTCATTTGATACCAGAAACAAAATTCTAGCACCTCCTATTTTTCTGTTAATCATAATCAAATATAGCCAAAAACATGCTTTTTTCACTTTTTAACACTAATTTTCTCAAAAACTCGACGTGCTGGAGCATTTTTCTTTTCAGATTCTTAATCAGCGTGAAAAAATCTATCGAAAGTGACCAGAATTATTAAAGGGGCAGAAAAAAAATTCATTTTTGTCGGACAGTGTAATTTATCTTTTTTACATCTATTTTCTTCGAAGCACAATATTTTTCATCAGCATTAAAAAAAAAAAAAAAATTTTCTATTGTAACATAATAATAATCAGTAAATGGAAGTGTTTTAAGAAGCGCCTTTTAATATTTTCAAAATTTTTGAAAATAAAGTGACTAGTTTTTTAATAATTAATTTTCTTAATAAAACACTATTATTATTATTATTATTATTATTATTTGTGGAAGAATTCGAAACATAAATATTTGTCGAAAAAAAAATCTTAGCTTAAAAAATAAAAAATTAAATTACATTAAAAATTTTCTACGTTTTTAATGCAAAGATTAATTTTTTTTCAAGTGTAAATATCAGAGTATAAATTATGAATATAGGATTTTTTTAAATACATATTCTCTCTCTCTCTCTCTCTATATATATAATATATATTATTACGTAAAAACTTTCAAGTAAAAGGCTTTTTTTTAACACTTTTTTAAAAATGTACATCTATGGAAGTTTGCAACGTTACTTTGTACACGAACTGTCATGTTGAAAGAAATTTCCTCTGATGTAATTACAATCTTTCTTGGTTTTTCTTTTTGGATATTTGCCTTTACTTCACTAATTCTGATTAAAAAAAAAAAAAAATTTGTTAAATAAATTTATATTTATTATCAAAATCTCTTTCAATATTTAATTCATCGAATAGAATTTTAGTAGCTTGGAATACTGTATAGAATATCTTAAATTGTTTACAAATTTTGGTCATTTTAATTTATTTCCCAAAATTTTTAGTATTTAATAATAATAATCATAAATTTCGGTTAATGTAGAAATTTTTATGTTTAATAAATTCTGTTTAATATTAAATTTTCATATTTAAGGGAATGTCAAGGTGCGTGAGATTTTTTTACGCGGAGCTTTAATGGAAAAATCGCAACGCGACTTTGACTTTTCCTTAATATTTCCTGTAATATTAAAGTTTCAATATTTAATGTTTTCTGTAATATTAAAGTTTCAATGTTCAATGTTTTCTGTAATATTAAAGTATTAATGTTTTTAATATTTACTGTAACATTAAATTTTCATGTTCAATCTTTTTTGCAATATTAATTTTATACCTTTACTAGTTTTTTGCTATTAAAGTTTAAATTTTTAATATTTTCTGTAGTCATAAATTTTTATATTCCATTTTAAGTATTAAATTTGTTGTATTAAATATTTTCAGTAGAATTAATTTTATTACATTTATAACTTCAATAGATTTTTTCCACTATTCTGGTTTAAATATTTCACATTTTTTGGAATATAAAATTTAATTTAATTTATCTATTATTGAATTTTCAAATTTAATTTTTTCTATTATTGAATTTTCAAATTTAATCTTTTCTAATATTGAATTTTCAAATTCAATATCTTTTCTGATATTGAATTTTCAAAATTATTCCTTTCTAATATTAAATTTTCAAATTTAATTTTTTTTAATGCTAAATTTTGAAATTCAATATTTTTTAGTGTTAAATTCTTAAATTAAATATTTTTTCTAACTTTAAATTTTCAAATTCAATATCTTTTCTAATATTGAATTTTAAAATTCAACATTTTTTCTATTATTAAATTTTCAAATTCAATTTCTTTTCTAATGTTAAATTTTGAAATTCAATCTTTTTTAGTGTTAAATTTTTAAACTCAATATTTTTTCTAATATTAAATTTTCAAATTTCATCATTTCTAATATTGAATTTTCAAATTCAATATCTTTTCTGATATTGAATTTTCAAAATTATTCCTTTCTAATGTTAAATTTTCAAATTTAATTTTTTTTAAAGCTAAATTTTGAAATTCAATATTTTTTAGTGTTAAATTTTGAAATTCAATATTTTTTCTAACTTTAAATTTTCAAATTCAATATCTTTTCTAATATTGAATTTTAAAATTCAAAATTTTTTCCTATTATTAAATTTTCAAATTCAATTTCTTTTCTAATATTTAATTTTCGAATTCAATATCATTTCTAATATTTAATTTTCCAATTCAATATCTTTTCTAATATTGAATTTTCAAATTTAATCCTTTCTAATGTTAAATTTTCAAATTCAGTATCTTTTTTAATGATAAATTTTGAAATTCAATCTTTTTCAGTGTTAAATTCTTAAATTCAATATTTTTTCTAATATTAAATTTTCAAATTCAATATCATTTCTAATATTAAATTTTCGAATGTAACATTTAATATTACAATTTCCACGATTAATATTTAATTTAATATTACAGTTGCTACGATTAATATTTCATTGAATAGAAAATTTCTACGTTGAATATTTCGTTGAGTACAAATTTTTTTTTTTACAAATATTCCATTTAATATTAAATTCATTTATTAAAAATAAAAATAAAGAGAAATTATAGACTCAGCTGTTTATTTTTTCAGAATAATTTTCCCTTTTGAATTTGAGTCAAAAATTTGTTTCCTTTCTCCGAATAATAAGAAAAGAATTCCCTTTTTTCCAAAGGGAACTTAGTTTACAGAATTTAAAAAAAAATTGAATATAATTTCTAAAAATTTAAATTTAAATTTAACTTTAATTCTATTGGAGAAAAAATCGAATTTTATTTTTAAAATATTTCAACTCTTGGTGCAAAAAAATATCTAGTCAATTTTTTTGTTTTATGGCTAAGTGGGAAAATTTCTAATAAAGTCTAATAATTTTTCTTTTCGTAGGAGCGCAAATTGAGACTAATAATTAATTCTGACATTGACAGTGTGTCCGGTGGAAGCACAGGGCTCTAATTAGGATATTAACAGTAAATTGAGACTACTTTAATGATTGTTCTACTAAAATTTGTAAACTAGAATCAGCAGGAATGTTAATATTGAAAGAAAAACATTTCGCTAATCTAGATTTGGAAGCTATAAAAACACGGATTCTTGTTCTATTGGAGACAATTGATAAATAACTTATTCACTTAATAAAAATCAATATAATAAAATTTCATTCTTTAGTAATAATCAATAGCAAGTTTGAAATTCAATTCCATTCTCAAATTATAGAGAAAAGGGATTAGAAAAAATTGTCTAATTGAATTAATTAATTAATTAATTATTTAATCGATTGTAATTTTGAATTAAATTTGCAATTTTGCAATTTTTCTTTTTGGAATGAAAATGTGAATTTATCTACCAATTGCCTTTGCCTGTTGTGCTTTATACATTTTGAGAACCTTCTTCCCAGGCACGAGTGTTTGACTCAATCCGGGACGTTTCTTTCTTTTGAATGTTTGCTTATTTTCCTGATCAATTTCGTCCTCGTCGATCATGCTAATTTGACCATTGTACGATGTTTGACAAATAATTGTCTCTTGCGGTGCGCGCATTGCCTCCAATTCAGATGCAGTTCGATGTAAATCAGAATCGTGGGCAAATGTGCAATTATGACCGAAACGACAGCGGCCCTTGCGATAATTCCAACATATTTTCCTGCCGTTTATCATTTTTGTATCGTCCAATGTTGGCGTCATTTTCACGTGTTTCTCGAGAATTGCACTTTTTGCCTTTTCAGCCTCGACAAATGGATTCGAGAATACGGAAGTCTTCATGGTGGTTGTGCCATTAAAATCAGGTGTCGGTAATGGAAGTTTTTCATTTTGCAATTTATTCTCATAGCCCTCGTCGTCATTGTCACTGTCGGAATCCTCCTCTTCCTTTCCCTTCGAACTGAGAGTTAGGCAATATCAGATTACAAAGAACAGTTAACATATTTTATGTCATTTTTAATTCTTTTTCTCCTTTCACGCATTTCGTTTACTGCAACTACAAGCTTTGCACTCAATATTTGTTTTGAAAATAAAAAAGTAGTAGTAAATAGTTAAAAAAATAAAAATAAAAATTCAATTAGAACTGAAAAATTATAATTTTGTCAACTAAAAAACTTATTTTCGACGATTCACAAAATTGATAACAAAAATTCTCTTTTTTCTGATTTCAATCAAAAATATTTTATAAAAATAAATAAAAAAATATTTTATTCTAAAGTCTAAATTCTTCTCAATATCAGTAAATATTCTCCAAACTTTAGTTCGAAATTTTACAATTCTTCAGAAATTCGCTAATTCAAAAATAATTTTCAAAAGTAAGAAAATCAATTCTTTTAAAACAGAAAATTTATTTCACAGACCACGAATCGACCTGAACGAGTAAAAAAAGTCAATTAAAAATAGAAAAAAAATCGAAAAAGTCATTCACTTAATTCAGTGTTGTCACAAAAATTCAAATTTCATCAAAACTTGTATAATTTTGCTAAATAAATATTTAAAAAGTTTCTTATTTGTCTATTTACAGGAAATCGATTTTTAAAATTTCATTTTCTGAAAATTTAATAATTTCCAAAAACTAAAACTATAAATCTTCACAAAAATTCAAACATTTTCTATAATTTTTTTGCAATATTTCTTCGAAAAGTCAATTGTTTAAATAAAAAAATTCCAATTTTTTATAATAATTCAAATCCTTTAATTTTTCTTCTCAAAGAGTGAGAATATTTTCCAAAAATTTTACTAAAGAAATTCGTAAAATTAACTTATTCAAAATAATTATAAATAGTTTTTTCAAATACAATAGTTTTTCATAAATTGATTATTTTAAATATAAAAAATGTCCAAAAAATTGAAATTTGGTAAAATCTTTTCAAAAATAATTTAAATTTTCTCAAATTTTTGAAAAATGATTCAAAATTTGACAAAATCGTTGAAAAATAATTGAGCTTTTTAAAAATGTTTTGAAAATTCATCAAATTTTTCGACGAATTTTAATTCTAAATAAATGATTTTTCGGAAAAATTGTGAAATAGTGAATTAAAAAAATTGTAATTTACTTTAGTTCTAATTTTATTCAAAATAATTCAAATTCTATAAAGAATTATATTGTTTATAAAAATAATTCAATTCCAGCAGCGAATTTTAATAACTTATCAAAATAATTCAAATTCTATAAAGAATTATATTGTTCATAAAAATAATTCAATTCTAGCAGCGAATTTTTTTAACTTATAAAAATAATTGAATTCCTAAAACAAATTTTATTATTTACGAAAATAATAGAATTCTTGTAAGGAATTTTGTTATATTTTTTTCAATAATTGAATTCCTGGGAAAAATGTCCCTTTTTAAAAAATATAAAAGAATAATTCACATATTTGGTATTACTTAATTGAAATTGGATTAAAAATAATTGAATTTTTGAGATGATTTTTATTATTTTTGAAAATAAAAATAATTTTTGGTAGATGAGTGCAAAGCCTGTCAATATTGCAAGGAGCAGAAATTTTTTTTATCTTTTAAGGTTATGTTAGCAAAAAAAAAATTAAAATATTACACAAGATTAACTATAAACCGTTCTTAATTATTAAATTAAATATTCAAAGAAGAAAAATTCGATCAAAGAGTTAAATTCAAAACACCCGATCATTAGAAACTGAAAATTATTACAAACACAGTTCAATAAACAGCAATAATTCATATCTTTATAATATAAAATGACATTAAATATTCGAAATTTTACTATCGAGAGAAAATAAATATATACATAGTTGAAAAATATTGACATCCAAAGAATTTCTAGGTTAGAATTTAGAATGTCGCATATATATCTAAAGTTGCATTGGTTTTTTTAATTACAACAAAAAATATCGAGATTTAACTTACATGCTATCACCATTCTCGGAATTAATATCGGATTCACTGTCAGAACCAGAAGAGGATCCATAATCTGCTACCAAGGAAGCCATTTCTTTTATTTTAACAAATATAATAATATATATTTATATAATTTAATAATATCTAGTTTGAACTAAAATCTAATAATGACTAATAATCACCAACACATTTAGAAACATACGTATAAAATCTATGTAATTTTGTATATATACATAAAACATATACGTATTTAAAATTGCGTTGGTGTTAACAATTTTCATATCTATATATATGTGTCTGCATTTTCCAACTTTACTTACACTAGCTCATTATTACTTTTAAAGGTCTTTCATGTATACGTAAAAAGCTTTAACCCGGCAACTAACACAACTGAAATGTGAAAAAGAACTAAAATGGCAACGTCGCAACAATTTACCATATATAACAACACCGGAAGTCGCGTTCATTTTTCTGCCAAAATTTAAATAAAATTAATAATTAAATATCTTTCACAATTAATAATAATAATAATAATAATAATATTTTTTTAATAAATGATTTTTTTTAACTTAAATCAAAAACTTCTTTTTTTTTGTCGTTTAGAGATACTTTTTGGTTTCTTGACGCACTTACGTGCATTGACATAACCTCAAAATTAGAAAGTGGAGAAAAAGGGTTAATAATTAACTTGTAACAAATATTGTTGATAATAATAAAATATTGTAGTTAAAATTATTACCTGAATTGACAAAAAAATAAATATTTCTGTCATTTTTTTGTTGAAATTGAAAAATAAACATCATATATTTCGATACGAGCAAAACATACGAGTTTATTTATATCTTATTTTTTAACCACTTTTTGTATTCATTGCATTACGAAATTAATTTTTTTTAATTCTTAATTTTACTTATTTTTTATTTTGTCTTAGATTTAATTTTTTTGGGGGATTTTGTGGACAATTTGGAATTGAACTGCGCAATGACATAACCTCAAAAAATTAAGTGAAAAAATATTAAATACTTTATTCGGTATTATACACAATTTTTATAATAATAATTAAAAAGATTGAAAAAATCAAGAAAACCCGGTGTCAGTTATATTTAAATTACAAAATGTGCCAACTTTTGCATCCACACTTTGCCAAATTGAAATCTCTCTCTCCTCGTCTTTCAAATATTTCACTAAAATTCTTGTATTCGGAACCGTGTACCAAAATTTTCCCAATGTCGGCTTAAAAACAGTGACATTCACACCGTTTTTTAATGGATTCTCCTCCGTCCATTGTGTCACTAAATTTGTCGTTATCACTGGAATATTAAATTCATTCGTAATAAATCGAATCATATTTCGTAAGTGAATTAAAGAAAACATGATCTCTGTTTTTGCAGTCGACGCCAGACAAAATGTAGACAACGAATCAATTATCAATAAATTCGTTTTAAATTCCTCCTTCGTCTGATTCCCCAAATAATGTAAAATAGAGAATATTCCTTTCGAATTGGTGATTTTTGTCACTTTAATATTCGTCAAGACACGAACAATGTCCTTGAAAAAGGAAAAAAAAGAGAGAATAGTAACAAATAGAAAAAGAAAAAAAAACCGCGGGAAAAAGTTTGACAAACGACAAAGAATAAATTACCTCATCGCAGCAATTTTTCGCATTCAAAATTTGCACGACTCGCGTAACTGAATAATCACCCTTCGTATCAATATAATGAACAATAAAATTCTTATCCAACGCAACATTTGTTGCAATCGACAAGCACAATTGTGTTTTACCAGCTGACGAGGCTCCGCAAATTTCGTAAATTTGATTCGAATAAAATCCACCATCCAACAATTTGTCTAAACTTTAAAAAAAATTGAATATTTCAACTCGACAATTACTTCCAAGAAACAAGAAACCCACCTCAATATTCCTGACGTTAAAACTGTTTCACTTTCCAAAAGAACATCTCCTTCAATCATAGTGAAACCTCCACGAAATGCGGAAAATTCATTTTTAATTTCAACCACTCGCTAAAAATATTAATTTTTTCCCCTTATTTTTAATTTATTTACGAATTACGATGTACGAATATTCACAATATCATGAAAAGAAAACAAATTTGAAAATATAACCTCAAAAAATACCTTAAACGACAAGCCCGTGATTTTAATCAAAAAATCCGTGTCCTTTTGAATAAAATCATAGTCCGTGAAAATTCCTTTACAAACCAGGTCCTTAATAACAGAATCTGTTAGACTTTTGTGAATAGAACTATTTAATCGTGCCATTTTCTTTTACGAAACACGCAAACTTGTATACACTTGTGTAAAAAAAACTGTCAAATTGAATGTCGTCTGCTTCATTTCCTTCCGCACTTAAATTTCAAAAAGAAAATAAATAAATAAATAAAAATCGTCAAAGAAAGCAAGGAATCAAAAAATTTTTCACAGTGCATACTTATTTAAAAAAAAAACAAATACGAAATATTCTAATTTTCCCAAAGAAATTATTCCAATTTAATATTTTAACAATATTGTAAATTTAAATAACGGATATATGTAAATCTACAACTACGCTAATCAACAGACAACTACAATTATAACATATTTTAAAGCTTTTAATTGACTTCAATTTACTCCTCAAAAACTACCCAAAAACCTAATATCCGGTTCTCGGAAATTGTTTTATATATATTCTTGTATTCCCCACGATTTTTCTCCACTTCTCAATTCTCATTTCTCATTGCAACGTCAACAGGACAAAAGTTAATATCGAGTACATAAAGTTAAAAGCATTCTCAAAAACTCAACTTCTAATTCACAAGAACTTTTTTATAGTGAAAAAAATTGTCAGTGTTTACAACAATAATCAAAGGAAAAAAAAAATAGTCACAAATATTTTTCTCTCTAGTCATGTTTAATAATACAAGAATAATTTCATTTCTCTTTAAAATATCGTGGAAAAATGCTTTTGATAAATATTTACAAGGTAGAAAACTTCGGGAGATCGTTCGCTAAAGTTTTCTTCTACACTCGGTCAATGTCCTTCGATTATTTTAATTCAATGAGTCTCTTGGGAAACGCAGAAAACGTCCTCATCGATATTTATCAACTGGACTTCTTTTCGAGTAAATAAAGGTAAATTTTTTTTTCTTTACAATAATTGAATATATTGGAATTCGTCCATTGAGAGAAAAAAAAATGAAAAATAGTGGCACGTGGCGTCATCGCGTCTTCTCGTCTTCTCAGCCATTTTCGAAAAATAAATTGTTTATTAAACCAAACTGAATGTAAAAAAAATTTAATTTTACTATTTTGTATTATTTTTTTTTTAATTTTCTATTGAATTTTTTTTTTTTTTTGGGGGAAAAATAGTGGTTTTTGGCAAACACGTGTTCGTATAATTATCGTCAATACTTTATTTGTTTAAACGGAAGATATTTTTAGACCCTTTAGTGGAAAAGTAAATAATTTTCAAAGAAATAGTCTTTTTTCGTAAATTATAATTTTTATTTTTTCGAAAGTGAAATTTATTGATTTTTGAGGTTATGTCAATCGTCCTGTCCGGTACAGCGGAAATGCTTGAAAGGTTTTTTTTTTAAATTTCGAATCGAATATTTAATATTTAGAAGATAAAGTTCTATTTATTCTAATAGAATTCTTGTTTATAATTCAAGGGTTTTTGGGTGAATAAAAATCGAAAGTGCATTTTGTTTCACTCACATGTTACGTAAAACGTAAATGCATTCTGAACTAATAAATTATCAGTTTATTTTCAATAAAAATTTGTCTCTAGGGGAATGAAAAATGAAACAATTTTTTTTAACCCATTTTCCCTATAAAGGGCAAGGAAATTTTTTTTTTGACCTTTTAGAGGAAATTGCAAAAAAGAGTTGCTGATTTGACGCCGAACAAGCGGAAGTCCACCCTTTTTTTTTGCCTCTTTAACATTCAACCAATGAGAATCGTTAGAATGCACAATGTTGCCATATTTCATTGCATTTCCAGCCAATGAAATTCGCTAAGGTCGAGATGTGCGCGCTCTGACGGTGGCTTTTGTAAATTCACGAAAGCGACGTTGTTTCTTTCGGCCTCGCTGACGAAATTTGTCGGAAACCGTCGCCATGTTTAGAAGTGTCTCTGCGTCCTTGAGCGAGTCAAGCAAAAATGTTCGGTAAAATATTAGATATATCGAATTCCCAACAAATTACGTGAGGTATCCATTTTTAATTTGTCGCTTATTAATCACGGGTGAAATAGTTATTCCCGTGGATGGGCGACCTAGGAGGCGGAATCTTGTGATTCCGAAATGGTAAGTTGTCTTCGTGTCGGGACAACGCCAATATGGCGGTGGTCAAATTTCCTTTGTATCTAGGCGAGGTTTTTTTTTTTTTTGCAGTTGAGAAATTTTCAATCGATATTCGTTATTAGCATTCTTAATGTTTCGTTTAAAAGACAATTTTAATTAGTGTCAATGATGATTATATTCGTAATTTGTGAGTGATTTCCGGTTCAGTTTTTAAATTGGATAACAGGAGGGAAAAAAAAGAAGAAGAAGAAGAAATGGATTTTTCCCCTCCGACCAGACGACAAAACGAGACGCCCCGAGAGTGCTTAGTGATGCAAACGCTATATTCGATTTGTTCCTGTAATTTTAAAAATGACATTGCTTTTTCGTCTAATTACAATAACGCAATTATATTGAGTTGTTGGAAAAAAAAATTATTTCCGCTCGCGAATTCTGAGAATTAGTTCCTTCTGGAAGATAAAAAAAATCGAATGCCCACCTCTATGTTCGCGGATCGTTAGTCGAATTTGAGTTTCGGCGCTTTTTTTTTTAATTGATGGAAAAAATTGTGTTTTTTATTTTAATTCGGAAACGCTGATTTTTTTGTGATTTAAATATATTTTTTGTTCGACTTTTTAACAAATTTACTTTTTTTATTTTGTACTTTTTCCTCTTTTGATTTGTGGCCCCTAAATTCAATTTTTTAACTTTTTCAATTCGTTTTAATTATTAAACTGAAAAAATATTCCCGTGAGAAATTTTACCGTCTTTTCTTTAATTTAACTTAAATTTTACATCCGAATCGAATATTTCTCTATTTAAAATTTTTGATGTGGCTAAAGTTTCGAACGTTCAAATAAACGATATTTTTTTACTTCTTATTTGCATTTCTATAGAAAAAAATTGTTTTTAGATTGAAACAAATTAATTCTAAAGTAAATATTGTTTAATTTCAATTATTCTTCTTTTTTTGGTTAGTAATTTCCACAAAAAAAGGGGGAAACAAAATTTCGCTTATTTCGAAAGTCACAATTTTTGAAATTTAATAGTAATTCTAATTTTTAAACTTTTGTTAAATATTTTCCTTTCTTGATTAAAATAGAATTTTTCCCATAAACTGTACAAGTTGTAAAAAAAAATGGCCCGAATTTAATGAAAATTGCAATTGTGTCAATTTTTTGACATTGTTTTTACCCGCAAAATTCGAAATCTATTTATTGGTGTAAATTAATGAATAAATAATTTGAGTAAAATTAAATATTTAATGAATATAAATTTAATATAAATATTTATAAATTAATAAATTTAATAGAATTTGAATGTAAATTGAATAAAATTGTAAAGCTTAAGGTGTTTTTTAATTGTTTTTAATTTTGCAGAATCATGTGTAATGAGTGATAAACAACCTGGTACTACTTTGCCACCCCTCAGCGGGGGTGGAACAAATAATGGAGGGAACAATGGAGGATCCCAACAAACAGTTAATATACATCAAGTTCTTACGACTGCTCAAGGCCTTAATGTTCTTACTACAGGTGGAGGACAGCAATTTGTCCTTGCCTCTCAAGTTCCAGGCCTCACACAGGTAATTTCTTTTTTTTTTACTGCAAAAAATCTCTATTTGAAAAAAAATTCAATTCTCGCAATTTTAGTTTCGTTTTTCCAAAAATTTATATTCGACAACACTAGTAAGAAATTAATTTTGCAAAATTTATAAATTGAGATTACACTTTGTTAATGGCCTCGTTAATTTATAATTTTGTACTCAATTGAGTGTTTTTTATTATGTTTATCGAATTAGTTACAATACTGAGAGTTTAAATTTAATTTATTTAAAATTGAATTGAATTTAAATTAAAATTGAATTGAATTTAAATTAAAATTGAATTTAATTTAAATTAAATTAAAATTGAACTTAATTTTAATTAAAAATTAAAATTAAATAATACACAATAGAATTGAAATTATCGAAATAATATAGAAATTAAGAGTTTCAGTATTTGTATTATAATAAATATTAATTAAAAAAAAAGAATTGCCACTAGTCAGAGAAATGGGGATTTTTTTGAAAATACAAGAAATTTAATTTACAGAAATGAAAAGTATCAACTTTGAATAGAAATACGAAACTTCTTTCTTTTTCTATTCTGTGAAATAATTTTTAAAAAAAATCGAAATTCTTAAAAAAATTTCCAATCGTTAAACTCGCAAAGAGTGAATTTTCAAGAAAAAAATGAATTTTGGTTGTATTTTTATTTGAATTTATTAGAAAATTTTTTTTTATAATTTAAAGAACGAATTTACTTTTAGAAATTAATTTGTTAAAAAAAATTGAATTTAATATTGTTGAGAATAATTGAATTTTAAACGTATTTTTTTATTTTAATTCATCTTCTTAATCATTGAATTCTGGAAAAACTTTCTTAGAATCTTATTAAAAGTAATTGAATCTGCAAAGACTTTTGCCTATGTTATTAAAACTAATTAAATCTACAAACGAAATTTGTCAGAATTATTCAAAATTTAATGTGCAAAGAATTTTCTCTAAATTAGAAATAATAATTAAATCTGCAAAAAGAAAAATTTGGTAGAATTATTCAAAATAATTTAGTCTGCAAAGAATTTTGCCTAAATTATTAAAAATAATTAAATCGGCAAAGAATTTTCTCTAAATTATCAAAAATAATTGAATCAGAAAAGAATTTTCCACAAAGTTATTTTTGAAAAAAAGAATTGACTGAGCCAAGAATTTTCAGAAAATTAAAAATATTACCTTTCAATTTTTTATAAATATAAATAGCGCTGAACGGAGTATTTCATTTTTTTTTTTTAAAGAATTTAATTATTTTCAACATAATTATTTTAATTGAATTCTTGTGAAAAATTAAATAATTTAAGATTCAAAATTATAAAAAGTTACAAAAAGTTATCTTTTGAAATTAAAAAAAAAATCATACATTAACGGATATTAAGACTTTTTAAACTTTTTTCGACTTTTTTTTTAAAATGGTGACTTTATCGACTTTTTTTCAAAATTTTGCGACAAAATACCATAATTTAAAAATATTAAATGCGACTTATTTCGATTTTTATAGCGTGAAAAGCATAACTAGACAAATATTTGAAAATTTATTTTTGAATAATTTTTAAAATTTATTTTTTTAAATATACAATTAAAAAGATTTTGAATAATTGAAATTCTATGAAATTTAATTCAAACTAAATCATCTTTTCAAATATTTTATTACAATATTTGAAAATTAACTTTTAAAGAATTGTAATTGAAAATTTTTGGAAATATGTTGAATTCTCGAAAATTTTAATGAACAATCTTCAAGTGTAAATTCAATAAAAATGAAAATTAATAAAAATTAATGAAAAATAGAATTTAAAAATAATATTGAAATAGTTTTGAAAAAAATATATAATTCTCTGAATTTATTCCCGTTCTAATTTTTTAAAATTAAATTATTTTTAATATTTTCCATATTTCCGAAAATTTAAATTCATACAGAGAATAATAAAATTAACATTTTTCAGAATTTTTTTTTACATTTTCGGGAAAATAATCATATATTCAATTATTTTTAAAAAGATTTTACCAAATTTCAATTTTTTAACTGTACAAAATTTGTAAAACTAATGTATTTGAAAAAATTATTTAGAAATAATTTGAAAAAGTTAATTTTACGAATTTCTTTATTAAAATTTTTGAAAATATTTTAATATTATACAAAACATTTTCAATTATTTTCGAAAAATTACAATATTTATAAAAAGATAATCAAAAATTTTTTAAAATTGACTATTTTAGAATTTTTCAGAAATCATTTATTTATTATTATGATTCTTCGAAAAATTTGATTAATTTTTTTTAATTTAAAGAAAACTCAATAATTTTTCAAAGGTTTTAGAAAAAATTTAAATTATTTTTGTAAAGATTTTACGAAATTTCAATTTTTTGGACATTTTTTAATTGTATGTAACTGTAAAACTATTTTAAAAAATTATTTAGAAATATTTTTAAAAATTAATTTTACGAATTTCTTTATTAAAATTTTAGACGGTTTAAAATTATTATAAAAATTGGATTTTTTGTATTTGAATAATCGAATTTTCGAAGAAATTGCAAAAAATTGTTAAAAATCTTTGTAGATAATTGATTTAGATATAAAGTTTAGTTAAAGATTGTAGAAAATAATTGAATTTTCCGAAGGGTTTGAGTTTTAAATTTTGGGAATTATTAAATTTTAGAAGTAGAAACTTTTTTAGTTTTATTTCCTGTGAATAAAGAATTATTATTATTTCTTCTTCTTTTTCTTATTTATGTAAATATTTATTCAGCAAAATTATACAAGTTTTGATTGATTTGAATTTAGAAACTAGGGAAATAGAAAATAAATTTTTTCCGATAACACTAAATAAAGTAAACGACTTTTTCGACTTTATTTTCTATTTTTAAGCGACTGAAGCGACTTTTTTTTTTTGCTCGATAAAGTCGATATCCGAGGCTTTGTAAAATCAAAAATAGGGGAGAAAAATGATGATTATTCTACCAATACTGAAGGAAATGAAATCCATTCAATTCTTTCCTGTTAATGCTGCGAAACGAGGCATTTGTCTGATTGTCTCCCCACTGTAAAAAAAAAAAAAATTGACGAACAAAGGCAAAAAAAAAGGAGAAAAAAAATTGAAAACTAATAATTTTGATTTTCTTTTTTCAGGTCTTGCCGAGTGGAGCGACAACAACTGCAAATTTGCAACAATTGGGCGTCACGCGAATTGTCAATATCGGCAGTACGTCGTCCCCACGTGTCGTTGGACTCGCGAGTGCGAGCGGCTCGCCTCTATCATCACCCTCCCGTCAAACATCAACAAAAGTTGTATTAACAACATCGCCAAAACTTGTTCGCACATCACATGGCAGTATGTTCGTTGCGCCAACAACACAAATGACGACGGGCCAATCGTCGCCGGCTAGGAAAAAATTGAAATTATCCGACAATACGGAGAAAACGACTGCAATCGATGACACGACAAGTTATCGACGACGTATAATGGAGCACAAAATGAAACGAATGCGTTCAGTGAGAGAGAAATATACGGATAATGCAGCTGAATTATTCTTTTTACACGCTGGCGGCAATGTCATGGATTTTCACACATGGAGAAAACGACCGATTACACCGCAATATTTACATTTTCTTCGACAACATAAATTAGATCCCGATGATGAGGATGAGGATCTCACTGTTCCAATGGCGGATGTCTCGCAAGTATTGACCAACGTCGCACAGCCAGTGAGTCAGGAGGTTAAGGTACCCGGTATTGGAGTCACTCCCGTTGCTGTTTCAACGACTCTGCCGACTGCCGTTGCTCAACTTAGTCAACAAGGTTCGTGTCCAATTGTCGGCCAAAACAAAAATCTCTTTTTTTTCAAAATTCCAGAAATTCAGTTTGGACATTTTTTTTTCTTATTAAATTTCTAAACTATTCAGCAAATTGATTAAAGGAATAATTTTTCGTTTCATAAAAGCGTTGACAGAGAGTTGCCACAGGTCAGGAAAATGGGGGAAAAATCAGGGAAAGTAGAATTGATAAGGAAAAAATCGGGGATTTTTATTAAACGTACTGGAAAGTTTAATTTTTAAAATTCAAAGGAAAATTCTGAATCACTTTATTTTTTTTCTCTTTAAAAAATTGTCTTTGTCTTTAAATATAATTATATTTTTCAAAATTATATCATTTTTGAATTTACAAAAATTAATCTATTCAAATAATTCAATTCTCGTAGTTGAATTCTGATAGGAATTGATTTAAGAAAAATGTTCAGTTAACATTTTAAAAAATAATTGAATATTTAAACCGTTATAACAGGATGTTTAGAAATTAATTAAATTTCAAAAGGTTTTTAAATTAAATTCCTTGAAAATTTAGAAGAAGCAAAAATTTAAAAATCTTTAAATTTTCATTTTAACAAAATTTTAATAATATTATTTTTCTTTAAAAATTATTCAAGTTTTTCAAAAATTCTAAGAAAAATAATTGATTTTTGAATTACAGTTGCAAATTTTAGAAATAATTATATTTCAAGAAGGTTTTTCATTCAAATTATTTGAAACTTCAAATTCCTCGGGAAAAAGAAATATGGATAAGTTTTTAAATTTTTGTTTAACAAAAAGAGTTAAAGTTTTGACAAAATTTAATTCAGAAATTTCGTAAAATTGTTTCTTGAAAAAATGAAACTAAAATTTTTTTAAAAATAATGAAACAATTGAAAATTTTAACCAACTTTTGTTGAAATGAATTTTGAATTTTAATTCAAGTTGCTGTTAGAAATATTTTCGCATTTACTAAACGAGTTGTTGAAATAATTAAATTTAATGAAAAACCGCAAGAAATGTTATATTTTTTAAGAAATTAAGAATTTTTATTAAATTTGTAAACAGCAAATTTTGAAAGTAAAAAATGGAAAAGAAAATTTAGTTTTGCTAGTTTTACTTAAATATTCAATTCAATTATTTTCAAAAGTAGTACAATTCAAATGAAAAATTGAATTATGATTGAAAATTTACAAAAAGTCTTGTCAAGATTAAAAATTTTTATTTAAATTCTAAATTGTCTTTATAAATAATAAAATTTTTCTCCGAAATTCAATTATTTTTAATATACAAAATTTTTATCAAATTTCTCGAAAAATGAAATTATTGTTAAATTTTTTTTTAAATTTGTCTCTTAACAATAAATAATAATAATAATAATAATAATAATATTAATTATGTTTAATAATAAAACATAAAATAATTAAATTTTGATAAAATTCATTGTAAAAATTAAATTTTTAGAAACATTCAATTATTATTTAACAAAATTGTTTATTTTTATAGTTAAATAATTGATTTCTTGTAGAATTTTCTAATTAATATTGATTTAAAAATAAATTTCAGTTACAATTTTCGATTATAATTGAATATTATATTGAAAAATTGCTATTAGAAAATTCTACGAGAATTCATATATTTAACTCTAAAAACAAACATTTTTTGAAATAATTAGACTTTATCAACAACATTTTCAAATAATTGAATTCTTTACAAAATTTTAATGAAATTTTTTTTTAAATTAATTGCATTTTTCGAGAAATTTGATGAAAAATTTTGTATATTAAAAATAATTTAAATTCTGACAAGAATTTTATTTAAATTTTTCAGACTGAATATTTTATTTTCGGAGAAAAATTTTATTGTACATTTCATTTATAAACATAATTTAAATTTTGACAGGAATTTTTTTTTGTAATTTTTGATCATAATTGAATTTTTTGTGAAGAATTGCGTTATATCTTTGAAAATAATTAAATTCTTGAAACTTATTTTATTCAAATTTCTTTTTAAATAATTAAAATGTTGTGTGAAATTTTATTCGAATAGTAGACATTAAAAATATTGAAGTTGGAGAAATTTTTGAAATTAACTAAATTTCTAGGAAGATGTTATTAAAATTATTTTAAAAAAAAATTGAATTGTCACATAAGAATTTTATTGGAATTTTTGAAAATAATTTAATTCTTTGAGGAATAATTAATAAAAATGGGTTTTGAAATTAGTAAAGAACTTTTGATAATTTGTATTTTGTATATTTTTTTTTAAATTTATTCAAAGAAAAATGTTAATTAATAAATATTAATGAAAATCTTAATTTTTGTGTAAAAATAATAATTGAATATTTATTCAAAAATGAAGTTATTGATGTTTTCGTGTAACTTTACATTTGAAGAAACACGCAAATGTAATTGAATATTTTTTTTTTGTATGTAATAATTTTTTAGAGTGAATTGCAGAATATTGTTTAGGGTCAGGGAAAAAGGGAAGATTTCGTCTGGAAATCAGGGAAAAAGAAAATCAAATTTTCGTGGCAACCCTGTTTGTATAATAAATTGACTTTTGGAAATATTTTTTTTCGTTTTTCCAAAAGCGTTTGAGAATTATGGAAGAAATTTTTTTTTCTTTTCTTTTTTTTTCTAAATTTGTGAAAAATAAATGATTTGCGCACTTAGGACATATACCAGGTAGGCCACAAGGGGGCCGCCATGGCATGGTCTTTGCCATCCGAGCTGCCATTCAGACCTCACCAGTGTCCGTTCACCCTTCACCCACCTCTACTCTAGCACCCGCTCTCATTATAGGTGATTACTGTAGGCCTGTCGCTCAATGTTTAATTCGTTCCCTTATTTATTTATTTATTTATTTCCTTCATTTAATCAGAGTGGTCGCAATGAGAATTTGATTCAGAAAGAAAAATCAAATCAATTTTATTATTATCGTAAAATTAATAGAAAATTTCTATTTCAAATATTTAGTTACATTGTTAAATGGAGATTTAGATTCAAAATTAAAAAGTGAATCACTTGTTTTAAAAACTTTCTCTAAAGAATTGAATTTCTTTTCATAAATAAATAAAATTCTTTCCAGAAAATTGTTTTGAATCAATAAATGTTTTAATTGAATATAATCCCAGAAAGCGCTAAAATTAGTTTTCGAAATTTTAATGAATTTTTATGCAGTAATTATTTCAGATTGGAAATTATAAAAAATCAAAATTTCACGAAGAAAAATGTTATTTGTTCAAAAAGGAAAAAAAAAATTTTGCTTCGATCTAGAAAATTGGCAGTATATTTATTTTTAATAGTAGTGGAAATTTTGCGACCACTCGAATTTTTTTTTTCGTAATTTTAATGCAGTTCTTGAGTCTAAAGAACATTTTGAAATTAATTTTAGTTCGACTGATGTGAATGTCACTGCAGACAATTTGCATGATAAAGAATATAAGATTCTCCAGATTTGATTTCTGAATATTTTTAGAGTGTCTACTAATTAGAGAAAAATTAAAAATTCAAATTAAGAGTGGAAAAAATTTATCATTTAGTGGCTTTAATGACAAATTTTGAAATAGCTAAAAAAATTGTATTGAAATGAATTTTATTGTTTCAGTTTAATTTAATCAATAAATATTTAATTCTATAAATAGATTTATCATCAATTTTACGAGTTTGAATATTATAGTTTAGATAATTATTTTTTGCGATCGCTTCGAAATTTTTAACTATAATTCCTTTTTTGGGAACGAATCGAAATTTATTTATTTCTTCTGTAAAATAAAATTTTATTTCCTATAATTTTTCGTCTGATATGAAGAAAATGTATAATAGAGAATTTTTAGTTTCACTTAATAGACACTCTCATCGAGATCCAAATTTCAAACTTTCTTTATCGTGTAACTGTTTAATGTAGTCGATTGATTCTACAGTGAGAATAATGTTTAATGTTGAAAACTTTTGCCATGATTGCAAAATTATTGCACATCTGTGTCGTAAATTATTTTAATTTGTCTACAAAAACAAAATTGCTTCTTAACAAGCCTACTGTGATTTTCTAGTGGAGATTTTAGTATTTACGTTTGGAGAATTTATTTATTTACAATTTATTTTTAAAAAAAGAGAATTCAGTGAAATTATATTAAAATGTGAAAATTCTCTTTTTTTTCGCAATTTAGTCTTCTCGAATTTATTTTTGTTACAGTAAATCGTTTGCATGTTGTTTGTTATTTAGGGCTTAATTTCCCATTTCAGTCACAAATCTATCTATTTATCGTGATGAGATTTGCATGTTTTTTTTTCTCTTCTTTTGTTCGTAATTTTCCTATTTTTGTCTATTGGAATTTTTATCTGCTTTCAAATTATTTAAATTAAAAATAGAAAATAAAATAAATTATAAAAGTACAAAAGTTAGAAAAAGTAAAATAAAAAACAACGTTTCTGAGTAAAGATAAATTATTATTTTCAATTTGAAAATATAGAATGAATTAAAAATAAAATAAAGTTCAAGTTCAATGGAATTACAAATTTAATAAATATCTTAATAAACTTACTAAAAAGTTGATTCCCTTTTTTTCAACTCCCACAGAGAAAACTCCGCTGTTTCATTATAAATGATGAAACAGTCTCAAATTTTTGTGGGTAAATAAAATTTCAAGCAAATGTAAGACTGTATGGCTTTTTATCTATTCAGTCCAAGGGCAGTTTTGATACAAAAAAAAATTATATAAACCACTTACATTTCATTTCTTTTTTTCTTTTTTTTTGCAGTACACAAAAAAAACATGTAGTGCAAGAATTGTGATTCACAGTGTTTCTATATATATTTTTTTAAAACAAATGTTTAAATTTTGTATTTTTTCGAAAAGAGAAAAGGAAAGAATGTCGAAAGTTTAATGTAATTTTTCTTTATTTTAGGCGGAACTCCCTTAGTTTTAGATCTGCCACAAGCAGTAACTACAACAAATTCTCCTAGTCCAGCGTCATCGGATAAATGTTCGACGACAAATTCGATGAATCGTTCATCACCTGCCACACTTGCCGGCAATCAGCCTGTCGTTAAACTCGTAAAACTTCCCACATCTTCTGTAACAACCTCATGCGATACCTCGAGTAATCAAGAACAAATTGTGGAAAAAGCCAAACAGGTATTTGTTTATTTATTATTTAGTTAGTGTTTTTTTCTTTTACTTTAAAGAAAATTTTTTTATTTGCACTCTATTTAAATGGGATACTTCCCTATTTAAATATAGAATTTAAAAGATTCTTTGGGTTGAAAAAACCTGGAAAAGTCAGGGAATTTAGATCGAAATCCTGGAAAATTAATTTTTGTAATTTAAGTTTATACTTAAATATTTCAAAATTAATTCAATTTTAAAAAAGTTGCAAGTACAATTTTCATAAGTAGATGTACTTGAAAATATTTTCATTTATGTAAAACTTTAATTTTAAATGAATTTTATTAAAAAATTTAAAAACCTAGATTTTTGAAAAAAAAACCTTAATAACGAAAATTCTTCTAAAATTAATTAAAAAATTTAAATATATATTTCATTGATTATTCAAAAATAACGGATTTGTAGAAGAATTTTAGTTAAAACACTAAAAGAAACTTGAATTTTGAAGGAAATACAAATTTTTATTGGAGAAATTCAATTATTTTTAGAAAAAGTAAAATTCTTCTCAGAAAATCGATTGTTCTTTTGTCTTTTATTATTTATTCTTCAAAGAATTAAATTATTTTCAAAAATATCAATGAAATTTTTTTGTGACAATTTTTTTCAAAATAATTTTAATAAAACTCTTCGTGGAAATTTAATTTATTTCAAAAATTTTGTTAAATTCAATTATTTTCAATGTTTGCTATTTCTTTAAACCGAAATTTTAATAAAATTAGTCTGAAGAATTCAATTATTTTCAAACGTAATATAATTTTTCCAAAAAAATCCAATTATATTTGAAAATTTAGAAAAATTCTTGTCAAACTTTAAATTATCTTTTAAATAACATTTTTCTCCGAAATTCAATTATTTTTGTCAAATATTAATAATATCCTTGGCAGAATTTCAATTATTTTTAATATACAAAATTTCCGTCGAATTTATCGAAAAATGAAATTATTTTTTTGTAAATTTGTCTCCTGACAATAAATAATAATATTAAACATAATAATTAAATTCCGATAAAAATTCATTATAAAAATTCAATTATTTATTTTTATAGTTAAATAATTTATTTCTTGTAGAATTTTCTAATAAATATTGATTTAAAAATAAATTTCAGTAAAAATTTTCGATTGTTATTGAATATTATATTAAAAAACATTTATTTATTTGAAAATTCTACGAGAATTCATTTATTTCACTGTAAAAATAAACATTTTATTAAATAATTGAACTTTTTTTAAAATTGAATTTTCAACAAGAATCAAGAAATTTTTAAATAATAATTGAATTCTTCTAAAACATTTAAATAAATTTTTTCTAATTAATTGCATTTTTCGACAAATTTAATACAAATTTTGTATATTCAAAACTATTTTGAAATTCTGATAAGAATTTTATTTAAATTTTTCTGAAAATATTTGGATTTCGAAGAAAAATTTCATTATTTATAAAGATTATTTAAATTTTGACGGGAATTTCAGAGAATTTTGAAACATAATTGAATTTTTGTGAAGAATTATGTTACTTTTGAAAATAATCGAATTCTCCAGGTTTCCAATAATTTTCTTAATAATAATAATAATCGTAGTTTTAAAAACCTGGAAAAATTCTGTTTGTTAACCTGGAAAACCTAAAAAAAAAAGTCAGGGAATTTGTAAAGAGTAGAGAAGCGTGACAAACCTGAAGATGAATCGAAGCAAGGAAATTGTGAAAAAAAATTTTATCGTTTCCTTTATTATTTAATTAATAAAAAATTAATAATTAATAGTTAATTAATTTTAACTGGTGGAAAAATATGAAATTTCTAAATATTGAATAATTTTTTCCAGGAGGCGTACGTTATGCAGAGGATTGCCGAATTACAAAGAGAGGGCTTGTGGTCCGAGCGGCGATTACCAAAAGTTCAAGAACCCGCGAGATCGAAAGCCCATTGGGATTATTTGTTGGAGGAAATGGTTTGGCTTGCCGCCGATTTTGCCCAAGAACGAAAATGGAAGAAAGCAGCGGCCAAAAAATGCGCGCGAATGATACAGAAGCATTTCCAAGAGAAGGCAACCCAAGCGCAAAAAGCGGAGAAACTCGAGGAGCTTAGATTGAAGAAAATTGCGAGTTTCGTTGCAAAAGAGATAAAGACTTTCTGGTCAAATGTAGAAAAGGTAATTTTCATTTTTTGTTGCAAAATTTTTTAAAATAATTTAAAATATTTAAATCTATTTAAAAATTTTACCCCACACTTTTAAGCCGGCAATTTTGACTTTTTTTCAATGTTTAAATTGTGTGCTCGTTGTGGGAACATTAACATTCTAATTAATAATTTGGATTGAATTGTGTTTTTATGTTCAGTCATTTTCCTTTTTTTAGAAACAATAGAGAATTTAAAAAGGGTAGTAAATATTTGTTCCGGTAAGGAAAGAAATGAAAAGGGAATAATGTTGATGTTTAATTTTTTCAGTTGGTAGAATATAAGCAACAAACGAGACTGGAAGAGAAGAGGAAAAAAGCTCTGGATCAGCATCTCAATTTCATTGTCGATCAGACTGAAAAATACTCAACTTGGTTGACCGAGGGCCTTAATAAGACCGAAGGGAGTCAAAGTATGCCAGTATCAATAAATAGTTCTCGAATTTCATCGCCTATACCTTCAGGAAAGCAACATTCGGATGGTAAATTTTATTTACACAATTTTTTCCCCCTTTTTTCCTGTTTGCTCTTTTCTTCTGCTCTTTTTTTTTATCAATGATGACGAAATACCATTTCTGAAGGTGCGAGATTCATTCAGCTCAATCCTACTTTCTGCTGCTATCGAGGCATTTGTCTGAGAGTTTTATTCTCTAGTAAAGTAAAAAGATAATTCACCAATTTTTGCCAAATAATTGTAATTCAATTTTCTTTTTTTTCTTTTTTTATAGACGAATTCGAACCAAACCAAAGTTCCGATGACGATGAGGAGACAATAGCAAAAGCGGAGGAGGAAATCAAATCGAATCATAAAGAAGAAGTGGAACTTTTAAAGAAGGAATCAATTATTCCGTTGGAGGATTTATTGAAAGAATTGCCACCAAATTATCTCGATGAGAGGGACAGAAGTTTAACGCCCGAATTAAAGGAGAATTTCGAGGAGGAAAATGAGAAGAGCGCTGATGGCGATACTGAATTTACTGTTGCTTCTGATGAATCCTCTGATGATGAGGAGGACACTATTATGGAGCAGGAGAAGCTCGAGAAGAATGTCGATCATAAACAGGAATTAGACGATCTTAAGGCTGAAAATGAAATGTCTATTGATGAATTGATGTCAAAATATGGAGCTGGACAAGACATTCCAATGGATGTTGATAAAGTTTCTGATCGAGGTAGTTATTCTCTTAATTTACTTTTTTGTGTTTCCTGGGTGTCTACTAATCGGGGAAAATTGGGTATTTTATGCCAAATTGGGAATCTTTTTACCAAATTAAAAAAACTTTATTAGGTATTTCAATTTATTTTTAAAATATCTATTTTTTCCATTTTTTTTTTGTTATTTATACTGTTCTGTAAATTTGAAATAATTAAAAATGTATTTAATTTGAAATTTTGTGAAATTCAACTGAAAAAAATTAAATTTCTTAAAGAATTTAATTAGAAACTTTTTAACAAATAGAATTTTCAAAGTATTTAAATTTTTTAATAACTGATAATTGAATTTTGTAAAGAGTCACATTTTTAATGTGTTCATGTTTCTTAGTGCGGAGATTATTTAATTGAAATTCTTATTAATTTAAAAGAAGATACACACTTAAAACTTTTTAATAAAAATTCAATTTTCGCAAAGTTTCTTTTGAAAATTTTTGAAGAATAAGATTTTTGAAATTTTTAAATTCTACTGTTTCAAGATAATTGAATTTTTATGAACAAATAATTAAAATTTTTCGAAAAAATTGAAATTTCTTTACATTTCTTTTTAAATAATTTAATTTTTCTAAAGGATTTTATTTAAATTTTTTTAATAATAATTTTTTTAATTCAATTTTTTAAATATACAATTAAAAAGATTTTAATTAATTGAAATTTTGAAAAAATTAAATTCAAACTAAATCGTCTTTTCAAATATTTTATTACAATTTTTGAAAATTAACTTTTAAAAGAATTGTAATTGAAAATTTTGGAAATATGTTGAATTCTCGAAAATTTTAATGAATAATCTTCGAGTGTAAATTCAATAGAAATGAAAATTAATCCAAAATAGGTTTTCAAAATAATATTCAAATAGTTTTGAAATCATTATAATTCTCTGAATTATTACGTTTTAATTTTAAAAATTCAATTATTTTCGATATTCAATATTTTCAATATTTCCAATAATTCAAAGTCATACAGAAAATAATAAAATTAAAATTTTTCAGATTATTATTAACATAAATTTAAAGTCGATTGGAAAAAAAATGGTAAAAATTATTCCAAAGTCGGGAAATAACGGGAAATTTTGTTAAACGAAAATAGTGGACACCCTGATTTCGTTTGTGTAAATATTTTCAATTCTTTTCGCCTTTAAATAGTTTTTTTTCATTCTCTCCTTTTTTCATTCCCTTCTGCTCGTTTTTTTTATCAATGATGACGAACTACCGTTTCTGAAGGTGCGAGATTCATTCAGCTCAATCCTACTTTCTGCTGCTATCGAGGCATTTGTCTGAGAGTTTGTTTTTTTTTGAAAAGAAAGAAATTAGTGAAAAATTTGTATTCCTTTGAAAACTATGTTCTTTTTTTTGCATTGTTTGCAGAATCCGAAGCAGGCAGCGAGAAAGAAGATGACGAGGACGAGAAGAGTGATCAATCGGAAAGTGACGAGAGTGACTATGACGATAAAGATCAGGATTCTCAAACTCAGAGCGAGGATGAGACGGGAGTTGGTCTTAAATCGCTTCTCGAGGATTTGTCCGGCGAGCAATCACTCAATAATGCCGTAAGTTTACATAATTTTTGCTCATGAAATGGAAAGTTTCTTTTTTGATCTCTAAGTTTAAATTTTTAGTTTACAAGAAATTTAATTAGAATAATTTTTATACAATAATTGTTTTTTTATCAGTTCAATTAGTTTTCATTTGTTTAAGAAATTATTTTTAAGTAGGCAAATTATGTTTTTGGTTTCACAGATTAATTTTAATTAGTTGAACAAATTTTTATTAGTTGAACAAATTTTTATTAGTCAAATTAATTTTTTATTACACAAATTAAGTTCAATTTTACTAATTAATTTTCATTATTTGTACAGATTAAATTTAATGAACTAAATTTTACTATTAAATTAACAAGTTGTTTGCTCAAATTTTCTTAATATCGATTGTTTTGAATTAAAAGGGAAAATGTAATTTTTTCCAGACTCAAGAAGCGGAGAGCAATGAAATGGATGACGTTGCCGCCTTGGCTGAAAGCATACAACCGAAAGGAAATACTTTACAAACGACAAGTGTAAGTTTTCATTTTATTAAAAATTATTTTTCACTGCTTAAAATTTTTTAAATAGATTTTTACATTTAAAAAAAAGAATTTCAGTAACAGGTCCTCGGATATTATGACTTTTCCGTCTTTTTTTAAAAACTGTAATTATTGAATATTTAATTATAATTATTTTCAGATACGATTATTTTAAAAAGTTTGAATCTTTTTTACTTCAATTATTTTCAAAATTTCTCAGTTTAAATTATTCGAAAATCTACTTTTATAAAAAAAAAGTTAGAGAAATTCAAAGTAATTTCGATATTGAAAATTTTAAAAAAGAAAAATTATTAAAACAAAGTTGATACAAAATTCGTAAAAGTGAATTGAAAATTTTAGACGCATGAAAAAAAATGTTTTATTATAAAAACGCCTTCACTATCCAAAGCAACTACGCTTTTCATTTGCTTGTTGTTATTTCAAGGAAGGTAGAATAAACTGAGATTGTCTTTTGCATAAAGAATATAAAACATTCCTAATTGCAAAGACATCGCGACATTTTATTTTTTCTTTAAACTTTCAAATTCACTTCTCAAAATTCAACTAGAGAGATGGAAAATTAAAATTTAACGAATTTAGCAATTATTTAAATAACAATTTTTTAAATTTAAATAACAATTTTTTAATAATAAGCTCTCGATTTTTTTTTTGTTTCCAATTGCAGGTGGTGACAAAAGTTCCATTCCTTCTAAAGCACTCGTTACGTGAATATCAACACATTGGATTAGATTGGCTGGTGACAATGTACGAGAGAAAATTAAATGGAATTCTAGCCGATGAAATGGGTTTGGGAAAGACAATTCAAACAATTGCACTATTGGCGCATCTTGCATGCGAAAAGGGCAATTGGGGTCCGCACTTAATAATTGTTCCTACGTCTGTGATGTTAAATTGGGAAATGGAGTGTAAAAAATGGTGTCCCGGTTTTAAAATCTTAACATATTATGGAACGCAAAAGGATCGTAAACAAAAGAGAACTGGCTGGACAAAGCCAAATGCATTTCACATTTGTATAACTTCATATAAACTCGTCATTCAGGATCATCAGAGCTTTCGAAGGAAAAAATGGAAGTATTTAATTTTAGACGAGGCGCAAAATATCAAGAATTTCAAATCACAACGATGGCAATTGCTTCTCAATTTTCAAACACAAAGGTGAGAGAAAAAGAGAGAGAGATGTTTGAAAATAATTCTCGCTGCCGACCACAATGCAGTTTTTTCAATTTCTGTTTTTGTGTTTATTTTCATAAACAGCGAGATAGTAAATTCTTCATAAAAACTCGTGTGTTTGTTTAAGAGGAATTTTCTAGAACACGCGTATCCTGTCTGAAGATACAATTAATATTTTTAAAAATTTATAATTTTAAGTTTTCAATCGTTTTCTTTTTAATAAATAAATAATTTTACAGGCGTCTCTTGCTAACGGGAACACCACTTCAAAATAATTTAATGGAACTTTGGTCGCTGATGCACTTTCTCATGCCAAATGTTTTTCAGTCACATAGAGAATTTAAGGAATGGTTTAGTAATCCAGTGACGGGAATGATTGAGGGAAATAGTGAATACAACGAGAATATTATCCGACGACTACACAAGGTTTGTACGTACTTGAATTATTGAAAGGGAGAATAAAAAAAAAAGGAAAACAATTCTCGCCGCCGACACACAGGGCAATTGTGATTTTCATTTTTCTGTGTTTTTGATCATCTCAACGGCGAGAGAGGAAAATTTTCCATAAAAACTCGTGTGTCCGATAAGAGGAATTTATAAGTCACGCGTATCCTGTCTGGAAAAACAGTTTTCTTACAAAAAGAAAAAGAAAGAAAATCTAAAAGTCCTTGAAATAAATAACTATATAAATAAATAATTGAAAATAAAAAAATAAATTAAAACAAATGAATGGAGAAAATATTTTTATTGGGGAAATAAAGCATTGCTTTCGTTCTTTTCAGGTCCTACGACCCTTTTTACTCAGGAGGTTAAAGACTGAGGTAGAGAAACAACTGCCAAAGAAGTATGAACACGTTGTTATGTGTCGCTTATCGAAAAGACAGAGATATCTTTACGATGATTTCATGTCCCGAGCAAAGTGAGTATTTTTTATTTTACTAGCAAATAATAAATTTATTATTTTCTAAATCAAGAAACTTGTATTTTCAAGAGAAAAAAAATATCGATTATTGCTGGAAATTACGAATATGATTTTCTTTTTTAGAACGAGAGAAACTCTTGCGAGTGGAAATTTGCTGAGTGTCATAAACGTATTGATGCAGTTGCGTAAAGTTTGCAATCATCCAAATCTCTTCGAAGTTCGTCCAACAATTTCGCCATTTCAAATGGAGGGTATTGAATTCGTCACTTCTTCACTTGTTGCCAATGCACTCGAATACGATCCATTTGAGGTAAAGTGAATTATTTTTTTCAAATAAAAATTGTTTTCCTTTCATATTCATATAAGGAAAAAAAATTTTTGAAAACGATTTTTTTTCAGTTTAAAATAATTTATGAGTTTTTTTTTTCATATTAAAAAATTCGTTTTATTTAGAAAAGAAATTTTTCCATTTTTGCAGCACATCGATTTGTCCTGTGTAAATTTACTTCTGGTGAAAATGGAAATTATGTTGACGGCATTTGTCGCTCACAGAGCGAGACGTTTAAAGACGCCGCGTAAATTAATTGAGGAAATTGACAGTACACCGGAACCACCACCTCGCTGTCCATCGGGAAAAATTAAAATCAACGTTCGATTGTCGAATCAAGCAAAAGCCACGAATGTCGTTCAGCAACAGCCAAAACTCAAAAGTATAACTAGCGCCGTTTTATCGCCGAGAGTCGGAACATCACCCTTGGTTAAGAGTGCGAGCAATCAAACACCCACTGCACAAGGTAATTTGAATTTAAGTTACAAATCTTTTTTTCTTTGAAACTCAAAATTTTTTATTTTTAATAAACATTTCTTTGAAATTGACATTTTGGTAAAATTTGAATATTTTTTTTAATAATAAATGTAATAAAAAAATATTTTTCCCTTTTTTTTCTTTCACTAGACAAAAGTGGCAATTGTTTTAATTGAATGAAATTTTTAATTTAAAGGCGTGACGTTGAGAGTTGCGGGTGGTCAGCAATTGCAAGGTTACTCGGTTCAATTGGTTCCACATCAAGGAAGTGTGAAAGGTAATTTTTTAAAAAGAATCAATTTTATTAAAATAATTATTGTTATGTTTTACTAATAAAGAAAATCTCTAGTAAATTTTATGATCTATCTATGTTAATAAAGTTCGCTTTGCTTTTTTGTTTCTTAATTTGTTTTCTAATTTTTCTTTTCTATTTTCAATTTTAAAATTAATGTATTGAAAATCATCGAATGATTGTAAAGAAATTTATCAAAAAATGTAATTCTTTTGAAGAATTTCTCTGAATTTTTTTCAAACTAATGGAGTTTCTTTAAAAGTTTTTAATTGAAAGTATTGAAAGCAATTGGATTTTATGAAGAAGAATTTTATTAAATTCGTATTAAAAATAATTTAATTCTGGCGAAGAATTTTATTACTATTTATAAAAAAAATTAAATTGTTCCGAAGAATTTATCAAAAAAATTTAGAAAATAAATTAATTTTTTGTTAATATTTAGAGAAGAATTTTACTATTTATAAAAATAAATGAAATACTTCGAAGAATTTATTAAAATTTTGAGAATAAAATTGAATTTTTTCGAAGTTTGTTGAAATTGAATTTTATGGTAATTTTTCAAAATAACAATTCTTTCATGTAATTTTATTTAAATTGGATTAAAAATAATTTAATTTCTTCAAAGAATTGTAATATTTGTAAAAATAATCAAATTATTTCGAAAAATTTATTAAAATTTTCGAAAATAAATAAAATTTATGAAAGTATTTTAAAATATTTAAACCCTTCCCAGGAATTTAATTAAAATTGTTTTGAATTTATAGAATTTCTGCCGAGAATTTTACTGTTTATAAAATTAATTAAATTCTTGTCAAGATTTGTACTATATTTATAAGAATAATTTAATTATTTCGAAAGATTTATTCAATTTTTAGAAAAAAAATTGAATTTTTTTGAAGTGTGTTAAAAATATTTTTGTATAGATTTTACTAATTAAAAAAATAATTGAATTGTTTCGAAGAATTTATTAAAATTTTAGAAAATTATTGAATTCTTTCGTGAAATTTCATCAAAATTTTGAAAATATGAACAGTAATATTATTATTTTGTATTTAATAAGTGAATTTTAAAAATTTTGACTATAAAATTATTTTAAAAATTTATATTTGAAAATAAAAAATTTTGTAATTTGCATAACAACAACAAATTGAAAAACACGTTCCGCGTACTTGTGCGCGTACCATTTTTTCTACTTTTTATAATAAAATTCTATTATAAAAAATAGAAATTTATTATATGTTCAATACAGTTTTAAACTAATTCCTCCAAACGATTTTAATTCATTTTTTTAAAACAATTTATTATCAAAAATATTAATGAAATTCCTCAAAAGAATTAAATTATTCTTTCAAATTCAAAATTAGAAAAAAAATTATTAGATTTAAAAAGAATATGTTTTTTGAATTTAAATAATTTACATTAATATTCGTTGTATGTTTGTTCACAGTTTGAATTTAGTTATTTCCTTTCTAATTTTTCTTTCATAAATTGAAGTATAAATAATCCTTGAAAAAATTGTTTTATAACTGAATTCTGCGATATTTTAACAAATATTCTGAAACAAAAGGAAAATATTTCTTCTCGGATATTTTTGAGTGGAAGAAATAAAAAAAATGTTTAAATTAGATTTGCATTCGTACAGATTTGAATACACAATGATTATTAATTTGGATTACTATTTAAAATTATGTATTTCTAAATTATAAGAATAGAAAAATTCTAATAGTTAAGCATCATCGATCAGTGATTGGAACTCAAAGTGTCCAATTGCTTTTGCAATGATGCGAGATCAAAATATTCTTAGGCCAGCTTGTTCACTGATCAATTCCTTTCGTGAGCATTCTAGAACCAGGAAGACAATCCATCCCTATTAGTAGAAATAATAATATATTATATTTTAATTTTAATAATTTTAAAGTTAGGGAATTTGGAAAACTATTGTCGCAATTCTGTTTAATTTTAATAATATATATAAATGATTTTTTTTTATTTTTACAGCAATTCCACTGCCGCACAATTTGCAAGCGTCAACTGCCGTTTCAACGACAACCTCCTCCTCCTCGGCACCATCATCATCATCATCATCATCATCGTCGTCAACAATAACAACTGGTGGAGTGAATACGCAAAAAATAACAGTGGCAAATACCAACATTCGCGAGGGTTTACAAAGACTGACAACGCAAACGGTAACGGTGAAGCAGGGCGATTCAGTTCAAAGGATAGCGGTGCCATCGGGTTTCGCTCACTTGGTGCAAACAGCAACCGGACGACACATTCTTCTCACGTCAAATCAGCAGAATGCCAACACTGTCGTGACACCGAGCGGACAACGTTTAACAGTACTTTCGAAATCTCTCGTCGGTCTCTCAACGACAGCGGGCGTCAATAAAGTATTCAGCGGCGTTGTCACGACAACATCCGGTGGACGGCCAATTGTTCGCGTACCACAATTAAACATGAACACATCGCAGGCCCATATTACGGGACAAATACGTCCGAGTATTGTGACAAAACCAGTGGTGGCAGCGGTGACACAAGCAACAACAATAGCGGCTGCTGCTTCTGCGGCGACAGCGACGACGACGACGACAGTTGTCAAAGAAACAAGTAAAGTGCCGATAAACAAAGAGGAGCCAAAATCCGAGTTCCACATGCCACATGTCGAGGACGAACGACGCCGTAGACGTCAAGGTAAATTACGTTTACTCGCCGACGTGAATGAGACACGTTGCGCCGCATGTCCACTCTACGGCGAGGATCTCTTCATGGCCCTGAGATTGGGTAAACCGTCCAACACTTGTCAATGGCACGGCGGTTGGATGCATTGTAAGACGGCGAAGGAGAATCAAGCGCGCACGAGGAGGCAATTTTTCTCGCGAACCGAGGCACTAGCCGAGGCAATAAAATCAACGGAACAAATTGTCGAAGAGCTAAAAGGGATTTTCGAAAGATTCGTCACTTATGTGCCGGCCGTTCAAGCGCCAATGCCACGTTTTCATTGTTCACATCCACCGCCGCATAAATTGTGGGCGGAGGAGCGATTGAAATTTGAATTGAAACGACATTTATCGCCGAAACTCGCGCTACTTCATCCAGTGGCGAGATCAATGTTGACACAATTCCCAGAGCCACGTCTCATTCAATATGACTGCGGGAAATTGCAATCGCTCGATCAATTATTGAGACGATTGAAGTCGGGCGCGCATCGAGTTTTAATATTCACGCAAATGACAAGAATGCTGGATGTTCTCGAGGCTTTTCTCAATTTTCATGGGCATATTTACTTACGATTGGATGGCGCGACGAAAGTCGATCAACGGCAAGTGTTGATGGAACGTTTCAATGCTGATAAGAGGATATTTTGCTTTATTCTCTCGACAAGATCGGGAGGTGTTGGCGTCAATTTGACGGGGGCCGATACTGTTATTTTCTATGACAGCGATTGGAATCCAACGATGGACGCTCAAGCGCAGGACAGATGTCATCGAATTGGACAAACTAGAGACGTTCATATTTATAGGTAATTTAATCCTCTATTTCACTCATTCATTTTATTTATTTCATTCTCTCTTTGTAAATTAATTTAGAATTGCCACAAGTTAAGTTAATTTAGAAACGTTCATATTTGTAGGTAATTTAATCCTCTATTTCACTCATTCATTTTATTTCTTTCATTCTCTATTTGTAAATTCATTCAGAGTTGTCAGAAGTTACGCAATTTGGAAATTTAGCGAAAAAGTCCAGGGAAGTAGGAATTGATTTGGAAATTTGGGAAAAAGTCAGGAATTTTTGTTAAAAGTAGTAGAGGAAAATAATTTTAGAATTCATTAGATAATTCTGAATTTTTTGCCATTTTTGATTGACTGACAAAACTTTGAAATTACCACGAATTCTAATACAAAAACTTCAAGTTTTTTAATACTTTTTCTCACAATTATTTCTCTTTTTTAAATAACTCAATTATATTAGAAATTTTTAATGAATAAGTTTACTTCAATTTTTCAAAATTAACTCAATTTTCAGACTTGTAGTTAAAATTTTCATAAACTTGATAAACTTCAAAAAGATTTCAAATTGAAACTTTCGAAAATTTCAATTTAGAATCCAATTATGTTTTCGATTATCTATTCAAATCAATTATATTCAAAAATATTCATAAAAAATTTCAATTATCTTTGTAAATAATAAAATTCTTTTCCGAAGTTCAATTATCTTAATAAATAACAACATTCTTGGTCAAATTTCAATTTTATTTTCAAACAATTATTCTTAATTGAATGCTTTTCAATATAATTTATTTTTATGAAGTTTCTGAGAAGAATTTAATTATATTCGAAAAATTTTAATAAACTTCTACACAAAGTTTCAATTATTTTCGTAAATAATAAAAATTTTGGGGAAATTGGTTTTGTAAATAATATTCAATTAATTTATTTTTAAAAATGTTAATAAAACTCTTTGCAAGCATTCAACTATTTTCATAACTAATAAAATTTATGACAGAATTTATATGATTTTGAATAGAATTTTAAATGAATTTTTTGAAAAATTACTTTATTGAAATTAAAATTCTTTCAAAATTAAATTATTTTTAAATGTAATAAGATTCTTCACATAAATTAAATTCCAAATTTTTTTAAAAATTTTTTAAAAGATTTTCAATTATTTTTATAAATAATAACATTTTTGACAAAATTTCAATTATTTTAAAAAATTATTATAATTCTTTCCAAATTCGATTTTAAAAAAAAAATCTTTGAGATTTTAATTTTTAAAATACACGAATTCTATTCTTCTTCTAATAATCGTAACTGTAACATTGTTTTTTATTTACAAATAATAGAAATTTATGAAAAAGTTTTGAAAGCAATTGAAATTTTATAAAATTTTTTTTAAATTTTATTTTATTTTCTTGAGATAATTAAAAAATCTAAAAATTAAAAAATTTGTTTTCTTCTGATAAAAAAAGTCTATTTCTTTTTTTAAAAAATTCAAGAAACCATTTTACTTTTTTCCTATGCCCACAAAGATAATTCCGCTGTTTCATTATAAATTGTGAAATAGTCTCAATTTTTGTGGACAAATAAAATCTCAAACATATGTAAGGCTGTATGGCTTTTATCTATTCAGTCTAAGGGCAGTTTTGATACAAAAAGAAAATGAGAATATTAAAAACATTTTTAATTCTTGTTCAATTTTGTTTTCTTCATCTTAGAAACTTTTCATTTTTTTCTCTTTCTAACCAAAAGAACTGAAATCTATAGGAATATAGGATTAAATTTACTGTAAATAATTTACCTCTTTCGATAGTTTAGGAAAAAAATATCAGAATTCTCTTTTGAAATCAGAAGAAAACAGAGTTTTTGAGTAAAGATGCGTAAAAATCCAAGTGTCGAAGAGAAATTTATGAATAAAATGTCAAATTTTTGTGAAAGGAAGTAAATTAAATCTCTCTTCGCGTGATTTTAATTATCATATTGCAAAATATAAATAAAATTTATTTTCCTCTCTTCGTTTTGTTCTTTTTACACGACACATTTATTTGACATTGCTTTTTGTATTTTTAATGTTTTATTATTGATTTGAAAACTATTAATGAATCCATTCAATAAAAAAGTGAATTTATTTTTTTTTTGTTTACAGACTAGTTAGTGACAAAACAGTAGAGGAAAATATTCTGAAGAAAGCGAATCAAAAGCGATTGCTCGGCGATCTTGCGATTGAGGGTGGAAACTTTACAACTGCTTACTTTAAGAGCGTAAGTATTGATAGCTTTTCTTTTTATTTTTACCAAATTTTCTTCCATTTAAACAAACATTCGATAATTTAATTTAAGAGAAATCGTTAATTTAGATTGTAACGAAATAATTAAATTTACAGAAATAGTTTAATTTACTTTAATAATTAAATTTGCGGAAATAATTTAATTTACTTCAATAATTAAATTTACGGAAATAATTTTTAGTTTAATAATTTCATCGGTAATGTTTAGTAAATATTTTCAAAAATACATTTTTTAGTTAAGTGATAAATTATATTTTGAAGTTAAATAACACTTTTTTTCGTTTTGTTTATTCTCGATAGTCGACAATTCAGGATATTTTCAATGTCGATCAAACGGAGGGCGATGCGTCAACTCGAATGGCCGAAGTTCTTGATCAAACGAGAGAACGCGAGAGAATGCTTCAAAGGGACGGCTCCTCATTGTCGCAAAATTCAGCTGGCGAGGAGAAGGCGGCGATGGGAGCTTTGGAATCTGCCTTGGCCGCCGCCGAGGAAGATCTCGACGTTCAAGCGGCGAAGACGGCGAAGGCCGAGGCCGTCGCCGATTTGGCCGAGTTCGACGAGAATATCCCGCTCGACGAACCCGACAAGGATGAAACGCAAATCAGTAAAGCCGAAATCGAAGTTCAAAACTTGGTTTCACAGGTATTTATATTTTTCATCATTTATTTTTTATACTCTTAAAATTTTCTTTTACTAAAGTATTTTTTTGGATTTTTAGTTAACGCCGGTCGAACGGTACGCGATGAATTTCATTGAGGAATCGGAGGGAAGTTTCTCAGCGGCGCAATTGGCAGCAGCCGAACGTGAACTTGAGCAGCAGAAAAAAGAATGGGAATTGGATCGACTGCGCGCATTACGTGACGAGGAGGAAAGACAAATGCGATTGGCCGATGACGATGAAGAAAAACCCCTAACATTTGGTCGCGAGGACGCGGAAAATCAGGTTAATAGTAATAATAATTCTAAGAAAAATTCTAGTAAGCGTAATCCGCCGGGTAGAAAAAGTTCGCGTAGAAATAATCGTAGAGTTCAAGCCGATAGATCGTCAAGTGAAACAGACACGTCAACCGAAACGGAAACTGAATCACAGAACGAAGAAAATGATGAAAATCATGAAGAAGAAGAGGAAGAGGAAGAGGAGGAAGAAGAAGAAGAAGAGGAAGAACATCAGGAGGAAGACGAGGAGGAGCTTGTCAATAGTCAAGACGACGAATCCAGTCAAAGTCAAGACGAGGACGAATCGATAAATGAAAATCGACCCGAGAATGGAAAACGAAAATCAATTTCCACCAAATTGTCGCAAAAAAATAAACTCGATTTAAATAGTCCCCGAACAAGATCAAGGGGTAATGTGAAAATAAATCTCTGGACGTTGGACGTGAGTCCAATTCTTCCAAGTTCGACGAAAAAACCCCGTGGTTTCTACTCGAGAAAACGAAACGAAAATTCGAAAACCGACGACAGTTTAAATTCATCATCACCATCGTCGTTGGTGAGGGAGAATTCAATCGACTCAACTCAGGGCAAGAAATTTCAAGACTCGGATCTTCTACTTTCTCCAACTTTGAGTCTGGAGAAATTGGAGAATACGAAAATGAATTTTCTCCACAAGGACAAGAATAGTGGGAAAAAATTGAATGGCTGTCTCGATGAGAGTGAAATGAATGATGATATAAATACGAATCTCGATGCCGAGGTGCAGCAAAATTCCGAAGAGAAGCTGAAGACAAATGCAACTGTTGACGATTCGCCGTCTGTCCACGTGACGCGCGCTTCGCATAAATCAAATTTCGCCAAAACAACGAACGACGAGGACACGGAGAATTGTGACGTTAATAATTCCGTGGCCACGGCGCTAAATCGAAAATCCCTCTTTCCAAAACGAATGCAACGAACCGCGGGCGAAAATTCCAAAGAATTACTTCAAAATTCGAAGACACCGGAGAATTTCACGATGAAAATGAAGCAAAAATTGAATTCGAATAAAAATCTTGTGCCACATGTTCTGTTGTCGGCGTGCGCGACTTTGAAATTGAAGGCGAACCTTGCGCCGGACGTTTCGCGGCGATCGGCGAGTCCAACGGTGAAATTGGAGAAGCGTGAGAAGGACTCGAAGCATAATACGAGGTCGTCGGCGAAATTGGAGATTGATAGCCGGGAGTGCGAGGAACTGAAGGAAAAAGAAACGAAGGAAAAAGAAATGAAGGAGAAAGAAGCGAAGGAAAAAGGAGCGAAGGAGAAAGAAACGAAGGAAAAAGAAGGGAAGGAAAAAGAAGGGAAGGAAAAAGAAATGAAGGAGAAAGAAGCGAAGGAGAAAGAAACGAAGGAAAAAGGAGCGAAGGAAAAAGAAACGAAGGAAAAAGAACTGAAGGGCAAAGAAAATGAAGCGAAAGAGAAGGAGGCAAAGGATAAGGAAGTAAAGAGCAAAGAAGCAAAAGGCAAAGAAGCAAAAGAGAAGGAGGCGCGAGTCAAAGAAGCGAAAGACAAGGAAATTGAGGACAAGAATGAAAAGACTGACGACGAACACCACGAAAAAGGAACATCCGAAACAATCGAAAAAGAATCAAAATTCCCAATCAACGAAACAAAAGATACGTCCGAAATTTTCGAACATCCAAGAATTTCCACCCGTCGAACAAAATTAACCGCGGAATTATCCGAAGCAGCAGCACCTTCTCCCCTTCTTCTCGAATCCGAAGAAAAAAACAAACTCCCCGACGCCGAATTGACAAAAAAATCCAAATCACTCGATCTCGAACAACCCCAATCATCGAAATTATCATCAAAAATCGGAGAACAAACCCGATTTACTCGCTCCTGTGCCATTCAAATGCCAGCGCCACCTCCAAAGATTCAAAAATTAATAATAAAACGAAGACCCGACACTCCACTACCAGGTCCAATGAAAGTTGGAAGACCAAGAAAAAGGCCATTAATCGTCGAAAACGTCGAAACAACAACAACAACAAATGAAATCTTCCAAATACCGAATACAATTCCAAAGAAGGCAAAACACTTGACAAAATTCCCCCCCAATCCTCCAGTAAAAACGGAAAATATCACAAGACGTCGACCCGATACACCAATGCCCGAGACATTTAAATTGAAGATAAAAAAATCAAAATGCGAAATTATCTCATCATTATCGCCGCCTTCCGCGAATCAGAAGCAATTGCGAAGAAAATCATCATCATCGATCAGTGAGACGGAGACGACGAATGGCAATGCGGAATCGAGCGATGAACTCGATAGACCGCAACGAACGGCTAAAGTTGTTGCAATATTGACACTCGATTCACAGGCGAAACCAAATAATCGTTCACCGCAACTTGAAGTGAAACTAAATAAACTCGATGAGGGAAAGAATAATGGTGGCCAAGGCGCCGCTGGCGATTATTCCGAGGAGAAGAAACAAGTACCAACGATTTTGATAAATCGCTGTGAATCAACGATAACAACAAGAGCGTCGACAAAATTGGATAAGAAGAAAAATTCCCAAAATGATATTGAAAGTGAAATTGATAGCGAAACATCAAGTCGAATAATGAAGAAACGAATGAAAAAAGTGAAAAATTCCACATCCATGGCAAAAGTAATTGACGTTCAAACAGTGGACATTGCCGACGAGGAAGATGACAAAACAGAAGTCCCACTAAAAAGATCACTTCGTTTTCAAGCTCCTCCTCCTTCTTCTCCTCATGACAAGCTCAACAATTCGGTGTAAAAAAAAAGAAATCCAACACTCATAGTTTAGAGAAATGAATTTATTTTCAAACCAATAATGATGATGAGACTATTGTTGTAATATTTATATTTTTCAATGAAAAAACGCGCGTCGGATTTTTTTCTTCTTCTCTTTCTCTAAGTTACAGGAAAAAATAATGTTGAATTTATTGTTTTTTTCTGAATGAATTTAAGTCTGTAAATAATTGCGAAATTTTCGTTTTTTTTTGTACCAAGTACAATAATTTGTAATATTTTTTAGCACCTGTATAAAAATGAAACCAGAAGCGTGCAATTTTTTTTTGTTTTTTTTAAAAACGCTTTGTAAATGACGTACTAGGTTAACAAGAACGGTTTAAGTTATAAAATATAAAAAAAAAAATTTAAAGACTCTTTGACTGCTGTATTATAGAAAACGAAAGAGAGAGAATGAAAATTCAAATTCATGTATCAGTTTTTTGTTTCTATTTAGAAATATTCGATAGTCTATTTGTGGTAGTTTATTTTGCGAGCTCGTGATATATATATATATATTTTTTTTATTATAATTTTTTTTCTTGAGAGAGAATTCTTGGGAGAAATGAACAAAAAAAAAAAAAAAGAGAGAGAAAATTGCCTCGATTTTGTGCGCGCCTGTATTTTGTATGATCGAATGAGTCCTTGAAAAGGAAATAAACGAAATATTCCTTGCTATATAAAAAAAAAAAAAATAACAAAATGTGTTTACTTATTTCTTGGTACGTTTCCAAGTCAAGTTCAATCAAAGGTTCAGTTCCGTTTTGGTGTCAAAAGTTGCTCGGTGTGCTTGTTTATGGTTGGAAGTTTATCGAAGATGTGCAAATTTTCTTTTTTTCACTATTGCATATCAGTTTGGTGTGGCAAGGCTGTCCATGGCCGCACTTACAATAAAAAAAAAATGGTTCTTTCATGAATCTCTTTGTTATATGATATATTTAATGTAAATTTCAAAAAAAAATAAGAAGATGAAGAAAAAAGATTTTTAAAAGCATGCGTGAGAACCGATCAATACTCACATTGAAAAATGGCACCAAAACACTGCCTTTGCCATTCCAAACTTGGAGACAGCCAAGATATAAGCAGGCACATTAAACGAGCCGCGGAAACCAAAAAAAAATATATAATTTCTGGGGAGGGAGTAATATTTAGTTTTAATACAAAAAAAAAAATGTTTGCAGCTAGAAATGTTCTTGGAACAAGCCTTTGACTGAACGAGGCTTTCGTTGTTTCTTTAAGAGCGTTCCATTTATTGAAAAACTGAAACATCGAGTCTCGATTTCTTTTATTAGCCAAAAAATTAATCGGCTCGAAAATAATTTCACTTTAGCAGAATTATAACTATTTTTCTTTGAATTATTATTCAAGTTGTTGAAAATTAGAAAATGGAAATAATTTCAGAGAAGGAATTTGAAATCTAGAACATTAGAAAATTGACATTAATATCTCAAATTTAAAAATTGGAAAATTGAAACAATTTTTTAAGGATGGAATTCAAAAAGTTGAAATTTGGCGAATCGAAATTATTTTTCACAAGTTAAAATTCAGATGAATTTGAATATTTTTAAAGCTGAAATTCAAAAAGATGAAATTTACAAAAATCTAAATATTTTTCAAGTTTAAATTTAGAAAATTGACATTAATACCTCAAATTTTGAAAATTGAAACATTTTTTAAAGATGGAAATTTGGAGAATCGGAATTATTTTTCAAGTTAAAATTCAGATGAATTTGAATTTTTTTAAAGCTGAAATTCAAAAAGTTGAAATTTCGTGAATTTAAATATTTTTCTCAAGCTCTGAAATTTAGAAAATCAAAATACTTTTCAAATTAAAAATTTAGAAAATAATATTTTTGAAAGTTGAAATTTAAAAAATTGATAATTTTCAAGGTGGAACTTTAGAAAATCGAAATTATTTTCGTAGGACAAATTTAGAAATAATTGAAAACATTTGTCTGGAAATTTAAAAAATTGAAATTATTTTCTAAATTGGAATTTGGAAAACTAAAAATATTTTTCAAAGAATAATGAACATTTAACATTCTGGTTAAAATTGAAAAAAATTTAGACATTTTTTAAAAATAAATTGAAATTTAAAAATTAAAAATTAAAAATTTCAAATATTTTTCTTTTAAGTTGAAATTTAGAAAATTGAAATTATTTTCAAAGACGAAATTTTTAAAAACATGGAATTTAAAAAATTGGATATATTCTTAAAAGCGAAAATTTACGAAATTAAATATTAGAATAATTGAAAATAATTTTTTCACTTAAAATTAAAAAAAAAATTGCAGTTATTTTTAAAGTTTATTTTTAAAAAACAAATTATTTTTAAAATCAGTGGAAATTATTTATAAATTAACAGAAAAAAATTCAGTATCTATAATTCAGTTCAAAATTCATCAAAATTAAATAATTCTCTTTTATTTTTCCATTTTCAAAAATTAAATTACAAAATGATTGTAAATTGACTTTGTAGAGCAAGAAAAAAAATTAGTTTCTTTCGAAAAAAACTCGACTCTTTAAATATGAAAAAACCAAGATTGACTCGATTTTCTAATTTTAAAAATGGAACGCTCTTTTTCCAAACTTTTTTAATCTCAAAATTTCTATCCTCAACGACATTTTATCGTAAATATTAATTTTCTTTTTGCTTTTTCAAATTTTTTTCAAATTAATTATCTTTTTTATTATTATTATTATTATTATTATTATTATTTAAAGTATTATTACTATTTAAACTAATTAATATTTTATTTACAAATTTTTCATTTTTACAATTCTAAATATTAATTTAGAATTAGTACCTACACATTTTTTAATTTAATTTTATAATTTTAATTCTAATTAAATTCTGATGAAACTTTAAATTACATTAAAAATTCGATTTAACAGGAGGACAAAATTTACAAAATTTTTGTTCTCCCAGTAAAATAAATATTTGATTTTATTTCTAATAAAAAAATATAAAAATGATTTTTAACAAGATAATCACTTTTTTCTCACGGTAAGTCTCAGTTTCAAAGTCTAGCTGCAAATTTCAATTGAATACTAAATGAAAACAGAAATAAATTACGAGGGAAAATTCCTATTTTGTAAAAATCCGAAGAAAGTGATAAAATAGAGTAGAAAATTTAAATAAAAAAAATTATATTTATAACTTCAGGAAAACTTTCAAACTGTAAAACATTAATGAAATTTGACTGATAAATTAAAAACTTGATCATGAACGAAATATTTTCATTTAGAATTCATAGATTTAGATTAACATTTTCTTTTTCTTTCTCTTTTTTTTGTAAATTTTGTAATAATTAAATTTCTTTTTGAAATATAATTTCTTGTCACTGATAAAATGAACAGTTTCATTATGTGAAATTTTAATTTTTCAGATTTGGTTATCAGAGAACACAATGGAACAGATGCCGGTTAGTATGAGTAAAAAAATTGAATTCATCAATCAGAATTACGTTAAAAGATTTATGAATTCTTTTCTTTTTTTTATATATGAATGAAGCAAAAAATTTGTATACATTTATACTTAAAAGCAAAAAAAAATTCTTATTAGATGTGGTGTCCACCAACTCCACCAACTTCCAACAATGACGTCTACATTGATTACTCGCTGGGATTTTTATACGAAAATACGCCAATGTCGGAGGCCCAATTACCGCCTGTATTCGTTAAGAAAGAACCAAAACGAATTCGTGTCGATCCTGTCATCAGCGAGAGAGATGGTGAGAGAATATTTTCTATTTCTTTTTCTTTCCTTTTTTTACAAGATGAATTTTTTAACAAGAAAAAATCATTACTGGAAAATTTTCAAAACTATTTCTGTTTTTTTTTTAGTATTTTTCCTACTATCAGTTCGCTAATACTAGAAAACAAAAAACTATTCTCAAAAATTATAAGCAAATTCTTTGAAATGATTCAATTATTTTCAAAAAATATTCGAAATTCAATTATTTTCGATATCTTACTATTTTCATAAAAATTTCACAAAAGTGTTCAATTATTAAGATAAATTGGAAAAAACTCAACCAAAATTCAATTATTTTCATTAATCATAAAATTTCAATTATTAAATAATAATCATAAATAAAATTCTAAGCAAGAATTCAATAATTTAACAAATAATAAAATTTTCTACGATAATTCAATTATTCAAAATAAAATTTTCATAATATTTATTATATTTCGAAAAAATTAATTGAAAAAAATTAATTAAACAATGATAATGAAATTCTTATAAAAAATTCAATTATTTTCAAAAATAACAAAAAATTTTTCACAGAAATTCAATTATTTTGAAAAATAACAAACAATTTTCATAGAAATTCAATTTTTTTAAAAGTATTTTAATAAAATTTTTCACAATAATTCAATTATTTTCATAAATAATAAAATTCTTCTTAGAAGTTCAATTATTTTTTAAGAATAATAAAATTTATGGTAAAAATTCTATTTTATTAAAAAATTGTTATTAAAATTATTTTATTAATTTTTAAAAATTCTTAATTTAATAATTTTCAATATTCTACGATTTAATAAAATTTTCCAAAAGAATTCAATTATTGAAGAAAAAAATTCTGATAATATTTTACACAAACATTCAATTATTTGACCTAAAAAAATAAAATTTTCAGAGGAATAACTTTTTTAAAATTTGCCATTAAATTCTTAGCAGTTAATTCGATTATTTTTATAAATTTTAAAATTCTTTTCAAGCATATAATTATTTTTATAACTAAAATCATTTTCAGATTTTTAAACATTTCAATTAACTTTATGATTGCCAACTTCTTCGACAAAATTTAATTATTTTCAGAATTCCATTATTTAAAAATATTTTAATTTAATTTAATTTAATTGTTCGAAAGAAATCACTTATTTTAAACACAATTTCAATTAAATTTTTTATGAAATAATTCTTCGAGAGAATTTAATTATTTAACATGAAGAACAAAATTATTCCCGAAAATTCAATTATTTTGAATCATTTTAGTAAAAATTTTTGCAAAATTCTATTATTTTCATAAATAGCAATATTCATCGGACAAGAATTCAATTATTTTTAAAAAAAGATTAAATTTCTTCTTGTTAATTTATTATTTTCATAAACAACAATATTCATCACAAGAATTCAATTATTTTTGAAAAGTATTAAATTGTTTCATTGTTAATTTAATTATTATTTTCATAAATAATAATATTCATCACAAGAATTCAATTATTTTTGAAAAGTATTAAATTTTTTTTTGTTAATTCTAATTATTTTGAAAAATTCTACTAATAAAACCATTCGCAAATTTAATTATTTTTGTAAATAATAAAAAGCTTTTTTGATAATCTAATTTTTTTTTATTAAATTCAATTGCTTAAAAAATTTTACTGTGGAAATCTTCATAAGAATTTAATTTTTTTAATGAATGATAACAATTTCTTTGGAATTTAATTATTTAAATAAGAATTTTGCATAAAATTAGTCGACAAAAATTAATTTTTAAGATCATTTTTTTATACTTTTGCAAGATTTAAATGATTTTTCTAAATATTGAAATTCTTTCATGAATATTGAAATTCGTTGCATAAGTTCAATTTATTAGCATTAGGATAAGGAGGAAGTAAATATTTTTTATGTAAATTGGGAAAAAGTGGAAAAAATAAAATATAGAATCGAATTTTCGTATGTTTTGTAAAGTTTCTAAAACATGTATTTTTTGGTCGTTGAAGTTCAATTTTCAGTAGCTACTTTTTTTTACTACTTTTCTACTACTTTTCTACTGCTTTTTTTAGTCTGAAATCTACTTTTTGCTTCTTTTTTTAAAAAATGAATTATCGAGTGCAAAGTCTGCGTTAATATTATTTTTTTTGTTTTTTAATTGCTAATTGATTGTAATTTCGCAGGTCGTCGTCCAACGAAAGTGCGTCACAAGGAGGAATCAGTGTTCGCTCCACGTTCACTGTTCGACAGGCCATCGCCAGCATTGGCAAAAATGCGTCGCGACATGAAACTCCACAAACTCCGTGGAATAGTGCGACCAATGTCAAGTGGAATGTCGGGTCTGAAGCCGCCACTTCTCAAGTCGCCCAACGAACAGGAAAACATTCTCGAATGGACAATACACGAGGACTGGTCCCTCCTCCAATCAATTCAAGTCTATCAGAGTCTACCTTTGAATTTAGTTGTCCTCTCGCCGGGACAGACGCCCAATTGGGATTTGGTGGCCGATATTGTAAATAATACCGCGCGCATCTATCGTTCACCAAAGCAATGTCGAAATCGTTACGAGTCCGTCATTGTGCCCAGGGAGGAGGGCAAACTCCTCTACGACACCACTCCCAAGAAGCAGAAGAAGCAAAAGGGCGTCTATAAAATGCCACAAGTTGCCGAGCAACAAAGCAAAACCAACAGACCAATGAGAACATCACAATTGTACAATCAGGACAAGAATTATTCCTTCACCTCGATATCGTGCCAGAGGCATGACGCAATAAAGGCCGTGTCAAATAAAAAGGCGCCAACCACAAAACCATTGTGCATGAATCCCTCGATGAAGAATCCAAAACACGCGGCAGTGTTGGCTGAGTGTGGAATTCAGTACGAGGCGCCTTCGTCGCCAATGGAAATTGCGGCGCGTAAAGCTGATCGAATAGCGAAGGAGAAGAAAAATGCGGTGTTGAGCGCGGAGCAACAGCAGCAGGCCGCGGCGCGTTTGGTTCAACAGCAACAGCAGCAGCAACAACAGCAACAGCAAATACAGCAGCAAATACAGATACAGCATTCACAACCGTCCAGTGGTTCCGCCCCACAAGTGCACCAAGTCGCTCAAACTACGACCACAGTCACGACAACAACGACGTCATCGTTAAAAACCTCGACCACCGTCACCTCAACGCCAACGACGCCGATAAAAGCCCGACCAGGCGCGACTCTCGCCCTCCAAGAGTCCAGAGCTACACCCACAGTCGTGAGCGTCGCGAACATCTCCACCTCGCAAAGAATTGCCACCGTCAATCTCGTGCCAAGCTCCACGGTCACAACCCCAAGGAACTTTGTCGGCGTGACGACGGCCGGCGGCAAGCAAGTGACGCAAGCTCAACTGCAATACTTTGGACAGCAGCAGCTCCTGCGTCAGCAGCACGGCATCAAGGTCCTTCAGTCGCAAGGCGCGCAAAAGGTCGCTGTCACAGTGCCTGCGTCGTCATCGGCGCAGCAGCGCGCCGCCACACTCATGAAGCAGGGTACGGCGGGCGCCGGTGGCAAGCAAGTGACGCGACCCGTCACCGAGACGGAGATGGCGGCACTGCTGAAGCGGCAGGCCGCCGCCTCGGCCGTCCTCCAGCAGACGAAGACTGTCGCACAGGTGCAGGTGCCGGGACAGGCGGGATTGACGCCGGCGCAAATATTCGCACAGGCTGGATTGCAGGTGCAGGCGTCGACGTCGACGGGCGGCACACCCGTTGCGACGCTCGTGAAAACGTCGACAATGGGTGTGCGCGCCGCAACTTCGCAGCAAATTCGACAATTGCAACTTCATCCGCAAATGCTGGCGCAGAGGAAATTGCCAGGGCAGAAGGTCGCGCAATTGGCGCAGGTCACGGGGAAAGGCGGTGTGCCGACGCAATTGATTGTTCAGAAACAGTCGATGCCAACGACAATGACTGTGCAACATCTGCAACAGGTGATGAAGCAGGTTCAGCCGTCGGGTGTTCAGCAATTCAGTCACGTGAGTATTTTTTTTTTTCAATTATAAATAGAGTTGCTGATAGTTAGAGTTAATGTCATCAATTGACACAGGTCCGAGAAAAAATAGAATTGGGAGGCAGTTTCTTTAAATATAAATAAAAATAAATAAATAAGCTGTTTAGAAATAATAGAAGAAATAAAAATTTTAGAATTTAAAAGCAAATTCTCAATTTTTGTTTCTTTTTAATTTGCCGAATAAAAAACTATAAAATTAACGTTAAATTCGAATTTTTTCTATCTCTCAGGGTGTCGACTAACCGGGAAAAATTCTTGTTGAAATTGAATTTTATGGAAATTTGTGAAAATAATTAAATTCTTTCGTGTAATTTTATTTAAATTGGATTAAAAATAATTTAATTCCTTCAAAGAATTGTAGTATTTATAAAAATTAATTGAATTGTTTCGAAAAATTTATTAAAATTTTAGGAAATAAATAAATTTTATGAAAATATTTGAATTAATCCGAGGAATTTAATTAAAATTGTTTTGGAAAATAATTGAGTTCCTGTAAAGAATTTTACTATTTATTTGAAATTAAAAGAATTCACTTTTTTAAATACATAGAATTTTACTATATTTAAAGAAAGAATTTAATTATTTCGAAAGATTTATTAAAATTTTAGAAAAAAATTCAATTTTTTCGAAGTTGCTTTTTTTGTTTCTTAACTTCTTTTTATAATTGATCTTTTTAGAGGAATTCAATTAAATTGTTAAAAAAATAATTGAATCTTTCAAAAGATATTTAATAAATACTTTTAAAGTGAATTGAAGTCTTTTTAAAAGAATTGTTTCAAAATTTTTGAAAATCATTGAATTTTTACGAGAAGTTTTATTGAATTTTTTGAAAGAAAATTTCGAAAAAAATTACTAATTCTTATAAATCATTTTTATATTTTGAAAATAATTGACTAATTATATATTTTTCGAAATTTTTCAAAAATTGAATTAAAAATAATTAAATTTCTGCGAAGAAATATTAAAATTTATAGTCATGGTAGTAAATAATATTAGTAATAATAATAATAATAATTATTATTATTATTATAATTAATTTATTGATTTTGCAATCAGTAAGGAAAACATTTTTAATCCATATCAGAAAGTAAAAAAAAATTTCCTTATGAAAATATTTGAATTCATCGGAAGAATTTAATTAAAATTGTTTTGAAAATAATTGAATTCCTGCAAAGAATTTTACTATTTATAGAAATATTTGAAAGTAATAAAAGTTTTTTTCTTTTTTATAAATATTTTGACAATAATTGAATTATTTTTAAAGAATTTTAAATTCTTGTTGAAATTGAATTTTATGGAAAAATTTGAAAATAATTCAATTCTTTCGTGTAATTTTAATTAAATTGAATTAAAAATAATTTAACTCCTTCAAAGAATTGTAGAATTTATAAAAATAATTGAATTGTTTCGAAGAATTTATTAAAATTTTTAAAAATAATTAAATTCTTTCGTGTAATTTTATTTAAATTAGATTAAAAATAATTTAATTACTTGAAAGAATTGTAGTATTTGTAAAAATAATAAATGAATTGTTTCGAAGAATTTATTAAAATTTTCGGAAATCAATCATTTTTTTGAAAATATTTAAAAATATTTGAATTCATTCCAGGAATTTAATTAAAATTGTTTTAAAAATAATTGAATTCTTGCAAAGAATTTTATTGCTATTTATAAAAATAATTGAATTATTTCGAATAATTTATTAAAATTTTAGAAAAATATTAAATTCTTTAGTGAAATTTTATTAAAATTTTGAAAATATGAACAGTAATAATTAATTTTGTACTTAATAGGTCAATTTTTTAATTTTTAACCATTAAATTATTTGAAAAATTTATATTTGAAAATAAAAAGTTTTGTAATTTGCCTAACAACAAGTGGAATAATACGTTTTTTGATAAAATTGAATTTTCGCAATGTTTCTTTTAAAAATTCTGAAAAATAAGATTTTTGAAATTTTTCAATTCTATTGTTTCTAGATAATTGAATTCTTATGAGGAAATAATTGAAATTTCTTTCCTTTTTTTTTGAAAAATAATTGAATTCTTTTTTAGTGTTTATTATTTAAATCTTCGCAAATAATCAAGGAAAGTTAGTGACCGTAATAATAATTTTATTTTTTAAATCTAAAGTCCCTCTCAAAGTTTTGAATCAATTTTTGCTTCTCAAAATTATATTATTATTCAATGATTATAATTAATGAACTTGTCTTGGATTTTTATAATTTGACATTACTGAATGTTCAAATAAATGATATTTATTTATTTCTTGAGCCAATAAAATCTTAGTAAATAATCAATTCAGGGGTTTCACAAGTAAGGAAAATTTTTTCCATCAGGGAAATTTCAAGAATAAAAAATTTGTTGTCAGGGAAATTTTTCAAAATAAATTAAATCGACCACTAGAGATTTAGAGAATTGAAAATTCTTAAACCTCAAAATTCAACAAAGTAGAAACACAATTAAATAAAAATGGTATTTAAATAGAAATTCTCTATTAAATAAAATGTCTATTGATGAGAAATTTGAATTAATGTAAATTTTATTCAATAGAAAATCCGTTAGATATTCGGATTTAGAAAAATTCTGTAAATATAAAACCTCTCAATTAAAAGTTCTATATTGTAAGAATTCTGTTTAAAATTTTTTGAAAGGATTCAATTATTTTTATAAATTGTATAATTCTTTGCAGAAATTCAATGATTAAATTTTTTTTTAAATTCTCGTCTTTAAAAAATTAAATTCTATTCCGAAATTCACTTTCTTTCAAAATTTTTCCTCAATTCTAAAGAAATTTCCAAATCTATTTGAATAAAATTTTACAAAAGAATTAAATTACCTATTTAAAAACAAAAATTGCTGACAAGTTTTACATTTTAAATTTTGGATAAATCTATTTTTAAAAATCCTACACAATAATTATAATAGTTTAATTAGTTAGAGAAAAGTTTTCAAACAAAAAAGTTGAGAAAATGTTTGTGAAAATGTTTGATTATTTTTTGTCAATCAGCAACACAAGTTTTTCGCCAATTTTACAAATAAATGAAACAATGACTAAAGAATATTTATCAATTTTTTCTTATAGGTGTCAACTGGACAGGCAGTTGTCTCTCAACCGGGTCAAGTTGTTCTCGCCAAATCGCCATTACAAACACGAGTGATACCAGTTGCTTCGCGATCATTGAAGCAAACAATTCAAGTTGTTGCCGCAAGCGGAGCACAACTACGACAACCGAGTCCCATTCAAGGGAAACCAATTGTCACAACAAGAGGCAGTCCCGGACCGAGTCAAGTTAGACTTCAAACTGTAGCCCATACAACACACACTCAACAAGCTCAACAACCGCAGAATCCACCAGATTCACAATAATAGAAAATTCAAAAACAAAACAAAAAAAAATAGAAGAAAAAGAACACACCATATTTTTTCTCTCTTCTCGACAAAAAGAAAAACCGTTTTTTTCCTTTTCAATTAAAATAAAAAACTTTTCTTCTCAAAAATATCAAAACAAAAGACAACATTCCATAATAAGTAAAACAAAAAAAAATAACAAACAATTTTCACAATTAAATAATTCATTTGAATGCTCACAATTGTTTGTTTCTTCATCATCAGTTAAAATCAAATAATCAATATTTTCATCCTCATTTAAAAATTATAAAGACTTTTAAAAAAAAATTGAAACAGATTGCTTGGAAACAATAAAAAAAAAAAAGAATTAAGGAGCAAAGACTGGAAGAAAAAAAATTTAGAAATGATAATGTTTTCCCTTCCCCCATGAAAATACAGTCGAGATTTATGATTGCAGTAAACGAAAAAAGAAAGTCATCAATTTTCAATGCACATTCCTATCGTGAAACGTTTTTTGCCACCATTTTTCGTATTTAAACGAGAAAAACTGAAAGAAACTTGAAATAAAGAGAAAACAAAAAGAATAAATGGTGGTTAAACTTGTAAATAATAAAAAAAAAATGCTGTGCAAATTTCTTGTTAATTATATATAAAAAAAAATTGTTTCTTTTTTCCTTTTGTAAATGTATCGTTGATAATAGAGTTTTCAAATACCGATATTTTCGGTTATTTTTATTTTTATTTTTTTTTTATTTAAGAGAAGAATTTTTTATTCTTTGATTCAATTTTTATTACTTAATTGTTCAAGGAATATACTTTTTGTTTTCTTCTCGCAAAAATTAGATCGATAATTTAGTATTATATAAGGATTGTAGAATATAAGTGATTGTATTATTTAAATGTCAAATATCTAATTTTTAAGTATTTAATATGCAAATAACAATTTTAGATAAAAAAAAATTTTTTTTTTTGTCAAATTGTCAAATTTCGATAATCGAAAATTTGCAAAAAAAAAGAAAGAAAGAAAGAAAAATTGAAAAATAAGATATATAAAATGTAATCTGTAAAAATTATATTGAGTAAGATTTAATTTAACTCTCTCACTATTGAACGCACAATTCTTTTCTTCTTTTTTTAAAATGAGAAATGAATTTTAAAAAATAATGTTTTAAATATTCCAATTAAAGAATATATTTTAACAAACTATTTATAGATTTTTTTTTTGGCTTTTTCTTTTTTTTTTGAAATGAAATATATATATATTGTACATTTAATGATTAATTAAAATTTGAAACTATGCACAGAGTTTCTACTGAGAGATTATTAATTTGAGAGTTAAATTAATTCTTAAAAAAGGGGGGGAAAAAAAAAATTTGAAAATTGCCTTTAACGAAAACTGTCCTTTGTTTGGAGAAACCTATGTTGTTCGTAATGTGCAGAGTCGCTTGTAATATTAAAAAAACAAACACACACACACACACACAAAATAAAAAAAAATGCTTCATTTCAATTTTTATGTGTTTTCTTTTCCAATTACTCTCTAAATTTAAATAAAATTTCACCTATAAATTTACATTGCTTATTTTAAACAATATAAAACCATTTTAATTTAAATATACTTTTTAAAGTATTAATTGAAGCACTGAAAAATTTCGCTAATAAAGTGAAATCTTTAGTTTATCCAGGTAAATGTTTTTTGTCGTGCATAACAAAAAAATAATTAAATTAACATCAGATTTTTCTAAATTCAAAATAACGAATTCAACATAGAAATTAATCATTTTAGAACTTTACCAAATTCACCCCAGAAATCACTGAGTCCGATAAATTAGAAGAAAGTCAGACAAATGGAAGTTCTATTTTGAATTTCTAAATTTTAATGTCATATTTAACGTATTAGAAACGAATTTTAAGTGAATCCTATAAATTTTGTTAAAATACTATTACTGCTGTTAAACTTTCATGTTGTACGAAGAAAATTGAATCTCGCAAAAATTGTTACATATTTTATACTTTTATTTTCAAAATAATTTTGATTACGAAAATTTTTGATTATTCCAAAAATTAAAAAAATAATTATTCATTTAGCTTTTTAAACAAAAAATTCCGTATCTTTTGAAACTACCATAACTGCAAAAAATTAAATTAATTGAAAAATAATAAAGTTAACAACTTTTAATTATAATTTCTTTGGAAAACAAAATATCTATAGTATTAATACAAACTATAACTTGAATTAATTATTTAATTACAAGATGTAATATAATATTATAATGAAGCATAAAAAAAATATTCTAAATTCGTTTTTAGAAATAAAGAAAAAAAAAATTTCAGATAAATTTTAGGCGTATGATAGCCCCTACATTTTAATTCTATATATTGGTTGTTTAATTGAATTTTTAACTTTATAATTATTATTTACTCGGCAGGTATGTGTCCATAATTTAATGTTAACATTATTTAAATATTGGGAATAGATATTTGATGTAATATATTTTTAATTGAAAAAATTGACAATATATTTTCATTGATTTGTTGAATATTCTATAAATCAAGTATTAATTAAAAACATATGAAAATTAAGACACGTTAAAAGTTCATAAAATAAACATGACATTAGACAATATTTTTATGTAATAAAAAATAAAAATATAAAACTTGTATTAAATTACTATTTTATAAAATATACTTTGATAATTTAAATTTATGTTGTAGTCTTTAATAATATAGTAATTATTTTAAATTATTATGAAAATAATTAATAATTTTAAATTATGAAAAATAAATATTATATTTTTAACAATTACATTATTTAGAGTTTTGCAAGTTAAAAATTTATTAAAAAGTTAAAAAACTAAATATTCTGCATTAATCCGGAAATCTGGAATCACGACGATTATTATTATTTATATTTTTTTATTTATTAATTATTTTCTTATTTTTGGAAATTCTATAAAAATGATAAAAATAGAATTCTAAATTAAATAATTAATAATTATAATCTAGTTTTCTTTAGAGACTTTAATCGAATACAAAATTCGTAATGAAAATGGATTTCGTAAAATAAATATTTGTCCATCTAATTTCAAAATTAAGGAAAATTTCAATTTTTAAAATTAATTGGAGAACAAAATTTGGTTTAATTTGACAAAAACAATTATGATGTAATTTACAGAACTCTTACATTTTGAAACAGTTTTCTCATTTTTTTTTAATGACAAAAGGAATTTTTTTTTAAAAGAAATAAATTTGTTTTCTGCAAAATCATGAAATTTTCTAGAAAATGCTATGCCCAGGAAAATAAGTATTTAAATTATTATTAAACAAGTTAAGGAAATTTTTTTACTTTCTGATATGGATTAAAAATGTTTTTTTTTACTGATTGCAAAATCAATAAATTAATAATAATAATAATAATAATAATTATTATTATTATTACTAATATTATTTACTACCATGACTATAAATTTTAATATTTCTTCGCAGAAATTTAATTATTTTTAATTCAATTTTTGAAAAATTTCGAAAAATATATAATTAGTCAATTATTTTCAAAATATAAAAATGATTTATAAGAATTAGTAATTTTTTTTCGAAATTTTCTTTCAAAAAATTCAATAAAACTTCTCGTAAAAATTCAATGATTTTCAAAAATTTTGAAACAATTCTTTTAAAAAGACTTCAATTCACTTTAAAAGTATTTATTAAAAATCTTTTGAAAAATTCAATTATTTTTAAAACAATTTAATTGAATTCCTCTAAAAAGATCAATTTTTACAAAAAAAATTAACACACTTCGAAAAAATTGAATTTTTTTCTAAAATTTTAATAAATCTTTCGAAATAATTAAATTATTTCTATAAATATAGTAAAATTCTTCGCAAGAATTCAATTAATTTTATAAATAGTAAAATTCTTTACAGGAATTCAATTATTTTCCAAAACAATTTTAATTAAATTCCTCGGATTAATTCAAATATTTTCATAAAATTTATTTATTTCCTAAAATTTTAATAAATTTTTCGAAACAATTCAATTATTTTTATAAATAGTAAAATTCTTTGAAGGAATTAAATTATTTTTAATCCAATTTAAATAAAATTACACGAAAGAATTTAATTATTTTCAAAAATTTCCATAAAATTCAATTTCAACAAAAAATTTTAAATTCTTTAAAAATAATTCAATTATTGTCAAAATATTTATAAAAATGAAAAAAAAAATTCTGTATTTTCAATTATTTTTATAAAATTAATTTATTTTCTAAAATTTTTGATAAATTCTTCAGAACAATTCAATTTTTTTTATAAATAGTAATAAAATTCTTCGCACAAATTCAATTATTTTAAAAACAATTTTAATGAAATTCCTCGAATGAATTCAAATATTTTTAAATATTTTCAAAAAAATTATTGATTTCCGAAAATTTTAATAAATTCTTCGAAACAATTCAATTATTTTTATAAATAGTAAAATTCTGTGAAGGAATTAAATTATTTTTAATCCAATTTAAATAAAATTACACGAGAGAATTTAATTATTTTCAAAAAATTCCATAAAATTCTATTTCAACAAGAATTTTAGATTCTTTAAATATAATTCAATTATTGTCAAAATATTTATGAAAAAGAAAAAAATTTTCATTATTTTCAATTATTTCTATAAAATTCTTCATACCAATTTAATTATTTTTTTAAATTTTAATAAATTCTTTTGAAACATTTCAATTTTTTTTATAAATAGTAAAATCCTTTGCAGAAATTTATTTATTTTCAAAACAATTTTAATAGAATTTCTCGAAAGAATTTTAATCTTCAAATATTATCATAAAATTCATTTATTTTCTAAAATTTTTTATCTATTCTTCGGAACAATTCAATTATTTTTATAAATAGTAATAAAATTCTTCTTAAGAATTCAATTATTTTTAATACAATTTTAATAAAATTCTTCTTTATAAAAACCAATTGCTTTCAAAATTTTCAATTAAAGCTCTTAAAGAAACTCCACTACTTTAAAAAAAAAATTGAAAGAAATTTTTCAAAAGAATTTAATTAGGATTTGTAAAAATTGTAATAAAATTCTTTTTTAGAATTGAATTATTTTTCTAAATAAATAATAAAACTCTTTGAAAGAATTCTATTATTATATCCAATTTTTTAATAAAAATTCTTTTTCAACAATTTGATGATTTTCAATACATTAGGTTTAAAAATTGAAAATATTAAAAAAAAGAAATTATGAAAAATGTTGAGAAACAAAAAAGCAAACAACAATTAACTTTAAATTGCCAACAGATTACAGGACCACATGCACATGTTTAGGTAAAATTCTTTTACAAAATTTTCAATCATTTAATTATTATATTCCATAATTAAATTAAAATTCAATTATCAAAATGAAGTGGGTGCCAATTTTAGCTTCACCAATACACATGATCTTTTTAACTGAATTAACTTAAGAAGTTAAAATTTCATCACTATTTCACGCAGTCATTATTTACAATGATTTACCGTAAAAAAAATGTTTGTCTTTATTCCCTTATTGCTTAAAAAATCTATTTTTTGAGTATACTGCAATAATAAAAAATCTTACTATAAACATCTTATTAAATAAAACCAACTTTAATTGTTTCGCATTTCTATTTCCAAATTATTAACATTCATTTATCGCAACCATTATACTGATGAAATAAGATCAATTCTTACAATTTCATGACTTTATGGAACTTAAGAATAGAACAAAATCCTATCTAACTCATGTAATGTACACACAAACTTCCTTAAAAAAAAAAACTATCTAAATTTTAACTAGATAAATAAATACAATTCCTGGGAGAAAAAATCAGCCAAATAATCTTATCAAATTTTTTTTTGTATATAAAAGGCTATACTAAACTCTCAAAATTTCAATTCGAGTTCAACAATGTCTCTGACAATAACAACCTTAGTGCTAACAGGCGCAATTGTTCTTCTCTTTCGATTTTACGCGAAATACAAATTGAATTATTGGAAACGACGTGGAGTCGAGTCACTGCCAACAGATTTAATATTCGGTAATTTCAAGGATGCTGTACTCTTCCGAACGGCTCCAGGATGGCATCTTGGTAAATTGTACAATGAAGCAACGAAAACAGGAAAATTATTGGGATTCTACATCTTCCACAAACCGTGTGTTCTCCTAAAGGATCCAAAATTAATCCGTCAAATTATGGTCGCCGATTTTGAGAATTTCTCCGATCGTCATTTTGGTGGATCAAAACAAACCGATAGTATTGGAATGGTAAATTTATTTGGACTCAAGAATCCGGCCTGGAAATATGTGAGATCAAAAATCACACCAACTTTGTCGAGGGGAAAACTAAAATTAATGTTGCCATTGATGAAGGAAGTTGGCGAAAATATGGTCGACTATATTGACAGTGAGAAGGCAGACAGTAGGGGAATTAAGAAGCTCGACGCTCAAGATTTGAACTACAAATATACAACCGATTTGATTTCGATTGTTGGACTTGGAACGAAATTGAATTCATTCAAAGATCCTAATAATGAACTGACCAAAGTTGGTAAGTTTTAAGCATGTTTTTATTTATACACCAAGCCTTAGCTTCCAATATAAAACCAAAGTTTTATATTGGATTTGAAAGTTCCTTTGAAATTAAATTGGCAAAATTTTGGCACTGATTCTTGACTTTACTGATTTGTTGCTCTCTTTATTTTTCAGTGGACAAATTCTTCCACAGCCTGAAAAGAATGGTAGCATTGGTCACCGTATTCTTCATGCCGGAATTGATCGAATTATTCGGCTCAGTTATGCTCTTCGACTCGAGTTTTATAAAAAAAGTTTTCTTTCAAGCACTAGAGGATAGGGAAAATTCAGAAATCGAAAAGGGAGACTTTCTTGATTCGCTAATTAAAATGAAGAATGATCCACAAAATCCCGATTACAGTGAGTATCCAAAAGTACATAGCTTGAGGGACCCTGTTCGATTTGCATTCATTTTGGCTCTCTGTCAAGAACTTAGACTGGACCTAAAGTTTCTCCAACTTTGGGATTTTGTAGTCCTTGCTATAAACATTCAAATCCAAAGTTAGAAAATAATTCCACTGGGAGCCAAAATTAATGTAAATTCTCCAGGGGTCCTTTTTAGCTAAATTCTGAATCAGTAGCTCTAATTCTTGTAGAGTCTAATAAACTTACTTAATTCTACAAAAAAAAACCCTTTTCCAGAATTCGAAGGTGATAACCTCTTCTATCAATCGGGGACATTTTTCTCTGGATTCGAGTCCAGCTCAACTGCAACGTCATTCACAATCATGGAATTGGCGAAACATCCCGAATTTCAGCAGAAAGCGAGGGAGGATGTTAATGCAGCAATAGAGAAGCATGGCCTGACTTATGATGCATTCAATGACATGAAATATCTCGATCAATGCATTGCTGAGGGAATTCGACTTCATCCTCCAGTGGCCACAATCGACCGATACACCAGACAGAACTATCAGGTACTAGTTCCCTTCTGTACTAATTCTTAACGAAAAAATTAAGGATCCTCCTAACAAATGTTTCGGAACATTTTTATCTACTGCCAGTCTAACATCTGTACTTTAGTTCTGCTAACAATCTTTTCTTATGACCATTCAGAAGAACTTTTACGAATTAAAAATCTGTTTTCAGATTCCAGGCACCGATGTTGTTCTTGAAAAAGGAACTGCAGTCTACATTTCACTTTACGGACTACATCAAGATCCATTGTACTTCAAAGATCCAACTGCTTACAATCCTGAGCGATATAATGAGGGAGTGAATATTTCCGAGGCTTATATTCCATTTGGTGTTGGACCCCGAATGTGTGTTGGTAAGTTTACACAATGTTTTCTACATTTTACAAGCACTTTTGTAAAGTAAAAGTAAACTTGAACCCCGATTATTATCCGAACTGTGAATCTTATCCAAAAGTGTCTATTATTCTTGTTATCCGAACTTTCGACTATTAAAAGCAGAATGTTGGAATAATAATGTTGTTCAGTTTTTAAAAAAGAACAACTGTTAAATTATTTTATTTGAATCCTTTACCATTAGAATCAGAGCAAAAGAGTAGATCCATTCTGTCTTCTAAGGATACTGAATCAAAATTAAAATTTACTGGGATCCCAAATTAAATTCTCGATTGATCCAATCGACGGTTTTAATTTTCGGAGAATTATTATCCGAACTGTGAATCATTTTTTTCCAAACTTCCAACATCCGAAATGTTCTAGCCTAAAGTTATCAAAGTATATAATTTGTTACCCCTATTATAGTATTAGAAGATTCTCATATTTAACACAAAAATTGTTCTGGCAGTAACTAAATTGTTTTAATTTTTCTTCATAGGTATGAAAGTAGGTCAATTGCACGCCAAAGTTGTTATAGCGATGATTTTAAGAAAGTACGAAATGAAACAATTGCCTGTCGATAAGATTAGTCTGGACAACCGATCAACATTTACTGCTGCCGCCAATGGCATTAATCTTCAATTTAAAGAAGTCCAGTCATACTAAGCGCGTAATTTGTATTATATAATATTTTTATTTTTACCTAAAAGCAACAGTAGAAGCATTCATTAATATTGATACATATGGGATAATTATTTTAAATGGTTATCACATTTATTTTTACGGTTGGCACATCCCTAAAAAATGCAAGTTGGATGCTCCAACCATATGGTATTATTTTGGTATTTCTTGTTGCGAATAGTTAATTAAATAGTAATGTTTTTAAAAGTAATTCATTTCTAAGTTATATCAATGCTAATGTTTCAAAGTTGGTAACTTTTTCAATGCTACATTAAAAGAAATTCTGATTAATGTTTCAAAAATGAAAAATCTGCTTGCTGTATCTAGATTAGGGATTCGTTTACCAACATTTGTTACGAATTTCGATATTTAGAGAGTATAGAAAATTTTAATGTTTGAAACATACTGTACTGACGGAACTCTAATTTTATAAATAAAGGATAGTAGATGCATTTGTAAAAAAGTAATAACTCCTATGTAGGTTTTGAAAATAATTAAAATTTAAGAATAAGTTATAGAACCGACTAATAATAATTAATGTATTTAAATAGATTTGTTGATTATTATATGTACATATTTTAACAAATAAATATAATTTAGCAATTACATTTGTCTGTTTATTTAAATGTTACTGTTAGACTACACGATTTTCAATTTCAGTTGTACGTCTTTGAGAAAAAAAATAATTATATGATAAATATATGTTTTTTTATAAATATGAGGTAAATTGTTGTTGCTGTGACAATTACATTGTCGCACTCAAAGGCTGACCGATAGTAAAGTATTATCAGGCACAACATTTCGCGTCACATTTATATCAATATAATTGCAAACATGTTTCGTTACAGTGTTTCTGTTCAACACAAGTTGAAATTAAGTTGACTCATCATTACTCTTAGTATTTGTATAATAATTATTATTTTTCTGTTAATGCCAATAATTTGGTTCACTAACTACAGAATACACCTTCTGCACTCATTAAGAACCTAATTAATTAATTAATTAACTGCAAATCCAATCCAAACTTTTCCATCATCTTAAATCTGTTACCTGTTAGAAGGTACATTTAACACCTTAAATTAAGATGTACATTGTAACCAACTAAAAAGTGCCTACAAAAACATCTCAAATTGAAATATTTCTCTTTGCAGACTAATGTCATCAAATTTTTTCCCTCCAAGTGACGACTAAACTCTAAAAATTATAATACACGTTCATCAATATGCCTCTGATTGTAACAACCTTAGTGCTAACAGGCGCAATTGTTCTTCTCTTTCGATTTTACGCGAAATACAAATTGAATTATTGGAAACGACGTGGAGTCGAGTCACTGCCAACAGATTTAATATTCGGTAATTTCAAGGATGCTGTACTCTTCCGAACGGCTCCAGGATGGCATCTTGGTAAATTGTACAATGAAGCCACGAAAACAGGAAAATTATTGGGATTCTACATCTTCCACAAACCGTGTGTTCTCCTAAGGGATCCAAAATTAATCCGTCAAATTATGGTCGCCGATTTTGAGAATTTCTCCGATCGTCATTTTGGTGGATCGAAGCAAACCGACAGTATTGGAATGGTAAATTTATTTGGACTCAAGAATCCGGCCTGGAAATATGTGAGATCAAAAATCACACCAACTTTATCGAAGGGAAAACTAAAAATAATGTTGCCATTGATGAAGGAAGTTGGCGAAAATATGGTCGACTATATTGACAGTGAGAAGGCAGACAGTAGGGGAATTAAGAAGCTCGACGCTCAAGCTTGGAACTACAAGTATACAACCGATTTGATTTCGATTGTTGCACTTGGAACAAAATTGAATTCGTTCGTGAATCCTAACAATAAACTCACTAAAGTTGGTAGGTTGGCAATTTTCAAGGAAACGATTAATTAGCAATTTAGTGATTTATCGCTTTCGTTTACTTTCCAGTGGACCAATTTTATCACAGTCTGAGAAGAATGATAGCATTGATTACTGTTTTCTTCATGCCGGAAATAGTTGAATTATTTGGTTCAGTTATCCTCTTTGACTCGAGTTTCATGAAGAAGGTTTTCTTTAAGGCAGTGGAAAATAGAGAAAAAACAGGAATTAGAAACGGAGACTTTCTTGATTCGCTAATTCAAATAAAGCATGAACAACAACATCACGATTTCAGTGAGTAATGATAGCAAACAGATAACATAGGATTTATCTAAAAACTAAACATAGAATCATCAAGGTTCTAATAAATTTATTTCTTTATTTTTTCGTTAGTTCTAGTTTTTATATCTAAAATCTAACAAAACTGGTCAATTCAGGTCAATTTCTAATATATAAATATTCGGTATTCTATTCAGAATTCGATGATGATAATCTCTTCTATCAATCGGGGACATTTTTCTCTGGATTCGAGTCCAGCTCAACTGCAACGTCATTCACAATCATGGAATTGGCGAAACATCCCGAATTCCAGCAGAAAGCGAGGGAGGATGTTAATGCAGCAATTGAGAAGCATGGCCTGACTTATGATGCATTCAATGACATGAAATATCTCGATCAATGCATTGCTGAGGGAATTCGACTTCATCCTCCAGTGGCCACAATCGACCGATACACCAGACAGAACTATCAGGTACTAGTTCCTTTCTGTACTAATTCTTGACGAACAAATTAAGGATCCTCCTAACAAATGTTGCCGAACATTTTTATCTAATGCCAGTCTAACATCTGTACTTTAGTTCTGCTAACAATCTTTTCTTATGACATTCAGAAGAAGTACTTTTACGAATTAAAAATCTGTTTTCAGATTCCAGTCACTGATGTTGTTCTTGAGAAAGGAACTGCAGTCTACATTTCACTTTACGGACTACATCAAGATCCATTGTACTTCAAAGATCCAACTGCTTACAATCCTGAGCGATATAATGAGGGTGTGAATATTTCCGAGGCTTATATTCCATTTGGTGTTGGACCCCGAATGTGTGTTGGTAGGTTTACACAATGTTTCCTACATTTTACAAGCACTTCTGTAAAGTAAAAGTAAACTTGAACCCCGATTATTATCCAAACTGTGAATCTTATCGAAACAAAAGTCAGTGGGCTAAAAACCATTATTGTTTTAAAAACGTTCCGAAAACGTTCTTAGAACGTTTCATGTCTGCCAAATATTGTTCCAAAAACGTTCAATTGCTTTTAAAACGTTTTTGGGATGTTATTTGGCAGTCATGAAACGTTTATGGAACGTTTTTAAAACAATGATGGTTTTTTGCCCACTGGGATACTATTCCTGTTATCAAAATTTTCGACTATTAAAAACAGAATGTGGTTGGAATAATAGTTCAGGTTTGAAAAAAGACCAACTGTTAAGTTAATGTTAAATTACTAATGTTTTAATTTGAATCCTTTACCATTAGAATCAGAGCAAAAGAGTAGATCCAGTCTGTCTTATAAGGATACTGAATCAAAATTAAAATTCAGTGGGATCCCAAATTAAAACCTCGATTGATCTAATCGAGAATTTAATTAGGGACAACATTTTCGAGCATTTCTCATTTATAAATAATAGCTAAACTATTATAATTTGTTTTGCAGGTGTGAAAATTGGTCAGTTACACGCCAAAGTTGTTATAGCGATGATTTTAAGAAAGTACGAAATGAAACAATTGCCCGCCGATAAGATTAGTCTGGACAACAGATCAACATTTACAGCCGCCGCGAATGGTATTCATCTTCAATTTAAAGGAATCAAGTCGTCCTATAGTCAGATATAAATCAATTAATGATAATATTTTTAATTCTACTTTAATAATTGCCGTTTGTATATATATGTATTTAATTGTTTCTTTAAAAGAATGTTTAGAGGAATGATTCTGCCAATAATTATTTTCTTGGAAAAAAATTGTTTGTCTAATATAATTACCTTGGAAACTTGTCTATATAAACGGATATTCATAATTAAACATTATCGCATAGTTTTTTCAACATTTAACTTGTGATGTTGTTATATTTTCAAAGTGACAAGATGAGGATAGTACAAAACAAAAACATTTATATGTTTCAATAATTTTTCAATTACCCTCATTTCTTTACTGCATTTATTTTGAATTAAAATAGATTTTTATTTTTTCAAAAAGAATATTGAAATATGTAGGGAAATTAATCTCAAGTGGAGAAATCTAATATTATGGATTCCTTTCTGTCAAAAAGTCAATTATTTCCAAAAGTTTCCTCTATGTTTCTTTTAATATTCAATAATCTTTAATTTTAACTGAAATATATTTTTATGAAATGAAAATCAATTTTTATTAAAAAATTCTACAAGAATTTAATTATTTAAATGCAAAAGTAAATCATTTATTGAATAATTGAATGTTTCTCAAAATTCAATTCTTTTGTCGAATTTTATTAAAACTTGCGTGAACATAATTAATTTTTTCAAGGAATTTGAATTATAATTGTATGAAAAATAATTGAAACGCTGCGATGAGTTTTATGAGAATTTTCAAATTTATTCCGTTACAATTCAATTTTACAAAAATTCAATTATTCGGAAATTCTTCTATTAAAAATATATTGAAAAATAAAAACTTGAAATAATTTCAATAAAAATGCTATTAAACTTTTAAAAATAATTAATTCTACAGAGAAATGTTTTGTCAAAAATATGAAAAATTAAGAATTTCAATGATTTTTGTATGAAACTTTTTCAAAATTTAATTATTTCTTAAATTTTTATTATATTTTTCAAATAATTTACCCAATTTCAATTATTTCTCGCATAGATTATACCAAATTTTCAATATTATTTAAAGATTTTTTCAAAATTTTATCAATTTACAATTACTTTTTTTAAATTTCATCAATTTCAAATTTTTTCCAAAATTTCATCAATTTACAATTATTTTTAAACTATTTAAATAACATTTTATGATTTTCCGAAAATTGTAGCAAATTTCAATTATTTTTCAATGATTTTTTCTAAATTTCAAATATTTTTCCAAAATTTTATCAAAAATACATTTTTTTTTAAATTTTACCAAATTTCAAGTATTTTTCAATAGATTTGCTAATTTTAATTATTCTCAAAAGATTTAATTTAATTTCGATGAGTTTTATGAGAATTTTCAAATTTAGTGGTTTACAATTAAATTTTACAAAATTTCAATTAATCGGAAATTCTGCAATTAAATATATATTAAAAAGTAGAAACTTGAAATAATTTCAATAAAAATCCTAATAAAATTTTAAAAAGAATTAATTCTACAGAATTTTTTGTCAAAAATATGAAAAATTAACAATTTCAATGATTTTAATTTGAAACTTTTTCAAAATTCAATTATTTCTAAAAATCCTCGTTATAATGCTTTTAATGTTCAATTATAATCTAAAATTTTAACTGAAATTCATTTTTAAAACCATTTTTATTTGTAAATTCTACGAGAATTCAATTATTTAAATAGAAAAATAATTAATTTATTAATTTCATGTTTCTTGAAATTAAATTCTCATAATTTTTAATTATTTTTCAAAAATTTCATCAATTTTCAATTATTTTTCCAACATTTCAACAATTTTCAATTATTTTTTAAAAATTTTAATAAAATTTAATTATTTTTCGTAGATTGTAGAAAATTTTTAATTATTGGTCAATGATTTTTTCTAAATTTCAAATATTTTTCCAAAATTTTATCAAAAATACAATTATTTTTCTTTAATTTTACCAAATTTCAATTATTTTTTAATAGATTTACTAATTTCAATTATTTTTAATAGATGTAATTTAAATTTGGAGAAGTTTTCTAAAAATTTTTAAATTTATTGGTATAAATTAATTTTTAAAATATTTTAATTATTCGGAAATTCATCAATTAAATATAAATATTGAAAAATAAAAACTTGAAATAATTTCAATAAAAGTCCCATAAAATAGTTTTAAAAAGAATTAATTCTACAGAATTTTTTGTCAAAAATATGAAAAATTAAGAACTTCAATGATTTTAGTCTGAAACTTTTTCAAAATTTAATTATTTCTAAAATTTTTATTTTATTTTTTAAATATTTTACCAAATTTTAATTATTTCTCGCAAAGATTATACCAAATTTCAATTATTATTATTGCAAAAATTTTTCCAAAAGTCAATTATTTTTTAAAATTTTATCAAAAATACAATTAATTTTTTTTAATTTTTCCAAATTTCAATTATTATTCAATAGATTTACTAATTTAAATTATTTTTAAAAGATGTAATTTAAAATTGGATAATTTTTCTGAAAATTTTCAAATTTATTCATTTAGAATTCAATTTTACAAAATTTCAATTATTCGGAAATTCTGCAATTAAATATTTATTGAAAAATAAAAACTAGAAATAATTTCAATAAAATTCTTATTAGTAAATTCTACGAGAATTCAATTATTTAAATACAAAAATATAAAATTTGTTAATTTCATCTTTCTTGAAATTAAATTCTTATAAAAAATGTTATCAATAAATTTTTTAAATCATTAAATTCTTTGGACGAATTTTAATAAGATTTTTAAGAAAAATTACAGATTTTCGAGGAAATTGATTAAAATTGCATTAAAAATAATTGAAATTCTGCAATGAGTTTTATTTTTTATGAAAATAATTGAATTCCTAAAAGAATTTTATTATTTGTAAAAATAATTGAATCTCTGTAGAAATGTTATTATTTATGAAAAATAGTTGAATTATTGCGAAGAAATTTATAAAAAAATTTGTAAATAACTGAATTCATGTCAAAATTTTTATTATTTATGAAAATAATTAAATACTTGTGTAGAATTGTATTGAAATTTTGTTTAATAATGGAATTCTTTTGTAAAATTTTATCAAAATAGTAGATATTGAAAATTATGTAATTTTAGAAATCTTTTGAAAATAATTGAAATTTTGACAAGAATTTGATTGAAATTTTGTAAAATAATTGAATATCAGAGAAGAAATTTATTATTTCTAAAGGGAATTGAAATTTTTAGGAGAATTTTAAAAAATTTTGTAACACAATGAAATTTAGTAACCATGTTACTAAGTTAGTAACTAACCTACTATTCTTCCTGGAGAAGCTAAATTTGTTGAATTTTTCCAAATCGTTGACTTTGTTTTTTTATTTTAAATAAAATTTCATTCATAGTTAAAAATAGCGCCAGAATAGATTATTTCAATCCTTTTTGGTGTTAATTTAATCTTAGAGGAATTAAACTGTTGCAGATTGTTGTTAATCCACTCTGGTGTTATTTTAATACCTCACAATTTCCTGTGAAAGAATTTAATTATAGATTTCTAATTATTTAATGAAATTCTTTCAAATGATATACAATTATTTTATTTTTTACTTAAGCATTTAATTATATTCATTTACAATTTTAATGAAATTCAATTTTCACAGGAATTTATTTATTTTTTTTTTTGAAAACAATTTTTATAAACTTTTCGAAAAATAATTAATTTGTGAAAAAGATTCTTATAAAATCCATTGCAATAAATGATGTCAAAAATTTCTATTAAATAATACTGAATTTGCTTATGATTAGTCTGTATAATTTTTCGCAATTTAGTAAATACATGATTTAATGATCGTTTGTAAAAATTAAAGTAAATTTATATTAAAGAGAAAAACCGAAATCCTTTAAACGACCAATTCATACATTTTAGTATATAAATGACAGTCATATTTCATAGACATTCAGTTTAGGCTAAGCTATGTCTCTGACAATAACAACCTTAGTGCTAATAGGCGCAATTGTTCTTCTCTTTCGATTTTACGCGAAATACAAATTGAATTATTGGAAACGACGTGGAGTCGAGTCACTGCCAACAGATTTAATATTCGGTAATTTCAAGGATGCTGTACTCTTCCGCACGGCTCCAGGATGGCATCTTGGTAAATTGTACAATGAAGCAACGAAAACAGGAAAATTATTGGGATTCTACATCTTCCACAAACCGTGTGTTCTCCTAAGGGATCCAAAATTAATCCGTCAAATTATGGTCGCCGATTTTGAGAATTTCTCCGATCGTCATTTTGGTGGATCGAAGCAAACCGATAGTATTGGAATGGTAAATTTATTTGGACTCAAGAATCCGGCCTGGAAATATGTGAGATCAAAAATCACACCAACTTTGTCGAAGGGAAAACTAAAATTAATATTGCCATTGATGACGGACATTGGTAAAAACATGATGGACTTTATTAATAGTGTAGCATCCGATAGTGAAGGAGGTAAAAAAATCGACGCTCAAGATTTGAGTTTTAAATATACAACCGATTTGATTTCTGTTGTTGCATTTGGAACAACATTAAATTCGTTCAAGAATCCCAATCATCCTCTCACCAAAGTTTGTAAGTTTTACCAAGTTTTTTGCATATTTAACAAGAAATAATTCAGTCCCTAGAAATTTAATTTTAAAAAAAATTATTACAAGATTAATTATCCAATTTTTTTTTTTTGTAAAGAATTTGTAAAAGAAAAGCATTTTGAAAAATTCCTTTTGTAATAAAATTGAACACTTTTTGACCGCATTTTTACAATCAACAAAGTAAACAATACTAAATATTAATAAGAAGACTACATTAAATATTAATAAATAAAACTATTTAATATTAATAAAAAAGAATGATTAAATATTAATAATTAAACTAGTAAATATTGAAAGACTAAAAGAAAAAGTATTTTTTTTTTGTTGAAAGTTATTTCAAGGTTCGAATTATATATATATAAATAGGCGATAATAAACTTGTTTTTATTAGTATAGCGTTTTTTTTTTTACAAATTTTGAAAAATTATTTTTACAATCAGGTTTTTAATTATATTAGTTATCGTTTATTAATTTCTTTTTCTTTTATCATTTTTAGTGGACGACTTTTTTCACAGTTTGAAAAGAATGGTAGCATTGGTCACCGTTTTCTTCATGCCGGAATTAATTGAATTATTCGGTTCAGTTGTGCTCTTCGACTCGAGTTTCATGAAGAAGGTTTTCTTCAAGGCAATGGAGGATAGGGAAAAATTGGGAATTAAGAAAGACGACTTTCTTGATGCTGTCATTAAATTAAGGGACGGTCTTCAAAATCCTGTTTACGGTAAGTAATTTAAAGCTTCAGCAGTAGTGTCAGTAAGTTGAGAAAAGGCCCTCTAATGATGATCCTATACTAGAATTCCTTTTTTTTGAATCTTTCATCATTAAATGAAAAGAAACCTAGTGGGCGCAAAAAACCATCATTGTTTTAAAAACGTTCCAAAAGCGTTTTTAGAACGTTTCAAGACTGCCAATTAACATCCCAAAAACGTTATATGTTTCAAAAACGTTTTAAAAGCAATGGAACGTTTTTGGAACATTATTTGGCAGACATGAAACGTTCTAAAAAGGTTTTTGGAACGTTTTTAAAACAATGATGGTTTTTTGCCCACTGGGAAGTTTCTTAAAACTTTTGGTGCTCTAGAATTCGAAGGTGACAATCTGTTTAATCAAACTGGGTCCTTTCTGGCTGGATTTGAGACAAGCTCAACTGCAACAGCATTTACCATTCTGGAATTAGCGAAGCAACCTGAATTTCAGGAGAAGGCGAGGGAGGATGTTAAGGCAGCAATAGAGAAGTATGGACTGACTTTTGAGGCTTTTAATAACATGAAATATCTCGACAAGTGTATTGCTGAAGGCGTTCGTCTTTATCCTCCAGTTTCGACACTTGACCGATACACCAGAGAAGACTACAAGGTATACGATAGTTTTATGCTTTTTTGCATTACTTTCGCCCATTATGGAACATTATACATTCACAATATATAGTTACTATACAATATCAGAAATGCTATATAATCCTTAGGAAAAAATTTGCCAAGGAAAATATTTCCTAATGCAAAAATTACTATTTAGAAATTAGAACACAGTAAAACGTGAGGTGTTAAAATAACACAAGAATGGATTAAAAACAATCTGCAACAGTTTAATCCCTCTAGTATTAAATTAACACCAAAAAGGATTGAAATAATCTATTTTCATGTTATTTTTAATTATGAATGGAATTTTATTTTAAATAAAACACCAAAGTCATCAACGGTTTGGAAAAATTCAACGAATTTAGCTTCTCCAAGGAGAAGAGTAAGTTGGTTACTAACTTAGTAACATAGTTACTAAATTCAATTGTGTTCCAAAATTTTTTTAAAATTCTCCTCAAAATTTCAATTCTTTTTATAAATAATAAATTTCTTCTCTGATATTCAATTATTTTATACAAAATTTTAATCAAATTCTCGTCAAAATTTCAATTATTTTCAAAAGATTTCTAAAATTACATAATTTTCAATATCTACTATTTTGATAAAATTTTACAAAAGAATTCCATTATTAAACAAAATTTCAATACAATTCTACACAAGTATTCAATTATTTTCATAAATAATAAAAATTTTGACAGGAATTCAGTTATTTACAAATTTTTTAAATAAATTTCTTCGCAATAATTCAATTATTTTCATAAAAAATAAGATTTCTACAGGGATTTAATTATTTTTATAAGTAATAAAATTCTTTTAGGAATTCAATTATTTTCATCAATAATAAAACTCATTGCAGAATTTCAATGATTTTTAATTCAATTTTAATGAAATTCCTCGAAAATCTGTAATTATTCTTAAAAATCTTATTAAAATTCGTCAAAAGAATTTAATGTTTTAAAAAATTTGTTGATAACATTTTTTATGAGAATTTAATTTCAAGAAACGTGAAATTAATAAATTATTTATTTTTCTATTTAAATAATAGAATTCTCGTGGAATTTACTAATAAAAATGGTTTTAAAAATGAATTTCAGTTCGAAATTTTAGATTATAGTATTAAGAGCATTATAACGTAGATTTTTAGAAAGAATTAAATTTTGAAAAAGTTTCAAACTAAAATCACTGAAATTCTTAATTTTTCATATTTTTGACAAAAAACTCTGTAAAATTAATTCTTTTTAAAAGTCTAATAAGATTTTTATTGAAATTATTTCTAGTTTTTATTTTTCAATATATACATATTTAATTGCAGAGTTTCCGAATAATTGAAATTTTGTAAAAACGAATTGTAAGAGAATAAATTTGAAAATTTTCAGAAAACTTATCCAATTTTAAATTACATCTTTTAAAAATAATTAAAATCAGTAAATCTATTGAAAAATAATTGAAATTTGGTAAAATTAAAAAAAAAATAATTGTATTTTTGATAAAATTTTGGAAAAATATTTGAAATTTAGAAAAAATCATTGACAAATAATTGAAATTTGCTACAATCTTCGAAAAATAATTAAATTTAATTAACATTTTTAAAAAATAATTGAAAATTGTTAAAATTTTGGAAAAATATTTGATAATTGATGAAATTTTGGAAAAATAATTGAAAATTGATGAAATTTTGAAAAATAATTGACTTTTGGAAAAATCTTTAAATAATAATTTAAATTTGGTATAACCTTTGCGATAAATAATTGAAATTCGGTAAAATATTTGAAAAATAAAATAAAAATTTTAGAAATAATTAAATTTTGAAAAAGTTTTAAACTAAACTCATTAAAATTCTTAATTTTTCATATTTTTGACAAAAAAATTCTGTAGAATTAATTCTTTTTAAAACTTTTTTATCGGATTTTTATTGAAATTATTTCAAATTTTTATTTTTCAACATTTATATTTATTTGATGAATTTCTGAATAATTCAAATTTAAAAAAAAAAAATTTATACCATTAAATTTGAAAATTTTCAGAAAACTTATCCAAATTTAAATTACATCTTTTAAAAATAATTAAAATCAGTAAATCTATTGAAAAATAATTGAAATTTGGTAAAATTAAAAAAAAAATAATTGTATTTTTGATAAAATTTTGGAAAAATATTTGAAATTTAGAAAAAATCATTGACAAATAATTGAAATTTGCTACAATCTTCGAAAAATAATTAAATTTAATTAAAATTTCGGAAAATCATGAAATTTTATTAAAATAATTTAAAAATAATTGTAAATTGATGAAATTTTGGAAAAAATTTAAAATTGATGAAATTTTAAAATAATAATTGTAAATTGATAAAATTTTGGAAAAATCTTTAAATAATAATTGAAATTTGGTATAACCTTTGCGATAAATAATTGAAATTTGGTAAAATATTTGAAAAATAAAATAAAAATTTTAGAAATAATTAAATTTTGAAAAAGTTTCAAACTAAACTCATGGAACTTGAAGTAAAATAAGCTTTAAGTTATTCAACTTGAAGAAAACTTTCACTATATATTATACTTATGACAATTTTGAAATAAAATACGAACCTTATTATTTTTAGATTCCCGGAACTGATATTGTCATTGAGAGAGGAACTGCAGTTTATGTTTCGCTTTTTGGACTGCAGCAAGATCCAAAATATTTTAAGGATCCTGAAGTCTACAATCCTGAGAGATTTAATGATTCAATGAATATTTCCGAGGCTTATATTCCATTTGGTATTGGACCTCGAATGTGTGTTGGTAAGTTATTATACTGTTAATTCTGCTATTGATCTGATGTACTCTAATCGTAAGCATTTCTTTATTGTAAAAGTACAGCTCTTCATACTACTCTCTAAATATTTATGCGGTAATGTTCGTTTCAAGAATGTTCTTAAAATCCTTTACAGAACGTTTTACGTCTGACAACTAATGTTTTGGAACACGTTATTCTTAAAATGGTTTCAAAACATTATTCAGCAAACATGTGATTACCTTCTAAAAACATTTTAACAACATGTTTTTTTGACCAGAGAAAAAACCTCATTGTAGTAAAAAGTACCTCTATTCAGATAGATCCCAGCGGACACAAAGACAAAAATAACGTTCTTTGAACGTCTGTAGAACGTAAATTGGCAGACATTAAACGTTCTACAGACGTTTAAAGAACGTTTTATGTTTTTGTGCCCACTGGGATCAGAATATTGCATTTAAGATAATTCCGACTTTTTGGAAACTTTCGATGCTCTTCACACAGTTGGCTATAAAAATCGGAATTACCTTTAATAAATTTTTATCTAAACATTTCTCTCATAGTTTTCTGGAAAGCATATATATCAAATTATGATACTAAAGTATGGTTCGAATTAATGACAAACATTTGATTCGATTTCCAATTGGATCCACACTTTTTGGTATCAATTCTTTGCGCAATTTTGAACCTATTGAGTATTATAACAATGCTCTGTAAGTATATATAACTAAAGTTTAAATTTGTTTTAGGTATGAAAACTGGTCAGCTCCATGCCAAGGTTGTTATAGCAATGATTTTAAGAAAATACCAGATTCAAGAATTTAACAAGGATAATATATGTCTTGACAGCCGGTCAACATTTACTGCTGCTGCTGATGGCATCAATCTTCAATTTAAAGAAGTCCCATCATACTAGTCATTCAATTTCTATTTGTTCAGTATTCTTTTTTCTCTATTCAAATATTGTTGTTTTATAGTTTAAAATAACTGAATGAATTCTCTGTTTTTATAATGATTAGATTAGTTTTACAAATGTTTACGAATTCACTGATTATTTATTGACAATTTTATTATGACCATGTTACAGGAATTACGTAAACTCTAAATTTGAAATATTTATTCACGTTTCGACTAACTATTTTTTAACATTTTTTTTTAACATGTTTGACTATTTTTTAATCTGTTAATTATAAATATTTATAAAATTAGAAATTATACTATATAATAATTTAATTTTTTAATTTGTAAACTATAAATTTTATGTTTATAAATTTTATGTATATTTTTATCGTCAACAGACTTTATATAATCTATGATGGCATAAATTGTTAGAAATTATAAATATATATATATGTAAATATAAATAAAATTTTAAATAAAATGAAAAATATTTACTTGCTGTATTTAGTTAAAATTTTCTATTTTATGAAAATTCACGACTATTTTAACAAAAGATCGTAAATTGGCATCTTTTGATTCAATTGAAGTTTCGTTTCTTGCCAGTCACTTTCAATGACTAGAAGAAACGAAATATTCAATATTTAAATAAATTGAATAATTATAAAGTTATAAATAATAATGAAAAAAAATAACGATTTTTTAATATATCATCTACATTGTTCTCTACAAATAGTATAAACGTCTTTTTCAACAATTTTAATTTATTTGACCCAACAATAATAATAGTAATAATAATATGATAATAATAATAATAATTATAATAATAATAATAATAATGATAATAAGAAGAAGAAGAAGAAGAATTTATACAAATTATTGAATTGTTTAAAAAAATTTTTAAAACATAATAATATTTGAAAATAACTGAATGTTTTGAAAGAATTTTTAAAAAAATTTATAAAATAATTGTATTCATTCGAAAACGTTATTAAAAATTGGAAAAAATTTTACTGAATCCTTCAGTTATGAAATTTTTATTAAAAAATTGCCATAATAAAACTTTTATAAACAAATTGTGTAATTTTTTAATTTTTCAAGAAAATAATTTAATCTATACCAAAATTTTTTTTAAAAATTTGAAAATAATTGAATTTTGAAAGTAAATTTTACAGTCAATCTTACAAATAAGAATTGAATCTTTGAGATGAAATCACTTTTGGAATTATTTTTAACAGAATTGAATGTTGAATTTAAAAAAAAAATTCAAAATAATTGTATTCAATCAAAAACGTTATTAAAAATAGGAAAAAATTTTACTGAATCCTTCAGTTATGAATTTTTTTATCAAAAAATTGACATAAAATGTTTATTAACAAATTATTTAATTTTTTTAATTTTTGAAGAAAATAATTTAATATTTAATAAAAATTTTTTTTTAAATTAGAAAAATAATTGAATTTTGAAAGTAAATTTTGCAGTCAATCTTAGAAAGAATTGAATCTTTGAGATTTCACTTTTGGAATTATTTTTAACAGAATTGCGTATTTTTTAAATGTTTCAAGAAAATAATTTAATATTTTTAATGAAAATATTTTTAAAAAATTTGAAAAATAATTGAATTTTGAAAGTAAATTTTGCAGTAAGTCTCACAAAGAATTGAATCTTTCAGATTAAATTCACTTTTGGAATTATTTTCAACAGAATAGAATGTTTGCAAAGACTTTACTAATAAAATATTATAATTGCGTTTCAATAAATTTTTTGCAAATTTCAAGAGAATAATTGAATTCTTAGGTAAATTTTTTTTTTGAAAATTGTATTCAAAATAATTTCACTTCTGTGAAAGATTTAATTCCAGGAGTATAGAATATTTCCTAAAGCCAAAGTGATAATATCATTAATTAATTAAATTATGAATTCAATCTTATAAATTCAAACCAAACACAAAACATTTGTATACTTTCGAACTAATTTGTATTTACATTTTCATCACTTTGTGGAAGTTTTTAATTTTCTACTATATATACAGTATTTGGAAATACGAAAAAAGATTTTCAAAATTTAAAGACTATATATAGGTATATGTAGCGAAGATTAAAATCTTAATTTTGTGTTTTTTATCATATTTTCTTTCACGCACATGTAGCAATTAATGAATCATATCATTTTTTTTACGATTATATTTAAATATTTGTATTATAACAAATTTTTTTTATTTTCAATCTATATTTTGTCTATAAGATAAATTTTTTTGAAAATTAAACTCTAGATACGAGTATTTACAAAACATTTGTTTATAAATGAATTAACAAAGTGAATTTTTTTTTTGAAATATGTTATTTTAAGAACAAAATTTTTTCCTGTCTGAGCTAAAATAAGGAAAATTTACTTTTAACAAACTGTTGATACAATAAATTTAACTGCGCATCAGTATATTGAAAACTGTTTTTGTTTTTGGAAAAATTTTCTTTATTTTTGGCAAAAAAGCTTATTTCGAACAAATATATTTTGTTTGTGATTCTATTCGTTTTAGAAAAAAATTTAGAACTTTTAAAAACGTAAAATCGAAAATCGTAGCTGATCCTTTTTTCAAGTTATTGTTAAATTTATAATTTCTTATAATTTTGAGAGTCTAACATTTCGCCCAGTTTTCCCCATTTTTTAAAATTTTAATGATTACTTATCTTGTGTGAAGAATTCAATGATCTTAATAAATAGCAAAAATTTTCTACAAAAAATTCACTTATTTTTTGATAAATTTTAATAAAATTCTTTGCAAAGTTTCAATTATTTTCAAAAATTTAACGCAATTTAAAGAGTTTTAAATCTTTTAATATTTACTATTTTCATAAAATTTATCAAATTCATTTTTAATAATAACTTTAATAAAATTCTTGTCAAAACTTCAATTAATTTCAAAAATTTATCGCAATTTAAAGAGTTTTAAATCTTTTAATATTTACTATTTTCATAAAATTTATCAAATTCAATTATTTTTAATAATAACTTTAATAAAATTCTTGTCAAAACTTCAATTAATTTCAAAAATTTCTATAAAATTCTTTAATATAATAAATTTCAATAAAATAATTATATTCCTTGAAAAAACTAATTATTTTCAAAAGTTGTTAATAAAATTCTAGTAGAATTTTTTTAATAAAAATTAATTTAAAAGTGAATTTCGGTGACAATTTCGAATAGTTATTTGATATTAAAGGCATTATTGCTTCAATTTTTAGAAATAATTGAATTTAAATGATAAAAATAATTTCGAAGAAGTTAAAAAAAAATCTTAATTTCTGTGGAAAAATAATAATGATTAATTACTTATTTAAAAAAGAAGTTATTGTTTTCGAATAATTTTCAAATTAAAGAATTTCTAAATAAATGAATTAGAAACATTTTTCTCAGTATCTAATCATTTTTAGATTCAGGGTTCCGTACTCGATAGGTAATTAAAAGTTATTTATAAAACTATGTATTGAAATTATTGCAACGAATTTTATTAGTTTATTGAACAATTCTATGTTTCGATAAAATTGAATTTTTTCATCAAGTTTTGATCATTTTTAAGAATAATTTGCATTTTTTTGATAAATCTATTGAATATTTTATTAAAAATATTTAAAATTCAGCGAAGAAAATAATTATGAATTTCTAAAAGAAATTTTATTGTTTATGAAATAATTGAATTAAACTTTAAAATTAATTTTTATTACAAAAAAAAATTCTACTAGAATTTTATTAACAACTTTTGAAAATAATTAGTTTTTTCAAGGAATATAATTATTTTATTGAAATTTATTATATTGAAGAATTTTATAGAAATTTTTTGAAATTAATTGAAGTTTTGACAAGAATTTTATTAAAGTTATTATTAAAAATAATTGAATTTGATAAATTTTATGAAAATAGTAAATATTAGAAGATTTAAAACTCTTTAAATTGCGATAAATTTTTGAAAATAATTGAAACTTTGCAAAGAATTTTATTAAAATTTATCAAAAAAATAAGTGAATTTTTTGTAGAAAAATTTTGCTATTTATTAAGATCATTGAGTTCTTCACACAAGATGAGGAATCATTAAAATTTTTAAAAATGGGAAAAACTGGGCGAAATGTTAAACTCTCAAAAGTAGAAATTATAAATTGAACAATAACTTGAAAATAGGATCAGCTACGATTTTCGATTTTACGTTTTTAAAAGCTCTAAATAAAAAAAGAATAAAATGCCACTTAGCCGATTTTGTCACCATTTTTGCAAAACCTAAATTTACTTGAAGCCAATGTCTAATTTTTAGCAATAAAAAATTTCCGCAAACTTTTGCCATTTAACAGCATTGCAATAAAAAAATTGTATACGCAAAAAAGAGAAATTGTTTTTAAGCATATTAAAAAAGGAAACAAAAAATTTTTTTTTAATATTTCTTATCGGTAATGTATACACAGTAATTGCGCGGGTATAAAAACCCCTTTCCTGTTCGTTAAAAAATTTACTCTTCTTTTTGCATTTTAAAGAAAGAATACAAGAATAAAATAATAATGGCATTCATCTCGGGAATTATTCCCTTTTTAATATCAATTGTCATTCTCTTTCGATTGTATGCAAAATTTAAATTGTCCTATTGGAAAAGACGTGGAGTCCAATCATTAACAACTGACGTGATTTTCGGCAATTTCAAAGAAGCACTTTTATTTCGCAAAGCACCGGGATGGTTTCTTGGGCAATTGCACAAGGCAGCGAAGCCAGATGCGCCACTTTTAGGATTCTACATTTTTCACAAGCCATGTGTCTTAATACGCGATCCTGAAATTATTAAACAAATGTTTGTCACTGATTTTGAGAATTTCTCCGATCGTCATTTCGCTGGCACAAAGCAAAAGGACAGTACGGGCATGAAGAATTTGTTTGGCTTGAAAAATCCCACATGGAAGTATGTGAGATCGAAAATCACGCCAACATTGACGCGAGGCAAAATAAGGCAAATGCTACCATTAATGATGGAAACTGGTGAGCCATTAATGCACTATTTGGAAAATCAAAGAGCCGATGAGCATGGAATTCGTAATGCTGATGCGCAAAATTTGAGTCTCAAGCATTGCACTGATTTAACAGCATCCATTGCATTTGGCACAAAGACTGATTCATTTCGTGGTTTGAATAGCGAATTTTCCCATGCATGTAAGTTATAGAAAATTTGTTTTTTCATTTGAGGAAAGATTCAAAAAAGGAATTCTAGAAGATTATCTATTTAGAGAACACTATTATCACTGCAAAAAAAAGAGCCCAGTGGGCAAAAAACCATCATTGTTTTAAAAAACGTTCCAAAAACGTTTTTAGAACGTTTCATGTCTGCCAAATAATGTTCCAAAAACGTTCCATTGCTTTTAAAACGTTTTTGAAACAAATAACGTTTTTTGGAATGTTATTTGGCAGTCATGAAGCGTTCTAAAAACTTTTTTGAAACGTTTTTAAAACAATGATGGTTTTTTGCCAACTGGGAGGCATCTTATTTTAAGATACTTTGGTAGTCGTACTTTTGAGTTGTTTCCAAAAAGTTATCAAAAACATCTTAAAATGCATTAGTTTCTAAGATAGAAGATGGAAAAATAAGATGTTTTAATCGTTTTAAAAGTGATTATAATGTATTTTAAGATACTTGTTTTTGCAGTGATGTTAATTTAAAAGTATCAAATGGTAACGAATTGATACCAAAAATGTGGATAAAATAAAAAATTGATCCAAATTTTTCACATCAATTTGATCCACTTTAGTATCAATTTCATACTTTCCAGAAAAACTGTGAAGAAGAAAGTTTTATTTTAAGCGTGAAAGGTGTTCCTTAATTTAAGCTTTAAGCTATGCAATATTTTTAAGGCACCTTTCGCTTAATTTTAAACCATATTTCTTTGCTGAATTTTAAAGATCCAAGCAAGTTGATTTTCAGCACTGAATAATGTGCTGAATTTGAAAATAAATAAAATAATCTGCAACAGTTGAATCCATTTAGAATTAAATTAACATAAAAAATGATTAAAATAATCTATTTTCATGTTATTTTTAACTATGAATGAAATTTTATTTAAAATAAAAAACCAAAGTCAACGATTTGGAAAAATTCAACGAACTCAGCTTCTCCAGGGAGAATAGTAAATTAGTTACTAACTTAGTTAATAAATAACTTAATTACTAAATTCAATTGTATTCCAACATTTTTAAAAATTCTCCTAAAAATTTCAATTCTTTTTATAAATAATAAATTTCTTCTCTGATATTCAATTATTTTAGAAAATTTTAATCAAATTCTAGTCAAAATTTTAATTATTTTCAAAAGTTTTCTTAAATTCCATAATTTTCAATATCTACTATTTCAATTAAATTTTCCAAAAGAATTCCATTGTTAAAAAAAATCTCAATACAATTTTACGCAAATATTCAATTATTTTTTTAAATAATAACATTCTTTTAGGAATTCAACTATTTTCATAAATAATAAAACTCATTTCAGAATTTCAATTATTTTTAATGCAATTTTAATGAAATTCTTCGATAATCTGTAATTATTCTTAAAAATCTTATTAAAATTCGTCCAAAGAATTTAATGATTCAAAAAATTTGTTGATAACATTTTTTATAAGAATTTAATTTCACGAAACATGAAATTAATAAATTATTTATTTTTGTATTTAAATAATAGAATTCTCGTAGAATTTACTAATAAAAATGGTTTTAAAAATGAATTTCAGTTAAAATTTTAAATTATAATTGAATATTAAAAGCATTATAACGTGAAATTTTAGAAATAATTAAATTTTCAAAAAGTTTCAAACTAAAATCATTGAAATTCTTAATTTTTCATATTTTTGACAAAAAATTCTGTAGAATTAATTCTTTTTAAAACTATTTTATGGGATTTTTATTGAAATTATTTCAAGTTTTTATTTTTCAATATTTATATTTAATTGATGAATTTCCGAATAATTCAAATTTAAAAAAAATTAATTTATACCAATAAATTTGAAAATTTTCGCAGAAATCTTATTCAAATTTAAATTACATCTTTTAATAATAATTGAAATTAGTAAATCTATTGAAAAATAATTGAAATTTGGTAAAATTAGAAAAAAATAATTGTATTTTGATAAAATCTTGGATAAATATTTGAAATTTTGAAAAAATCATTGACAAATAATTGAAATTTGCTACAATCTTCGAAAAATAATTAAATTTTATTAAAAATTTTAAAAAATAATTGAAAATTGTTGAAATTTTGGAAAAATAATTGAAAATTGATGAAATTTTGGAAAAATAATTGAAAATTGATGAAATTTTAAAAAAGTTTTTAAAAAATAATTGAAAATTGATGAAATTTTGGAAAAATAATTGAAAATTGATGAAATTTAGGAAAAATATTTGAAATTTATAGAAATAATCATTAACAAATAATTAAAATTTGCTACAATCTTCGGAAAATAATTAAATTTTTAAAAAAGTTTTTAAAAAATAATTGAAAATTGATGACATTTTTGAAAAATAATTGAAAATTGATGAAATTTTGGAAAAATAATTGAAAATTGATGAAATTTTGGAAAAGTAATTGACTTTTGGAAAAATCTTTAAATAATAATTGAAATTTGAATATTTGAACATTTATTTGAAAAATTAAAAAAAAATTTAGAAATAATGAAATTTTGAAAAAGTTTCAAACTAAAATAATTGAAATTCTTAATTTTTTTTATTTTTGATAAAAAATTCTGTAGAATGAATTCTTTTTCAAAGTTTTATAGGATGTTTATTGAAATTATTTCAAGTTTTTATTTATCAATATATATTTAATTGCAGAATTTCCATATAATTGAAGTTTTCTAAAATTGAATTGTGAAGGAATAAATTTGAAAATTCTCATAAAACTCATCGCAGCGTTTCAATTATTTTTCATACAATTATAATTGAATTTCTCGAAAAAAGAAATTATGTTGATGCAAGTTTTAATAAAATTCGACAAAAGAATTGAATTATTAAAAAATTTGTTACCAAAATTCTTCATGAGAATTGAATTTTGAGAAACATTCAATTATTCAATAAATTATTTACTTTTGCATTTAAATAATTGAATTCTTGTAGAATTTTTTAATAAAAATTGATTTTCATTTCATAAAAATGAATTTCAGTTAAAATTTGAGATTATAATTGAATATTAAAAGAAACACAGAGTGAACTTTTTGGAAATAATTGAATTTTCAAAATAAAATTTTTGTAAAAGTTGAATTGAATTTTTTGTAATATTATTTGATGTTTTTATTTTCTAAGATGCATTTAATTAAAGAATTTAGGAATAATTGAAATTTCCTGATATTGATTAATTAATTTCTATTAAAAATAATAGATATAAATTAAAATATCAGCTACTCGTTCTTAAAATAAGATTTACTTGCAGCAACATTGATTCAATTTTGCGATAAACTTGCAGCATTTGAACTAAACTTTCAATTAAGTTTATAGGAACATCAAAAATTCGTGGTCATTTATAATATAATATTTAAAAAAAAATTACAGTCATGGATTTCTTCCAAGGAATAAAGAGAATGACAGCATTAATAGCAGTTTTCTTCATACCGGAAATAATCGAATTTTATGGTGGTGGAGTATTTGTGAAACCTGACTTTGTAAAACAAGTCTTTTGGGATGCATTGAAATCAAGAGAAGAGACAAAAGAGAAAAGAGGAGATTTCATTGATTCTTTAATAAAAATTAAAAATGAAGAACAAAATTCCGATTTCAGTAAGTAATAAGTTTTTGAGAAATCATTAAATTGAATTTATTTTTTCTACCACATATACTATAATTTTTTTCTATTTTTTTGCTTTTAAAGAAATGGATGGGGAAAATTTACTCTTTCAATCTGGAATGTTTTTGTCTGGATTTGAATCGAGTGCAACAACAACGGCCTTTACTTTAATGGAATTGGCAAATAATCACGAATTTCAAAAAGAAGCCCGCGAAGATATTAATAAAGCAATTGAAAAACATGGATTAACATACGAGGCATTCAGTGAAATGAAATATTTAGATCAATGCATCTCAGAAAGTATAAGACTTCATCCTCCAATTTCAACTCTTGATCGCTATACCAGACAAGATTACAAGGTAATAATAATAATAAAATAATAATAATTGTCCTACTTATTTAATAAAAAAAAATTTTAATTTCGTTTGAAAATAATTTTTTCAATTAAAAATTATAATTTCAATCAAGAAAACAATTTTTTCAATTCAGAATTATAATTTCAATCAAGAAAACAATTTTTTCAATTCAAAATTATAATTTCAATCAAGAAAAAATTTTTTCAATTCAAAATTACAAATTCAATCAAGAAAACAATTTTTTCAATTCAAAATTATGATTTCAATCAAGAAAAAAAATTTTCAATTCAAAATTATAATTTTAATCAAGAAAAAAATTTTTTCAATTCAAATTTACAAATTCGCAATCAAGAAAACAATTTTTTCAATTTAAAATTATAATTTCAATCAAGAAAACAATTTTTTCAATTCAAAATTACAAATTCAATCAAGAAAACAATTTTTTCAATTCAAAATTACAAATTCAATCAAGAAAACAATTTTTTCAATTCAAAATTATAATTTCAATCAAGAAAACAATTTTTTCAATTCAAAATTATAATTTCAATCAAGAAAACAATTTTTTCAATTCAAAATTACAAATTCAATCAAGAAAACAATTTTTTCAATTCAAAATTACAAATTCAATCAAGAAAACAATTTTTCCAATTCAAAATTACAAATTCAATCAAGAAAACAATTTTTTCAATTCAAAATTACAAATTCAATCAAGAAAACAATTTTTTCAATTAAAAATTACAAATTTGCAATCAAGAAAACAATTTTTTTTTAGATTCCTGGCACCGATGTTGTCATTGAAAAAGGAACGGCCGTGTATGTTTCTCTTTATGGTATGCATGAAGATGAACGATTTTTCGAAGACCCATTAACTTTCAATCCAAATCGATTTGATAATGATGCAAAAATTTCCGATGCGTATCTTCCATTTGGAATAGGGCCAAGATCATGTGTTGGTAAGATGATATTTTTTTAAATATAAATATTAACAAATTAATAATTTTAGAAAATTTACTCATTCATTTTTAAATTTCATTAGTTTCATTTTTTATTTCTTTACATTTTAAATTAATTATTTATTAATAATTTAATTATTTAATAATTATTAATAATTATTTATTTAATTATTTAGTAATTATTTAATAATTAGTTATTATTAATTATTATTAATTAGTTATTAGTTATTATTATTAATTAGTTATTAGTTATTATTAATCAGTTATTAAATAACTAATTATTAATCATTATTTAATAATTACTCAATAATTAAATAAATAATAAATAATGAATTTAAAATGTAAAGAAATAAAAAATGAAACTAATGAAATTTAAAAATGAATGAGTAAATTTTCTAAAATTATTTATTAATTATTTAATAATTATTAATAATCATTAATAATTAGATAGTAAAAAAGAGTGTGAACAATAAAAATATTTTTTAGCGACAAAATTGGGACAATTGCACGTAAAAGTTGTTTTAGCGACAATTCTACGTGAATATAGTGTCAATCAATTAATTAAGGATAAAGCAATTTTAAATCCAAAGTCCACATTTACTGCTGCAGCCAATGGAATAAATCTTCAATTTAAAAAAATTGTTTCTTAATTATTTTTAACAATTATCAATTTTTGAAACTACTGTTTGTAATGAAATTAATTAAATTAAATTAATTTAGTTATAACTAAAATTAATTTCATATTAATTAATTTAGTTAACTAAAATTAATTTAATGTTAATTAAATTAAATATCTTAATAATATTGTACAACTGTCTTTATACATATTATATAGTATCTTTTGCAATATTGGAAAATTGCAAAAATATATCTGTACTTTTTGTAAAAATCTTCTATATATTAATAAAGTTAGTTGTTTGCTTTTTTTCTCGAAAAATTTCTCTTTTCAATTTTTTTCAATTTTAAACCAAATGTATTGGAAAATCATCAAATCATTGCAAAGAATTTTATCAAAAAGTTTGATAATAAAATTCCTTCTGAAAAATTTTATTAAATTCTCGTGAAGAATTTTATTAAAATTCTTTAAAAATACTAATTAAATTGTTTTGATGAATTTCTTTGAATTTTTTTTTTAAACTAATGGAGTTTCTTTAAAAATTTTAATTGAACATTTTGAAAGCAATTGGATTTTATGAAGAAGAATTTTATTAAAATTGTATTAAAAATAATTAAATTTTTGCGAAGAATTTTATTATTATTTAAAAAAATAATTGAATTGTTCCGAAGAATTTATCAAAAATTTTAGAAAATAAATTAATTCTATGTTAATATTTGAAGATTAAATTTCTTTCGAGAAATTCTATTAAAATTGTTTAGAAAATAATTAAATTTCTTCAAAGGATTTTACTATTTATAAAAATAATTGAATTGTTTCGAAGAATTTATTAAAATTTTAGGAAATAAATAAAATTTATAAGAATATTTAAATTCATCCTAGAAATTAAATTTCAATAAACATTCAATTATTCAATAAATACTTTATTTTTAAATAATCATAATTTTAATTATTTAAATAGTTATTTTTTTTTTACTTAGTTATTTCAATTTTGTATTTAGCGCCAAAAATAACGAACACAAATGGTAAGAATGTGCGCAACATTACCAACCAAATTTTAAGGCGGGAAAATGCCATACAAAAGCAGAGCACATGGTGAATAATGAATTGTCCTGTGTAGTTATGTACAACATTTTCTCATTTGTTATCATTTAATATTTATTAAATTTGTTTGATGTTTCGATTTTGTGTGTTACAAAAAACAAAATTACTTTACATAAAGAAGAGAATATAATCAAAAATGGAAATTTCTCCAAACGAAGGCAATGCAGATGATGGATTTGCTAAACCATCGACATCATCAGATGACAAATTAACAGGTTTGTACTAGCGTTTTTTTTTTATGTATAAAATAAATAAAGAAAAACCGTTTGACAGTAGAAAATATAGTTAAAAGGTAATCGATAAGGGGGAAGAAAGCAAATTTCTTGAAAAATGCAAATATTCACAATATTCGAAACTAATCAGTAATAAAGGTTTCGATTTTTTAGGTTATTTTTGAGGTTTCCTTTTAAAACTTGACACCTTCGATTTATTAACTTTTTTTTAGAGTTTAAATATTTTCCTTCGTATCTATATAAATTGGTGAAAATCATTGTAATTTGAATATAAAAATTCCAGCAAAAGAAGAGGCTAAGCAGCTTCGACAGGCTGAAATGTTGAAAAAGCTTCAGCTCAAAGTTGAGAGACGAGAGGAAAGACTTCAGCGTAAAGCTGAGAAGGAGCAAATGAAGCTTCAACAGCAAGCTGAGAGGGAAGAAAAGAGGCTTCAATTGCAAGCCGAACGGGAAGAGAAAATGCTTCAATATCAAGCCGAAATGGAGGAGAAAAGAATTCAACGTAAAGCTGAAATGGAAGAGAAAAGACTTCAGCATCAAGCCGAAGTGGATGCGAGAAAGGAGCAACGACAATTAGATTCGGAAGAAAGGCATCGTAATATTGACGCTTACGATAGAGAATTGCAAGAACAACGCTACAAAAGTCTAATGCATCTTGTCAATCAAAGTAAATTCTTCTCCAATGTAATCATTGACAAATACAATGAATCGCCGGAAAAGAAGAAGCCAACAGCTCCAATGATGACGAGAAAAAAAAGAAATCGTGGTAGGCCGAGAGATTCACAGGAAAACGACGAAAGTTTATCGCCATCAAAGAAGAGGAAAATGGTGGAAGACAAAAAAGTCCTCAGGGAAATTGTTAACAATAAAGTAAGAATTTTTTCACTTATTTTTCAATCTAAATCACTTAATAATTATTATTGAACATTATTTCTAGACATTTTGTATTCAAAAATTTTTATATTTTTAAATTTTCTTCTATTTTCTATCCCGAAATATTGACTACTAAAAAAATGAAATTTATAATTATTATAAAAATTAAAATATTTACTATACTTTTGTTTTAATTTATAAATTTAATTAATTTTCTATTCTCTGTAATGAAAAATACAACTTTTTAAAAAAGTTTTAACAAAATTCGCATGAATTAAATTAATTTTCAAAATAATATTAAATAATCGTCCATTTTTTAAATGAATATTAAATAATTTTAATTATTTTCAAACTTTTTCAATTTAAATGAAAAATTTTTTTCCCTTCAATTCAAAGAATTCAATTATTTTTAATTCAATTCAAAGAATTCAATTATTTTTAATTCAATTCAAAAAATTCAATTATTTTCAATTCAATTTAAAGAATTCAATTATTGTCAGTTCAAAGAATTCAATTATTTTCAATTCTATTTAAAGAATTCAACTATTTTCAATTCAATTCAAAGAATTCAATTATTGTCAGTTCAAAGAATTCAATTATTTTCAATTCTATTTAAAGAATTCAATTATTTTCAATTCAATTCAAAGAATTCAATTATTTTCAATTCAATTCAAAGAATTCAATTATTTTCAAATAATAATTTCCATGAATTTCTCGACGAAAGAAATTAATTCTTCCGAAAAGTTGAATAACACTTTTCTTCACAAAATTTAAATAAAATTATTGGAAAAAAAATTAAATTATTCTTTTAGAATAATTTTAATATATTAGCTTCCTTAAAAATTAAATTTTGAATAATATTACTGAAAAATTCTAGAAAATTAATTGAATTTTGAAAGACTTGCAGACCAAATTTTTAATTATTTCGAAATTTTAAGCAAATAAAGAACAATAATTAGTGAAATATTTCTTTCACAAAAGTTATTAAACTTTGAAAAATTTAATTTGGAAATTTTGAAAAAATTAGGTATTTGAAAAATAGTAATAAGAATTTTTTAAAGAAAAAACTACTTGAATTCTGAATAATAATTTTTATTAGTTAATTTAAAAAAAACACACTTCAAATTTTTTAATAAAATTGAATTTTTACCGATTTTTTTTAATTATGAAAAATAAGATTTTTTAATTCTGTCTTTCAAGATAATTGAATTTTTATAAACAAATAATTGAAAATTTTTGATGTAATTGAAATTTCTTTACATTCTATTAAAAATAATTTACTGTTTTTAAAGAATTTTTTTTTAATTTTTCTAAATAATCAAGGAAAGTTAGTCACCGTGTAATTATAATTTTATTTTTAAAAATTTATTCGCAATATTGTCAATTATTTTCTTAAATAGTAAAACTTTGACAAAATTAAATTACTTTTAGGAAATTTATAAAAATTCATTGTAAAAGTTCAATTAATTCTATAAATAACAAAAATTCATTTATATTCACCACAAGAATACAATTATTTTCAAAAATTTTTCTTAATTCAATAATTTCTATGTCTACTATTTTAATAAAATTTCCAAAAAGTATTCAATTATTTTCTAAAAGAATGAAAATTTCATAGGAATTGAATTATTAAAAATAGAGTTTATCTAAATTTTTTTAAAATCAATTATTTGAAACTTTTTTTTATAAAATCCTCGCAACAATTCAATTACTTTCGAAAATAATAAAACTCATTGCAAAAATGGAATTATGTTTAATACAATTTTAATCAAATTCGTCGAAAAATGCAATTATTTTTAAAAATTTGATTAAATTTTCTCTAAGGAATTCAATTATTTCAATTATTTTCATAAATAGCAAAAAATTTTCCGATTTACATAAATTCTTTTGAATATTATTTTTGAAAAATATATTCCTCACAAGAATTCAATATTATTTTTATAAATTTCCATAAAATTAAAAAAAAAATTCAATTATTTTCAAATGTAATAAAATTCTCCACAGAAATTCAATAAATTTTATAATGAAATTGAATTAATCAAATTTTTAATTATAATTATGAAGAGACAAGATTTTTTTTTGAAAAATTAAAAAAATTCTCTGTTTATAATTGAATTATTTTACAAATTGTAGATTTATGTTCGAAATGAAATAAATAAAAATTTGCTGAGAAAATAAAGGCGGGAAAAACGGGGAATTTAAAGATTAAACACAATTTATAATCAGTCACTATTGATAGAGTAAATGTGGGTAAAATTATTTCCTATTATCTTATTGGCGGTCGTTTTTCATTAACGATTTTAGTTTTTAACACTGTTTTTAAATGGAAATGTGAAAACTAAAAATCTAAATTTGACTATTTGTTCAGAAAAGTGGCTTTTAGTATAGCATTAGGCTCAAAAAAAGTAGCCAAAAAGTAGCCTCGTATCAAAAAAATTAGCAAATAGTGGCTTTTAGTAGAAGCCTGGAATTTACAAAAATTATTCTATTTAAATAATTCAATTCTCGTAGTTGAATTCTGATAGGAATTGATTTAACAAAAATTTCAGTTAACATTTAAAAAAATAATTAAATATTTAGACCGTTATTACTGAAATTTTAGGAATGAATTAAATTTTAAAAGGTTTTTAAATTATATTCCTTGAAAATTTTTTATTGTAAATATAAATTAAAATGTTGTAAATAAGAAAAAAAAATTTCAGCTAAAGAAGAAAAAGAGGAATAGTGCCAATTTGAGTGCAGAAGAAATCGCAGAAGTTCTATTGGAATCCTGTGATGAAGACGAAGACAAGACTGAAGTTGAGGAAGATAAGAAGAAATTCATTCATCCGAAATATTTTATCGGCAATTTGCACGATTATCAAAAAGATGGTCTCAAATGGTTAATACATCTCAATAAAAATGGTCTAAACGGAATTTTAGCCGACGAAATGGGATTGGGAAAAACAATTCAAATAATCGCCTTAATTTGCCATCTCGTTGAAGTTAATCAACCGGGTCCATATCTTATTGTCGTCCCCCTATCGACACTACCAAATTGGATAATGGAATTTGAAAGATTTGCTCCCGAAATACCAGTCGTTCTATTTTACGGCGATCATGAGAAAAGGAGTCAAATTTATAAACAGATTAGAAAGGAGCACAAAATTGGTTCCTGTAAAACAAAACCCGTTGTTATAACGTCATTCGAAACGCCCCAAGCGGAGAGAAAATTTTTATCAACCTACAAGTGGAGGTACATTATCATTGACGAAGGACAAAGAATAAAAAATCACGAATGTCTACTCGTCGAGTAAGTTCTTTCTTTTATCTTTTTTTTTTCACAATAACATTCGTTACAAGAATTCAATGAAATTCGTTGATGGAATTCAAATTATTTTTCTTTTACAGAACACTAAGAAAGATCCAATCGCTGAATCGCACCATACTCACAGGCACACCATTGCAAAATAATTTATCCGAATTATGGTCATTGATGAATTTCCTTCAACCCGATTTATTCGACGATTTGAACGTCTTTGAATCGTGGTGTGACGTTAAAGCATTAGAGACCAAGGATGGAACGGCAAAGTTTTTAAAGCAAGAGGAGGAGAAAAATATTGTCGGATCACTTCGTGAAATATTGAAACCATTCATGTTGCGAAGAATTAAGACTGAAGTCAATCTTAGTATTCCACCGAAGAAGGAAATTTTGGTTTACGCTCCAATCAGTGAATTACAGCGTGATCTCTACAAAGCCGTCTTGACTCGAGACATTCAAAGAACAATTGAAGCAAATCAAGAGTACGCGCCTAAAGTTTACGAAGGTGTACGACCAAAACGTCGATGTGCCTTTACAAACAGTTACAATGAACATGAATTAGCTAATACCTTAAAAACAAATGATTTAAAAGTAAGTGGCGTTCCTGAGCAAAATGATGTCACTTTTTTCGGAAATAACTATATATTGAATCAAAGTTTATTGAAAGAATGGAAGGACTATACTGAAATAACCGAACATAATGCAGAATATTTGCTTAAAATGAAATTTGGTAATAGAGGTAAATATCTAATAAATTATTTTATTAAAAAAAAAAAAAAAAAAGAAAATCCCTCTAAAAAGAGTTATTAAATAATTTTATTTTTCAGCCACTACATATAAGCAGATTGTTAATCATCCTTACTTGGTCTACTATCCCATTGATTACACTGTGAGATCAAAAGCAGATGAAAGAATTATCAAAGTGTCGGGAAAACTTTCTCTTCTCGATAAATTATTGGAAAAGCTCAAGGAGGGAGGACACAAGGTCCTTCTTTTTTCAACAATGACAACAATTTTGGACACTATCGAGGATTATTTGACTCTAAGGGAAAATTATCATTACGTTCGACTAGACGGCGGCTGCAAAGTCGAAAGCAGAACAGAATCGATTAAAAACTTTAACCAAGACCCAAATATATTTTTGTTTCTGCTCACAACGAGAGCTGGTGGTGTTGGTCTTAATTTAACGGCTGCTGATACTGTCATAATTTATGACTGCGATTGGGTACGTATTCACTGTCAGAATAATTATATTTTCATTTAAAAAAAAACAATTATACAGCAAACAAATTTAATGAAAATTTAAACAATTCTATTAGTTTTAAGAATAGTAAAATTCTTCTCAAGAATTAAATTATTTCTAGATAAATATTAACATTTTTTACAACAATTCAATCATAGTTAAAACAATTTTCATAAACTTCAACAATAAAGTATTTAATTATAATTTTTAGCAGAAACAATTATTTTAAAAAACTTGTAAAAAATTCTTTATAAAGTTCAATTCTTTTCAAAATTTTCAATTAAAATTATTATTATTATTTTAAAAATATGAACAGTAATATTTAATTTTGCACTTAATAAGTGAATTTTTTTTAAATTTGACTATGAAATTATTTTAAAAATCTATATTTCAAAATAAAAAATTTTGTAATTTGCATAACAAGGACAAATTAAAAATTATTTAAAAAAATAAAAACTCCTTAAGCCTCAATTCAAATTTAAAAATTAATAAAATAAACAAAAATTGATCAAAAAGAAATTATTTACACAAATAAAAAACCGAGTATAATTTAAATTAAAAATCTAAATAATAAGAAACTTTTAACATTTTCATTTTTCGTATTCAGGGTTGTCACAAATATTTAATTTTATTTTTGCCTGACTTTTCCCTGATTTCCAGACAAAATTCTCACTTTTTCCCTGACCATAAAGAATATTCTGATTCACTCTAAAAATTATTAGATAATCAAAAAAATGTTTCTATTAAATTTATTTACAAATTTCATTAATATTGTAAAATTATTCAAAAACATCAATAACTAAATTTTTAAATAAGTATTTAATTATTACTTTTCCACGGGAATTAAAATTCTTCAGAACATTCAAATTCAAACCTTTTTGAAACTCAACAATTTATAAGAATATTATTACAAAACATAAAGAAGGCGATCATGTTTTGTTATAATTTAACTAACCTTGAAATTTTTCAACAAAAATTCAATTATTTAGAAAAATCTCCAAAAGAAATCCTTCGTAAGAATTCAATAATTTTTAAAAGTAGTAAATTTTCTCATAAAAATTCAATTATTTGAAAAAATTGTAATAAAATTCGTTGCAATAATTCAATTATTTTCATAAACAATAAATCGATTATTCTGTAATTTCATTTTTTAGTTAATTTTTATTAGAAAATTCTAGAAAAATTCAATTATTTAAATTGAAAAATAAATAATTTATTGAATAATTGAATGTTTGTTAAAATTGAATTCTCATGAAGAATTTTATCAACAAATTTTTAAATAATTGAATTCTTTTGACAAATTTTAATAAAATTTTTAAGAATAATTACATTTTTCGAGGAATTTGATTAAAATATTGTATCCAAAATTAATTAAAATCCTGCGATGAGTTTTATTATTCATGAAAATAATTTTTAAAAATTTCCAAAAATGTTATTAAAATTTTTCTAAAATAATTGATTTCGGTGAAGAATTTTATTATTTATAAAAATTATTAAAATCATGTAAAGAACTTTGTCAAATTTTTTTTAAATAATTGATTCATGCGACGAATTTTATAAAAATCTTTTTAAATAATTGATATTTTTCAAAAAATTTTATGAAATTTTGTATATTAAATAATTGAACTCAGGTGAAAATTTTATTATTTATGAAAAGAATTAAATTATTTCAAAGAAATTTATTAAAAATTTCATAAATTATTTAATTTCTGTGAAATTTTAACAAGAATTTTATTCAAGTTTATAAATATATTTGAATTTTGAAGAAGAATTGTATTATTTATAACAATAATTGAAATTTTGACGAGAATTTAAAAATTGTTTTAAAAATAATTGAATATTGATGAATTTTATTATTTATAAAGATAATTGAAATTTTGACAAAAATTTTTAAACATAATTGAATTTCTGCGAAGAATTTTATTACTTTTGAAAATAATTTAATTCTTCCAAAGGAATTTTATTCAAGTTTATAAAAATAATTGGATTCCGGTGAAGAATTTTACTATTTCTAAAAATAATTGAATTCTAGAAAAGAACTTTGTTAAATTTTTTTCAATAACTGAACTCTTGCGACAAATTTTATAAAATTCTTTTTAAATAATTGATATTTTTCGAAAAATTATTTAAAATTTTTTATATTAAATAAGTGACTTCCTGTGAAAATTTTATTATTTATGAAAATAATTGGTTTATTTAGAAGAAATTCATCAAAAATTTTGTAAATTATTGAATTTCTGTGAAATTTTTCTAAGAATTTTATTAATGTTTTAAAAATAATTGAATTTCGAAGAAGAATTGCATTATTTATAAAGATAATTGAAATTTTTACAAGAATTTTAAAAAAAATTTTGAACATAATTGAATTTTGGAAAAGAATTTTTTTATTATTAAAGATGTAATTGAAATGACCAGAATTTTTTTTAATTTTTGAATATAATTGAATTTCTGCGAAAAATTTTATTACTTTTGAAAATAATTCAATTTCTCTAATTATTTGTTACTTTTCCAAAATTAAATTTTTTTTAGTATTTTTAATTAAAATTCTTTTATCAATTTAGTATTTATGAAAATTGTAAAAATTATTTATTACATAATTTATAATTTATAAGTCATAATTATTTTATGATAGTTCTTTAAAAATTAAGTTATTTAAAAAGAAATTAGTGTCTGAAATAGAAAAAATTCAAGGTTTTGTTATAAATTCAATTTAACATTGAAATTTGCAAATTGAAAATTGAAAATTGCAGAATCCACAAGCGGATATACAAGCAATGTCACGTTGTCATCGAATTGGCCAAACTAAACCTGTCGTAATTTATAAATTATGTACGAAGGGTACAATTGATGAAGCAATAATAAAACGCGGAGAGGCAAAACGCAAATTAGAAAGGATGGTTATTTCCGAAGACATTGGACTACATTTAAATACTAAAGAATCATTAATGAAATTAAAGGAACTTTTGGAAGCGAGCGACAATCTCATGACATCAGAGAACAGTACGTATATCACTTCCTTTATCCTGACATTTTTTTAATTATTTAAAAAAAAAGAACTAGAGTAAATACAAATTCTATCTATAATTACAAAAATTAATTTTTTTCCTAATTCTAATTTTCCATTATTTAATTATTTTTTAATTATATTTTCTCCCCTAGATTCTTAATAATATTGTCATTTCTTTTTTCACTTTCAGTAATCGACGACGAAGAATTAAATAAAATATTAGATAGAAGTGACATGTGCTAGAGCTGAATAGTCACAAATTTTTTTTACATTAAAAATGCGTTTTTTTTATCTAAGTTTTTCAAAGACTGAATAAGTTAAAAAAAAAATTGTAACACGTTGAAACAATTCCCCGACTATTTAAATGTATAACTGAAAGTTATTAATTTATTTCTTCTTTAAAATTTTCTAGTTCATAAATCTAAATATATTATTGTAAACATTATTTTTACTTTATAAATAACCTACACGTTTATGTTGAAATAAATTGACTAAGAAAAAAGAAACTTTGTACAGACTTTTTTTCACTACAAAAATCTTGAAATCAAGATTTTAGTTCGTAAAAAAAATTGATTTAATTAAAATTCTCTAACAATAATTCTTTGACTAAATTAAGAACTTTAGTTCTCAATGTTAAATTATTTACAATTTTATTAATTGTAAATATATTTTTTTTCTATTAAAATAAAAAGAAATTTTTTTTAAATAATAAAAATTGATAAAAAAATATTTTTAACTATTTACAAAACTTGAAAAATAATTACAAACACAATTATTGCGTGAATAAAAATAAAACACAAACATTCGTTTATCGGACTTTTTATTATGGAATAAATCTTCACTAATTCATTCCCAAGAAAGAAATAAAATTTTGACATGCGTTGCGTTTCATAAAATGGATGTGTGCCAACAAAAATGTTCAAAAGAGAAAAAAAAATTGATTTTCATTTTTTTTTTCGTGAATATTAAATGGCATTCATCCATTTTTTACAGAACAGAAATATTTATTACAACTATTGTTGGTTGACGGTGAAAAAAAAAACAATTATCCAAATTTCGATCCTGAAATTATTCACCAGAATTATAATTTAAGATTACAATTTTTTTTTCCTACTAAAATTTATTGAGCGTTACAAAAACGAAAACTGTTTATCACTCAATTTTGAATAATTTAAAAATTTACGCAACATTCATTTATTAATATTATTGATTTTGTATTGTTTCAAAAAAATTTTTTTTGCTTCAAAAGAAAAATTAATAAAGCATTGCGAAATTTAAGATTTCTCGAATTGATTTAATTTTATCGATTACATTAATTAATTGTATTGTTTGTTTTCGTGTAAAATTCACTGTAATTTTACTTTTGAAATTGTTTTTAAAAAAATTTCGCAATGCTCTAATTGCCGATATTTCAGATTTTTTTTTTGGATTTTCAAATTTTTGTTTTGTCAAAAAACCAAATGTTTATTGACACTTGACAAAGAATTTGTCTCAAAATGAATATTTCAAAATTCAATAAATTGAAAAATCTTCATTTAAAGAACAAATTTATTTTTTTTTTTTGTCAAGTGGCAATTTTTATCGAATTTCAGTTTTCAAAACTAAAACGAAATTACTTTGAATTTAGTAGTTCACAGAACGAACTAAATTTTTTTTTGCATTTAATTTTCGACTCTTCTTTTTTTCTAGGGGGATTTTTTTTTTAATTATTTTTCCAATATTATACAATTATAAATTTTTGTATCAATTCCAAAGCATTAATTTTTGTAGTTTTCCTGAATTTTCGGTCAAAAAAAAATATGCATTGATATTAAAGATACATTTAATTATAATGTATTAAATATTGTCAAAAAAAAAAAAAAAAAAATAGAGAGAGAGAGAGGAGACAAAATTTTTTTTCTATAAGAAATGGAAACGTAATGAGAACTTTAATTTCTCAAAAAAAAGAAAAAAAAAGAGTCGGTAAAGATCTCACTTCCTTCCTGAAACGTACAAAAAGAAAATTAATCGTACGATCGTTAATAAAAAAAAAATTTTTTCTTTTCAATAAAAATGAAGAAAAATAATTCCATAATTTTGGAATTATTTTTCTTTTACAAATCGCTCTTCGCCTTTTCTTTTCCTTTTTCCTCTCGCCAATTCCGATGTTAACAATCGCTTTTTTTTCATAAAGAAACAATTCTTACAACATTCCGTGAAAAATATTCACTTGGAATTTTTCTTTTTTTGTTTTTCATCTTTTTTTTTTCTCTACTACACTAATTTTGAAAACACTGTTTTTTCAGTACAATTTTTTTCTTTTCGAAATTATTTCTTCAGAGCAAAAAAAAAACAACAAAAGGGAGAAAATTCATTGTTTTCAAAATTAGTTCGAATAAACGTCGCTAATCGACGATTTACACAATTAGCCACTTTTTTTCCTTTTTTTCTTCTTCTTTTTTTTCTACAAAAAAAAAAAAAAAAAAAAAAAGAAACATTTATTTACTTTCGTTTTTATTTTTCGGCGCACAACTGCAACAATTCTCGAATTATTGTATATATTTTATATATAATTTGGACAGAGAAAAGTGGAAGTCGCTTTTAATTCCATCAAGAAAAATCGATGTGTGAAGTTCCTAAAAATTTGTCAAAACCGAAAAAATTTTTAAATATCAAAAAGTTTCTGTACAAAATATCAATTGATATTATAATCACTAGCAGGAACAATGGACTTCACACTATGAATAATTCGATGTATTTTGCGACTGATTTTTTTTGTTCACACATTCATTCACTCACACGCACAAAAAACACACAAAATGCATGAATTATTTTTTTAATTTTCAAAATTACAATTTCACATCGAAAATTCTTTTTCATTTCACAAAACGATGATGTACCAAAAAAAAATCAATGTGAATTTGCAAAAAGAAAAATTATTCACGCATTTTTTTCGTGAATTTTTACAAAAAAACAAAATTCATACAATGTGTGAATTGTTTACTTTTTTCAATCACCCAAAAAAAAAATAATTTCCATTATCCCAACCACGATGAATTTTGGAAAGAAAAAAACGAATTCTAATTACAATTTATCTGATATTAATAATAAAATTAAAAATTCATTTCTTTTGAAAATAAATCGTGATTGGCGAATTGGCGCCCAAATAATAAAAAAAATTTAAACAAAATTTAATTTACAGTTTGCAACAAGTAAATAAATTTATCATCACAAATTTTAATACCCTTTTAATCAGACTCGTGATTTTTTATCAATTTTTTGTTTTTGTTTTCAATATCACATCTAAAAAAAAAAAAATTATTTCTTTTCTCTCGAGAGAAAAAAAAATGTGGGGAGGGAAAATAATTTTTTTTTCCAATTAAAAACAAAAATTTCGGAAGAGATCACACTTCATTTTTGAAGTAATTGACAGAAAAACCGGTAATTTGATTATTATAATAATAGTAATAGTAATAATAATAATAATAATATAAGCAAAGAAAAAAAAATTGCAGATAAAAGATCACAAGCTAGTTATTTTTGTTATCGAGTTTGTTTTCCAAATTCTAAATAGAATTTTGAATTTTCTTTTTTACTGGATAAACACGAGATTTTGAATTTAAAAAAGTTTTCTTTCACTGAATAATAAAAAAAAACGCTTTTTTATACTCGAAATCGTTTATCGGAAGAGAAAAGAAAACGCATAATTTAAAAAAAAAATCAATCTCAAAGATTGACTACGAGGGGATTCTTTTTTATATATATATTCACTACATCTTATAGAATGCATATAAACGGTGAATTTAACCTCGTAAGATGTTTTTTTTTCGTAGTGGGGCTTGGGGTTGGGGGCAAAAAAAAAACGGTTTACAATGCGCTAAGTATTTACAAATTTCATTCGGAAATTTTTTTTGCTTTACTATTCAATGGACCCGCCAAACATTCACACAAACAAACGCACCGATTTTGACTCATACAATTATTCCCTCTCTTTCGGAAAACATACCAAGAGTTCAATGGGGGGGTTTTTTTTTTGTTGACGAATTTAATTTTTAGTCTCATTAAAAATTCCTTTAATTTTTTTTTCTTTTTTGTTGAGAAAAACAAAAAAAAAACTCTTGGTAAGTTTCACAAACGCGCACAAATTTCATTTAAACTTGTTTTTTTTGTTTTTTTAAATAATTAATACAATCGCATTGTAAACCGTTTGTCGTTGAAACGAAGATTTCGTAAAGAAAAAAATCTTCCTTCGATTTTACGAAATTCTTGATTTTTCTTTCTTCTTTTAATTATTACGAAATTTTTTTTTCATAAATCTAGGTCACATTGGCTGATGGTTCTTGTTTTTTTTTTAAAGACGAATATTGAAAAAATTTGTTTTTCATTTCTATACATAATTTGTAATAATATCAATTTGCAAATACAGTTTTTGCGAAATTTCCGTTTATATCTTGAAATGTGAGAATAGAAAAAAATGTTTCTCAAAGGAATAGAGAAATATTTGATCACTTTGAAAACTTTTCCGTTTTCGTTTTTATTTTTGGTTTCTTTTCATTCAATTTCGTTTTTAATCACACGATTTTTTTCTAAATGTTTATATTTAAAAAGAAAAAAAATTCTTTTCGAAATTGAAATAATTGCGATTGAGTTTTTTTGTTCTTCTTTTCTATAAGAAAAGAACCATTTGAAGAAAAAAAAAATTTCTCGATTACTTTTTTTTTTTACACGAAAAACACTTTTTTTTCCCTATTTTATATTATTTTACATCCACCAGCCAGATTATTTATAAAAATAATTGTATAAAACTAGTCAATTTTACAACATCTGAGATTCAATCACATTATCATAAAAAATCCAATCACATTATGAAAACGTAAAATAAAAAAAAAAGAAAAAGAAAATTATCTATTAAAAAAAACGGAGGGAAAAAAAAATTCTTTTTCGAAAAATCGGTGATTTGAATTCCAGAGTTGTATGACAGTAAAGAATTGATACAAAATCAAGCCAAAATCGATTTAAAAAAAAAAGAATAATAATAAAGAACGTTTATACATTACAAATCTCGATTTGGAGTTTTGTTTGTTTTTTTTTTCTATACACCGATTAATTGGGAGTTTTTTTTAACTTTCTTTGTTTCTTCAACTCCGAATTTCGAGTTGTAAAAATGGAAATAAAAAAAAAGAAAACTTTTGATAATGATAGAATATTGGTATAAAAATTTGTTTTTCTTTTTGCTTGAAAATGACATGAAATGTATTTACATTTTCGGTAAAATGAGAGATGAAAGAAGTATCGACTTTTTGAGGGATTTTTTGTGAATTTTCCTTTTTTCTTTTTTCCTAGTTGATGTGATAATGGCTTGATTCTGTAAATTAGCGCTATGTACACTTAAAGATATAATTTTTTTTTATATACAAAGAATGACTCGCACTGGCACTCAAATCACTTCATTCACTGAGTTTACCGAGCGCTTAGCGAATGATTATTTCATGCTCAGTATACCTTATTTACAAGTAAACCATTTGTTTTTTGTCCATCATATATATATATATAGTCTCGAGGATAATTATTATGTATTTTCATAGTTTCTTCGCGTGCAAACCTGTTTTTTTTTTATCTAAAATTGTTTGTGTAGCACTGTTTCTTATTTCACTTTCTATTACTATTATTTTATTCTCCATTATACACTTTCAATGCACATTTATTTATTTATTTTATTTTTTTGTTGTAAATAAAATCTTCATCAGACTTTAGTAAATTGAAACTTCACTTGTTCACAGTTTTTATTTTTTCAATTTTGTTTTAAGTTTCAATATCACTTTTTCTCCGTTTTTTTTTCTTTCGAAAAACAAAATCACACAATTTGAAAATTTCATCCTTTTTTTTCTTCTACTCTCCATTTCTTCCTTTTTCCTTTACCTCTTTGTTTTGTTTTGTTTTGTTTTTTTTGAGCGATAATAAAAAGCGATTTATGGAAACTACTTTGACACGTTACCCTCTTCCAAACTATTATTGTCCTCTGGTCGCGAGACGTACAAACTTGGATCGATAACTTTTGGAATTGGTTTTATTTCAGTGCCAAGTTCTTGCTCGATACGATGAAGATTGAAACGATCCTCATATGTGATTAGATTAATTGCAATACCTAAATGACCGAACCTTCCAGAGCGGCCGATACGATGCAGATACGTCTCTGCCATTTTCGGGAAATCAAAATTGATCACAACATTCACTGCTTGCACGTCAATTCCTCGCGTGAATAAATCACTGCAAACCTAGGGCAAACAAAAAAATGGCAACATTAAGACAAATCGAAGAAAAGAAATTTAATTCAAAATATTTATTTATTTCAAAATTTTTTTTTTTAAATTTAATCCTTGAAAACTAAAGTCTTTGAACGATTTTTAAGTGCAAAGAAAATTGCTTCAGTCGATCGACAAATACAAATAAATCGAAAAAGTAGTTTATTTTATTAATTCATCTTTTTTTTGTATTGAACGCGTAACGAAAAATGTCCAAAAAAATGCTTCAGTCGATTGAAAATACAAAAAAGACGAACAAGTTGTTTATTTTATGAATTCTTCATTTTTGTACTGCATTTAAAAAAAGAACAAAAAAAATGCTTTAGTCAAATGAAAATTCAAAAAAAAGTAATTTATTTTATTAGTTTCCTATTTTCTATCAGTTATTTCATTCAATTTTTAACTTAATTATTTCAAATATTTAAATTTACTCATTTTACTACAGGAAATAAATTTAAAAAAATTTAAATTTTAAATCTTATAAAAAATTTCTTCTTACTGAAGAAGTTTTTTGAATTTTTTTTAAACTAATAAAGTTTCTTTAAAAATTTTAATTCAAAATTTTAAAAGCAATTATATTTTATGAAGAAGAATTTTATTAAAATTATATTAAAAATAATTGAATTCTTGCGAAGAATTTTATTACTATTTATAAAAAGAATTTAATTGTTCCGAAGAGTTTATCAAAAATTTTAGAAAATAAATGAATTCTATGTTAATATTTGAAGATTAAATTTCTTTCGAGAAATTCTATTAAAATTGTTTTGAAAATAATTAAATTTCTGCAAAGGATTTTACTATTTATAAACATAAATGAATTATTGCAAAGAAATAATGAAATTCATATGAAGAATTTTATAGAAATAATTGAAAATAACAAAATTTGTTCTTTTTATTAATAAATATTTTGACAATAATAGAATTATTTTTTAAGAATTTAAAATTCTCGTTGAAATTGAATTTTATGGAAATTTTTCAGAAAATAATTAAATTCTTTCGTGTAATTTTATTTAAATTGGATTAAAATAATTTAATTACTTGAAAGAATGAAAATATTTAAAAATATTCGTAATCCTCCGAGAAATATAATTATTAATTAAAATTAACTAAAATTGTTTTGAAAATAATTGATTGCCTGCAAAGAATTTTACTATTTATAAAAGTAATTGAATTCTTGCCAAGAATTTTACTATATTTATAAGAATAATTAAACATTTCGAAGGATTTGTTAAAATTTTAGAATAAAATTGAATTTTTTCGAAGTGTGTTGAAAATATTTTTAAAAATTTGCTCTTTTCCGAGGAATTCAATTAAAATTGTTTCAAAAATAATTGAATTTTTGTAAAGATTTTACTATTTATAAAAATAATTGAAATGTTTTGAAGAATTTTATAAAAATAATTGAAAATAATGAAATTCTGCTGATTAGCGGCTGTGGTTACTTTTTATTAAAAATAAATTAAATTAATTTTGACGATCCGGATATTAATCAGAATTGTTCTAGTAGTTTCTTAATGACCAAAAATCAATTTTTGAAGTTTACGAACAAAAATTGTTCCGAAGAATTTATTAAAATTTTTGAAAATAAATAAATTTTATGAAAATATTTAACAATATTTGAATTTATCCGAGGAATTAAATTAAAATTCTTTTAAAAATAATTGAATTCCTGCAAAGAATTTTACTATTTATAAAATTAATTGAATTCTTGCCAAGAATTTTACTATATAAGAATAATTTAAACCTTTCGAAGGATTTGTTAAAATTTTAGATAACAATTGAATTTTTTCGAAGTGTGTTAAAAATATTTCTAAGAATTGATCTCTTCGTAGGAATTCAATTACAATTGTTACAAAAATAATTGAATTTTTGTAAAGATTTTACTACTGAAAAAAATAATTTTAAAAAATAATTGAATTTGAATGATTTGAAGGATTTATTAAAATTTTTAAAATATGAACAGTAGTAAATTATAATTAAATCCTTTATTGTTCAAGTTTTTTGAAAATTGTTTTCAACATAATTGAATTCCTGTTTGTTATAATTTTTTTTTTTGAAATAGAAATCGCAAAAAAACGATTGTTTTTGAAAATAGTTGAAAAAAATCAAAAAGAAAAATTCTGATTCCTGAATTTTTTTCCCTAGAATCTTGGATAATCTTTCGAAAAGTAAAGAAGAATAAAAATATGATTGCTTACCAAATTTCGGCACAGTCCTGCGCGAAAATCGTGGAAAACGCGGTTACGATGGGCCTGAGCCATTTTTGCGTGGATATAATAACAACAATATCCTAAATCCGTAATTTTCTTTGCCAGTAATTCCACGCGCTGTGTCGTATTGCAGAATATTATACTCTGATTTATTTGCAGCTGTAAAGAAAAAGGTTTCATTTTCTATAAATATTCGGACTCTTTTTTTTAGAAAATTAAACAACTTTCTTTTTTCGAAAATTTCTATTTCTTTTAATTTTTAGAGAAGTTATCAACCTTTTTTTTTTTGAAAAAAAAAACTAAGAAAGAAACATGAAGAAAGGAAAAATAGAAGGAATTTGAAAGTACCTTGGAAAATAACGTGTTAAGGCAGTGAACTTTCTGTCGTTCCTGTACAAAAGCATAATATTGTGTCACACCCTTCAGAGTCAGCTCTTCCATCAAATTAATCTCATAAGGATCTTTCAAATGTTTTTCCATGAATTGCTTCACCGTCAGAGGAAATGTGGCCGAATAAAGCAATATTTGACGTCTCTGCGGTAATCTAAAACAAAAACCAATAACAATTAGCTTTAAATAATATTTTCCTTTCATTCATAAAGAATATCCTCAAAAGTTAAATATTTTTTTGTTCCAAATTTCAAAACATTGAAATATTTACTATATTTCAATGTTTTAGAATTTGTAACAAAAAAAAAAAAAAATGATCAAAACACACCTCGAGATCACGTGATCCAGCATTCCTTTAAAGTCTTGAGACAGAAGTTTGTCAGCTTCGTCTAACACGAGAATCTTGCAGTGATCCATATTTGCAACATTTTGATCGATGAGATCAAGAATTCTACCTGGTGTGGCTATGATAACTTGCACTATTCAAAAAAAACGAAAGAAAACAATTAAATTCGAGAAAAATTAAAATTTTCAAGAGATAGAAAAAAATTAAATTCGCTTTTTTATAATAATTAAAAATAATTTTTCAAACCTTTCTGATAAATCCTCATAATATCATCACGCAAGTTTGTTCCACCAGTGGTAACCATCACCTTAATATCCAAATGCTTTGCAAGCTCGATCAATATTTGTGAAGTCTGTAATGCCAACTCTCTGGTGGGCACAATTACTAACGCCTGTATCACATCTCTCTTTGCGTCAACCTTCACAAAAAGAATAAAATAATTACAAAAAAAAAGAAACAGAACAAAAAATAATCAATAAAAGATACAATAGAAAAAGAATCATTTCTTTAATACATCTATTAGAGTTGCAAACAACAAAAAAAAGAATGATTTTATTCTCCTCTCGCTTGTCCCTTGCTTTCAATCAAAAATTTTATCTTCATTCCTTTTTCTCGATTAATCACGTCAACGCTAATGATCAAACAATTTAACAGAAATTTGTTGCCAAAAAAATTTAATTTTACCTTTTAAAAGTTTTTAAAAATACAATTCAATTAAAATTCTCTAAAAACTCAATTATTTTCGAAAACTTGAATAATCTGATAAGAAAAAAAGTATCGTATTCAAAATAACTTAATATTTTCAATTATTTATTTAATTAATTAATACCTAGTTAGGTTTCGAAATTTTAAATATCTTCAGGATGTCTACTATTTTCGTTCAACAAAATTCCCGGCTTCTTCCGGTTATGTCCTGAATTTTCCCCGGTTTTTTTTCTCATCAAATTTAAATTTATATTTGATTTCGAACACGAATAAATCTTCAAATTTTTAGAAAATGTTTTTTTTAGCAATTTTAATTGATAATTAGGAAAATAATTGAATCAAACAAAGCATTTTCTCAATTTGTTAAAAAAAAAACTTCTCCCTTTACAATAAAAGTAATTCAATTCTGCCAAACAATTCCTGTTGTTTATTAAAATAATTTAATTCTTGTGATGAATTTTATTAAAATTTTCGAAAATAATAAAACACTAGTAATTAATTATTTATTTAATAAGTCATAAACATTTAATTTGTTCAAGAAATAAATAAAACGAATTTATAAAAACATTCAAAAAATTTGAATCTATAGAAATTTAAGGGAAGTTTAATAATTATAATTATTGAATAGAATAATATAATTTTTATAAGCAGAAAAATTCACTTAAAACTGTAAGAGAGGGACTTTAAATTTAAAATTTTAACCACGGTCACTAACATTATTTTCGAAAAATTTAAATAAAATTCTCTAAAAGAATTCATTTTTCAAAAAAATGTAAAGAAATTTCAATTACTTGACAAATTTTTCAATTATTTCCTTATCAAAGTTCAATTATCATGAAAGAATATATAAAAAATCTTAACAAAAAAATAAATAACAAAATTATTAATCTTCTTTTTGAATTATTAATTTCAGATTTAGAAAAAAATTTGCGAAAGTTCAAATTTATTAAACAATTTCCTGTATATTTTTTTAAGGTAACAAATAAAAATTTGAATTCTTAATCTTCGCCGTTAGAAATATAAATACATTAGAATATGACTTTTTATAAAATTCAATTATTAATCAGTTAATTAAATTAAAATACTTTAAAAATTCTATTTGTTAAAAAGTTTCTAATGAAATTCTTTAACAAATTTAATTACATATTTTCAGTGGAATTTAAAAATATTTCTATTAACTCCTTAATTTTTTCTAAAATTTATTTACATAAAACGTTTAGTTAATTATTTTCAACTAATTCAAATTTAGAGAACTATATAAATATCTATAAAAATTGAGTGATTTTTTAAAAACAAATTAAAGTAATAAAACTTTTTAAAATTTTAGCGTAAAAATTCTCGGTTTTCAAGGATTTCCCGGTCAGTAGACACCCTGATTCTTAAAAAAATAGAAACATTTTGCAAAATACGATTTATTTTATTTTTAAATGAAATTCCTCAAAATTTCGATTATTAGCTTCTAATGTTTTTGAATTTAACTAAAATTTTTAATAATGTCGAATGTCCCTTAAACTTAGAACATTCAAACGAAGGTCTCTATTTTTATTATTACTTTTAATTCTTTTCTATTAAAAAAAAATTGAAACCCAAATATTTTGTTGCATATTAAAAGAATTAATTTCAAAGTAAATAAATACTGAATTTACATTCGTTTTCAATTTAACATATGAAAATCATTGAAATATTTTAGATGTTTGACTATTGTTTTAACAAACAAAAAAGTGCTAAAAATTCATCAAAACTGCGCTATTTCCAAAGAAATCAAGAATTTAAAATAAATGCAGTCATTAAAATTCAATTTGTCACAGAAATAAGAAATAAAAATTAAGCATTTTGTTTTAAAAGTCATAGCAATTTAAAAGTTATTAAGAACGAAAAAAAAGAATTAACATGGAAATTGGCATTTTTTCCAGTACTTTTTGATGGAATTCCTTTTTCCCCAAACCTATGGCAACTCTGTAGACTTGTAAAAAAAAATCTTAAAAAGAATAATTCTAAAAAAAAATTAAAATATATTGAAAATAAAATTTGAAGAATTTGTTTTTTTTTAAATTGAAAACAAAAGAAATTTATTTTAAAAAAACCGAAAATTTCTCACCTGTTCGAGAACAGGAATAGAATATGCTCCAGTTTTGCCTGTTCCGTTTTTGGCACGCGCCAATATGTCTTTGCCGGAGAGTGCAATGGGAATGCTGGCTTCTTGAATTGGAGAAGGCTTTTCCCAGCCTTTTTCAAAAATTCCCATCAATAATTCTCGTTTCAGGCAAAACTCCTCGAACTCGTTGCCACGTGTGTCTGTTACATCCTAGAAAAAAATTCAATTTTCAAATACAGAAAAAAATTACACTCTTGTTTTACAAAAAAAAAAGAAAGAAAGAGTCACGAACAAAAGTTTGTTCCAAAAAAGCAAAAAATTACAAAAAAATTGTAAATTAATAGACAAAAAAAAAGTAAATAAACGTAAAAGACTGGAAAAAAGTAAATAAACGTAAAATAATATATTTACAGGAAAGAAAAATATCTTTATTTCCAAAATACTTACACTTGTTTTTATTCGTGCATCCTTCGGTGGGATTTTAAGCTTCGCTTTCCAACCCGCATCATCCATTTTTGTTAGATCTGTTTTTGGACCCAAACCAGAATTTAGCATATGATTGGAATTCATATGTGTTTCGGTCATCATCTTGAAAATATTTTAAGTGCTTCTTTAACGTCCTGCGTAAACATAAACAAAAACAATTCTTCTTTAATCTCTCGACATTCATTGTTCTAAATATAGAAATTAAATTATCATTTCCGATAAAAATGGAACTTCACGTTTATTCATTTCAAAAGGAAAACAAAAAGAAACGCCTCTCATTGTACAAGTTTTACCAACTGAAATGATAAAAAAAAAAATAGGGAAAATAAAATATTCTCACAGCGAATTCCATTATTATCAACAATAATTCTTACAAATTTTATTTTTCATTTTAGTTTCATTAAAAATTTTTACACTGAACTAACGTTTCTTTCAATTGTTTATCGGATTCTTCCTTAAAATTTTTTGAAAATTTTGATTAAACTCTTCTTGAAGAATTTCTAAGACTTTTTTTTAAAGTAATGGAGTTTTTTTTAGAATTCGAATTAAATTTTTGGATTTAATTGAAATCCTCCGAACAATTTTATTAATGATGAAAAAAAAGTGAAATCTTCCAAAGAATTTTACTCTTTGAATTCTGGAGAAAAATATTTAAAGTTTTTTTGAAAATAATGTAGAAATTCAGCGAAGAATTTTATTAATAATGAAAAAAATTGATATCTTCCGAAGAATTTTACTTTTTGAATTCTTGAGAAAAATATGAAAAGTTTTTTTTGAAAATAATAGAAACTTAGCGAAGAGTTTTATTATTTATGATGAAAATAATTAAAATCTTCAAAATAATTTTACTTTTTTTTTTAAATAAAAATTGAATTTTTAAGAAGAAAATTATTAGAATTTTTGAGAATAATTGAAAAATTCAAAAGAATTTTATGTTTTATGAAAATAATTGAATTTTTGCGAAGAATTTTATTAAACATTTTTGAAAATAATTAAAATCCTCCAAACAATTTTATTATAAATGTAAAAATTAGAAATTTTCCAACGAATTTTACTTTTTATTATGATAATTGAATTTTTAGGACGAATTTTATTGAAATTTTTGAAAATAATTAACATTTTTTGAAGAATTTTATTTCTAATGAAAATAATTTCATTTTTTATATAAATTTTATTTCGAAAGAATTTCTTGCCAAAAAATTGTTTAAAATTTTTGAAAATGATTGAAATTTTTTAAATAATTGAATTGTTTATGAAAAAACCTGAATTCTTGTCAAGAAATTGTTTCAAATTTTTGAAAGTAATTGAAATCCTTCAAAGAATTTTTGTTCTTTAAGAAAATAATCGAAGTCTTCCAAATTTTACTTTTTGTGAAGTTGATTGAAATTTTATAAAGAATTTTATTGCAATTTTTGAAAATAATTGAAATCCTTTGAAAAATTTTATTATTTATGAAAAATAATTTTATTTTCAAGACAAATTTTCCTTTATAGAAGGATTTCTTCACAGAAACATGTTTCAAAAATTTGAAAACAATTGAAATTCTGTAAATTCAATTTTATTTACGAAGAAATTCAATTCCTGTCAAGATTTCGTTTCAAATTTTCGAAAGTGTGTCGCTAATCGAAATCCTTCGAAGAATTTTATTATATTTTTTGAAAATAATTGAAATCGTTTGAAAAATTTTATTATTTATGCAAATAATTGAAATTATGCAAAGATTTTTATTACAATCTTCGAAAAATAATGAAATAAATAATTTTTACAGACGAATATTTAAATTCTTTAATAGAATCCATTTATGAAATAAATATTGAAAATAACTGAATTTTTAGAAACAAGTTTATTAAAAGTTTAGAGAATAACTGAATTCGTTTGGAAAATTTTTCAAAGATTTAATTTAAAAAAAAAATTGAATTCTTTCGTAAAATTTTATTTTATTGTAAATAATAATTTAATTCTGTCGAAGAATTAAATTAAAGATTTTGAAAATGTAAACAAATTATGTATTAAATAAGTGAATTTTTTCAATTTTGATTATGAAATTATTCAAAAATTACATAAAAAAGAAAAAAATTAAATTTACATAAAAAAATTATTAAAATTATTGAAATTTGCATATTTAGTATTTTTGAATGAAAAAGCACTTTTTTGATTAACTAAATTACGAGTAGTAATTAATTTAAAAATCCAAAGATTTCTAAAAAATACAAGTATTCGAAACACTGACATTTGAGGAATTTGTAAAATTTTAACAAAGACAAAATTCAATGAGTCATTTAACTTTGAAAAATTTTCTTTGACAATTTTATAGCACGTGAAGGGAAAATATTTCACAATCATGAATTATACTCGAAAATAGCTATAATAACAGAGAGAAATAAAGAAAAAGAGAGACAGAGAGTTTACCACGCGGCAGTTTTTATGTTTGGGTCTTCAATGTAAACATCAAAGTACACAATTAAACAGAAAAACCTGAAATCTCCCTTTTATTTTTAATTCCACGAACAAAAAATTTTCCTCAATTTAATTCTCATTTTGCATGTCGAAAATGTTCTCCCTTTACACTCGAAAGAAAAAATAGATATTACAAAAAAAAAACCCAAGAAAATAAATTCAAATACAAAGTCTAAATATTAAAAAAAAAAAAAACAAGAAAACGAGATAAAAAAATTACTCATTTTCTTTCAAAATTTCAGCTCAAGATAAACTTCTTGACTTTGAAAGACGACAGAAAAAATTAAACACACAGAGAATTATCGGAGCAGGCAAACAAAATGCAAATTGACAAAAAAACAAAATAAAAATTCTCTCTTGTATTATTTTCAATTTAAACTTTAATTCGAAAAGAAAAAATGCTCATATGTTAGAAATAAAATGAATGAAATTAAACCCTCATCCTTATGGTCAAGGAAAAAGCAACTAAAAAAGCTTCTATATTCCCAAATTTTACTCTTCTCTAACCTTAAAAATTCCAACTTTAAGGAAACAAATGTTAATTTCAGAAAAATCAATAACAATTTAATCTCATCGGAAAAGAAACCCACGAAATTATAGTCTTTTAAAGTAAACGATAACGGTCGTCGAACGAAAGCTATACACACACAATAGTACAAAACTGGTTTTTCTTTAACGGGGAGAGAGAGAGAGAGAGCATTTTTCAAAGATGTGAAAAAAAATGCCAATGATGAATTATCGAAAGAAACGAAAACAAAAATAACTCCATTTGCAATGTTAATAAATGAAAAAAGAATTCAGAAATTTGATAATTCTTACCTTAAAACGGATGGATGTCGATGCTGTTTGAAGCACTCGATTAAAGGAAACAACAAGCCAAAATGGCCGTTCCAATGTCAAGTCTAAAAATCTCGCAACACGGTTATAAAGTTGCGGATTTTACCCCCGTTCGAAAAAGCACTTACGGTTTTCCTTTCTCTTCCTCTGTGTTTCGCTATTTATTCTTTATTAATTTTTCGTTCGGGAATTCTTCTCTCTATTTAACAATTTTTTATCGTCTTTTCTTCAAAAGAAATAGAAGTTTTTTTTTGTAATTGCAAATTAACGCACTGCGTCAAATGCGAGAATATTTTGTTAACTCGACAAGGCGGCGAACAAGAATATACACGGCTTCATGGGCAAAGAAATCATAAAAACTGGACACTAGAAACGGTGGAATTGTCATCAGCGCATTTTGATGACCCAAAATGATGACATCCGTTTCACATTCCACAGCGTTCCTGCTTGTCAAAACTTCCTCCTCGCTTAACCTCCCCCCCCCCACTCTATTTTACGCCAAATTAAAGAGAAAAACGGTTGGAAATTTTCCACTCACTCACTCAAAATGTTGAGTTTACATATTTGTAATTTAATCGATTTGCTTATTTTATTAATATGTAAATGTAAAAATTACCAGTTAATAGTGTTTGGCGGAGGATAATTTTCTATTTTTTTGTATAGTTGTTTATTTCTTTTGTAATTTTAAGGTTAATTTGGTGGAGAATTTTGTTTGGAGGAGGATAAAGTGGGAAAAGGAAATAGATTTTCGGCGGGATATTTGAAATATCAATATTGTTGATATATTGTTTAAAAATAACAATTTAAAAATATTTTTATTTATCAATTACATTTTGAGGTTAATTCCATATTTATTAAAAATGACGAAATTTCCCAATCGATATTTTCCAGTGTAAGTATTTAAAAATTTTTGCACTTTTTGACTCTATTAATATTTTCTTTTAATTCATAAATTTATTTTTCCATTTTCAAATATTTTTTAATAAATAATCAGCTTTTTTTATTATAAAAATTTATTAATAGAAAAAAAATTGTCTTTTCTGTATTTTTTTCCATTTTATAAAATTTTTTAATTAATTATTAACTTTTTCTGTTCTAAAAATTTATTAATAGCGAAAAAATTGACTTTTCTGTATTTTATTCAATTTTTTTCATTAATTATTAGCTTTTTTTATTCTAAAAACTCAAAATCAGAGTAAAAATGCCTTTTTGAATTTTATTTACATTTTATTCGATGTTTAAAAAATAATTTATTCACTAATTGATTGAAAATACGATTTCGGTATTTTTTCTCAATTTTTTAAATTTTTTTATTATTAATTTGTTTATTAAAATAATTTTGTAACATAGTAAAAATGTCTTTTAGTATTTTCTTTCCATTTTATTGTCTATTTTTAAATTTAAAATTCTTTAAAAATAATTTATTAACTAATAGAATGAAAATGCATTTTTTTTGTATTTTATTGTCATATTTTTTACATTTTTGAGTGATTATTAATTTTTTTATTGTAATAATTTTTTAATACTCAGTATAAATATTATTTTTCTATTTTTATTTTATTTGTTTATTAATTATTAATTTTTTTTATTTATTATAATTTTTTTTGCACGGATTAAAAATGATGTTTTTGTATCTTGTTTCCGTTTTATTTTCTTTTTAATTAATAATTATAATATATTTTTATGATATTAATTTATAAACACAGTAAAAATAACATTTTTGTTTTTAATTTATTTTATTCTTTAATTAATTGTTCAGTTACGTTTTAATTTTTTAACTTATAAATTATTATAACTATTGATTTAGAAATGATTTTTTGTAGCTAATAGTGTGAAAATCCATTTTTTACCTTTTTTGTATTTTATTTTTTCATTTTATTCATTTCATTTTATTTTTATTTTAATTATTTTTTTATTTTTCCACTAATTATTAATTTTTTTAATCTGAAAATTTAATATACAGAGTAAAAAAGTCTTTCTTGTATTTTATTTCCATTTTATTGAATTTTTTAATTAATTATTCATTTTTTATTAAAATAATTTTTTAACGGAGTAAAAATGCCTTTTTTGTATTTTTTTTCTTGTTATTAAATTTTTTTAGTTTTTTTGTTACTATAATTTATTAATGGAGTAAAAATATAATATTAAAAAAAATTTCGTTTTTATTTTATTTCATTTCTTAATTATTAATTTTTCACCAAATAATTTATTAACTATAGATTAGAAAATATTTTTTTATAGTTTCAATTTTATTCAATTTTTCAATTAATTTTTATTTAAAAAAAATTTTATTAACTATTAGTGTGAAAATACTTTTGTTTTTTTTTACTATTTTTCTGCTTTATTTAACTATTACATTAATTATAAACATTTTTGTAATTATAATAATTTATAAGGATGATTAAAATGATCTTTTTTCCATTTTCTTTTCGAGGGTAAATATTTATTGTTAACTATATATATATTTATCATTAAACAATTTTTATTCAGTACTTCTATAAATTTTTTAATATTTACAGAAATTGTTGATAATTTTTAACGTTTAATAACAAAGATTTGTTTGCTTATAAATTATAGTTTATTAAAATAAAAATAATTTTCTAAAATGAGTATTTAGAGTTGTTGTTGTTGTTGTTGTTTTTAAAGAACAAAATTTTAGTAAAATAGAAAAAGGAAATAATGTTTAAAATAATATTTTACATTTTTGCAGGAAATTGTCGAATTAATTTGTTAAAAAAATTATTGTTTTAGATTCAAATCGAGATTTAAAAATGTTTAACAATATTATTACTGGACATTTCGCTTTTGGGATAATTTATATTTACGACAAGCTTCTGGACAATGACGTTCTAAATAACGACGTTGGGAAAATGCTTTTAAACAAATTCCACACTTCCATTCCCACTGATGATGATTTCTCGTTCTTTGATGAGCTCTCAGGTTTGATCTGTTAATTATTTTTATTTTAAATACAAAAGGAATTATTAAATTTTTATGTTTTTAAAATTTTTAATTTAACTTTTTTTCTAATTTATTTAGTTTGCTTTCAATTCTCGTTATTTGTTTTCATTTCTTTTCGTTTCTTTTAATTTTTTCTAATTTATTTTAATTTTTTTTAAAGTTATTTAAATTTCTTTGAATTTATTTTATTTTCATTGAATTTATTTTAATTTCTTGGAATTTATTTAAATTTCTTTGACTTTATTTTAATTTCTTTGAATTTATTTTAATTTCTTTGAATTTATTTAAATTTCTTTGAATTTATTTAAATTTCTTTGAATTTCTTTGAATTTCTTTGAATTTTTTTTTGTCAAATAGATTGAATTTAAATTAGATTCGATTTAAATTTGAAAAAAAAATATATTTTCAGAACTCACCGATCGGCGAAGGATTTATTGCAAACGGGACATTCGAAGGGACGTTCTCCAGTGTGAAGTCGTAAATGTCCTTTCAACACCCAAGGACGATCGAAACTTTTATTACAAAACGGACAACAATGCATGACTTTATTACGCTTCCAATTTTGCTGATCATTTTCGTTATTAATTTTCTCCGTCAATTTTCCCTTCGACAATGAATGCTCGTCGAATATCTCTTCATTCAAAGCTTCATCACAATTATCAGCAATTTGAATTAGTCCATCATAATTTTGAATCTGTAAGATATTCGTCTTAATTTTCGACTCGTGTTTTTCAGAATTAATTTCTCCATTGCATTTAATTTTCACATCTCGCGATAGTGATGAATTTTTCTTATCACTATTAATGAAGACTTGTTGAAATTCTTCCATTTTTCCTCGCGAATGAAAATTTTCATTATCGAAATTTGTCGGAAATTTTTCCGAATTTGATGAATTCGAATCATTTTGCGATTCATCGGATAAATCGTCTGGATTTGCTGATGATTCGTCTGTTATTTCATTAATTTGCGATTCGTCGGAAATTTCCTGATCACTCGCTGGAGAATCATCGGATTCGAAATTATTTTCATTTTCTCTAATTAAACATAATTCAAGTTCTTTCGGAATTTTCGTTGTGCAAAGCATTTCGTCATTATCCTTAAAACCATAGCGCGTGACAATTGACAATTTCGAACAATTCCACAAATTTGGGAATTTTTTATTATTATTTCTATTCGTGTTCTTCTTTTTTTTTGCATTCATCGCTGGCGCAATCCAAGCGACATTCGAATTTGAATCTAAAAAGGAAATTTTTCTTTTATGCGGCCGAAGAAAATTGTTGTCTTTCCAATTTACTTTTTGAGTTCATTTAAATTTTTTTCGAAATTTTACTCCATTAATAAAATTAATTTTCGTTTGGAAAAAATTAGAAGACAAATTTCTTTCCCATACTAAAAATATTCTTTTTTATTTAATTAAGAGAGTAAGAAATCAAATTTCATTGATAGAAGGAAGGAAATCAAAATTTTTACTACTGAACCTTTTTGTTTTCAGAGAAATTCGAGAGATTGATTCGAGGAAATGTGAATTCTACAAATTTCGTCGAAAAGAGGAAAGAAATGAATTTTGTGCAAAAAATGAAGAGATTATAAAATTAGAGAAGAGGATATTTTTCTTTTCTTCAACTGTGTTCAACACTGAGGATAACAACTTGTCAGGTATGGAGAATTTATTAACAAGAAAAATAGTCTACAAAATATTATAATTACCTTCATTATTCTTGTTGATTCGATTGTAGCGCAATAGACATTTTATTAAACAGCGTGGCATCTCGATTGTAGAATGTGAAAAAATTTACATTTAATGGAATAATATTGAAAATATTATGGAAAAAATAAAGAAGAAGAAGAAAGCTTTTCACTATCACACTACTGTGGCTTATTTTACGACAGTCAATTGTTTTTCCCATGACGCTCTTCAAGCGCAAAACAAATGGAAGTTAGTTTTTTTTTGCATCGAAAAAAACGCCCAGTAGATAAAGAAACCTGTTTTTTTTTGTATTATTTTTCCATTTGAAGTCAATCAGAAAAATATAATTATGAAATTAATTTTTTTTTGCAATTTTCTTTTTTCTTTTTTTTAATCTCTATTATTTTTCTTGCTTATTTGAAAAAGAAAATAAGAACTAAAATGCAATCGTATTCGTTATTATTTTTCTTAGAATTTACAAATTCTTATTTTTTAATTTGTATGCATTTTTTAATTATTTTTTATTTTGTATATTAATTTACAATGTGAAATATTTTCATTAACTTAATTCTATGGAAGAACTGACATAAAGTTATTATACTTTTTTTCAAAACGTATCGTAAATTTTAATAAACTTGCAATTTTCCTTGAAAGTAGAAATAAAGTCAAATAAAAAATAAAGTATTTTTTTTTTAATTTTTAATTTCAATTCAATTAATTCCAATTATTTTTAGTACAATTTTAAACCGATTTTCTCCGAAAAATGTAATAATTTTTAAAAATTAAAAAATTGATCAATAGAATTCAGTGATTTTAAAATTTGTTAATAAAATGAAATATAAGAATTCAATTTTCAGAAACATATTTAATTATTCAATAAATTGTCTATGTTTATATTTAAATAATTGGATTCTCGTGGAATTTTCTGATAAAAATATTAATTTAAAAATTAATTTCAGTTCAAGTTTTTGAAAATAATTGAATTTGAGAAAAGTTACTAATAATTCTAATCTTTAGAAAAAAATTGAATTTTGTAAAAGTTTTAAATCAAAATCTTGGAAAATTTGAATTTTTCATACTTTTAATTAAAAGCAATTCTATAGTTCTAATTTTTTTTTTTCAAAAAGTATAATCGAAATTTTTTAAAATTATTTCAAGTTTTTATTTTCTACTTCATATTTAATTGATGAATTTCCGAATAATCGAAATTTCACGTAATTTCGAATAGTAAACAAATGAATTTGAAAATTCTCTAGGAACTTTTGCAAAAATAATTTTAAATCATTGATAATTGTTCGTTTAATTTTATTTAGAAGAATTTTAATCAGATTTTTGAAAATAATTACATTTTTCGGAGAATTTACTTAAAATTGTATTAAACATAATTGAAATCGTGTGAAAAAATGTATTATTCGAGAAAATAATTGAAGTCTTATAACGAATTTTTATTACATTTTTTCAATAATTGAAATCTTGTGAAGAATATTATTGATGAAAATAATTGACTTCTTGCAATGAATTTTTATTACATTTTTTTTTCAAATAATTAAATTCATTTGAGAATTTTTTTTTTAACTTTTCGTAAATAATTGAATTCTTTTGATAAATTTAATTGGAATTGTCGTGAAAATAAATATTTTTATTTTGCATTTTTATTTTATATATTAATTTACAATGTGAAATTAATTATTTTCTAGTTTTTACTCATTTTTTTTAAATTTCCTCGTTAAATTATTTTATTTTTTTGTTTACCTTAATAGTAAATTTAATTATTTTTTTTCTTTATTTTTTTCTTTAATTTATTACATATTTCCCTATTTTTTTTTGTCAATTACACTTTGAGTGAAATTTGTTATACATATTTCGAAATATTTTTTAAAAACAGATGGCGAAGTTTCTGTGAAAGGAATTATGATTTGAAATTTGTTATTTAAAAGTTTACAGTGGTGAATTTATTAAATATAAACTGTGAACAAGGTTGCATTGCTCCCTAGCACTTAATAAATTGTATAAGTAGAATCAGTTGTTATCAGTGGGGTTCTTTCACATCGTCTGATTGATAGAATAGTCTTTCCATTCAGTAGACATCGTGAAGACTTGTGGTAAAATTATTTTTCATTATAAATTACATTGCGAGAAAAAAAATCGCTACTTAAACTTTTTCTATAATTCAGAAAAGCGTGAATTAAATTAAAGAACAAAATTAATTTCAAACTTACAATCAGATCATATTTTTTTTAATTTAACTGGTTTCGTTTTTTGCTTACAAATTAATCTAATTAATTAAATTTCCTTTCAGATTATGTATCGAATGCTTCTACTGTTGTTGGTTTTAAATTTATCAATATCAGAAAATTTCAATTTAAAAAATGAGGAAAGATTTCAATGTTTAATAAAAGCGGAAAGATATTTTCTCTGCGACAATCGCAATTGTATTAGAAGAATATACAAATGTAATGGTGAAAATGATTGCGGTGATAATTCCGATGAAAAAGATTGCGAAGATTTAAAGGTTTGATTATTTTTATATTTTTATAGAAATTTTCTATTTCTATTTATATTTCATTTTTATTTTTATTTTTGTAAAATTTCAGTTAATTGTTGTTTGCTTTTTTGTTTCTTAAAGTTTATTAATCATATTTTTCCTTTTCACTTTTTAATGTTCAATTTATTATAATGCAAATTACAAAGTTTTTTATTTTCCAAATTAAAATTTTTCGATAAATTCATAATCAAAATTCAGAAAATTCACTCATTAAGTAAATATTTAATTATTGTTTTAAATTTCAAAAATGTTTAAATCAATTATTTACATAATAACATTCTTTCGTGGATTTCAATTATTTTCATAAATAGTAAAATTCTTCACAGAAATTAAATTAAATTAAATTAAAATTTTTGTTGTTGAAAATAATTGAATTTTTGCAATGAATTTTTTTAAAAGTAGGTATTATTAAAACTTTTTTAAAAATTAAATGCCGTCATGAAATTTTATTGAAATTGTATTTAAAATTATTGAATTTTTGCAAAGAATTATTTTTAATATTAATTTTCGTCTTTTGTTTTCAGTGGTCGCCAATATTTTTTAATTGCACAAAAGACCAATTTCAATGTCGACATCATAGATCTTGCATACCTATAAGTGATTTTTGTAATAAAGAAGCAGATTGCTTCGACGGAAGCGATGAATATGACGGCTGTGAATCAATGGTTCGTATTAATTTTTATTAGCAAAAAGTATCTAGTTATAATAGTTTATAAATATAGACCAAAATCTTCTTTACTAATTTTCAGTTACAACAAATGCCCTGCTCGGGTTTTAAATGCGAAAATGGATTTTGTATAAATGGTAATTTGCGTTGCGATGGTAAAGAAGACTGTCCAGATGGAAGCGATGAATCAAAATGTGGTAAGAACTATTTTCTTATAACAAAAATTTATTTATTTATTTATATTCTAATTTTAATAGTTGTGAATTTTTTTGTTTTATAATTTTAGTGTCCTCCTGTGGTGAATATAAAGCTTGCAATCATTATTGTGAAAAAATTTTCAATTATACTATATGCGACTGTGATAGTAAAAATATGACCCATCTTTTGAATATTAGTGGTTTTTGTCTACCTAAGGGTGAGAAAATATTTTTATTTTATTCAAATAAAAAAATTTCATATTTATTATTTAATAAAATGTATATACATTGAAAATATAAACTAAAGAATTTATAAATAACACAATTCATAAATAATACAATTTTAATCGAATTCCTCCAAAAAGTGAAATTATTCTTGAAAGTTTAATTAAAATTGGCCAAAAAAATTCGATAATTTCAAAAATTCTTTATAAAATTCTTTATGGGAATTCAATTTTAAGAAACTTTTATTTATTCAATAATTTTTTCATTTTTATATTTAAATAATTTATTTCTCGAAAATTTTTCTAATAAAAATTTGTTTAAAAATAAATTTTAGTTAAAATTTTAAGATAGTAATTGAGTTAAGAAAAAATGGATTTGAAAATTCTCTAGAAACTTTTGCAAAAATTAATTGAAATTAATTTTTCATTCATTCATTTATTTCAAAGGATTTAAAGAAAAAATTTTTGAAATTGATTACATTTTTTGCGAGAATTTACTTAAAATTATATTAAAAATAATTGAAATCTAGTGAATAATATATAATTTTATTGCACTTTTTTTAAATAATTAACATCGTGTGAAGAATTTTTATTATTTATGAAAATAATTGAATTCTTACAACGAATTTTATTAAATTAATTTCAATTAAATTTATGTACAAAATTGTATTTACTTATAAAAATAATTTAACTCTTGCAAACGAATTTATTAAAAATTTTGTACAAAACTTAATTTTTTATTTAAATTTTATGGAAGTTCAAATTATTATAAAACACGAAGATTAATAATTAATAAATTTTTTTTCACAGAGATTCAATTATTTTTATAAATAATAAAATTCATAATAGAATGTCAATGATTTTTAATACAATTTTAATCAAATAGCTCCAAAATCTTTTATAAAATATTTTTTCTAATATTTTACTCCGAAACGTTTACAAAATAAATTATTCAATTATTTCAATACAATAGCATATAATTTACTCAAGAATTGAATGTTTCTTAAAATTGAATTCTCAAATAAAGAATTTTACAAATCAATTTTTTTATTAAATTCCATATTAAAAATTGCATTCTTTTGACGAATTTGAATAAAATTTTCAAGAATCACAACATTTTTCGAGGAATTAGTGAAAAATTGTATTATTTAAATACAAAGGCCAAAAATTAAATAATTCAATGATTTTTAAAATTTAATTCTTGTAACGAATTTTATCAACAAATTTTTAAATATGTAATTGAATTCTTCTGACGAATTTTAATCAAATTTTTAATAATAATTACATTTTTCCAAGAATTCCATTAGAACTGTACTAAAAATAATTAAATTCCTGCTATAAACTTTATAATTTATGAAAATAATTGAATTTCTAAAACAGATTTATTATTTATAAAAATGATTGATTTCATTAAAAAAAATGCATTATTTATCAAAATTAATTGAATTGTTGCAATGAAATTTATTTGAAAAAAAATTATATTAATTGAGTTCTCTGCAATTTTTATTTTATTCTTGACAATACAATATAAATTTAAAAATTTAATTATAATTAAATTCATTAAAAATTCAAATTTTATAAAATTTAAAACTGAAACCTTTGAAAGTTCATTTTTATTTATGAATATAATAAAGGCAGTTCTTTGAAAATTTAATTATTTTCTGATGTTAAATAAAAAAAAGTTTAAATTATTTTTTTTAAAGCTATAATTTTATTTACAAAAGTATCTAAGAAGTTAGATTATTATTAAATTATTAATAACAAAAATTTTTTGTTGACAGCTGAAGATGTTGCATTATTATTTTCAACGAGGGATTCAGTTAATTCATTACCATATAAATTCAATTTAACTTTGCGATCACCAAGGATTACTAAGTTAGATCGTGTAATTGGTGTTTCTTATTATAGAAATTACATTTATTGGTGTAGTTCTGTATCAAATGTTTATATAATTTTAAGACGTGATATAAATAAATCAGATTTTGAAGTTATAGTGTCAGCAGGTAGAAAATTATAATTTGACAATTTTCTTTTCTATTAAAGAGTAACTATGAAAGAAACTTATCTTTCATTTTCACAGGTTTAGAAAGACCTGTTGATATTTCTGTACATAATGTTGATGGATCTATTTTCATCGTTGATAGTTTCTACAAACATATTTTATTTTGTCGCGATGATGGATATTATTGTACAGTAATAATTTCCGAAACTAAACGAGAACTATCCGCAATTGCACTTGATGAATCCAAATTGTAAAAGATAATGTTTTTAATTCAACATTAAAAATCAAAGATTATTTTAATAATAATTTTTTATAAATAGAAAAAAATAATCTGTTTTTATTTTATAGTTTAATATACTGGAGTGGTTGGAGTTCTTTCGGAAAATATTCTAGTATATCAGTAGCCGACATGAATGGAGAAAATCAAAAAGTTTTAGTGAAAGAAAATATATTTTGGCCAGAAAAATTAACGATTGATAAAAAAAATAATCGATTATATTGGATTGATATTAGATTGCGAACAATTGAAACAAGCAAATGTGATGGGACCAATAGGAAGGTAACTATAGAACAAATTTTCATTGTTATTTATTCTGTTTTAGATTTTTTCTAATAGTAAAGAATGTTTTTGTTTCTTTTTTTTTTTTAGATATTATTCAAAGAATTTGTAAGAGATCCGTCGGCTATTGCAGTGTTTGAAAAAACTTTGTATTTTGTCGATCAAGAAAATCGTACAATTTATTCATGCAACAGATTTACAGGCAAGGATTTAAAAGTTATTCATAAATTTGAACTATTTGAAAAAATAACTGATCTTGACATTTTTGAAAAATCATCTCAAAGTAATTTTAAAAGGAAACAAGTTTGTTCTCAACTTATTAATCCACTTTACCCTAGAGAATTAAAAAATCATACCTGCGCTTGTGCCGCAGAATATGAATTTGCATCTGACAATAAAACATGTATAGGTATTTAAAAATATTTTTTATTTATAATTTTCAAATAGAATTGATAGAAATTATTTATCATTTTACTTCACTCTCTTTTTGTAATTAAATAATTTATTATTGATATTTTTTTTTGCAGTATCTCCGAAACATGAACAAATTATAATTGCAGACAAGAATAGATTAATTTCTTATTTTGATAGTATTGTTGGGAAACCAAAGGAAAAATCAAATCCAGTCTTCAGTCATATTACACACATTGTGTATGATTCGATTGGAGGTAAAGTTATTTTTTTTTATTAAATTTTGAAAAAAAGTGTTTGTTATAATTTTTTTTTTATTGATTGTATGTAATCAATTTATCTTTTTTTAGACAATTTACTTGTGGCCGAACAACAAACAAATACGTTATACAGTTTCAATTGGAATTCAGAGAATTTAACAACAATTTTAGACATAACAAATGAATATATAGGAGGCATGGATTTTGATTATGCTGGTAATAATTTATATTGGTCGAACACGGAATTTAATGTTATTGAAATTTACAGTATGAGGACAAAAAGTCGAACGGAAATACCGTTTATCAATCAACCACGTGAAATTGCTCTTGTACCAGAAAAAGGGTATTTTTCTTCCATATTTTTTTCGTAAAATTATTAAAAGAAATATTCTACAATTTAATTGTTTTTTTTTTTTTTTTTGGTTTCATCTTTTTTTATTAATGATTTCTTTTTCTCTCTTTTGAATTTTCCAACACAGAATTATGTTCGTCGTATTTGAAATAAAATCCAAAGAATATGGAATTAAAAAATTGGATATGTCTGGAAAAGCGGAAAATGAAGATTTTCTGAAAATTAGCAGATTAATGGGACCGAGAATATCTCTGGCTTACAGTTTTAAATTTAAGTGTTTATTTTTTGCCGACGTGGGTTCAGGTCTAATTTCTAGTATTTGTGATTCAGGTGAGTTTACGTTAATTTATTTACATTCTAATGATGTATTTTTATGTTTATCAAATTTTTTTGTCATTATTTTTCGTCTTTTTTTTTTATTGAAAAAATTTCTAATGTTTCTAGATTCTGACGAAAGTTATTTTCGTCCCACTTATACGAGAGAATCGACGAGCATTTCTTTAGCGGGCAATTTTATGTACTGGACAGAAAGAAATGCTAAACAACTATTTTATGTTAACCTATCAAAATCAAGGAGAATTTTTAAAGTAATAATAAATTTCGGTAAATACGATTATTATTTAAATTAAATAAATAATGTGTAATAAATTCTTTTTTAACAAGACAAAAAATTATAATAATAATATATTTTAATTGATTAATTTTATTTAATTCAAATTTAATGTTCATTATTGAAAAATATTTAATTTTCTATTTTTCAAGCTTTCTCAGATATGGATGATATTATTAAAGGAAATTCGAGTGTTATGAGATTGGCACATTTACATAAAAGACTTTTAAATGATCACGATTGCAATCGAAAAACACCTTGTTCACATATTTGCATTACAAAACGTTTCAACGCCTACGTAAGTTAATAATTTTAATTACTATTTTTCAAATTCGTAGAATATATTATTAAAAAAAAAAAAAAATACGGTTACATTTTTGAAATTATCAAACTTCATTAATTTTGTAATCTTCAGTTTTCATAATTTTTTTTTGTAGTAATTTAATTAGAAGACAATATTGAAATATTATTTTTCTTTTTCCTTCTTTTATCCGAGGCCTGAAATAATTATTTTTTATACAGTTTCGTGAATTTCTTTTTCAAATTAGATAATCGGAAGAATTTAATAATATTTAATTTTCTTTAGCTATGCGAGTGTCCCTATGGGATGAGTTTGAAGGAAGATGGAAAAACGTGCGAAATAAGAACTTGTCGAACAGATGAATGGAGATGTGTAAGAACTGGACACTGCATTGAAACAAAGAAAAAGTGATCCCTGATTATATAAAAAAAAATTATTTCAATTTTAATTTTAATTTTAATTTTCAATTTTCAATTTTCGACAATTTAATCACTTTTTTGTATTATTTTATTCATTCGGCTATAATTTAACTCTTTTAGTTATCAAACTTTTTATTTTTGCACGAAATAAAATATTTTTATTTCCATTGTTTATTCATGCTATTAAATATTTCTTTGAAATGATTACAGATGCGATGGGAAAGTCGATTGTCTCGGTGGAGAAGATGAAATAAATTGCAATTCAAATAGTCAATGTTCAAATTTACAATTTCGATGCAATAGTGGACAGTGTATTGATATTAAGAGCAAATGCGATTATCATTTCGATTGCCTCGATGAATCGGACGAGAAAAATTGTACGAGAAAAATTTGTGATGATGGTAAAGGAATTTTTGAAGAATTTTATTTTCTCACTTTGAAAAAATTATTTTTAAATATTATTATATTTTTTTTTTTTTTTTTTTGCAGAATTGTAACTGAAAATTCTCAAATCATTAAGTTCTACAAAAATTCTTGTATTAATTCAATTAAATCCTTTAATTCAAAAAAGAATTGATTTAAAGAAGAATTTTAGTTCAAAAAATTGAAAAAGCAGAAAAATTTTCTCCAATTCGATAAAAAATATAAATTTTATATTTCCAAGAACTTTTTTTCTTATTTAAAAAAAATATTTTCTAAATATTGTATATTTCTTGAAGAATTGTAACTAAAAATAAGGAAAATAATTGACTTTTCTATTAAGAATTGATTGAAAAAAGAATTTCAGTTAAAATTCAGAAGAAAAAATTTTAATATTAGAAAAGCGTTAGAAATTTCAAAAAATATTTTCAATATTTCTGAAAATTCAAATTCATAGAGAAAATAATGAATAAAGTTTTTCAGAATATAATTTTTAACATTTCGGAGAAAATAATCATATGTTCAAATTTTTTTATTAAAATCCTTAAAAAAAAGTTTATTTTGAATTATACAAAAATTCTTCAAATATTTTCGAAAAATTACATAACAATTTGTATAAAAAAAACTAATTCTTGAAATTATTTAATCATAATTTTTTAAGATAAAGATAAAGATAAAGTGAATTAAAATTTTTTGAAATACTATATCATAATCTATAAGAAATCATTTATAATTCAAATTCTTCGGAAAATTAGATTAATTTTTTTATAGGTCTTTAAAAAAAATTATTTTTAAAAGATTTTATCAAATTTTGAATTATTTTTCAAAGATTTTACTAAATTTACATTATTTTTAATATTTTTTAAAAAGATTTTACCAAATTTCAATTTTTTTGACATTTTTGATGATGGTAAAGGAATTTTTAAAGAATTTTATTTTCTCACTTTAAAAAAATTATTATTTTTTTTTTTGAAGAATTGTAACTGAAAATTCTCAAATCATTAAGTTCTACAAAAATTCTAGTATTTTAATAATTCAATTATTAAATCCTTTAATTTAAAAAAGAATTAATTTAAAGCAGAATTTTAGTTCAAAAAATTGAAAAAGTAGAAAAATTTTCTCCAATTCGATAAAAATATAAATTTTATATTTCAAAGAACTTTTTTCTCTTATTTTAAACAAATATTTTTTAAATATTATAAAAATTGTATTTCTTAAAGAATTGTAACTAAAATTAAGGAAAATAATTGACTTTTCTACTAAGAATTGATTGAAAAAAAGAATTTCTGTTAAAATTCAGAAGAAAAAAATTTAATATTAGAAAAGCGTCAGAAATTTCAAAAAATATTTTCAATATTTCTGAAAATTCAAATTCATAGAGAAAATAATGAATAAAGTTTTTCATAATATAATTTTTAACATTTCGGAGATAATATGTTCAAAATCAATTAAAATCCTTAAAAAAAAGTTTGTTTTGAATTATACAAAAATTCTTCAATTATTTTCGAAAAATTACATTACAATATTTATATAAAAAATTTATTTATAATTTCGTTAGATTTATAAGATTTATAATAATTAATTATTAGATTAATTTTTTTATATTTCAAAAAGAAAAAAATTATTTTAAAAAAATTTTATCAAATTTTGAATTATTTTTCAATGATTTTACTAAATTTACATTATTTTAAATATTTTTAAAAAAGATTTTACCAAATTTCAATTTTTTTTGACATCTTTTAATTGCATGTGATTGTAAAACTATTTCAAAAAATTATTTGAAAATATTTTGAAAAAGTTAATATCACGAATTTCTTTATTCAAATTTTTGAAAATATTCTAAATATGTTTAAAAAGAAAAATGTCCGGTTTAAAGTATTATTACCTTTACTTCTGAAAGTTTATATTTTAGAAGAATTAAATTTTGAAAAAGATAAATTATTTTCATTATTATATTCTAGTGATAAATGAAATTAGAAAAAATATTTTTTCAGGAGAATTCCAGTGTCATGATAAGAGTAAATGCATAATGAATTCATCTGTTTGTAACGGACACGCCGATTGTGAGGACAATTCCGATGAATTAAATTGTAAAAATTTCACATGCATTTCAGCGAGTTTTAAGTGTAATTCAACGGATGTGTGTATTCCAAAAAATTGGGAATGTGACGGAGAGGTACTTAAAAAAAAATAATTTTACTGTGAATAAATTTGTACTATTGAGAATTGAAAATTTATTCTTTTTTTTGCAGATCGATTGCCTGGATGGTTCGGACGAAAGTGAAAAATGCGAAACACAAATTTGCTCATCAAGAATGTTTCGATGCGAGAATGGAAATTGCGTTGATAAGCTATTAATTTGCAATGGTTACAACGATTGTGGCGATAATTCCGATGAAGGACATTGTATAAATTTCAAGAAAGTCGAATCCATTAATTGTAACGACACGGAATATAAATGTCAAAAAAATGAAACATGCATTCCTTTGAAAATGAGGTATTTTCGTATTTTTTCTTCTAGTTTTTTTTCAATTCTTTGAATTGAACAATTTGAAAAACTTTTTGAAATTTTAGATGCAATGGTAAAGTGGATTGTCCTCATGGCGATGACGAGAAAAATTGCATTCAATGCGAAAAATCAGAATTTAAATGCGATAATTTACAATGTATCAATTTTTCTCTGGTTTGCGACAAAAATGATGATTGTGGTGATAATTCAGATGAGAAAAATTGTGGAATCACTCGTCAGGGGAATAATTCGACTGTCTGTAAAGAATTTCAATGTGACGATGGTGCTTGCATTTCATTTGATAGGGTTTGCAATAAAATTTACGATTGTAGTGATAAAAGCGATGAGCAGGGACAATGTGGTAATTAATTTGAAAAAAGAACCAGTTTTTTCGTTTAATGATTACAATTTTTTTTTTTTTTTTAAAGGATAAAAATTTAATGAGGTAAATTTTCTGTTCTACAGAATCTTCATGTAATACAACGTCATCGTGTGGACAAATTTGTATTAAATCACCGAAAGGATCGATTTGTCATTGCGCTAAAGGATATAAATTGCTAGCAGATGAAAAATCATGTGAAGACATTGACGAGTGTTTATTAACAGAGGGAACAATTTGCAGTCAAATTTGCATCAATTCAGCTGGTTCCTATAAATGTGATTGTTACAAGGGTTATTCACTTCGTAAAGATGAAATAACTTGTAAAACTACAGGTGAACAATATTTTGTTTCTTTGCAATTTAAAAATTATTTAAATTTTAATCATTTTAGATAAAAAAAATACTATTTTTTCAAAATTAAATTTCCCATTCTCAAAAAATTCTCATTTCTAAATTCAAATTATTCCAAAGTTTCGTTCAATAAATATTTAAATACTCAATACTTTTTTTCCCACGAGAATTAGAATTTTTAAATAATTAACATTTCAAAAATTCAAATCTTCCAAAATTCAATTATTTTTTCCAAAAGTGTGATTTTTAATTTTCATAAAATCAAATGCTAAACGTTATTTTCTTCAAAATTCAATGATTTTCTTTGAGAATTGAATTATTATTTAGATATAAACTTTCAATTTTTTTGTAACTCTAACTCATTTTTTTTGTTATTATGGCGAATTATCGAAAATAAAAAAATACAATGATTATTTATAAACATTGATTTTTAAAACATTATAATTAAAAAAATACTTAAAATTAGTTCGTTAAAAAATTTTTTCACTACTTTTTTTATTAGTTTATTAGTTTTTATTTTATTACAATCATTTAATTCTTGCAAAGAATCTCATCAAAATATTGGAAGAGAATAATTGAATTCCTCTGAAGAAAGTTTTTATTTACGAAAATAATAATTGAATTTTCGCGAAGAATTTTATTAAAAATTTTAAAAATCTGAATTAAATTCTTTTGCACATTTTCTATGAATTTTTTTGCAAAAATAATGGAGTTTCTTGAATATGTTTAATTAAAAATTTTGAAAGCAAAAGGAATTTTATTCAAATTGTATTGAAATTAATTGATTTCCTGAGAAGAAATTTATTCTTTTTTCAAAATAATTTTATTCCTTGTAAAAAATTTTACTATTTATCAAAATTATTGAATTCTTCTTAAGAATTTATTAAAATTTTCGAAAGTATATGAATTTTATGAACAAGAATTTATTGATAAGTGAATTTTTTAAATTTTGATTATGAAATTATTGAAAAATAAAAAATATAATTTGCATAACAATTACATTTACCAAAAATTTGCCAGTTAATTAATATTTTTCCCTATTTGGTTTTAATATTTTTTCAAATTTCAATTAATTTACAGATTTATCAATGAGATTCATTCTAGCCAGTAATGAGGGTATAAAAAATGTTTCCATCGGTGGAATTGCAACTGAAATTATAGTTCCTTTCATGAATGACGAAATTTCCGGTTTAGATGTGAATATTGGAAGGAATACAATTTACTGGAGTAATGGTATCGATCGTTTTCTTTTGTTCAATACACAAAATTAATATTTAATTTATTTTTACAATTATTTGAAACATTTTCTTTTCAAGAATTTTTTTTTAAATTAAATATATTAAAAAGCTATTTATATTAACTTTTTATTTTTTTTTTATTTAGAAAATATGAAAACTGTTTCGAGATTAAATTTAACCACCGGCGAGAGAAAGGAAATATTTTTTCAAAATCCGGATCGTTTGGCAGTAGATTGGGCAACTGATAATGTCTATATTTATAGTAAAACATCGTCGGCATCGATTGAGGTAATTTTATATTTTCTAAGTAAATGAAATTTTCATGAATTTACGAAAGAAAATAAATTTCTAATTTTAGGTTTGCAATCTCGATAAAGGAATTTGTGCTAATATAATTTCTCTCGATAAAGTGGGAAATGTATTTGCTCTTATTGTCGATTCTGTGAATGGGTAAGATGAATTTTTTTTTTCTTTTTAAGTTATCTAAACAAAATGGAATATTTTAAATAGTAAAATAGTAATATTCATAATATTCAAGTTATTAACAATTTGAAAGTGTAAAATAAAATAACGAAATTATTGTTTAAAATGTAAAACTTTACAGATGGATATTTTGGAGTCACAGTAACCAATCGCATTACAGTAAATCGGAAATATATCGCGCCGAATTAACTGGAATTAATCGAATTAGTATTATAAAATCAAATGTGACTATTGTTTCTGGTCTTGCAATTGATTACGAGAGATCACGACTTTATTGGTGCGATATTCTTTTGAGAGTAATTGAAAATTGTGATTTCGATGGAAATAATCGAAAATTAGTCTATGCAAATGACGTGAGTTAATTTTTCCAATTTACTAATCAAGAATTCTAAAATCAAGGAATAATTTAATTCTTTTTAAGAATTCAATTCAAAATATTATTTAAAAAAGTAATTTAATTTTTATAAAGAATTTTAGCAAAATAAACAAATTCTTAACAGAAGAATTTTATTATTTCTAAAACAAATTAAATTCTTTCAATTTTCTTTATAATTAATTTAATTATTTATTATTTATTATTTTTTAAAAATAATTAAATTACATATTCGAAGAATTTAATTAAAATTCTATTAAAACTAATTGAATTCTCCTAAATAATTTTCTATCCCAAAAGAATAATTCAATTCTCAAATAATTAATTATCGAAAATAATTGATTTTAAAAGAAGAATTTTAATATTTAAAAAAATAATTCAATTCTTCTAAAAGATATATGAATTAGTAAAATAATTTATTTAAATTTTCGTGAAGAATTTTTTTTTATTTATTTACGAAAATAATTGAATTCTGTTAAAAAAATATATAATTAAAATTAATTGAATTCTTCCGTCAAGTTTGATAACTTAGAGAAAGAATAATTCAATTCATGAGACGAATTTGATTAAAATTTTTGAAAATACACAATAATTCAATAACTACGTGAATTTCCTTTAAATTTAAAAACTGAAATTATTTAAACGCAGAAGTTGATAATTAAAAGTGATAAATTTTCTGATTTTCAGATTTATTTTCCAATGCATTTAAATATATACGAAGATCATTTATATTGGTTGGAAAGTTTCAGTAACAAAATACAAAAATGCCCATTATTTAAGAACGTTTATCACGAATGCGAAACTATTGACACTGGAATGTCAGATATTAAGAAGTTCTTCACTATTGTGCAAAAGTCTCGACAACCTTTTGGTAATTGAAAATTTATTTGTAATTTAATTTTTAATTTTTGTAATTCTTTTTTCTCATCTATTTCTTGTTTACTTATTGTTTCTTATATGAGATTTCTTTACAAATACAAATTGGAATTTAAAAAATTTTGCGAAATATCTGAATATTTCAGAATTTTTATAAAAATGAAAAGAACGGAATAATTGGAATTAATTCACAAAATTTTCTATTTTCAATTATTTTTTTAAATAGTAAAATCTTTCAAAAAAAATCAATTACTTGCAAAACAATTTTAATTAAATTCCTCGGAAGAGTTCAATTTTTCTAAATAATATGTGACATATTTCGAGAAAATTCAATTATTTTCTAAAATATAACATACGGAACAATTCAATTACTTTTATAAATAGTAAAATTCTTCACAAGAAATCAATTAGTTTCAATACGATTTTAATAAAATTCTTCTTCATAATATTCAATTGCTTTCAAAACTTTCAATTAAAATTATTAAAGAAATTCCATTAGTTTAAAAAAATGCAAAGAAATTCTTCAAAAGAATTGACAATAATGATAATAATAATAATAATAATAATAATTCATAAATATTTTTTACAGTAAAAAACAGATGCGAAGAAAGTGAATGCGACTACATGTGCATTTTAACGAAAGATAATTCAACTTGTATCTGTGAAAATGGCCATTCAGTTAATGGAATGCATAAATGTACAACTACACAAACGGAATTAACAATAATTAACAATGAAAAATCAACGAATTATTATTCACTTAGAAAATACATTTACATTGGAATTATACCAGTTGTAATTGTTTTTCTTGGATTTTTCGTTTATAAATTTTATTTCAAGAGGAAATTTTCCAACATTTCCATTAGATCATTATTGGAACGATTCAGTATTAATAATAGGTTGGATACAATTTTTACAAAATAATAGTTTTCAAAAAATTTTTTTGAATTTATTACTGTTTCTTTGTTTTATTCTGTCATATAATTTCAAAATTTCGTTTTTGTTTGTAACTTTTTTTTAGGGCAAATAATGCAAATTCATCTCAAGATCGTGATAGAGAATTAAGTCTGGTAGGCAGTGAATTTGAAAATCCAATGTTTCAAGACGAACCATCGCCATCTCTTTCGGTAAAGTACTTTTTAAATTTACGTTTGTATAGAATACAACATTTTTTTTCCAAAAATTTTTTTTCCAATCAAGGTGAATTTGAAAAAAAAATATTTTTTCTAATGAAAGTGATTTTATAATTTTTTAGAGGAGTAACGTAGATATTGATAATGAGGGGTGAAGTCTAATTAATACATCGTAATTGGTATCAAAGAATTTTGATAATCCTTTTTTTTTAAAATCCCGCACCTAAGTGAAATGTGAATTAATTTTAATATCAATTTCTTAACGATCGATGAAGTCATCAAGTAAATTAATTTCCCTTTTCAACGACTCAGCAATCACTTTGTGAATATATTTTCTATTTTACAATTTCTAAGACTTTTTATATCACCTTTTTTTTTAAATAATAATCGAAAATTATTTTTTATACATACGTATTTTTTATGCGAGCGTCTAAATTTTTATTAAGTTATTAAAGAATATTAATGAAATTTGTTGTAGCATTAAGCAGTGGTTTAATAAATATTTTTTAAGTAACTGAAACAACAGAATTTTTTTTCCTTTCAAAATTAGACTAAGTTAGATAAAGTAATAAATAAAGCTTACGCCATGAAAAATTGATTTTCTTTTTCCCTAATTTTCACTGACAGAATAATAACTTTTTTCCTGACTCTAAAAAAATATTCTCATTCTCTTCAAAAAATAATTATATCACAGAAGAAAATATTTTGCGAATATATTCAAATCATCAAATAATTTTCATTTTTAATATTTTATTTTCTTAAAATTAATTTTAATAAATATCTATAATTATTTCTTTACAAAAATAGTTATTTGAGTTATATAATATTTATTAAATTAAATTTTAGAATTGAATTTTCGCCTGTTTGGGAATATTTCTATTTTCGATTTTCAAAGTTATTGGTTCAACGGGAGTGGAAAATGGATGTAATGTCAACTCAATGTCGCCGAGACTTTGAATTTTTTCCTTTTTAAAAACGTACCTGTGAAGAAGTGTTGCAAGAATAATTTTCATCTCCATTATTGCGTAGGCGAATCCTGAAAAAAGGAAATAATTAATTAACTAAAAATCATTTTTTAATTACTTAATTTTCTTTTTTTCAAATTCTATTTTTAAAGTCAAACCTATGCAATTTCTCGGTCCGGCACTAAATGGCAAATAAGCGTGCGAATGTCTTTCTGCAACATTGCCCGGTAGAAATCTGTCTGGATCAAATTTGAGTGGATCAGGCCAATATTTTTCATCGCGATGAATTTTTGAGATCACAATAAATATCGTACTGTTTTTCGGATAAACGAATTCGTCTTTGTAACCCAAAAAAGAAAAACAATTATTCATCACATATAAGAAATAAATAAATAAAATTAAGAAAAGAAGTAAATTATAAAATCCGAATTCCGAATTCGATGGGAAAATATTTGAATTTTTCTTTCTAATATTTACTTTTATTTATTTTTTTTTTTGCCAGAAAAAAGTTAATAAACAAGAAATTCTTTAGAAAAATATTAATTTTGTGCTCCTATTGAAAAAATATTTTTCCAAATATACTTTTATCCTTTCTTTTTGACAAAAAAAAAAATTAATAACTGAATTTCGGACATTTTTTGCAATTTCACTTACCAATTTTAATGTCTTCAGTAGTTTGGCGTAAAATAATTGGTATTGGTGGAAATAATCGCATTGATTCTTTAATTACTCTTTCTGTGTATTCCATTCGTGCCAAAATGTCTGTAGTGATGGAAATATCTTCTGGATTTTCATTGCCAAAGATATTGTACAATTCTTGATAAACAGTTTCCTGGAAAGGTATTTCAGAAAATTATTTCTACTCTAGTTTTTCTTTGCTAATTGACAAACTAATTTATTTACAATTTCCAAAAACTTTAATAAAATTCTTCGCAGAAATTCAATTACATATTTTTAAATATAGAACATTCTTCACAGAAATTCGATTATTCAAAAAAAATTTTTTTAACTAAATACCTGCACTTCTGGAAGTGAAGCCAAAATTAATAATGTAAATTGTAGGGCACAACTTACGGTATCATTTCCCTAAAAAATAAATTCCAGTATTCAAGATTAATTTTTAATTAATAATAATTATAAGAAAAAATTAAATTTCAGAACTAAAAATAGCAATGAGAGAAAATAATTTAATGCTTAGAAATTCTAAGTCGACGCAATAACAAAAAAAACGGAAAATTTACAAATTATAAAACAAAAAAAAATCTACTGATGCCTAATTTATAAAATAAAAACTTAATTTACAGCAGCAAGAAGAGTGTTACATTCGTCGACAATATCAGCATCCGTAAATTTTTTATCATCATCTGCTAATTTCATGACAAATTCCAAAAACGATTTTTTCTCATCCTTTTCCATTTTATCTGAAAATTTAAATGAAATATTTTAAATAAAAATAATATTAAAATACGATAATAAATAACAAACAAACAGAAAATATAAAAAGCAATAATTCTGCAAAAGTACAAGAAAGAAACAGAAAATTTAAAAAAATAATAAATACAAAGATAATAAAGAAATAATCAAATCTATAAAAATTGAATACAATAATAAAAAATAAATAAAAATAGATTCCCTTACTGTACAAATAATAATTAATAATATCACCTTTCTCATTCTTATCCATAGTCAATAATTCAGCTCGTTTTTGTTTTATAATCTGTAAATAAAATATCCCAACTAAATTAAATTGTGTAGGTACTCCTTTCAAAAATTCAAGTCAATAATTAAAAATTTATACTCTAAAAAAATTTCCATTGGAAGAAATAATTTCCTACTTACATTGTGAGTTGTATTGCGTAAAAAATAAACCGACTCATTAAATATTCGAAAGTCATTCGTTAATTTATAAATTATATCCGGATGTAACCAGAAGGAAAGACCTCTTTTCAGCATTAAATCTAAAACTCTTTAAAAAATAATACATTTTTTACTTAAATTTTCACGTAAAAAAAAATTTTTGTTTTCCATATTTTTTTCAATTAAATGCAGAATTAAAATTTAGAAGGGAAAATGAAATTTTAATTCACCTGCCAACTTCTTTGGAAAATTTCGTATAATCTGTTTTTGAATATTTCGAAACGCCTGCTGTAGTTTCTGTAAATTTTCAATTATTAATTCCTCAAAAATAGTAAATAACAAAAAAAAATAAAATAAAATAAAAAAGAAATAGAAAAGAAAATAAAAAATAAATTTTAGACCAAATTTTTTACACGAAAACTTACATAATAAATATATTTAATTATTTACCAATTGTGATATCCAGACAAGCGTCCAATACAAATGTCAATATTTCAAATTCTTTGCCTTCAAGGACTTTGCTTGACAGTTTTTCAACTAAAATTTTCGAGTGTTTTTGAAAAACTGAAAGAAATGGTCGCAGCACTTTAATACTGAATGCAGAACGAAGAAATTTTCGATGATAATGCCAAATTGATTCTGTAAAATAGAGAGTTTATTATTATTTATCATCAGAATAGGAATTAGAAAAAATTTATTCTTTTTCCAAACTAAAAAAAAACTAATGAACGAAAATAAAAATTACCTGAACTAATTGTAAGTCCATTGCCTAGCCAGGATTCGGAAAATTTATAAAAAGCTCCCTTCTCCATCGCTTTCGTTAAAATATTCTAGAAAAATAAAAATTCCAATTCCAATTTTTATTTCTTTCTCCATTTTTCCAAATATTTCAAGAATTTCATCAACAATCGTTTCAGTAATTGAACATTCTTTCGGCGAATTCAATTAGAATAGTATTTAAAATAAAAACATTCTTCACAAGAATTTGATATTTTAATTTTTAAAAACAAATTTAATTCTGTCCAAAGATTTTCCAAAATTTTTACTGTAATAAATTATAAATTCATACTTAAAGAAATAAATAAGATTTTTGAAAATAATTTAATTTCTGCGAAGATTTTCTTTTAGTTTTTAATGAAAAATAATTGAAATCTTTTCAGAAATTTAAATTAATATTTTATAAAATAATGGATTTTTTGAAAAGTATTTTAGTATAATTTCCAAAAGAGAGAATTATTGCAATTCGAAAAATTAGAGAATTTTATAAAAAAATTTTTTCAAAAATAATTATGAATTCTTGCAAAGAATTTTATTAAAATTCAAGAATTAAATATAATTTTTCTGAAGAAATTGCTTAAAATTTTTGAAAATAATTTAAGTTTCAAACAATTTCATTCGAATTTGTATTAAAATTTATTAGAAATAATTATTTTTATAAAAATAATTGAATTCTTGCATCAATTTTTATTATTTTACTAATTTTATTAATTATTTTCTTTTATGAAGTAGAGAATAAAATTCGTAATTAATTATCTATTTGATTAATTACTGATTTTCTGAATAATTATTGGCCATTTTTTTCACTCACCATTCACGTTTTATTTTATTAGAAGAAAAATTCTCTTTCACCTTTGCTTGATCGGCGTCATAAACATTAATCCAGAAAGAATTTCCCATCCATAAACGACTTGGTGATGGATAAGTGTGAAGAATTCTCATGTACGTTTTGAGGACATCTGGAAAATTTTAATTCTACATTAATTTCGAAATTTATTATTATAATAGAATAAAATTAATATTACACCCAATTTTAGTAAATAAATAAATTAAATAATTAAATTCAATAAATAATCATTTCATTGGCATAATTATTAATTAATAATAGCCCAATTAATTCTGAAGAGAACATAAATTCAAATTTAAAAAAAAGAAATACTTTTTACAAATATTAGCGATTATTTTTTACTCACTAGTCAAGTTTGTGGTACTAAATAAATAAGCATTTCCAATTAAAGGCAAACATCGTGGACCAGGAAATCGAGATGCATATTTATAAAATTCCTTATTTTTTAAAAAATCGAGAAGAACTATAAGAATTAATATAACAGCAGACAATATTAAAGTAGACATTATTTTAAAATATAGAAAACAAAAAGTAATGTAGCTTAATTTTCACAATCAAATTACTCAAACTTTATAAAGTTTTTCTTTTTTGATTTTCTAATTTGAATATTAATACTAATTGTAATTTTAGTTATTGTTGTAGTTATTATTATTGTAGGAATTTTAATTATTTTTATTCCCCAAGTACAAAATAACGAGAAAAAAAATTTATTTTCGAAATAAACGAAAAACTTTGCTTCTAAAGATGAAAAATCAGAATCAAACTGATTATTTCTGATACAATTTTTTCTTTTTAATAAATCAAGACGGAGAGAAATATGTAAATTTCTATTAATCACACACAATTTCAATGTTAATAATAATACTAATACCAGTAAATTCATTTTACGAGTGGAAATATAGTGTCAATAAACAATTTTTTCTTTTACTCTTATTAACATTTCACTAGAAAAAAAGGAAAAAAAAATTGTTATTTTAAATAACAAAATTCTGCAATAGAAAATTTTTTAAACTATATTAAAATCTCGCTCAAGAATTTAATTTAAAATTTTACAAAATAAATAAATTTTTCCTGCAGTTTAATTATACAATTTGTATTGAAAATATTTCAATTCACGAAAAAATTTTTTTCCAATTTTTAATAAAATTTGTCAAAACAAATTCATTTATTTTCCAAACTTCTAATAATTCAACGAATATTGAATAAATAATAAAATAATTGAATATATAATAAAGTAATTGAATAAACAATTCAATTATTTTATAAAAATAGCATAACTCTTTGCAAAAAGTTAAATTATTTCTATAAATAATAAAAATTTTCTTATCAATCCAATTCGATTGAAAACAATTTTAATAAACTTCAACAATAAAGTATTTAATTACAATTTTTCACATAAATGATTATTTTAAAAACTTGAAAGAAATTCTTCTTAAAATTCAATTACTTTTTCAAAATTTTCAATTAAAATTATTAAAGAAAATAGATTATTTAAAAAAAAAATCCACAAAGAAATTCTTTAAAAGAATTTAATCAGGATTTCGAAAATTTTTAATAAAATTCTTCGCAAGAATTCAATTTATTATTTTCATTAATAATAAAATTCTTCAAAGGAACGCAATTATTTCTAATTTAATTCTAAGAAAATTTCTCTAAAGAATACAATTATTTAAAAAAAAAATAATTAAATTCAATTTTCGAAAATTCAGCTGCTAAAATTGTTGAAAACAATTTAGTTATTTTTATAAATTGTAAGATTCTTCTTAAGAATTTATGATTGTCTCAAAAGAAAAAAAATTTTTTCTCAAAACAAAAACGAAACTAAACTTGAAATACGTGAAAAAAATTTACAACAAAACAAAGTTTCTCTTTCAAGCTGACTCTTTAATATAGTTACAATTTACATACAATTATTACGTAGTCAAACATGATGTGAGTTGCTTTTAACGATATTCTTGTGTTTTGATAAGCAAACCAAAGCAACTTTTACATCTTTTATTTAATAGTTAAAGTGTGAATGTTTTTTTTTTCAATCCTCACAGTGTATACAATACTGGTTCTGGAATAATGAATATCCCAGGAAAATTAATTTAACTTATAAATCAAGGTGCTTAAATTTAATATGGTAAATAAATAAATAAATATGTTTATTTATTTATTCATTTGTGTATATATAATACATATAATATATATATATTACTATCTGTTACTATTTCTACAGAATATTTATATATATACATGCACAAATATATTTGCTATATTATTCAATAATTACTACATTATTGAAATATACATATATTATAGTAATAATAATAATAATAATAATAATAATATTAAAAATAATAATAATTATACGATTAACACTATAATAAATTTCGCAATGATAAATTATTCTCATCAGCCATTGATCAAAAAGCAGTGATACACATATTTTCGACATTCTTCTTTTTTTTCTTTTCTCAAAAAACTTTTACATTTTTTTATTTTCATCTTTAGTAAGAAACATTCTCGTCAATAATTAATTTATTTATTTACGTAAATTGACTACAATTGGAAAAATTTTCTATCGCATAGTTACTGAAATTCTTTCGTTTTTTTTCTTCTCAATATTCTCCCCTTCTAATTTTACTTTTACAAAATATTATGCATTTTTTTTTTAAAACACTCTGAACTTTCACTTGTTTTCTAATTATTATCAAAAAAGCAAAAAAAAAAAAATTCAAATCTAATATTCAGAAAAAAATTGAGAAAAAAATTTCACCTAATTAATTCTTTCGTCATCGAGTGCAATATATTTTTTTTTGCGTTTTAAAAAATATCTATCTCGTGATTTACGGCCTGGTATAATAATAAAATTGCACAAATGGTGAGACAAGAGGCACACGTATCGAAGAATTTAAGAGAATAGGACTGAAAAAATTAATCCAATTCTCTTAAAATTTACATTTTTGAAATATATATTTCGATAATATATTAAAAGTTCATTTTTTTAATCAATATAATTTATAATTGATTAATCTTTTTCTGTTAATTTGTTTTTTAATTATGTCTTTTTTGTTTGTAATTTTCGCATTAACTAACTTTCTTTTGTACTAATTAATTTATACTAATTAGGTATAATTAAATTAGTTATTTATAAATAATATGATTACTCAGTAATATAATTACACAACAATACAAATTACTCATTATATATTTACTCAATAATATAATTAATTATATTAATTTTTTTATTAACCAACAAAATGATTTTTTTTTCTTTATTAATTAAATAATTTCGTCGAGTGTTCAAAAATCATTTTTTTCCCCTCTAATTTTAATAATATAAATTCGTTAAATTGTCCGAAAATTGTACAAAATAATCGTGTTTTCTTTTTCGATGTCAGACAATATTGTTTTTATTTAATTTATTAATTACATAATTATCAGTTGGTTTTCTTTTTCTTTTTGTAAATTAATTTGCGACTATTCTTCATGTTATTATTATTAGTAATTTATAATAATTACATATTGTCTATTAAAGCAGTGAATCACGATCAAGTACTGATGAGACTGATTTTTCTCGATTATTTCGTCTCGACTTTTCTCTTTGAAAAGAAAAAAAATTTCAAATAATTCATGAAAATATTTGTTGTGACGTTTTTTTCTAAATTCTGAATTCTTTGAATTTTTCATTTGACAAAGTTGGCTGTAAAAAAGTTGTTGACGAAATAATTTTGTTTTTCGTTTCTTTTTCAACTCGGCATCACATGTACATTAGTAGCATTTTGTTATAATTTTTTTTTATATCTATATATATATTTTTTTTTTAACAATAGTTTGATATAACAATTTTATTTATATTAATTCAGTTTTACAATATTATGAATTCAATTCACTTCGAATTTTCATATTTTCGAAATTAGTTTCTTTTTCACGCAAAATTAAGAAATTATTATTCTAATAATAATATTAATTAAAATTGCAATTTTTAATCGAATAATTATTAATATATGTAAAATAAAATATTAATAGACGATTCAAATTGCTTTCAATAAAGAAGAATGTTTTGAAATAGAAAATTTTCTTTCGAAAACTGGTCAAAATGAATGAATTCAAATTAATATAATTTAAATAACTTAGACGTTCACATGAATATTAATACTAATTACTTCAAATTTCCAGTGGATTGAATTTTATGTTTTATTTATCATTAATAATTATTTTCTTATTATTAATTATTTAATTTCGTTTTTTATTCATTTCCTTTCATTTTTTGTTCATTTCCTTTCATTTTTTATTTATTTTATTTCCTTTTTTATTCATTTTTTCATTTACAATTCGCTTTATTTTCTTTCACTTATTATTTACTTTATTCCTGTAAATTATTACTTTAACTTTATTTTCATTCCAACTCAATTAAAATTTTTCAATTCAATTTTTCCATTTAACTTCAGTGAAATTCATTACAAACTGTGTGAAAAATATTTAATTATAATTTCCATTTTAAACCAAATTATTTCAATTTTACTTTTCACATTGACAAATTCTCCTGAGAATGAAAAATTTACTTGCTTTGAATAAAAACGTTCTAAAACTATTTAAAAACTCCTTTAAAATCTTTAAAAATCTTTAAAAATGTTTAAAAATATTCAAAAATGTTTAAAAACCTTTAAAAATGTCTAAAAAAGTGTTTAAAAAAAAGAAGAGAAAATAAACAAATTTCCTTTCTACGTAAACTTTGGTTTAATAAAATTTTTTTTTTGGAAAATTCCATCTACTGAAAATTCAGATATAAAACAATACATTTTTTTTTGTTAAAAATATTCATGTGTCCTTATATAAAGAGATCATAAACGATCAAAAAAATTTGCCTACAAATTTTCCTTACAAATCAAAATTTTATTTTGATTATAAGAAATGACATTTTTTGTGTCTATGGCGACATTTAAGAAAAAAAATGTATCAAATTAATTAAAATTAAAAAAAAAACGGTCGTTTTTTTCGACAATAAATATTTTTTTTTTCATATAAAATCAGAAAATGTCAACGAGTTATAAATTGATAACAAGTTATTCGCTTTGACTTAAAAACAACGAGAGGTATCTCTGTTGATATAATTTGCTATTTCGGTTCGGTCTTTTTTTTCTTCTTCTTCTTCTTTTACAATTAATATAAGTATTTACAAAAACACAAGTAGACTACGTGACAATATTTTTTTTTTCATTTATATATTATAACAAACATTATGAATATAATAACGAATCTCGAAAAAATGGAATAAATTTAATAAATTCGTAATAAGACGTATAAAGATATCTCCAAAGATGTTTTTCTTTTTGAGAATTAGACAGAGTGGCATCGTTAGAGATTCGATTTTTCTTTTTTGCTTTTTTTCATCTTCCTTATCAGAATTAGATTATTAGGACAATCGTCTTGACTTTAATTATTATTTTTATTCTTATTTTTCATATTTTTATTCTCCTTTTATTCTCCTTTATTCTCCTTCTATTCTCATTTTTATTCTCATTATTCTTATTCATATTATTTTTATCTTTATTTTTATATTACTATTATTATATTAATTATTATATTATTTTTTTACAGTACAATTACGAAATAGGCTTCAGAGGAGATATAGAAGATAGCGATTAAAGATATTGTCATTTAAGAAAGCTACTTTTTCAGGAAAAGCTTCGGTAACACGGAGTAAGTTCGAAAAAATGAATTTTTCTTAACAAGCATTTTTTTCTCATTTTTTTTTTCTTTTGTCAATGAAATTTTCATAATTTACAAACTGGAAAATTTTTTTAAAACTTTTATTTAGAAGAAAAATTTGACAAATAGATTTTGCTTTCTTTAGAGATTTCAAAAAATGTTCACACAACTTTTTTATTATTATTATTATTAATCTTGATAAGAGAAAAATTTTCACACAATTTTATTGTTTGGAGGAAAATTCAAGTGTAATTTTTCTTTCTAGGAAAAAAGTTTTGTGTGTTTTTAAAAGATTTTCGAAAAATCGGTGCAATAGTTAGGAAGATGGTTTGTTTTTCGTTTTTCAATTTAGGAAGGAAAAAAAGATGGAATTTTGTCAAATTTAAAAAAAAATCAACGTCTATCTATCAAAGTGCGACGATTAATTAATAATTAACTGGTAATTTTTGTAACTTTAGAGATTAATTATCGATTGATTATTGTAATTAATGTGCACGTAGATATTTTTTGTAAAAGAAAAGGAGAATAAGGATTTTGCCAATTGGGGTTTTTTTTTTAAATCCGGTTACACGATAGTTTTTAAAGACGTTGGCAGTGCTTTTGTTTTTCTTTTTTTTTTTGTTGAAAAATAGATGAATAATTCTCGGTTTTTTTTTCTTTTCATTGTCATCGTCAAAGGCGTGAATATTTCGTGGGGGAATATTAGTAATCGTGTTTTGCCCTAACGAGTCATTTGTTTTTAAATATTTTTTCTTCTTCTAAATTTGCAAGTATACTTTCAAGATTATATCGAGTTTTTTTTGTTCCTTCGTTTCTCATTTACGATTATAACCTCATGTATCAAAGGCCATTTGCATTTTTTTTTTTGTAAAGATATTGTAGCAGTTGCTCTGGCTTACTTACATTATTTCCGTGTCTCATTATCAATATCCTTTTAATTTCTAATAATAGTTCTGAACTATACAGTCTCGTTCTGGCAATTGGCGTACTTTCATTGAACCATCCGCCCCACAGGAAAATAGACGTCCAGCAGAATCCACGTGTAATTGAGTGACGCCCTGTGAAAAATTTTTTATTTATAGTTAATTACTTTAAAGAAATTTGGACAATTTTGTTTAATTCTTCGTATTTTTTTTTTATCTTCAGGGCATTGAGTTTTATTCTTTTTCAACTTACTTGGCCTATATTCTTGAAAAAGCTAGATCTAGGATGTTCTCCGGGAAATGAGTAGAGAAGAGAATGGACGGTTAGACCCCAAACCTGAATAAAAAGAAAATACATTATAATAAGAAGTGGAAAATGAAGTAAAATTAGAAATTAAGAGGGAAGAATTTACTTTTATGTCACCATCTCCGGCACCACTGACGAAAAATTCCTCATGTGGATCGAGTGCCAAGCACTTGATTGCAGACTCGTGAGCTTGAAATCTATGACGTTGTTGCCTTTGTCGAACGTCAAAAATATTAATGTCGCCCTTTTTCCCACCGCTGATCAACAGCTGATGCTGTGGGGCTAATATCACTGAACTCGCTCCCTGATCGTGACACACAAATCCTGGCAAAAAACAATTATTATTATTATTAATCTTAAAATAGTTTCTATTTCTATTTCCACTTTTTTTTAATTTTCTAAATTTATTTGTGAAAAGCATGTAAGAAGTTGTAAGAAGAATTGTTGCTAGTAGAGAAATATTGAATATTTCTACCCAAAAAAGAGAAGAAAAAAATGTACCTTGAACTTGGGACTTATTTTGTGGAAGCAAAGTATCCCAGAGAGCGACGTTTCGTCCTTCAGAGCCATGACCAGCAGTGGCAACGAGACTACACGCTCCAAGGAAGACAAAATCGGCTGTGACTTTGCTATGACACTGATAATTCTAAAAAAAAGAAACTTAAAATGAATTTTCTAAACAAAAATTTAAAATTAATTTCAACAGTCTCTTCTGAAGACGCAAATAAATTTTCCTTTTCTCACCAGATAATTAATTTTCTCCCAAAAGTGATAAACTTATTTTCTTTTCCTTAACAAATAATCTAATTGAAAATAAAGTTTTTCATAAATTAGAAAAAATTCCCTTTCTCGAAAAAGAAATAAATTTTTTTCTTTCTTTGCTTTTATTAGAGAAACATTTTGAATAATTTATTTAAAAATCATTATTTCATCAACTCACAAAGAAAGGTCGTGCCGATCCGTCTCTACAGGCCACTTGAAATAAACTCAGATGTCCATCTGAATCAGCGACTCCAAATTTATTTCCATGTTGAGAGAAACGCACTCGCGTGACTTTTGCAAAAGTTCCCGATGGCCGAGGAGTTGCGACTGCAGTCTGATGACCCCATTCCCACAACGACACTGATCCATCTTGAGATCCTGTTAAGTCTATAAAAAAAACGAAAATATCTTTATTATTTTTTCAAGAAATTTCCTTTTTTTTCACAATACAGACAATTTGCTTATTTTCTTATTCAAAAATAAAAAAACAATTGCTTTTCAAACATTTTAATTAAAATTATTAAAAAAAAAACTCCATTAGATAAAAAAATACATTGTGTTCATACAAAAAAAAATTGTAAATAAATTCTTTTAAGAAACAAAATTTCCTTTGAGTAAATAAAAATTGTGGAATTCAAAAACAAGAAAATACTTACACAGCGGTAACAGCGGATGTGAAGAGACTCTTCTAATACCATCAATTTTATGTTTCAAGATCTGTAGCGGCAAATGAAAAAAAAAGAATAGAAAAACATGAATTAGTAATCTGGCAAAAAGAAAGGAACTATTCGAAAACTAACACTTAAATTTTAGAAGAATTAAAAAATCAAAGGGCAAAAACTAAAGTCTGCGCAGAAAAAGACTGCTGTCAATAAAATTAATTAGTTTCTCATATCGCAATCAAGATCTAATCGAACAATTCGGCATTCTGCAAATTACATAATGTGCATTAATTAAACGCTCTTAAAATTATTATCAAGCGAGAATATTTCACGAACCATTAAATTTCTCTCTCAAAAAAAAATTATTTAAAGTAGTTTAATTATTTTCAAAAACAACCCCATCACCCTATTTACTTAAAACTATTTTTCTATCAATCAAATTAAAAAGTTAAATTATTCATTTACAACATTAATGAGAAGAAAATGAAAATTCGAACAATCGAAATTTAATGGTTCAACAAGAAACTACTACTTCTAGATTTCTAGATATAAATGGATAAAAGTGCACTATATTCCTACTACTATTTATATACTAAAAAAAATTTATCATGCAATAAAAAAAATTTTTTTCAAAAAGTAAACATTTTGTCGAGGAGAGAAAAGAAAATAGAAAAACGACACATTTTTAGACGAGAAATACAATTGCAGGCTAAAAGTTCGCAATATGGAAAGTCGATCAATCAAATCCAGTCACTTGTTTTTCTTAAATTACTGCTAAAAAAGAAGAAGCGAAAGGGAAATATTAATGTTAATAATTAATAATAATAATAATAATAATAAAATGAGCGAAAGAAGAAAAAGTAAGGTGTATTTTTGTCCTTTATTTATTCACTATCATGCCTAAATGTGGGACTAATTTTTTAAAGACTTCCAATATCCTTTTTTTACCTTCTAATTATTGCGCTCGTATCATTTTTTTGCGAACATTTATTTTCATTTTAATTCAATTTTAGTTTTAATTTATCAGGCCTCGGATTGACTATAACGAGCAAAAGCAGTCGTTTTAGTCGATTAAAAATAGAAAAAAAGTCAAAAAAAGTAATTTATTGTAATTCAGTGTTGTCACAAAAATTTTATTTTTCCATTTTTCTGCTTCTTCACTGATTTCTAAATTCAAAATAATTCGAAAGTTTTAGAATTTTGCTAAATAAATATTTAAATAGGTTCTTATCTTTTTATTTCACAAAAAATAAAATTTAAAAAAATTTCAACTTCTGAAATTTACGATTTTCTAAAAATTTAAACAATAATCCTGCAAAAAAATTCAATTATTTTCTACAATTATTTTTAACTAAATTTCATCTCTAAATCAATTATTAATAATTTTTTGAAATTTCTTTGAAAATTCAATTATTAATAATTTTTTAAAATGTCTTTGAAAATTAAATTATTTAAATGTGAAAAATCAAATTTTTTATGATAATTTAAACCGTTCGTTTATCTTTTTAAAGATATTAATTATTGTAGAATATTTGCAAAAATTTTAATAAAGAAATTCGTAAAATTAACTTTTTTCAAAATATTTCTAAATCATTTTTTTGAAATACAATTAAAGATTTACAATTACGTACAATTAAAAAAATCCGAGGCCTGCTTTTAAATTTCGTTTTTCCCTTTTTCTCTATTTTTCAATTTTATTGTTTTTTTCTTTCCTTTAATTTTCTCCAGAATTTTTTATTTTTCTTACTTTATTTTTATCAATTTAAAAAAAAAAATTTCTTTCTTCATTTGCTGCATATTTTTTATTTTTCTTTCAACATTCTTATGTCTTCTTAATTTTTCCCCTTATTGTTGACATTTCTTCTCGTGTATTTATTTTTTCTTTATCTTTTTCCAATTTTTTTTATTTATCTTCATTTTCTCGATATATTTCTAATCCTTTTTCCTTTATTGTTTATTTTTTATTTCTTCCTTATTTTTCGATTCCTTATTTTTATTTTCCCCTTATTTTTTACCAATATTTTTTATTTCTTCTTTATTTTTTCGATTCCTTATTTTTATTTTCCCCTTATTTTTTACAAACATTTTTTATTTCTTCTTTAATTTCTCTATTCCTTATTTTTATTTTCCCCTTATTTTTTACAAACATTTTTTATTTCTTCTTTATTTTTTCGATTCCTTATTTTTATTTTCCCCTTATTTTTTACCAACATTTTTTATTTCTTCTTTAATTTCTCGATTCCTTATTTTTATTCTCCCTTTATTTTTTATCAATATTTTTTATTTTTCGCCACATTTTTTATTTTCCCCTTATTTTTTATCAACATTTTTTATTTCTTCTTTAATTTCTCGATTCCTTATTTTTATTTTCCCTTTATTTTTTATCAATATTTTTTATTTTTCACATTTTTTATTTGCCCCTTATTTTTTAACAATAATTTTTTATTTTTCACGACATTTTTTATTTTTTGCTATATTTTTCATTTTCCCTTCTTTATTTTTTGTCGAGGACAAAGCCCTGGATTATTCAAGAGAGTATACGAAATAGATTATAATCCGAAGGCGAATTTATTAATAACAATTATTTCCCTCGAATTTTTTCCTAATTTCTATTTTTGTAAACTTTTTTTTTTTAATTTTGAATTAAAAATGGAAGCGACGAGTGAAATACTGAAGTTAAATGAAGGATATTGTAAGTCATTGAAGTGTCATAGAATATATTATAAATATATATATAATTTTATGAAAAGAAATAAATTGAGAAATAATGAAAATTGCACTAGGAATGTCATAGGGTCTGTTTAGTTGTTAGTCTCACCGGCTTCAATAAGTGTTTACTCCTATCAGCGACAAACTGACAGAAACGAAGATCGTGGGAGCCAGGAAAAGCGGGCATCCCCTTCATCTGAGAGCGAGCGAGTGAGCCACCAGATCAGTGACGCAGACCAAATTAGATGTTAGGAAAGCATTGAAAAAGCAACATTGTCTCCGTCACCACTTGTGCTACTCTACCCCCCCGTCAATGCATTATTTTTCCCCTGTGATTTTCAAAATTTTATTCTCAACTCTTTTTCAAAAACAATTTTCTTCATTCTTAGAATTTTCCTTTTTTTAATCCTCTTTTTCAAATAGCGTTCAATTTTTTTTTTTGCCTTTCCCCAATTTTATTCTGATTCAACTCCCAAAATGATTAGATACGCAAAAAAATGTTTATTACTTTCTTTAATTATAAAATTATTCGAAAACAATAATTTTCTTTTAAAAAAATAAATATTTAACAATTAACAATCATTAAAATTCAAATTCAACAAATTCCGCAGGAATTGAGATTAAAATTGTTAAATCTACTATTTCTCCCACTCGAGAAATTTACAATTTACATAATTTCACAGAAGATAAATTTTGAAAATCACAAATCTTAGGAAATTGAGGTGCAATGCACACTTTGGCTCTCATTCTCATGCAACATGATCAACAGAGTTTTAGAGTAACATTTACCCCCGCGAGAAACTATTCAAATTTATTATGAATTTTGAAAATCGACGACAATTCAAAATCATAATTAATTTCGTAAAACTTTTCTCCCTTATTCAAAATCTAAATTAATTAACTAGTTGACAAAAAATAAAAATTAATCGTACTCGTAAGTAATAAATAAATTTCAAATCCAACTCTTAATTAGTTAATTAATTTAAGGGGCTTTTTTTGCATTTCAATAATTTTTAATTTTCAATTTCACTTAATTAAAATACGTGTTGTCTCGTTTTAGTACAAAAGTAAGAAAATAAATAAAAACAAATTGAATATTTATTTTTTATTTAGTCGAAAAATGTTAAATTCAATTTAAAAAAAAAAAGCAAGGACTGACAATACTTTAATAATAAAAATGATAGAAAATGTAAATTATCTTTTTTCTAAATACTTTCACGGATTGTTGTGTTTTATTCTATTTTTAATTTTGTTTCCACCAATTGAGAAAAGTAAAATTTCTTGTTTTTAAATGTAAAATTGACAAAAGTGATTATTACATTATTTCGGGAATAAGAAAAAGAATCACATGAAAATATAGATAAGCGAAAGCTAATAGAAAGGCAATCGATATGTGCGAAGAGGTGTATAATACTTTACATGTGTTTCAAATGTAGGATTCATACTCAATATTCCTCTCACGAGATTTTTTTTTTTAATGTGAAAAATTAGGGCAAAAAGTATAAGTTACATTTTTTCTCTCTTTCAAATTAGTGAAAAACAAAAATTTTAATTCTATTTTCACGATTAACTAAGTTTAATAATTAAGTCTCCTTACATAAAAAAAAATTCAAATATCAAAAAGTTAGTGACATATTGAAAAAAAAGGTTTCAATCGAAAAGTTTGCTAATACCAAAAATAAGTAAATTGTTTTAGTAGACAAATTTTTTTTTTCCTTTCATGTGAAATGAAATATCACGATTACGATACTAAAAGTTAATAGTTAAAGTAATCTATTAAGTAAGTGAAGGATTTTATAATTTACACCAAAAGAAATGTGACATTATTTACGATTTTCTACAATATATAAAGGAGAAAGAAAATTCATCAAAATTCTTACCACACTTGCGCCTCGTCCGCTTTGACTAGCTATGCCTGACTGTGGTTGTGGACTATTTTGCTGCGGACTTTGAGCAAGTAGAGGTCTATCGGCTGCCGTCTAAAAGTAAAAAAAAACGGAAAATTTCTTTAAAAATTCCAACTGTTAATTATTAACATAGTGAATTTAAAAAATATTCTTTTACCTGTATGACTAGAAAACTAGTGGGCTGAAGTGGTTCCGGATCAGGCTGCTTATTAAGATTTATTAAATCAAATTCGCATTCATCCTCCAACCAGGAAGGCAGTTCGAGTAGCAGCGATATGTCCATTTCTTGCACCTCGCGCGGAGTTGCCAACGCCATTAGACCGGCGTTTACCTAGTAAATATTGAGAAATTAAACAGAAATCGTTTTAATTTAATTAAACCTTTCTGTCAATTCTAAGACGATCTTTCTGATGTTTTGTAAATAAATTACGCACCTGATTTAAACAAAAGGCACTAATGCTGTCTTGCTCCTTATGTATAATTCGAACAGGCTCTGGCAAACTTGTCGTGCCACTGTCGCTTCCCTTATCTTCTCCAGTTCCCGATCCTCGATTAAGATTATCAACTCCACTCTGATTAGAATCTAATAACGCTGACAACGATCTCCTTTTACCGAATACTGATCTAATAAAGATATCCTGCACAGACTCTTGTCTCACCAAATAACACCATAAACGATTCACCGAAGCGGCAGCCGACAATCGAGTACTAAACAAGTAAACAATTCTTTTATTATACAAAGATGATTTTCAATACCAGGGTTGCCACAAATATTTAATTTTATTTTTCCCTGATTTCCAGACAAAATTCTCACTTTTTCCCTGACCATAAAAAATATTCTGATTCACTCTAAAAATTATTAGATACTCAAAAAAAATGTTCTATTAAATTTATTTACAAATTTCATTAATATTGTAAAATTATTCAAAAACATCAATAACCAAACTTTTAAATAAGTATTTAATTATTACTTTTCCGCGGGAATTAAAATTCTTCAGAACATTCAAATTCAAACCTTTTTGAAACTCAACAATTTTTACAAATATTATTACAAAACATAAAGAAGGCGATCATGTTTTGTTATAATTTCAATAACCATGAAATTTTTCAACAAAAATTCAATTATTTAGAAAAATCTCCAAAAAAATCCTTCGTAAGAATTCAATAATTTTTAAAAGTAGTAAATTTACTCATAAAAATTCAATTATTTGAAAAAATTGTAATAAAATTCGTTGCAATAATTCAATTATTTTCATAAACAATAAATCGATTATTCTGTAATTTCATTTTTTAATCAATTTTTATTAGAAAATTCTAGAAAAATTAAATTATTTAAATTGAAAAATAAATAATTTATTGAATAATTGAATGTTTGTTAAAATTGAATTCTCATAAAGAATTTTATCAACAAATTTTTAAATAATTGAATTCTTTTGACAAATTTTAATAAAATTTTTAAGAATAATTACATTTTTCGAGGAATTTGATTAAAATATTGTATTCAAAATTAATTAAAATCCTGCGATGAGTTTTATTATTCATGAAAATAATTTTAAAAAATTTCCAAAAATGTTATTAAAATTTTTCTAAAATAATTGAATTTCGGTGAAGAATTTTATTATTTATAAAAATAATTCAATTCTTGTAAAGAACTTTGTTAAATTTTTTTTAAATAATTGATTCATGCGACGAATTTAATAAAAATCTTTTTAAATAATTGATATTTTTCAAAAAATTTTATAAAATTTTGTATATTAAATAATTGAACTCACGTGAAAATTTTATTATTATGAAAATAATTGAAATTTTGACGAGAATTAAAAATTTTTTTTTTAAATTATTGAATATTGATGAATTTTACTATTTATAAAGATAATTGAAATTTTGACAAAAATTTTTGAATATAATTGAATTTCTGCGAAGAATTTATTACTTTTGAAAATAATTTAATTCTTCCAAACGAATTTTATTCAAGTTTATAAAAATAATTGGATTTCGGTGAAGAATTTTACTATTTCTAAAAATAATTGAATTCTAGAAAAGAACTTTGTTAAATTTTTTTCAATAACTGAACTCTTGAGACAAATTTTATAAAATTCTTTTTAAATAATTGATATTTTTCGAAAAATTATTTGAAATTTTTTATATTAAATAATTGAATTCCTGTAAAAATTTTATTATTTATGAAAATAATTGGTTTATTTAGAAGAAATTCATCAAAAATTTTGTAAATTATTGAATTCCTGTGAAATTTTTCCAAGAATTTTATTAAAGTTTTTTAAAATAATTGAATTTTGAAGATGAATTGTATTATTTACAAAGATAATTGAAATTTTGATGAGAATTTTTAAAAAAATTTTGAACATAATTGAATTTTGGAAAAGAATTTTTTTATTATTAAATATATAATTGAAATGACCAGAATTTTTTTAAATTTTTGAATATAATTGAATTTCTGCGAAAAATTTTATTACTTTTGAAAATTCTTTAATCAATCCAGTATTTATGAAAATTGTAAAAATTATTCATCACATAATTTATAAGTCATAATTTTATGATAGTTCTTTAAAAATTAAGTTATTTAAAAAGAAATTATTGTCTGTAATAGAAAAAATTCACAGTTTTGTATTAAAATTCGTGGTTATTTTTATAGTTTACAAGGCAAACAAAATAACATCAAAATTTAGAGTTTTTTCATGAATTTTTGAAATTCGATTTTTTCCAGTACTTTTACTAAAAATCCCTGACTTTTCCCTGACTTCCCTGACCAATTTTACTTTCCCTGACTTTTCCCTGAATTCCCTGACCTGTGGCAACCCTGAATAAATTTATTTTTAAGATTGAAAATATTTGAAAACAAAAATTATTAGAAAATTTAAGAAACAAAAAAGCAAACAACTAACTTCAAACTGCGAACAGATTACCGGATCACGAACTTTATTAATATAGAAGATAGATATTTCATAATTTGATTCTTAATTGTTTATATTCTTGAATAAGTGAGAAAATTAATAAATTTACTTGAATGGCGTATTTCCTTTTTCTAAAAGCGATCGATATTTATGAATCGCAGGTTTTCCAGGCGTAGGCGCGGGATCGGGAGCACAACCAGGAATAAAATTCACTGACGGCGGTCCTTTCGAGTCAAGTTCTTCGCGTAACGACTCTTGCCATTGGGCTACAATCCCTAAAGTTCCATGAATCAATGGACTACACACTGGCAATTCTAAAGGGAACAAAATAAAACGCAACTTATTTCAAACTGAAAACATAAATTCAAATCATTAAAAGAGCGCAAAAATTTCCCAATACCTTGCATTTCGATTCCGGCGATATTCAAGAAGTCCTGCATCTGCTGCTGCAGAATTCGAACAATTGCTAATCTTAAAATACTCCAACTGTACGAATTTGGATTCGAGTGCTCGGTATTATCCTTTGGTTTACTCTTTGGCTTTGCGTTCGTATCAAAAACGTCTTCCTCATCTTCCGATGAATCGAGATCCGAAACGGCCGAATCCGAAGAATCGTAATCAATTTCATCAGCATATTCGCTCTCGATCCTCGGCTAAAAACAATAATTTACCATACAAAAATAAATCACAAATCAAAATACTTTTTAATTAAATTAAAATTTCAACATTCTTTCCTTGAATAATCGCAGACACTTCGCGCTCGATAATTAATTTTTAAAAAAAGTATATCTTTCAAACGAAAGTAAGTAGCTATCGAAATTAATTAATTAATAATGAATTCAATTTAATTGAATTTTTCGAATTAAATATTCAATACTCACCTTTATAAGAAAATATGAAATCATGCTCATCAATGGCGAGACAAATTGTTCACGATAAGTTGGCTTATCCTCCTTCATATTTGGCTGTTGTCCAGTGAATTGTCCAAGAAGTTTCATATTCAATTTCATTCGTTGTTTGGTGAGCGATGTCATTGTATTCCAAACGCCGCTTGCCGTTTGAATTTCGGTGATGCTCTCTGTTCTCTCGACAATTGGCGTTCCTGTCGATTGAACTCCAGTGCTTGCAACTCGTAAAAGTTTCTTAACACCGCCACCGAATAATGTCGACCATGTGTTATTGTCGAATTTTTGACCCACAAGTCGATAAAGAATGTGACTGTCGCAACTCGACAGGGCGTAAACAAAGAGACTCATGTAAGTCGCAACGAATGCCTCCGACAAAAGAATATTCAATTTCGGTGTGTCCTCGTCTTTTTCACGTGCCAAAAGGGCACGTAAACTTGTCACACCGGGCCACTTTGTTGGCGATGTCGTTATCACAATTCCATCTTCCGTTGAATAACGACGATGATATTTATTCGACGCCACTAAATGTCCTCCTGAAAATGGTTCCACTTCCGATGACGCCGGGAAGCTGAAATAAATAGATTACATAATAATGATATTCAATTTAGTTTAATGCAAATTTACATTTTTTATTTTCAAAATTTCAATTTTCTTGACGAATTCATTATCAAAAATTTGAAACATTCACTTATTAGGTAAATATTTAATTACTATAGTTTATATTTTCAAAAAAAAAATTTAATAACACTTCAAATTCAATTATTTTTAATGCAATTTTAATAAAATTTCACGAAATAAATTATTTTCTGAAATTTGAATAAATCGATTGAAACAATTAAATTATTTTGCCTTTCCAAACATCAATTGAATTTTCTTAAAAATAATTCTAAAAGTGATTTCATTACCTATTATCGAACTGATGATGTTTCATGACAAACGTATCGGAATCGCAGAGAGACTGATAGATACAAGCACTGAGAGCAACGGCAAGATCTCTCATGATGAAAACTTCACAATAATGAGTGTTTTTGTGCGGCATTGGAGTATTCCTCAATTCCACCAAAGTTTGCAACATGTCATGAGTCAATGACTGAAAAGAAAATCCCTTCAATTACTCCAAATGGTTTTTCAAAAAAAAAAAAATAATAATAATAAAAATTTTGAATTAGTATTCCAATTAGTAGTCTAATTAGTAATCAAGTTTAATCAATTTAATCAATTTAACCAAATTTTTAGGAACCTAAAGTTTTGAACGTTCAAATGAACAAAGAAGTTTTTCTATTTTTTAAATTTGTTTATTTTATAAACAAAAATTATTTTGTTTATTAAAAAGATTAATGTCTTAACTAAGAAAATATTTCATTTTAATTCTTTTTCTTTTTTATATGCAAATTTTTAAAAATATTCAAATAGAAAAAAAAATTTCGTTCATTTGAACCTTCAAAACTTTAGCATAACAAATTTTTTTAAATCAAATAAATTTTCTTTCAATCAAAGAAATTTTCTTGGAATTAAATAAATTTTCCTTGAATTGAATACATTTTTTTTGCTCTAATCAAAAAGAATATATAAATATTACAATTTTTCTCCAAAATTCAATTATTAATAAAAATTGTAATAAAATTTTTGCGGCAGAATTTCAATTATTTTTAACATATTTCAAAAAAATTCGTTTCATCAAATTTCTCGAAAACTGAAATTATTTTTAAAAATTAAATAAAAATTTGTTATGAGAATTCAATTATTATTTAAATTTTTAGAAATAATTAAATTTTCCAAAGGTTTTAAATTAAAATCTTTGACAATTTAAATTTTTTATATTTTTAACGAACAGTTTTGTAGAATTAATTTTTTTTTCAATTCTCATAATTAAACGATCTTGAAAAAAATTCCACAAAGGAATTCAATTATTTAAAATGACTTTTAATAAAACTAGTCTCCAGAGTTCAATTATTTTCAAAAGTAATAAATTCTTAGCAAAAAATCAAATTATGTTGAAAAATTTACAAAAATTTCAGTCAAAATTTCGTAAAAATTGAATATTAAAAATAATTGAATTTTGATAAATTTTTGAAATTTGTTCAATTTCTCAAAGAATTTCTAATTTAATAAATTTTCATTAAAAAGAATTCAATTATTTAAAATGAATTTTAATAAAACTAGTCTCAACAATGCAATTATTTTCAAAAATAATAAATTCTTCGCAGAAAATCAAATTATGTTGAAAAATTTACAAAAATTTTAGTCAAAATTTCGTAAAAATTGAATATAATTAAATTATTATTATTTATATTTTTGAAAATATTAAAATCTCAAAAGGTAAATATATAAATATTACAATTTTTCTCCGCAATTCAATTATTTTGAAGAATTTAAATAAAATTCTTCGTCAGAATTTCAATTATTTTTAACATATTTCATAAAATTCGTTTAATTAATTTTCTCGAAAACTGAAATAATTTTTAAAAATTGAATTAAAATTTGTTATAAGAATTCAATTATTATTTAAATTTTTAGAAATAATCGAATTCTCAAGAGGTTTTAAATAAAAATTTTTCACTATTTGAATTTTTTATATTTTTAACGAACAATTTTGTAGAATTAATCTAGAGAACAATTACGATTTTTGAGAAATTCGATTAAAATTTGTATTAAAAATAATTGAAATTCTGTGATGAGTTTTTGAAATTTTTATTTTTTGCAAACTTTATTGAATTTTCGTGTAAAATAATATAAATTTTTTTTGTTAATTAGTTGAATTTTTCGACTGTAAAAATAACTATTTTATTCAATAATTGAATGTTTCGTAAAATTGAATTTTCGTCAAGAATTTTATCAAAAAATTTTTAAATAATTGAATTCTCTTGGCAAATTTCAATAAAATTTTTAGGAATAATTTCGTTTTTTGAGAAATTTGATAAAAATTGTACATAATATGTTAAAAATAATTAAAATTCTGCAGTAAGAATTTTATTACAATTTGTCAGAAAAGTTTGAATGTCGGAGAAAAATTTTATTATTTATAAAAGTAATTGAAAATTGATGAGAATTTTTGTAAATTCCTATTTGTTTATCGTAATTTTCAAACAATAAACAGTTTTTCAAATATTTTTAATAAATTAAAAATAAAAAATAAAATAAAAAAAAATTTTTAATAAATTAAAAATTAAATTACCCCGTAGTAGAAAATTAAATTAAAATTTACTGAAAATGAAATTTAACTGGAACGTAGATTAGAATTAGATTTCGGTGACAATGAATTGAAATGAAAAAAAAGCAAAACAAAATTCTACCTGTAAATGACGAACGGGATCAGCAATCACAGTCTTATTACAAGCGACACTTGCACTCAACAATGGCAATGTTGTCGGGAAGGGAAGAGGACTCAACAACTGTTGTTGCGTTTTCTCCTGCTGAAGTTCCTGAAGCAACAAAAGTAATTCCATTCTAACCGATGCCAATCCACCGCCAGACGCACCGTGCAATGAACAATAAGACAGCAAAGTCCTCAGCAAAGTCTCATTCGCCTTCAACCATTTTTTCCTCCTCGCAGCACGCTGAACTTTCGCCTCAAAATCGAGTTTCTCCGAGAGCAGAATTTCATGCAAAGTCGGCTGCTCACCAGGTCGATAGGGCGGAACATCGTCCACCATTCCTCCCTCATATTCCGACGAATTAATCGCATCGCCATCAGTGTTCGCACTATAATTACAAAGTTGCTTCAAAGCGTCAACTTCCCTCTCCAGCCACACATAAAGCTGATAACGCAATTGTCCCCCATCGACTTCAAAACCAGTCGCCAATGTCGACAATTCCTCCATCAAAATCTTGAGACACGCGACAAATTTCAATTGCTGCGCCATTATATCCAACGAACCGTTCGTCGTCTTCTCCTCATCCTTCTCCTCCTTCTCCACCTCGACTCTCTTCTTATCCAAATTCATACTCATAGGCGGACTCTCTTCATTCTCATCGTCCTCCTCATCGTCACCCCAATCCAATACCAATTCATCTCCCTTCTTCACTTCCGGCTGTGACCAATCGAATCCCCCCGAAGTCGCCTCACTCCCAACCACCTCCGTCTTTCCACTCCAACTGATAATTCCCGTATCAATCTGCAAATCCTGCGCTCTCGATTTAATCGGACTATTCAAAATACTCGGCGAATCCTCGCAATTCGAATCCATCACCTTACTGGGCAATTTCGAGAGAACCTCGAGAGCGAGCGCCGGACAACCGGCCTTAAAATGTGCATGAGCTGTCGTGAAATACAACTGTCTCTCAAGAGGCGTGATACTGTCCTCCAACATTAATTGCTTATCCGGCTGTCCCTTTGTTTCCGTGCCATAACTAAAACCCGATATCACCACCGAGTGTCCCTTCTTGCGATCCTGCGCCGTCGACGCAATGTACTGTCGAATCAACAGCGGATGCGTTCTCAAATAAACATAAAAATTGAAAACATTCGGATTTGCCGTCGTACCCTCGGGTTTCTCCGATTCGTCATTATACTGCGGATGCATTGTTCCCACATTCGTCAAGAGCAATGTATTCAATGAACCGGAATAATCCTTGAGTATCCAGAGTGCCATACTGCGGAGAAATGGATCGGGATGAAATTTACACATGTCTTGATTGTTGCCCTCCTTGTCGCAACCCAATATCTCCTCGTAGAGTAAACGCTTTAGATTCGGCGATGTCATATCGTCCTCGTAGAGTCGGGCAATTATCATCGCTAACTGAATGTCATTCAATTTATCCAAGCACACGTCAATTGCGTCCTTGAGAGCACCGGCGAGCAAAAAGAAGGCGGCTGCGTGCTCAAATCTCTGCTTACCGAGCAAGGCGAAGGCATTCTTTAAAGCTGCCTTACGCCATCTGTCCTCTGTGAAATTATTCGCGAAGAAATTCGTCATTCTGTCGTCCTTTTGATTTCGAAATAGACCCCAGACAAGATTCTTCTTCTTCATTGCCAAATAGTAGATTGCAGCGTCAAGGGGATCTTGCTTCTGTTGAAAGGCAGCTTTCGCCACTTTCTCAATGCAAGTCTTCAGCACTGCGTTACTTCTAATCCACCAGCCGACTCCCAATTCTTTGAGAATCATCCATTTTGGTTGGCCCTTCGCGTACGATGGTATTAGACCTGTAATAATATTTTCAATTATTAATGAATTGAATTAGGATTTTTTAAAAAATTTTAAGAAAAATTCTTTGCACAAAATCTATTATTTTTATTGATCATGGAAATTTTTAAAGAAACTCTATTGCTTTCAAAAATACCAAAATTCTTCTCAAGAATTTAATTAGTTTTTTTAAATTTACGTCTTCATAGGGAATTTAATATTATTTTTAACGCAAGTTTAATAAAATTTCTCCAAGGACTTTAATTATTTAACTAATTTTAATACATTTTCAATTTTAAGCAAGAAATCAATTTAATTTGTATTTAAATATTAAGTTTCTTCATAAGAATTAATTTTTTTTATAAATAGAAACATTTTTTGCAAAAATTTAATTATTTCAACAAAATTTTAACAAAAAAATTTACGAAAGAATTCATTTTTTTTCTTAATACATTATAAATATTTTTCAAAAGGATTCAATTATTTTCAAACATTTATAAAAATTTTCTTCAATTTTCAATTACTTTTATAAATACCTAATAAAATTTGTCTCTCACGTTCAAACATTTCTGAAAAATTTTAATAAAATTCTTGTCAGGATTTCAAATTATTTTTAATATATGTACACTTAATATAAAATTTCTCGAAAAATGAAATTATTCTTATAAATTTTATCAAAAATTTATCAAGAGTATTCAATTATTAAAAATTTGTTGATAAAATTCATTATGTAAATTTAATTTCTAGAAACATTTAATTATTTTTACTAGAGAATTTCATTAAAATTTTTGAAAATAATTTAATTCTTTGAAGAATAAATAATTGAAATTCTGACGAAGAATTTTAGTAAAATTTTTCTAAATAATTGAATTGCGGAGAAAAATGGTAATATTTGTATATTAACCTTTTGAGAATTGAATTTTTTCTAAAAATTTAAATAATAATTGAATTTTATTCAATTTTTACGAAATTTTCGAAATTTTAACTAAAATTTTTGTAAATTTTTCAAAATAATTTGGTTTTTTGCAAAGAATTTATTACTTTTGAAAATAATTAATTCTTGAGATTAGTTTTATTAAAATTCATTTTAAATAATTGAATTCTTTTGTGAAATTTTATTCAAAATGGTAAATATTGAAAATAATTGAATTTTGATAAATTTTGGAAGTTAGTTAAATTTCTACAAAGAATTTTATTCAAATTATTTTGAATTTCTGAATTTTTCAAAATAATTTCAATAAAATTCTTTGTAGAAATTGAAAACATTTCAAAATTTTATCGAAATTCAATTATTTTCAATATTTACTATTTCAATCAAATTTCACAAAAGAATTCAATTATTTAAATTGAATTTCAATAAAATTTCACAAAAGAATTCAATTATTTAAATTGAATTTCAAAAAAATTTCACAAAAGAATTCAATTATTTAAATTGAATTTTAATAAAAATTAGTCTCGAGAATTCAATTATTTTCAAAAGTAATAAATTTGTGCAAAGAATTTTACTACTTTCAAAAATAGTATCTGCAATAATATCCAATTACAGCAGAAGTTTAATTTGTTTTACTATTTTTAATAGTAAAATTCTTCTATAAATCCATTAATTCAAAAAATAAATTAAATATATATATATTAAAAAATTTTACTAATTTCAGAACAATTTCAGTTTTAAAATTTTTCTTTACAAAATCTATGTTTTTTAAAAATTCATCATCAAATTTATTAAAAATTGAAATTTAACAAATTTTTAAATGAAAATCTTTTTCAAGATAATTTAATTATGAAAATCACAACGCACAACGCTTTTACAAATGAATTAATTTTGAAATATTCAAGTAAAATTAGATTTCAAGAATAAAAATGCAATTCGAAAGTAACAATTTTCCGGGATTTCGATCAAAATTCCCTGACTTTTCAAGCTTTTTTGAATTTTTAGAAAATTCCCTGTATTTTTCTGGTTTTCTGGTTGCATGGCAACTCTGACAAATAATTAATTATAATACCGCAGGTGCTAATTTTTTTTTCAAGTATGTAAGAAGTTACTCGAATTGTTTCTAATTTAAAAATAACATTACAAACCCAATAATTCCTCTTCCGATTCGGAGTGGAATGCCCAGACGAGATTATTCGTCGAGACGCCTTGTTTTTGAAATTGCGCCCTCTGCGACATTGGTAGACAGCGTATGAGATAATTGTAGTGTTTCATCGCGAGCAAAAATCGCAGACCGCAATCGTCGAGTGAGTCTGTCGATACAGCCTCGCCGTCCGGAATTCCCGTCAGATTCTCCTTGGCGATGGCATTTTTAGCCGCATCAATGGCGAAGCGTTCGGCAAAATCGACATTGCACGTGGAGACAGTGTCGGCGAGCGCCAACAGATGCATTTGATCCAAACTCGAGAGTCCTGGCAAATGAGTGTGCGTGAGGAGTCGAGAAAGTAGTCGTCCTTGCCTGGGACCAAAGTGCGAAATTCCCTGTCGTTCCGGAACGGACGATCGTCTATCCTTCTGTCGTGACGAGTCGTAATCGTCGTCGAGCATATCGTCCAATGAGTCGCCCTCGTCCACATTCCCATCGAATAGTTCATTATAGTCCTGCTTGTCCTCCTTCTGTTGAATGACGGTGTTTGTTTCCTTATCCGCGATAAGCAACGTCCAAAGAGGAAGTGGTGAAATTGACGTTATTTCCGCATAGTCGAGTGTCAATTCCTCGGGTATTTGCGTGGTGGATCCGCGTGGTTCGAGTGGCGAAGTAGTGCCCACATAACTCACGGACATTGTTCTCGATCTCGACCAACCGCTTCTCTGTTTCATTAAATTCTCATCGTCGGCTCTGATCGTGCACGAACTGGCGATACAGCGAACCAAATGTGCGAGAATTGCCTTCACCCAGCGGATTTTCCCCGAATTCAGCAGCTCCATGAGTTGTTTCGGATGGTACTGAGGGAGGACCGGACAGGCAATGCGCGAAGCCTCGAATAGTCCATAATCGGGCATGTAGTCGTAACTCGCGCCCTCCGTCTGCAGTCCACGCTTCTTCTTCGCGTCCAGCATGGTGAGATTGATGCTACTCACTCTCGACAAATGCGTCATGGATGAGACGTTCGCCAATCTTCTCTGCGAAGTCTCGTTCGCCAAGGTTCGCAGGTCCTCGTCCCTCAGATTGCGACTCGCTTGAAACTCATCCGACTCCTGATGCTGTAGTCCCGAGTGAAAGAAATCATTCTTTGGATTTGGCTTCCATTGCGAGTAGACATGCATCTCGGAGTCCATTCCAACCACGAGAATTCCATCTCTGACCCATGAGATCTGCATCGGCAGCGGCGGCAAACCATCGGCTGTTAATAGTTCAATTTTCCTCAACTTCATCCAACGAATCTCGTCCACAAATTGCGGTTGCGCGAGTGATGAAGTTTTGCGTAAAATCGGTCGATTCGTCCCCTGTGACTCCTTCATTGCCTTCATATTCGCTTGGGCAAGATCCGAGCAAACTGGCGTGAACAACATCACCTTCGAACCCACGCCCACAGTCAATATATGCGAGCCGTCCTCCTTCGACACCCAATCGAGCTGCACCAAGTGCTTCTGCGTCAACGGACAAGTATTTCCATTCTCGATAATTGACTTTCTCAACGATTGCAAAGTACTAAAGGAAGGCACCGCCAGTAGACCCGCCTTTGCACTGTCTCCATTCTCACCATTCCTCGGCGATCTCACGTCCTCATGACTCAACGTCTGCAAAACCTGCGTCAATCTCTGCTTCTTCTGCAAAAATCGACTATCATACAAATAACTCAAATCCAAATGCTGATCGACCTGAATTCTCGGCAGGTGAATATTCTTCAAATGTATCGTATCCTCCAGAATCCATTCACTTCCCCCCGTACTCTCGCATTCGTAAATCGCCACACAGAGATTCACGTAACGCGAGTCCGGATCGCTCTTCGTCGGTCGTGTAAACGATTTTCCATATTTATAGGCGCAGGCAATTCTCCCGCTATAAGCTGCGCTGATATTCAACGGTTGACCGGTAATATCAATCGTTGATTCCTTATCCTTGCGAATCATTTCCCATTCGCACCATTCGTAACTCAATTGATTTTCCTCGCCAATTTTCGTCACTTTACACTTCCAAAATCTCACAGTGCTATCGCTGCAGGCCGTCACGACAATGTAGGGCGCAAAACAAGCGGGATAAATTGATGAACTACTTAGATGTCCGGCTGCCGGTGCGGCGTGAACAACTTCAACACCATCGGGCAATGGTAATTCTTGTGTACAAACTTTTGTTGTTGTTATCAGTACATGACTATTGTGATGTCGGCGATGAAAAAATGTTGAATCATAATCGGCCTGACTCTCGCGCCGACTTCGATTACCACTTTGACTTTGTCGTCGTGATCTTCGACCGTCGCCGTGACTATATCTTCCTGGTGTACCGTCTTCATCTTCGTCCTGGACCAACTGGGAATCTGGCACGTACATCATCGACTCTGATAGACCTTGAAAATATTACAGAATATTTATTAACAATTAACAGAGTTCCATTTATTATTATTTTGTAAATTAGAAAAATTTCATATTTTCAACAATGAACATCAATTATTCAATGAATACAGTTTTCAAAATTTAAAGAATTCTCTTATTGAGAACATAATTATTACAGAATATTTATTAACAATTAACAGCGTTCCATTTATTATTATTTTGTAAATTAGAAAAATTTCATATTTTCAACAATGAACATCAATTATTCAATGAATACAGTTTTCAAAATTTAAAGAATTCTCTTATTAAGAACATAATTATTACAGAATATTTATTAACAATTAACAGCGTTCCATTTATTATGATTTTGTAAATTAGAAAATTTCATATTTTCAACAATGAACATCAATTATTCAATGAATAAAGTTTTTAAATTTAAAGAATTCTCTTATTGAGAACATAATTATTATTTTCAAATCAATTTTGATTAGAAAATTCTACGACAATTCAGTTATTTGAATACAAAGGTAAATTACTTATTGAATAATTAAAAGTTTCTTAAAACTTAATTCTTATAAAGAATTTTATTAACAAATTTTTAAATAATTGAATTCTTTTCACGAATTTTAATAAAAATTTGAAGAATAATTACATTTTTCAAGGAATTCGATAAAAATTGTACTAAAAATAATTCAAATTCTGTGATGAATTTTATTATTTATAAAAATAATTGAATTTCCAAAACCAATTTATTATTTATAAAAATAATTTAAATAAGAAAATTCATAAATAGGAGAAAAAAATTTATTATTCATGCCAATAATTAAATGATTGTGTACAATTTTACTAAAATTGTACTTAAGTAATTGAATTCCTATTTGAAAAACTCTAATAGTAGATATTGAAAATTTTTGAATTAAGGAAATTTTTTGAAAATAATTGGAATTGTTCACAAGAAATTATATTTTTATAGTTTTCGAAAATAATTGAATTTTGAAAAAGAATTTTATTATTTTTCAAGATTATTGCAATTTTGACGAGAAAGCAAAAAGATTTTTGAACATAATTGAAATTTTGCCAAGAATTTTATTAAATTTTTTGAAACTAATTAAATTTTGAAGAAGAATTTAATTTCTTTTCAAAGAAAATTCAAATTTTGTCAAAAATATATAAAAATTTTTGAACACAATTGAAAGTTTGCCAAAGAATTTTAGTAGGTAAAATTTTTCAAAACAAAAAAATCATGAATTTCTGCAATTATGTTTAACGTCTTCAAAATTCTAATTCTTTAGTGTTTTTAATTAAAATTCTTCTATAAATCCATTGCTTTTGATAATCAATTAAATACATATTGACAAATTTAACTAATTTTAGAAGATTTTTGATTATTCAAATTTTTCAAAAATCTAAGTTCATTAAAATTTGTAATCAAATTCTTTCAATATTGTAATTTTTGTCAGAAATTGAAAACTTTTAAAAGCGTTTATATTAGAATTCATGGTAATTTTTTAATTTATGAGTCAAACAAAACAGACACAAAAATTTTGAATTTTCTTATGAAATAGAAAAATTCAATTTTTTCCGTACTTTTAATAAAAATTCCTGAATTTTCCCTAAATTCTGTAAATCTAAAAATATGATTATTATAATTATAGTATTATAGTTTATTATTATTCAAAAAATTTAACAAAATTTTGGCAACAATTTCATTATTCTCATCAATAATATTTTTTAGAGCAATTCAATTTTAAAGGAAATTTCTTGGAAAAAATACAATTATTTTTCAAAACATTAATTAAATTCGATTATTTTCAAGAATTTAAACATAAATAAATTCAATTATTTTCGATAATTTTCTTGAAATTCTTTTTAAAAAATCTAAATTTTCAATAAAGTTCTTTCAATCCATTCAATTATTTTCAAAAATTTAGATAAAATTCTATCAAAAAATTGAAGTATTTTCCAAAAATTTAGATAACATTCTTCGAAACAAATTCAATTATTTTTATGCATTGCAAAAACCTCGGCAAGAATTTAATTACTTTTATAAGTAAAAAAAAAAAAATCCTTGCCTAATTGAAATATTTTCCTAAATAATAAAATTCTTTAGACGAATTCAATTATTATTACAGAAATAAAAATTTTCACAGGAATAGTGTTAATAATAATTTCTTAAAATAAAAATTTAAAGATTTTAAAACTTATCCTTCCCTTAAATTTTCAAGAAATCTAATTTAAAAACCTTTTAAAATTTAATTAATTCCTAAAATTTCTGTTATAACTGTTTAAATATTCAATTATTTTTTAAAATGTTAATTAAAATTTTTGTTAAATCAATTCCTGTCAGAAAATAACTACGAGAATTGAATAATTTAAATAGAATAATTTTTGTAAATTAATAAATGATATAAGTTCAACAATATAATTATATTCAAAGACAATTTTTAAAGAGAATGAAATAAAACTCTTTAAAATATACATTTTTACAGAATTTCCAATTGTTTCAATTTGTTAAAATTATTTTTGTAAATAATAAAATTTTTCTCCGACATTCAAACTTTTCTGACAAATTGTAATAAAATTCTTGATGAAAATTTAATTTACGAAACATTCCATTATTTAATAAAATATTTATTTTTATAGTCGAAAAAATGCAATTAATTAACCAAAAATTTAATATTATTTTACACGAAAATTCAATAAAGTTTGCAAAAAATAAAATTTTCAAAAACTCATCACAGAATTTCAATTATTTTTAATTCAACTATTAATCGAATTTATGAAAAACCGTAATTGTTCTTTAAAATATTATTAAAATTTGTCGAAAGAATTCTATTACTTAAAAAATTTGATGAAAAAATTCTTTATCAGAATTCAATTTTAAGAAAATTTGAATTATTCAATTATTTTTGTTTGTATTTAAATAATTGAATTCGCGTAGAATTTTCTGATAATAAATGATTTTTAAACTGACAAATCCGAACGAGATATCTCTAATTATTTACGAGTGAGAAGAAATAATTTTTTCCCCATCAATATCTCCCTTATGGCCTTAAAAAAAATTTTTATTGTTTTATATATTGAAATTCCTGTCGACTTGAAAGTTAAGTCGCTATAACGAATAGAAATAAGAATAAAAAAATAAGAATAAAATAAAGAGAATACAAACCATTTGATTCTGGTTGCGAAGCAATCACCAATCGCCACATATGAACAGTCGTTCCTTTTTGCGTTCTCTCAAGAACAACAATATAAAACGGCTCCTCAAATACTGCCGATTGTTGCAGGTCCACCATAGCATCGAGTGTCGATTCCATTAAACCCAAATCATTAATCGTCGTATCGAGACCCGGTAATTTCTCATCGTTCCTCTCGCCCGTTATCAATTGCTCTTGAAAAACATGAAGAAACTGTGTATTCTGCCAATCGTGCGTCGCATCCGAAATCGCGTCCAACTGAATAACACAACCAGGTCTCGCTGTCGATTGTTGTGAGACAATTTTAATTCGATCATGAATTGAGTGTCGAATACCGTCATCCGATGAGATGTCAGTCGACAAACTGGCCATTGAATCCATCATTCTACTGCGTCGCTCGCTAATGGAAACCTCAGCCAGCAATGTCCTCGCGTCAATGACCGCCTGATAGACGCGCAACGATTCACCATCGCTCGCAACAAAACAGGCACTCGGCGAATTCGACAAATTTCCCAATGTCGTGCTAGGAAGGAGTGTCGGTATCCAGGCGACATTACTGAATGCCGATATTTCCGGTGAATTAATTCTCGCCAATTCCGAGACACCGCCACTTTTCGATAATGGTCCAACAGCGTCGACACGCCACAATATTAATTCACTGCAAAATCCCGTTGGCGACATAATATCTTTGCCATTCATATCCTCCTTATTGATAATTGTCTCAATTGATTCCGCTTCCTTATCGCCGCCATTGGGAAAATCAGGCAGTGCAACATTGTGATGTGAGGTTGTCACCAAAAGTGGTAGAACCGGATGACACGTTATGTCATTAACGCGAAAACGATGACCGGATGCACGACACGCGTGACCAATGCTCAAGACTTGTGAGAATTTTGTCTTATCGGCGAATGTCAATTGCCAAAGATTTAATGTTCCATTCTCGTGTTTTGAGACCATTGAAACTATTGGACTTGGCTGTGTCAATAAATCATTGACACTCTCTTGTGTTGCTTTACCATTTTCAATAGTTGTGCCGCCGACGACGCCGCCATTTTCTTGTATTGCTTCTTGATTTAGAGAGAAATTTTCCACGTTTTTCATGAATTCTTGTCCGGCTTTTGATGTTAATGTCGATTGCTCCTCGTCTTGTTCAATTAAACTTGGCAATGGCGTTGTCACTTCGTTTGTGTCCATTTGTTTTGTTGACGATTTTGCAACTTCACGAATACTGAGTAATGGACCGCCGGTATTGTGCGAATACATTGAGACATTGTGACTCATTGTTGATGCATCGCCTAATGGAAAGGCATTTGGAATTCGCGTTGAAAATGATATTTGTGCCTGACGAAATGAACCTGGATGATATTCGTCTAACCATTCGATGTGCCAAATTAAAAATGAACCATCAATTGGATGAATTGAAAATAAAAGATCGGGATTGTGATGCCAATCGCGGAGTAGTGTCTCGATTTTTGTATCCAACGAATCCGGTGCATGATTCATTGAGGACGTTGCATCTGTTGCTATCGAATTTATCGATGTTGTATTGCTGTGATAAAAAATTAATACATATTTTAGAATATATTTAGAATAAATTCAAAAAATTCTGCAATAACTGATTAAAAAATTCATATTCAAGGTTGCCACAAAAAATTCATTTTCAGATTCCTAGACAAAATTTTGATTTTTTCCCTGGCTCTAAAGAATATTCTGATTCGATCGAAAAATAATGAGATACTCCAAAAACTGTTCTTCTATATTTATTTACCAATTTCTTTAAATGTAAAATTATTCAAAAACAATACTGACTCTGGGTAGCCGCTAAATTTTACTAAATTCCTCATTTTTCCCCGACTAATTTTATCTATTTCCTGGCAAACAAATTTTGGAATTATTTATTATTCTACAAATAATTGATTGAAATGTTTATAATACAAGTAAAATTGTTTGAAATATTTAAATTCCTTCGCACAATTATTTTTTAAAAAATATTTGCATTTTTCGAGGAATTCGTTAAAAAATATATTAATAACAATTCAAAACCTGCTAAAAATTTCATTATTTATGAAAATAATTGAATTTTTACAACGAATTTTATTAATTTTTTGTAAAAAATAATTGAATTCCTGAGAAGAATTTTATTATTTATATAGTAATTACATTCTTGTGAAGAATTTTATAAAAATCTTTTTAAAAAATTGTTATTTGCGGCGGATTTTATGAAGAGTGTGTTTCAAATTATTAAATTCACGAGAAAAATTTTATTATTTATACATAAATAATTCAATTCTTGTCGAGAACTTTATTAATTTTCTTTCAATAATTGTAAAAAAAAATTTTTAAGCATTTTGTTTTTTGTCACAAATTTTATAAAAAATTATATTTTTTAATACAATTTCAAACGAATTCCTCGAAAAGTGTAATAATTTTCAAACATTTTTTGCAAGAATTCAATTACATTTTACAAATAATTAAATTCTTCGTTAAAATTCAAATATATTTTTATCTACTATTTTTATAAACTCAAATCAATTCAACTATTAAAAAAAATGTAATAAAATTCTTCACAAGATTTCAATTATTTAAAAACAATGGAATAAAAATTCATTTCAAGAATTCAATTATTTTCATAAATAATAATATTCTTCACAGGATTGCAATTATTTAAGAAAAAGTGTAATTAAAATTAGTTGCAAGACTTCAATTGTTTTTCTAAATAATAAAATTTTTTCACAGGTTTTCAATTATTTTTAATGCAATTTTAATGTAAACTCCACGAAAAATTTAATCAATTTCAAAGATTTTATTAAAATTCTTCGAAAGAAATAAATTAACATTTAGGGAATTAATTTTAATAATTTTTGCAAAAGTTTTTAAAGAATTTTCCAATTTATTTGTTTAAAATTTAATTTTACGAAATTTTGATTATTCTGAAATTCTTCAATTAAATATTTAGAAAATATAAACTTGAAATATTTTTTCTTTAAAAATTCAATTAAACTTATTCAAAATACAATCATTTCTAAAAAATCGAATGATATAATGCTTTTAATATTCAATTATTATCTAAAATTTTAACTCAAAATCATTTCTAAAAATGAATTTTTATTAGAAAATTCTACGAAAATTCAATTATTTAAATACAAAAATGAAAAAATGTATTTTAATAATAGTTATGTTAATCTGTTCATAGTTTAAAGTTATTTGTTGTTTGCCTTTTTCATTCCCAACTCTGTTTATTTTAATTTTTTCAATTTGATATCTTATTAATGTCATAAACAACAAAATTTAATACAATTGAATTAAAAATAACTGCATTTCTTTGAAGAATTTTATTATTAATTAAAATAATTTAATTTTTGCGAAGAATTTTATTAAAAATTTTCAAAATCGTGATGAAATTGTTTTGAAAACATTCTTTGATTTTTTTTGTATAATCTATTTTGTTGAATAACTTAATTTGTAAATTTTGAAAGTAATTTAATTTTATGAAAAATATCTTTCAAGTTTTTAAAATAATAACTTCTGTTAAAAACTATAATCAAATACTTTATTGTGGAAGTTTATTAAAATTGTTTTCAATATAATTGAACTCCTGCGTGAAAAATTTTATTATTTATCGAAATAATTCAATTCTTGCAAAGAATTTTTATATTTTTAAAAATAATTTTATTGTCTGCAAGAATTTATTAAAAGTTTGGAAAATAAATGAATTTTTTCGAAAAAATTTATTAAAAATTGGAAATTTATTTTACTGAATCCTTCAGTGCAATTTTATTTAAAAAATTAAAATAATAAAATTTTTAAAAATAAATTATGACATTTTTGAATTTTTAAAGAAAATAATTTAATATTTCACTAGAATTTTCTTAAAAATTTGAAAAGTAATTGATATTTTGCAAAAAATTTCACAGACAGTTTTAGAAATAATTGAATTTTTAAGATTAAATCATTTTTAGAATTAGTTTTAAGAGAATTGAATGTTTGCAAAGACTTTACTAAATATTTGAATTATTTAATTGGATATATCCAAGTTTCAGAAAATAATTAAATTTTTTCGTGAAATTTTATTAAAATGGTATTGAAAATAATTTAATTACTGCAAAGAATTTTACATTTTATGAAAATACTTGAATTCTTCCGTTAAATGTTATTATGTATGTAAATAATTGATTTTTTATTTATTTTTTTTAAATTTTGGAACAAATTTGAATTTTTGCTAAAATTTCTAACTTCTCTAAAATTCAATTTTTTTCCAGTGTTTTTTTACTAAAATTCTTCTATAAATCCACGATTTTCAATAAATAATTAAATGTATACTAAAAAAATTAAATAGAACTAATTACGAATTTTGCAAATTTAATTTTTCCCAGTAGTTTAATAAAAATCCCTGACTTTTCTCTGACCTGTGGCAACTCTGATATTGTTTTTAAGTAAAACTTTTGTTTATAAAGGAAAAACACGAACCAAAGTCTAAATACAGTAAAATCAAACATTAATTTTTTGGTCAGTTCACAATAAAATAAAAAAAACGAAAGAAAATTCTTTATTGGGGAAAAACCAAGACAATTAAGATAGAAATTTTGTATGTTTAAGAGAGATGTTTACCTAAGACTTTGGTGAGAATGGGCACTGTGAGGAAGACTAGGATGGGACGATGTTGTATGTGCCGTATGATGTTCATCGCTACTGTGATCCTCTTGACTCATTGCTCGTCCACCAACATTTGCTTTCTGACTGGATTGGTGCTTAGTGCCTTTCTCTGTTGGTCGCACGATACCATAACACGATAAGATGCTGCCTAATAAACCATATTTCTACCCAACAACCATGCAAAAACATGCACCAATATTTTTTTAATTTCTATTTACTTATATATTGAAAAGAAGACACTAATTTTCCATTTCCATTAAAACCAATCTCTCGAGAGACACTTATAAGGCATTAAAAAAAAATATTTCTCTTCTTTCTTAGTTTCGAAAAAATTGGAATTCTAATTTTAATTTTCTTTTTAATTGAATTTCTAATTTTGCATAAAAAAAAATCAAATTTAGTTCTATTTTTTGCTAATTAATTTTCATTAAAAGATTCTTTCCATTTTTAGACAAACATATTAAAAAAATAATTCTTTTCTCGAATTTATTAAAATTGTTAACACTTAAGGGCATTTGAACCTTTATGACGTCACAGCATTAAAATATATGCTTTGCATCAATTGTGACGTCATAATGGTTCAAATGCCCTTAAAAAAGAAAATAGAAAAATATTTTCTAAATAATAAAAATGTATAAATATTTATATTATAAATGTAAATAAGAAGCGACAAATAAGAAATGTAATTAAATAAATAATGTAAACATTTTAAATGAACAGAAGCGTAAAAATATCGTCACAGTGATGCAAATCTTTCTAAGAGACGAAGCCAATCAGGGCAAAAAATATTAATCAAATTAGTTACATTTTTTCCAATTATCGCGATTTTATAGTATTTACAAAAAAAAATTGCCACGATATTAGTCGCTTTTCTCTACCATCAAGTTGTTAATAAATTATAAAATCTTTCCAAATAAAGATTTGTCCAAATAAATGCAAAATTGGAAGCAAAATGTTAATTCAATTCATGTGTTAGAAAAAATAATGAGTCAGAAAAGTTGCAAAATTTTAACAAAAAACAATCATTTGAAAAATTCAAATTACGTACTTGGTGTATGCTCGTCTTCTGAATCATGTTCCGTTTGCTCCACTTCCTGATTTTGCATACCTTCCTCTTTTTCCACGACTTTTCGCGTCAACTCCTGATGTGTAAAATAAAGCAATTTAATTAACATAAAAAATTTTTTACTAATTACAATTAGATAATAATTTCTTTTCCCTTTTTTTTCTAGGATAGGAAAAATAAAATTTACCATGAACTAACCTGTAAAATATTTTCCGCCTGCATCGTAAAATGCATTTCCTTATTATTCAGCCAATGTAAAATGAAATTTGGTTCACGATCCGGATCGCCGGTTATTAAACTTGGAACAAGTGGAATATCTGTAACATTTGTTAATTCTTCCTTTCAACTATTAAATTTTTAGTTAGTCAATTATTTGCTAAATTTTTGAATGGAAAAATTTAATAATTTGAAAAATAGAAGCGAAAAAATAGAGTGAAATTTATTATTGCACCTGTTTCGGCATTAATGCTCGCCGCTAAATGAAAATGCATTCCCGGATAGTGAGCCGATGTTTGATAATTATTATGAAAATCGTGAACTGAATACGTTGACGGTAATGTCGGAAGAGTTGGAGCAGTGTGACCTGCCTGGTGTTGTTGTTGCTTCGCATGACGGCGAATGTGGAAACACGTTCTGTAAATATCAGGAATATTGTTAATTCCAAAAAAAAGAAATAAAGTGTTAAGAAACTATAGTAAATTTAAAATTAATTACGAAGAATACGATTTATAATCCGATTTTGATAGAGAAAGAAAAAAAACATACTTCATGTGTTTAAGGCGTTGCATAAACCTGTGTTTATGCATATTATGATGACGATGTTTTCCATGATGTCCATGTCTATCACTGCCTTCAAACTGACTCATATTTGCTAAACCTTCAATTTCCGGTGGTATCGTCTCAGTCCAAACTCGACAAATATTATCACGACAGGAAGTAACTAACATATTCGAAACTGATCCCCTATTAAAGACGCAAAAAATTATCCCTTATATTTCAAAATTTCACTCTAGAAATATTAATATTCCTCTCTTTCAACATTATTACCGCAAACAATTAATTTCGAAAAGTAAATTAAAAATTGTCAACATTCATCGATTCAAATATTAAAAATTAAATTACGATTTAAATATTAAAATATCAAATTACGATCCAAATATTAAAAATTAAATTACGATTCAAATATTAAAACATCAAATTACAATTTAAATATTAAAAATTAAATTACGATTCAAATATTAAAATATCAAATTGCGATTCAAATATTAAAAATATTAAAAATATTAAAATACAATTTAAATGTTAAAGTTAAATAAATGTCAAACAAATCTTATCAATTTTCTAAACATTTTTAAACAACTTTTCTGAATATTTGCAGTGAACCAACTTCCTCAAACATTTTCATCGATAATAACGTGTCTTCTTACTTTGGCATGTATTTACTAGTTTTTCTCCATGAAATGTGAGTGACAGCCCGAGGATGAGCGACGTAAACGAAACTATAACTATCATTAATTGGCAAATTAAACGACGATTGATCAATACTCTTCGACAGAAACACTGAAATCAAAAAAAAAGAAGGCAAATTTATAAATATCAGCTACTTAAAAGGAAATCGTGTATGAAACAAGATAAAAATTTCATTTCCAATTTAAATATACATGAATTTACTTGAACAAAAGAATCCTACTAATTATATTACGGTATTTAATTTATTATGCAAATTAAAAAACAAATTTGTTCTCTTTAAATATTAATAACAGTTTTGAATTCAATTATATTCAATGCAATATAAATAAAATTTCTGAAAAGAAATCAATTAAATTTTTTCCAAATTAGATGAAATCTATCGCAAGAAATCAATTATAAGGAAAAATTTATAAAAAATACTTTATAAGAATTTAAATAATGTAATGTCAATGAAATTCTTCTGAGAAGATTAATAAATTTCCAAAAGTTTTCTTCAAAGAAATGCAGTCATTTTGAATTTAATTGTAAAATTCATCGAATTTGATAAAATTCAATTACTTTCAAAATTAGCAAATTAAATTAATTAAAAAAAAATCAAAGAAAGTTTTCAAAAGAATTTCATCACGATTTTGAAACTTTTAAATAAAATTCTTGGCAAAAATTAAATAATTTTAATGAATAATAAAATTCTCCAAAGGAATGCCGTTATTTTTAATTCAATTGTATTAAATTTTGTTGTTTATGACATTAATAAGATATCAAATTGAAAAAATTAAAATAAACAGAGTTGGAAATGAAAAAGGCAAACAACAAATAACTTTAAACTATGAACAGATTAACATAACTATTATTAAAATAAATTTTTTCATTTTTGTATTTAAATAATTGAATTTTCTTAGAATTTTCTAATAAAAATTCATTTTTAGAAATGATTTTGAGTTAAAATTTTAGATAATAATTGAATATTAAAAGCATTATATCATTCGATTTTTTAGAAATGATTGTATTTTGAATAAGTTTAATTGAATTTTTAAAGAAAAAATATTTCAAGTTTATATTTTCTAAATATTTAATTGAAGAATTTCAGAATAATCAAAATTTCGTAAAATTAAATTTTAAACAAATAAATTGGAAAATTCTTTAAAAACTTTTGCAAAAATTATTAAAATTAATTCCCTAAATGTTAATTTATTTCTTTCGAAGAATTTTAATAAAATCTTTGAAATTGATTAAATTTTTCGTGGAGTTTACATTAAAATTGCATTAAAAATAATTGAAAACCTGTGATAAAATTTTATTATTTAGAAAAACAATTGAAGTCTTGCAACTAATTTTAATTACACTTTTTCTTAAATAATTGCAATTCTGTGAAGAATATTATTATTTATGAAAATAATTGAATTCTTGAAATGAATTTTTATTCCATTGTTTTTAAATGATTGAAATCTTGTGAAGAATTTTATTACATTTTTTTAATAGTTGAATTGATTTGAGTTTATAAAAATAGTAGATAAAAATATATTTGCATTTTAACGAAGAATTTAATTATTTGTAAAAAGTAAATGAATTCATGCAAAAAATGTTTGAAAATTATTACACTTTTCGAGGAATTCATTTGAAGTTGTATAAAAAATTAAAAATTTGTGGCAAAAACCAAATACTTAAAAATATTTTTTAACAATTATTAAAAAAAAATTAATAAAGTTCTCGGCAAGAATTAAAAAATTTCTGTATAAATAATAAAAATTTTCTCGGGAATTTAATAATTTTAAACACACTCTGTATAAAATCTGTCGCAAAGAACAATTATTTAAAAAGATTTTTATAAAATCTGTTCCAAATTAGAAAAAAAAGTCTTATATTAAATTCTTCGGAAGAATTCAGTTATTTAAATAAAATAATAATGTTCTTGTCATAAATTCATTTATTTTTATATGAATAATAAACTTCATCTCGGGATTTCGATTAATTTTATGAATAATAAAATTATCCTCTAGATTTGAATTATTTTCATTTTCAAAAGTAATAAAATTTATCGCAGGATTTCAATAAATTTTACAAAATAAAATAAATTTCCTAAACAGTAATATAAAAGAAAAAATAGCGAAACTCACGTTGTTTATTCTCGAACCAAATTTTAACGAGTCTATCATTCATTCCTGTTGTCGCAAAAAGTGTACCATCGGGACTGAATGTCATCAAATGAACCGGAGTCGCTGTACGACATTTCCAAACACAATTCCATGTTCCAACATCATGTGTTGATCCCGAATCACCAGGTCCCGGACTCTCTGCCTCACCGCCAATGGAAAATGTCACGGCGCTAGCTGTATTAACAAAATTCTTCAATTAGACACAATTTTTTTCATTTTCCTTTCATAAAATTAAAAATTAAAAATCACACCTGAGGCGACATTTTTAGATAAAGCCTAGAAATTAAGTTTTTAATTTCAAGAAAAAACAAGAATAAATTTTAGAAATTTACATTAAAAATACACAATATTTGCTTTCTGCAGTGGAACAAAAAAAAATGTAATGAATTTTTTTATAGACTTCATTATTTATTAATTTTTTAGTGCAATTTGCAAATTGATTTCAAATTAGTGATTGAATATTTTAATCACAAAACAACTAACATATCTAATCTAATAGTTACAAAAAAATACTAGTTATTAAATTGTTTTAATATTTAATGTTCTAATATCAAAATAAAAATACTAAAGTTAATAAAATTTCTACCGTTCAAAGGATAAATCATTTTTCTTTTCATAAAGTCCTAAAATTTTCTCCTCTATTACGAAATACTTGGCAGTACTTTTCAAATGGTTTACAAACAGCATTTTTTGCAATAGTACAAAATATAGATTAAAATTCTCTCCTAATGAACGAAAATTTCAATTTTTATTCTAGTCAACAAAATTAGAAATAAATTCTTTTTCAAAATTTTGATTTGTAAAATTTTATTTCAATAAAAATTCTATCGAATATTATTCTCAAGCTGCAAACAAAAATAAAATAGAACATATTAAAGTTTATAAATGAGATAAAAAATCGAATTTTATAAAAATGAATAATTAAAATTGAATGAAGATAAAAATAAACAAATTGCAGGGCATGACTTTCTAAGCATTCATGCTATAAAACTTGCTTATCAAAAGAACATGCTTTAGAGTAGAGGAGAACTTTCTTGATGTTGGCCTAGTTTTGCAAAAGTTTCATTTGTGTAATAAGACTGTCAAGTGAAATATTCGAAAAATCAATAACGAGAATTGAAAATCGATCTCCAAAATAAAAATAATTTTCATGTGCTATATAAATGAGTGAAAAAAATAATGTAGTGAAATTGTACATCGTTCACTTTTTTTTTCATTTTTTGTTTTCAAAATCATGCAAAATAGAGCCGACAATACGTTCATTCATTAAGCGAATGAACTCACGATCTTGCGAAGAATTATTCCCCGTTACGTTTTGTTCAACTCCTGTTGTTGTAACTTCTTCTACTTGTGTTGGTTTCGCCTTTGCCGCTGTATTAATATTACATTTCAATATTATATTTACACAAATTTCTTTAAATACTTCGATTGAAATTAATAAATCTTTTTTAATTTTGCCAGAAAAAAAATGACAAGACTTTTCTTTAAGAAAAGACACTAATTTGGAATGAAAATTAAAATTAATTTTCTAATTTAAGATTAATAATAATATTAATAATAAAAATAATAATAATAATTTACAATTAACTTTATAATTTAAGATTATGAGTAATTAAACATTAATTTTTTATAAGAAAGAAAACTTACGTTGTTCCTCCTGGAATGGAAGAATATTTTGATGCCAAAGTTGTAAAAGTTCTCCGCCTGTTAAAAGACGAGTGCCTTCTAAATTCCATGACAGAGAAGTAATATTTGATTCGGTTTGAAGAGAACCCGTTTGAACCCATCGATATTCCAATTGCTGTGAATTATCGAAAATAAAATAATTAGAATCAAATTTTCGAAAAAGAGAAAGAAATTAAATCTCTATTTCTAAGGAAAACGAGCTTTTTTTTATTTTAAAATTTAAAGAAAATGTAATACAAAAAAAAAAATTTAATTATTATTATTTTTCCATAAGAAGACATTTTTTCAAAAATTCATAATTCAACTAAAATTCCAGTTTAAATCAGATATTTTTAAATAGAAAAATTCTTCGGAGGAATTCAATTATTTTCATTAATAAAAAATTCTTTGAAACAAATTATTTTTATAAATAGTAAAACTCTTTGCAAGAATTCAATTATTTTTATAAACAGTAAAACACTTCAGAGGAATACAAGAATTTTCAATAAAATTTTTTTTATTTTCTGGAAGGAAGACAAGTATTTCTAAATATATTAATTGAATTTAAATTACTTTCAACAATTTTGATACAATTATTTAAGAAAAATTTATTATTTTTAAACTCTGTAATAAAATTATTCGAATAAAGGAAATTATTTATAAAAATTTTCCTGAAATTCTTTGAAAAAATGTATTTTAATTATTTTTGTAAACATTAAAATTCTTTAAAGGAATTCAACATTATTTTCCAAAATAATTAAATTCTTTAGGTGAATTCAATAAATTTAATAAAAATTTCTCCAAAAAAATGCAACTAACTTTAAAAATATTAATTAAATTCAATTTTTTTTCAACAGTTCTGATAAAATTCTTCAAAAAAAATGAAGAAAAAAACAAAAACTAAATAATTGAATATTTCTTAAAATTAAATACTCGTAAAGAATAAATAACCAGATTTTTAAATAATTAAATTCTTTTGACGAATTTTGGTAAAATTTCTGAGAATAATTATATTTTTCAAGAAATTCGATAAACATTGTATTAAAAATAATGGAAATTCTGCCACAAGTTTAATTATTTTTGAAAATAATATTAAATCCATAAAGAGAATTTTATTTTTTATGAGAAAAATTCCTTTGAAGGTATTTAATTAAAAAAGATTAAAACTTTTGAAAACAATTGAATGCTTTCTAAAAAAAATTTCTTAATTATTGTTTTGAAAATAATTGAATTCTCGCAGAAGAATTTTACTATTTATGAAAATAATTGAATTTTTCCAAAGAATTTTGATAAAATTATTGAAAATAATTTAGTCTCTTGACAGGGAATTTTATTAAAACATTTTAAAATCGCAATTAAATTATTTGAAGAATTAAATAAATTTGTTTTTTTGGAAATAAAGAAAGTTCTTTTATAATTTTAATTGAAAATTTTTAAATTAATTGAATCTTATTATAAATGTCATTAAAGTTTTTTTTAAATAATCGTATTTATTATTAATTGTAAATAATAATTTTACTAATTAATTTATTGATAATTGTAATTAATTATTTTTATTAATTAATTTATTGATAATTGTAATTAATAATTTTATTAATTAATTTATTGACAATTGTAATTAATAATTTTACTAATTAATTTATTGATAATTGTAATTAATAATTCTATTAATTAATTTATTGATAATTGTAATTAATAATTCTATTAATTAATTTATTGATAATTGTAATTAATAATTCTATTAATTAATTTATTGATAATTGTAATTAATAATTTTATTAATTAATTTATTGTTAGAAAAATAATATAATAAAAAAAAGTAGTATAGAAAGAAAAAGAAATAAATCAGGAAAAATAATAACAAAAAATTTGACTTGAGAAAGTATTGATAAAAATTTACATTTAAATACTTTATTCATTAAATAATTTTTATGTATTGGTGTAAAAAAAAATTTTTACCTACTATTCCATTTTTTATTTTTAAATATTAAAAATAGTTACGAAATTTTAAATGATATTTATGAATGGAAAAAGAAAAATTTTGTTTACTAACGTGAGAACAATTGCTGTGAATTAATGGAGTTGGCTCGAAAATGCAGACTTGATTTTCGTAAGCGGCTGCAATTTTTCCTGTATCGGTGCTACAATCCAAACAACTGATTCGTATGTAATTATGCACAGCACCAGGAATTATTTGAACACGCTCGAAATTACTAGCGAGGATCACAATATTACATCCAGCAGCGTAAGCCTAAAATAATTAACAAAAAAAAAATGAGAAAAACAATTTATTACAATATTTTCATTATCGACTTTTTTTTCTCAAAAACTTTTCAAATTAAAAAGATTATTAAACAGTCATTTAAACTTCTCTTATCATTTTATCACCTTCATTTCTCACTTATCAATATTTATTCAAAAAATTTCTGCATAAACTATTCATTTATCTCTTATTTTCATATTAATTTCTCTAAATTAATTTATGTCAGAAAAAAAATTACTTTATCCCCAAGAAAATTTAAAATTAACGAAAAATTCTATAATTTCCATTAGTTGTCAGTTATTAATTCAATTATAATTCAATTATTAATTTTATTTCACTTCCAAATGGTCTATAAATAAACTCAAAGAAAATAAAAAAAAATTACAAATATTCATTAAATTTAAAAAAATGGAAAGAATTTTGTTTCAAACAATAACAAAAATTCACTCAAATTTATCATTATATCAAAATATAACCTAAAAATAAAAAGTAATCGATAATTTTGCAATTATGATTCAAGATATCAGCGGCAATGAATAATCTTAATATTAGTCTCCAAGAATAATAAACGAGAAAATAAATAAAGACAGAAAATTAGGTTAACATTTTATTTGAATTCAAATTAGAAACTAAATACCAAGTTAGTTCAATGAATAAAAAAAAGTTATCCAAAAAGAACCTTCAAAGAGAAAAAGTTGGTAATTATATAGTGTTAAACAATGGAATGTAACAATTTGTCGCATAATGTTACGTTCACTGTTTCCCATTTGAAAAAAGAAAACAATATTTTCTGAATAGATGAGACAAGTGTCATTAAATCAGCTGACTTTCAACAGTAAGAATTCTGTTAAATACGTATTGACTTTTTCTTTTTAATCATTATTCTACACACTTTAGAAAATGGTACAAAACTTAATTCACTCACACGAGTCGAATTAATTGTGTAATTATTAAAATTAACAAATAAATGGAAAATATGTTAATTAATTTCATTATTCTAAAGGGGTTGATAATTATTGAATAAGAAAATAAGAGAGAAAAAAAAACTCACGGTAAATGATATTCCTTCAACAGAGCCGACAGCAAAGCAACGATCGCCTGCATTGCAAGCTCCGCTTAATATTTGATGACAATTCATTATTGTTCGATTGACTTAGATCATTTTCACAAATAATTTTTTATAATACTAGATATGAATTTATCTGTCGTATTGACAAACACACGTTTTTATTTAAAATAAATTCCCGAAAAGGAACTTAATAGTTGACGTGACACAGTGATCTAGCAGTAGAGTGTCGGCCATCTTTAAATGGAACTTGACTGCGCCGTTGCCACATTTCTTCGTTTTCCTCATAATTTTCGATAAGCAGTTCATCTTCACAAAGTAAGATGGCTCTTCATTTGAAAATTTCAAATTTTCAAAATTCGAGAATTATTTATTTAGAAATAAATTTGAGATGTTCAATTTTTTTCTAAATTCTTATTAAATCAGTTCAATTAATTTTTTGTAAATAGTAAAATTCTTTGCATGAATTCAATTATTACTCACGAAAAATTGGACAGAAAAAGACAATTCTTAAAAAATTTTTCATTCATTTCCAAAAAATTGAATTATTTTCTAAAATTTTATTATAATACTTAAAAACAATTCAAATATTTTATACAGTGGAAAAATTTCTATGAGAATTAAATAATTTTTATAAATAATGAAATTCTTCTTAGGAATTCCATTATTTTTATAAATAATGGAATTCTTTTTAAGAATTCCATTATTTTTCAGTACATAATTTATAAAAATTTCTCCAAAAAAAATTCAATTATTTTAAATAATTTTAATATAATTCCAGGGATTCAATTATTTTCAAAAATATTTCCAAAATATTAAAATTATTTACTAAAATTTTCATAAATTCTTCGAAACAATATTCAATTATTTTTATAAATAATCGAATTCATTTTAGGAATTCCATTATTTGCAGTTCAATTTTCATAAATTTTCGCGAACGTTGTCATTTATTGTTAAAAATTAAAAAATAATTCACTTATTCTCAAAAGTATTGATAAAATTTCTTAATATAATTCAAATGTTTTAAAAAAAATTGTATAAAAAAATTTATTTAAATAATTCAATTATTTTTCAGTACAATTTATAAAAATTTCTCGAAAAATTCAATTATTTTAAATAATTTTAATAAAATTTCAGGGATTCAATTATTTTCAAAAATCTTTCCCAAAAAATATAATTATTTACTAAAATTTTTATAAATTCTTAGAAACAATATTAAATTATTTTTATAAATAGAAAAATTTTTCACAAGAATTCAATTATTTTCCATACAATTTTTACAAATTCCTCGGAAGAATTAAATTAAAAAAAAATTCTGATATTTTTAATAATAATTCTGATTTTGATTCTGAATTTCGATATAAATTAATTATTTTAAAAAAATGTAAAATTCTTCGAAACAATTCAATTATTTTTATAAAGAGTAAAATTCTTCAAAACAATTCAATTATTTTACACAATTTTAATAAATGCTTTGAAAAAATTCAATTTTTTACGTAAAATATTAAAAAATCGTTCGAAAGAATTCAATTATTTTCATAAACAGTAAAATTCGTCTAATCAATTCAATTATTTTCTAAATTCTTAATAAATCAATTTAATTATTTTTGAAAATAGTAAAATTCTTTGCATGAATTCAATTATTATTCTGAATTAAATTTCAGAGAAAAATTCAATTCTTGAAGAATTTTTAATACATTTCGAATAAATTCAATTATTTCCGAAAATTTTTAAAATTTTTTTTTAAAAAATTCAATTATTTTCAAATATTTCCATAAAATTCAATTATTTACTAAAATTTTTATAAATTCTTCGAAACAATATTCAATTATTTTGATAAATAGAAAAATTCTTTACTAGAAATCAATTATTTTTTATAAATAGTAAAATTCTTTGCTGGAATTCAATTGTTTTTCTCAATTAAATTCCACAGAAAAATTCAATTCTTAAATAATTTTTAATACATTTCGAATAAATTTTTTGCGAGAATTCAATTATTATTTTCATTAATAAAAAAAAAATTCTCGAAGCAATTCAAATATTCTCTCTAAATATTTTGATAAGATTCTTTACAAGAATAAATAAATTATAAACAATAATTAAAATAAACAGCAAATGTTAAAGTAATTTTTAAAAATTTTTTGCATAGAATAAAGAAATACTGAATAATTGTATAAAAAAAATAGATAAAGTCCTTGTTTTTTTTAAATTAATAAAACTTGAGAATACTTTTTTATTCTCTAAAGAATGAGGATAATTTAATAATTGTATAAAATAAAAGTGAATAATTTCAACTGAACATGAATAAATTTCTCTCTGCTTTTTGTTTTCCAATATCAATCGACGTTCTCATTATATAAAAAAAAATTTTTTTATTAAAAAGTTTACTCACATAAATTGTGCAAATAAAATCATAAAACGATTTTGTAAAAGTGCATTTTTTTTACTGCGTCAATTGACAAAGCATTGCAACTCCTCTTATAATCCAATGTTCGGCTGATTTGTCCGTTGGAAGTTTCATTGCAATAACAAAATTAGTAGAATGACCGGTTGTTGAGAGGACACCTTTTCTCTCGCCAGTTTTGTAAACGGGACAATTGTAAGTTTTTCGCTCCTTAATTTCCTCCTTTTTCATTGGAATAAGCCAAAGCTGTAATAAAAGAAAAAATCATTTTTACGAATCAAATTATTATTATTCATTTTTGAAAATATTGAAAAATATTCAATTTGTGGAAATATAATATTTTTGGTAATAGTAAATAAATTTTTTATAATAGTGAAATTATGAGAAAACTCACGTGTGGTACGTTATTGTACAAAACTTTCGGAAGACTTTCGTCCAAAATCATTTTCTCCATATTAAATCTCGCACCATCCAAAAATAAACCATAAACATAAACTCCATCCTCAGGTGAAACGTCGAATTTCCTCTCTTTCATTATTTCAAAATCATAAACCAATAAATCAATAGGAATTTTGTATTTTCGAGCAAAATTTTGTCGCGCACCAGTCAAAAAAGCTTGAGTGAAAAAAAATCCCGACAGCCAAAATGTAACAGGCGGTCCATTTTCAAACCATAACTGCAAAAAATTATTGTTCTTTTTTCACTGAATTTTCTATTAGTTCAATATTCAGTAATAATTTTTAAAAATTGTAATTATATTTTTTGAAAATAAATAAATGAAAGAAAGAATTTTTTTTAAAACTATTTTTAAATAATCGGTTCTGTATATAATTTGTAAAATGAGAAATGAAAAAAAGGAATCAACAGCATAAAAACCTGGAGAAATTTGAGACGCTCAAGAAAGTCGATTATGTAACTTCCCAGCGGTTTTAAGGACGGATAAGAATTTTGTTTCCAAAGATTTGGAATTTTTCCAGTCAATATAGAAGCAAATACCTCTTCAAGTTCGAATGACATAACAATGAGACCTAAGAAAAAAATTTTAATTCTTAATAAAAAATAAAATAAAGAAACTATATAAGTTAAAAAAGAAAATTCTTTATAAACCTCGAATTGCTCTCTTCAAATTTACAAGACTACTTCTGATGCATTGCAAGAGTTTGTTGAATCTTCCCATTTCTTGAACCAATACAGTGTTCATACTCTGATTGTAAGATGTTGGATACTTGTCAAGTGCATCGATTAAATTAAAGTCACTCGGAAGTTTACTGAGAATATCCGTCGCAACACCAGAAACAATATCATCACTTGACAATTCTCCAGTTCCAGTTGATGTTTCCTGCGAAAATCATCATTTAAAGTGATTAAAAATTATATAGACAAAGCAAGTGAGAAAAAAAAATTTCTGTTCTCTTACCCTAAAGTCCCAAATATCCTGTTCGCGTATAAATTGAAACAGAATATAAATATGAACAAGGGACAAATAAATTTTGTAATTAAATAAATATTTAATTTTAATAAATTTTAAATTTAAATAAATATTTAACTTAAATCAATTTGAAATATATATAAATTTTCAATGTTTTCAGGGCTTGGATCGTCTTTAAGACTCAAAAAGAGTCGCTTTAGTCGCATATTCTTCTCTAAAATTCATTTATTTTCAAAAATAATGAAATTTTTTGCAAAAATTCAATTACATTCAAAATTTTTTTTTTTAATTTCTCGTCAAAATTTTATAAATAATAAAATTCATCATGGAAATTCAATTATTTTCAAAACTAATAAAATTCTCCGCAGAATTTCAATTATTTTCAAATTTTTTTTCAAATTCTGAAAATTTCAATTATCTTTATAAATATCAAAATTTTTCTTCAAAATTCAATAATTTTCAAAAGTTCAGTTAAAAGTCTTTGCAAAATTCAATTATCTTCAAAAGTAAGAAAATTCTGTTCTGTAATTCAATTATTTTCAAAAGTTCTGATAAAATTCTTTGCAAAATTCAATTATCTTTTAAAGTAAGAAAATTCTTGGCAGAAATTCAATTATTTTCAAAATTTTTTCTAAAATTCTACTCAAAATTTCAATTATTTTAATAAAAATCAAAATTATTTTGCAAAATTCAATAATTTTAAATATTTTAAAAAGAAATCTGTTTAAAATTTAATTATCCTTATAAATAATAATATTCTTTTCTAAAATTCATTTATTTTCAAAAAATAATGAAATCCTTCGCAAAAATTCAATTATATTTAAAAATATTTTTCATTTCTCGTCAAAATTTTATAAATAATAAAATTCATCATGGAAGTTTAATTATTTTCAAAAGTTCTGATAAAATTCTTTGCCAAATTCAATAATTTTCAAAAGTAAGAAAATCTTGGCAGAAATTCAATTATTTTCAAAAAATTTTTCTAATTTCTCGTTAAAATTATAATTAGTTTTATAAATAATAAAATTCATCCTGGAAATTTAATTATTTTCAAAAGTTCTGATAAAAATTCAATTATCTTCAAAAGTAAGAAAATTCTTGGCAGCAATTCAATTATTTTCCAAATTTTTTCTAAAATTCTACTCAAAATTTCAATTATTTTAGTAAAAATCAAAATTATTTTGCAAAATTCAATTACTTTTAAATATTTTAAAATAAAATCTGTTTAAAATTTCAATTATCCTTATAAATAATAAAATTATTCTCTGTATTTAAATTATTTTCAAATAATTTTGATAAAATTCTTATCACAATTTCAATTATTTATTTATTTATTTCTGGACATTTGTAATTATCTTTATAAATAATAAAATTCATCATGGAAATTTAATTATTTTCATAAAGTTCTGATAAAATTCTTTGCAAAATTCAATTATCTTAAAAATAAATTAAGAGATTTCATCGCAGAAATTCAATTATTTTCAAATTTTTCTAAATTCTCCCCACAAATTCAAATATTTTTAAAAATATCAAAATTCTTCTTCAAAATTTAATTACTTTTAAACATTTTAAAAAAAAATCTGTTTAAAATTTCAATTATCCTTATAAATAATAAAATTCTTCTCTGAAATTCAATTATTTGCAGAGAATTTTAATAAAATTATTATCAAAACTTTAATTATCTTTATAAATAAAAAAATTCATCCTAGAAATTTTTTTTTGACTAAAACTTTTTCCGTTAACTTTAATTTTCTGAAAATTTAAAAAATTTCAGTCGCATTTTACTAAAAAAAATCTCGAAAAAGTCGATTAGTCTCATCTTTTCACAAAAAAGTCGAAAAAAGTCGAAAAAGTCACACAATCCGAGCCCTGTGTTTTTCAATTTAACCAGAGAGAAAAAATTACCTTTCGATCCTTTATGCAAGATATTAAAATCAAGTAATTAGAATTTCAATTAGAATTTTCTATCAGTTCAGTTAAAAAAATAAATAAATAAAAAGCGACATACTTGAGTGAGTAAGAGAGAAGAGAATAAAAGTTCCGTCTCCTGTTGGTCCTTGATAATGTCAGCATTTTCATTCATTCCAAATACACTCGGCGCCGTGATGAGCGGAAGCTTTCTACTGTACTCTAAATAAATCTCGTATTCATTTACTTTTGGACAATAGTAAATATCGGACGTTTCATCGAAATAAAACGTTTTTTCCTCCAATAAATTCCTGAAAAATTCATCAACAATTTTTTTCTTTTCTAAATAAAAGTTTCGATTTATTAACAAACAAACAAAAAAACAGAACAATTTTCGATTAAAATTCATGTCCCAATAATTAAATTTTCTTTTATATTCGAAAATATTATTAAACAAAAATTTATATATTTAATTGTTAATAATAATATTATTTTCGAGAAATGTTTTTTACTTAAAATGATGAATTATTACAAAATAATTGCAACAATTTCATGAGTTTTGGAAGAATTTCCGATTCAAACATTAGAAAAATTCGATTATTAACTGATTTACTAATTCATTAATCTTGTTTATTAATTTCGAAAATTTTATGAATTCAATTTGAAAATTTCAGAGAAAAATGAAAATAAAATTAATACAGAAAATAATTTTCCAGAACAAAATTAGCAAAAAAAAAAGGAAAATAAGCTTCTAAAGAAAACACAAGAATAATAATACTAATAATAATAATACAAACTGATTGTAAAATTTCTCCAAAATAGTGATAAGAGTCCGTCGATCCCATTCGTCAGTGACACGACCACCATAATTACATTCGCCGGTTAAATATTTAAGAGCCTCAAATTGAACATCGTCATATTGATCGAGAAACATGTGTAACTGAAGAACACTGACACGCAAATCAGTTTCATTAAATTCATAGGGCTTATTCCAGCCAATAGGGCCAAATTTTCTTCGCTCTTGAATAATTGCATGAAAAAAGCACAATGAATACAAGAGTTTCTTGAAACTTTCACTTTGATTGCAGGACTCAAAAAATTCTCCATCACTTATTGGATCACTTAAATATGATCTCATAATATTTGCACGCAATCCTTTTGGCGGTTCATTCGTCATTTTTATTCCATTTTGTAATATTGAAACGGGAAAATGTTCAGCTGGATAGCTCGTTAGCCATAGGCGAAAATCAGGATGAATTGTGTCCGGTGACAGACCCTCGCAAATTTTTTCCAATGTTCCCATCCAACTTTTAGCGAGATGACAATTTTGAAGTACCACCCAATGTCCATATTTCACACCGTCATTTATTAATTGAACTGCAATTGGACCTTGTCCTAAAAATTAGATTTTTAAACTGATAAATTAATTTACAATTTATTGCATTCACTAATTTTTATCCCTCCAATTTTTTTTCAATATCACCTGTAAAATTTTGCAAGAATTATTAAAATAATTATATATTTAAAATTTCTAAAAATGATATTAATTTAAATAAAAGGAAAAAATCATTTTCTTAATAATTACAATTATTTTAGTAGTTTAATTATTAAATTAATTTTTGAAACTGAAAAAACTAAAGTAGAATTGACTGTTTGATAAAAAAAAAGTTTTTCCTTCAAAAGTTACAAAAATTCGATTCAATTTTGAATATTAACTATTAACTATTTAATATTAATAATAATTAATATTTAATATTCAATTTTGAGTCATTTAAAAGTATATTTTTCTTTAAATGAATTAAAAACATTTTTGTTTAAATGAAAATTAAAAAATAAAATTATAAATATTCGAAAGTAATGAGTGAAAAGTGTCACCTTGTCCCAAGGAGAGTGAGAACAATCTACTTGCTCCGAAACCTTGATCGTCAGCAAATTTAAGAAGCACTTGCGCTGGATCCGCTCCAGGAGTCAAGACAAATATCAATGGAATGCAACAGTTGGAATCAGCATAAGAAGCTGTCAAATCAAACGGAGGTGGATCGACGAATTCTGTTCCCATTTGAGCTGCAAAAATTTTATAAATTAATAAATTAACAATTTTAAAAAATAATTAATTTAACTATAAGTAATTAATTATTAAATGTTGCATATTTGCAATTCTTCTAAACAATTCTTTTTTTTAAATAATAGAATTCTTCTGAAGAATTTAAATTATTTTTATAAATAATAAAATTCTTTTCCAAAATTCAGTTATTGAAAAAAAATTTAATAAAATGCCTGTCATAATTTCAATTATCTTTTTAATAATAAAATTCTTCTCTAAAATTCATTTATTTTCAAAAATAATGAAATTTTTTGCAAAAATTCAATTAAATTCACAAGATTTCAATTATTTTTCAAACAATTTTTAATGAATTCCTCGAAAGAATTAAATTTAAAAAAAATTCTGATATTTTTAATAATAAATCTGATTCTGATTTTGAATTTTAATATAATTTAATTATTTAAAAAAAAAGGAAAATTCTTCGAAACAATTCAATTATTTCCATAAAGAGTAAAATTCTTTAAAACAATTCAATTATTTTCCACAATTTTAAAAAATGCTTTAAAAAAATTTAATTTTTTACCTAAAATATTAAACAATCGTTCGAAAGAATTCAATTATTTTCATAAATAGTAAAATTCTTTGCATGAATTTAATTATTATTCTGAATTAAATTCCACAGAAAAATTCAATTCTCAAAGAATTTTTAATACATTTCGAATAAATTCAATTATTTCCGAAAATTTTAAAAAAGTTTTTTAAAAAATTCAATTATTATTATCAATAGTAAAATTCTTTGCAATGATTCAATTATTTTCAAATATTTTCACAAAATTTAATTATTTACTAAAATTTTAATAAATTCTTGGAAACAATATTGAATTATTTTAAAAAATACTAAAAAATTCTTTGCACAAATTCAATTCTCTTCAAAATTTTTTTAATTGAATTCGTCGAAAGATTTTAATTATTTTCTAATATTTCATAAAATTCATTTATTTTTTAAATTTTAATACATTCTTCGGAATAATTCAATTGTTTTAATAAATAATAGAATTCTTCTTAGGAATTCAATTATTTTTATAAATAGTAAAATTCTTTGCTGGAATTCAAAAATTTCAAAACAATTTTAACATTATTTTTAAGAATAATTGTATTTACAAAAATATTAGAATTTTGCACAGTAATTTAATTATTTTCAGATATTTAAAAAAAAATTGTTCAAAAGAAATAATTTTTTTAAAATAGAATCTTAATTAATTTTTTTGATTCAATTCTTATTATTATTATTATTATTACTTTTTTATTAAAGAAAATTAAATTATTCAAAATTAGAAAAATATTAATTTTATGAATTTTAATTTAAAATATTTACCAAACTGAATTTTTATTAAATTTTATTGAATCAATTCTTATTATTATTATGTTTACTATTTTTACTTTTTTTATAAAAGAAAATTAAATTTTTCAAAATTAGTAAAATATCAATTTTATAAAATTAAAATTTAAAATATTTACCAAATTGAATTTTTATTAAATTTTTTTGAATCAATTCATATTGTTATTATTATTATTTTTACTATTTTTACTTTATTAAAATTTTCAAAATCAGTAAAATATCAATTTTATGAATTTAAATATCAAATAATAATAATAATAATATTTGGTAAACCAAACTGAATAAAAATTTTTTACAAATTGTTAAAATTTCCATCGTCTTTTAAGTAAAATTGTCAAGCATTGAAGCTATAAAATAGATTTTCATGTGAAAAAAAATATTCTTTCAACTGAATGAAAAGCGAAAATAAAATATTGAGAGAAAATGGAACAAACCTTCCACGAAGTCTTGAACTGCGGGGATAACTTTATCAGGTCGAATGCATCTCAGAATTAAGAGCTTTTGAAATTTCGTTACATTATTGAATGGCTCTGGAATTATCGACACTTGAGGTTCTTTTGCGTCAAAAAATGCCTTCCATTCGTCTCTATTTTTTATGAATTCCTCCCTGATATTCTGCACAGAAAATAAAATATAAACTTTTTTTTCTACATTTTTCTACTTTAGCGAATAAATAAAAAATTCTTTTTCTTAAGTAATTTTAAGTAGTTTTTTTATCTCTTTTTCGATTTTTCCCTTTAAATCTGTCAAACATGAGGGAAAAATTACTGTTTAGAAAAAATATTTTTATAAAATAGTTTTTAATTTAGGTGATAATTTGTTTTAAATGTAATAAGAATTTAAAAAAAACGAACTTGAAATCCTTCGACTTGATCGAGTCTACAGAGTTCATTCCACAATTTAACAGGAAGCCAGTCGGTTGGATTTTCATGAGGATTTTCAAGACCAACGCCTCCGGTTAACAGGAACATCCACTGAGATTTTAAAATTGCCCCTTGATTGTTTAACAAATTGACGGCGAGCAAAAGTGAAAAGAGTAGTTTGTCTTTCTCAAATAGAGACCTGCAGATATTTACGTAGAGGGAATAAGTGAAATACTTGGTTAAATCATTTAATCGCAATTCCACGTTCTCCTGTGGCTCCGTATTGTCAATTGACATTTTGAAAAGATTCACGAACCACGTCAACGAATATTGATACATAGGATCAATATTTGACAGAATTGCTGAAAACAAAAAAAAATTTTAATTTCTTAGAATAACATTTTTAGAAGGAATTCTATTATTATCAATTTTATTTTATCAATTTGTTAATAACAGAATTCCTTCTCTAAATTCTTTGCAATAATTCCATGGTTTTCAACACATTAATTTAAAAATTGAAAATATTGGAAAAGAAAAATTATTTGAAAACTTAAGAAACAAAAAATTAATTCAAATAAAAATGTTTGTTAGTATCACGCATTACCGGTGGTAAAAAAAAGAACAGTCGAATGCACTGCTATCGGTTTATACTGCAATCTAGTGGCATCGATCGACTTCTCAGTAACTTCGGCCGTAGCTTGTTTGACTTGAATTTCGTTGCTCAATACTTTCGAGGAAGTCAAAACATTAATCGCTTCCTCATCTTCGAGAATATTTCCCTCAGCCACTGACAGAACTTCCAATATCTTGTCCTCTGTTTCCTTTAAAAGTCTGCAACACAAAATTTTTCTCCTCTCAAGATTTAAACAAAAATAAAGTTTTCTGCAATTCATATTTCAATTTTTTGCAAAAAATACTATTTTTAATTATAATAATAAATAATAGTCATAATAATAAACTTTTTATAAATTTGTTTCTTACTTTTACCTCATTAAAACTTAAAATGGTAAATTTCACTATTATTATAAATTGAAAAAAGCAAAATTGGTTTATTCTGACAATATTTAAATTTGAGAAACAAAAATTGTATCATATTTGTCCAAATAAAGGAAATACTTTTTATTTGCAGCGCCTTGAATGATGAGGGTATTTTTTTCAGATTCTAGGTCAGGTCTTTCTTTCGCCACAACAATTCCAAGTAGTTGATCCTCTAATCCATCTGGAGTTATCACAAAATTTAGGAGTGTTACTTTCACCGCAATTTCCGGCAGGTAATGCGGATTACCCATTTTTGTCGTGATATACAATCTAAAAAGCAAGATGAAAAAAAAGTAATTTTCAAACAAAAAACATCAGAAATTATTTTTTATACATTCATAATAAGGTAGAAATTAAAAACTAGAAAACAGGGTAAATTTAACTGAAGTGTAAAATAAAAAGCAAATGTATAAATGTTACAAAGAATCGAATTTCTGTTTAATTAATATTTCCTTTTTCATTTTAGTAAAGAATTTGGTAAAGAATTTGGTGAAGAATTTGGTGAAGAAAATTTTGTTAGTTACCTAAAATCAATATTATACTCGACGACAGATTCGCCAAGTTTAATGCAAACGGCTCCTCCTTGTTTGAAAGTCAATTTTAACAATACTGGCTCTAACATTGCATCCAATTCGTCTCCAATATTTTCCAATAAAATTGGCTGACCAAATTGAATGGCATTCTCGAGAATTCGCGGATAATCGGCCTGTGACAATCGAATGATACTCATATTATTTTGCTTCTCCATATTTTTAATCCATTTATTCGCCTGTCCCTGGGGATCAATCATTAGTGGCCATCGTCTTGAATTCCTGGAAATTATTTTCATAGATAGTCAAATTCGTCTAATCAATTCAATTATTTTCTGAATTCTTAATAAATCAATTCAATTATTTTTTCTTAAATAGTAAAATTCTCTGCATGAATTCAATTATTATTATGAATTAAATTCCAAAGAAAAATTCAATTCTTGAAGAATTTTTATATATTTTTTTTTAATTCGATTGTTTTCTTTATTTTTAACAAATCGATGCAATTACTTTTCTAAATATCGTAAAATTATTTGCAAAAATTCAATTATTTTTATCAATAGTAAAATTCTTTGCAGAGATTCAATTATTTTCAAATATTTCCATAAAATTGAATTATTTCCTAAAATTTTAATAAATGCTTGGAAACAATATTGAATTATTTTTAAAAATACTTTGAAGAAATACAATTCTTTTCAAAATTATTTTAATAGAATTCGTCGAATGATTTTCATTATTTAAAAAATATTTTATAAAATTCATTTATTTTTTACAACCAATTCACTTATTCTCAAAAGTATTTATAAAATTTCTTAATAAAATTCAAATCTTTTTAAAACATTTTCATAAAAAAATTTATTTAAATAATTCAATTATTTTTCAGTACAATTTATAAAAATTTCTCGAAAAAATTCAATTATTTTAAATAAGTTTAATATAATTCCATGGATTCAATTATTTTCAAATATTTCCAAAAAATGTAAATTATTTACTAAAATTTTCATAAATTCTTCGAAACAATATTCAATTATTTTGATAAATAGAAAAATTTTTTACAAGAGTTCAATTATTTTCCAAATAATTTTTAACGAATTCCTCAGAAGAATTAAAATGAAAAAAAATTCTGATATTTTTAATAATAATTCTGATTCATAACTTCGATATAAATTAATTATTTTTGAAAAATGTAAAATTCTTCGAAACAATTCAATTATTTTCATAAAGAGTAAAATTCTTCAAAACAATTCAATTATTTTCAATAATTTTAATAAATGCTTTGAAAAAATTCAATTTTTTACGTAAAATATTAAAAAATCGTTCGAAAGAATTCAATTATTTTCATAAATAGTAAAATTCGTCTAATGAATTCAATTATTTTCTAAATTCTTAATAAATGAATTCAATTATTTTTTGAAAATAGTAAAAATCTTTGCATGAATTTAATTATTATTCGGAATTAAATTTCAGAGAAAAATTCAATTCTTGAAGAATTTTTAATACATTTCGAATAAATTCAATTATTTCCGAACATTTTAAAAAAGTTTTTTGAAAAATTCAATTTTTTTTATCAATAGTAGAATTCTTTGCAGAGATTCAATTATTTTCAAATATTTCTATAAAATCGAATTATTTACTAAAATTTTAATAAATTCTTGGAAACAATATTGAATTACTTTTAAAAATACTCTAAAATTCTTTGCAATGATTCAATTATTTTCAAATATTTCCATAAAATTCAATTATTTATTATAATTTTAATAAATTCTTGGAAACAATATTGAATTATTTTTAAAAATACTTTGAAGAAATTCAATTTCTTTCAAAATTATTTTAATAGAATTCGTCGAAAGATTTTAATTATTTAAAAAATATTTAATAAAATTCATTTATTTTTTAAATTTTAATACATTCTTCGGAAGAATTCAATTATTTTTATAAATAATGGAATTCATCTTAGGAAAAATTCAATTCTTAAATAATTTTTAACACATTTCAAATAAATTCAATTATTTCGTAAAATTTTAATAATTTTAAAAAAATTCTATTGTTTTCTTTATTATTAATAAATCAATGCAATTATTTTTTAAAATAGTAAAATTTTTTTCAATAATTCAATTATTTTTATAATTAGTAAAATTCTTTGCAGAAATTAAATTCTTTTCAAAACAATTTTAATAGAACTCCACGAAAGAATTTAATTATTTTCTTTAATTTTTTTTTGTTAGAATTCAATGATTTTCAATACAATAATTTTAAAAAATTCAAAATATTTATAAAAGAAAAATACAGATTTTTCTTTCAAAGGAAAAAAAAAATTTTATAACTTGTTATTGATTTAATTACTTGACAATAATGCCGTTGTCGATGGAGAATGTATCCGACGGTAGACCGGCAATATTCCAGGATCTAATCAAAACTTGATCGCCTAATATGTCACGTAACTGAAAATCTTGTGAGCAAATAACGTTCAAACTGCTACAAAGGTGAACCCAATTTTCAATTTGTTGAATTCTGAAGGGCATTGTGAATGGTCCTAAATAGGCGACAATTCCCGAGGCAATGATCACGTCTCCGGTTAATCGATGATATCTATAAACAAAAATTTTCTTCTTTTCTATTCTCTTCTTTCTTTTTTTTTGTTCATTTAAAAAAATTTAATTTTCCCCCTTTTCCTAATTATTTTATTATTTCTTCAAAATTTTGTTTATTTCGAAAATTATCAACACTTTCAATTTTAGACTAAATTGGCTAAAATTAAAATTTAAATCAACTATATAAAAAATTTTTGATAAAAATACCTTTCTCCTAACTTTTTAGCAGAATCAGACCATCTGATGTATTCTCCTCCTAAACCACCGATTAGTTCCTCAGCTCGTTTTAGTTTTAGCTCACAATCGCTTACTTTATCCATCATTCCTTGATAATCCGCTTTCTTTGCTGACAACTTTTCTTCCAAGGCTCTAAGTTTCTCCTATTTGTCAAACAAAATTCCCTTTTTTTATAATTTACTAAAAAAAAATTCGATTTCAGCATAATTTTAATGTTTTATTTGTTATATTAAGATTGTAAATAAATAATTAATAATTAAAAAGAAAAATTACTGTTATTTGATTTTCTCTTTCGAGCAATTAAAGATTGGAGTACCTGAATTAATCGTAACTGTGTTCTTTTAATATTTAATTTTTCAATGGCATCGTTATAAACGGCCTCAGCTTCGGCCAGTGCTTTTTTCTTTGGTGCAACGACTTTCGCAACTTTATCGTATTCCGAAATTGCCAAAACCCATTTGCACAAACCTTCGCAAGCAGTTGAGGCTGTTTTTATTTTATCCGAGTCAAAATTAACATTCGTTAAATAGTGCTTGCGAATTTTATCCATTACACTCTCGGGAATATTGTCCTTGTCAAAGTTTATCAACGAGTCCAAAAATTTCACATCACTCAGAACTTTTAATGACACCTTCCAATAATCATCGCCCATTCTTCCGTCTGGCTGTTGTATTCTTTCCGGTTTCATTTCCTAACAAAATAAAATGATTTTGCAAAAAAATTTTTTTTTTAAATAATTAAAATCTAAAAGAATAATTAAATTATTTGAATAAAACATTTAATTAAAATTGTATTTAAAATAATTATTTTTAAATAGTTATTACCTTGAGAATGCAAACACTTTCCATGACTAATTTCACTCCGGCTGGTGGACTTTTCATTGCTTTTACAACAGCAATATCGGTTACAGTTAGAGTGTTGAGGGCGGCTTGTGCTTTTTGCAAAATAGGCAAAGCTTCCGATAAGTTTGCGTCACATTCAGCTTTTATTTCTGCTGCTCTTCCAGCAACTTCCTGTTTTTTAAATGAATAATATTAGAATTAATTAAATATTTTTCCTTCCATGTGTATTAATTTTTTTTTCTCCGTTTTGAGTTGAAACCTGAATAAAAATTACTCAGAGAGTAAATTTGTTTACCATAGCTGCTTCTTCGTCGACTTTAACAATTTTTTCAATTTCTGCCACTTCAGAACTTTCCTTCTCAACGGTGGCTAAAATTTTTTGAACATCCTGCGCAGCTGTTACTAAAAGTGGTTGAAGTTGTTTCAACGTTTCCTGCATTTCGTGAACCTCTTGTTGAGTCGTGTCTAATCTTCCAAGACCTCCTTCGTATCTTGCTTTCGCCAAGAGAATTTCACTTGAAAAGATTGAAAGAAAAGAAAATTATTTTCATTCCGAAATAAAATAAATTTGATTTATTCTATTTATGTAATAATTACAATTTTGTATTTATTTAATTAAAAATAATAACTATAATTTTATTTTTTAATTTTATTTTTTAATTTCGTTTAAGTAAATAAATATTTAAATAATAAAAAATTTATTTCAAGCTACCTTCTCTTCTTATTGAGCAAGTCTTTAAAGGTATTTATCATTTCTAAATACGAAGTTGGCGTGACGTAAGTTTGCCGTCCAAGGCGTACGAAAAATTCCCGACTCAAATTTTGCGTGGAAATGTGGAAGAATTGGCACATATCGATTCCAGCTTTTCTCTCGTGTTCCGTTAGTTCCACTTCGCCGAGAAATCGCGTTGCCACCGCCAATAGAGCATCTTCAGGCCATGGCTAATTTGAAAAAGAATTCTCCGTCATAATAATAATAATAAAAAAAAAACAAAAAATAAACCATTTGTTCCAAATAAAATAAAAAATACACAAAAGATTGAAAAAAGGGAAACAAAAAGTTTTAAATAGTAAAAAATAGAAATAACAGAGAGAACTAAATAAAAAGAGTAAGAAAACTTTGTTAAAAAATGGAAAAAGAAATGAAAAGTATAAGAAAAATTTGTAAACAAATAGAAAAAGAAATAAAAAGTATTAAATAATTTGTAAAAAATGGAAAGTAGATAAAAAGTCAATTTTAGGATGGAAAACGAAGCGAATAGTAAAAAATGGAAACTAGTGAATTTAAGCTCTTCGGTGTTTCATTTGAAAATCTCACCTGCAGCCAATCAATGGTACAACAATTGACGAGTGCAGGGAATTTTCTGATTCTATTTCGAAAACCGTCTCCAATTGCTGACATCGCCACCACAATGTGTAATTGCTCGCGAGCCAATTGAACAAACAAATTAAAAAGTGCCACTGGACTTCCATCGGTTTGCATTGTTCTTTCCCTTTGACGATCCACTTGACGCATTTTTTCACAAATCTCCGCCTTCTCCTCAGCATTAAACAAATTCGGAACCTAAAATTACATTTTCTGTATTTAAAACCAATTTTCGAAATTTATTTGGAAAAAACAATTCAACTATATATTTTCTATCAATTGTTAAATTTGTTTTCAAAATCTATAATTTTCCTCAGCATTAAACAAATTCGGAACCTGAAATTACATTTTCTGTATTTAAAACCAATTTTCAAAATTATTTGCTAAATAATTCAACTAAATTATTTTTATCAATTGTTAAATTTGTTTTAAAAATCTATAATTTTCCTCAGCATTAAACAAATTCGAAACCTGAAATTACATTTTCTGTATTTAAAACCAATTTTCAAAATTATTTGCTAAATAATTTTTATCAATTGTTAAATTTGTTTTAAAAATCTAAAATCAATAATCTGTTCACAATATAAAGTTAGTTGTTGTTCGCATTTTTCTTTCCTAACTTTTTAAATAATTTGTCTTCTCAAACTAGCAAATTGTAATATATTCAATTTATTGTAACGCAAATTATAAAATTTTCCATTTTCAAATTTTTGTTTCCGAAGAAATTCACAATCAAAATCAAAAAAATCCACTTAAGTAAATATTTAATTATTATATTATATTTTCAAAAATTCTAAATTAACTATTCGCGAGAATTCAATTACTTTCATAAGTATAGTGAAATTCTTAACAGAAATTAAATTATTATCAATACAATTCTAATAAAATTTCAATTATTTTCTGCAATTTGTTTAAAAACGATTGAAATAATTCAAATATTTAGTAAAATCTTTGCAACTTTGCAAACTCAATTCACTTAAAAATAATTCTAAAAGTGACAATAATTTAAAAAAATCACTTATTTCTGAGATTGTAGAATTTATTTTTGAAAATTCAATTAATTTCCGAATTTTTAAGAAAATTCTTGTTTCTTAAGTTCTATAAATAATAAATAGAATTTTTTTAGGGAAGAATTATATTTGTTGAAATACCTCGCCAGAATTGAGCATATTATTAATATCTTCCAAAAAGCTCTCCTCCTTAATTTGCGAATCAGTGAAGAGAAAAGTTGAATGGACGTCGGAATTCGTTGTTTTTCGATAAATTAATTTAATATCCTCGTGCCACTCGTGCATTCCATAATGTTTACTGATTTCAACTTGAAAAACATCGTAGTCGCAAATATGTGACGCCAGTCGCGTTAATGATTGCCTTCCTGAACCACCGACACCAACTAAAAGAGCATGACTCCTCGGTTGCTTAATAATTCGTGAAATTCTCGACAAATGTTCGATGGCAAATCTGCAAAAAAATTTATACTAATGTTAATAAATACTTTTTTATTTTATTTTTTTGTATTTTTTTTTATTCGTGTTAATTTCTTCTTACAAATTTTCTTTATTCTTTATTAAATTTCTAATTTTTCCATATTTTTAGCAAATTTATTCTATTTATTTTTTAATTTTATTGTATTGATTTTTAATTCTACTATTAAAATTTATTTTTCGAATTTCCGTATTTATTATTCATTCTGTTCTTGTATTTTTATTTTTGTTTTCCTTTTTACCTAAATAGCACCAAGTTCATTGGCTTTTTTGTCATCGAGTTGTATTCGATTAGATATGTTTCCACAATGCCACGTAGGGCTTCCAAATCCACGACTTCTTGATATAATCGAACATCCGCTTTCGGATCAGTGAAATCACAAAATACAAGTCTTCTTAATTCGTCGTCACCGATCTGATAAACATTTCAAATTTCAATAAAATAATTTTAAAACATGAAAATAAGATTTTCAATTGAAATAGAGACGAATCGAATTTTTTATTTTCAAATCACTCGTTTGTATTAGCAAAATAAAGAAATAAACAATTTAAATTCATTCAAAAATTTAATCAATTAAAAGAAAAATTGTATCTAAAATAAAATAAATTGTAAATATAATCGCGAGTTCAAATAAAGAGAAAAATTATAAACGTATTATAATTTACAAAATATTTCAAAAGAAAACATTTAATTTTCAAATTCTTAAATTAATTAATTTTCCAATTTACCGTTTTCTTATTTTCTAGTAAGAGATCTTCGAACATTGTATTCATGTCCGTTTCCATTTGTTCTTTAACAGTAATGTGTAATTGCTTCACGAGCCAATTTAAATCCAATTGATCGACAAGACGATCGCCAAAAACTCGAAGAACCTCGTGGACCCAAAGTCTCTTCATGTTCACCAATGAAGGCATTGTTTCAGGAACTGACAATAGTACACCCTTCAAAAAAAAAATGTGAATTAAATTAAAAAAAGAAAAGCATAAAGAACATTTTTTGTAAAAACAAAATTTTCTTCAATTTCTTGTTTTTCTTTTGAAAAAAAAAAGTTATAAAAAATGTTTTTAAAGCCAATTTTTTTTTCACTACCTGTATCACTCTTGAAAAATCGCGGAGATTAAAAATATAGTGTGACTTTGCTGGTGTTGGTAATAGATTTTTCAAACTCTGCTTATAAATGTCCAGTGTTGCAAGGACAATTTGATCAATACACGGATCGAATTCTTTACTGAATCCTCTGTAAATTATAATAACAAGAAAATAAAATTTAACGTTTAATTAAAAATTTGGAAATTTCAATAAATTTTTCTCAACAAATTGAATTATATTTTGAAAAATTAGGATAAATTTCTTTAGAAGAATTCAAATTTGTTTCGGAGTTGTAAAAAAATTGTGAAATAGAAAAGAAAAAAGTATATTTTAAATTGAAGATTGATTTGTTATTGTAAAATTAAACAAATACCTCGTGTCCAAGTGCCACAGAACAATTTTACTAAAAATTGTGATCATGACGTCGTCCTCGAATTCGGAAATTGTCAAAACAAAAAAGTGCCTTTTAAATCTTGGCGTTACGTCCTTTCCCCCTCCAACTGGTGGACCCATGGCGCACATTAATTGAATTTCTATCAAATTCAAAGGAGTTATCTCCTTCCGGTCATACCTATTTTGGAAAAAAAAAATTCAAACTTATTTACTCTATTATAATATGATATAAATTTCTTCTTCGCTAACAAGAAGAAATTTACAGCTATTCAAGATGAAAATTCTTTTTCCATTTAGAGCTTTGTTAAAAATCCAAATCATTTTTATTTATAGTTATTAAAAAAATGAAATATTATTGATACCATAGCCAATGATCGAGCCACTGTCGTAGAAGTTCAATTGGCGGTTGTGCGCCATAAATTTCCTTCATTGGCATTGACACATCGTCGACAAAGACAATCCAACGTTTACCAATTGGTGGACCGTAAACACCTTTTCTTCTTCTATCGAGTTTCGTCATAATAATATCCTGCGTTTGATTTGCCGTTGTTTGCGCTGAGAAATTAATAATCAATGGCTTATAAATTTTCGTATCATTTTTCTTCAATAAAAAATCAATGATATAGACAGATTTCCCAGTTCCAGTTGAGCCAACAAATAATACGGGCTTTTGATGTTGAGCCAATAATTGAAAAAGTGCCGTATATCTAACAGTTTCAACTGTGGGCACAATTATTTGATTCACTGGAATATCTCTTGGTATCGGCGGTGTATTTATCAAATCATCGGACCATAATTTCCATTTTCCTTTACCCTGGAAATTTGCGCAGTAAAAATCAATTAGAAGAAGGGAATTTTATTATTAGAAAAATCTTTCAAAATTGAAAAAAAAAAGAAATTCATTTTAAGAACAATTCGAATGATTTCCAAAATTCTGAAAAAGTAAATTCGATGTCTTTGGAAAAGTTTGTATTCATTTTTAAAAAATTTCAAATAATTTTTTCCAGGGATGCCACAAAAAAATTAATTCTCTTTTTCCCTGATTACGAGACGAAATTTTGACTTCTTCCCTAACCATAAAGATTATTCTGATTTGCTCTAAAAATGATTAGATACTCAAAGAAAATATTCTATTACATTTATTTACGAATTTATTTAATTGGAAAATTATTCAAAGTCATTAATAACTTCTTTTTATCAATAAATATTTAATCATTATTATTTTTACAAAGGAATACAGATTTAAAAAAATACAAAATTAAACTTTTTAAAATCCAATTTCTTTTAAGAATATTATCAAATTAAAAAAACATGAAGTTATCGAGCATTCCGAGTCTGAGACTCGAAGTAATCTCTAGCTTCATGTTTTATAAGAATTTAAAATTCCATAAAAATTTATCAACAAAAATTAAATTTATGTACAAGCATTTTAATATCCTTCGCAAGAATTCAATTATTTTGATAAGTAATACAATTTTTCAAATCAATTCAATTATTTTTTTTAGTTCTTATTAAAGAAGTATTATTATTAAATAATAATAATACTAAAGTGAAAATTTCCATAATTATTATAATTAATATAGAATTATTAGAATTAAATAATTATTAGAATTGTTTAAATACAACTATTATTATGCGAATGACAAATTTTTTAATTCTAAATACAAATTTTAATTTTTGAATAATTTCAGATTTAAATGATTAATGATATGATTAATGATATGATTAATCATCATTATGATTTCTCATTTTTAAAAATTTTAATATTCTTTTTAAGAGTTCAATTATTTTGTTTTAAATTCTTCTCATGATTTCAAGTATTTTCAAAACAAATTAAAAAATATTTTGGAACTAAATTCAATTATCTATTATTAAAACATTTCGATATAATTCTCCATAAGAATTCAATTATTTTTAATAGAATTTTAAATAATATTTCTGTCAACAAGTATTTAGAAAAAATTGAATAAAACTTTACGTGATATCTCAAATATTTACACAAATTTTAATAAAATTCGTCGAAAGAATCGAATTCATTTCAAAAACTTTCTGAAATTTTGAAAAAAAATTTCCTTTTTAAATGTTTTTTCATTTAAAAATTAATTTACTGAAAATCATTGAATTCTCGCAAAGTATTTATTAAAAAATTTGCAAATAATGAAAATTCATTTCAAGAATTTTATTTATTAAACATTTTTTTCCCATCATTTAATTCTTTCGAGAAAATGTAATTAAAATTGTAATAAAAATAATTGAATTCTTGACAGGATTTTTATTAAAATTCTTTAAAATAATAGAATCGTCCGGAAGAATTTATTTCAATTTTTTTTTGAAAATAATGAATTTTTAAAAAAAATTTTTCTTACTGAAAGTTTTGAAAGTAATTTAATTTTATGAAGACTTTCTTTTATGTTTTTAAAATAATCGTGTTTATGATTAATTGTAATTAATAATTTTCCTACTAAATTCCATTAAAATTATTTATTAAGAATTAAATTCTTTTCAACAATTTTATTACAGTTTTTGTCAATAATTGCTTTTTTCAAGAATTTCAATCAGTTTCGTAGAAATAATGAAAATATTTTATATAATTGAAATTTATACGAGAATTTTATTAAAAACTTTTGAGAGCAATTGAATCGTTCAGAAACATGTTAACATAATGTTTAAAAATAATAATTGAACCTGTTAGAGAAAGTTTATTAAAATTGTATTGAAAGTAATTGAATTTCTCAAAAGAATTTTATTATTTACAAAAATAATTGAATTGTTTCGAAGAATTATACTTCATCCTCTCGTCCTCAATTTTATAATAAAAATTATTAAAAATAATCAAACTGTTATTAAAATTCTTGAATAAAATTGAATTTAAATAACATTTTTAAAAATAATTTTATTAAAATCGCATTTCAAGTAATTGAATTCCTTTGAAGAATTTTATTATTTATGAACATATTTTATCTTTTTTGAAGAATTTTTTTCATTATATTATTTCTGAAAACAATTGAAATCTTGCGAATTTAGTTTTATTAAATTAATTTGAAATTATTAAAGTTTTTCCCAGAATTTAATTTAAATTAGATACTTTTTTTTATTATTTATGCAAATATTTTTCTTGTTTTATCTGTTTTTAATTTTGCATCCCTGTTTTATCCCTAAATACGTACTTCTCGGATGAATTTGTAGTCGAAGACAAGTCCATCTTTTGGCATAATAAAAATATAGGGTTTACTTGGCGGAGGTACTGATTCAGTCAATTGAAATTGTCGCATTAGAGATTCTGGAAATTGCTTCTCTAGAAGTCCTCGGAATAAAATACTAAATGTCTCTCTGTATTGCGCCTTCAATGTTCCGCCCATTGCCCAAATACACGAGAAAAAGAAAGATCCCTGTGAAAAAGAATAATTTTTTCCTTCAAAAGCAATAATAATAATAATATAATCGTATTTTTATTCTCAAATTGGAAAAATAATTTCAACCAACTTCGACTTGAGCACGTAAATCTAGTTCACTGATGCTCTTTGCAAATTTCTCATCATCATAGTCGTCAAAGAAACAGTCCATCAAATACGTTATTGATCGGAGTAAATTTGAATCTGGCATTGGACACATTTCCTAAAAAAAAGAGAAATATTTTGAAAAATATATTCAAAAAGTATAACTTATTTAGAAATATTTCTTCGATAAAATATTTAAAAACTATTTTTTAAATTTCGTTTCTCGATAAAATATTTAAAAACTATTTTTTAAATTTAGTTTCTCGATAAAATATTTGAAAACTATTTTTTAAAATTATTTTTTCGATAAAATATTTTCTACATATATATATACCTACGGAATTTTAATAATTTTTGATTTTTCAAAGAAATTATTTTACCTCGACTGCACCATGACGAAGTAGAAAGAATAATGGTTTACAAAATCTGATAAATAATGATTCAAAGAGGAAATTTTTCAAAAAGGAACTGAAAATTTTTGGCGTTGTTTCAATCCACGATTTTAATAGTGGCTCCCATCCTAAAGCCGATGGTTCCATATAAATCATGCCTTTAAAAACAAAATTATTTTTAAAATATTTAATTTTAAAGAAATTAAAATAATTCAAATAGAAAAAAATTCATTTTCTTGACTTCATAATTATTATTGTTCATTATTTTCAGAAAATTCAATAAAATTTTCTGCTCGAATTCAATTGATGTCATAAATAATAACATTATTCGGAAGAATTCAATTATTTTCAACAAAATTTAAAACAAAAATTCACGAAAGAATTTAATTTTTATCTAAAGTTTTAATAAATCCTTTAAAACAATTAAATTATTTTTCATTCTTCGTAAAAATTTAATTTGGTATTAAAATAATAAAATTCTTCTCAGGAATTGCATTATTTTCAAAATAGAATTTTAATGAATGTTAATACTCAACTTTTTAATTACAATTATAAAGAGACATAATTATTTAAAAAAATTAAAAACAATTTTTTGTTCAATTATTTTTAATGTTTTAATAAAATTCCTTGAATGAATTAAATTATTTTTAAAAATTGTAACAGAATACTCAGTAGATTTTATTTATAAAGAATAATAGTATTAAAACTTTAAAAAAATTGAATCTTTCGAAGAATTTAATCAAAAATAAAAAAAAAATTGAAATCATTTAAAAAATTGTATTACAAATTTTAAGAATTCTTCAAGAATTTCTTTTAAAAATTCTTTAAGAATTCTATTCTTTCGTATAGAAGTTAACTAAAATTGTTTTGAAACTAATTGAATCCCTGCGAAAAATTGTACAATTTATGAAAATAATTTAATTCGTAAAAATAATTTGATTAATATTTATGTCAATTTATGTTAATAAATAATAATTGAAGTTTTTTAAAGGACCTTAATTTTATAAATAATAAAATGAGTAACTTTGTGGCCTTTGGTCAAAAATTACTCATTTTATTGTTAATAAATAATAATAAAATAGTAAATATAAATAGTAAAAAAATAACAAAAAGGACTTTGGATATTTTCGTTGCATTTTTTATATATTTACCAACTAGTCTCGAACTTCTACATTTCCGTTTGAAGGAAATAATAATTATTGATGTAATAATTTATTCCTATAACCTTGAAAATAAGCAGAAAAAGTTCGAAACTTGATGACAAAATATATATAAAATATGAAACCAAAATAACCTTATTCTGATCTGATTATTACAAAATTATCTCTTTTCAACTCAAAGAAAGTATTTTTAATTATTAGATTCTAATCTAGTAATAATTAAAAATATTTTCTCATTACTTATTGATTTTTGAAACTATTTTAAATTATTTGAATTTCAAAAAAATTGGTTTTTATTATTTAAAAAATCGTTGGAAAATATTGTTCACCACAACGTGATACGGTGGCTGGTGAAGCAACCTCAAGATCCATTGGTTCGAAAATTAAATTTGTCGTCGGTGCCAATTGAATAATTTCGCCGCTCATTAGGCATAATTTTTTATTATCATCCAAAACAGTGTTCATATTCTCAATCCAAACGGCATCAATTGGTCCATCGAAAATTAACCATTTTCGATTTTCATTTGTGGAAATTGCAAAAGTTCGATAACTCACGGCAAGAACACCATCGCTCCATTCATGAGAAACAGGATCAAATTCTCCGTATAATTGGCCCATTGTTATTGATTTTGGATTGATTATCGTCATCTCGACTTTATGCTCGTTTATTAAATTCTACAAGAAAAAAGCATTTTTCTATTAGCCAAAAAATTATTGCCAATTAAATACTAATTTTGCAAAATTTACTTATAATTTAAAAAAATAATTTTTTAATTCAATTGAAATTTTATTTACGTATAGTTAAATGTCATTAAAATATTAAAATTTTAAAATAAAAGAATTTTAATCCAATTGTAAACTGAACAATTCTAATCCAATTGTAAATGAAAAAAAAAGTTTAAACTAATTGTAAGTCAGAAAATTTTAATTAAAAGTGCTTAAATATTTAATTTCAATTATTTTAATTTGATTATTTAAATATTTAAGTTGAAGACTTCTTTTCCTGATGTTAAAGATTTTGTTAAACTCACGCGTTCCTCGCATAAAGCCAAAGCGTCTGCCAATATTTTATAAGCCGTCGTTTTTCCACCGAATGGTAATCCAACAATCATAAATCCGTGACGAACTATCATCATTTCATAAATCTGTTGAATTTTTTCCAAAAAAACTGGAGTACATTGAATATTTGCAGTGGCGCAAGCCTCGTGAATGCATGCATTTAAATCCGTATAATCAGGATCGGGAAGTTGAACATTTGGAAAAAGATCTGACGCAATACCCTGAGGGGAAAAAAAGGCGAACAACAATATTAAAAATTCGAATTTACAAAAATTTTATAAATCTTACAAGCAAAGATTTTTTTCACAACTTTTTAAAGCAATCGTGTTTGTTTTAATATTTATAATTAAAAATTTTAGTATTTAATTTTATTAAAATACTATTGAAAATAATTTTTATATTCATGAGACGAATTTTTTTATTTACAAAAATAATTTCATTCTTGAGAAAAACTTTTACTGTTTATAAAATTAATTGCATTGTTTCGAGGAATTTTAATAATTAACTAAATTCTTAAGATTTCCATTGTTTTCAAAAATAATATAATGAAAAAAATTCTTCACAAAAGATCAAATATGTTCATAAATAATAAAATTCTTCAAAAGGAATTCAATTACTTGAAATGCGATTTTAATAAAATTATTTTTTTAAATTTTATTTAAATTCAATTCTATTCAAGAATTTTAATAACAGTTTGATTATTTTTAATAATTTTTATTATAAAATTGAGGACGAGAGAATGAAGTATAATTCTTCGAAACAATTCAATTATTTCTGTAAATAATAAAATTCTTTTGAGAAATTCAATTACTTTCAATACAATTTTAATAAACTTTCTCTAACAGGTTCAATTATTATTTTTAAACATTATGTTAACATGTTTCTGAACGATTCAATTGCTCTCAAAAGTTTTTAATAAAATTCTCGTATAAATTTCAATTAAATTAAATATTTTCATTATTTCTACGAAACTGAATGAAATTCTTGAAAAAGTGCAATTATTGACAAAAACTGTAATAAAATTGTTTAAAAGAATTTAATTCTTAATAAATAATTTTAATGGAATTTAGTAGGAAAATTATTAATTACAATTAATCATAAACACGATTATTTTAAAAACATAAAAGAAAGTCTTCATAAAATTAAATTACTTTCAAAATTTACAGTAAAAAATATTTAAAAAAAAATTCATTATAAAAAAAATTGAAATAAATTCTTTCGGACGATTCAATTATTTTAAAGAATTTTAATAAAAATCCTGCCAAGAATTCAATTATTTTTATTACAATTTTAATTACATTTTCTCGAAAGAATTAAATGCTTGAAAAAAATGTTTAATAAATAAAATTCTTGAAATGAATTTTCATTATTTTCAAATTTTTTGATAAATACTTTGCGAGAATTCAATGATTTTCAGTAAATTAATTTTTAAATTAAAAAACATTTAAAAAGGAAATTTTTTTCAAATTTTCAAAAAGTTTTTGAAATGAATTCGATTCTTTCGACGAATTTTATTAAAATTTGTGTAAATAATTGAATTATCACGTAAAGTTTTATTCAATTTTTTCTAAATACTTGTTGACAGAAATATTATTTAAAATTCTATTAAAAATAATTGAATTCTTATGAAGAATTATATCGAAATGTTTTAATAATAGATAATTGAATTTAGTTCCAAAATATTATTTAATTTGTTTTGAAAATACTTGAAATCATGAGAAGAATTTAAAAAAAGAAATTTTTCAAAACAATTGAATTCTTAAGAAGAATATTAAAATTTTTGAAAATAAGAAATCATAAGAATAAATAATTTGTTAACAAATGATTTTTTTCAATTTTAAATCTGAAATTTTTTTAATTTTTGAATAATTTATTCAAAAATTAAAATTTGTATTCAGAATTTCAAAATTTGTCATTCGCATAATAATAGTTGTATTTAAAAAATTCTAATAATTTAACAAAATTTTTGTACTATTTTTCTTAATTTAATTTTTCCTTGTTTCTTTCTATTTTTCTTTACCTGTATATTTTGTATTAATTTATTAATAATTTATATTTGGTATTAATAATTTTTAATTTATATTAATAATTTAAATATTTGTATGTAAATTTATAATTTTCGATTCATAAATTTTTGCAAATTCTAATAATTCTTTGTTAATTATAATAATTATAGAAATATTCACTTTAGCATCGAATTTTTGAATGTCTATTATGAATGGAAATTTGAAAAGAAAAGGAAAATTAAAATTATCTTCTTACATGAAAAAGCGGAAGATCAGGACTCAAAAATTTCGGCAGATTTACATCCTTAATGCTTCGTAGCATTAAAATATCTTCATTTTCGTTTGGATATTTTAGTTTCAAATTACCGGCAGCTACAAGAACTGATTTAACAGCTCTCATTCCATAATCGTAGTGATTTTGGGTCGATAGCTGCTCAGAGCAAAGCTGATAGGCCATGACAATTTTTACAGATAAGGGTCGTGCATTATAAAAACCATACGAGTAGAGAGTATTCTCCGCTATTAATCCATAATCAGGCACCTGAAAAAATAATTCATTGTATTTTTTTTTTGCAGAAAAATTATAAACATTTTCTCGAAAATATTTTTAGTTTTACGTTTTCAGAAAAAATTATAATTCATTGTAAAGAAGTTTTAAATATTTTCGATTAGATAAAAGGGGAGAATTAAATTTTCAACAAAAATGTTTAGTCGAATTTAATTTCTTATTGAATTGAGAAATATATTGTAATTAATATAGTGAATTGAAAATGAAAAAATATTTACGTGACACATTATCGTAATTAGATATTCAAAATAATTAAAAGGTAACAATTGTTAAATAAGTTTAGATTAATAATTAAAAATATTGTAAATAGTTTCATTATATTCAATATTTAGTATTTTGTGAATAGTAAATATTTTTAGTGAGAATTTGAGAATATTTTTTTAATATTAAAAGAAATAATATAATTTAGAACTTTTTCTTTATATCGCTAACTAACCATCATCGCCACAGAGCGGAATAAAGCTTTCAAATTGTCAGGAAGTTCCGTTCTTCCAGCGTAACCTGGATTCATTGTTATAAAAACAGCGCACGTTGGATCTAAACCAATTTCAGTTCCTTCGAAAATAAGTGTCGATTTTCCGGCATTAATTGCTCGTTGAATTGTCAAAATTTGTTGTGCAACCACTGACAAAACTTCCAGATCAATTCGATTGAATTCATCGAAACATGACCAAGCTCCAGACGATGCGAGTCCCTGGAAGCAAAAAACAATTTTATTAAAGAATTAAAAATAGAAGAAAATAAATATAAATCCCTTCTATTTAAAACTAATTTCCATGAAATTACAAACAAATTTAAAAACCATTAATAATTAATAAAATACAATTTTCCGACTCTTTTTTTCTTATCGTTTGAAATTTTACTTTAAAGAATTTCCCCAAGGCAATGTAATCCAATCCATCGGAACAATTGAAGACGACACATTGTTTGGCGACGGCTTTAGCTAAATCTTTAGTCGTTTCCGTTTTTCCAGTTCCAGCGGGACCTTCCGGAGCTCCACCGAGATGTAAATTTAATGCACCGAATAATGTCCGATAACATCTATCGGTTAGAGGAGTTATCACAAGTCGAGAACTATTTCCAAGATATTCGTAGCCGTATTTTAGAGAAGAATTTATCATCATTGTTAACATATTTTCGTCCTGAAAATAATAAATATGTCACAATTACAAATTTCAACGAAAAGATGAAAATTCAAGGGAAGGAGAAAATTTATTTTTACGATCCAATAGTAACGGAGTTGACAGAGCCATTTGAAATCTGTGCTGATTTTCACGTTTTGCTCGAAAAGACCGACTAACACGTCCCTTGAATGCACGTCAATTGTCACTAACGCCTCTGTAAAAAAAAAATTATAATAAAATAATTAATAAAACAATTTCAGGGTTGACAGAAAAAAATTTTTTTCCCTGATTTTCAGACAAAATTTCCACTTTTTCCCTGAGCCCCAAAAGAATATTTCTATTCACTCTCAAAATTATTAGATACCCAAAAAAAATGTTCTATTAAATTTATTTACGAATTTCCCTAATTGGAAAATTATTTTCTTCACTTCAATTAAATTATTATTTTCTACTTTTTTGAACTAGAATCAATTTAAATCGAAAATCAAATTTTTTGAAATAAATAATAAATTATTAAATGAGAATGAAAAAAATAAATTAGTTTTAATAATATTTTTGACAAAAAGTTCTTGAAAATTTTCAAATTCATTTCATCAAATTTTGTTTGAATGAAAAAATTAGCACCACACATAGAATTTTTAATTAAATGTATGAAAAATTCAAAATTTCGAGAAAAAAATTTTTTCAAAAATAATTAAAAGTAGGAAAAATTTAAATTTTCGAAAATTTTAATTTGAAACTTTTACAAAATTCAATTATTTCTAAAAATTGCAATTATTATCTAAAACATTAACTGAAATTAATTTTTAAATCAATCATTTTTGTCAGAAAATATCTTCGAGAATTCAATTATTTAAATATAAACAGAGATAATTTATTGAAAAATAATTAAATGTTTCTTAAAATTGAATTCTTATTCATAAGTTTATCAAGAAATTTTTAAATAATTGAATTCTTTCGACGAATTCTAATAATATTTTAAAGAATAATTAAATTTTTCGAGAAATTCGATTAAAATTATATTAAAAATAATTCAACTCTTGCGAAGAATTTTATAAGAAAAAAATTTCAAACAATTAGTTTTTTTTGGAAAAATTTATGATAATTCTATTTTTAATAATTGAATTCCTGTGAAATTTTCATTATTTTAGAAAATAATTAAATATTCGTGTAAAACTTATCAAAATTGTTTTTAAATAATTTAATTCTTTTGAGAAATTGTATTAAAAAGAATTCATTATACAAATTATTTGAATTAAGCAAATTTTTTGAAATTAATTGAAATTTTGCTCAAAATTTAATATATAATTTTTTGAAAATAATTCAATTCTTGTGATGAATATTATTGTTTTTTTTAATAAAAATCATTCAATTGCTGCAAAGAATTTAGTGACAAATTTTAAAACATTTGATTTTGTCAACAAAATTTATGCAATTTTTATTTTAAATAATTGATTTTTCGTGCAGAATTTTGTTAATTTTGAAAATAATTGAATTTACGTGAAAGAAATGTAATATTTATTAATATAGTTGAATTCTTTTAAAGAATTGTTTAAAAAAAATTTTAATTAAAACTAATTTCTTTGTCAGAATAATAGAAATAAATTCAAGGGTTTTTTGTTTTAGAATTCGTAGTAATTTTATCACTTTTAATAAAAATCCCAGAGTTTTACCTGTAGTAACTTTGAAATGATACACAAAAAAAATTATTTGATACTCTATTTGTTTTCTTTTGTTTACTTCTAAAATTATAAACATAACCTAAAAATTAAATCCCAAATTAACTTCCACTCTTGCAAATCAATTCCCCTCTTTAAAAAAAATAGAAAATGATAACCACTACTACCTTTTTTTGCAATAATATTTACGTAATTAAAAGTAGCCGAAAAATAACAAAAATGCTGGAATTTAGTTATTATATATATAAATAAATACCTAAAGTAGTCCGATTCTGTTTAGAGAGTTTTCCCCGAACAAGATGGATGATTTGATTTAGTTGCTGATTACACACATCTATATAATCTTTTAATCCTTCTGGGGCTTTGGAAAATGCACTTGTTACGTCTGCAGTCCAATAAAGTTGGGAAATACAAAGTATTGTTTGACCAGGCCATTCCAGAACCCATTTGTCTCGTTCTATCTTCAGATAATTTTCTTTTGCCCGTATCACCTAATTTATACGAGTCCAAATGATTTATCATTCAATTATGAATGTTCTTTATTAATTTGTTAAATAATTACATACTAATCAAAATTGTAGGTATTTAGACGGAATTTTATTTGTTTATCAACAACAATTGTTTACAATGACAGTTTTTCTTCAATGAAGTGAGTAACAAAAGGAATGGAGGCAAGTTGTCGATTATTTGCAAAAGAATAAAAAAACAGTTTTAACGTAATCTTTCTAGTGATTTATTATTATTTAGTGTGTTTATTTATTTAATTTATGTTTTTATTCATTTTATTTATTATATTTAATAAGTTATTCAATGTTTATTACACTGAATTTGAATATCGATAGGTGATTATCGATATATTTAGTGTACAATCGTTATCGGGCATGCGCTGTTGTTCGCGGTGGGGGGAAATGCCGCTCGCTCATTGGTCAGCGCGCGTTAGCCAATAGGAGCGCGCTATTCGGAACGTGCGTAAGTGCTATGCGCGGAGCTCAGTTGGCAGCCGGCAGCCACCGGTGACGGTGGTGTTAGCTAGTTCTCCCGGGTTGAGACCCTCTGGGTCTCCTCGGTTGGAGAAGCTGCCAGGGGCCCCTCCCCGAGGAGGAGGGTGACCCCGTGGGGCAACCGGGGTATCCCGTTGCCAAACGGCCGAACTCCAGCCGATGATGTCTAGGTTGCCAATAGGAAACTGACTCCAAAGTGGGATTTCTCCTTCATTGGAGTGTCAGCATAAGGGTGATTTCACAATGGGAATTTTGAAGATTCGGTTGGCGCGTTATAAACAATGAAGTCACTATTGTTTGTAACGTGTTAACTTAACCTCAAAATTTCTATTGTGGATATTTGTTTTCCTTATTATTTCAATCTGAGTGAGAAAAAAGTGTGCGTGAGTGAAAGTGACTCCAACCATTTGAATTGAGGATATTTGTTTTCTTTATTATTTCAATCTGAGTGAGAAAAAAGTGTGCGTGAGTGAAAGTGACTCCAACCATTTGAATTGAGGATATTTATTATATTTGTTTTCTTTATTATTTCAATCTGAGTGATAAAAAGGTGGGTGAAAGTGATACTCCTATTTTGTCTCTAGTCATCTGCAGAATTAAAAAAAATCTATTGTTCCCCGAAGGAGTCTCATAAAAAAAAGACGAATATAAGTGAAAAGTGAAGAATATTAAATAAATGGGACGACATATAAGTGAAAAATTTTAAAGAAGTGAAGCGACATATAAGTGAAAAATGAATAATGCCATAAAAGTGAATAGTGAAGTGATAAGAAAAGCACCAAATTTTCCCAGTCTTCAATATTTGGATCCGGAGGAAACAGAATTCAAGGATGGAAAAAAAGGAATGCAGTGTTTGAAGGATCAAAAGGATTATGCTGAGAAAGTGATTTTACTACGCTGTCATCACTTCAAGAAGAATTATCGGTGAGTTTTTTTTTACTATTAATTTATTATTATTTCACTCCTCCCACGTTTACGTCACACTTTATGCCCCCCCCCCCTCTTAAACCCCTTCCCCTAATAATTTTGTTTAAATTTTTGAAAATTGAAATTTAAAAGGACAAAAAATTTGGTTAGGAAAAAAATGTATTATTCATTGTAGAGAATAATTCATTCTCGTACAGGTGAATATAATGTATCAATTTTTATTTGTTGGTTTTTTGTTTTTTTAATAATTTTTGCTTCCTTGGTGAATTATAAGGAAGCTTCGTCATTCTTCATATAGTTAATACAGTTTTCTATGAATTAAAATCGCACGTTGATAAAAAATTTCTCTAATTAATAACTTTAAATGACGGTTAGAAATAATTAAAACTACTCGTTATTCAATTAATTAGTTCTTAATTAAAATTAAATATAATTTTATTGTTTTTAATTAATAACTTTGGCTAGGTAATATTTTTTATTAAAATAATTTTAATTTACGTATGTAATAGATATTTAAATCAATTTTAAAATCTTTCTATGCCCCTTCCCTCATCTAGTTTCATGTTTTGTTGAATTTTTTTTCACAGCTTGCCCTCCCATCCCCTGCTCCCTAAAGTGTGATCTGGGATTGTGAATGACTCTTTACATGCATGTTTTGTTTATTTGTTTACCATACAATTAAAATTCAAGTTGGAATATTGAAATTTTTGACGATTCGTATTTCTTTACTGCGTTTTTGCGAATTAATTAATGCCTTCGTAAAAAAAGACATTGCGAGGAGTTTTTAAAAATGTGATGCCTTTTTTTAAATTTGTTGACAATATAATTGTTACATTTTTATAACAATTGACCCCCCCCCCCCTCGCCCTCCACCAAATTCTTCCTTATAATTTAAATTCAAGAATAGTTTTTAAAATTTGTTTAAAATTTGAAAAAACATAAATTCTATAAAATACGGAAAACATTATTAATTAATGCAAAAAAAAAAAATAAATTTTACCTGTGCTCTGACACTTTTTTTCATGACGGTTTCTAATTCGACTAACCATTTTTCCACTTGGCCTCGAGCTGCCACAGTATCGATTATATCCTCCAGAGTTACGTGTTCATCTTCGGAAGATTTCATCATCGTCACTTCCATCTGTTCTGTGAAACTTAATTTAGCAATTCCTTCAAAGCACTTCTTTAAATGTGGCTGAACTCTAAATTTAATTTGATTATTAGCAAAATATTCCCCTTAATTGTATAAATATAATTATATTATTATTTTATTATTATTATTATATTATTATTATTATTATTACTATTATTATTATTATTATTATTATTATTATTATTATTATTATTATTATTATTATTATTATTATTTCTATTATTTTATTATTATTATTAGGTATTTATATTAATTTAATGAAAATAAAATTTTGACTGTTTCTTTTTCTATAAATTGATTCTTACCTCGTTGGATCTTTTGTTTCGGATAAAATTTCTAGTAGCTCGTCATTTGATAGAAAGAAAAATCTTGGAAAGAATAATCTCTTCTTCTCGAGATAATCATTTAAACCCTTTTGAATTAAATCCAATAGATTTGTCGATTTTTTTAAACGATCGAGCATTTTGTCAATTTCAACTACCGACATGACTTTTGGATCTGTCACCACAGATGACATTATATCTCTCCAAATCTGTGATAAATATTAATTTTTCTTTTCGAATTTGACTAAAGTTTTTCTCGCATTATTTTCCAAAAATTATAATTTATTATTTTTTTATTATTATAATAATGAAATGTAAATAAAAAGTGGGGGAAAATTAACATAATGCAATAATATTCGTTGATTATACTTTATCAACGGCACTGAATCGTCGACCCTCCTCCGGCATTTGCTGCTGGATATCAGGGGAAGAGAAAATTGGCTCTAAATACATCCAAGTAGCTTGAACTTTAAGCCAATAATCCATAATATCCTGCAGGAGATGTAGCTTGGCTTCCCATTCTCTAAAATAAAATGGTAATAATAATAGAAAGAATAATAATAATAATAATAATAATAATAATAATATTTCATAGAAAATTCTCATGTTGGATAAAAAGTTTTATAACCCACAGCGTCTCTTTTTCGAATGGTTTTATGTAAAGAGAATTTTTCATAGTTTGAGCCTTTGTCAGATGATCATCCAACAAAAGTTGAATGTCATCGATACTGGCGATTACAAAAGTTCCCGTGTCTCGATAAGGATTTGTTATAAATTCTATTTCAGTCCAGTCTGTGTGCATTTTTAGTAAGGCTTTCTCCAAATTATTCTCCTTAGTTGCTGCCTCTGAAATGCCTTCAAATTTTGGCACGTATTCGTCCAATCCAAAGTCGATAATCTTTAATTTATTCGGTTAAAATAAGCAATATATTAATTAATTAAATAATTATTAATTTAATACTTATAAATTAATAAATATAAAATATTATAAGGAATAAATTTTTATAATGAAATTATAATGTTTTTTTTAAACTACATTTTATATTAGAAATTATTATTTCATTAAAATTATTAACATTAATTTACCTCTTTTTTTTTAATATTTATACCAAACCGTGAATTTTTTTAACCAAAATTACAAAATGTTTTATTATTTTAATTTGTTTTTAAAAAATCACTTTTTATTTAACAATTTTTGTAGATATTTAAATACTGTTCTCTAAATTTGAATTAGTTAAAAATAATTAATTTGATAGTAAAAAATCAGTCACCAATTGAAACGTGTTATGTAAATAAATTTAAGAAAATTATGGAGTTAATAGAAAATTAGAAATATTTTTAAATTCCACTGAAAATGTGTAATTAAATTTGTTAAAGAATTTCATTAGAAACTTTTTAACAAATATAGAATTTTTAAAGTATTTTAATTTAATTAACTGATTAATAATTGAATTTTATAAAAAGTCATATTTTAATGGATTCATATTTCTAACGGCGAAGATTAAGAATTCAAATTTTTATTTGTTGATTTAAAAAAATATACATAAAATTGTTTAATAAATTACTTTCGCAAATTTTTCTCTAAATCTGAAAATTAGGATTTTTGTAATTTTTTATATATTGTTTCAAGATAATTGAATTTTCATAAGGAAATAATTGAAAATCTTTCAAGTAATTGAAATTTCTCTACATTTCTTGAAAAATAAATTCTTTTAGTGAATTTTATTCAAATTTTTAGAAAAATAATGTTAGCGACCGTAATTATAATTTTATTTTTTAAATTTAAAGTCTCTCTTGCAGTTTTATGTGAATTTTTCTGCTTATAAAAATTATATTATTCTATTCAATAATTGTAATTATTAAACTTCCCTTAAATTTCTATAGTTTCAAATTTCTGAATGTTTTTATAAATTCGTTATATTTATTTCTTGAACAAATTAAATGTTTGTTACTTATTAAATAAATAATTAATTATTACTGTTTTATTATTTTCGAAAATTTCAATAAAATTCATTACGAGAATTAATAATTATTTTTATAAATAACAGGAATTGTTTGGAAGAATGGAATTACTTTTATAAATAGTAAAATTCTTTGCAGAAATTCAATTATTAATATAAAATTTTAATAAAATTGAAATATCAAGTTTTCAATTATAATTACAAAGAGACTGGTTTATTTTCAAGAAATTGAGAAAATGCTTTGTTTCATTCAATTATTTTCCAAATTATCAATTAAAATTATGAAAAAAACATTATTTTCAAAAAATTTAAAGATTTATTCATGTTCGAAGTCAAATATATAAATTTAAATTTGATGAGAAAAAAAACCAGAAAAAATCATTCACCAATTCGAACGTATTAGGTAAATAAATTAAAAAAAAAATGATTATTAGTTATTTCCCGGAAAAACCCGGGAACCGGGTTAATTATTTTTATAACTAAATCAAATATTTATAGAGAGTATTTAATTCTATAATTGAAAAAATTGTTAATTAAAAAAGTCTTTATTTTAGTTTATAGTCAATTCTATAACATTTTTGAATTTAATTTTCTTTTTTTTAGTGAAATTTTGTTTTTGTTTAATTTCTTTAATTTCACTTTTTTTTATTCTTTTATTTATTTATTTATTTTTTTAAATTAATATATTACCTTGGCCAATGTCATATTTTCATCAACTTTAATTGGAAATCCAACAATTTCCGAAACTTGCTCCCAATGACGACTTTTCATACCGGGATTTCCAAGTGTTAACATAAGAGGCATGTGTTCGCGAAATTCTTCAATGTTTGCACGAACATTTTCTGCCAATTTTCTCACAGCTGGCTCTTGGAAATTTTTTTCTAATTTTAAAATAGTGCGAAACAATGTACCAGAAATTGTTTCAATTTCATCTGGATCATGTGAGCCAACCATTGAGTTCATCCAGTTATTGTTATTCGATATAAAATCGCAGGCAGCGTCGTAAAATTTTTTATAAGGTCCAAGTTTGTCAGCAATCTGTTTTATGTATATATTGAATTTAAAAATAGACAAACTGAATTAAATGTAAGTTTTTATTTTCAATTTATATATCATTGTGTTTAAATCGATTACTTGACAAAAAAAATTGAAAAATTAAAAAATTAATTAATAACAGACAAGTAATCAAATAAATTTTTTTATCTCTGTGAAAAATTAAATTTTTAAAAAAATTTAAATCTAAATTAAATTTAAAATTTTTTATTAGAATGAGAAGTGATTTTATTTTGAACCTGTTTTCTTAATGGGTATTGCGATAATTCCCATCCGAACATCTGTTCCTCCTCATTGAATTCGTCAATTGTTTCCATGGCAATAAGAAGACGACTTTCGAGTCTTGTTGCTTTTTTCTTGTAACGAAATATTTCATCCACATTGCCCCAGTATTGCATTTCATTTGCATATTTCCAATATAATTGAAGATCCTGTTGGAATTTTTCAATTCGCTCTACCAATGCGTCTTGATATTCGCCAGTTTTACTGTCGATTATATTTCTATGTTCTTCGAAAATCGATGGCATTTTGTGATACCTAATATAGTTTTGAAATAATAACATATACAATTTACTGTATTAATTTATTTTGTAATATAAAAAGAAAAAGAAATGTGACGCGATCTGAAGAAAGTGACCTTAGAAGCAAAAAATTATAGGTTATGTTTGGAATTTTTTAAACGAAAATACAAAAAAATTATCAGCCGTTAATGTGAATCATTATAGTTTAAGTTTTCATTATAACTGAAATATTTAATAAACACTGGTTTTCATTTACAAAAAGTAAAAATAAATTTTTAATCAACAAAAAAGTAACACTAACATAACCTTAAAGTGATGTGCTTCTAAGGTCCCTTTCTTCAGATCGCGTCACAAATACACTTTCTTACCATTGAAAAGCGAAATTATTGGTTTTGATTTCAACTGGTGTTAATAAGGTATAATCAGATAGGAATAAAATATTTTCCATCACTTCTTTGAGGCGATTTTCCAAATTTTTCACCATTTCTGTTTCGGCTTTTTCAACAAAAGCCCGAAGTTTCATTAGTTCGGCGGTATTTGGCGGTTTACTCAGGGCTCGATTTGCTATACTTTGATATTCTTCTCCTATTCTGTTTTAAAATTTACCTCTTCTTAATTATTCGATTAAAAAAATTCGTCTTTTTTTTACTTTTTTCGTTTATTTTACAAAAATGCGACGTTTTTTTTTACTTTTTTTCTAAAATTTAAATATTACAAAAGAAAATACCACATATTCTAGTAAAAATTGCAAATTATTTAAATTATTCTTGTGTGAAAAATCACTATAAACAAATATTTTGAAAAACATTTTTGAATAATTTTTCGAAATATACAATTGAAAAACTTTCGAATAATTGAAATTTAGTAAAATTTAATTGAAAATAATTAATTTTTTTAAAAGTAATTTATTATAAATTTTGAAAATCAACTTTTTAAAAAATTCAATAGAAAATTTTGTGAAAAAAATTCAATTCTCAATAATGAAAATGTAAAAATAATGAAAACTAGGAGTAAAAACTAATGTTCAAATTTTTTTTAACAAAGTAATTCTTAGAGTTTTTTTATTATAGGTAATTTTTTAAAATTCAATTGTTTTCAATATTTTCAAAAACATAATTTTGAAAATTTAAATACATAGGTGCAAAAAGTAATATAAATATTAAAATTTTTCAGTATTATTTTTCACAATTAATTATTTTAAAAAATTATATACTTTTGAAAAATTTTACTAAAATTAAATTAAAAATAATTGTATTCCTTTGAAGAATTTCATTATCAATGAAAATAATTGAATTCCTGCGAAGAATTTTATTAAAAAATTTTTAAAATCCTTATTAAATTTTTTTTTGAAGAATTTCTTTCAAGTTTTAAAAATAATCGCGTCTATTAAAAATTATAATTAAATACTTTATTGTCGAAAATAATTAATATTGTTTTGAATATAATTGAATCGACTAAAGCGACTTTTTTGGTGCCTTAATGTCAATCCGAGACTTGTAAAAATGTTTTTTTTCGAATATATAGAAAAATGTATCGAATTTACTTGATTTTTTTCTTACGTTCTGGATTTATATTGATAATCCATAATCATTTTATTGACGAGATCGTCCTTTAATTTTCTAGCTTTGTCGGCTATGAATTCCAAAAATCCACTTCTATTCACTTCAAATAGTCCCGTGAAGACAGTACGTTCGAATTCGGTGGGAATATTTTTTGCCAATTGATCATATTTACGAATAAGTTCGCTATATTCTTGAAACGAATGAGGTGGTTTTGCTCTGAGAAATTCTTCAACATATTTTCCACCCTCGTTGTTTATCAATGAAGAGTAAATATCAAAATCTTGTTGCTGAAGTTCAGGACCAATTCTATGTTCTTGAATTAATTCTGCAATTTTTTCACTGTGTTCCCTCACTATTTCGTTTAATATCACAGGCTGGGGAAATAATTCAATTTTTAAGTATGATAAAGTCATAAATTTCATACATTTATTTTTATTTATTTAATAATAGATCAGAATTAAAGGATTGAATTTTTTACAACTAAAAATAATCGTCAAATAAATTATTTTAAAGGTAATAATAATTTAGGTAATTAATTAATTAATTTAGGTATTTAATTTAAGGTAATAATTATTTTTGGAGATTTTATTTGAAATATTTTTTTAATACCTCTTTTAAATAAAGAAAATTTATTACCTGGAGAGATTGTCGATGAAAGAAAGTGGGGACATTTTGGTAAATTCTTGTTTCTATTCTCGCATAAACGGAAACGGCATTTACGAGTGAATTCAATAATCCTAGAAGAATGTCCGTGTAGCTTGTGAAAGATGGATCGAAACCAATGCTTTTGTTTCGCACCGTCACTTCTAATTTAAATCCACAATTATGGTACTATCGATAAATTAAAATAAAATTAACATTATTTGTTACGGTCTCTTTTTAAATATGCACTGGAAACATTTTTTTATTTAATTCAAATAAACGATTACTTCTCTCTAAATTTGAATTATAGTTAAAAAAAACTAATTTGATAGCAAAAAGTAAGTCACTGATTCAAATAGTAATGGTTTACTAACGAAATAGTTAATAATGACTAATTATTAGTTAAATTCACTTTTAGGTTATGTAAAAGTGACTGAAATTTGCAGTAACTAATTCAATTAGTAAAATTTGACTATTTCTTTAAGTTATTTATTTACTTATAATTAGTTATTAACTACTAACAATTAGTTATTTTTTATTAATTGCTGAAGCAAAAAGTCAGCCACGATTTTACTACTAATTAGTCATTTTTAACTAATTCAGATTTAGAGAGTTGTTTATTTAATCAAACTTCTTCATTAATTAAAGTTTCTTTCGTATTTAATATTCTTTACCTTTTTTATTATTCTTTACCTTGGAAGCAAAAAATTATAGGTTATGTTTGCAATTTTTTAAATGAAAATACAAAAAAAGAATCAACTATCAGTTGGATTCATTAATGTTTAAGTCTTCAGTTCAACTAAAATATTTAATAAAAACTGATTTTAATTTGAAAAAGTAAAAAAAAAGCTTTTAATCAACAGAAAAGTAACACTAACATAACCTTAAAGTGATTTGCTTCTAAGGTCTCTTTCTTCAGATCGCGACACATTTTCATAGTGTTTAATTTATTATTATTATTATTACTATTATATTATTTTTGTTATTATTATTATTATTATCATTATTATTATTATTAACATTATTTAATAATGTATATTTATTTAATTATTTACTGTGAATCAGTAATGTTAACTGACATAATTGTAGTAATGTTTACCAGCAATCAATATTAATTTTCACTGGTTGCTATTTAGTAGTAAAAATATTTTTAGTCAGACGCAGTAATACCTTTAAATTCTTAGTATTATTGCAGTGGTAAAAATAAAATTTTAGTCAGACAATTCTGTTTTACTTTAGGTTATTGTTTATAGTAAAACTAAAATTCCAACGGATTCAATTTTTTGAAATTTTTGTAATTGGGAATTTATTATAAATAAATATAGAGTTTTATGAAATTTTGAGATATTAAAATATTAAAACTATCATTTTTTTTGCCTGTAGGGAACGATTGCTAAATTCTTACAATAAATACTTACTTTCGTTTGCGTTGGAGAGCCTCGAGACTGCATTAAAATTAAAAATAATTGCTACTGATAAATATATTTAATTATTCGAATAAAATTGTGTGTTTCTACTTTCATTTTTTTAAATTTATTAAAAATTCAAAAAATGTTATTTTTAAATTTGTTTGAAATTTTAATAATGTAATTTTCAGAATTGTTTAAAATTTTAATAATGTAATTGTTAAAATTTAAAATTTTAATAATGTAATTTTCAGATTTGTTTGAAATTTTAATAATGTAATTGTTACAGTTAAAAATTTTAATAATGTAATTGTTAAAATTTAAAATTTTAATAATGTAATTGTTAAAATTTAAAATTTTAATAATGTAACTGTTAAAGTTTAAAATTTTAATAATTTAATTGTTAAAATTTAAAATTTTAATAATGTAATTTTCAGATTTGTTTGAAATTTTAATAATGTAATTGTTAAAATTAAAAATTTTAATAATGTAATTGTTAAAATTAAAAATTTTAATAATGTAATTGTTAAAATTTAAAATTTTAATAATGTAACTGTTAAAGTTTAAAATTTTAATAATGTAACTGTTAAAGTTTAAATTTTAATAATGTAATTTTCAGATTTGTTTGAAATTTTAATAATGTAATTGTTACAGTTTGAAATTTTAAAAATGTAATTTTCAGATTTGTTTGAAATTTTAAAAATGTAATTTCCAAATTTGTTTGAAATGTGAATAATGTTATTTTCAAATTTGTTTAAAATTTGAATAATGTAATTGTTAAATTTGTGTATAAAATTAAAAAAAATTTCGCTTCATTTAAATTTCTAAATGACTTACACCAACATCTAGTAAATAATTTACATAATCCTCCATTGATCTCAAGCATAAATTTTGCAATTGACTTTCCATTATAAAAGCCAGACAATTATAGAATCTTGATAATAAATTGGAATTGCTTGGATCTGGTAAAGTTCCTTTCTTATTCGCCTGTAAAATTTTATGTTGGGAATTATTTTCGAAAATTTAAATTATTATCACTGTTAATAACTTAAAAGTATCAAATAGCAACGAATTGACACCAAAAATTGATCCACATTTTTGTCATTAATTTGATACTTTGAAGAAAACTGTGATATATTAAAATTAAATGAAAAAATATTTTTTCTGTAACTTATACATGATTTTTTCTCGGTAAATTAATAATTTAAAAGTTTCATTTATATATAGTTATATTTATTATAGTTGAATTTTGAATTATTAAAATAATTTCTTACAATTAAACAAGCGTTGTATATTTTTGGAAGCCAATTATTGCAGAGATGGTTCTTTGTATTATCGACCATTTTTGAAAAATGATTTTCAAACGTTGACAGATCGTAAGATTGACCAAAAGATTCCAATTTTTTTACGTCAATTTGCCTCATTGCACTTGTGACGATGCAAAAATTAATCAGTTTCTGAATTATGTTATTTACAGTTTTTTTTTAATCATTATTTCAAATTTAAGGAGTTATTTTACTTTTGTTATCCTTGTTTAAAAAATATGATAGATTTATATAATATTATTTTTGGTAGAAAATTTTGTTCACTTACATAAATTCACGGAACCAAACATCCAATGCTTTTCGCATACAAGGATGATTTAGTATTAAAATTTTTTCCAATTTTGCTTTAATTTTTTTACACTTTATCGCATGTTCCGGTGGGAATTGTTTTATTTCGTATCGTTCCTTTGACATTTGACTCTAAAGTTTAATTAACATAAAATTTTTAGAAAAGGGGTTTTAAAAAAAATGTTTATGGGAAGGTATTTGAAAATTTTAATTGTAATTTAATATATTTTTTCGTCTATTTTTCAAAAACGGGACTTTTTTCGACTTATTAAAGTCTATCCAAGGTTTGCTTTCGGATTTAAAGATATACTTTTTAAAAAATAATTATCAAGTCTGAATTAAAAAAATAGGTATAATAAGTACCTGGTCAGTGGTGAGGGATTCGTCATTTAAAGGATCTTGAAGGACAAAGTCCACAACGGACTTTTTAACCCCTAATTCATAGTTATCGATTGCTTCTTTTATGACTTGTTTCATTGTGTCTTTAAATTTCTTTTGCCATTTGATAGGCACTAATTTTAAAATATTACTTAAAGTCGACTTTTCCATTGGTGGAATGTACATACCATCGACACCGTGTGTAATGTAATAGTAATATCTCATTATATTCATATCATCTGCGGTGAACCAATTTTTACAAATGGGCGTTTCATGTTTTCCGAGAATAATGTCAACGACATTTTGACGGAAATCCTCTCGTTTCTTTCGCATTAAAAGGTAGCTATTCGTCTTAATATTAGTCTCCTTCTTTTTTTCTTTTCGACACTCTCCTCTTTTTGGTATTCTGAGTTCATTGTTCAAATAAAATATCTTTCATCAACATTTAAATCTTTTATTTTAGTGTTAAAATTATTTTTCTAATACATTTTTTCTCAAGTTCCATATAGATATAATAAAGGAGATAAAAAATTATTTACAGGGTATTAATTCTATGAAGGGCATTCGGGAAAAAATAATGGTTTTGTGATGCGGAAGTCGCATTTAAAAAGAAAAGAATATTTTGAGTCGGAAATTGGAAATGGCATCAGTAAATTTTATAAAAATTGAAAAAAAACTTGAAAAGTCTGAGAATTTTGATCGGAATTCTGAAAAATTGTTGTTTTCTAAATGTATTTTTTATTTTTGAAAACTAATTTTACTTAAATATTTAGGTCCCTGAAGTTGCCATCGATGCTCAGCATCGAAAAATATTTTTTGTACAAAACGAAAAAAATCACTCAACTTTTTTCCAGAGTTTTAAGTGACAAAAAATACTGTGAAATAGTTTTTTACTTCTTAGGCGAATAAAAGGAGTAAAATTAGTTAAAATTTTGTTACTAAAAATAAGGAAAAATACTTTTCGATACTGAGCATCGATGCCAACTTCAGGAACCTAAATATTTCAAAATTAATTCAAATTTGAAAGAGTTGCGTTTACGATTTTCATAATTAAATCAACTCGAAAAGATTTTCATTTGATATTTGTACAATTTTAAATGAAATGGATTAGAAATTTTTAAAAAACTTGATTTTTAACAAAATTTTAATAACTAAAATTGTTCGGAAATTAGTAAAATTTTTTATTACATATTTAATTGATTTTTTAAAGTAATAGATTTAGAGAAAAAGTTTAGTTAAAAACACTAAAAGAAATTGGATTATTGTAAAAATTCGATTATTTGTAAAAGTAGTAAAATTCTTATCAGAAATTTAATTATTTTATATTTATTCTGCAACAAGAATTAAATTATTTTCAAAATTTTTAATAAAAATTCTTTAGTAAGAATTCAATTGTTTTCAAAATAATTTTAAGAAAATTCTACGTAGAAATTCAATTAATTTCCAAAACTTGTCAAAATTAAATTTATTTTCGCAAGTGTTTTTACAATAGTTTTTAATAAAATTTCACCAAAGAATTCAATTATTTTAAAACAAATTTTAATAAGATTGGTCTGAAAAATTCAATTATCTTTATAAATAATACAATATTTTTCTCCGAAATTCAATTATTTAAAACAAATTTTAATAAAATTAGTCTCAAAAATTCAATTTTCTTTATAAATAATACAATTCTTCTCCGAAATTCGATTATTTTAAATATATTTTATAAAATTCGTTTCATCAAATTTCTTGAAAACTGAAATTATTCTTAAAAATTATATTCAAATTTGTTAAGAAAATTCAATTATTATTTAAATTTTTTAGAAATAATTAAATTTTCAAGAGGTTTTAAATTGAAATCTTTGAAAATTTTAATTTTTTATATGTTTAACGAACAATTTTGTAGACTTTAAATTTTATCTAAAATTTTAACTGAAAATCATTTTAAAAATCAATTATTATTAGAAAATTCTACGAGAATTGAATTATTTAAAAATACAATCAAAGATATTTGATTAAATAATTGAATGTTTCTGAAAATTGAAGTTTTATAAAGAATTTTATGAACAAATTTTTAATTAATTGAATTCTCTTGACAAATTTTAATAAAATTTTGAGGAATACTTTCATTTTTCGAGAAATTTGATAAAAAATTCGACATAATACTAAAAGTAATTGAAATTCTTCCAAGAATTTTATTAAAATTTTTGCAGAAATGTTTGAATGTCGGAGAAAAATTTTATTATTTATAAAAGTAATTGAAAATTGACGAGAATTTTTGTAAATTTTTTAACATAATTGGATTTTTGTCAAAGCATTATATTTACTTTTGAAAATAATTGAATTTTTGAGACGAAATTTATTAAAATTTCTTTTTTAATAATTGAATTCTTTTGTTAAAATTTTTTGAAATAGTAGACGTTGAGAATATAATTGAATTTTTTGACAAATAATTTTGAAAAAAAAATGAAAAATTTTTGAAAATAAATTAATTCATTTGAAGAATAATTTTAAAAAAGAATTAAATTTTTGAAAATCTGAATTTCTGTATGAAAAAAGAAGAATGATTAAATATTTATTTAAAAATGATAAAGGAGTGATTTTTTTTGGAACGATTTTTCCCGGATGTTCTTAAGAATGTGGAATTTTACTTACTTTGATTTATTTTTTGTTGATGTTTCTGGTAGATTGCATGATTCTAAAAAATCGTGCATTTTACGGCATAAATCACGGAAGCCATCTTTCTTAGGAAATTTATTGGTTATTTTTCTTTTCTTGCCATCCGTATTTTTTGATTCAGATTCTTTCTTCTCATTTCCTCTCTCATAACTCGTGGGTAATTTTCTTTTTTGTGAACGATGACGTTCACAATAACTTTCATGAATTGTCTCATATTTCGCGTACATTGTAATTATTTCTAATTCATCTGTAGTTACAATAGATAATTAATCATATTAATTGTTTACTAATATTTACTAATAAATTATTAATTATTATTATTATTCTTACAATATTATTAATATAATTTGTTATTATCAATAATTTTACTTTTTCATTATAAGAATTTGATTCTAGTTCAATATTTAGCTTGTAAAGGAAAAAATTTTTGGTTAAAAAATTGGACGAAAAATTTCCATTAAAGAAAAATATTTAATTTTTGCTTGTTTATATTTTTTTAACTAAGCAGATTAATTAGTGTACTAATTGTGGAGTTTAATTTTCAGTGAAATTTCGATGAAAATATTTATTACGATAACTATTTGTTTTTAAATTAAATTAGAACGGTTTTTAATAAATGTATTATTATACTAATTATGTTAATTTTCGTAATGTTTTATTTATTATTTAGATTATACTTTGAAATTAAATTCCAACTGAAATAATATTTATGGAAATATTTCATTTTAATATAATGATTTTAATATAATTCATTATAATATTTTTGTATTTTTATATCAAATTAAAATTTTTTTTATTTAAATTAGATTGTTTTTGCTTAGTAATTCTGTTTATTTGCATTTTTTTTTTTGCTAAATAAAGGTTACCTTGAAATTAAATTTTTATTGAGATACACGCATTGTACTGAATTTAAATATAAGATATAGTTTTGTTTTGTCAACTGCAAGTAATGTCATTCTTTTCGAAATATATATTGCTTAGAAAAAATTGTAGATCATTAAGAAAGTTAAAGTAATTAAAAAATCTTTGACGTCAAATTGACAGATAATCAATTTTCACTTTAATCTGAAAATAACTGAAGGTAGTAAATAATGGTTTTACCTTGCAAACAATTTTCCACGAACTTGAGTATCCATTGCTTTGTTAGAGGGTTGCTAGGGTCACTATTTTATGTGTATATAGGTATTATAATTCAGGAAATTATTTCAAATTATGTGTATATATATTTTTTTAATTATTGGTAATTTTCTTTAAGTAATTATAAAAAACCGATTTTTTTTTGGCAAAACATGTGAAAAATGGGCCTTTTTTAAAAAAGATGTTTTGTTCCTAATTATCGCATTCGTAAAAATCATGTGGCATAAATTTCTTTTGAAATGAAAATCATTTAACAGAAATTTCTTTTGACAATTAATTCATTTAACATAAATTTCTTTTGACAATTAATTCATTTAATATAAATTTCTTTTTACAATTAATTCATTTAACATAAATTTCTTTTGAAATAAAAATCATTTAACATAAATTTCTTTTGACAATTAATTCATTTAAAATAAATTTCTTTTGACAATTAATTCATTTAACATAAATTTCTTTTGAAATAAAAATCATTTAACATAAATTTCTTTTGACAATTAATTCATTTAACATAATTTTAATTGTTAGAAAATTTGTTTCACATAAAATATATTTGTCAACAATTTTACTTGGCATAAACAGCATTTAACGTAATACTCTCATTTTTTTATTATTTAAAATACACATATAGAAGTAATTTCTAATAATGGGTTGAAAAAGAGTTAAATATGTGAAAATGTTCGTATTATTATTTTATTAATATACAGGTACATTGATCTATACATTATACACAGCGAGGTACATTAAATCATATAGTTAAATGTGAGGAATCATATTATTTTCTTTACATAATTTTTATTGAACCTTATAAATAAACTTTCAAATGAACTTTTGATTCTCTCCATCATGAGAGTTTTGTTAATATTTCATTATTTTATATATTATCAGTTTACTTATATGGTACTTGTAGTTTGCATTATATATTTTTATTATTTATATATAGTATATAATAATATAATATAATATAAACTCTTTTTATTATATATATTATATAATATATAGTATTATTTATTGTATTTATTTATACTTATAAATAGTTGGTTTAGAAATATTGTTTTAGTACTTATTTTTTATAATTTGTTTCTTTGCTTTTACGAGAGTTGAATTAAAAATGTTTTTCGTCATTATTGTTACAATATTCTCTCATCTTTCCTAATATATATATATCTATACCTCGTCTCTGACTCAAGATATTTATATACCACAAACGCGCGAGTACCTACCTACGTCATTGATTGTCACGTGAATGATATGAATTTATATTATAATCTTGCTTCTCAGAAAATTAGTTCTCTTACAATAACGAATCATATTATTGTTCTATTTTGCAATATATGGCAGAAAATTTTTATCCAATTTAATGTTTTGTAAAGTTTAGTATTTTCTTTAAAATAAAATTAGATTTCGATTCAATTTAATTACAATAGAATTGAATTACAATTTTTTAATTCAGAATTTTGAATATTGAATTTACAATATGTAAATTATGTTACGTTGAATACACTTGTTGAGTTTGAGTTGTAAAATCAATTTCTTTTTTGTTTAGCAATAAAAAAAAACGAGTACAGTCGAACCTGTCGGAATGCAACGCTATTTTAAAATATTCTTTTGCAATTAATGATTGACAACAAGAATTATTATTTTCACTTAGCTTTTGAATATTGTACAAATATTACAGAATTAAATTATAAAACAGTTTTTTAAGAATTGTTTATACTGTAATAAAATTCTAAAAATTTTCTAAAATTAAGAAACAATTTTTTAAAGGATTGTTTACTGTAATCAAATTCTAAATATCGAGTTGCATTTCGACGCAGAATGTAAATGATTAAAAAAAAATAAGATCCCTGAAAGTTGGCATCGAAACTGTTCTTTAATATTTTTATTTCTTAAAAATGTTACCGATTTCACCCTTTTTATTCACTAAGGAAGTTAATGCTTTTTTAATTCAAAACTATTGAAAAAATTCTTTGATTTTGTTTAGTTTAATAATGAAAAAGTGTTTTTCGACGCACAGGGTTGATGCGAATTTCAGGAACCTAAAAAAAATAATTAAACATATATATACAATTTATTCAGTCATTCTAAAATATTTTTAAAAATTGTAAATATGATTCTTGTTTGTCGTTATTTTCAAAAAATTGTATTTCCCAATTATGGTTGTTTTATTTTCTCACATTTTTTGTTGTCACATTATGTTTTAAACTCGTATAGCAGTTAAAAACCAGTTAAAAACTTTATTTATTTTGTGCTTTTAATTTGACGTTTAAATGCGTGATTATAAAGATTCAATGCTTTATTGTATACATATTGAATTATGAGCGGTTTGTTCTTTCTTCATTAAATGAGAGTTTATATTTGTACACACGTGTCAGTGGAATTATTGGTTTTTCAATTTCTGGTTTTTATTTCAAGTTGTCAGTCTAAACATGAGAGTTGTCAATTATTAAAATAATAAAGATACATATATTAGATAATATTAAATTGTTCAGATTTATTATTTCGAGTTTTATTTTAATTTTATATATTTAGTTCATTTTTCCTTCTCGCTTTTTCTGAATATTTAAAGTACAATTTGCAAATCAAAAGCTCTTAAATGTCAAGGTTTTGTTAGTTTTTGATTTGAAATTTAAAAGAGATATTTTCTAAACTTTACATATTGTAGGAGAGGTTTCAATGTCTGTTTATAAAAAATGTTACTTTTAAGAAATTTTTGCAAAATTATAATTTGTTTATTGATACTTTGTTACTCTCTAAATATTAATTATTAGTAAAATAGTTTATTAATTTGACTTAGTAATTTTTTTTACTAATTTGAATTAGTAATTTTTTTACTTATTTGAATTAGTAATTTTTTTTACTTATTTGAATTAATTACTGTCTTTTTAAATTTTGAATTTGTAAATTTTACTAATAAATAGTAATTTCAACTAAATTATTAGTAAATTTTACTAAAATTAATTGTAATTTCCATTAACTTATTAGTAAAATTAAAAATAATTAAAATTTTTTTAAATTTACTTTTTCAGATTCTTATTAAAATTTGGAAAAAATCATGTTTATATATTTATAATTAAAATTCTTGAAAAGTTTGATTATTTATTTTATATTTTTCAAACATTCAATTATTTTTGAATGATTTTATCAAATTTCAATTATTTTCAAAAGATTTTATCAAAATTCAATGATTTTTTTAAGAATCTTTACCAAAATTAAATTTTTGGACAATTTTAAATTGTATGTAATTGTAACAATTAATTGTCTTTCAAAAATTATTTAGATATATTTTTAAAAAATAATTTGAAAAATTTTATTTAATACATTTTTGAAAATATTCTATCTGAATATATTTTTAATGTAGAAAATTGATTTTGAGATAAAGTTTAGTTTAAAATTGTATAAAATAATTTAATTTTGGAAGGGTTATAGTTGTAATTTTTTGAAATTAATAAATTTTTAGAAGTTGCCATTTTTTTAATTTTATTTTCCGTGCGAAAAAAGAAATAAGAAGTAGGTATTTAAATATTTTTTCAGTAAAATTATTCGAGTTTTGATTAATTGAATTTAAAAATGAGAGAAGAATGTGGGAAATGTTAGAGAAAAAATTTTTGTCAGGGTGACAAAATTTTTTTTTATTAAAGTCAGTGAAATGTCTGGAAAAAAATTGTTGACTTTTCTTTCAAACATTGCAACAAAATACAATAATTTAAAAAAAGTGCAACTTCTTTTGATTTTTATAATGCAAAAAATAACTATAAACAAGTATTTTAAAAATTGTTTTTGAATCATTTTTTAACATATAATTAACATTTTCAAATATATCTATAATAATAAAATTCGTTTTGAGTATAGTTGAAATTTTATACAATTTTATATTGTGAATAATTAATTTATTTCAAGTATTAAATTTATTTACAATTTTTGAAAATCAATTTTTCAAGAATTTTAATTGCAAAAAAAAATAATTCTAATTTATTATATTAAAAATTTTAAAGGAACATTTTTCAAGGTAGTTTTAAAAATGTAAATTAATTAAAATAAGCTTCCAATGTTTTAAAATTCAATATTTTCAGTATTTTTAGTTGTTACATATTTGCAAAAAATTAAAATTTGCACAAAAATTATAACATTTTAGAATTATTTTTAACATTTTGTTCCAATTTTTTAATTAAAATCAAGAATTCATCAAGAAATTCATTAGTTTTTTTTTAAACTTATTAAAATGTTGCTTTAATTTTTCGTCTCAATTTTGATATCCTTATAGAAAAACTGTGAAATATTCAAAGGTAATTTAAAAAATGTAAATTAATTAAAATAAGCTTCCAATATTTCTTTATTTCGTGATTAAAAATTTATGAATCATGTAATGCTCGATATTTGTAAGAAAAATAATTGACAAAAATTTTAATATGCTTTTGAAAAAATGTTTCAAACAAAAAAGAAATGAATTTAGTTTATATAAAGAAACTATAATTTTTAAAAAATTATACTTTTAAATTAATAATAATTGATTAGTTTTGATATAATATAAATTATAGTTTTGTCGCAATAGAAATTGAAATTAAAAATTGAATCGCATCGACAGAGTGTTAATAATTATGCGATAATTAATTAAATTCGCGCCCACTGTCCACAAAATAATCAATTATCGATAAAATGTGTTTATTGGTCAGTCACTTTGTTATGAGACGAAAATAGTGTGATGTGATATATTTCCATGTAAATTAGAATGAAATTACACGCGAGTAGCGTAAATCACGAAAATAGGACGGCATAAGAGAGCCGCAGTAACAATGTACCTACATTCGTGACTAAAGCTTGAAATACCGGAATTATTGATTTTCTTTCAACTAGTATACGATTCGCAAAAAAAAAAAAAAAAAAACTCGCATTGTTATATATATATATACACGTGTGTTAGGGAATTGTAAAAACTTTTCATCAATGACTGACATTTTTCTTTATATGTATACGTAGGTACTTGAAAAATTATCTCAAAGGAGATGTTTTATATCGTCTGTGCGCGTCTGGTTCTTAAAAGCTCCATTTATTATAATCAATATTTCCACCAGTAATCCTTTCTCGAACGATTACATAAAGTTGATGTTACTTTTTTTTCCAGCAATAAGCAAATTTTCCTGATTTTACATCTTTTTAGTCTTCGTGTTTAAAGAATGAATTACTTTGGAGATCATTGGGTCGTGTTCCGCTTTTTAAAAATGAATTTTCAAATGAAATCAATTAGTATTTTAAAATAAAATAAATTATTATTATATTAATTAAAAGGTGAAATTTTTTTTTGCCTTTTAGTTTCGTTATAGAATTTTATTATATATAATAATTTTTGTATGTTTAAAATTTTAAGAAAGATGATTTAGTTTTTATATATACAGACTTTATTCGTGTGCAGTTTCAACTCTCGATGATGACAATATTCTTGTTTTTTTTTTTTATTAAGGTTCCATTTGTATTGCCGAAAACAATCTTGTATTTTACACGGATTTATTTACATGTCGAATTTATTTACTTTCGCAAATAGTTTTCAATATAGGAAACATCCTTTTTGTTCATAAAAAATGTCTTGTTCGTCGAATAAAAATTAGAAATATACGATTATTTGTTATTATATAGATTATTTTTTTTTTGTACATTTAAAAAAGAAAAGATTCTGTACCAGCAGAATCAGAAATTCTCAATCGTTGAAGGAATTTTTTTTTTGTTACATTTTTTAATCACAGTGACATTTTTGGAGCGTTTTGTGGAAATGTTTTATGGACTTAAAAATTATTTTGATTTTGTAATTTATATTTGTATAATAGATAGATTTTCGACTACGTTATTTATACTTTGTTTTTTTTTTAAACGAACACGCAAATGGCCTATGGTTTTAACTCTTTTTTTTTACAATATAACATTTTTTTTTGTTTAATCACCTTGCGGAAATCGAGCTTTCAGTTTTTTTTTCTCTTTTGCAAAAAAAATAGCTCGATCGAATTGACGTTGTAATCTTGTTGCGATCTTAATTGCCAAGTGCATCGAATAAATTAGATGTTTTCTCCCATATATGTGACAATGAATCGAGTCATCCACTTGCCTAATAATAGTCAACATCGAATCTTCGTTGCCTCTAGATAAAAAAAAATTTTTGAAAGAAAAATTAAAAGAACTAAATCTTTTTTTTTGTTGAGAAAATTGCATTTAAAAATAGTTGGTGAAATTAAATTAAACATTAAGAATATAGTTGTTGAATAAGAATTATATTAAAGTTTTGATTGTTTTATATACTTGTACAATTTTTGGTGAAAAACAAATTTCTGTTTAAAATGAGTAAAAACATTTTGGTATTAGTATTTTTTATGTTATATAATAGAGGAAATTTTTTTATTTATTTTATTCTTCTGTCGGGTAAACTTTTCATTTATCATCCTCAAGTTTTTGAGAACAAGATGTTTTTTAAATTTCATTCAAAACTTATAGTTTGTTGATAAAGTTGAGCGAATGGGAATTTTACATTTAAATTGAAACACGTAGTAAAAGTAAATATTAAAGTTTTAATTTGAATGCAAATATATGAGAAAAATTAAATTACATACCCTTATTCACTTAATACAGGTGTGTAAAAATTATTGATTTAATTTCTCATCAGACGTGTACAGTGTGTTATTGACCCCAAAAGCACGTTTTCTCATTTTAAATTAACTTTTATATAATAATTATATGATCCCAAAGTTTTGAACGTTCAAATGAATAACAAAATATTTTTTATTGAAGATATTTTAATAAATTACTAATCATAAAAAAATTTAAAAACTGAAATTTTACATTTACAAACTCAGTAATTAAATTTTTTTTGTTAGTGACACAAAATAATCGCAATAAAAATTTAATTTTTAGTCTACTTACTTCAAAACAATCTATTTATTTAAACAGAAATTTTTATAGAATTTGTCTCAAGAATTCAATTATTCAAAAAAAAATGTAATAATTAATTCTTAGCAGAATTTCAATTATTTTTAATACATTTTCCATCAAATTTCTTAAAGAATGAAATTATTCTCAAATTTTTGTTTTAATTTTTCAAGGAAATTCAATATTCTTCAAAAAATTGTTGATAAAATTCTTTATAAAAATTCAGTTTTAAGAAACATTGAATGGTTTAATAAAATATTTACTTTGTATAGTTAAATAATTTAATTCTCGTAAAATATTCTAATTATTGATTAAAAAATGAATTTCAGTTAAAATTTTAGAAAAAATTTATTACAATAATCAAAGAAATCCAAATATTTTAAAAACCTTTTCTACAATTTATTTGATTCAAATAACCGATTATTTGACTATTATCAAATAAATATTTACTTAAATCAAAGAATTTTTATTTGAATCAATTAAATAATATTTGCTTCAAATACTGAAATATTTGATTCAAAATAATTTCAATAAAATTCTTCGTAGAAATTTAATTAGTTAAAAAAAATTGGTCAAAATTGAATTATTTTCAATGTCTACTTACTTCAAAACAATTTAATTATTTAATTAGAAATTTTTATAGAATTCGTCTCGAGAATTCAATTATTCAAAAGAAAAAATGTAATAATTAATTCTTAGCAGAATTTCAATTATTTTTAATACATTTTCCATCAAATTTCTTAAAAAAGGAAATTATTCTTAAATTTTTTTTTAATTCTTCAAGAAAATTCAATTATTTACGAATTTGTTGATAAAATTTTTTATAAAAATTCAGTTTTAAGAAACTTTGAATGGTTTAATAAAATATTTACTTTGTATATAGTTAAATAATTTAATTCTCGTAAAATATTCTAATTATTGATTAAAAAATGAATTTCAGTTAAAATTTTAGAATTGAATGTTGAACGCAACATAGCGTGAATTTTTAGAAAGAATTGAATTTTCAAAAGGTTAAAAATTTAAATCTTTGGAAATTTGAATTTTTTATACATTTAACAAACAATTCTGTAGAATTAATTTTTTTTAAAAAGTTTAATTTGAATTTTTAAAAAAATTTTTTGAATGTTTTATTTTCTAATATACATAAGGTTTGAAAAATTTTCTAAATATCGATAAAATTTCGTAAAATTGAATTGAATTATGAATTTGAATTTTGAAATACAATTGTATTTGAAAATTCTCAAAGAACTTTTTAAAAAAATTAATAAAAATAATTGTTTGGAAGAAGAAATTTTGAGTTAATAATTCTAGAAAATAAATGTTTTTACTCATGTTTAATTAGTGTGGAAAATGATTGTAATTATTAAAGTTGCAAATTTTATTCTAAAAATTTATTTATTTATTTTTTTTGTTTCTTTTCTATTGAAAAACACTTTCTATTATTGCTACACTGAAAAAAAACTTATTTGATTCAAATAACCGATTATTTGACTATTATCAAATAAATATTTACTTAAATCAAATAATTTTTATTTGAATCAATTAAATAATATTTGCTTTAAATACTGAAATATTTTATTCAAATAAAAATTATTTGATTTAAATAAATATTTATTTGATAATAGTCAAATAATCGGTTATTTGAATCAAATAAATTTTTGTTCAGTGTAATTAAAGAAAAAGAAGGATAAAAATGCTACAAATGTGTAATCTTGTTTTTAACAATATATATTGTATTCTTATTGTGAACTCACCCTAATTTTCAAAATGTCAAGTGTTCATTTCGTCTGAACGAAATTTCCGGAAATCTGTTGACGGCTAAGGTCTACTCGAGAAGCGATATCGGTATTGTGCCCAGGCAAACAGTTCTATAGAAAGAATAAATAATCCAATGTATCCTATATATGTCCTCAATTTAACATATATATCTTCACATGCCAGGCTTTGTTTGTTTTTTTTTTTTTTTGTAACACGAAAATGAAATTTATTGATGCATGAATGTTTTTTCCGTACCTCGCTTTTCTATATATGTATCCAAAATGATGAAGCTTTTTTTCTAGGTGATTACTGCGTGTTCTCTAAATCGCTGAATTGCTAGTTTTCTACTTTTGAAACTCGATTCATCGAATTTTGAAAAAGGTTTATTTGCGATTTTAAATTTTGAAAAAGTGACATCGAATTCGTGATCGGCGACCCAAAAAAAATTCGAGTAACTATTTTCAAGCGAAGTTTATTAAATTTCTAATTTTTTAGTCTTTCATTTTGAATCTTGAAAAACTGACATTGGATTTGTAATCAGCGAACCCAAAAATCTTTGCATTTTTAAGGAAATTTATTTATTTGAACAAAATAAATTTTTATCTCTTCTTTTACAAATAAAATCGTTAAATACAGTGAAAAATTTTTAAGCAGTTATGCAGAATGTTAAATTATTTTAAAATTTATATGTTGAAGAAGAATTAGTCCTAGAAAAATGTCCGGGAATTTTGAAAATTAAATTTTGTCACCCTATTCTAAAATTTATAATATGTTGAAGAAGAATCAGTCACAGAAAAAAGTGAGGGAATTTTGAAAATTAAATTTTGCCACCCTATTTGAAAACGAATCCGCACTCTTTCATTGTTTGTAGAAAACTACTAATTCAGCTTTAGAGAGAAATGGAAAAAATTATAGTGCTGCTAGAAAATTCAGATTAGTTCAGAAAAGGAAAAGTATGTGATTGAAGATTGGTGAATAAGTAGATATAATTTTTTTTTTTAGCCTTGAAGAGGAATAATATCTGAAAATTAATATTCAGATTGTATAAGAAAAATGTGGGTGTAGTTCATAACGTTAATAATAAAGATTAGAAGACACATTTTTTCTTTTTAATAATCGTTACCAACATTGTGAACTTCACCAACGACTTTAGATTTTTATTCTTTTTGAAAAACTATTAAATACTTGAAGAGTGGAAAATTAATAATTATCTCGTTTAGAAATTATGCTTTATAGCAAAATCGATAATATCGAATAGTAAATTGATGCTTTATAGCAAAGTACAAGGCGTAAGTTGATTAGTTTTTCAAAAAAAAAATTTTTTTTTTTGTTCTCTGATGAACTGTTTTTACTTAAAACATGCATATATGCGGTGATTTGTGGTTGAGAGAGGTAGATAAATTGATTTTCTAGTATACACACATCTATCATGTTCAACATGAATTGTTTATGTAATAAACTTTTTTTTTTGAATTTTATTAAACAAATTGTCAAATTTTTTGTTCTTTATGTATAAACATGCGAATAGCGCATAATGAAGACAATATAATTATATGTTTATTATATACACATTTATATGTTAAATTGACGTAACAATTTCCGCGGGAAACATCGATATCCTTGTATAATGAAAATTCAAATTCTTTGAGAACAATATGGAATATTAATAAAATAGTTTATAAAAATTATAAAAATTTATAATATAATATAATGTATATATATATACTATAGTATATACTTAAAAATTATTTAAAAAATTATACTTTAATGCAGTTTTTCTAGTGAATGTAAAAATATTTTTCGTAAATACTAAAGCTAAAATAAGTTTCTGGTTTAAAAAGTTTTAATTTGTGGTATGTTTTTGAAAAAATTTGTATTTTAATATTTAAAATTATTGGGTATTATACAAATTAGAGTATATACTATCCTATAATCACTGGGGGTAATTAAAACTACTTGAAATTTTTAATAATTAAAATAGTTTTAGGACAAAATTTATTTAAATCAATAGTTTCATTTTTTAACTTTGAATTAAAAATCCTTTACTCGGTGCATAATTTTTTGAAAAAAGTCAGCTATGATTTTGCGAATAGTTCGTTATTTAATTCCAAATTTAGTGATTGAAAAATTACAGACTTGTTGGGTGAATTGAATGTAATTTAATTTGTCTTTGAATAAAAGTATTTACTTACATAATTTCAAAGATGAAAAGAAAATACTATTTTTGGTCCAAAATTCACTGTTTTCTATATGTAATGAAAATATACATTTTTTTTATATTTGAATATCTTTATCTGATGTATAAATCAATAATTTAATGTTATAATTATTATTTTGCCTAAAAGTATGTCTAATCATTTTGTTATTTAGGGTTTAACATTTGGATAAAATTTTTTGGAAAATACTTTTAATAACATTCATAAATATATATTTGTAAATCACTTAGTGGGTTTTGTAACAAATTATTTTGACTTTCATTGTATTCTATATGTGAGATGGTCTTTAACAATAGTTTTCTTAAATTTATATACTATAGAAAGACTTTTTTTTTGTTTCATATAAATAGCATAATTTTTTTTTTTCATAAATATCATAATTATGGTTATGACCTTACAATGTGTTTCTTATACATTAATATATTAATTTGTTCCCTGTATTAGTAAAGATACTGCATTAAATATTTTTATTGCCAGAAAATTATTTGTGCGTAAAAAATTACAAACAGACTTGTCTTCTTTTTTGTAAATTTGGGCGTTAAGTATATTATAATGAGCTGTAAATGATTCATGCTTACTAGTGAATCAAAAGATTTGTCGTAGCTTTGTGATGGTTAATGTTTTTTGAGCTTCAGTCAGAGACGCTTATATACATTTGGCACAATAAAACACGTGTCACATCGAGTGTTACTGATTATAAATAATAAATATAAATAATAAATATAAATAATAAATATAAATAAATAAATTCAACAACAATAGAATTAATTAAAAGGTGTGTAAATAATTATTAATAACAGAAACAACTAAGATCATTTGAATCATTGTGAAGTTACAATTTTTAGAGTGCACGCTTTTCACAAACTGTGACGTCGCATGGTTCAAATGACCTTGAATAAAATCTAATTAGGTTACATTTTCTTGGGGGGAAACGGTGAAAAATAATAAGAGAAATAGTTTTGGGAAAAAATAAATCAAGGTTCGTATGCTACTCCCTAAATGAGGGAGTTATATTAAAGTAGAAGTTTGTTATTATTGAAGAGGAAAAAGTTAATGAAACGATATAATTAAAACGTCGCTGACTAAAAAGAGAGAGAGAGAGAGTGAGGTCGACAGGTTGCGATGAGATTTTAATCGATGAATTTAGAAAATAATGTGAATCCCTTCGATGATGATCCCTTTTGTGAAATGACGATGATGTAAATATTATAGGGAAGTGTTAAAAGCGAGAGACGATCCTTGATTTTTATTATTTTTTTTTTTTTGTTCGACAGTAGCAGCGAAATCGCTATATAAGGACGTTATCAGTCTACGATTTATTACCATTGTTGGTGAAGCATGGAAATATTGCATTGAGAACTCGATTGCAGAAGCCACGGGCACGGTTGTTCCAGCCGCCTAAGGTTTCGTTGCCCTTCAATCTACTGCCTGTATACATCATGCATTCTTTATTAATTAACTTACTTTCTTGGATTGTACTTCCGTAAAACGACTTACCTCCTCTATGACTTTCTTTAGAGAAGCTTGTTTAATATTAGATACTATATGAATGGAGAAAATTTATTCCTGAGATTTTACTGAATTCGGTTTGGTAACAATTGGATATAGAAGGAAGAAATGGTAATGTCTAGACTAAAAAAGCGATTTTATTAATTAATGTAAAAGGTTGCTGTCCAAAGTAAAAACCTAGTAAGTCAGGTTATTATGTCAGTTAGTCAATCTTGTGGCAAATGCGATTTACTAGGTTTTTACTGTGGATATTAAGTTACCTTACTTGTATTAGCACTTCAAAATTCAAACTTCAACTGAATCTTTAATGTTTCACTGACATTTCGGTAAAGCGTAAGATAAGTGTTCGTTAAATCTATACTTACTAAGTTCGGTAAAACTTGAAGAACAAAAATCGAAAGTAATGTTAGTGCAGTAGATCTATACATTAATACTGCCGTAAATCTCGATTTACCATCCTTCAATCTTTACTTAACCCTCTATAATTTTATCCAAACATCGCTCGCTTTTCATTGTTTTAGAAACTTTAAACTGTTCTCATATATTTTAAGAGAAGGGACAGGTGAAATTTTTAACTCATCTAAATTCTTGTTTATGAAAGGATTAATGTTTCTTTTAACATAAATTTTTGTACCGTCAACTGGAGCTATTTTGTGCACCCGAGGTTTTTAATGAATAAAATTAGTAGAATTAATTATTTTAATCTATTTTGTAAAATAAAAGTTTAATTACATGACAATAGGAGGCACTAAATGTTATTATTTAATTCTTTGTCAGCCAAAAGGAAAAAAAAATCCTAAAAACGGAAAATTTGTGTCAAAAATTTTGAATGTTGTGAAAAATTATAGCAGATCTTCTTGAGTTTTAAGGTGACTCATAAACTGTGCTAGATATTTGTTGTCAATTGTGTTGACAACACAACAATTTTTAAGTTTTTAAATAAATATCAAAATTTTCAATAAAACTAATTTTGAAACTTAACTGAAATTTAAGAAAAATTTCTTTCAATTTTGTAAAATAATCGCATTTCCTAAGAATAAAAATTAAAACATATTTTATTGAATTTTCGGAAATAATTAAATTCTTGGTAATAATTTTAATGTTTATAGAAAATTAAAAAATTTTACTATATTGTTTAAAAGAATTGATTTGTTTTCAATACTTTATTAGACGTTTAGAAAATAATTGAATTCTTTCGAAAAAGTTTATTAAAAACTAGAAAAAATTTAATTGAATCTTTTCGTGAAATTTTATTAAAATTGCATTGAAAATAATCGATATCCTAATAAGAATTCAACTATTTATTAAAATACTTGAATTTTTCAAAAGAATGTTATTATTTATGAAAATAATTGAAATTTTGCGAAAAATTTAATTAAAATTATTTAATATAGTTGTTGAATTCTTTTTAAAAAAATTGTATATAAAATTCTGAAACATTAGTTTTATGAATTTTATGAAAAGAAATTTTTATTTTTCAAGAATTTTATTTAAAAAATTAACATAATGCAATTTTTATAAACTAAAATTGTGTTCCTTTTCTATTTTTTACAGAAAATAATTTTTCATATTTTACAAAAATTTTTTTTTAATTTGGAAAATATTTGAATTTTAAAAATAAATTTTATAGCCAATTTTAGAAGTATTTGAATTTTTAAGATTAACTTAATTTTAGAATTACTTTAATTTATTGTTAAATAATTGCATTTTGAAATTAGAATTAATATTCCTTAAGTTTTATAGACGGTATTTAAATATTTCTTAATTTACTAAAGTTTTTGAACATTATTAAATTATTTAATAGAGATTTAATTTTTCTGAAATATTAAATATAATACTATTCACATTTAATTTAAATACGAATTTTACTGAAGAATTCGGTAAATTAACATCAGGAATAAATTTTCTTTTTTTTTTCGTTTTATACTTTGTTTTTTCAATTATAGAATAACTTGAATTTCGTCTAAAGAAATTTTACATAACCTCAGAAATTCATTTTAAGGTTATGTTTGTGTTATTTTTACCTGAATTAAAAATTTCTCTTTAATTATGAAAAATTAAAAGCAGTTTTTATTAAGGGCATTTGAACCTTTATGACGTCACAGCACTAAAATATATGCTTTGCATCAATTGTGACGTCATAATGGTTCAAATGCCCTTAAAATTATTGTAATTGTAATGAAGACTTAAGCATCAATGGATTATTTTAAAAAGTTTACTCTCTTTGTGCATTTTGAATCAAAAATTTACAAACATAACCTCAAATTTTTTGAAAGGTTTTATTAATAAGTTTAATTTGTAATTTTTTTTTATTAATAAGTTTTAAATCTTTCTTTGAAACGCTTCGCATAATTTAATCAAATTTTCAATTTTTCCGAGCTTTATGTTCACAAAGTTGACACAATTCAGGGAAAAGTTATGAGAAATTTTATCAAAAGTTAAATGTAAACTCAAATGGAAAGTATTAAATTTTTAAAATTCATAAGAAATTCTCCAGAATTTCTCCTGAAATTTGTAACATTGATTTTTTTTTGTTTCAGAAATATTTTCGGTGAACTTTTGTTTTATCTTTGAATAATGGAATTCAAAAAAGAACTTTTTGAAAAATTATTAAGATTTATTTATTTGGAAATCATTTTTTTCATTTTCATTTTTGAAGAATGGATTTTTTTTTATTTTGAAAGAAAAATGAAGGTGAAATCGTTTTCGGAAGTTTATCCGCACTTTTGTTATTATTAATACGTATTTCCTTTTTTTTCCATTTTAACAAAATCTGAGGCAACTAATTTTCTTTTCTTAGCTCTCCTCTACTTTTTAAATGATATATATATTCTTTCATTTAATTGATCCTTTTATCTATAGGCTTTTCTAGGTCATGATAAAAGGTTTCCTAACTATAGGACTCCACTACTGCTACGAATTATTATATTATATAGAGAGAATAATAGAATGGAATTTATACGATTAAATACTACAAGTATATAGTTAGGTGAATTTAATTACCTTCACTCCCACTGGCATTCTGAAATAATGAAAAAAAATATCTTCATCAATACTTTATTTCTATTATGATATTATTATGTTTATTAAATACTTTTCAAAATTAATGTATTCTGTATACTAAGAAATTTTATTAAAATGCTAATGAAAATAATTGAATTTCTGCGATAAAGTTTACTATTAATGAAAATAAAAAAAATTAATAAGAAAAAAAAATTTTTATTTAATATTTTTAATTATTATCTTTAAAAATTAAAAAAAGACACAATTTGTTTATAAAAATTTGAATTCTTGCGAAGAGTTTTACTATTTTTCTTTAAATAATTGAATTGTTATTAAGAATTTATTAGTCGTTTGGAAAATAAATGAATTTTTCCAAAAAATTTTTAATTAAATTTTTTTTTAAATTTAATAGTTTTAATACTATTTAAGAAAATAATTAACTTTTTCCGAAGAATTTTATTTCAAAATTTTTGAAAATAATTGAATTTAATTAAGATTTTTAAAAATAATTGTATTCCTTCGAGAAGTTTTACTACAATTAAATTTAAAATAATTGCATTGCTTTGTGGAAATTTATTAATAATGAAAATAATTGAATTCTTGCGAAGAGTTTTACTATTTTTCTTTACATAATTGAATTGTTATCAAGAATTTATTAGTCATTTGGCAAATAAATGAATTTTTTCGAAAAATTTCATTAATTGGAAAATTTTCTACTGAATACTTCAGTAAAATTTTGTTAAAATATCTACATGTATTATAATAAAATTTTTATAAACAAATTGTGTCTTTTTTTAATCATTAAAGAAAATAATTTAATATTTCCACAAGATCTTTCTTAAATATTTGGAAAATAATTGATTTTTTAAAATAAATTTTAGAGAAATTATCTTTTTTTTATTTTTATAAAACGAAATTTAAATGAAAAATTTATTTTTATGTATAGAGCTTGTAGAAAGTTTGTTATCGTTATTAATTTTAAAATATTAGTTACAATGTAATTTGGAATAGTTTAACATTATTATATATTATAGAATATAATAGAAATTTTAGAGAAAGGAATCAGTAGTTTGAATCAGTTTTTAGTTGAGCAACTTTTCTACTAGTTTATGTCTGACTATTTACAACCAACACTACTGAAAATCGTTAATTTTTACAATTTCATTTCAGAACTGTAGGTAAAAATTACAAATGTTATTTTTTATAATGGAAAAATTACAAATGTTATTTTTTATAATGGAAAAATTACAAATGTTATTTTTTATAATGGAAAAATTACTAATGTTATTTTTATAATGAAAAAATTACAAATGTTATTTTTGTATAATGAAAAAATTACAAATGTTATTTTTGTATAATGGAAAAATTACAAATGTTATTTTTGTATAATGGAAAAATTACAAATGTTATTCTTTCTATAATGCAAAAATTACAAAAGTTATTTTTTCTATAATGCAAACATTACAAATGTTATTGTTTCTATAATGTAAAAATTACAAATTGAAAATTACAATTTTTTCTATAATTTAAAAATTACAAATGTTATTTTTTCTATAATGCAAAAATTACGAAAAACTGAAAGTGAATGAAGTGAATGAATAATTTGAAACACATTTTTCGTTGTACATTTGAATGCTGTTAGATATTCTTTTTTTTTAATGCGTCAATAGTTGTTTTTGAAATTAAGAATAAAACTTTAGAAACTGACCCAGTTTATTTGAAGTGAAAAAGGGAAGATAAATTTTTGTACAATTTTAAAGAAGAATTATTATTATTATTGAAATTGCAGTGAAAATAAGGGAAACGAATTGAAACTTTCTGTAAACGCGAGGAAAAGTTTTCAACTGAAATTATGTCGAGATTTTTGTTTTTGTTTTTTTTTTGTTTTTTTTTTTAGGAAAATATTTTCTGACCTCTTTTTCAAGTTTCCTTTTAGTTGCTTCAGTAGTAGCTGTTTCGATAACTTCTGTAATGAACTTGGTCGTTTCTTTCATAAGTTCCTCATCTTCTTTGAATGCCTCTTTACGTTGCTCCAATGATCCAATCACTAAATGTCTTTCTGCTTCTTCGTTAACAGGGGAACTAAATGATAATTTCATTCTTCCAGTCATCTTCTTTTTGTCACTTTATTATTACTTCCCAGTGAAGATATTCAATTTTGATGATTTCTTCGCCTGTTTAATCGCATCCTTCAAGTGTGCTGTAAAAGAAATTTGTTGTCTTTATTGAATTATGTTTTTTTGGTCGCACATAAATTTGTTATATTTGTATATCAATAACAAAATGTATATTTTGTATTTAATTTATTAATATATTTTTTCATATTTAATCAATATGTATATATATTTTCAATATCTACTATTTTAAAAAGTATTTTTCAAAAAATTCAATTATAGCAATTATAGCAATATTATTTAATTATATACATGTAGCAAAGTTTTTTGTAAATTCAATTATTTTTATGAATAATAAAATCTTTACGAAAATTTATATCAATATAAAAAATTTAATAAAGTTTTTCTCAATAATTCAATTAATTTTTTAAGTGATAAATTTCTTCTTAGGAATTTAATTATTTAAACAAATTTTCTTAAAATTCTTTGCAATCGTTTTGTTTTTATAAATAATATATTTTTTCTCAGAAATTCAATTATTTACAATAGAATTTTTAAAAACTTTTTTGTTAAAAATCCATTATTAAAAAAAATTGTGGCAAAGTTCTTCGTAAGGATTCAATTATTTTTATAGAAATTTTTTCTCAAGGATTCAATTATTTTTAAAAATTGTAAAAAAATTCTTAGCAGCATTTCAATTATTTTCAAAAATAATAATATTTTTACATTAATTAAATTATTTAAAATACAATTTTCATAAAATTGTTGAAAAAAATTCAATTATTTTGAAAATTTTTTAATAAACTTCTTCTCAAAAATTCAATTATTTTTATAAATAATACATTTTTTTCTCAGGAATTCAATTATTTAAAATACAATATTTTCATAACATTTTTCGAAAATTGTCAATTATTGAAAAAGATGTTGTCAAAGTTCTTCGCAAGAATTCAATTATTTTTATAAATAATAAATTTCTTCTCAGTAATTCAATTATTTTCCATTAAAAATTGATAAATTTTTGGATTCATTTTTTAATTCTTCACAATTAATTTAATTATTTTCACGAATAATAACATTTTTCGCGAGAATTCAATTATTTAAAAAGAATTAAATAAAATTCTTGAAAAAAATTTAATTATTTTTTAATTTTTAATAAAAAAAATTCTTCTCAGGAGTTCAATTTTTTTTTAAACTTTAATACAATTATTAACAACAATTCAATTATTTTTGTAAATAATAAAATTTTCAATTATTTAAAATACAATTTTCATGAAACTTTTCGTTAAAATTTAATTATTTTTGGAAATTTTAATAAAATTCTTTTCAGAAATCCAATTATTCTTATAAATAATAAAACTCATAGTAGAATTTTTATTTTTATTTTTATATCATTTGTTTATTAAAATTTAATAATTAATCATTATTTTTAATGCATTTATAATTAAATTTCAAGAAAGAATTTCATTATTTTCAAACATTTTAATGAAATTCTTCGCAACAATTCAGTTATTTTTAAAAAATGTCGTTAAATCTGTTTATAATTTAATTTCAAGAAATAAATAAATAATTTATTTTTGTATTCAAAAAATTGAATTTTTAATTAAAATTCTAGATATTAAATGAATATTTGAAGCATTATAGTTTGAATTTTTAAAAATAATAAAAATTTCACGAGATTCTTTCATTAAAATTTTTGAACATTTTAATATTGTTGTAAAGCTAAAAATGTTTAAAAATTTTTATTTTGTCATTAAATGATTAAAGTTCTGAATAATTTGAATTTAAAAATGTAAAAAAAATAATAAAGTTTAGGAAGAATTATGACGGTAATTTATAAAAATGTTGTTAAATTTCAAAAAGGCTTTACATTGAAATTATTTAAAATATTGTAATTCCTGTGGAAAAATAAATATATTTTAAAATATTTTTTTACAAAGAAAACAATTTTATTTTTAAATGTAATTTAGCGATACATTTAGTTAAAAGTAACTGATGTTTCAGTTAAAAGTAACTAATGTTTCAGTAGAATTTTTTAACTGATTGAAATTTAGAGAGTAAGAAAAAACATGTTCAAACTATAAAAGTGCTGTAAGACTTTGTTTTTACTATGAATTATTTTTAGTTGAAGAATGCTTATTTTTGTTATAATTATTGAAACCCTGAAAAAATTTATTTGATTCAAGTAAACGTTTACTTGTCTATTATTAAATAAATATTTGTTTGTATCAAATAATTTTTAATTAAAGACACTTAGATGGTTATTTGTTTCAAATATACTGAAAACAATTTTACACGTTTACCACAATTTTTTTGATTTTAATAAATTTTTATTTGCTTCAAGTAAATATTCATTTGATAGTAATCAAGTAATCAATTTCTTTAATTGAAATAAATTTTCTTTTCAGTAAAATACTTTGTAAAACAATATTAGTAAAATTGCGAAGGAAAATTTCAATTCGTGAAATATCATCTATCTATTTGATTATTCATAAACTCTGATCAATGAAAATGTGCATCTGCCCTAAATTTAAAACTGTATCCCGAATATCGCTATAATCTGGCATCAATATTTCTCAATTTCCACTGTCTTGATTAGCATAATAAATATATTCACACAAAACCACATAGGTCCATTATCTCCGTTTTATCGCGTGTTTACAAACTTTGGCAGTCAATATCTTAGTTTTCAAATCAGCAAACATAGTTCACTTTCCACCGCACATGTTCACTCTCTCTCAAACATTGCCGCACTTTAAAATGTGTGTAAAGTTTGAATAAAAAATTTTCGTCACTCGTTTCTTTTCTCTTCTTCTTCTTTTGAGAAAATCTCTTGTCGTTGAGACTTTTTTTTGTCATCAGAAAAGATTAGCGAGCCACAGGTGGCCAACATGCTTGTTATGATTCACAATTCTTTAGTCGAGGAGGTGAAAAAAATAAAAAGAAGAATAGCTTAAAATGATGAATTGAAATTTATATATATAGGATAGGAATATTGTATTGTTGACGACGACGATGATGATGATGATGATAATAATTATTGGTGAATTATTTGTTGTCACAGTGATAAGGAAATACGTGTAATGAATGGGTATTGATATTAAATGGAGACTTGTACTTACAAAGGATTAGTGACAAACGATTCCTCTAATTTAGTTTGTTTGCCCTGTATTTACTGGTAGTGTCCCGGGCACTTTATACCTGGTAATGATCGGTCGTCTGGAGCCCGGCTTTGCTGACTGACTATCGGCCCAGTAAAACAGCTCGGGGCATGCGCCTCTTACATTATCCACAACCCCCCCATATGATTTTCGCGAGTGTTAATACACTAAACCGAACTAAACTTTTTTTTTTCCTGATGTATACACAAAACTGAAAGACCTTATATTCTATACATGGAATTGTCAGCGATTCTGCGCGTTTGGTTTTTGTCATTAAAATCATCATCATCATGTATATGGGAATTTGAATTTATTGTAAGTTGGGATTTTTCGTTTGGTTCTTTTTTTTATAGATTCTTATACCAAATTCTAGATTCAAGTGGACTTTTATAAAAATTATTGTTTTAAGAATCGAAAGTACACTGTAAAAAGAGGCATCTTATTTTAAGATACTTTGGTAGTGACTTTTAAGTTGTTTCCAAAAAATTATCCAAAGCATCTTAAAATGCATTAGTTTCTATGATAGAAAGTGGAACAATAAGATGTTTTAATTGTTTTAAAAGTGATTATAATGTATTTTAAGATACTTGTTTTTGCAGTGTTTTTACAGTGTAGAGTTGGGTTCGAGTTGATTCCTCGTTGTTTTTTTTTAAGAATATCAGAAAAATATAAAAGCGAAAGATGTTTTGCGTTTGAAATTAAAAAAATCCGTTCTAATATGAATTTTGTAGAAAATTATATAATCGTTAAAAAAATGTATTTGTGGACAAACATTGATATCAGATAACAAAGTTGATGCTGGAGTTTGTATATAGTAACCTACTTCAAGTGGTTTTATGACTCTGTATATAGTTCAAACATTAGGTTTTTTTTTGGAATCTAAAAGAAAATTTTCGCCTTTTTTAAAGAAACATGCCACTGTTAACTTAAAAGTATACAAATGGCAACGAATTGATGCCAAAAATGTGGATTAAATAAAAAATTAATCAAGATTTTTGGCATCAATTTGATACTTTCAGCAAAACTGTGTGTTGAGTTGTAAGTACTATAAATTTGTTTAGTTTTACGTTACCTTAAAGTGAGTCTTTTCATTTTACTGCGCCAGATTACTGACAAGTACATATTTACATTGTATTCTTAATAGGAGCGCGTAAAATAATTTTAATTAAGACGAAGCGGTAGGTTTGGTTTGAAGTGCGCGGAAACAATGAGAATAAGAAGAAGAGACGAAAAATTCTCTCTCATTGTGCTAAACTTTATCGCACTTTTACTCCTGTTCTTGTTATTTTTGTATGTGTTGTAATAAAAAATTAATTATTTATTAGAAACCAACTGATTTAATTGTCATGTTTGACTATTTGGGTTGTAAAGAAATGATACTATTGAAAAAATATTTTTGCTATAAACATAAAATTTACTAATATTTTTTAATCATCTTAAACTAAAAATTACATGAGGGCTGAAGTCCGCAACGTTTTTAAAAACGAAAACACAAAAATTAATGGGGCGGTACTTTTATTTTTGATTGTAAATAATGTTATTTTTTTATTGATAATTCAATCCTTAGTAACAACTGATTTCTTAAAAATTAAGGCACATGAAAATTAGAGATGAATTTAATTTGAAAAAAAAAACTCTTTTTTGATTTTTCGTTTTTAAAAACACATTGCGGACATCTACTTTGTAAAATTACTAATGAATTAGTATGTTTTAACTAAAAATTAGTCATTTTATAATTTTCTGATATTTTATTAAAATATCAGTGTATTATCATTGAGGAATCATGGTGAGGAATTTCAATTTGAATTTCTGGCGTAACTGTATAGGAATTTCAAATATACGACGAACGAATTCCGTTCGGGAATTGTATTTCATTGAATGCTATATAAACACGTAGAAATTACGAGAAAAATATTTTTTTAATTGAATTGATGGATTATATGTGGAATTTATTATAGAAGCTTTTTTTGGTAATGTAAAATTGAAGAATGTTTTGAATTTTAGTGTTCGAGAAATTTACCTATATTTGTAGTAAAAATCAGACATGTATCAAAATAAAATATCTAAAGATTTTGAATTAGTTAACAGTGTAAATAAACTTCGAATATAATCGTAAAAATAGTTAACTAAATATCGGACATAAAATTATTATTAATATAATAAGTACAATGTAATACAACTATAAAATAATATTAATTAATATTATTATTATTATTATTATTATTATTATTATTATTATTATTATTATTGTAGTTTATGTTTGTTTGTAAAAGGCTTTTAAGAAAGAATCGTTGCACTACGTTTATATTTTATAAAGTTTTAGAAAATAGTTTTTCTGTAAAATAAATATTGTAAAATCAGTGAATAAACACATTGATTGCTTCTTACAGCTAAAAGCAATTTTCTAACGGAAACAGGAAGGATGCCGGCAGATACTTAATCTGTTTATAAAAGTTGACTTCACTTCTATTTATAAACAACATTTTTCAAATTTACTTTATTTTTTCAAAAAAAAAAATTTATTTTACATACAATTTTCCTTTTATGGAAAATAATTTTACTTTTACTAAATAATAGGTTCACTGTTAACTTGAAAGTATCAAATGGCAACGAATTGATACCAAAAAGTGGATCAAATCATAATTTGATAAAAATTTTTGGATTATTTTGACTCAATTTGGTATCAACTTGCGATACTTTTAAGAAAACTGTGTTTTCTTAACCATATACAACGAATTGTGTATGTGAGATTTTTTTTCATTTGCTATTTAAATAAATTGAATGATGAATAATTGATAATTAATATATGATCTTTAAATTTATATACAAAAATTTAAAATAACAGATTCAGAAGCAAAAAGTCAGTGAACGATTTTTAACAGCGAATCGAATTTAGAGAGTGATGGTATAATTTTTGTTTTTTGGTATTTATTAAACTATGGTTATATTATTATGATGAACATTATCGTCGTGGAGTTTTATTCTTTTTTGATTTCTTCTTCCTTTTTGACGACATTCTAATACGATATTCCCTCCATGTTCTTTGTATAATTTTCGCTGCTCTGTTGCTGGAGAAATTTTCCATTTTCTCGGCAAATGCTTTCATTAAGGCTTCCTCTTTTTCCTGTTTCAATATTGCATAAGATGTTGCTTGCACATCATAAGCGTCCTATTGATTTAAGTTACAATTTTATATTATTAAATATTTCAATGAAATTTCGCTGTTATAAGTTAAAATTCCAATTTTTTCTTCATTTTATATGAACAATTTGCTTTTGTATTTTTTAAAAATTTAATTTTTATTAATTTTTTTCCATTATATCAAAAAGTTGTTTGTTTTCCAACATTTTTAATTTTTCAAATGACAATAACTTTGGTTAAAGTGTTCAAGAAATGTTCAATAATAAGTGAATTTTTTACCAAACAATGAAAAAAGCAATTTTTTTTACAAATTTTGATTTTTTGAACTGTTAATAACTTTGGCTAATATTATCAAAAAGTACATTCAATAAAAAAGGGAAAAAAATGATCCCAATAAGGAGGCAATATTTAATAAAATACAATAAATAATAAAAAAAAAACACAAAATATTTTATCCACATCAATTAAAAATGAAAATATATTTCTATTATCCGAACCAAGACATGTTCTAATTAGTTTGTATAATCGAGGTTCCACTGTAATAATAATTATAATATTCGTATGTGAAGTATTACTTGCAAATCCTTAAATTCCGTTATGAGTTTATTTAAATTTGAAGATAATTCCTTTTTTGACAAGTGAAGTGCTTTAATGTTTGTATCATAATTTATGAGCGAGGACATTAGTTGTTTTTGAGATTTCAAACTGTAACAGATAAAAAAAAGTGATAAGCAATCGACGTTTATTTATATATTCAGGCCTAGAACTAGGTCCGTAAATCCCGTAAAAGTCCGTAACTTTGCTTGAAGTCCGTAAAAGTTTGGTTTTTTTTAAAAAAAGGTTCGTAAAGTCCGTAATTCGGTTGAAAAAGATCCGTAAAGTACGTAAATTATACGAAATAATTTGGATAATTTTAGAGAAATTACAAATGATTAAAGGAATTCAATTATTTTCAAAAGTAATAAAATTCTTCGCAAAAATTCAATTATGTTCAAAAAATTTTTTAAATTCTCGTCAACATTTCAATTATCTTTAGAAATAATTAAATTCTTCTTCGAAATATCAATTATTTTCAAAAATTTTAATAAAATACTTGGAAAAATTTCAATTATTTTCAAAATTTTTCCTCAATTCAATGATTTTTAATATCTATTCTAATAAAATTTTCCAAAAGAATTCAATTATTTAAAAAAAATCTACTAAAATTCTACACAAACCTTTAATTATTTTCAAAAAATAATAACAATTTTACAGGAATTTCATTATTTACAAATTTTTTTTATAAATTTCTTCGCAATATTCAATTATTTTCATAAATAATAAAATTTTTACAGGTATTTAATTTTTGTGGCAAATAATAAAATTCTTATTAGGAATTCAATTATTTTGATGAATAATAAAGCTAATTGCAGAATTTCAATTATTTTTAATAAAATTTTTATCGAATTCCTCGAAAAATGTGATTATTCTTAAAAATTTTATTAAAATTTATCAAAGAAATTGAATTATTTTAATAACCTTTGCTACAATTTATTTATTAGAATTTAAATATTATTTTTAATAAATTTTTGATTAAATTTCTTAAAAGAATAAAATTATTGCATTCAAAATTTTTAATGCAATTCTTTGCGTAAATTATCAATTATCTTTATAAATTATAAAATTCTTCTCTAAAATTGAATTATTTTCTAAAAATTTAATAAATTTCTTGGCAAAATTTCAATTGTTTTCAAAAATTTTCCCTAATTTAATTACTTTTAATATCTATTTTAATAAAATTTTGCAGAAGAACTCAAATTATTTGAAAATTGATTGATACAATTCTTTAAAAGAATTTAATTTTAAGAAACATGTGTAATTATTCAATAAATTGTTTTTTTGTATTTTAATAATGAAATTCTCGTAGAATTTTCTCATAAAAATTGATTTAAAAATGGATTTCAGTTAAAATTTTAGATTATAATTGAATATTAAAAGTATTAGAGCGTAAAGTTTTAGAAATAATTAAATTTTGAAAAGGTTTCAGATTCAAATCTTTGAAAATTTGAATTTTTCATATTTTTAACTTAAGTAACAATTCTGTGGAATTAATTTTTTTGGGGAATTTTAATTGCGAATTTTTTTTTATATTATTTGAAGTTTTTATTTTCTAATACATATTTAGTTGAAGAATTTACAAATAATTGAAAAATCGAATATTGTAAAGAAATGGATTTGAAAATTGTCAAAGAACTTTTTCGAAAATTATTAAAAATAATCGATTTTAAGAAGAATTTTAGTTAAAAATTGTTGAAAATAATAATTGAATTGATAATGATTTTATCACTCTATCTTTAATTATTATAAAACATGAAGTAATCGATATCTTCATGTTTTTTTAATTATGAAAATATCTAATTTATAGTTTTAAGTAAAATGTTCTCTTATATATTTTTGTCAATAATTGGTCCGTAAATGGTCCGTAATTTTTCATTTTTGGTCCGTAAAGTCCGTATTTTTAAATACTTTCACTAGTTCGAGTCCCTGTATATTTTGATAATTTAATTGTGTTGCATTTTTAATTTAATTCATTCATGAAAAATAATAATTGTGTTGCATTTAAATATAAGATCTCTTATTTAAATATAATTTTATAAGATAAAATACATTAATTGATATAATTAAACTTGAATGTTTTTGCTTCTGTTTTAATAGTACATAACACAATTTTTGTTTATGGTTAAAAAGTTTTTAAGGAGCTTGTTTTTATGTTTAATAAATTATGTTTTTTTTATTGACCCTTGGAATAATTATTTTAACTTTTAACTAACTGGGCTTCGTGGAGAATCTTCTCGCGGCTTGCGCACTCATCTAATAATTTCTTGTATTCCTCTTCGTGAATTTCAATTTGATTTTCTATGGTTTTCTGCTTTTCTCGCATTTCCAGATATGTGCTAACAATTTCTGATTCTGAATCATTTCTAAAAAAAATTTTGGAAAATATTTATTTGTAATTAATATTCTAAAATAATGAATGCTTTTTAATGATCTTAAGCTTATTTTCAAGGTCACTTGGTACAGAATGAGAATTACTTTTTGACATTAACCGGTAAATTTTGTTGTTTAAGGTGAACTTTTTTGGGAAAAATAGAATTTTTAAGGAACTTTTTCAAACAAAATTATAAGAATAATTTTGAGTTAAAATTTCTATAAAATAATAATTAAATTAAAATCTTGAAAATTATTTTTTTTTTGAGACTATGATTGGAAAAAGTAATTATCATGACTGGGAATATATTTTTTTAATGAAAAAAAAATCACACTGCGTAAATTTAGATTTTATAGAACGAGGAAAAGTTTTTTTAAAAAATATTAAACATTTTTTCTTACACTATTTTTGTTATACTTCTATTGTGTTCAGTTTGTGTCTGTTCGATAATTAATTCACATTTGGCAATTTCTTCTGAAATTCCTTTGACAAATTCTAAATGTTTATTTCTTTGCTCGTCTAGAGTTATTTTTAGAGCTGCACGAGAGAGGAAAATATGAAAATAATTTAGTAAATATTTAAAAATGCATAATTCCTGTAATGAAATATTTTCTCCATTTTACTTACGTTCAAGTTCGATTTTAGCTTTTTCAAGGACTGCCGATGCATTTCTTAGTTTTAATTTATATTTTCTTTCCTCACTTGGAATGGTTCTTATTCGTTCCTCAACGATGTCATTGAATGTGTTCACGCATTTAATTAAATATTTTATTCGAGTTGGCGCATTTTCTAGAAATTTTTTTGTTAATTTCCCCACTTTTGGATAATGAGATAAAACCTGAGGAATTTAAGAAAAAATTTAATTACAATTGGATCGGAACTCGTGAAATTTTTATCAAAAAATAAAAAGTATTTTTTTTTAAATCGAAATGATGGAAAAACGGAATGTGTCCACCAAAGAACAGAAAAAATTTGTTTTTTAAAAGTTTTAAAAAAATACTTTTTATTTTTTGGGAAAATTCGACAAATTCTTGTCGAAAGTATAGAGATTCTGATAATCGAAGTTCCATTGTATTTTATTAATTATATTTTCTATTATTATCAGTTATTATTTAAAGTGTATATAAATATTTGTAATTTTTTTGTCAACAAAAAAAAATTGTACCTCTAATAATAATGTTAGTTTGGAATCAACACTGAGGCAATCTTCTTGATAAATTTCTCGTGCTCCATGTTCTGTTGAAAAAAATTCGAATATTGAAAAAAAATCATAAATTTTTTTTTTTAATTAAAGTTTTAAAATTATAACCTAATATAAATAATTTAGGTACATGATAATAAACTTACTTTGTAAAAAAGTGTATGACTCGTAAATGTTTTCAAACAATTGCTGTTCACTTGGTTTTAGAATTCTCATAAATTTCTCCTCTTTGTAAATTTCTGAAAGACACATCTAGAAAAAGGTCGTATTTTAATTATTAAAAAAGGTCAATTTCTTTAAGAATAAACTATTTTGGAATAAAAAAAAAAGAAAACGAGGGAAAATATTAAAAGTTCAAAGGTTCGAATATAACCAAGGTGGATAAGTTGTTAATAAAATCAGGGAAATGTCGGGAAAAAAGAATTTTTTTCTCAAAGAAATTTAGAAAATTGAAATTATTTCGACTTATTTCCAAAAATTGCAACTTTTCCAAATATTGTATAACAAAAAATGTATCATTTTTAAAGTATTAAAACTAAAACTTTTAAAGTATTAAATGTAACTGATTTCGATTTGAATTATCGCAAAAATTTTAATAAAAAAATCTTTAAAAGTAAATTGAAAAGTGAAAATTAATGAAAATTAGCTTTTAATTTTTTTAATATTATTATATTTATAATAATAGAAATAAATTAAAAAAATTATATAAGATTCTGTAAATAATTTACCACTATTTCAATTTTGAGTGAGAAGTCCTTTAAAATCCTCATTAATCTTAAAATCGCTTCTTCGTGATTTTGTTCTTCGAACATTGCATTAGAAATTAGAACTTTTTTTTTTGAAAACGAAAGTATTTAATATAATAGAAAATAGAATTATTCATTCACTGTCGAACCTTTCTTCGCATGACAAATAATATCGTACATTCTGCACCGAGTTTATCTATCATTTGCGAATTATCGATTTAACAACTTATTTATTCAGTATATTAAAGTATCATATAATAATTTCCATTTTAAAGCATTTTTTAGCGCTAAAACTTTTTTAATAATAGTAGTAAAAATTTTATTTAGGAGCTAAATTTTTATTCTTATTTATAGACACTGTAATTGTAATTAAATAATTTTTAATAATTAATAATAATAATAATAATAATAATAATAATAATTTTATTTGTAAGATAATGAAAATAATTTTAATAATTTTTAATAATGTAAATAACAATTAATAATAATTAATTAATAATAATAATAATAATAATAATAATAGATAATGATTGAAGGTATCACTCGGCAAATTTCTACTTTATTGTTGTTAATAATAATAATAATTTGAATAATAATTAATAATAATAATAATTTTAATAATTTTTAATAATTTTTAATAATTTTTTTAATTATAATTAAAGTGTTATGAAAAGAATTAATATTTAATTATTTCGATTTTCTATTTAAAAACTTTTTATTATCCAAATTTCGTTTCATGCTAAACTCGATGGTAAATTAGTTAATTAATTATTATGTACAATTTTTTTGTCATTATATTTCGAATAATAAATTATATTGATGACGAGTTATTAATGTTGCAAAAAAAAAGGTTATAATTTTTTTTCTTCATATTATTTTCTTTCATAGAGACGAGAGTAATCTCGTGACTGATAACTTTTCCTTTGATTTTCTGAAAGGTCTGAATTTAATTCATCTTCTAAATGCGATTCAGAATTTTCTACAGGAATTGCTTCTTCCACTATTTCTCCTAGTTTGAATGAAAATTAAAAAAAAAAATTATTTTTCCTCTTCCCATTAAAAAAAAGTTTTATAAAAATTTTGATACAAGGAAAAAAAGAAATATTCTTTTAAAACAATAACTCACGATTACTAAGTCCGAATTTTTTTCTAATTTCTTCAATAATTGATAAAAATAAAGGTCCTGTAAATTAAAAAACAATTTTGAATATTATAGTTTTAAAAAACTTGAATTGAAGAAAAAAAAGAAAATTTAGAAAAATTGTTTTTAAGTTTCCGGAAAATTAGAAAAAGTTATTTTTAAGTTTCCTGAAAATTATTAAAAATTATTTTCAGGTTAACTAAAAATTTTAAAGAAAATTATTAAAATTTTTTAACATTTATATAATTATAAATTATAGACAATTTTTAAAATGTTTTTAAGTTAATTTTTCTTATAAATACAATATTTCTAATAATTAATTAAATATATTTTAGAATATCGAAGAAATTCGATTATTATTTAAAAATTTCAATAAAACTACTCCGAAATTAAATTATTTTAAAAAAAATTGTCTAAATAATAGATATTATTATTAGAAATTTAATTGTATTTAAAATTTTCTTTCAATTCTCGTCAATTTCCAGAATTTAAGTATTTTTGAAAATTTTAATAAAATTTTTGGCTAATTTTCAATTTTCAATTTTTTTATAATTAATAAAATTAGTTGCAAGACTTTAAATTATTTTTATAAGTTATAAAATTCTTCAAAAAAAATTATATTGTTTTCAATATAATTAGAATAAAATTTATTTACTAAAAATTCGTGTAAAAAATTCAGTTAGTTTTATAAATGATAAATTTTTTTTTCCAAATTCAATTATTTTCGAAAATTTTAATAAAATTCAGGACAGAATTTCAATTATTGTCGCATAAATAATAAATTCTTTGCAACAATTAAATTTATTTTATAAGTTATAAAATTCTCGAAAAATTTAATTATTTTCAAGAAAATTTAAATAAAATTTCTTGATAAAATTGTATTATTTTTAAAAATTACGATATAATTTATATCGCAAAAAGTTGCGTTTAAAAATTTTTTTAAATTAAATTCTCTCTTTTTTTAATAGATAATTTTATTTTCACAGAAATTCAATTTTTAATTTATAATGTCAATTATTATTAATATATGGATTTTAAATAAATCCTTCAAAAATTGAAATTTAATTTAATTTTTAGAAATAATTGAATTCTCGAATTCATTTGCCGCAGTAGGAAAATATTTTTTTTTTTATGAAATTGAAATAATTTTTAGTTAGGAAAAAATATATTCAAGTTTGAATTTTTTTAAATAATTAAAGTAGTGAATAAATTTTATTTAAGAAAAAATATTAAATGTTTAATTTAAAAATTAAGTTATTTGCTTCAAATTAATAATTAAATTAAATATAATTGAAGAAATATTCACAAATTAAATTATAAAATAATAATATTCTTACTTTCTGTAATTGTTTCGACGAAATATTTTGGAAGTAGCTTCAATTTGATTAAATTTGCCATTGTGTTTTTAAATTTTGATTCTTTAAATACACTTAAAAAAAATTTAGAGGATAAAATAAATGATTAAAAGAAATTATTTGAAAACATGGAAATTTATTAAGTAGTAGTCATTATCACTGTTATTTTAATTTGTTTTTATTTATAAATTATAATAAATGACACCTTTTTTCTTTTGTTTTGTTTAAATTTTTTAAATCTCTTATAATTTGACAGTATTAGAAAAAAAAATGTTTTAATAATATTTGCAGAATAATATTTTTTTTATATTTAGAAAAAATAATTCATTAAATTACTTTTATTTGAAAGTAATAATTATTTTACTGTAAATCAAAATTTAAATAAATGTTTGAATTTCGCGCCAATTCGCTTGCGCGCCTCTAGTGGAAAACGTTGTTATTAATCGTTAATTCGTCGTCGCCAGTGGTTCTCAATTGGAAAAAATAGAAGTTTACTGATTTAGTATAGTTTAGTTTCGCTTGGTGTGAACAGTAAACATGGCGTACCGTGGCGTTAAGGGTTCTGATCCATTTGTATCGAAAACCTCGAGAAATGAAAGATTCGCTCAAATGTCGAAACAAGAACAAATTATTCAGCAAAAGAAACTTGAGATACAAGCAAAACTCGAAGAACAAAAGGCGAGGCAAGCGATAGAAAATGCTAAAAAATCAACATCGTCTGCTTCTCTCGCTACTACATCTAGTAAAACTAACACTTCAATTAAGTGAGTTTATTTGTCAAAATTCATTAAAAATTGGTTCTTATTTGTTATTTTAAAATTAAAATTTTTGAATTTTCATCTATTATAGTTTTTTTTCTCTACTTTATTAAAAAATTTTCTTTGAAATAAATTCACATTCTATTGATGACAATTCCAAGGCAATTTCGACGAAATTCATTGTGTCTGCTATTTGGAATATCTTTAAATAATCTGATGACTGATATTTTTTTTATCAATTTTTGAATTTAAAATCTATCTAAAATTGTATTTTTTGTGATGTTTGTCAACTTTTTTGCTTCTGAAATTACTGAGATAATACTCTTGACACGTTATTTACATTTGAATGAAGCGGAATTTTTTTTATACACGGAAAAGTTTGATATTGCCTATAATAAATTGCATATTTAATGATCATGCAATATTGAAGGTATTTGAATGTGTTACAAGTTCATGTTTTAGGTTAGAATTATTATATTTTTTTTAATGTTTATCTCGCTGGGTTTTTATTATCAACATTCTAGTCTAGTCTATTTACGCGGGAAAGTTACTTGAGAGAATTTTTAAGTATCGACTTTTTAAATACAATATTTTTTGTTGTTTGTTGCTTTGAAATTGTCATTTTTTCCGAAAAAATTTTAACAATTTACCTTTACGTAAAAAATAATAATTTGAAGTGTGGAAATAATTTTGCAAAAAGTTGGATGATTTTAAATTTTATTAGAATTGAAGTAGTGATTATTTTTTTGGAAAGAAATAAAATTTAGATTAAATTTACATTTTAAAATATGTTGATGTGAAGAGAAGTGATGTTAACATATGACACACATTGGGAAAAAAAAACTTGCATTAAATTAAGTTGGTCGATGTTGGGAATTTTTTGCGACAGAAAACTTTTTTCTTCTCATAAATTTAATGTCGCCAGACAATGTTAATTAGAAATACAGGGTTGCCACAGGTCAGGGAAATCGGTGAATTCGGGAAAAATAGAATTTGTCAGGTAAAAGTCAGGGATTTTATTTTTTTATTTTTATTTATTAAATTCTCGTAGAATATTCTTGTAAAAATTGGTTTAAACATGAATTTCAGTTAAAATTTTGGATAATTGAATGATTGAAGAAATTCCATTGTTTTCAAAAGTAATAAAATTCTTTGCAATAATTAAGTTAACTGAACAATTTTTTTTTTGATTTGTCAAAATTTCAAATACTTCATAAACAATAAAATTCTTTTTCAAACTTCGTTTACTTCAAAAAAGATTAAAGTTCGTGACAAAAACTCAAATTTTTTTCGATAATGTTGAAAAAGAATTTAATTATTTTTAAAAAATCATTAGAAATAATAAAAATTTCGCAGGAATTCAACTATTTGCAAATTTTAAACAATTGGATTTAAAAATTCTAGAAGAACTTTTGCAAAAATTAAAAATAATTGAAATACTGTGAAGAATAATTTTATTTATGAAAATAAGAATTTACTTCTGGTAACGAATTTTATTACATTTCTTTTAAATAATTGAAATTCTTGAAAAAATTTTATTGTTTATTAAAATAATTGAATTCTGTCAACGAATTTTATTACAATTTTTTTAAATAATTGAATTGATGTGAAAAATTATATTAAAAAAATAATTGAATTCTTGAGAAGATAGTTTATTTTGAAAATAATTTAAACTGTTTTGTAAAATTTTATGAAAGTTTAAATTATTATAAAACACGAAAATAGCATAAAAATTTGATTTTCTCTATATCTGAATTTCTATGGAAAAATAATAATTATTAAATATTTATTTAAAAAAGAAGTTACTGCTGTTTTTGAATAATTTTACATTTACAGTAATAAAAGCATTAGAACATTTTTCAAGGTATCTAGTAATTTTTTGGGGTACAGAATATTTTTTAGGGTCAGGAAAGAAGTAGAAATTTTTTGTCTGTGAATCAGTGTGAAAAGTCAGGGAAGAATAAAATGAAATTGTTGTGGCAACCCTGAAATAATATTGAATGGAGGTCAAAAGAGATGCATCTGTTTATTTATAGGAAGGAGGATGAGAAGCCAACAATGTCTGCCACAGTTAATTTATTTGCCAACGATGGCAGTTTTCTCGATCAGTTCAAAAAGATAGTGAACAATAAAGGGCCAATAAAACAAGAGACACCACAAATCAAGACTGAGGAGAAAAAGGAGGAGAGAAAAGACGAGAAGGAGGAGAAATCCTACGACAATTCACGTGACAGAGAACGCAGATGGAGCAACGAAAAGAGTAGAGATTGGGAAAATCGAAGGGATCGTCGAAGAAATGATTCCCGATGGGGTGGAAGAAATACCGACAGACGACAAAGTTCTTCCTTAAGTCCATCACCCACAAGACATCGTTCATCACCAAATCCTCCCGAATCAAGACACAATTATCATCAATCTAGTCCCCGCTCCCACTATCAATACCAATCACAAAATTCAAATTCAACTTCCAACATTCCTCCTCTCATGTCCCAGCCAATAATGCAAATGACAAACATCCCACCACCAAACTTGAGGAACATGCAACAAAACGTTCCGCCTCCAAACATGCAACGAATGCCAGTACCACAAAAAATCAACAACAACTATCCAAATATTGACAATGACACAAGAATGTCTCTTCCACCGCCAAGTCACATTATTCGCACACCCCATCATCAAATGCAAAATTTACCACCCAATACAAACGTACCACCACCTTCAAGAATGCAAATTCAATCAAACGTTCATGTGCCTAATATTCAAGGGATGCCTTCAACGAATAATCAACACATCATTTCACCCCCTCAACAATGCAATATCCCACCTCCGAATAATCTCCAACCACCAAATATCCCACCGCCAAACGTTCGTCCACCAAATTTACTTCCATCAATGTCACAAATGCCTCCAAACATGTTGCCCATCAATCCAACGCAAACAATTGTCGTCACTGTGGCTAATGTCACTAATATTCCACCACCAAATGTTATGATAATGTCTGCACCACCACCCAATGTCCACACGGTGCCTTCGACTATTAATTCAATTCCGCCACCGAATTTAAATGTACCACCACCTAATGTACCACCGCCTTCGATCATTCAAAGTGCACCACCTCCCACTCATCTTCTACAAACTTCCTATCCGTTGTCGAGTCAGGTTAATCTCGCGATTGGACCGCCGAATGTTCAGATACCTCCACCTGTAAGGCCTTCTGTACCTGGACAACCTGCCGAACTAGGTACATTCATTTCGTATGCTTAGTTTTCAAAGTCATTTTGTTTTATCACCAATTCTAGTAGGAAACGTTCAATTTTTTCTATTTCTCACAATGAGTTCTTTCTAAATGACTTCATTCTTGAACGCAGGGTGGCCACGTGACGGGAAAAAATTCTTTGTCCGGAAAATTAAGCAAATTGATACTTTTTTCTCACAGTAAATCGTGAGGTATTGAAAAGTGTTGCAGATTAAATTAACACCAAAAAAGATTAAAATAATCAATTTTGGTGTTATTTTTAACAATTAATGAAATTTTGGTTCATTACATTTTATTATAACTATAAAAAAAGGAAGATATCGATAACTCGATAACTGATCGATTTCTTCATATTTTGTAATAATTAAAGTTGACCAAGTAATGAAATTATTATTTTTTATTATAAGAATAATTCTTCAAAATTATTTTCGTTATTTCAATTAAATTATTATTTTCAACAATTTTTAACTACAATTTTACTTTATATCTATTATTTTTAATAATTAATTAATCAATTTCAGGAAATTTCAATTATTTCTAAATTCTTTAATTAAATGCATAGAAAATAAAAACATCAAATAATATTCAAAAAATTCAATTTTACTTTTAAAAAAATATTGATTTTGAAAATTCTACTATTTCCAAAAAATTCACTCTATATTTCTTTTAGTATTCAATTATAATCTTAAATTTTAACTGAAATTCATTTTTATGAAATGAAAAACAATATTTATTAGAGAATTCTACAAGAATTTAATTATTTAAATGCAAAAGTAAATAATTTATTGAATAATTGAATGTTTCTCAAAATGCAATTCTCATAAAGAATTTTAGTAACAGATTTTTTAATAATTCAATTCTTTTTTCGAATTTTATTAAAACTTGAAATAAAATAATTTCAATAAAAATGCTATTAAACTTTTAAAAATAATTAATTCTACAGAAATGTTTTGTCAAAAATATGAAAAATTAAGAATTTCAATGATTTTAGTTTGAAACTTTTTGAAAATTTAATTATTTCTAAAAATTCACGTTATAATGCTTTTAATACTTATAATCTAAAATTTTAACTGAAATTCATTTTCAAAACCATTTTTATTAGTAAATTTTACGAGAATTCAATTATTTAAATACAAAAATAAATTATTTATTAATTTCATCTTTCTTGAAATTAAATTCTTATAAAATTCAATTACTTTTATAAATAACAATTTTTTTTTGCGAAAATTCAATTATTTTTAATAAAAGTTTTACGAATCTTTTAAAACAATTCAATTATTCTTTAAAATAGTAAAATTTTTGCAAAAAATTCAATTTTTATCAAAAAAAATTTCATGAAAGACTAATTTTTTTCCTCATTCGTTAAAAATGTTTCTACTTAAGTATAATCTTAAACTTTTTACTGAAATTTATTTTTAAAACCATTTTTATTAGTAAATTCTACGATAATTGAATTATTTAAAAACAAAAATAAATAATTTATTAATTTCATGTTTCTTGAAATTAAATTCTCATAAAAAATGTTATCAATAAATTTTTTGAATCATTAAATTCTTTGGACTTATAATAAGAATTTTAATAAAATTTTTAAGAATATTTACATTTTTCGAGGAATTTTATTAAAATTGCATTAAAAATAATTGAAATTCTGCAAACAGTTTTATTATTTATGAAAATAATTGAATTCCTAGAATAATTTTATTATTTAAAAAAATAATTGAATCCCTGTAGAAATGTTATTATTTATGAAAAATAATTGAATTATTGCGAAGAAATTTATTTTTATTTGTAAATAATTGAATTCCTGTAAAAAAATTTATTATTCATAAAAATAATTTAATGTTTGCGTAGAATTGTATTGAAATTGTTTTTCAATAATGGAATAATTTGTAAATGAAAAAATATTTATTTAAAATTAAATCTATTGATGTTTTCGAATAAGTTTCTAATTAATAATAAATGTAGTTTTAAAAATCTGTAAAAATTCCATTTTTTAATCTGGATAAACCAGAAAAGTCAGAGAATTTGAAAAGTGCAAAAGCGTGGCAACCCTGATATAGTTTTCGAAAACTGAAATTGAAGAAAAATAGAAAATTTTGAAATTCACTGAAAATTTTAAAAACTTGTTTTCAAGTGTACTAAAAATTTTATTACTGTTTTACGAAAGAGCATTAAACTTTTTTTTTAGTAAGTCTACTGTGTAAAAAAAACCGAAACAAATGAAGAATGAAAAAGGTTTTAATTTGAAATTTCATAAAATTTCGATTTTGTACAAATTTATGTAGAAATTTTAAACAACTTAGATATTTGAAAAATTTTAATAATCCAAATTCTAGTTATATAAGTTCGATTTTTAAATATTTATCTAATTAAAATTATTATTAATAATAATAATAATATTAATAGAAATTTTAGCATTTAAGTTTCAGGGAAAAATTGTTTTTTTTTCTTATTTTTAAATATTGAAAATTTAGAAAATTATTAATCCTTCGAAAAATTGGAAGTTTGTCCCGTAGAAGCGGAGCAGCTAGCAAAAATTGTAGCTGATTGCGGTGATGAAATAGAGCAAGAAGTTCGAGAGAAGAATGCTCAAGATCCTAAGCTATGGTAATTATCGGCCCTTTCGGTCGATTGTTAAAATTCACTTTTTTGAGCATTTTTTGCAACTTTTTTAATATTTATTGACGAGTGTTGTTGAAAATTATTGCACAGTTTTTCGAGTACCTTTTTTCTTTTTGTTTATATCAGGTGTTTCGTTATTTATTCATACAATTCACAAAAATAATGCATTTTTGCAAGTTTTCTGTTGCTTCTTTTTTTATTCATGCTTTTCATCCTTAAATTAGATTTTAAAAAAATCTTTACTCACAAGTAAATAGTTTAATATCCATAACTAAGTAGAAGATAATAATTTCAATTTTTTAAAAATTTTATCTTGAAAAAATTAAAAATTGAATCTACTTAATTTTTTTTTTATAATCTATTAAATTCGTGGATTTTGTACTGAAGCGAAAATTTATTTCATTCGGAGAAATTACTTGATTTTTGCCAATTCAATATTTGCTTGAATCAAATAATTATTTTAGTCAATTAAATGGTTCAATTCATGTTTACTTCAAATACGGAAATTATGGATTGAAATAAAATTAAATTGATTGAAATAAAAATTATTTGATTCAAGTAAATATTAAATATTGATAATAGTAAAGTAATTGGTTATTTGAATGAAATTTTTTTTCAATGTATGTTTTTTGTTAAGAATAATTCGACATATTTTGTAAATAGTTGAAAAACTTCTATAATTATAAATTAATATTTGTACACGTTTGTAGATTAATAATTTTAAGTTATTCAACAAAGTCGTTGCATTTTTTTTTAACTTGGATCGAATTTCTGTTCCATTTTCAATTGGATCGTTAATAGAATTTAAATTTTCTGATAATTGATATTATTTATTGATAGATTATTGATTTGGAGAAATATATTAATAACATTATTTTATTTTAATTTAATTTAATTTAATTAAGTATAAATTTAATTAAATTAAGTATAATATTAATTAAATTACTATCATTTGAAAACTTTTGACGAGTCTTCTAAATCTGTAAAAGTAAAAAAAAATTGTTATGGCATTGATTTTTGTTTACTAATTAGCTCCTGCTATGTAATTTAACTTGCTCTTAATGTAACATTGGTAAATTTATCCATTCATGATATATTTTTGACTAAAGAAATTTAGTGAATGAACGTGTGAGATAGTGTGTTTTTTTGGTGAGACTGAATTTTTTAAATTACGGAAATTAATGTTTTCAATTTTATAATTATCATATTTTTAAAATTGTTTACAAAAATTTATTCATTTTTCTCACGAACAATTTATAGTTTTTTTATTATTTAACATTTTAGAAAAAAATATTTTGAATTTATTTTATTTAATTACTGAGTGTGTACTAAAAGGAAAATCCCTTGGAATTTAATTTATTTTTTAAAATTTTACATTTTTATATAGTGAAATGTCTCATTTATTTTTACATTCTCATCAAAAATGAGAAAGTCTTGGATTTTTTTTTACAAAAATGAAACAAAAATAAAGTTTCATTAATATATTTTTAATTCGAAATATATTGTTTTTTCCATATATATTTTTGGAAAAACTTTATTTTAGTTTGTTTTATTTTAGAAAATTCCTTTTAATTTTGTAAATTTTACAATCTCAAAATTTGTTGTACGCGTGCTAATTTTGAATTGTTTCGAATATCGGCTGATAAATCGTGTGAAAGTGAGTGAATGGTGCTAAAAATAATTAGGATTAAATCTTACTTGACAGAGTTTTAAGTATTGTTTTAATCAAGGTTTCTGCACCAAAAGCAAAGTGCAGCGTATCTGCAGTACAGGGGATTAGTGGCAAAATATCGAACTGAAAAAGAGTCCAAATACTGCGGCGGCGGTGATCTTTATTGTCCAGAGGAAGCTCTCAGTGATAATGAGGATGCTGAAAAGTCTCATAGAAATTCTTCTCTTCAAGGTAATTTATTAATAATAATATAATTAAGCAGAATTAACTGGAGTTTGAGTTTTTCTTTTTCTTTACCATTAGAATTCTTCTTTTTTCCATTTGCAGATCGATATAAAGAGGAAAGCAAGGAAGAACGCAAGAGAAAAAGACGCAGTCGATGGGGAGATGCTGAAAATAAAATTCCATTAACAATGTCAGGACAAGTTGCACAAACTGGCATTTCAGTGGCGGGTCAAATTGGCCAAAATTCGGGACTATTGTCGTCTGTAAATTTAATGCAAGCCAAAGGAAAAAATCCAATGTTGTCAAAAGTATCGAGAAGCGATCCAGCATTGGTTCAATATGCCAGACAAACTTTTGGTTCTTTGGATCTCAGCGAGGAACAATGGAAAAAAGCCGAGGATCATTTTAAGGTGATTTGTTATTTCCAAAACTTTAAAAAAAAAAATTCTCATAAAAATTTCAATTATCTTTATAAATAATAAAATTCGTCCTAGAGAATTCAATTAATTTTGTAATTTTAATAAAATTCTTCTTTCTTTTTTAATCTATACATGTAATTTATTGTTTCATATTACTTTTATTTTTTTAATATTTATATTTTTGTTTATTTTTATTGCAGATTAATCTTTTGTATCAAAATCTATTGAAGAAACGTGAAGAAGTGAAACGATTGGAAGCTCAGGGAAAACATAAATACGAGTACGACAGCGATGAAGAAACAGAGGGTGGAACGTGGGAGCATAAAATCCGTTCCGCGGAAATGGAAGCCACACAAATGTGGGCTGAAGAATTAACAGCTCAGTCCGAGGGAAAACATCATATTGGCGATTTTTTGCCACCTGAAGAATTAAGAAAATTTCTGGAACAATATAATGCGGTTAAGCAGGGAAAGGAACCGGATCTCAGTGATTATAAAGAGTACAAGTTGAAAGAAGATAATATAGGTAATAATATAAATAATTTTCGTCGAGTGCTCTCGATTTTAAAATGAGATTAAAAATTTGAATAATTCATTTAAAGAGCTTTAAAGTATATTGGATAGGAATACAAATTTAACGGGGAAAGAAATATCACACGTAAATAAAATCACAAAATCACAATAAATCTTCGCAAGAATTCAATTATTTATATATACATAATTACATTTTTCGAAACAATTCAATTATTTTTATAAATACTACAATTCTTTGAAGGAATTAAATTATTATAAATATAATTTTAATAAAATTTCACGAAAGAATTAAATTATTCTCTGAAATTCGCATAAATTCATTGAAACAATTCAAATATTTAGTAAAGTCTTTGCAAATATTCAATTCTCTTGAAAATAATTTTGAAAAGTGCTTTATTCTAAAAAATTCAGTTCTTTCTAAAATTGTCTGTAAAATTTATTTTAAAAATTCAATTTTTTTCCCAAATTTTTAAAATAATTTCATAGTCAAAGTTAAAAAAAATTCACTTATTAAGTACACAATTAATTATTACTGATCATATTTTAAAAATTTTAATAAAATTTCACGAAAGAATTCATTAATTTTCTAAAATTTCAATAAATCCTTGGAAGCAATTCAATTATTTTTTTAAGTACTAAAATCTTTACAAAAATTCAATTATTTTTAGAACAATTTTAATTAAAATCACACTTCGAAAGAATTCAATTTTTTCTAAAATTTTAATAATTCCTTTTAAATAATTAAATTATTCTTATAAATATAGTAAAATTCTTCGCAAAAATTCAATTAATTTTATAAATAGTAAAATTCTTTGCAGGAATTCAATTATTTTCAAAACAATTTTAATTAATTTCCTCGCATGAATTCAAATATTTTTAAATATTTTCATAAATTTTATTTATTTCATAAAATTTTAATAAATTTTGAAACAATTCAATTAGTTTTATAAATACTACAATTCTTTGAAGGAGTTCAATTATTTTTCATCCAATTTAAATAAAATTACTCGAAAGAATTTCATTATTTTCAAAAGTTCTATAAAATTCTATTTCAACAAGAATTTTAAATTCTTTAAAAATAATTCAATTATTGTTAAAATATTTATGAAAAAGAAAGAGAAAATTTCATTATTTTTAATTATTTCTCAAAATTTTAATAAATTCTTCGAAACATTTCAATTATTTTGATAAATAGTAAAATTCTTCGCAAGAATTCAATTAATTTTATAAACAGTAAAATTCTATGCAGAAATTCAATTATTTTTAAAACAGTTTTAATTGAATTCCTCGGATGAATTGAAATATTTAAAAATATTGTCATAAATTTTATTTATTTCCTAAATACTTAATAAATTCTTCGAAACAATTCAATTATTTTTATAAATTTTACAATTCTTTGAAGGAATTAAATTATTTTTAATTAAATTTAAATAAAATTACACGACAGAATTTATGTCCAAAAATTTCCATAAAATTCTATTTCAACAAGAATTTTTGAATTCTTTAAAAGTAATTCAATTATTGTCAAAATATTTATAAAAAAAGGAAAAAAAATGTCATTATTTTCAATTATTTCTATAAAATTCTTCATACCAATTGAATTATTTATTAAAATTGAAATGAATTCTTCGAAACATTTCAATTATTTTTATAAATAGTAAAATTCTTTCAAGAATTCAATTAGTTTTATAAATAGTAAAATCCTTTGGAGAAATTTAATTATTTTCAAAACAATTTTAATAGAATTTCTCGCAAGAATTTTAATCTTCAAATATTAACATAAAATTGATTTATTTTCTAAAATTTTAATAAATTCTTGGGAACAATTCAATTATTTTTATAAATAGTAAGAAACTTCTTCGCAAGAATTCAATTATTTTTAATACAATTTTAATAAAATTCTTTTTCATAAAATCAAATTGCTTTCAATGCTGGGAACTTTTAAAAATTGAAAATTTTTATTTACATTTTTCAAAAATTCAATTATCTTTAAAAGATTTCACCAAATTTTAATTGTTTGGAAATTTTTCAAAATTGAAAAACTATTGTCTTTCAAAAATTATTTATAAATATTTTTCAAAAATTAATTGCAAGAATTTCTTTATGATTTTTTGAAAAGTTAATAACTTAAGAAAAAAACTTTATGAAGGGTTACAATTATTGTAAAAAAAATTGAATTTTTCATTTAAATAATTGAATTCTGGAAGAACTTTTGGAAAATTATTTTAATTAATTGATTCAGAGACGATGCTTAGTTGAAAATTGGAGAAAATAATTGAATTCAAGAAGGGTTATAAGTAATTTTTAGAAACTATTAAAATCCATAGAGTTTACTCATTCTGTAAAAAGAATTTTGTCAAGGAATGTAATTTTAATGTCAATAAATTTTCAGGGAAATTGTTAAACTAAAACTTGTGATCAGCCTGAATAAAAAATACAGTAATATAGAAAGATGAATTTTATGAATTAATATGAAGTTGAATATGAATTCAAACTGTTAAAGCTTTATTGTTAACTTATTGTTACGTTTTAGGTTTTCAAATGTTACAAAAACTCGGATGGAGCGAAGGCCAAGGACTGGGAAGTGAAGGCAGTGGTCGTGTTGATCCTGTAAATAAGTAAGCGATTATAATTTTTTTTTTTGCAATTAATTTCTCCTTATATATTTTACTAATAATGGCAAATTTTGTTACTTCAATTCACCGAGAGAAATTTAATTTTGAAATTATTTCACAGAGCGACAAATAGACTAAATAGTGCCGGATTGGGCACTGACAGACCAGACGGATTATCTCGAGATGATGATGAATTTGATGCTTACCGAAAACGAATGATGTTGGCTTATAGATTTAGGCCCAATCCACTCGTGAGTTTAAATTTTAAAAACAATTTTTTAGTTTCCTAAAAATGTTGATAGAAAAATTCGATGAAATGAAATGAAATGAAATTAAATTCTTGGTTTAGAAAATTAAAAATAAAAAATTTTCTTTACAGAATAATCCTAGGAGACCATACTACTGAAAATTACTACGAGAGCATAATCAGAACTCATCATCACATAATTTTCTATCTATGTGAAAGAAAACAATCGTTATTTTGTATATGTACGGTGAATATAGTGTAATATGTTCACATTGTTGAATTAAGGAGAAATAAATCGTTGAATATATTCAATTTATGGCTTATTCTTGTTTTTCTTACTTTTAAACTATTTGTATTTATTTACTCGTTTTCTATTCAGTGCATAATTTTAACGAACTTTTATTATACGTTCTGTGTAATTTTTTTTTAATCCTATAAAATTAAAGGGAACAAATATTAATTGTGATAGTAAATATTATTTTCTCTTAAACAAATAAGATAAATATTAGTCTCTCTTAAAAAAAATATTATTCTCTCTTAAATAAATAAAATAAATATCAATCTCTCTTAAATATTAAATTGTAATTATTTAAATAATTAATAATTAATTTATAATTTCTTAAATAAATAAGATAAATATTAGTCTCTCTTAAATAAATAAAATAAATATCAGTCTCTCTTAAATATTAAATTAAATTAAGTATTAAATAAATTACTCTTGAATATTAGTAAATATTATGTCTCTCTTATTGATGAATGAGAACGATTTTTTATAGGTATTTTTTTAATCGAAAGTTCAATAGTTTAAATTTTAAATCCCCGAATGTTCAGTCGGTAATGTCACTGACATTTCTCACGTGTATTTGTGTTTGTGACGATCGTTGTGATTTTTCGAAATATTCTCCCTAATTTGTTTAATTTTAACACCTTTTTGACATCGAAAATGGGTGTTTTTGAATGTTGGTAATTATTCACGAAGTTGATTATTATGTTTTAGAAGTAAATTATTGAATTAAGGTGCATATTCATGATATCAATTTGTTGAGGTAAGGTTATGTTTACTTCTCTATTTCTGTTTTCTTTCAATAATTCATAATTATTTCTATATTAATTAATTTCAACTTGTCTTTTTATATTATTATTATTATTTTATTGTCTTTTTACATTAGTATTATTATTTTATATTATTGGTAATACATATTTATTTATTTATTTTAAATACTAATACTTATTTTCCTAATTCTCAAAATTTACGAAATTTACTTTCATTCTTGTCAATTGTTTCCTTTTCTGTAAGTTGTCTTTTTTTTATTGTTGTTGATTATTATTTTGTTTTCTAAATTAAAAAAAAAATTTCTTTTTAAATATCTTCAATTTTAAAATTAATTAATTTTATAGAAAGATTTAGAAAATAATTAAATTCATTCGAGAAATTGAATTAAAGTAATTTCGAAAATAATATTGAATTTCTGTAAAGAATTTTATTTTTATTTTTTTTGAAAATTATTGAATTCTTTCAATTTTTTTGGACTAATATATTAAAAAAAAATGTTTTCAGAATAAATGAATTATTTTTCAGGAATTTTAGATTCTTTTTTAAATTAAATTTTATTGAAAAATTTTTGAAAATAATTAAATTCTTTTGTGCAATTTTTCTCAAATTGGATTTAAAATAGTTTAATTCCTGCAAAGAATTTTACTGTTTATAAAAATAGTTGAATTCTTGGGAAGAATTTTAATATTTTCAAAAAATGTTTGATTTGTTTCGAAAAATTTATTTAAATTTTAGAAAATATTTGAATTATTTCGAAATGTTGTAAAATTTTTTTAAAAATTGAATTCTAAGGAATTCAATTCAAATTATTCGAAAAAAAATTAAATTCTGCTTGTAAAAATTGCTAATAATATTTTTAAAATATGTAATAATAATAATAGTAATAATAATAATAATAATAATAATAATAATAATAATAATAATAATAATAATAATAAATAATTTACTTGAAGGTAAAAAATAATAAAAGAATCTGTTTTACTTTGTCCCTAAATTAGATGCATTTTCTGCAGCGATTAAAAGTGACGAATTTGGTATTGCGTGCAATTCAAAGGCAGGAAATAAATTTCGTTATTCCTAGAGGACAAGTTGATAAAAATTTTATTTGTCGTGTAATAAATAGAACACTTACAAGATCAGATGTTATTAACGAAAAGTATTCTACTCCCTTGGCTTTGCGAAATAAAAAAGCAAAATCAACAAGTCATACTTATAATTACTTTGTTGATATCAAACAGGTAATGAAAAATTAATTCACATGTATAGTTTGAATTTTATATAATAAATTACATGTTTAAATTATATTTCACTATTTATTGAATTATATAATTTTTTTCTGCAGGTAAAAGTCGAAGGCGGATTTGGAGGCGATGGAATTATTTCATTTATGCAATTATTCAGTAATGAAAAAGCAGGACCGTCCGGTGGTGATGGAGGCAATGGTGGACATGTCATTTTCGAAGTATCTACATTTCAATTTCATTGATTTAAATAAGAAAAGAAAAATTGTAATTATTTCTGTTTTCCTATTTTTAGGTATCGTCGGACGTGAAAGATTTGAGGCAAATAAAAAGTGTTCATAAAGCAAAAAGTGGACAACGAGGAATGGGCAATGATTGTTATGGTAAAAGTGCAGAACACTTAATACTGAAAGTACCAGTTGGTACGATAATTCGAGATTTAAATGGGACAATAGTTGCCGATTTAGACGAAGAGGGAATGAAGTTTATTGCTGCACGAGGCGGTGCCGGTGGTCATGGAAATCCTTATTTTAAATCTGAAACAAATCAAACGCCATTGATTTGCGAAAGCGGCGCCGAAGGAGAGAAAAATCAATATTTATTGGAAATTAAAAGCATGGCACACATGGGACTGGTAATTCGTCGAAAGAATTATTTTCTTCGAAGCAATTTAAATTCAGAGTTGCCACAGGTGGGAATTCAGGGATTTTTATTAAAACTGCTGGAAGAAATTTTTAGAATTCATATAAGAAAGTTCAGATTTTTCGGTGTCTTTTTTTGTTTGCGTCATAAACTTTAAAACTACCACGAATTCTAATAAAAAATCTTCAAAAATTTTATATTTCTTACAATTTGATCGCAATTATCTTGATAAAGAAACTGAATTATTTTCAGGAATTTAAATAAAATTCTTCGAAGAATTCAATTATTTTCATAAATAACAAAATTCATGACAAGAAGCAAAATTTTTCTCAAAAAAATACAAATATATTCAAATATTTTTATAAAATTATTTGCAAAAATTTCAATTATTTTCAAAAACTTTTTACAATTTAATAATTTTCAGTAGTTTCTATTTTCATACAATTTATAAAAATATATTTAATTTATTGAAAAATATTTTTGATACAAAATTCTACGAAAACATTGAATAATTTTCATAAATAATAAAATTTCATTTAGGAATTCAAATTATTTTCGTCGCAGAATTGGAAATATTTTTAATGACAAAATTTTCAATAAATTACTCGAAAAATGCAAATAAATTTTTTTTTCAAATTTGAAAAAAGAAATGAATTTCAAGAAACATTCAATTTTTCAACTAAATAATAAAATTTGAATGCAATAATTCAAATATTTCTTCATAAATAACTTTTAATTTGTCGTAGAAAAGCTTTTATTTTCAAAAAATTTCAAATAATTCTGCAAAAAAAATTAAATTATCTTGATAATTAAAAAAAGGCTTCACATAAATTAATTATTTTAAAGGAATTTAAAATTCTATTACAAAATTCAATTATTTTGATAAATATCAAGATTTGTCAGAAGAATTCAATTCTTTTGAAAAATAATAAAATACTTTGCAGAAAAGAATTTTTTTTTAAATTCTCGTCAAGAATTAAATTATCTTTATAAATAGATAGGAAAATTTTTCTCAAGAATTAAATTTTAAATTAATGTAAAAAATTTTAATAAAATTTACGGCAAAATTTCAATTATTTAAACAAAATTTAATAAAATTCTTCGTATGAAATTAATTATTTTCATAAATTATAATTTAATAGTTTCTTAGGAATTCAATTATTTAAAAAATTTTTATTAAAATTCTTCAAAAAGTTTTCAATTATTTTTAAGAAGTTATTGTATAAAATTCTTGAATAGAGTAAATTTTATTAACATTTTAATTACATTTCTTAAAAGAAATTAAATATTTGCAAAAGTTGTTAATAAAATTCTCGGTAAAAATAAATTTTTAGAAATATTCAAAGAATAAATTTTTTAGTTTCGTATTTAAATAATTGATTTCTCGTAGAATTTTTTTTGTAATTAAAAATTTATTTAAAAATGAATTTCAGTCAAAATTTTGTTTGAAATTCTGGGAAAAGTCAGGGAAAAGCAATGTTAATTTTTTGTGGCAATTCTGTTAATAATTTTCAAATTTTTTTAATAAAATTTTTTATTTATTTTATCTTTCTTTAAAGATAGGACTTCCGAATGCTGGAAAAAGTACATTATTGAGAGCAATTTCAAGAGCACGACCAAAAGTTGCTTCTTATCCGTTTACTACTTTGAGACCGCACGTTGGAATTATTCAATACGATGATTATGAACAAGTTGCTGGTAAAAAAAAACAAAATTCCTTTCCTATTACATTTTTCCTAGAAAAATAAGAAAATTCTTTATTTTTTTTATCTCCAGTTGCGGATTTGCCAGGTTTAATTCAAGATTCACATAAAAATAAAGGTTTGGGTGTGACATTTTTGAAACATGCCGAGAGATGTAAAGCATTGCTTTTCATCATTGACATGTCTTCAGAGGAGCCTTGGAATCATTTTGATATTTTAAAAAATGAAATTAGTCAATTTAATCCGCAATTAATCGAACGTCAAATGATTATCATAGCGAATAAAATGGATTTACCGTCTGCTGAGGTATTTAAAGCTTATTTTTATTTGATAAAAATTAAATTTAGATTCATAAAAAAAAATTTGTCGTCAAAATTTCAATTATTTTTAAAAATATTATTTCTTTTGAAGAATTTTTATTATATTTTGCAGGAAAATTTGAAATTATTCAAGGAGAAAATTAATCTACCAATAATATCGATATCAGCAAAATTTGGAACAAATGTCACCTCTCTATTGCGAGATCTACGAATATTGTACGACGATTTATGTAAAAAAGAAGAGAAACAATCAATTATTTAGTAAGTAAGAGATTTTATTTTAAATTAAAAAAAAAATACCAAAAAGCATTTGTAAAAAAATTTATCAAATTTTATTTCATTGCCTTCTCGCACATTGTGAAGTTACCAACAATTTCCTTAATACTGTCCTGCTCTAATAGTGTGCAAAACCATCGATTGACATTTTCATAATTTCTTCTCATTCGCAAATCAAAACAATTTTCAAACAATGGCATTAGTGCAGTGAAAATTGCAATATCGGCAAGTGTTATTCGTTCGCCGACAAAAAATGTTTTTGTCACAAGCTTTTTATTCAATAGCTCCATAAAATTCAATGAATCATCTTTCGCCAATTTCATGCAATCCTTGGATAATTTTTTCACACCCAATGTCGATAGAATCCAACTGCTCACGTACGGTTGAATATAGTTATCGACAAACATCATCCACTGTAAAATTTCACATTGTGCAAAAATATTATCACCCTTGAATTTCTCATTTGATAAATAAAAGCAAATTGCATTGCTGGTGGTAATTTTAACATTGCCATCAATTAATGTAATTGGCAATTTTTTATCTGATTCGTCGAAATAATTGACTTGTAGAAATTTTTCACAATATTTTGCCGTCATTTGAACGCGATAGCATTCACAACTATTTTTATTTGCGTATAAAATTGGTCCCGGTATTTCACAAACAGCTATTGTTGTTTGTGATGATGTTAAATTTCCCAACGAAGCTGGAAATGAGGAAAATTTAATTACATTTTTGAAAAAAATATCATTTTTGTTTTGTGATTAAAATGAAAATAATCTAATTTCGAAATTAAAGTTTTTATAGGTAATTAAAAGAAAAATGCGAATTTACCTAGTTACCTGCGGGTTTCATGTCAAGTTTCGAGAAAGCATATTCTTTCGCTACTTTTGCCGCTTCGTTTAGTCCGGAAATATTTGATCCCGAAGCTTGTGCTGATTCCGGTTTTCCACCACCTTTTCCATTCATAATTGACGTTATTGACTGAATCCATTCATTTGCTTTTAATCCTTTACTGACAGCGCTCTGGAAATAATTGACAATGATTTTCATTTTCAAATAATTTCATTCTTACACAAATTTAAAGTAAATTTTTTGAAAATTATTTTTAAATTATTTTTTCTTACGAGAAATTTGAAATTAATCCGAAAAAGTCCGTTTTTTTGAAAACAGGTCCTTAAAGTCCGTAATTCGGTTTAAAAAGATTCGTAAAGTACGTAAATTATACGATATAATTTGGAGAATTTTAGAGAAATTACAAATGATTGAAGGAATTCAATTATTTTCAAAAGTAACAAAATTCTTCGCAAAAATTCAATTATGTTCAATAAATTTTTTAAATTCTTGTCAACATTTCAATAATCTTTAGAAATAATTAAATTCTTCTTCGAAATATCAATTATTTTCAAAAAATTTAATAAAATACTTGGAAAAATTTCAATTATTTTCAAAATTTATCCTCAATTCAATGATTTTTAATAGGTATCTATACTATTCTAATAAAATTTTCCAAAAGAATTCAATTATTTAAAAAAAAAATCTACTAAAATTCTACACAAATCTTTAATTATTTAAAAAAAATAATAACAATTTTACAGGAATTTCATTATTTACAATTTTTTTTATAAATTTCTTCGCAATATTCAATTATTTTTATAAATAATAAAATTTTTACAGGTATTTAATTTTTTTGGCAAATAATACAATTCTTATTAGGAATTCAATTATTTTGATGAATAATAAAGCTAATTGCAGAATTTCAATTATTTTTAATACAATTTTAATCGAATTCCTCGAAAAATGTAATTATTCTTAAAAATTTTATTAAAATTTATCAAAGAAATTTAATTATTTTAATAATCTTTGCTACAATTTATTTATTAGAATTTAAATATTATTTTTAATATATTCTTGATTAAATTTCTTTAAAGAATAAAATTATTGCATTCAAAATGTTTAATGCAATTCTTTGCGTAAACTGTCAATTATCTTTATAAATTATAAAATTCTTCTCTAAAATTGAAGTATTTTCAAAAAATTTAATAAATTTCTTGGCAAAATTTCAATTATTTTCAAAAATTTTTCCTAATTTAATTATTTTTAATATCTATTTTAATAAAATTTTGCAAAAGAATTCAAATTTTTTGAAAATTGATTGATACAATTCTTTAAAAGAATTCAATTTTAAGAAACATATGTAATTATTCAATAAATTGTTTTTTTGTATTTAAATAATGAAATTCTCGTAAAATTTTCTCATAAAAATTGATTTAAAAATGGATTTCAGTTAAAATTTTAGATTATAATTGAATATTAAAAGTATTAGAGCGTAAAGTTTTAGAAATAATTAAATTTTGAAAAGGTTTCAGATTCAAGTCTTTGAAAATTTGAATTTTTCATATTTTTAACTAAGTAACAATTCTGTGGAATTAATTTTTTTGAGAAATTTTAATTGCGAATTTTTTTTATATTATTTGATGTTTTTATTTTTTAATACATATTTAATTGAAGAATTTACAAATAATTGAAAAATCGAATATTGTAAAGAAATGGATTTGAAAATTGTCAAAGAACTTTTTCGAAAATTGTTAAAAATAATTGATTTTAAGAAGAATTTTAGTTAAAAATTGTTGAAAATAATAATTGAATTGATAATGATTTTATCACTCTATCTTTAATTATTATAAAACATGAAGTAATCGATCGAGTTATCGATATCTTCATGTTTTTTTAGTTATGAAAAAATCTAATTTATAGTTTTAAGTAAAATGTTCTTTTATATATTTTTGTCAGTAATTGGTCCGTAATTTTTCATTTTTGGTCCGTAAAGTCCGTATTTTTAAATACTTTCACTGGTTCGACTCCTGATGTTGTTAGTATTTAAAAATATAAGATTTTCGTAACTTGTTAACGTTGGAAATTGGAAAATAATATGTAAATGATGTTGATTTTACCTTAGGAACGGCACTGAGTGCGAAAATTTTCTTCTTATCGTTATCGACAGTCAAGAATAAAGCACTTGTCTCTGGTGATAGAGCCTTTACTTTTTTCAAAGCAGAATCCAGTGCCTTTGTATTATCGTATGCTTGTAAAATTTCCACTATGACAGGCGTTCCAATATTCAATTTTACAAGTTGTTCAACAATTCCGACAACTGAATTTGCAACGGCTGCTTTCATTGCACGCTCCTTGTCATCCAATGATTTTTTTAATGACTCCAACATGTCCCGCATCTCATCCTGTCGAAAAAGAGTAGAATTTTTTTTTTATTCAAAATTCAAAAAAAAAAGAAGGAAATAAAAAAGTAAATAGAAGAAATAGTTTGCCTTTCGCCAACAGGGAATTGTAGCGTGTGAAATATCATCGGTTAATTCGACAATTTTCCTAACGCATTCCTTCGAATCAAAAGTGTTTGTATTAATTTTCACGTCAGCGTCAAGTTTCTCGAGGCGTTTCTGCAAAACGTCTGCTTTCCTCAAAGCCTTGGTAGCTTCAGGACCAGTTAGAGCAACAATTCTTCTTATTCCTTTTGCAATTGCAATTTCGCTTGCAATTATAAAATCACCGATATGTCCCGTATAATGTAAATGGCTAGAAGAAAAAATTTGAATTCTAAATTTGAAAAAATATGTCATCCTCTATATTTATTTTCTAATCTTTGAAGAAATGACGAAATAATTTCTAAAAATGAAAAAAAGTCATTTAAAACTCACGTTCCACCACAAAATTCAACGCTTGTCTTTGTTCCCGCTGGATTCAAGGGATCCTTCTCTAGGTCTTCAACAGGAATTCCAACACTGACAATTCTCACTGGATCGGGATAAGTTTCCTCAAACATTGCACGAATTCCTTGTATTGTTTTTGCTAATGCCAATTTACTCTCTTTCGCAAATATCTTTCTATTTTCATCAATTATTTCATTTGTTATTGTTTCCGTCTTCTTTAATTGTTGCGTTGTCATTCCACCTACATTACAAAAGAACAGTTTTATCAATTTTTATTTCCAATTTATTTCTATTTGAATTTCTCAAATTTTTTTAAATAAAGAAAAAAAAAGAAATAGATAAAGTGTCAAATAAAAGAAGTAACGAAAATAAAAAGGCGAAGAAAGAAATTAATATTGAAATAAAAATTGAATATAAATATAAATTAATGCTTAAATAAAAATAAATGAATTAAATTTCGAGTAAAAGACCTTTGTTGGTAAAATCGAATCGCAAGCGATCGGGAGCGACGAGAGATCCTTTCTGATCAGCTTCGGTGCCGAGAACACTTCTCAGTGCATGATTTAAAACATGAGTTGCTGTGTGATTGCTCATTATCAGTCTTCTCCTGGCGGTGTCAATATTCGAAATTACCTTGTCGCCTACTTTTAAAATTCCCTGACCAACGGTGCCAATGTGCAGAACGTATCCGCCTCTGACTTGAACATTCTTCACCCGGACTTCTGTGTCCTAAATTATAATTAAGTTTAATAAGAATATTTTTTAACAAACGGGACACGGATTAGGTCCGTAAATCCTGCAGGCTTTTTTTTATTACAAAATAATAAAATTAAAATTGCTCGAAATTATTTTCAACATTTTGGAAAAAATAATCATATATTCCAAATTTTCAATTAACATTCTTGAAAACAATTTTATTTTAAATTATACAAAAATTCTTGAATTATTTTTGAAAATTTATACATTACAATATTTATAAAAAATTCATTCTTACAATTGTTTTATTACAATTTTTTAAGAATCAATTACCTTGGGATAAAGTAATTAAAATTTTTTTTAAATTTACTAAAGAATTTTTCAGAAATAATTTATTTATAATTACAATTTTTTGAAAAATTTGATATATTTTTTTATATTTTTAAAAAACTTAATTATTTTTCAAAAGATTTTGACAAATTTTGAATTATTTTTTTAAATGTTTTACTAAATTTAAATTAGTTTTGAAAAGATTTGACAAAATTTCAGTTTTTTAGACATTTTTTAATTGTATTTAATTGTAAAACTTTTTTGTTTTTTCAATAATATATTTAGAAATATTTCTTTATTAAAATTTTTGAAAATGTTCTACTTTAATTAATATCTTTAAATAGAAAAATGTAAGGTTTAAATTATTATAAAAATTTGATTTTTTTAAAAGCACTACTTTATAATTTTTCAGAAATAATTTATTTATATTTAAAATTCTTTGAAAAATCTGATTTATTTTTTTATATTTTTAAGAAACTTAATTATTTTTCAAAAGATTTTGACAAACTTTGAATTATTTTTTAAATGTTTTACTAAATTTTAATTAGTTTTGAAAAGATTTGACCAAATTTCAATTTTTTAAGACTTTTTTAATTATATTTAATAGTAAAACTTTTTGTATTTTCAATAAATCGTTTAGAAATATTATTAAAAAGTTAATTTTTACGAATTTCTTTATTAAAATTTTTGAAAATATTTTACCTTAATTACTATCTTTAAATAGAAAAATGTAAGGTTTAAATTATTATAAAAAATTAGATTTTTTTATTTAATTAATTGAATTTTTAAAGAAATTGCAAAAAATGACTCAAAGAGTTAAAAATAATTACAGAAATTCAATTATTTTTAAAAATAATAAAATTTTTAATGGAATTCAACTATTTAAAACAAAATTTTCATTAAATTTTTCATAAAAAATCAATGATTCTTCATCTTCAAAAGAATGTAATTATTTATAAAATAATGTTATTTATTAGAATTATTTAAAAATTATTTCCAATACATTTTATATTAAAATTCTTGACAGAATTAAATTATTATTTTTTTTATTTAATGAAATTCTTCGTAACAATTTAATTTGTCGAAATTAAAAATTTTTTTTCAATATGTTTACTATTTAAATGAAAATTTCCAAAAGAATTGGAATTTTATACGTAAAATTGAATTGTTAACAAATGAAAATAGTAATTGAATTGAAATGATCAAAATAATATTATTATTAAATAAGTAATAAATTAAATAAATAAATAATTGCTCCGAGTAATTTTTCATTTCCGATCCGAAAAGTTCGTATTTTTTTGAACTTTCAGTAATTCGAGCCCTAAAATTAAGTAATAATTCGAATTTGCTAAATTAATTGCCTATAGCGATTTAAAAAATAGAATTTTCAATTTACCTCGTCGCCAACTTTGACTAAAAATCCTTCGTCATAAATTTGACCACCTTGCTCCGCATAGAAATTCGTTTGATCTAATAAAATGCCAACTTCTTCGCCAGACGTGACTTCTTGGACAAATTGTTTGTCACGTCTCAAAGCAATGACAGTACTGTCACACGACGTGAATTCATATTCCGCCTTTTTGTCCGACGATTTCACCGAATAATTATATTTCGGCATATCGTTCGTTGGCTTTATTCCCTTATCTTGTAATTCTGTTATTGAATGAACGTCCAAATTCACTTGATCGTCTATTTCGCCGGTCTTTCCCTTCGATGCCATCTGAGGGAGGTGAAAATAAATGTAAATTAATGTGCAAATAAATATAAGGAAGTAAACGTAAAAAAATATATTATTTTTTTATTTACCTGAGCCAATTTTTTCGCTTCTTCGTAGCCTTGCATATCGACTTGAAGGCCCTTTTCCTCGGCCATTAATTGCGTTAAATCCACGGGAAAACCGTAAGTGTCATATAATCGCCAAGCAACTTCGCCGGGAACCATTTTACACGATTCCAATTTTCCAATTGTTCGATTCAACAGATTTCGTCCCCTCGATAAAGTTTTTAAAAATTGCGTCTCCTCTTCATTGATTATTGAAATTATCGAGTCGGGATCTTTCTTTATCTCCGGAAAGACATCGCCTGCAATATAATTTTTTTTCTTTATCAATAAAAAATTCAAATTAAAAAAATATTGAAATCAATGTAAAATTATTTTAGAGAGAAAAATGAGTAAATTTCCCGCTTACCGAGAATGTTCACGACAACGTTTACCAAAGAAGCGAAAAATCCAGGTTTAGCATTAAGTTTTTCCGTGGCGTAACGAATACCGCGTCTTAAGATTCTTCTAAGGACGTAACTGTAAAAAAAAAATTGACAAAATTGTAGAATTTATAATTTCTTAGTATTTTTATATTTTTCTTTTTTTTTTGTTTCCTAACTCTTCTAATCATTTTTCTTTTTCAATTTTGAAATTAATGTACCTCAATTTGAAGAAAAGAACTATTCAATTCTTTCAAAAGATAGATAAATTATTAAAGGTTTTGACTATAATGTGAATTCGGATTTTTTGTTTTTTTCATTTTCTTATTATTAATGGGAAAAATATTTACCCTCGACCAGTGTTCTCGGGAACTCCACCGTCGGCGAGGGCAATTGTCAATGTACGAGCATGATCGGCTAGAACTCGATAAGCCATGTCAATTCCGTCCTTGTCATCGTCGCCAACTTTTCCCTGATAAGCCGGAGCACCCGTTCCTTTTTCGATTGCCTCGAAAATTGGCATAAACAAATCAGTATCGTAATTTGAACGCTTATTTTGTATCACCGAGACTAAGCGCTCCAATCCCAATCCACAATCGATGTGTTTCTTCGGCAATGGTCGAAGTTCACCGCTATTCTCTCTGTAAATTATTATTTTCCCCATCATTCTCTTTCAGCGACAGAAACAAAATTTTTTCAAATTGGAAAAAAAGCACAAAAAACTTTTATTGGGATTTATTTTGATCCCAGGATTGAGAAATAAAAAATCGATTCTATTCGAAAAAGTAAATTTTATAATAATCAGGGTTAACACGCAACCTGGAAACTTGGAAAACCTGGAAGTGTCAGGGAATTTTATAAAAATTGAAAACAAAACCTGGAAAAGTCCGGGAATTTTGATCGAAAACCTGGAAAATTTATTTTTTAAATATAATTTTACTTAAATATTTTTAAATTACTTTAATTTTAAAAGAATTGCAATTACAATTTTCATAAGTAGATGAACTTGGAAAGATTTTTATTTAAAATTTCGTAAAACTACATTTTTAAATGAATTTTTATCAAAAAGTTTACAAACCTAGATTTTTAAAAAATCCTAACAACTAAAATTCTTCTAATATAATTTTTAAAAATATATTTAATTAATTATTTACAAATAACAGATTTATAGAAGAATTTTAGTTAAAACCAGTAAAACAAAATTGAATTTTGAAGCAAATACATATTATTGGAGAAATTCAATTATTTATTTTATTTTCTATTATTTATTCTTTAAAGAATTAAATTATTTTCAAAAATTTCAAAGAAATTCTTTTAGAACAATTCCATTTTTTTTAAAATAAATTTAATAAAACTCTTCGTGGAAATTCTATTGATTTTACAAATTTTTGTAAAATTCATTTATTTTCAATGTTTACTATTTTAATAAAATTTCACGGAACAATTCTATTATTAAAACTGAAATTTGAATAAAATTAGTCTGAAGAATTGAATTATTTTTCAACGTTTAATGTAATTCTTTGCAAACATCCAAATTATGTTTGATAATTTACAAAAATTCTTGTCAAATATTTGAATTGCCTTTATAAATAATAACATTTCTCGCTGAAATTCAATTATTTTCAGAAATTTTAATAATATCCTTGGCCGAATTTAAATTATTTTTAATATATACAAAATTTGTATCGAATTTCTCGAAAAATGAAATTATTGTTACATTTTTTTTTAATTTGTCTCTTAAGACAATAAATAGTAATAATAATTAAATTCAATTTGAAGAAACATTCAATTATTTAATAAATTGTTTATTTGTATAGTTAAATAATTGTAGAATTTTCTAATAAATATTAATTTAAAAATAAATTTCAGTAAAAATTTTTGATTTTAATTGAATATCATATTCGATAATATTTATTTATTTGAAAATTCTACGAGAATTCATTCATATAACTCTAAATATAAACATTTTATTATATAATTGAAGTTTTAAAAATTTTTTTTTTAAATAATTGCATTTTTCGAGAAATTTGATGAAAATTTTGTACATTAATAATAGTTGGAATTTTGACAAGAATTTTATTACAAATTTTTTTAAATAATTGATTTTCGGGGAAAAATTTTATTATTTATAAAAATTATTTAAATTTTGACAGGAATTTTCGGCAATTTTAGAAACAAAATTGGATTTTTGTGAAGAATTGTGTTACTTTTGAAAATAATTGATTTCTTGAGATTTCTAATAATTTTCTAATTAATAATAATTTGTAGTTTTAAAAACATGGAAAAATTCCGTTCTTTAACATGGAAAAACTGGAAAAGTCAGGGAATTTTGAAAAAGGGCAAAAGCGTGGCAACCCTGTAATAGAAATAAATATAGTAGATAAATATTGACTAAAACATTAGTTTCAGTAAATTTGATAAATTAGTTTTAGTTTATTGTTTCTCTGAAATTTGGGCCGTTTTATTAGAAAATAAAAGAGAGAATAAAATTTTTATTAACCTGTTGTACTGAATGAAGACAAGATTCCAAATTTCAAGAACGTCGGGATCGTCCATGTTGACAAGTTCAGGAACTTCTCGGTCGCCAATTCTATCAAAATGTAATTCACTGCATGGACCACAGGGACCAGTTTCGCCCATTTCCCAAAAATTGTCCTTCATTGAACCAGGAAGTACGTGAGTCGGTGGGACACTATTAAAATTTTCCATTCTCAATGACAAAGGAAAAACTGCTTTTTGTACGAAAATTGCAATTATGAAATAGAAATTCTTCTTCTTTTCATTAATTTCAAAACAAAAATTACAATTTCGATTTTACACTTACGAAAATTTCTTTAAATTCATTTTATAAAGATCTTCAAATTCTCAGTTATTTTCAATAAAATAAAATTGACAATTGACAATTGTTGAAAAACTATTTAAAAAAATACCAATCAAGCAAAGTGCTTTAGAAAACAAATATTACCCAAGAGAAATCCAAATTTGTTTGCATTCATCATCGGGCGGTAATCCACTTTTCTCATCACCACCGAAATAAGTCACGTAAAGTTGTTGTGCCGGAAGTTTTAAAATCACAGTCAAAAATTCCCAGGCCCAAGTACAAATTTCTTTCTGTAAATTAACAGTTTTTGTTAAATTTCGTTCTTTTGTCTAAAAATTTGTTTTTTTGAATTCAGTTTTAAATAATATAGTTTAATATTTTTTTTTAATATTTTACGTAAATAAACTTTTTTGCAAAGAAAAAGATTTATTTTTTATAGTTAAATCGAACCTTGAAGTAATCGCCAAACGACCAATTTCCCAACATTTCGAAAAAGGTGTGATGATAAACGTCCTTTCCGACATCATCCAAATCATTGTGCTTTCCACCAGCTCTGAAATTGTATTAATAATTTTTTAACTAAATACAATTTTTTATTTCTAATTTGTACATTATATGAAATATAATTATCTTCGGATACTTCTTCCGCTTCCTTTTTTTTACCTAATGCACTTTTGAGTATTTACGACTCGAATCCATTTTGACATGTCACTGTTAGGATCCACGGTTCCCAAGAAAATTGGTTTAAACTGAAAAATTTCGTTTTCAAACAGAATCATTGTTTAGTGTTTAAACAAGAAAAGTTCATGTATTAAAAATAATTTACTTTTTACGTTAACTTTGAAATAAATTTGAAATATGAATTGAACATTATTATTTAATTAATTGAAATATGAATTAAACATTATTATTTAATTAATTTAAATATTAACTGCACAATTAGTTAATTGTTTGAAATATGAATTAAACAATTAGTTAATTAATGGAAACATTATTTAAAATATTAACAAAATTTAAATAAAATTTCATAAAAGAATTCAAATGTTTTCTACATTTTTTATAAATCCTTCAAAATAATATTCAACTATTTTTTTATGTAGTAAAATCTTTCCAAAAATTCAATTATTTTCAATAAAATTTTGTGAATGAATTTAATTCTTTTCTTAATTTGTTACAAAATTGTTCAAAAGAATTCAATTATTTTCTAAATATTTTTCAATTGTTTTAAATGATTAAAACAATTTTAATTCAATTCTTTGAAAGAATTCAATTTATTTAGAAAACAAATTTTATACATTTCGAATAAATTAAATTATTTTTTAAAATCTTTAATCTTCGAAACAATTCAATTAATTTTCAATTTTTAATAAAATTTTATGAAAAAATCCAATTATTCTCCAAAATTTTTGATAAATCCTTCGAAACAACTCAATTAATGTTATAAATATAGTAAAATTTATTTAAAAAATTTTAATATTTTTTAATTAATTAAAATTCTTTGAAGAAATTCAATCTTTTTTGAAATTTAAAGATAAAATTTTATTAAAAAAATTCAATTATTCTTCAAAATTTTTGATAAATCCTTCGAAACAACTCAATTAATTTTATAAATATAATAAAATTCATTAAAAAAATGTAAATATTTTTGAATTAAAATTCTTTGAAGAAATTCAATTATTTCAAAAAAAGTTTAAGAATCCAAAGTTGTAACAATTTAATTATTATTTAATTTTTAATAAAATTTATTGAGTTAATTTAATTATTTTAGAAAATTGTAACAAAATTCAGAGAAGAATATTTAATTAGGATTTTCAAAAATTATAATTAATCATTGAAAAGAATTCAATTATTTTTATAGATGGCAAAACTCTATGCAAAAATTTAATTATTTTCTCAAATTTTTAATAAATCCTTCAAAAGAAATTAATTTTATTTGAATATTTAATAAAATTCTTTTAAGAAATTCAATTATTTTTATACATATTGTAAAAATTCTTCGCAAGAATTCAATTATTTTTACAAATACAGTAAAATTCTTTACAAAAATTCAAATATTTTGAAAACAATTTTAATTGATTATTTGAAAAATAATTTAATGAATATTGATCTTAAAATAATTGAATTTTTGTGAATCACAATTTTAAAATTCTTCAGAATAGCAAAATTTTCCTGAATAATTGTATAAATTATGAAAATAATTGAAATAATCCTGAAAATTTAAATAAAATTTCGAAAATAATTGAATTTTTTCTAGGATTTTAATTAAAATTCTATTGCAAATATTTAATTAAAAATTTATAATATTCTAATTAAAAATTTAGTCATTTTTGTAATAATTGAAATTTTGCCAAAAATATTAACTCTTTGATAGCAGGAATTTAATTATTTTTATAAATTGTAAAATTATTTTGCAAAAAATTCAATTATTTTAAAACAATTCTTCAAAAGAAAATATTTAAAGTATTTTTGTAAATATAGTAAAATTTCTTGCTGAAATTCAATTCTTGAAAAAGAAATTATAAGAATTTCTAGAAAGAATTTAATTATTTTCAAATATTTACATAAAATTCATTTATTTCATACAAATTTTAAGAAATTCTTCGGAACAATGATTAAATAATGATTAAATAATAAAAACAATGAATTTAATCGTTCAATTACTTTGATTTCTTTTTGTACCAAAAATTTTGAAAGAAATGTAAATTTGTACCTGATTCATTCCAGCATTGGCAAACAATAAAGTTCGATCATTGTGAGGAATTGTTGAACTCGAATGAACATAAATATGTTCCTTCTGTTTTATAAAATAGTCGATGTAAATTTGACGAATTTCCTTTGCGCTCATCATTGCGACCATTTTTGCAAATTTCCCTTTACAAATCTTCAACTATAATTAAAGAAAAAGTTTTATAAACATTTACTCTAATCTTACACAATACGACTGTGAATTCTATAATTATTCCATATGGTTCAAATCGGTCAAATAAGTAAACCAAAAAAAAAAAAAAAATCGGGATCATTGGTTATACGATCGTTACAATAATTTTGTTCTATTTCTATCGCTACCGGAATGAATATTTTTAACCAAAAAATATATTGCTCCGTTGTGGAAAATTTTTTAATAAATATTATCAAAGGGAATGGATTAAAAATAGAAAAATGTTTTTTTTGTTTTATTCAAAGGACAATAAATTGTATGCAAGTGAAAGTTGATATTGCATCAAGATCAAATTTGTTGCAGTTAACCTCAAATGGTAACAATTGGATCAATTGGACAACAATTACGGTATAAACAATTGAAGAAGGATTTTTTCGTTAAATCAGTGAATAGTATTTAGATATAGGTAAATGATATTTTTATCTATAAAACTTGCCTGGAGAAAGGGAGAAACATATGCCGGTCCTAAATTCCTTTGGAGCAGGCACTGTATGATTTTTTTTTTGAAACAATTCACGTATTTAAAAAATCTGACTGATCTGACTACACTGCGCGTGCGCGGTGAATATCGCATTTCATTGGCTACGCACTCACACGCGAAAAAAACACAAAGTGACAATTAGGACAAAAGAAATTTGCAGTATTTTTTATTAATTATATTTAGTAGTAGATTATTATTTAGATATTAGATATTAAAGAAAAAGACTTTCGATTTGAGAAAATAGGAGGCAGTTTCAAATTCACCCGCGAAAGACAGACCAATGAGCGAACAGTTCTTTTACAGCGCATGCGTCATGTTGAGGTTAGTTTTTGGAAATTTGTCATAAAAAAAATTTTTAAATTAAAATAATAAAACAAAAAAATATTTATAAATATAGGTGTATTTAGACAAAGCTTGTAGTATAAGACTATAAGAATTATTAATTTAGTATTAATAATTTATTTCAGTGTCGGAACGAATTGATAATTCGTATATATTTGTTCTGTTCACTCGTGTTAGCGGTGTCAGTATTTTTACTGTGTTTTTAGTGTTTTTAAATCTTCACTTTCGTGGAAGAAAAAATAATTTAAAAATGCCTTTTATGAGAGGTGTTGAACCCATTAGAAGGACAATTAAGTATTTAAATGCTGGCAGATTAGTTTTGAAGGATGAAATACACATTTTCTCTATTAATTACAGTAATTATGGACAACATCATAGTGGAATAAGGTGAGTTTTTAGGTTAACTTTTCATGCATTATTATTTTTTCTTTTGTATAATTTAAAACTAATATAAAATATATATATATTTCTTTACAGAAGTTTTGTTTTTTGGCATTTAGCGCAATTGCAATATAAAAATCCAATGGTACAAATTGTTACTTTTAAGAATATAACGCCATCGCCTTTCATAAGGTGCTTCTATGGTGAGTAATTTTCAATTTTTTTTCAAAAAATTTAATAAATCTTTGGAATAAATTATTCAATTTTTATTTATAAAAAAGTAATGTTCTTATCAAAAAATCAATTATATTAAAAACAATTTCTCGAGAGTGTTTAATTATTTTTAAAGTTTTAATAACATTTTTCGAGAAAATTCAATTATTTTCAAAAGTAATAAAATTCTTCGCAAAAATTCAATTATGTTCAAAAAATTTTTTAAATTCTCGTCAACATTTCAATTATCTTTAGAAATAATTAAATTCTTCTTCGAAATATCAATTATTTTCAAAAAATTTAATAAGATAGTTGGAAAAATTTCTATTATTTTCAAAATTTTTCCTTAATTCAATGATTTTTAATAGGTATCTATACGATTTTAATAAAATTTTCCAAAAGAATTCAATTATTTAAAAAAAATTTACTAAAATTCTACACAAACCTTTAATTATTTTCAAAAAATAATAACAATTTTACAGGAATTTCATTATTTACAAATTTTTTTTTATAAATTTCTTCGCAATATTCAATTATTTCCATAAATAATAAAAATTTTTCAGGTATTTAATTTTTTTGGCAAATAATAAAATTCTTATTAGGAATTCAATTATTTTGATGAATAATAAAGCTAATTGCAGAATTTCAATTATTTTTAATACAATTTTAATCGAATTCCTCGAAAAATGTAATTATTCTTTAAAATTTTATTAAAATTTATCAAAGAAATTTAATTATTTCAATAACCTTTGCTACAATTTATTTATTAGAATTTAATTATTATTTTTAATAAATTTTTGATTAAATTTCTTTTAAAGAATAAAATTATTGCATTCAAAATTTTTAATGCAATTTTTTGCGTAAATTATCAATTATATTTATAAATTATAAAATTCTTCTCTAAAATTGAAGTATTTTCAAAAAATTTAATAAATTTCTTGGCAAAATTTCAATTATTTTCAAAAATTTTCCCTAATTTAATTATTTTTAATATCTATTTTAATAAAATTTTGCAAAAGAATTCCAAATTATTTGAAAATTGATTGATATAATTCTTTAAAAGAATTCAATTTTAAGAAACATATGTAATTATTCAATAAATTGTTTTTTTGTATTTAAATAATGAATTTCTCTTAGAATTTTCTCATAAAAATTGATTTAAAAATGGATTTCAGTTAAAATTTTAGATTATAATTGAATATTAAAAGTATTAGAGCGTAAAGTTTTAGAAATAATTAAATTTTGAAAAGGTTTCAGATTCAAGTCTTTGAAAATTTGAATTTTTCATATTTTTAACTAAGTAACAATTCTGTGGAATTAATTTTTTTGAGGAATTTTAATTGCGATTTTTTTTTATATTATTTGAATTTTTTATTTTCTATGACATACTTAATTGAAGAATTTACTAATAATTGAAAAATCGAATATTGTAAAGAAAAGGATTTGAAAATTGTCAAAGAATTTTTTCGAAAATTATTAAAAATAATCGATTTTTTTTTTAGATTAAGAAATCTAATTTATAGTTTTAAGTAAAATGTTCTCTTATATATTTTTGTCAGTAATTGGTCCGTAATTTTTCATTTTTGGTCCGCAAAGTCCGTATTTTTAAATACTTTCACTGGTTCGAGCACTGATATTTTTAAAATAATTAAATTGTTTTTATTTTAATTTTACATTTTATAAACAAATAAACAAATAATATTTCAACAGAATATTTACATTTAAATATTTAAATTAATATTAAAATTCATGTTTCTTTTTATTTGCAGAAAATGGAAAGAGAATGTTAATTGACGTCGATGGCAGGGAGAAAGATGACATATTAGAGCATTTAATAAAAGTTGTTGGAAAATCGGAAGAAACTTTAGCTAAAGAATCGTTAATTCGCGATAAAAAGGATAATCCAGCAAATTTTGGTTATGGATGTGAAAGAAATTGTATGTGCGTTGTTCCCGGTCAACTTCCATGTCCTCAAATTTGTCCTCTTCCAAATCACATGCGAGGAAAGTTTACCTTCAATCCTGATCTTAAACCACGTTATTAATTTAAACCACGTCGTTAAAAAAAAGAAAAGGAAAGAAATTAATAGGTTTGTAAATACTGTATTTTGTAAAACACTCTTTATCCCTGTAATTAAATAAGATACCAACGATAAATGTTTGTTTTTCATTAAAAAGAAAAAAAATATTTTCTTTTACTCAGAAAGAAAAATACATTTTCTTTTTTTTTAAAAAAGCGATTTATTTTCTTGAAAAAAATATCAAGTACAATATTGTATTTTACGAAAAATACGGAGAAGAAAAAAAAACTATCACACAGTTAAGTCGTTTAAATGATACACACAAAAATTTGGAGAGAAAAATACATCGATGCTAACAAAAATAGCATTTGGAATCATTTTTTTTATCTAAAGCATTTTTTACATAGATATAAATATATAAATTAGTGGCGGTTGTAGAATCTCTGATTTCTTTCTGTTGAAAGAGTATATTTCATTTTTTTTCTTTGTAAAATATATACGTTTATGAAAGGGACATTTTTTTTTATATACATCTATAGAGAAGGAAGTTTTTCATAATTTTAAATTCCATGACAATTTTGTTTAGAGGGCTTAGCTTGTGTATACATTTAAAATGGAGAATCAAAAACGAGATTACATGATTGGTCATCTATTGTCATTAATTTACCGAAAACAAAATGAAAAGAAATTATTGTGAATTATCTTTTCGGTTTGGCTCGATTATATGGTTTTCTATTTTGGTAATTGCTCCCATGATTGTGACGATATCGAGTTGAAGTGGACGGTTTTTGGTTATCGGATTTCACATACTGTTGAATTATTGGCGTTCCAACGAGCGGTTTATTAAGTTCAAATTCCTCGGGAGATTCTCGCATCATCTTTAATTTAGCCTCTATCGCTTGTATGGCCGTTTCTCGACTGGGAACATAACATTTTTTTTAAAGAATTATTTAAATAATTTTTTATAAAATTCTTTACAAGAATTTAACTATTTTCCTAAGTAATAAATATTGTCGGAAAAATTCAATTATTTATCTTACATTTATAGATGAATTCCCTGAAAAAAGTAATTAATTCTTAAAAAGTTTGATAAAAAAAAACCTTTTTGAAATCCTACGAAAGAATTCAATTATTTTCAAAAGAATTTTCATTTAATACTTACAAAGATTTCAATTATTTTCATAATTAATAACATTTATCGAAAGAATTGGTTCAATAAAAAAATGCGGTAATAAAATTTCTAGAATGAATTCAATTATTTAGAAAAATATTAATTACAATATTCTTCGCAGAAATCAATTGTTTTCAATAATTTTGATAAAATTCGTTAAAGGAATTTAAATAGATTGTTAATATTACATTAATGAAATTTGTCAAAAAGATTTGAAAGAATTCAATTTTTCTCAAACAAAAAAATTAAATTCTTAGCAAGATATTCAATTATTTTTATAAATAATAAAATTGTCACGTAAATGCAATTGTTTACAAGTTTTGTTTTACCAAAATCTTTGTAAGAATTGAATTATGCTCAGAGATAATAAAAATTGTCGCAAAACTTTCAATTATTTTTAACATTTTAATGAAAATTGTCGGAAAGATTTTTTAAGAAATGAATTTATTCTCACAAATAATAAAATTTCTTCAGGAGAATTTAATTATTTTCCGAATTTTTATAAATAATGGAAACTTTAGATAAATTAATATTTTTAATTTAATTTTAATAAAATTCTTCAGGGGAATTCAATTATTTTCATAAAAAATAAAATTAATTTCACAAAAATTCGATTAATTAAATTAAAATACAATTTTCATGACGTTTTTCGAACAAAATCAATTAATTAAGTCTTTTTTGTTTAAAAATCTTTGTAAGAATTTAATTAAGTTCATTAATTATAAAAATTGTCGCAAAATTTCAATTATTTTTAATACAATTTTAGAAAAAATCCCCGAAAACTGCAATTATGCATAAAAGTTTTATTAAAATGCTTCGAAAACATTCGATTATTTACGAAAATTGTGATAAAGTTCTTAAAAAGAATTAAATTTAAAGAAATGTTCAATTATTTACATGTCCAAAAATAAATAATTTATTGAATAATAATAATATTGATAACAATAATTTCATTTCAGATTTCTGATAAAAATTAATTAAAAATTGATTTTTAGTTAAAACTTTAGTTAATTGAATATTAGAAGCGTTATATTACAATTTTGCAGAAATAATTAACTTTAAAAACATTTTCGAATTGAAATCTTTAAAAATCTCAATTGCTGTAAAACTGTAATAATATTAAATTTTTTAGTGAAAGAAATTATTAGTTTATTATTTTTTCAGAAAATTGTGAATGTTTCCAATAATTTTAATTTAAAATTTCAAAAAAAAGATTGAATTTTGAAAAAATTATAATTGTGTTATTTTTAGAAATTGTCACTTTTCTGAAAGATTTAACACAGAAATTATTTAAAACATTTTAATTACCATGGAAAAATAAATACGTATTTAAATATTTATTTAACAAAAATTATTCAAGTTTTGAATGTAATTTAATTTGGAAATTACGAAGAAAATTAGTCTTTTGAAAAATTAGAATTTAAAATGTTTTCAAGATAGCTAAATTCTAGTAAATAATGTAAACAGATAATTAATAATTTTCAATTATTTTGATATTTTGTCAAATTTAACGGAAAGAAATTTATATTTTAAAGAATTTTTTTTCTATACTTCAAAAAAAATTTTTTTTTACTATTACTAAAGAGTTTGAAATTAAAATTTCGAAAATTATTGAATTTTGGATAAAAATTAAAATTGACGTCTTTAGATAAACAAAAAAATTTTTTTTTCCTCTTTTGAAAATTATTTTTCAATAAATTACTAAATTTGTATAAATTTGAAAAATTTTAAACCAAAATTTAGACTATCATTAATTTTATATGTAATTTCAGAATTATTTTTCAATAAATTATTATATTCGTAAATTTTAATAAAAAAAAAAGAATACCTTATTTTATTGTCTTCCTTTTTCGCTCCAGCCAGAGCTGGAATATCAATCTTTGGTTTAGGTTTCTCCATGTCGCTCTAGAAAAAGAATTTTTTATGAAAAAAAACAAACATTTTCACTACCTATAGGAAATTTATTTTCTAAAAAAAAAGGAGGGAAAAAAATGTTCTCACCTCGCTAACACTATGAGCCCAACGTACGACAATATTTTTCGAGCCAATTCGAAGATTATGCAATTTTTCCATTGCACATTCAGCGTCTTTCACCGATTTATAAGTGACAAAGGCATAACCTCGCGGTTGTCCAGCTTGTGGACCCGATCGATGAAATAGAAGGTCAAACTTTTCAATTGTTCCATGTTTTTGAACGAGTTTTAGGAGTTGGTACCGGTTGACAAATGAAAGAATAATTAATAAAAGCTGAATCGAGTAAAGTGCGTGTTTAAGTTTTTGACAAGAGGAAAAATAAAGGCGCTAAAGAAATTAATTTTTCTTTTTCCTTTCTCAAATATCTGCCATTGTAAAAAAAATAATAGCAAAATTCGCACTTTAAAAAGTTTATTCAATACTTACTCATTAATTCTCAAATCCAAATTTCCAACCCACAGTCTTCTGTCCTCTATTTGATAAGCCTTGATCGGTTCTAAAGGAAGAGGAATTTTCGGATTCATCTGCAATCGAGTGACATTATTTCAGAAAATTGTTTAATGAATAAAAATAGCACACACGAGAAGATTGAAAAAGGTGAATACTATTTTTATCTCGCGCATCATTTGCGTACAAACATTCTAACCTCAAAAGTAAGGAAAAAATAGAATAAAATAACTCTCGCCTTGTTGCAACTTACCTCCATTCTTGATGAATTGAGGAGAATTATTAAATTAATAGTTAAGGAAGCCTTTTTTCAGTTTCTATTGATTCCCATGCAGGGATTCGTACAATTCTTATAATTATTTATGAGAAACCTTACAAAACATTTCTTCTTTTTCGTCTCTCCATCATGTCAACTGTGAAAAAATTCCTTTCCATTCAACACTATTAAATCGTATCGATACATTATTCGTTTAATTATAAACAAAATCACCAACAAAAAGGGCAATAATCTATCTCACACGTTCAATCAAAGAGTTTATAATTAGTGAGCTGAGGATATTTTTAAATACTCTATTCTTTTTCACCGCGTCAAACATCGAACTCGACACCATTTTTAAGAAAAAGAAAAAACTCCGTTCATTCTGATTGGCCAGGACAATCGATCCAACGGAAATGAAAACAAAAAGAAATTGCAATGTCAGCTTTGTTATCAATTTTCGTTTGGCATTACGATTTTATTTTAACTTAACCGAATTATGCCTAATTGAATATATAGATTTAAATCGTTAGAAAAAATAATTTCTTTTTTATATTTTTCCTAACGATTTAAATCTCCCGCCTTTAGACCGCAATACGCGCGGCGCGTGTGCGAAAATAATTCCAAAATGGCGTCACAACTTGAGTAAACTGTCAAATTGTAAAAATTTTCGAAAGTCGAACATTGCGAAAAGTTATTCTAATTTTCGGACAATTGAAGTGAAATTTGTTTGTTTGTCAACAATGGAACGTGTGATGATATCAGGACAATCGTCACAAACGGAAACAATTTGTGAAAGAGATGTTACAGACGCCCCGCAGGTAAGCCCGGTTATTTTTATTTTCCATTCGTTCTTTTTCGAATGTTATATTATATTGATAATAATTTACAAAAACCTTTAGCCACTATATAAATAATAATATTCAAATAAGAAAGAAAAACACGTTGACCCTAAATCGTCATCAGGTCGGTATTGTCAACCGTCGAATGAATTCTCTTTTTTGAATTTAACAAATCCGAATAAAATTTACATGCTATGCCCATTTATTATGACGTCGATAGTGTTCGAATAGATAAAAAAGTATTTTTTTTCGTGACTCTTTATAAAAAGCTGAGCATCTCTCCCGTGATATCGAGTGAATTTTAATCTACAATTTATAAGTGGGGGAAATAAAAGTGACAAAAGCACAAGATTCTCGGGAATAAAAAACAAAAAATTGAATGAAATGGAATAATAACAATTGAATAACAAATAAGTTGACAATGCAGGCAAGTAAGAATACAAAATATTGTTTTGAAATGGCCAGAGTACTAATTTCTGTTTCTAAAAAGAATTGTGTTGTGCAATTTTCGTCTCGATTACGAAGAGGAAATTTTTATTCAACTGACAGTGGAAATAAATTTCCATTATCTGGAATTAGGGTCATGGATCTAACGAGAGTTGTCGCTGGACCGTATTGTACGATGCTTTTAGGTGATTTAGGTGCGGAAATTTTGAAAATTGAAGAACCCGGTGTGGGTGACCAGACACGACAATGGGGACCATTTTTTGGTAATTCAAAACAAGCCACAGCCTATTTTGTCAGTTTGAATCGCAATAAAAAGAGTGTTTGCATCGATTTGAAAAGAGGGAAGGAAATTATTTACGATTTAGCACAAAAGTCCGATGTTCTCATTGAAAATTATGTACCGGGAAAATTAGCCACCTATGGATTGAATTACGAGGAAATTCGCAAAATTGCTCCACATTTGATTTATTGTTCACTGACTGGTTATGGGTACAAAGGTCCCTATCGAAACAGGTATTTATAATCATTTTTCAATAACGATGATAATTTTTTAATTGAATACAAATTTTCAAGACTGAAATAATTGAATTTTTTATAAAGAAATTATTTTTCGACAATTTTCATTAAAAATATTTACGATTTTTCTTACACTGGTAATAATTTCAAATCTAAATTTATATAAAATTTAAAAATAGTCTAAATTTTGGTTTAAAATTTTTCAAATTTATAAAAATTCAGTTATTTATTGAAAAATAATTTTCAAAAGAGGAAAAAAAATTTTTTTTGTTTATCTAAAGACGTCAATTCTAAATTTTTACAAAATTCGAGAATTTTCGAAATTTTAATTACAAATTCTTTGATAAAAGTAAAAAAAAATTTTTAAAGTATAGAAAAAAAATTCTTTAAAATCTAACATTCTTTCAGTTAAATTTAACAAAATATCAAAATAATTGAAAATTATTATCTTTTTAAATTATTTACTAGAATTTAGCTATCTTGAAAACATTTTAAATTCTAATTTTCCAAAAGACTAATTTTCTTCGTAATTTCCAAATTAAATTACATTCAAAACTTGAATAATTTTTATTGAATAAATATTTAAGTACTTATTTATTTTTCCATAGGAATTAAAATGTTTTAAATCATTTTTGTGTTAAATCTTTCAGAAAAGTGACAATTTCTAAAAATAACACAATTATAATATTTTCAAAATTCAATCTTTTCTTTTGAAATTTTAAATTAAAATTATTGGAAACATTAACAATTTTCTGAAAAAATAATAAACTAATAATTTCTTTCAATAAACAATTTAATTTTATTACAGTTTTACAGCAATTGAGATTTTTAAAGATTTCAATTCGAAAATGTTTTAAAAGTTAATTATTTCTGCAAAATTGTAATATAACGCTTCTAATATTCAATTAACTAAAGTTTTAACTAAAAATCAATTTTTAATTAATTTTTATCAGAAATCTGAAATGGAATAATTATTATCAATATTATTATTATTCAATAAATTATTTATTTTTGGACATGTAAATAATTGAACATTTCTTTAAATTTAATTCTTTTTAAGAACTTCATCACAATTTTCGTAAATAATCGAATGTTTTCGAAGCATTTTAATAAAACTTTTATGCATAATTGCAGTTTTCGGGTATTTTATTTAAAATTGTATTAAAAATAATTGAAATTTTGCGACAATTTTTATAATTAATGAACTTAATTAAATTCTTACAAAGATTTTTAAACAAAAAAGACTTAATTAATTGATTTTGTTCGAAAAACGTCAAGAAAATTGTATTTTAATTAATCGAATTTTTGTGAAATTAATTTTGTTTTTTATGAAAATTATTGAATTCCCCTGAATAATTTTATTAAAATTAAATTAAAAATATTAATTTATCTAAAGTTTCCATTATTTATAAAAATTCGAAAAATAATTAAATTCTCCTGAAAAAATTTTATTATTTGTGAGAATAAATTCATTTCTTAAAAAATCTTTCCGACAATTTTCATTAAAATGTTAAAAATAATTGAAAGTTTTGCGACAATTTTTATTATTTATGAGCATAATTAAATTCTTACAAAGATTTTGGTAAAACAAAACTTGTAAATAATTGCATTTACGTGACAATTTTGTTATTTATAAAAATAATTGAATATCTTGCGAAGAATTTAATTTTTTTTTTTTAGAAAAATTGAATTCTTTCAAATCTTTTTGACAAATTTCATTAATGTAATATTAACAATCTATTTAAATTCCTTTAACGAATTTTATCAAAATTATTGAAAACAATTGATTTCTGCGAAGAATGTTGTAATTAATATTTTTCTAAATAATTGAATTCATTCTAGAAATTTTATTACCGCATTTTTTTATTGAATCAATTCTTTCGATAAATGTTATTAATTATGAAAATAATTGAAATCTTTGTAAGAATTTCATGAAAATTCTATTGAAAATAACTGAATTCTTTCGTAGGATTTCAAAAAGGTTTTTTTTATCAAAATTTTTAAGAATTAATTACTTTTTTCAGGGAATTCATCTAAAAATATAAGAAAAATAATTGAGCGTTTGCGATAATATTTATTATTTTTAGAAATATTTAAATTCTTGTAAAGAATTTTATAAAAAATTATTTGAATAATTGATTAAAAAATTTTATGAAAAATAATTGAATTCCTGAGAAAACTTTCAGCGATTTTGAATTTGTGCAGATTAATAAAAAAATGAAGAAGTAACTTTTAGTGTTAGAAATTTTTAAAAAAGTAGTAAATACGAACTGATTATAGTAGATTATTGTTAAGTCTGTTTTAGTTTAATACTCGCATTGTATTTCAGTAAAATAATTTTATCTTAATTTCAATTTTCGTTTTGACATTGTTTTATCAGAAATCTTAACGAGAATTATTATTATTCAATAAATTATTTATTTTTGTCAATGGAAGTAATTGAATATTTTTAAAAATTTAATTCATTAATTATTTTATTTATTCTTTTATAATTTATTTTGTATTTTTATATATTTATTTATTTATTTAGTTATCTATTCAATACTCCAAATGGAAATAATATTTGAATTGAAATCAACAGGCCAGGTTACGATGTAATTGCAGCGTCTTACGGTGGACTATTGGATATAACAGGACCAGAGGATGGTCCACCATGTCGTTCGGGTGTTGCATTAACAGACATTTCAACGGGTTTATATGCACACGGTGCAATAATGGCGGCCTTAATTCAAAGATCAAGAACAAAAATGGGCCAGTGGATTCAATGTGATTTATTGTCGACGCAAATTGCAAATTTAATAAATGTTGGATCGGCCTATTTGAATGCAAATCAGGAGGCAAAAAAATGGGGCTCTGCTTTAGACAGCATTGTTCCCTATGAGGCATTCAAAACAAAAAATGGATGGTTCACCGTTGGCACTGGAAGTGATGCGCAATTTAAGGATTTAATGAAACGAATGAAACTCGATGAGTTGATTGAGAAATATGAGAAGAATGCAACAAGAGTGAAGAAACGAAATGAACTGTTGGAAATATTGAGAAGAGTCTTTAACGACAAGACAAATGATGAGTGGTCGGAGATTTTTCAGGGCGCTTCCTTTCCTTATGCGCCTGTTAATAATATGAAGAATGTGCGTATTTTAATTTAAAAAAAAATAATCCTTAATAATCCTTTTTTTTAATTGTTTTTTGTTTTATTTTTTAATTTGTTTCGTATTGTAATATTATTTACTTTCTATTTTATTTGTTTCATATTTTATTTATTTTGTGTTTTATTTTTATTTTTTATTATATTTTTAAATATTTTTTATTTTTATTTGATTTAATTTTCATTATATTTATTTTTCTCATTCAATTTTCTCCTTTTTTTGGTTTAAGAATTTAATTTTTATTTTTGGTTTTTAGGCGTTCGACGATGTGCACATTAAGGAAATAGGATTAGTAAAGGAAGTGGAAATTCCCGACGAAGGAAGAGTGAAAATAGTTGGACCAGCCGTTAATTTTAGTGACAGCAGAAATGAAATTCGCTCACCGCCTCCAAAATTAGGGCAAAATACTCACGAAGTCATGAGAGATATTTTGCAATACTCCGAAGATTCTATCGACAATTTCTTAAAACAGGGCATTATACGATAGTTATTTTTTTAAATCTTTTTTTCTCAAATCAAGAAAAATTTCTCTTTAAAAAAAACTCTATTTCCACTATTTTTAATAAGTGAAGAATTTATTTTTAATTCTTTTAAACTTAAATTTCCTTTATTTTGCAACTTGAGTGTATTTTGTAATTTTTGAATGTAACAGAATTTTTTATTTTTTTAAACTTGACAGAATTTTTCATATTTTAAACGTAGATTTTTTTTTATTTATCAAAACTTGAAAGAATTTTTATTTTTTGAAATTAATAATTAATAATTTCATAAACGCGAGTTTACAGTTTTTTTAATTCGTAAAACTCGATGAATATTTTCAATTTTTCTAAACTTTAGAAAAAGGAATTTAAAAAAAAACTTTTTTTTACAAAATAATTGTAATACACGTTATGTAAGAAAATAAATATTTTTATCAAGAATGAAAATTCGTCTATTAATTTTCTTTCCTTTCTTTTTCTCTTCTTTGTTAATGTATTTCTTGTCTGTAATTAAAATTTGAGAACTTTTCTCTAAATTGTGAATATAACATTTTTTTTCCAGGAAGTTCAAACAGTTCATCTACGACTACGAAAGCCACGATCGAGCAAAAAAGTTCAATGGACCCAGGGAACAGTCGACAATGAGGATCTAAATAAAAAGAAATCGAAATGTAAGACTAGTTTTTATTTAAAATTTACTTATTTTATTCCCTTGAATTCTGAGGAATGAATTTCTTTACCTGCGAATTTTTATTTTGATAAATTCTCTTCTTTTTGTAAAAAAAAGAGTAATAAGTAAAATTCTTTTTTTGGAAAAATAAATAAATTCTTTTTTTTTGCAGGTTGTTGTATTTATGAAAAACCAAAAGCTTTTGGAGAAAGTAGTTCGGATGAAAGTGACGACGAATGTGAACATTGTCACGGACATAAAGATGATCATAAGAAAGTTTCACCAATTAACAAACCTGACAATCCATCCGCAGAAATTCCTCACTCTGGTAAGAATTTGTCAATTTTTAAAAAATGTTATTTGTTTATTTATTTTTCAATTTTTATTTATAATTAAAATTTACGATTTTTGTTTTTTACTTTAAGAATCGTATTTCAAAAATAATGATTTTTAATTGATTTTCAATTGATTTTCAATTATTTTAAATGTAAAGTTTTAACTAATGTGTTTTAATTCATAGAAATGATTAATCAGTTTTTTAAATTACAAATAAACGGAAAGAAGACTATTTGATTACTTTCTGTAATTAAAATTACAGAACCGATAGCCACTGGTTCAGCATAATTGACGTTTCTAATTCTACGTGACCTGTCCACGCATCTTGTCTTCATTGTACAGACATGAGAAAGACGCAAACGACTGTGATTTCGTTTTAATAAAACCTATTTATTCAAATTTTAGGACAAACAAAAAAGAGAGAGAGAGAGAGATGAAAAAATTAAATGAGCCACTAAACTATTCTTGATCTTTTAAAAAAAATCAATTTTAATTATTCCAAATCTCACTTCTTTGAAAACAAATTTTTATTTAACTGAATTTTACTCTAAAATAATTGTTCCTTAGTATAAATCTCTTCGAAATCTCTTTTTTTGCAAAATTTTCGCTATTACATATTTTTTAATTCAATATATTCGAAATTTAGGAAAGAAGTTTTCCGAATAGTTTATTTTTTTCAAATTTAAAACTACCAAGAGATTAAATTTCTAGATGTGAGTACTTTGACTATAAATGAAATTGCAAATTTTTTTTTAAATTTTAAGAGAAAAAAAGATCGAGATAGTTCTATAAGCATTTAACATTTTCCAAATATAATAATATTACGCAAATTCATTAACCCCGAAAAAGGCTCATTTGTTAAATGTTTCCCCAATTTAATCAATATTATAGTCCAGTCTTTATCCAAAAGCAACATTTCCGAAAAGTTCCGGTTTTAAAAAGAAAAAGAAAAAATTGTGTAAAACTTGATATTCGTGAGTTCCAAATAACCGAGAGAATATACGATAATAAATGAAATTAATATTTTAAATGTTAATTAATTTTATTCATACAACAGTATTTTATAAATGTAGATTTAAAAATGTTCCGAATGAGTAAAAACTCATTTCTTTTTTAGATAATTATTATTCTCATTCTCATTTGCAAAAATCGAACAAGCGATATAGTGAAATTAAAATGAAATGGAAATTTAAAAAATAAAATAGCAAATAATAATAATAGTAATCCTTTGCGAAAGAGGATAGAAAATTAAATTTAAAAAAGTGACAAACGCATAGTTTATGGCAGGTATATAAAAAATTGTTAAAAATGCTTTTTGCTTTGTGCTCGAAACGTGTATTTTTATACAAGTTATACATTTTGATAATTTGAAAAAATAGTAATTCAGAAAATAGCATTCAATCTAATAAATCTCATTTATTGTTAATCTGTCGTAATAGATATTAATGAAATAAAAATATATACAACTATCTAATTGCATACTTATATCTTTCTTTTTTTCAAATATTTCTCCTGTTTTTTCGTTCTTTTTTTAGCGACATAGAATTTTATAAATTAAATTTTATTTCAATTAATCGAATTGAACTTTCAAGAATAACGTTTTTTTTAAGGCCTCGAATAAATTACTGTTTCTTTAATAATTTTACGTTATTTCATTAACTTTTTAGAAATCGAATTTTAAGAAGATTTAATTGCAATGAAGAAAATAATGAAATTCTCAAAAGTTGTAAAGAATAACCAAAGTTTAATTTAGTTTAAAGCTTTAAAAAAAAGGATATAAAAAAATTATTTCAGAAAAGTAGTTCCTGGAAGTTTTTTCGAATTTTTTTTCAATATTTTCGATAATAATATATTTATATAAAATTCAAAACATTAGTAAAAAACATTCATCATTTGTTTTTAAATTATTTTTTTAGAATTATTATCAAAATTTAGAAAAAAAGTAATTATTTTCAAGTTTTTTAAATAAATTTCGTCAACAAATTAATTAATTTCTTAAAGTGTCTAAACAAACTTTGAAAAAATGCCAAATTATTTTCAAGAAGACAACATTATTATTATCTACAATTATCTACAATAAAGAACTGATTAAAAACATTTTTTTTTAGTTTTATAAATTTTTTATAAATACTATAATAATACTATATTAAATAAAGTAATACATTATTGAATACAATAATTTTATCATCCAAAATTGTAAAAAGTGTATTATATTTATAACATTGTTTTTTATTTTAGAAAAAAAATAATTTCTACATTAAAATTTTTTTAAAAATATTCAATTATTACAGAAAAAAATATTTTATTATAGAAACAAAATTTTTCTATATCAGTTTTCTTTCTCTTCATCTTTTTTATTTTTTGAAAAAATAAATATTTTGATTTTTCATAATTAGAAATATTTCTATGAATAAAATTGAATTTGTCTTTTTGCTTTATGGGAAAACCAATTAAAATTAATAATCAGTTGAGAAATGTATATATTTACAAAATAAATGTAAATTGTAATGAATGTTGAAATTAAACTTTGCTGAGCAAGTGAAATTTTTAATTTACTTTCACTGTAATTAAAAAAAAAAAAAAAGTTGGAAAAGTTTCATATTTTAGTTTGAAACATGAGAAGTTTTCCTTTTGTAAAAAGCTCTTCTTTCTCGCATAATTTTTTAAGACAGTTTTTTTTTACAATTGCACTGTTACTACAAGTTCAGTTCATAAATTTCTCCTTCCTCCCCATTTTTTCAGCTTTCAATAATAAATCCAATTTCAAATTTAAAAACCAAAAAAAGATCGAATTATTCACATTGTTTTCAAAATTTTGAACTCTCTTCAAAAATAAAGAAACGATTTTCTTTTTTTTTTGATTAAATTAAGAATATTTAAAGTCAGTTTAAATTTTATTTGAATTGAACTTAAATATTCGTAAAGAGTTTTCTTTTTGTTTCAATTTTAATTGAGACAGAAATTTTTAAAAAGAAAAGTTTATTTTTTGTTGTGATTAATTTTCGAGATAAAAAAAAATTGTTATTCGTTTAGAACGAATTGCAACAATAGTATTGAATTATAAAAATTTGTCTTTTTTGTTTGAAATTGAAAGTTTGGTTTTTAAATTGGAAATTGGATGGTTTTTAGTCAGTCAATGTTGCAATTACTTTTGTGATACCTTTGTCTCTTGCGCACTTCAAGACCTCGATTGAGATCTTCTTCATTCAAACCCAATGTTTTCACCATTGCTCGACTGCGCCAAACTTTCACCGTATAATCGTCGCTCGTCGTCACCAACATTTCTGGATCACGGGAATTAAACGCAACCGAATTCACCACATCTGAATGGGGAAATTTCGCCAAACAAACGCCATAGTGCCTGTCCCAAAGATAGCCGTGTTTATCTTCAGCGCCACTAAAAGAATAAGATTTAAAAAAAAACAATCTTTAGAAAGTTTTTTTTAAATAGTTCTTTGAAAAAATTCTTGCGAACGATTCATTAAAATTATTTTATATGTAGTTAGAAAATTGTGGTTAAAGAAGAAAATATTGATGATACCTTGCGACATATTCGTTGCACACGTCGAGAAAAATGAAAAAGCATTCATTATTTGGTGTGTAAGCTTTATGCGCTCTTAGCATAGTTCCAACTTGTTTTAACGTGACCAAGTCAATAACGTGAATATCAATTTCCTGAGCAATCGGCGGCGGTAGTAAGGGATTAGTAATGACATAGCCTCTCGGCCAAGGTCTCGTATTTACATAAAGGTATCTTTAAGGAAAAAAGAGAAAGAAAAAATTAAAATCGGACAATTTTTTCGTATTTATTTTTTTAACGACTATAAACTGTCAAAAAATAATTCAAAAAAATCTCACTTCTTGAAAACATTTTTAAACGGAGAATCGAAAAGTACAAAAAATTATTCCGTTGGTAATAAACAATCAGGGTTTGCCACAGGCCAGGGAATTCAGGAAAAAAGTCAGGGAAAGTAAAATTGGCCAGGGGAGTGAGGGGAAAGTCAGGGATTTTTAGTAAAAGTACTCGAAAAAATCGAATTTCAAAAATTCATTGAAAAAACTCTAAATTTTGATGTTTTTTTGTTTGTCTTGTAAACTATAAAAATAACCACGAATTTTAATACAAAACCTTGAATTTTTTCTATTTCAGAAAATAATTTCTTTTTAAATAACTTAATTTTTAAAGAACTATCATAAAATAATTATGACTTATAAATTATGTAATGAATCATTTTTACAATTTTCATAAATACTGGATTGATTAAAGAATTTTAATTAAAAATACTAAAAAAAATTAATTTTGGAAAAGTTACAAATAATTGGAGAAATTAAATTATTTTCAAAAGTAATAAAATTTTTCGCAGAAATTCAATTATATTCAAAAATTAAAAAAAATTCTGGTCATTTCAATTATATCTTTAATAATAAAAAAATTATTTTCCAAAATTCAATTATGTTCAAAATTTTTTTTTAAATTCTCGTAAAAATTTCAATTATCTTTATAAATAATGCAATTCTTCTTCGAAATTCAATTATTTTTAAAAACTTTAATAAAATTCTTGGAAAAATTTTACAGGAATTCAATAATTTACAAAATTTTTGTTGAATTTCTTCTAAATACACCAATTATTTTCATAAATAATAAAATTTTCACAGGAATTCAATTATTTAATATAAAAAATTTCAAATATTTTTTCGAAAAATATCAATTATTTAAAAAGAATTTTATAAAATTTGTCGCAAGAGTTCAGTTATTGAAAAAAATTTAACAAAGTTCTTTTCTAGAATTCACTAATTTTTAGAAATAGTAAAATTCTTCACAGAAATTCAATTATTTTTAAAAATAGTAAAATTCTTCACAGAAATTCAATTATTTTTATAAATTTGAATAAAATTCGTTGGAAGAATTAAATTATTTTCAAAAGTAATAAAATTCTTCACAGAAATTCAATTATATTCAAAAATTTTTGACAAAATTTCAATTATCTTTATAAATAATGAAATTCATCTTTATTCAATAATTAAAAAAAAAATTTCTTTAATTCTCGTCAAAATTTCAATTATTGTTATAAATAATACAATTCTTCTTTAAAATTCAAATATATTTAAAAACATGAATAAAATTCTTGTTAAAATTTTACAGAAATTCAATAATTTATTAATTTTTAAATTAATTTCTTTGAAATAATTCAATTATTTTCATAAATAATAAAATTTTCACTTGAGTTCAATTATTTAATATACAAAATTTTATAAGAATTTTTGAAAAATATCAATTATTTGAAAGATTTTTATAAAGTTGGTCGCATGAATCAATTATTTAAAAAAAATTTAACAAAGTTGTTTACAAGAATTGAATTATTTTTATAAATAATAAAATTCTTCACCGAAATTCAATTATTTTAGAAAACTTTTAATAACATTGTTGGAAATTTTTTAAAATTATTTTCATGAATAATAAAACTCATCGCAGGATTTTAATTAATTTTGGATACAATATTTTAATCAAATTCCTCGAAAAATGGAATTATTCTTAAAAATTTTATTAAAATTTGCCAAAAGAATTCAATTCTTTAAAAATTTGTTGATAAAATTCTTTATGAGAATTCAATTTTAACAAACATTCAATTATTCAATAAATTATTTATTTTTCACTTTAAATAATTGAATTTTTCTAGAATTTTCTAATAAAAATTGATTAAACAATGAAATTACCGAATAATCGATTTATTGTTTATGAAAATAATTGAATTATTGCAACGAATTTTATTACAATTTTTTCAAATAATTGAATTTTTATGAGAAAATTTACTACTTTTAAAAATAATTGAATTCATGCGAAGGATTTTATTAGGATTTTTGTAAATAATTAAATTTTTGTTGGAAAATTTCATGGTTATTTAAATTATAACAAAACATGAAGAAGGTGATCGCCTTCATTATGTTTTGTAATAATATTCTTATAAATTGTTGAGTTTCAAAAAGGTTTGAATTTGAATATTCTGAAGAATTTTAATTCCACTGAAAAAGTAATTATTAAATACTTATTTAAAAAGTTAGTTATTGGTGTTTTTGAATAATTTTACAATTAATGAAATTTGTAAATAAATTTAATAGAACTTTTTTTTTTGAGTATCTAATAATTTTTAGAGTGAATCAGAATATTCTTTAGGGTCAGGGAAAAAGTGAGAATTTTGTCTGGAAATCAGGGAAAAAGAAAATTGAATATTTGTGGCAACCCTGAACAAGCGTTAAAAAAATCTAAAAATTGTAAATATTTAAAAAATGAAATGTTTTTAAAAAACGTTTTTAATTTTTTTTTTAATAATTCAATTTTGTATATTCATTATTTATATAAAAATATAATATTAGAATGAAATTATCTGAATATAAAAACCTGTGATCGGGTGAGAGTCCCATTCCAATAATATGTCCATGAAGATCAATGAGATGATCGACTTTATCGAATTTATCGGCAACTGACTCGTAATCCTGCCAATTTGGCTCAGGCCTAGGCGACACTTCCCGTTCACGTTCACGTTGCGCCAATCTTTCACGCAATGACGGCCCAGGATCGAGTCGTCGGGGAAAATTCACCGGTTTTATTCTCTTGAAACCAACTTGATGCGGTGTATAAGTTTTCGAGCCGGTTGCAAAAATAAGAAACTTCTCTGGATTGTCGTTTAATTCATCAAAATCACAATCCTCGGCCGTTGACGATTCTGTAAAAAAAAATTACACAAATTTTTATTTGCAAAATACAGAAAAAAATCATGTTTTTCATTAATATCAAGATTGAAAATTCTTCAAAAAAATCGTTAAATAAGGAAATTTCTATTAAAAAAAATTGATTATTGTAAATTAATTGAAGATTTTTTCCTAATTTTGTTAATTAAATTTTCTGAAAAAAAAAATTAAGAAAATTTACCGTCCGATTCACTTCCATCTTCAAGTTGAGAATTTTCGGCTTCTTCTTCTTCATCTTCCTCTTCTTCCTCTTCTTCTTTCTCATCATCATCATCAATATCGTCTTCGTCATCGTCTTTGTCTTCACTTTCACTGTCACTTTCCGCTATGTCCCTTTCCATTTCCACTTGGCGATATTCTTTATTATATCGAATCGGTTTTGCATATTCAAAACCGTCGCCAAGTTTTCGCCAATTCATAAATCCACCTTCAAGTGTACTGTATCTGGAAAAAGGAATAATTTTATTCAATATTTTCTTGCAAGAAGAAAATCTATTTATATAGTGAATGCGAATATTTGTTGTGTAGAATAATAAAATTAAAAAAAAAAATACTGTAATCTTGAAGATGCGTGGTGTAGGACTTCCGGTTGTTCCGGAGGTGGTGAGCAATTTACTGACGTTGATGATAAATCCCGATGACTCGGTGGATTTCCTTTTTCTTCATGCATCAACGATGTCGATGGCTGATCCTGTGAATCCTCGGTTTCCTTCGGAGCTGGCGATAAACAATCGGCGACCATTATTGCCCGTATTGAAGCCGCATTTCCATTATAAAACCTGTGACCACAATCATAAGAAAATATCAGTCGACTAATAATAATTTGTCGAAATACTATTTCCATTATTAAATCTGACAATAGAAAATATTAATCGAGTTGTTAATTTATTTCTATTATGATTCCTGAAAAATTTAGTTAATATTTAATATTTAATATTAGATAATAATCATTAATATTAATATTATTATTATTATTAATAATAATATTAATATTATTATTATTAATATTATTAATATTATTAATATTATTATTCGAAATATTGATTAATATTAATTATTATCTGTAATATAGAATAACAATAATTATTTCTTCAAGGATTAATTCATAATTTTAATTAATTCCTCGCAATTGGTAAAATATGTGATAAATAACTTTGAAAGAAAAAAAAATGAAAATACACAGAAAAATGAAATCATAAATAGCTGAGATTAATCAGATTTAGTGAAAATGGTTTTTTTTATGGAAATAGTGACAAAGGAGAAAATATTTTTGTTTTTTTGGATTCTTTACTTATAAAGTTGACTCATGATAGGAACATGTTCGCTCGCTGATTCTTGATTGGCCTTATTGAGCCAAAGTACACTTGAACTGACTAAATGAGCAAGCCAATAAACATCGCCGCTTAAAAGATAACGTTCGCTGTACCAAGTGCCAAATATGTCGTACGGTTTATTCACGATTCTGCACTGTAAATCAAAGCCAGCTGCAAAACCAATTAAAAATAGATTAGTAAAGAAAAACGGATTAATAAAATTCATTAATTAATACAAACATTAGGATAGAATAAATAAAATCAATTTTTTCTTTTCTAGGCCCGTTTATACGAATAAATAAATAAATGAAATAAATAAATTCTTTTCCAAATTCAAATTAATCATTAAGAAGATTAAGAATTAATTTCGAGTTTATTTTGGTTATATTAAAATCAAATTATTTAATAAAGTCGAAATTTTGTCAGAAAATATTACTTGCTTTTTTGTTCCACAACTTTTTTTTTTAATAAAATGTCACAAAAATCATTCAAATTCTTGAGAGGAAACTTACAGATTATAAAAAAAATTAAATTGTTTTAAAGAATTTGAACATAATTTTTGAAAATATAATTGAACGGTTTGAACGAATTTTTAAACAATTTTATATGTATTTATTTATTTATTATTATTTATTTATTATTTATTTATTTATTAATTAATAATTTATTTATTAATTATTTATTTATTTATATGTATTTAATCGCAAACTTTTATTAAATTTTATTAAAAATAATTGAATTCTAGCTGATAAATTTTACTATTTAAAAAATGATTCAATTTTTCCGAAGAATTCTATCCGAATTTGGGATTAATTAATGTTTTTAAAAATAATAGCATTCCTTTAAAGAATTGTATTATTAATAAAAACAATTGAATTCTTGAGAAGAATTTTATTGGAAATTTTTAAAATCCTAATTAAATTCTTTTGACGGATTTCTTTGAATTTTTTTTTAAACTAATGGAGTTTTTTTAAAATTTTAATTCAAAATTTTGAAAGCAATTGGATTTTATGAAGAGGAATTTTATTAAAATTGTATTAAAAATAATTGAATTGTTCCAAAGAATTTATTTTAAATTTTAGAAAATAAATGAATTTTATGTTAATATTTGAAGACTAAAATTCTTTCGAGAAATTCTATTACAATTGTTTTGAAAATAATTAAATTTCTGCAAAATATTTTACTATTTTTAAACATAAATGAAATGTTTCGAAGAATTTATTAAAATTTTGAGAAATAATTAAATTGGTATGAAGAATTTTATAGAAATAATTGAAAATAATTAAATTCTGCTAATTGGCGGCTGTGGTTACTTTTTATTAAAAATGAATTAAATTAATTTTCACGACCCGGATATCAATTAGAATTGTTCTAGTAGTTGCTTAGTGACCAACGATGAATTTTTAAAGTTCGCGAACGAAAATTTTGAAAGCAATTTGATTTTATGAAGAAGAATTTTATTAAAATAGTATTAAAAATAATTGAATTCTTGCGAAGAATTTTATAACTATGTATAAAAATCATTAAAATGTTTTAAAGAATTTATTAAAATTTTGAGAAATAATTAAATTGATATGAAGAATTTTTGTAGAAATAGTTGAAAATAATGAAATTTTAGGAAATAAATTAAATTTATTAAAATTTTAAGAAATAATTAAATTGATATGAAGAATTTTTGTAGAAATAGTTGAAAATAATGAAATTTTAGGAAATAAATTAAATTTATGAAAATATTTAAAAATATTTGAATTCATTCGAGGAATTTAATTAAAATTTGTTTGCAAATAATTGAATTCCTGCAAAGAATTTTACTATTTATAAAATTAATTGAATTTTTGCGAAGAATTTTACTATATTTATAAGAATAATTTAATTATTTGGAAGGATTTTTTTAAATTTTAGGGAAAAAATTGAATTTTTTCGAAGAGTGTTAAAAATATTTCAAAAAAATGATCTCTTCCGAGGAATTCAAGTAAAATTGTTTTAAAAATAATTGAATTTTTGTAAAGATTTTTCTACTTAAAATAATTGAATTGTTTAGAAGGATTTATCAAATTTTTAGAAAATTATTGAATTCTTTCGTGAAATTTTATTAAAATTTTTATAATATAAACAGTAATAATTAATTTTGTACTTAATAAGTGAATTCTTTTTTTAATTTTGACTATGAAATTATTTTAAAAACTCACATTTGAGAATAAAAAATTTTGTAATTTGCATAACAACAACAAATTGAATAACACGTTCAGCGTGTAAAATTTGCTAGTAATTTAATATTTTACAAGAATTTTCTTAAAAAATTTGTAATAGAATTTAATGTTTGCAAAGAATTTACTAAAAAAAATTAAGAATTTTAAAATTAAATAAACTTACGTGCAATTCGAAAGACGGCTATTTCGCCGGAAGTCGTGTGCGGTGTTCCGAAATGAACACCAGAAACAAGAAGAAGAGTGTCCGTTGAATTGAACTGAGAAAATTGAGTGTATCTCCATCTAAATGTTTTCATATCGTGTTGATATTTAATTGTCACTGGATACTGACTGTCCCAAACCTTCGAAAAAAAATATAATTACTTAAAAATATGAAATGAAAAATTTCTATATGTAGAAAATCATATTCTTTATATAATAATATTTAAAGAATATATTTTTTCTTCGTGTAAAATTAGGGCTTTTTAATTCCGAATTTCTTTTACGGCTCCAATTATTGTCTTGTCAAAAGTTTGACAATTAATTTTCAAATAGAGTGATTAGATTTTTAGTGTTAAATTAATTGTCTTAAAATTTTCACAACAACAGAGGCATATGTAAATTTTATCCAAGGATCTCGTAGGATTTTTTTTTTTATAAAAATTGATTTGAAAAAGGAATTCCAGTTACAATTTTAGAAAATATTTGAAGAATTGCAAATTCTATTAATTAGATTTCAAAAGTTTTTGTATTAAAATTAGTTAAATTTGAATTTTCGTCATATTTTATCGAAATAGAATTTTTATTCAAAAGAATTCGATTTTATTACTTTACCTTATTCTTTTTGATAAAAATTGATTTGAAAAAGAATTCCAGTTACAATTTTAGAAAATATTTAAAGAATTGCAAATTCTATTAATTAAATTTCAAAAGTTTTTATATTAAAATTATTTAAATTTAAATTTTCGTCAAATTTTATCGAAATACAATTTTTTTCAAAAGAATTCGATTTTATTATTTTAAATAATTGTTTTGAAATTTACATTATTATTATTTTTGTTAGTTGGTTAGTTAGTGAATTGAAAAAATTTTAATTTCTCAAAATATAATTAGAAAAAAATTCGACTCACAACAATATAACCATCCTTTGAACAGGTTGCAAATAATTTTCCATTGTGAGAGAAACTGACGTGTAAAACTTGATGAGCATGTTCCTTTAGAACTTCAGTTTCCAAAAGAGGTGTGTGATAAGCCAATCGCTTAAATTCACCTAACCAGGAATTTTTACCTGCAGAGAGAAAAGAAAAACTAATAAAACGAATCGAAAAGACTGTCCCGACTTTAATTACATAATAAATCACTTTCTTTTTGCAAATAAAAAGACAAACTGTTAATTCATTATTAAAGAACATTTAAATTATTATTAGAGTAACTAATTATTTTATTAATAAATTTAAATTATTTCTTTACTCCATGTATACCTGAAAAATTTTTACATCTAATATTTCTAGGCCTTCATTAAATCATCATTTAAATGAAATTGATTAAAAAGTCTAATTAGTCAAATATTGAGATTATAAATTCTTAATAGTCAACAATAATCGGACAAAAATGAAGAATTTTTTTTTATAATAAGGAACAAAAATTATTTATAAAGGTCAAAAGTTCAATTTAACAAAAAACGATTTATAGGTTAAGTTAATTCTCTTTGTTTTTTTTTAAATTTAAATATATATTTACCTGGAACAATTCCAATGCTTGGATCAATTTTAAATGTACGATATAAAAGATTCTTCCAGAGAAATTCATCTTTTGAGACACGATTCCAAGACTTGCAGACTTCGCCAGCAGTTAGCAATTCCTTTGGATTCAGGTACCGGAAGATGCTGAGTAAAATTGAATCTGGCATATAAAACCAATTGTCGATTGGATTAATTACAAACGATTCCTCATCTTCATCGACATTCTTTTTATTTCCCTCGACACTTTCATCAGAATCCATATTTCGAATGGTATTAATGTGATGTTTATTCTCTTTGTTTACTGCGGGCGGAGAGTCAGTGGTGGAAAACAGCTGATGATAATATTAATTGTCGACTGTCGTTCATTTCCATTAGATTTAGTTTTGAAAGACTGGGATAAATCAGAACAAGTTTAGTGACTTTGCGTTTAGGTCAGTCACCACCACCACCACCCCCAGCGACGTTTTAAAAATCTCAACAACGAAGAACAAATACCTCCTAATGCACTTTATTTTTATAACAAAAAAAACTGCGCCAGGAACAATGGGAACAACAATCGACGTTATTTTAGGTTATGTTTTGTGACATTTAATCAATAGAATTGTTTTTAATTTTCTTTTTTTTCTGAAGAGTATTTTAATGATTGGATGGAATCTAAGAGTTTGATTTTATATCGGAAAACTGTAGAAATAGGGAAACAAATCAAAACAATGAATTGAATGAATTAAATGAATTTGAAAAAGTGAAAAACAAATATAAATTTTGACAGTGAAATATTACATGGAAACTATGCGGAAATTTAAAAGTATTTCTTGAAGCGTTTTGGCGGGAATTTGAAATTACAAACTCGTATTTGACTCTCCCGAATAAGTGTTTTTTATTTTTGACATTTTATAATTTGGGTAAATCAGTTTATATTATGTGTAATAAAAAAATTTTATTAGAAAGAAAGAAAGAAAGAAAGAAAGAGTAAAATCTAAACGAAAGATGAAAAGTTAACGCATGCGAATGAAATATTTCTACTGACATGAAGTTGGCCGTGGAACGATAAAGTTTCCACTTTGTAGTTTGCAATATTGCAAATAGAATTGTTTTATACTTTCAGTATATTTATAAAAAATTAAGAAATAATTTTTGTACTTTCAAATATACGATTCATAGAATTAAAAATCTTTCATTGAAAACGAGTTGAATTTAAAATGTATTGAAAATTATGGTTAATGATCTAACTTCAGATTGGAATTGTTATTAAGACCACACATCATCAATTTTATCATTCTTGCATCATTAATGCATTGTGACAACACATGTGGATGTGAAACAATACTCAATTTTTTATAAACTTGAAATTCCTCTTTTGCATTTTTTAATAATAGTAAACGAAGAAAATTTTTCTAATTTATAAAGGCGAAAGTTTAAAAGGTAAGTGAAGTTTATTTTCTGTATACATTTCATTCTTCTCCTTTTATTGCTCTTTATGAAGAATTTTAACTTTGCGGTGTTAACATCTGTTTATTTATATTCTCAAAAGGAGAAAAACGCTTCTTTGTAAATTTAGAAGATTTGGAACTATTTATTAATTATATGTTTGATGTAGACTTTAATTTTATCTGACGAGAAAAATCGTAAATTGTATTAACAAAAATTTTGAGGTTATATTCTAGTAATAACGGAAAAATGTTCAATTTTGCGTCATTTTTACTGGGAAAATTAAATTTTATCAATTCTGTTAATTTTGTTTGATGTAATTTTACATAAATAAGGGTAAGAATTATTATTTTCTATTTTTCAACTTGATTCAAAGTTGACAAATGAGGTTAATATTATTCTTTGCATTGTTATTCAAATTTTTCTGAATTTTTACAATTTTCAATTGTTTAAAATAGAGAAGAAAAGTCTGATTTATTTTTTTATGATATTTTTTTGTGTCAGGGAATTTTATAAAAATTTAAAAAAAAACTGGAAAAGTCAGGGAATTTTAAACGAAATCTTGGAAAATTTATTTTTGAAATCTAATTTTACTTAAATGTTTCAAAATTAATTCAATTTTAAAAGATTTGCAATTACAATTTTTATAAGTAGATGTACTTGAAAATAATTTCATTTAAATATTTGTAAAACTTCTATTTTAAATGAATTTTAGTAAAAAAAAATTTTAAAACCTAGATTTTTAAAAAACCTTAATAACTAAAATTCTTCTAAAATTATTTTAAAAATTTTAATATATATTTTATTGATTATTTGAAAATAACAGGTTTATAGAAGAATTTTAGTCAAAACACTAAAATTAAATTAAATTTTGAAGCAAATACTGGAGAAATTCAATTATTTTTAGAAAAAGTAAAATTCTTCTCAGAAAATCAATTGTTTTTTTTATCTTTTATTATTTATTCTTCAAAAAATTAAATTATTTTCAAAATATTCAATGAAGTTCTTTTGTGACAATTTAATTTTTTTCAAAATAATTTTAATAAAACTTTTCGTAGAAATTTAATTGATTTCAAAAAATTTTCAAAATTCAAATATTTCCAATGTTTGCTATTTAAATAAAATTTCACGAAACAATTCAATTATTCAAACCGAAATTTTAATAAAATTAGTCTGAAGAATTCAATTATTTTCAAACCGAAATATAATTCTTCGCAAAAATACAATTATATTTGAAAATTTAGAAAAATTCTTGTCAAACTTTAAAAATAATAAATAAATCTTTATAAATAATAACATTTTTCTCCGAAATTCAATTATTTTTGTAAAATATTAATAAAATTCTTATCAGAACTTCAATTATTTTTAATATACAAAATTTTCATCGATAGTTATAATTAAAATGAAAAGTATAACTTTTAAATTAGATATAATTATATTATTATAAAAATAATGTTTTTCAATTTTAGAATAACAATGTCTGGAAATATTTATACTTCGGACAAATCAGGAAGCGATGAAAATGGCGATGGAACGGAAGCAAAGCCATTTAAGACAATCTTACAGGCGATGCGACACGCTGGAAAGGAGCCATTCCCAACAATTTATCAGGACGCAAAAGAGGAAGGCGCTAAATATGAGCCAGCGGCAAAATCGCAATTAAAGAAAGTTCACAAGATTTGGACACGTGAACAACAAAAGAATGAGGATAAATTAAAAAAATTACAGGAAGACGAGGAGAAGCATTTGAAAAATTTGGAGGAAGCTAAAGCAATAATAATTGAGGAAGACAAAAGTCTGCCGCAAGGAGCACGTGTTAAAATTAATCAATGCTCCGAATATCGTGACAAGAGAATACAAATTTTCGGTTGGGTTCACAGACTCCGGAGGCAGGGTAAATAAGCGCAATTTTCTTAGAGAATAAATTGTTCATATTAAAATTCTTTGAAATATTTCTGCGAAGAATTTGATTAATTAATGAAACAATTCAATTCTCATAAATTTGATCAGAATTTTTCGAAATTAATTGTATTTCTGCGAAGTTTTTCATTAAACTTCGTTAGAATAATTAAATTTCTCCTAAAAATTCGATAAATTAGGGAAATTTTTTAAATCCTGCTAAGAAAATTCATAAATTAAATTTTCGAAAAAAATTCATTCTTTTCCAGGAATTGAATTAAAATTGTATTGAAAGTATTTTAATTTTCGTAAAGAGTTTAATTAAATTATTGTCTAAATGAAATTTCTTCAGAAAATTTTAATTTGAAAATAATATTTTAAATATTTAAATTCTTATAACGAGATTTATTAATATTTTTAAAAAAATTAAAATATTTCCAGAATTTTTAATACAATTAATTTAAATGTTTTGAATTCTTTCGAGAAATATTATTAATTCTGTAACTAATTGAATTATTATAATGAATTTCATGTAAACTTTCCAAAATGTTAGTATTTAAATATTTTTCTTATTAAAATTGGTAGAGAAATTTTTGAAAATAATACAATTTTCGAGAGAAATTTATTTAAAATTCTTTGAAATATCATTGAAATTTCCTTAAAGAATTTGATTAATTGGGAAAATAATTTATTTCTCAAATAATATGTAATTTTATGAAAAATTTTTAATATAATATAATAAAATTTTTGCGAAGAATTTTATTTAAATTCTTTAAAATAATTAAATTGGTACGGAAAATTATTTGAATTTTGAAAATAGTTAAAATTTTGCTAAGAATTTTATTAAAATTGTATTAAAATTAAGTAAATTCTTATAAAGAATTTTACCCAATAGTTTTTTAAAAATAATAACATTTTTGACAAAAACTTGATTAAAATTATTTAAAACAATTCAATTGATGGGAAAAATTTTATTGATTATTAAAAGTAGTAATTCAATTCTGATAAATAATTTTATCTAAATTTTGACAAATTAATTAAATTTTAATTAAATTTCTTTGTATAGAATTTTATTGAAATTCTTGCGAAAAAATTAAAAAAATCTAAATAATTGGATTTTTTCGAGTAATTTAATTAAAATTCTATTGCAAATATGCAAAAATTGTAAAAAAAATGTTACTGTTTTTATAAAAATAATGTAATTCTTGCGAAGAATTCTATTAAAATTTTGGAAATTATATAATATTTTCTATCGTTGTTATTTTTAGGTAAAGCTCTAATGTTTATAACATTGAGAGATGGTACGGGATTTTTGCAGTGCGTTTTGGTTGACAAACTTTGTCAAACGTACGACGCACTTACTCTAAACACTGAGGCTTCCGTTGATTTACGCGGCACATTGAAAATAGTTCCCGAAGGAAAGACCGTACGTTTAGAAATAATAAATTAAATAACTTTAAGTTTTAATTTTCAAAGTACTAGGTACTTTTATTTTAAACGAATACTAGATTTTCTTACTTATCTTCCTAATTGAATAATTTAATTTTAGAGAATATTAATTCTTTAAATTTAAATTTAAAAAATTCTTTACATTAAAATTTAAAATATTCTTTAAATTTTAATTTTCAAATTTATTTTTTAAATTAATTTATTTACAAACTTGTTTTTTTAATTAACAGGCGCCAGGAGGTCATGAATTGGTCGTCGATTATTGGAAATTAATCGGCGCCTCACCCCCGGGTGGAGCGGATTCTATTTTAAATGAAGAGGCGCAAGTCGATGTTCAACTGGACAATAGGCATATTATGATCCGAGGCGAAAATGTAAATATTTCACTTATTTGACGAATAAGTTTTCGAAATTTAATAGAGAATTTGACCTTGGCAAAAACGACTCAAGAAAATGATTAAAAAGAACAGAAGGATTTTTCGAAATTACAAAACTTTGTTTTACAATTCAATTAATTTTTTAATTTAGTGAACCATTGGCAATATTAAATAATGTTTCTTAATACAGTAAAATAAATTTTATATTCTTTATTTTGCAGACTTCGCGAATTCTTGTTATGAGATCAATATTGACCCAAGCATTCAGAGATCATTACAAAGATCGTGGTTATTATGAAGTTACTCCTCCAACTATGGTTCAGACGCAAGTTGAGGGAGGCTCGACTCTTTTTAAACTCGACTATTTCGGGTATTTATTTGTTTACTTCTTTCTTTTTTTTGTTTGTCTATTCCTTTTTTTCCTTCTTTATTTTATTGAATATACAAAAGATGTGAAAATTAAAGTTTAACGATCCTTACGTTAAACTTTAATTTTTATAATAACTAATACGAACGAGTGATAAAATCATATTATCACAAAAGATGAAAATTTTGAAAAATCGATGCGAAGAGGTACAGAGGAAATTGTTTGTAACAAAAGGAAACTGAGATGCATTTCTTTTTTTCAGGGAGGAAGCATTTTTGACACAAAGTTCTCAACTTTATCTCGAAACTTGCATACCGTCAATGGGAGATGTTTATTGTATCGCGCAGTCTTATCGAGCAGAGCAATCGAGAACGAGACGCCATCTCGCCGAGTAATTAATATCTTCTTTTGTTTTTTAACAACGAAACAATAATCTGTAGAAATTTGAACGAAAAAGAATAATTTTATTTATTTATTTACAGATATTCTCACGTCGAGGCGGAATGTCCATTCATTTCATTCGACGATCTTCTCGATCGGCTGGAAGACTTAATTTGCGATGTCGTCGATCGTGTTTTGAAATCTCCTTTGGGACATTTAGTTAAGGAACTCAATCCTGAATTTAAAGTGCCGAAGAAACCATTCCGAAGAATGAATTACAGCGATGCTATTCAATATTTGAAGGAGCACAATATTACTAAGGAGGACGGTAGTTTCTACGAATTTGGCGAAGTGAGTACAAAATTAACAATAAAAAAACAAAAAATAATAATAATCATCATTTGAACTAAAATTTCTTTCTAAATCCATTCTATTCAGAATTCAATTATTTAAATAAAAGCTGAATCTAAATAATTCATTAAATAATTAATTATTTCAAAAAATTGCAATTGAAACCTAATTATTACATTTCTGAAATTTTAAAATTGAGAAAAATTTTTGTATAATAAGTTTTTTTGAATAATTTGCTTCCTTTCTATTTCTTTGAGTTAAAATTCCTTAATTCATTAATTTTATTATGATACAAAATGTGAAACTTTTGACAAAACAATTATTTGAACTATAATACAATTTCGAATCAAGAATCTATAAATAAAAAACTAAAAATAAATTACCTGGAAAACCTGGAAATGTCGGGGAATTTTGTAAAACTTGAAAAAACCTTGAAAAGTCAGGGAATTTTGATCGAAGTCCTGGAAAATTGTTCTTTTCTAATTGTATTTATTCTTGAAATCTAATTTTACATAAATATTTCAAAATTAATTCAATTTTAAGTGAATTGTATTTACAATTTTCATAGGTAGATGAACTTAAAAACATTTTTATTTCAAAATTTGTAAAATTTCTATTTTAAATGAATTTCATTAACAAATTTAAAAATCTAGATTTTTAAAAAGCTTTATTAACTAAAATTCTTTTAAAATTATTTAAATTTTTTAATATATGTATTTAATTGATTATTTAAAAATAACGGATTTATAGAAGAATTTTAGTTAAAACATTAAAACAAACTTGAATTTTGAAGCAAATACAAATTTTTATTGGAGAAATTCAATTATTTTAAAAAAAGTAAAATTCTTCTCAGAAAATCAATTATTTTTTTTTATCTTCTATTATTTATTCTTCAAAGAATTAAATTATTTTCAAAAATTTCAATGAAATTTGTTTGTGACAATTTAATGTTTTTCAAAATAATTTTAATAAAACTTTTCGTAGACATTTAATTGATTTCAAACATTCTTTTAAGGTTATGTTATTCAGTGGTCACGTGCCCCATTTACTTTACTATGGAAAAACTTCCCACTGAATAACATGACCTTAAATTCAATTTCCAATATTTTCTATTTGAATAAAATTTCACGAAAGAATTCAATTATTTTCAAATTTCAAGAAACATTTAATTATTTAATAAATTGTTTATTTTTATAGTTAAATAATTGATTTCTTGTAGAATTTTCAAATAAATATTGAATTAAAAATTAATTTTAGGGAAAATTTTTTATTATAATTGAATATCATATTCAAAAATATTTATTTATTTCAAAACTCTACGAGAATACATTTATTTAACTCTGAAAATAAACATTTTATTAAATAATTGAACTTTTTTTTGAAATTGAATTTTCATGAAGAACTTTATCAACTTTAAATAATAATTTAATTCTATTAAACATTTTTAATAAAAGTTTTTTAAATAATTGCATTTTTCGAGAAATTTGATGAACCTTTTTGAATATAAAAAATAATTGATATTCTGACAAAAATTTTATTAGAATTTTGGAGAATAATTGAGTTTTGGAGAAAAATTTTATTATTTATAAAGATTATTTTAATTTTGACGGAAATTTTTGGCAATTTTGGAACATAATTGAATTTTTGCGAAGAATTATGTTACTTTTGAAAATAATCGAATTCTTGAAGTTTCCATAATTTTCTTATTAATAATAAACGTAGTTTTAAAAACCTGGAAAAATTTCGTTTTTTAACCTGGAAAATCGGGAAAAGTCAGGGAATTTGAAAAGGGTAAAAGCGTGACAACCCTGTTTACTCGAAGACAGAAAAAAGGTCGATTATTGGTTTATTTTTATTTTATTTTTCTTATAATTAAAAGATACAAAAAAGAATTAAATAAATCGTTTTTTTGTTGATTTAAGGACATTCCTGAAATGCCAGAGAGAAAAATGACTGATCAAATAAATGAGCCAATAATGCTTTGCCGTTTTCCGGCGGAAATTAAATCCTTCTACATGCAACGTTGCCCGGAAGATCAACGACTCACTGAATCCGTCGATGTACTTTTACCAAATGTGGGAGAAATTGTCGGTGGTTCTATGCGTATTTGGGAATATGAAGAACTCCTAAAGGGCTACGAACGGGAAAATATTGATCCAAAACCATATTATTGGTACACCGATCAGGTACGAAATTTATTTTTTCCCTAATAAAATAAAAGAATTTTTTTTTTAGATATTTTATTTTCTAATCAATAAGAAAATTTAGTGACTTATTAATATTTAAAAAAAACAGAAGGAAAATCGATTGAATTGCAAATCAGTCAAAACTTTTCTTCTATTATATTTCCTCATAAAGTAAAAATATAAAATTTTATTTTCAACACTCTAGTCGAATATGAATTTTGAAAAATAATTTACAGTGATTGTAATAAAATTTATTTTTGAAAAAACGGGAATAAATAAAAATGCTGTTTTTTTAATTGAAATCTTAAAAATTGGAAAAATAAGTAAATCGAAAACAATTTGAAAATGTTAAAGAATTGGAAGTTAGTGTTAAAAATTAGATGAATAGAAAAAGAAAAATTCAAAAAATAGAAAATCTAAAGAATGTCAAAAATTAAGTAAAGGAAAACAATTTTTTTTGAAATTCTGTAAAATAATTTCAGCGTAAATACGGAACTTGTCCCCATGGTGGCTATGGATTGGGATTGGAAAGATTTCTCTGTTGGCTACTCAACAGATATCATATAAGAGAAGTTTGTCTCTATCCTCGTTTCCTGGAACGCTGTCGTCCCTAGATTTCGGGCAAATAAACGCGAATAATGTGGAGAATTTTTGTTTTCATTCTCTATAACTTAAATCAATTATAAAGCTTGTCATAGATTTGCAATAATTAAATAAAGAATACCAAACAATTTATGTGTTTTTTCTTGCAAAAAAAAAGGAAAATAGAGCAAAAAGAGAAATTTAATTTATTGCTTGATTTATTAAAACTGACAAGATTAATTTTTTTTTCTATTGACGCAAAAATTCATAGATCATTATTCACTTTGTGTAATTTAAATTATTCCGTTTGCTGCTGATATTGAATAAACAAGTCTTATTAAAATTAATACTTTATGATTTTAATGCAACATTAATAATTCTCTTTGAATTAAAAACATCGCATTTGTAAATTGTGTATTGCGGCAGTTACTTGGTTATATATTTTTTAATTAGATTTAATTCAATAAATAATGTTGCAGTGGACGATTTTTGTTATTTTATGTTTAATAACATTTCTCGCATTTGTTGTGGATTTTTACAATAAACGTGAGTTTTATGAAATTTCGTCAAAAATTCCAGGACCATTTTCACTTCCTATTTTAGGAGACGCTTATCTTTTTCTCGGCAATACAGAAAGTGAGTTAAATTTTTTCTAGAGGCTAAACAAAAATTGGAAATTTAAGAGGAAAAAAAAATATTAGTGAAACCTTAATTTTTTCAGAAGTGTACAAAAATTTATTGGCTCTTTCTAAAAAATTCGAGACAAATGCCGTTCGACTTTGGTTGGGTAGTCGATTAATGGTTTTTTTCTACAATCCTGATGATATAAAAGTAAGAAATTTGTTTTTCTTAAAAATAGAATCAATTTCTATTAATTAACGAAGTGAGAAAAACATTTTCAAAATAGTAAAAATTATTTTTTACCTATAATGAAGGAAAGAAATTTGAATTTATTTACAGAGTATTCTTCAAAATTCAAAAACTTTTGAGAAAGGCGATTTATATTCTTTGATGGAACCATGGCTGGGATCCGGTTTAGTTACTGCGAAAGGTAATAAAAATTTAACCAGTTCGAAATAAAAAAAGTATATTTTGTAAAAGGAAAAAACGATAGTTTTCTTTAATTAACTTTTAATAAATTCTTTTCTCTCAGGAGATGTTTGGAAAGTTCACAGAAAATTCATTCAACCGACTTTTAATCAACGAATTTTAAATTCATTCGTTGACATCTTCCATAAGCATTCTTTGATATTAACGAAAGAATTGGAACAAGAAATCAATGGCAAGGAATTTGATATAAATCAATATCTTTCAATTAGTTCACTCGCAATAATTCGCGGTGAGTGATTTTTTTTTGTCTTTTAGAAACAATTTTCTACGCAACAGATTATTTGATACTTAACAAAATTTTTAATTTGTAACAATTGCATTCATAATGAAGAAATTTATATAATTTTTTTTTAAATAATTAAATTCGTGCGAAATATTTAATTAAAAATATTAAAAATAAGAGAATTCTTACTGAAAATTGCATTAAAATAATATTAAAAATATTTTAATTCTCATAAAAGGAGAATCAAAATTATTTTTTATATAATTGAATTATTTGATTTTTATTAACATTTTTTCTTTAAATAATTCAAATCTTTCCAAAAATATTAATTTTGCTAGTTATGAAAATAATTTAAATAAAATTTCTATAAATTCAATTTAAATTTTTCGTAATAACAGAATTTACTATTTTTTTTTGCAGAAAGCGCAATGGGAATTGACGAAAAGGAAGAGGAGAGTGCAAATAAAGATTACAGAAAGGCTCTTGAAAAGTTAGAACGAAATAGTTTAATTATTCTCTAATAATTATTATTTTCTTATAATTAAAATTGATAAAAATGATCAAACTCATAGTTGAAAACTATGGTTTTCGTTTATAAAAGTTTTTCTTTATAAAAAAAAGTTATGAAACTTTATTTTATTATTACACTATTATTTTATTTATCTAATTTTTACAGATATTTAATTATTTGAAATTCAATTGAAAATGAAACTAATTATTTTCTTATTTTGCACAGAATACTCGAAACTGTCAGTGAGCGAACCTTTAAATTTTGGCTTCAAGTGGATATTATTTTTAAAATGACAAAACTATCGACACAATTTCAGAAAAGTGTTAATTATCTACACAATTTTACAGATAAAGTGAATGTTTTTTCTATTTTTTCAATTTTTAAAATTGTATTTAATTTTTTTTTTGCGATTTGGGTAAATTGTATAAATTTTAATTCACCATCAGGGTTGATTTTTTAATGAAATTCTAAAACTTAATTTTTGATTTGAAAATTTTAATGATGATTCTATATATTCTAAAATTTTCTGTACAATTTTGAATATAGGAAATTTTATGTTTTGAATATTTTTAAATAAATACTGTTTTGCAGGTAATTCGAGTGAAGCGGGAAAAAATTAACGATAGAAAATTTACAGAAGGTAAAGTATTATATTAAAAAATTTATTGTAGAGGAATAATTAGTGAAATTAAATTTACAGATGTTGATGAGGATTCACCGAAGAATATGAAACCATTCCTTGATTTGTTAATGTCACTGTCGGACAAAGAGGAAATATTTACAGATTCAGAACTTCGGAATGAAGTCGACACTATTCTATTTGCTGTAAATATTATTTATATATATATATATATATATATATATATATATTTTAGAATTAAATTAAATTTTTGAATTAATTTTTTGTTATTCGAGATTTCTAAAATATTTTTTTTTCGCAGGGACATGATACGACTTCATTGACAGCGTCATTTGCATTACTTATGTTGGCCTCTCATCCTGAAATTCAGGTTTGTATATTACGTCTTTTAAACTCAAAGAAATATTTTTTCTTACAGCGTATTTTTAATTATTTTATTTTTTTTAACCAAATTTCACGAAAAAATTTAATAATTTTCAAAAATTGTATTAAATCTGTTACAAATCTTCTAAACAATTTAATTACTTTTTTTAAGTAGTAAAATCTTAACATAAAATCAATTATTTTGAAAACAATTTTATTTGAATTCATCGGAAGAAATATTTTTAACACACTTCGAAAAAATTCAATTTTTTTTTTTTAGAAGGAATTCTATTAATATTGAAATTTTTTTGATAAAATTCTTTGCAATAATTCGATGATTTTCAATACTAATGTAAGGAATCTAAATTAATATTTAGATTGTTATTGTTATTATTTTTTTGTCGCCTTTTTTTAATACGAGATTTTCTTCTTTCAGGAGAAAGTCTACGAAGAGATTTACAATGTTTTTGGCTCTCAAAGTCCTGAAGAGGTTCCCTTTAAATCTGAGCATGTTCCATATTTTTCCTACTTGGAGAAAGTAATTAAAGAAACTTTGCGTCTCTTTCCAGTGGTGCCATTTTTACAGCGTAAAGTCAGTGATAATTTTGAAATAGGTGACAAGTACTTTTGTTATTTTTGTCTACAAGTGAAAAGGCTGAAAATTAATTCCATTATTTTTCTTTTCTAGGCGAATGTAGAGTTCCAAAAGGTGCTACGGTTGTTGTTCCCGTGCCGAATATTCATCGCGATGAAAGAATTTGGCCGGATCCTTGTAGATTTAATCCAGAAAGATTTTCATCCGAGGAAATTGCAAAACGTCATTCCTACGCTTATCTTCCATTTAGCGCAGGACCAAAAAATTGTATTGGTACTAAAATTTATATTTTTAATATTCTTTTTTTACATATTTATCATTTTTGCCTTACTTTTACTTATAATTGTTTATAGAACTGAAAATTCCATAATAACAAGAATTTTCCAATTTTTTTTTCTTTAGTTTTGTAAAAAAAAACATTTTTTTCAAATACCTACAGAAACAATTTTCTAATATATGTTTTTCTATTTTTAAGGACAAACATTCGCATTGATGTCAATAAAATCAACAATCAGTACAGTTCTTCGCAAGTACATTGTGAAGAAGGACAAAATAAAACCAATTGAGGATATTCGAATAAAATTGGACGCTGTACTTCGTGCCGTTGAGCCAATTAGTATCAGAATTGAAAAACGAATTAAGAATTAAACTATAATTTTTTAATTGATCTAACAATCTTTTTTTCCAAAAAAAAGATGTCTTTAATCAATTAGAAAATTAGTTACAGATTTGAACAAAAAATTGTTCGAAGTTTAAAGTTTATGCAATTATATTTGAAATAATAATAAAATTCTTTCGAAGAATTCTATTAAAACTTTTCTTAAAAGAATTGAATTTCTGCAAAGAATTTTACTATTTAGAAAAATAATTGAATTGTTTTGAAAATTTTTCTAAGAGTTTAGAAAAGAAATGAATTTTATGTTAATGAAATTCTTTCGTGGAATTCTATTGAAATTGTTTTGCAAAGAATTTACTATTTATTAAAATAATTAAAAATTGCATAAAAACTAAAAAATTAGTTTCTTTCGTTTAATTCTATTTAAATTGGACTATAAAAATAATTTCATTAAAATTCAATACAAATTGTATTGAAAATAATTGAATTTTTAGCAAAACATTTTACTATTTATAAAAATAATTGAATTATTTCGAAAAATATATTATTATATTTGTATAAAAATATTTTAATTCTTGCAAAGATTTGGATTTAAAAATGTTAGTGATGTTTATATTTTATTTAATTATTGTTGAATAATTGAAAAACACAAAATTACAATTTCTCATTTAAATTAATTAAAAAAAAAAATTATCACTTATTTCTAAAAAAGGAATAATTGTGAAATTTTCATTGAAATTTAATTCATTTTTTTACAATAATTAATAATTTTTAAATAATTTAAAAATACAAACGTCATGACCATGAATTTTTCTTTCTTGCCGACAAATTTTTTGCTGTCTCATCATCTGAAACTTATACACAGAAAAGAAACTTACATTATAAAACTATCCAGAGAAAAATAAATTTATTTCTTCTTTTCTCAAAAAAGTAGAAAAAAAACAGTCAATTGTAAATAAGCTTTACAGTAAATATTTCATATTTTTATTTTTCCATTTCAATAAAGTCAATTTTTTAGAAATCATCTTTAGAAGAAATTTAGAGAATAATGCAATTTTTAGAAATCATCTTTGGAAAAAGTGATAATTCAAAAAAAAAAATGTGTAGAATTTAAATATTAGATTTTCATGTATAAATTGTGAAAAATTAATAATTTTATTGATAAGTTAGTAGTAGGTAAATTTTATTTAGATTATGAGATAAACTTTAAAGATTAATTTATTTCGTAACCAGCTAATGCAAATTATTATTATTATTATTATTGTGACGGAAAGGTTCATAGAGCATTTCAATTTTGTACTTGACATTATTCAAATTATCGTTTTTATGAAAGAAAACGAAGAAATAGCTTTTATAGGGATAGATATTTATAATGTGTTTAATAATTCTGTGTTAATTAAAAACTTGTTAGTTGCATATTGTACATTGTATCAGATACTCGATGAATTGCAAAATTAGAATTTGATAGTTATAATATTTTCATTTGTCGGAGTTTCGATAACTTTTACTCGGAGTGATTGTTTTACTTTTATTATATTCTCTTTTTTTTATTATTGATACTTTATTATTTACTACTGTCATTATTTATTATTATTATTATTATTATTATCATTTTTTGTTACTACCATTGTTTATTTTTATTTATTTATTGTCATTATTTATTTTTTTAATCCAATTCTAATTATTTTTTAATAATTTTTATTTAGCACTTTTATTTTTTATGTTTGAAATTTAATTTCAAAATTAAAAATTCTACAGTTTGTGAAAAGTTATTGTTTTTCGTTATTATAATTTTTTTTTACTACTACTATTATTCATCATTGATATAATAATGTTGCCATGGACAATTGCAGTTATTTTAGGATTAATGACAATTCTCGCATTTGTCTTTAATTTTTACAAGAATCGAGAATTCTATCAACTTGCGTCAAAATTTCCCGGGCCATTTTCACTTCCTATTTTGGGAGATGCTTATCTTTTCCTCGGCAATTCGGAAAGTGAGTTTTCTTCTTTCTTTATAAATTTATTGTCGCAATAAGAGAAACAAAAATTAAATACAGTTAAGTTTGTTTTAAAAAAATGTCTATAGTTGAATATTAATTTTTCAATTATATTTGTTTTTTCTTTTTAGAAATATACAAAGCATTATATAGTCTTCCTGAAAAATTTGACGCAAATTCTGTGAGAATTTGGTTGGGTCCACGATTAATTATCTGCTTTTACAATCCTGAAGATATCAAGGTGAGAAAACAATGGAAAAGTTTGAATTTTAGAAATTGAAAAAATTAAATTATTATTTTCTTACAGAATATTCTTCAGAATTCAGCAACTTCCGAAAAAGATGATTTATACTCCGTAATGGAGCCTTGGCTTGGTTCTGGATTAATTACAGCAAAAGGTAAATTTGTTTAACATTGAAAATTTCAATTTTCGAAATTTGTTTATTTTTTTCAAATATTTTTTTACGAAGAAAAGTTTTTTGTAAAAATTTAAATTTATTTATCTGTCTTTTCTTTTGCGCAGGAGACGTATGGAAAGTTCACAGAAAATTCATTCAACCGACTTTTAATCAACGAATTTTAAATTCATTCGTTGACATTTTCCAGAAACATTCTTTGATATTGACGAAAAAATTGGAAAAAGAAATCAACGGCAAGGAATTTGATATAAATCAATATCTTTCAATTAGTTCACTCGCAATAATTCGCGGTGAGTTAATTCTTTTTTTTATTCCTTCATTATTTAAAATACTTTTTTACTGCATTCTCACTTTGTTTTCATTCAAATCAATGTAGATATTTTTTTTATATCTTTTTAATTATTTTTATCTTCATGCATTAGTTACTATCCTTTTTATTTTATTTATTGACAATTTATTTTTTTTAAATCCAATTTTTTAAATTTAATTTCTTTTTTTAAATCCAATTTTTTTAATTTAATTTCTTTTTTTAAATCAATTTTTTTTAAATTTAATTTTTTTTTTAATCAAATTTTTGTAATTTAATTTATTTTTTTAAATTAAATTTTTTTAATTTAATTTCTTTTTTTAAATTTAATGTTTTGTAAAATTTAATTTCTTTTTTATTATTAATTTCCTAATGAATTTATTATAATTTGTTTTTAAGAGAGCGCAATGGGAATTAATGAACACGAGGACGAGAATACCAATAAAACATATGTGAAAGCTCTTGGAAAGTTAGTAATTGAATTAATTAATAAAACGAATTTTGAATTTTTTTTCTCTTATTAGTGATTTAAAATGCAATAAAATTTTTAAATTTCTCTCTTTCATTTCATTGCAGCTAAAACTTTTTCCACTAATTCACAATTTTTTCAATTCATAGTAAAATATTAATATATTAATAGTAAAATATTCGGCGTTGTAAATACAATATTTAAACTCAATTTGAAACTACTTTTCATTCATTTTAAAATCGCCAGCATTTTAATTTTTCCTTTTTTTTTTAACAGAACACTCGAAACTGCCAACGAACGAGTCTTTAAATTTTGGCTTCAAGTGGATGTCATTTTTAAAATGACCAGATTATCGAAACAATTTCAAGAGAGTGTCAAGTACCTGCACAATTTTACCGATAAGGTCGGTAGTTTTTTTTTATTCCTTTCAATTTAAAAAGTTGTACTGTCGAATTTTTTCTTTGTATGGAAAAAATCTGTTATACAATTTTAGAAAAAGTTAATTACTAATTTACATTGTTTTTTTGCAGTTAATTAAATCAAAGAGGGAAAAAATCAACTCTGATAAGAAAAACGAAGAAGGTAATTAATAAATTATTTCATTATTCAATTATTTTGAAAATTATTTTTTTTCTTTTTGAATTTCATTTTATTCTATTTTTTATTTTATTGGATTCTATTTTTTATTTCATTTGATTCTATTTTTTATTTTATTTACCAAAAAAATTCTCGACACAAAATATTCTTTTCTTTTAAAATTTGACCGCGAATTGAATTAAAATTGCATGAAAAATATTTATTCATACACAATTATGAAATTATTTTGAATTTAATGAAAAATTGTAGAAAAAATAATTTATATTTTGAATTTAATGAAAAATTGTAAAAGAAAATAATTTATATTCTTGAATAATTTTAGGAGATTCTTCAAAGAAAATGAAACCATTTCTTGACTTGTTGATGAATTTATCGGACAAGGAGAAAATATTATCGGACTCGGAACTTCGAAATGAAGTCGACACTATATTGTTTGCAGTAATTAAATCTCACAATTTTGTTCGATTATTAATTTTATTTTCATTATATTAACTTTAATAATTAATCATTTTTAAAATGTGGATTTGAGTCTATTTTAGAATTCTCAATTTCTAGGGTCACGATACGACTGCAACGACTGTATCATTTACTTTACTTATGTTAGCAACTCATCAAGATATTCAGGTGTGTTAATTTTCAATTTTTTATCTACTTTATTAATCGAATGTTAATTAAAATCTACTTTACTAGTTGAAATATTATTTACAATAATTAAATGTATAATAATAAGAATAAATTCTCCCTTACAGGATAAAGTCTACGAGGAGATTTACAATCTTTACGGTTCGAAAACGCCCGAAGAAGTTCCATTTGCATCGGAACATTCTCAACACTTACCTTACTTGGAGAAGGTGATCAAGGAAACCATGCGACTCTTTCCGGTTGCGCCATTTTTACTGCGAAAAGTCAGTGAAAATTTTGAATTAGGTAATTTATTTATTTATTTATTTATTTATTATTTTACTATGAATTTAACTGAAATTGGATTTAAAATATTTTCAATTTTCCTTAGAATTGGTTGTTTCGGCAAAACAAACAAAAAATTGTTTTGTTTCCTTAGAATCAAAATTTTTCTCTATTCTATTCACTTTTTCTTTATTTCACTTTATTTGTGTTTTTTATTCGCTTCTTCATTTTCATTTGTTTCTTTATCTTTAACAATTTAATTATTTTGCAAAATTTAGTGAAAATCTTAAAATAAAAAAATTAACTGTAATATTAAATGTAAAATAAAAAATAATAATAATATTATATTATTATAATAAATAATAATATTACCTATATTATTATAATAAGTATAATATTATTCAAAATATGTTTTCTATTTGTTTTTTAATTTAATTTCTTTTTACAATTTTATTTTAATTCAATTCAAAATTTGCGTTTGTCGCTAAAAAAAATATTTTTCTTTTCTAATCTACATTTTAAAAAGGAAAAAAAAATTGCAGGAAAAAATACAGTTCCGAAGGGTTCAACTGTCTTAATTCCAGTATCAAATATTCATCGGGATGAGAAAATTTGGCCTGAACCTTGTAAATTTAATCCAGAAAGATTTTCATCAGAGGAATCTGCCAAACGTCATCCGTACGCTTATCTTCCGTTTAGCGCTGGACCGAGAAATTGTATCGGTAATTAATTGCATACATTTTATTGCTAATCATTATTTATTTATTTATAATTATTTACATAAGTATACCACATTATTGTTAATATAGAAACAATTTTTTTCGTAATTAAATTATAATCAGGTTTTGTTTCCCTAGAATCAAAATTTTTCTCTATTCTATTCACTTTTTCTTTATTTTATTTATTTCTTCATTTTTATTTGTTTCTTTCTTTATTTTAATTTATTTATTCATTTTTATTTGTTTCTCTATTTTTATTTGGTTCCTTCTTTATTTTTATTTATTTCTTCATTTTTATTTGTTTCTCTATTTTTATTTGTTTCCTTCTTTGATTTTATTTATTTCTTCATTTTTATTTGTTTCTCTATTTTTATTTGTTTCCTTCTTTGATTTTATTTGTTTCTTTATTTTTATTTATTTCTTCATTTTTATTTGTTTCTCTATTTTTATTTGTTTCCTTTTTTATTTTTATTTGTTTCGTCATTTTTATTTCTTCATTTCTATTTGTTTTCTTATTTTTATTTAGTTTTATTTATTTATTTATTTCCTCACATGTGCTTGTTTTTATTCAATCATTTTTTATTCATTTATCCATTAATTTCACTAATTTGTTTTCGACTTTAAGGACAAACGTTCGCAATGATGTCGATGAAATCAATAGTGAGCACAGTTCTCCGCAAATACATTGTCAAGAAGGATAAAATAAAACCAATTGAGAATATTGGAATAAAATTGGATATTCTACTTCGTTCCACGGAGCCAATAACGATTAGAATTGAGAAAAGAAAAATTCTGAATTAGAAAACGAAATTTTTCCATTTTTAAATAAAATACACAAGCAACAAAAAGAAGATTATATTCCCGATAATCTGTATTCAATTTAGTTGCTCTTTTGCGGGAGAAATGCAAAAACTTTCACCCATCGCAAATAAATGAATTGTCAATTGAATAGGTTTCGAAATTTTTTTTTATTTATTTATTTCACGGGCGGTTATTTTTATATAATATTATGTAGAAAATTCATTGCAAAAGGAAGAAATAGATAATGTTTTGAGAATATTTAAATTTCTTCTGTCTGTTTATATAATTTCGAGGAAAATTCGAATTGTACCTGCTTTTTATTTATATTTTTTTCCTTTTATTTTTACTTTATTCTACACTATCATTTCATTGTATTTGTATACGTATCTAAACTCGTATATCCTTTAAATTCAACATTTATTGACGAAAGCAAATTTTATTGTCTTATTCATTGCTTAATTTGTATTCGATTCACTGCACAGCTCAAGACCTCACATAAAATAAATTTATTTTACTGTCAAACATTTTTGGTACGAATTGCATCACTGATTCACTAACTTCGAAATATTGACATTGTTATTATTATTATTATTATTATTATTACTATTAAATTATTATTTCGTTTATTATTAAATTATTATTACTATTTCTAAATTTATTATTTCTACAATTTTACTAAATCCTTCTAAATAATTCGATTAATTTTTTAAAAAGCAGAATCTTTACAAAACTTTTATTTTTAAAACAATTTAAATTGAATTCCTCGGAGGAGTTCAAATATTTTTAAATATTTCCATAAATTTCATCTATTTCCTAAAATATTTAAAAAAAAATTTTTTTTTTCTAATGAAAAGAAAAATGGAAAACTAATTTAAAATCAATGAATAAAAGGTGTAAGAGAAAGAATTTTTAGTGCATTAAAATTAGGAGAAATTTTTCATTAAATTATAAATTACAATAAATAAACTAATAGTTATTAATATTATTAATATTTTAAAAACAAAAAAAAACGATTTTTTTAAAGTGTTATTTTGTTAAAATTAATTTTTTTCGTCGCGACCAAAAAGAATTTTTTTACCTTGACCAAAAATTACAATGATTTGACCAAATCTTTCGCACTGCATATAAAAAAAAAAAAATTGTCAGAGCGACTATTGCATTATGGGGGACAAAAGGTGCAGTCTTCGTTGTTTAGTGTTTCAATACTCAACAGTTGAATTTTTGCTCCCGATTAGATAACAATTAATAAATAAACAAAAACAGAAAGTTAATTATTATTTCTTGAAAATAAAAAATAAATAAAAAATTCATAATAAATAGCAATAATACTTAAAATAACGAATATAATAATTTATTAATAAAAAAATAAGTAAATTTACTTTATCGAAAATAAAAAATTTAAACTAGAAATTGTTTTTCGTAAAATGGGCGTTATATTAATAATTGCAATTGTATTTATTTTATTAAGTTTTATAATTCAATATGTGAAAAATCGACGACTATACAGACAAGCGGAACTATTTTCTGGTCCCAGGCCTTTACCAATAATTGGAAGCGGTCATTTATTTATTGGAAATGCCGAAGGTTTGTACGAATGAATCAAAATTTCGTATAAAAAGAATAATAAAAGGAGAAAAATAAGTTTATTGTACTAAATTGGATTTTTTTTCTCCTATATTTATTGTGTATCGAATATTTTTTTTTATCGAAACTACAAACCATTTTTTGTAAAGGAATATTTTTTTATCGAAAATATTTTTTCGTATCGAATAGAAAATACTTTTTCATATCGAATAGAAAATATTTTTTGTAGCGAATATTGGAAAAGATTTTTTTAATCGAACATTGTTTTATCAAAAATATATTTTTTTGTAAGAAATATTTTTTATCGAAAATAATTTGTGTATGGAAAATAATTTTTATCAAAAATATTCTTTGTAGCGAATATTGGAAAACATTATTTCTGTAGTGAATATTCGAAAAGAATTTTTCAATCGAATATTTTTTTTTATCAAAAACACAAGAAGTGTTTTTTGCTAATTACATTTGATTGTCATTTGCTTCTTTGTATTATCTTTCTTTCTGAGCATTATTCAAGTACTTTTTTCCAAACGGGGTTTTTTTATATCCGTATAAACATGGAAATATATAAATAAAAATATTTTTTGTATTTTACATTTTTTATCAAGACAAATTTTTCCTTTCGAATATTTTTTTCATGGGAAAATATTTATTAGCAAAAAACCTTTTTTTTAACAAAAACATTTTTTAACGAAACCTTTTTTGACGGAAACATTCTTTATATTGATAAAATGTTTTTCATCAAAAAAATATCGTTTTCTGTTACTCATTAAATATATAAAAAAAAAATTGATTTTTGAAAAGATTTATTTAATTTCTGTTAAAAACAGAAACAATTAAATTTGGGGAAAAATTGAAATTATTTACAATTCCAATAGAAAAATTAAAATTAATTCGTTTAATTAAAACGAAAAATGTATATAGATTTTTTCTAAATTTGATTTTAGATATTCTCAATAAATTTAAAGATATTTATGAATCGTATCCTTCACCATTGCGAGTATGGCTGGGAAATCGTTTATACATCGCTATTTACGAACCAGAACAACTGAAAGTGAGATATTTTTTTTTAGAAAAATTGTATTTTATTCTCTTTATTAATAATAAGTTAAAAATTAATTTTTCACATTTTTTTAAGGCAGTTTTTTTAAGTCCAAAGGCTATTGAAAAAGATGATCTTTATAAATTTATGCGTCCATGGTTAGGAACTGGATTATTTACTTCACCGGGTACGTTAATTTTCATTTTTACAAAAAATTAATAAAAGTTTGAATTTTAATTGTATTTTTCAATTATTCAAGAATATTCTAATAATAATAATAACAAGAATAAATTATTACTATTATTATTATTAAAAAAATAGTAAATAATAAATATAATAATAATAATAATTTTTATTATTATTATTTTAAAAAATGAATAATTACAATTTTTATAATGTTTGGAATAGAAAATTTTTCTGGTCTAAATGAAAATATATTTTTAGCCGCGAAATGGCGAATTCATCGAAGATTAATTATGCCGGCATTTAATCCAAAAATTTTACAATCTTTTGTTGAAATTTTCGACAAACATTCAAGAATATTAGTGAAAAATTTAGAATCAGAAATCGATGGCGAAGAATTCGATGTATTTAAATTAATATCAGTTTGTACTTTGAATACAATTTGTGGTAAGTCCATTCAATTATTTCCGTTTTTAAATAATTCTACAATTAGTTGAATCGATTGCAATTTTAATTTTCACTGTATTTGTATTTTCTTTGTCCATTATTTCATTTTTTTAAATTATTTTATTTTCTATTTTCAAATTGTTTCTTTTTCCTAATTTTTGCTGTTAATTTTTATTATTAATTTCTATTGCTGAATTTTTATTATTAATTTCTATTGTTAAATTTTCATTGTAATTTCTATTGTTAAATTTTCATTGTAATTTCTATTGTTAAATTTTTATTGTAATTTCTATTGTTAAATTTACATTGTAATTTTTATTTGTATTTTTATTGACAATTTTCATTGTAATTTTTATTATTAAATATTTATTTTTATTTTCATTGTAATTTTTATTATTAAATTTTTTTTTATTTTTATTGACAATTTTCATTGTTTTTAATTTGGTTTTATTTTATTTTATTTTACTTATTACAAAGCCCAACAGTAATTTATAACTTTCAATTATTTTCCATTGTAAGTCACATTTTTCTATTGTCAATTTGGATTATTTTTGTTTATTTTATTTTATTTTTTAAAAAATAATTCGCAGCTGATTTTCTATTGTTAAAAAAATGTTTCTCAGCAATTTTTTCTACTCTTTTAAGAAAGTGCTATGGGCGTTTCAACAAATAGCGAAACCGATAAGCACAATAAATATGCCAAAGCAGCTGAAAGGTGATTATTAATTTTTTCCCTCTGTGTAAATATTTTACGCAAATTTCTATAATTAAAAATTGGAAAAATTTCTAATAGAGTGTTTCAAGTGGTTTTCCATCGAATGGCAAAAATTTGGCTTCATCCGGAATTTATTTTCAAACTCACAAAATTATCACGAGACATGAATGAAGCAATTCAATATTTACACAGTGTCACAAATGATGTAAGTACAAATTTCTTTTCTTTTATATTTACGAAAAAAGAAAAGTAATAATTCGATAAATTAAATTTTTTTTATTTTATATTCAAAAAATATGTTTTTTTTTTGTTTCCAAAGGTTATTCGAAAGAAAAAGGAATTAAAAGCCGTTGGACTCTCTGCTAACGAGGGTAAGAAAATTCGAAGACACTTTAAATTTTCTAAAATTCGAAAGAAATACCTTTTACAATTATGTAAATAAAATTCAATTCCAAAGCGAAAGTAAAAAATAAAAAATTCCGTCGCGATTATTCCCAGATACGAATAAAACTCACTGGAAACCATTTTTGGATCTCCTGATGGAATTATCAGACGATGGAAAAAAATTCACAGACGAAGAATTACGTGAGGAAGTCGATACTATGATGATTGCGGTAGTATTTTTTTTTGTTTTTATTTCAAAAATAGAATTAATTGAATGTAAAAAACGAAAATTTTGATATTTCAATTTCAAAAGTTGAAATAATTTTCAAAAATTAACGATAATAATTTTTTTTCAGGGAAATGATACAACAGCGAGTGTTAATTCCTTTGTTATGCTAATGTTAGCCTCCTATCCCGAAATACAAGTAATTGTAATTTTCTTTTTTGAAAAAAATCCAATTTTCTCGCGAAGAAAAGTTTTTAATTTTTTCCTCTTTCTCAAATTAGGAGAAGACTTATCAGGAGATTTTTGAAATTTACGGAGATTCAGATCCTGAGGATTGTCCAATAAAACCTGAAGATTTACAAAGAATGCCATACTTGGAACGCGTTATCAAGGAAACAATGCGTCTATTTCCGGTTGGTCCTGTTATTTTGAGGAAATTGTCAGATGATCTTGACATTGGTTTGTGATTTTTCTATTTACACTCCTTTTTTTCTGTTTTTATCACAGGAAATTGTTGCAAAAGTTTCTCTTTCGAAAATTAACTTATCAATGGTTTTAAATTGAATTATCTTTCAAAAATTTTCCCCTACGAAGAAACAATTCTAATTTGTAGACAAAAGATTTAATTTTTAAAAAGCAGATGAAGTTAAGCAAAAAGACAATTTTTTGCTAGAAAATGCTGCGTTGATTTTGAGGGAAATCTTTGACAAAGAGTTTTTACGATTTTCTCCAAATTAGGTGATCACAAACTGCCAAAAGGATGTTCAGTGGTACTTGTAATAATAAAAGTACATCGTACCGATGAACTCTGGCCAAATCCGTTGAAATTCGATCCTGACAGATTTTTACCGGAGGAAGTTGCAAAACGTCATCCCTATTCATACATTCCATTTAGCGCTGGTCCACGAAACTGTATTGGTAAAAATATTCTAAAAAAAATTTATTTAATTCATAAATCAATATTTTCAATTTGACTATAAATTTAATTTTTCCTAAACTAAAAACTGTAAATTTTTTTAGCCACTATATTTGAAAATCATTTAAAGAATTTGAATTAAATTTTTCACAAATAATTTATTTTTCTGTGGAAAATTTGGATAAATTTCCTCATAAGAATCCAATTATTTCAGATTGAAAATTGTAAATGAAATATTTTTTATTGTAAACAATTTTTTAAAAGTAATTTTTGGTTTTTTTGCAAACAGAGCGTACAAAGATTACACTGTCCGACAAAAATGAATTTTTTTTCTGCCCCTTTAATAATTCTGGTCACTTTCGATAGATTTTTTCACGCTGATTAAGAATCTGAAAAGAAAAATGCTCCAGCACGTCGAGTTTTTGAGAAAATTAGTGTTAAAAAGTGAAAAAAGCATGTTTTTGGCTATATTTGATTATGATTAACAGAAAAATAGGAGGTGCTAGAATTTTGTTTCTGGTATCAAATGAAAGCTTGAATTACAACCAACAATTTCCTTGAGGAAGAATTCGAAGGCATTTCCGATAAGGCAATTAAAAATGATTTTTTCTTTTGCATTAAATTTTGTTATTAATCAAATTTTATTAGCACCATGTATAACCTCAGCATTGTGAAACAAGTGATAAACAAATGAATTTTTTTTTGCATTTAAATTCATAACATTTCACATTATTTTCAGGTTACTTATATTTTATTCCAAAAAAAATGTTTAGCAATCTAATTTTTAGAAATCCCTACAAAAGTTTTTAATTAAAATTTTATTCAAGCTTTCATTGTATTTTTCTGTTTTTATATCTAAATTCTAAACAAATGAAATTAATCAATTCTTCTAATAGAAATTAAATGCCTAACTAGTAGAAGAAAAAAAAGTATATTAAATTAGATATTCAGTGATCATACAAATAAAATTTTTTGTTATATTTAAACACTTAATTTATTCATAAAATTAATTATAATTTAATTGTTTATTATAAATATTATTTTCTCGTTGTTAGATGTTGAAATTAATTTTAATTTTTAATATTGTCTGCTTTTATTCTAATGGATAAAAACAATTTCTGAAAACAATGTTTTAATTTTGGAAAAACAAAACGTTAAATTCACAGGAATATTTTATATTTCAAAGACATCAATTATATGTTCAAATTATTTATTTATTTTGTTGAGTATATACGTCAAGATTGCTAAACATTTTTTTTGGAATAAAATATAAGTAACCTGAAAATAATGTGAAATGTTATGAATTTAAATGCAAAAAAAAATTCATTTGTTTATCACTTGTTTCACAATGCTGAGGTTATACATGGTGCTAATAAAATTTGATTAATAACAAAATTTAATGCAAAAGAAAAAATCATTTTTAATTGCCTTATCGGAAATGCCTTCGAATTCTTCCTCAAGGAAATTGTTGGTTGTAATTCAAGCTTTCATTTGATACCAGAAACAAAATTCTAGCACCTCCTATTTTTCTGTTAATCATAATCAAATATAGCCAAAAACATGCTTTTTTCACTTTTTAACACTAATTTTCTCAAAAACTCGACGTGCTGGAGCATTTTTCTTTTCAAATTCTTAATCAGCGTAAAAAAATCTATTGAAAGTGACCAGAATTATTGAAGGGGCAAAATTAGTGTCGGACAGTGTTATTAATACTTAAATTTTTGTTCGTTCACTGATTTTATTGATTTCTTTATTTCGTTAATTTAAGAATAAAATAAAAAAAGAATTGAGTTAATTTGCAAATAGATCGGAATATTTAATTAATTAAAATTAATTTTATTTCTCGACAGGTTTCAAGTACGCAATGATGTCAATGAAAGTACTTTTGGCAACAATTCTTCGAAAATACATCTTGATAAAGGACAAAGTGACACCGATTCAAGATATTAAATTAAAAGTCGACGTAATGTTGAAACCAGTGGAAAAAATTACCCTTAGAATTAAGAATAGACCATTAAAAAAGTGTATGTAACTTTAAATATTCGTATCGTTCGATCCCAAAATCGATTCGTAATCGATGAAAAATAATTATTTCGGATTAATTAAAAATTGATAAATAAATAAATATTCTACAATTGAAGAAAAATTTTTTTATCAATTTTAGATTGCTTTTTTCAAACCTAAAATTTCGTTTTCAATTTTATTTGGAAAATTAATCGTCTGTCATTTTTTGTGTTTCTTGGATAAAAATAGGGGAAAAAAATGGTAAAATTAATTAAAAAAGAAATTTACCTTAAATTGTGAGATAAGGACTGTCAATTGCACCAGCTCCAGCAACAATTCCTCCTTCATTCGACGATGATGATTTCGTGCGTAAAAGATGACCAACTTGTTCGTTCACTTTTATTTCATTTTTGCTCCTGTAAAATTCATTTTATTTTTACTTTTTCAAAAATTTATTTCAAAAATTGTTCTTCTTAATAAATTACCAGGATTGCCACGCAACCTGGAAACCTGGAAATGTCAGGGAATTTTATAAATCTTGAAAAAATCAGGGAATTTTTATCGAATTCCTGAAAAATTGTTCTTTTCTAAAGTTATTCTGCATTTATTCTTGAAATCTAATTTTAGATATACTTAAATATTTTGAAAAATTAATTATTTTAATTTTAGAATTTTAGAAGAATTGCGTTTGCAATTTTTACAAGTAGATCGATCGCAAAAGGTTTTGATTTACAATTTTAGAAAATTTCGATTTTAAATGAATTTCATTAGAAATATTAAGAAAACGTAGATATTTGAAAAATTTTAATAATTCAAAGTCATCTGAAATTAGTTAAATTTTTTAATATTATATTTAATTGATTATTCAAAATAATGGATTTATAGAAGACTTTCAGTCGAAAACACTGAAAAAAAATTAAATTTTGAAGCAAATTACAATTTGTATTTGAAGAAAATCAATTTATTTTGAAAAATTTTGAAAAATTGTTGGCACAATTTTATTTACTTTAAAAAACTACTTTTCTCTATTCAATACTTCTTATTATCTACTACTTTATTAAAATTTTCCAAAAGAATTTAATTATTTGAACAATATTTTAAAATTTAATTACTTTCAGAAATTATGACAAAAATTTTGCAATATTCAAAATTCAATTTTCAGGCGTTTCGATAAAATTCTTTGTAGAATTCAATTTTCAAAAAAGTTTAATAAAGAGCTTTGCAAAATTCAAGACTCTTCAAGAATTTTTGAAAAATTCTTTAAAAAATTCAATTATTTTCAAGAATTTTCATAAAATTCTTTGCAAAATTCAAGACTTCAAGAATTTTTGAAAAAATCTTTAAAAAATTAAATTATTTTCAAGAATTTTCATTAAAGTTCTTTGCAAAATTCAATTATTTATTAATTTCTAGGAACTTTAATAAAATGCTTTACAAAATTCAATTATTTTCAGGAATTTTAATAAAATTCTTTAAAGGAATTCAATTATTTTTAAAATACAATTTCATAGAATTAATTAGATTTTTCGAAAAATGAAATTATTCTTGAAAATTTTTATTAAAATTTGTCAAGTGAAGTCAATTTATTATTTAAAAATTTATTGATAAACTTCTTTATGAAAATTCAATTTAAAAAACTATTCAATTCTTTAATATAATTTTGTTATTTGAATAATTGAATTTTTGGAGATTTTTCTAATATTGATTTAAAAATAAATTTCAGGTAAAATTTAGATTATATCGTTGAATATTAAAAGCAATATAGCATGAATTTTAAGAAATAATTGAATTTTAAAAAGGTGGCAAATTAAAATCTTTGAAAATTTGAATTTTTCATATTTTTAGTTAACAATTTTGTAGAATATTTCCAAAAAGTTTAATTGAATTTCCTTTCAATAATAATAATAATTATTATTATTATTATTATTATTATTATAATTATATTCTAATACATATCTAATTGAAGAATTTTCTGCAAATCGAAATTTCACATAAAATTGAATTGTAAACAAATTAATTTGATAATTTCTGAAAGAAAACATTTTTTGACAAATGGTTAAAAAAAACATTAATTTAAAGATGAATTTTAGTTGAACATTTTAGTAGTGAATAATTGAATAAAAAAAATTCCAAGTTTTGACTGAAAATCAGGGTGTTCGTTAATTTCGTAAAATATAAATGTTGTTTTCAAAACCTGGAAAAATTCCGTTTTTTTAACCTGGAAAACCTGAAAAATTCAGGGAATTTGAAAGCAGCAAAAGTGTGGCAACCCTGATAATAAAACATTAATTTTCAAACACATACCCAATTATCACGCCATAAATTCCAAGTTCGCAAATAACTTCCTGCGGTTTAATAATTTCCTCACTTTCTGCTCGAATAATGTAATTCTTGAAAAGCGGAGGAAATATTCGTTCCATTAAAATCCATCCAGATCGATCTTTGGAATTTTTGAATTTCTCCAATTGTATTTTAACATCGTCGTCATAAATATTATTGCCACCGCCTTCACGCTGTGGTTTCAGTACATAATTCCTAGGCTCACTGATTCCCATCGCAATTGCTTTTTCGCCATTTTCGTCCTTTAAAAACAAAAAAAAAATCAACAACAGCATTCAATAAAAAATTCTTTACTTTTATTTAATTTTTTCTCCTGTTAAAATGAGGATTTTTTTTCTTCTAAATTCATTCATTAGAATAAGTTCTGAATTAGCGATTCTTTTCTAAATCACGAAAATTTGGGATTAAAATTGAAAAAGAGATCGAATGTACTTACAAAGTCCAATGAATAAAGACCAGTGAAAGTATCAGTGACTTTTTTCACTGAATTAGAATCGGGGAGAAATCGTTCTACAACTCCAGGAAGCGAGAGAATTTGCTGAACCTTATTTTTATTTAGGGAAAAAAAGAAGAATTTGTGAGAATAATTATGTTAATCGTAAAAATAAAAACAAAACATCCTCGCTGAGAAAGCAGGAACATTAATTTGTTTTATAAATAAATTAAATCTATATTAATAATCATTGTTTTAATGATAAATGTAAATTTTCAAAAATAAAAAAATTTTGTATATTAAAAAAAAATTCGTATTTATGTAGTAAAAAATTAAATTAATATCTAAACACACCTTTTTGGTCCCTGCTAAATGATACTGTATCGAGGGACATTTAATAGCGAGAGAACGTTCCATTAATAATCTCACATCCCATTCTTTTTCCGTGGGATACGCTTCTAATCCATATCCAGAACGATAGTACACAACAGAAATTATTGAGCCGTCGCTAAAATAATAATTGAAAAATTATTATTTAAATTTAAAATAATTAAAAATTTTTACACATTTTGAAAAAATGATTTAGTAATATTAAAAAGAGAAAAGAAAATAAAGTTAACAATTATTTATTAATTATAATAAACGTTCTCTTTATTTTCTCATAAATTGTATAATATTTCCTTTACTTTTTATTACTAATATTATTATATTCATAAAAAACAGTAGTCAAAATAAATACAATTATTATTTTTTTTTTTTTGAAAATAAGGAACGACAATTATTCAAACTCACACAATTAATTCGTTTTTTGGTCCCAATTTGGCTTGCGTAACTAATTCAGTTAAATTTCTTCTGATAATTTTAATATTTGGATTTAAACGTTGAATGCCAAACTCAATAAATCTCTGATCACTTATATTGTAAGTAACGTCTTCGACAACAAACAATATTTTTGCTCTGTAATTTAATTTTTTATTCAATTATTTCTTATTTGTCTCACTTGATTCTTTATACGTATATTTTTGAATATTAATTTTCTCACAATTTTCTTTTTCTGAATTTACAATATTCAGCAAACTTACTCCTCATTTTTGTATAAAGTCCAAGCGTAAACTAATCCCGTACAAAATCCAGTTACCGAATTATTGTCCGGCATCTAAGATTGATAATAAAATGTTTCATTAGAAATACTTTTTGAGTCTTTTAAATATATGAGAATTAAGGAAAATTTTTTAATGAAATTCGAATTGTTAATTTAAATTTTGATAAAAATTTGAGAAAAAAGAAGTAAACTTACATTTTTCAGTTTATCGGAATGTCCCAAGTCTTTTAGAATATATCTGAAAATTAATTTGAAAAGAAATTAGGTTTCATTACTTTTTCTCTCTATTTTTATTAGGAAAATAATTTTTTATCGCTACTAGACTTTATTTTAGCGACAATAAATTTTTGAAGTTCGCGAAAAAAATAATTTTTCATCTTCTGCTGATTTTCGGCTGTGGTTACTTTTTATAAAAAATGAATTAAATTAACTTTGACGACTCGGATATTAATTAGAATTGTTCTAGTAGTTGCTTAGTGGTGTAATAAAAATATTTTATTAATAAATATAACTTTTTTTTTGCTAATTTAATTAAAAAGAAAAAATTGTATGATTTTACCTGTGGAATTCAGTGATTGCATTCGCCATGCCTGCAAAACTTGAAGCTACAGTATTTATTTCTACTTGTTGAATTTTATTATCACTATCGCTGTGTAGCATATAATCCGATCTGAACAAACCGAGACTGATAGCCTGTAAAATAAATATGCTTTTTTATAATTTTTATTAGCGTTTCATTTATTCTCAATTTAATAAACCAAATTGTTATCAATTAAAAATATTTCGTAATTATAGTTTTGAATCTGAAATAATTAAATTCTTATAAAGAAATTTATTCAAATTTTACGGAATACTTAATTAAATTTCATGTGAAAAATTTAATTCAAATCTTTAAAAGTAAGTTTGGTCCATGCGAGAAAACTAATTAAAATACTATTTCAAATTTTGAAAAATTTTTTTCTTAATTTTCAAAATAATTGTATTCAATCGAAAACTTTGATTAAATACTATCAATAATGTTACGCGCGAAACGTGTTATTCAATTTGTTGTTGTTATGCAAATTACAAAATTTTTTATTTTCAAATATAAGTTTTGAAAATAATTTCACACTCAAAATTTAAAAAATTTACTTATTAAGTACAAAATAATTACTGTTCAAATTTAAAAAAATTTTTTAAATTCTTCTAAACAATTCAATTATTTCATTAAGTAGTAAAATCTTTACAACTTTTTTATTCTTTTTAAAATAATCTTAATTGAATTCCTCGGAAGAAATCAATTTTTAGAAATATTTTTAACACATTTCGAAAGAATTCTGTTTTTTCTACAATTTAAATAAATTCATCGAAATAATTAAATTATTTCTATAAATATAGTAAAATTCTTCGGGAGAATTCAATTAATTTGATAAATAATAAAATTCTTTGCAGGAATTCAATTATTTTCAAAACAATTTTAATTAAATTCCTCGGATGAATTCAAATATTTTTAAATATTTTCATAAAATTTATTTAATTACAAAAATTTTAATAAATTTTTCGAAACAATTTAATTATTTATATAAATACTACAATTCTTTGAAGGAATTAAATTATTTTTAATCCAATTTAAATAAAATTACACGAAAGAATTTAATTATTTTCAAAAATTTCCATAAAATTCAACTTCACCAAGAATTTTTTAATTCTTTAAAAATAATTCAATTATTGTCAAAATATTTTTAAAAAAGAAACAAAAATTAATTTATTTTCAACTATTTCTATAAAATTCTTTATAACAATTTTAATATTTCTCAAAATTTTAATAAATTCTTCGAAACATTTGAATTATTTTTATAAATACAATAATTTTTTGAAGCTTAAATTATTTTAAATTTAATTATTAATGTTATTAAAAATTGAAAAAAAAATTTACAACAAATCCTTTAGTGAAATTTTATAAAAAGAAATTTATATAACATAATTTTTATAAAGAAATTGTCATTTTTTTATTTTAAAAGAAAACAATTTCATATTTTTTACAAGAATTTTCTTCAAAAATATGGAAACAAATTGAATTTTTTAAATAAATTTTACAAACAATCTTAGAAATTGTAATTGAATTTTTGAGATTAAATCACTTTTGGAATTACTTTTAAGAAAATTGAATGTTTGCAAAGACTTTACTAAATAATTAAATTGATTCAATGGATTTATGCATATTCTTGAAAATAATTTAACTTTTTTTGTGAAATTTTATTAAAACTGTTGAAATTAAAAAATTAAAATTTTTAAATTTTGTTAAAATTTTTTAAAATAGAAATAAAAATTTCTTGTTCTTAAATAATTGAATACTTTAGAGATAAATAATTAATAGAAATTAAATATGAATTGAACTTTTAGAAAATTTCGAATTTGAAATTCATTTAAAATTGAAATTAATATTTTTGAAAATAAATTTTCGAAAAATATCCATAATCACCTGAGTGAAACCTTCAGCGTAAACTTTCTCATAAATTTCGAACAGTTTCCTTGTAAAATCATCGACTTCGATTGTACTAAAAAAATAATATAAACAATTTTCAAGTTATTATTGTAATTATTTATTTAAAAAGCCAAAGGAGTTTGTAAATTAAAAAAAAATAGAATATAAATATTGTAGTAATATAATTTTTTTTTACCTTTTCAAGACATCGACTAAAAATTGATGATCATGAGCCACATTGTGCATTATTTCATTAATGAAAATTTGAATTTCCACAGCTTTTTCAAATTCTCTTCTTGGAAATGTCGATGGTAAGAGTAAAAACGGTGCAATTTGTACTTGATTAAAATTAAATGATTCCTTCGATCTCATACTGACACCTGCAAAAAATTCAAGGAAACAAAACTATTTATTAACCTAAAAAAACTAGAAAATAATAAAATTATTATTATTATTTATTTCTGTTCTTATTATTATTATTATTACTATTTATTAGTAACATTGTAATTAAAATCAACGAAATCTAGACATAAAATAAAAGGAATAAAAATAATAGAGAAATTCTCGAAAATTTAAATTTTTCACTGAAATTTAAAAGCAACTCACCATTCATGATTGCCCAATCCTTTGACTTTTGTATAACAGTTTTTAATTCCTGTTCTGATAGATTTAACTCTACACACGGTTCTAATTTTGCTTTATGCATTTTTAAGAAAAATTTCTAAATAATATTCAGATGTAAACAAAACAAATTTCAATGATGGTGTACTGAGTGACAAAACATAAAATTCTTTTCGTCGTCTACTCCGTTTTATGCGAAATTAATAATATTAATAACAAACGACAGGTTGTAAAATTATTCTCATATCACTGTCACGAGATAACAATTAAAATAAAATTAAGTAAAAAAACTGCAATAGATTTCAGAACTACACACGTGACGTGTTACTGTTTTTAAAACGTCAGTTTCCTAACCTCAAAAACTTGTAATCAAAACATTTGATATTTATATTATACGTCCATAGCTATTATTTGATAAATAACTTAATTATATCCCTCTAGATGATTTATAAAATCATATTTCAGCAATAAAACTAAGTAATAATTGCTACAATTAATTAATTTAGGTAAAAAAAAATGTTCGAAAATTTCACTCTCATTGGTAAGATTCAAATTTGCCGGGGGAATCATAAGCTAGCCAATGAGAGCGACCAATGTGAAAATGCACCTTTAGGTTTTATATTACTCTCATTGGTCTACTAAATTCCCGCGCACATTTTAAATTGTTTAACATTCAAAATGAGTGAAAAAATTCGATATTTTCATAAAAAAATAAAAAAAGGCAAAAATTTAACAAGACAAAATTTTTTAAAAATAATAAAAGGCAAAAGATTTTCAATATTCAGATATTTTATTCTCGATACATTGTTCACATGGAAGATTCTTGTATGTATTTTTTTTACAATAAAAATGTAAAGATAATTTATTGTAAATAACTATTTTTGTTTCTATATAAATAGGAAAATTAAAAGCACCATCAGTTTCTATTTGAAACTTGAAGAAATCACAAAATTAAGTAGAATTACGAAGTAAAAACAACGCAAACAAAAAAAAATTAATTCTAAAAACAAAAATAACCGAAATATAAAAAAAAAATCTTACAAAACTTAAAAAATTTAAGTTCTTTTATCTCTCATTATTTTGGTTAATTAGACACCTTTTGAATATCAGTCAAAAATTACAAGTTATCGACAATTTTTTAATTATAAATCATTACGTGATTCTTATCGCTTATATATCATTCCGATAAAATAAGAAGGTATTTAGTTTTTTTTTCGTAAATTCTTTGACGAAACACGTAACATTGATTTATAGCTTGCGATAATTTTACACAATTTAAATTCATTGTTTACATACAATAAATATTGTAGAATTTATATTTAATACATAATATATATTAAAACTTTCTTTCTATTTCTTTGTCTATAATTGTAGTAAATTTAAAACTTTATATTTAAACACTTTTAAATATAGAGAAAGTTAAAAAATATATTCATCTTTTTTTCGATTCACTTTTTTTGGTATATGAAAAAAGTCTGTTTTGTCATTGCAAAAAATACACCAGTAAAATACTTTTTTTGTTGTTAATCACTAAATTAATTCGTTGTTTAAAATTACTGGTAAATTAATTTAAAAAAGAAAGAATGGAATAAAAAAGGAAAATCAAAATTGAAATTTGTGCCCAATTGTCGCGCATTAAATTTGTGTTTATAGTCAGTTGATTTTTCCTTTCAATTGCTTCGGCTCGATAGTAAAAAATCATCTTCCGGACGTGGTAATCGTTTATAGCGTTCCTGTGATGATAAATAAACTGTGAGTGATCCAAAAATAACGAATACTAATCCTATAACATTCACCAAAACTCCTTCAGCTGGCAAATTTTGATACTTCAGTGCTCTGAAATAAATATAAAACATAAATTGTTTATTTATTATTATCATTTTTACTAAATAGTATTGAAATAAAAATGAGAAAAATTTGAGTAAATAAAAATATAGTTTTCTTATGTAATTTATAAGCGAAAATTTACGATTCTTTCATGGAGTCGACGAAAAGAATTTTTTCAGTTAGTCCCAGTAAACAAGAAGCAATGCTGGCAATGAAACCAGCAGTTCCAAAGTAAACGTGAATCGGCATATAGGCAGCTCTTAAAGTAATTTGAACTCCAGGATACAAGAATGAGACGCAACCAGCGATCCACTGAAAAAAAGATAATAAATAATAGAAAAATTATTAAGGAACAATTTTTTAGAAGCGATTTCGCTTTTTTAACTATGAAAAAAGTAATTTATTTTTAATTTATAATTAACCTGGCCGGCAAATAGAATAATAGCCGATAATCCAATCCAACTGTGCAATGAATATAAATTTGGAATATTCATTTTGTTATGAAAACTGAAAACAGCCACTGAACCAATAATCGTTAATATAAAGGCAAATAACATTATTCCTCCGTGAATTAATTTCAATCGCCTCTTACGAACGTTTCTTTGTGTTCTATAAATTAGCATTCCTGGAAAAGAAAAGAAAAATTAATCAAATACTACAAAAAATAATAATAATAAATTTTATAATGATGACTTTTATTTTTAATTACTTTAAATTTTAATTGCATATTAATAAAAATAAATAAATGCAAACTAATTTAAATTACTACATTTTAATCGAAAATTGCAAAGAATTTTATAGAAAAATATAATAATAATAATAGAATTCCTTCAAAGAATTTTATTATTATTTAGAAAAAAATGTAATTGTAACAAAGAATTTTCGTAACATTTTTAAAAATTCTAATAAAATTCTTTTGAAGAATTTCTATCAATTTTTTTTAAACTAATGGAGTTGCTTTAATAATTTTAATTGAAAATTTTGAAAGCAATTTGATTTTATAAAGAAGAATTTTATTAGAATTGTATTAAAAATAATTGAATTCTTGCGAAGAATTTATTAAAGACTTAGAAAATAAATGAATTTTATGTTAATATTTGAAGATTAAAATTCTTTCGAGAAATTCTATTAAAATTGTTTTAAAAACTATTAAATTTCTGCAAAGGATTTTACTATTTATAAACATAAATGAATTATTGTAAAGAATTTTACTATTTATCAAAATAATTAAAATGTTACGAAGAATTTATTTAAATTTTGAGAAATAATTAAATTGGTATGAAGAATTTTATAGAAATAGTTGAAAATAAATTAATTTTTGTTTCTTTTTTAAAAATATTTTGACAATAATTGAATTATTTTTAAAGAATTCAAAAATTCTTGTTGAAGTTGAATTTTATGGAAAATTTTGAAAATAATTAAATTCTTTCGTGTAATTTTATTTAAACTGGATCAAAAATAAATTAATTCCTTCAAAGAATTGTAGTATTTATAAAAATAATTGAATTTTTTCTAAGAATTTATTAAAATTTTAGGAAATAATTAAAATTTGGGATAATATTTAAAAATATTTGAATTCATCCGTGGAATTTAATTAAAATTGTTTTGAAAATAATTGAATTCCTGCAAAGAATTTTATTATTTATAACATTAATTGAATTCTCCTGAAGAATTTTTTCTATATTTACAAGAATAATTAAATTATTTCGAAGGATTTTTAAAAATTTTAGGAAATAAATAAAATTTACTAAAATATTTTAAAATATTTGTATTCATCCGAGGAATTTAATTAAAATTGTTTTGAAAATAATTGAATTCCTGCAAAGAATTTTACTATTTATGAAATTAATTGAATTCATGCGAAGAATTTTACTATATTTATAGAAATAATTTAATTATTTCGAAGAATTTATTTTAATTTTAGAATAAAAATTGCATTTTTTCGAATTGTGTTAAAAATATTTCTAAAAATTGATTTCTTTGGAAGAATTCAATTAAAATTGTTTTAAAAATAATTGAATTTTTGTAAAGATTTTACTAATTGAATAATAATAATAATAATAATAATAATAATCTTGCTAATAATTAAATTATTTTGAATACAATTGAATTCTAACGAAGAATTTTATTAAAATTTTTTAAAATCATAATAAAATTCTTTTAAAGAATTTCTTTGAATTTTTTTAAAACTAATGGTGTTCCTTTAATAATTTTAATTGAATATTTTGCAAGTAATTGGATTTTATGAAGAAGAATTTAATTAAAATTGTATTAAAATTAATTGAATTCTTGTGAAGAATTTTATTACAACTATTTATAAAAATAATTTAATTGTTCCGCAGAATTTATTAAAATTTTAGAAAATAAATGAATTTTATGTTAATATTTGAAGATTAAAATTCTTTCGAGAAATTCTATTAAAATCGTTTTTAAAATAATTGAATTTTGGTAAAAATTTTACTAATTAAAAAAATAATTAAATTGTTTAGAAGGATTTATTAAAATTTTAGAAAATTATTGAACTCTTTCGAGAAATTATATTAAAATTTTTTAAATTTGAACAGTAATAATTTATTTTGTACTTAATAAGCGAATTTTTTAAATTTTGAGTGTAAAAATGATTTTAAAAACTTTATATTTGAAAATACAAAATTTTGTAATTTGCATTTTCAATTTTTAATGCATTTTTAACGAAAGAATTTGTTTACCATTAGCGTAGAGAAATACGAGTCCAACAGTCATTAACATTGGATGCCAATTAAATTGTAAAGCTGGACTTGAAGACCAAGCGAAGCCGCCTCGATAGCAAAAATTCCACGTTGCCATTAGAATAATTAAAAGAATGCCAAAAGCTTGAGTTAAAATTGTCAAATATTTAAAACCCTCGAGTTTTTGCGACTGGGCCGGCTCTCCAATTTGATCCATGTCTGCAAGAAAATGAAACTTAAAATTGTCAAGAAAGAGCAACGCAAAACTAAAACACAAATAAATAATTCAACTGCGATAAAAAGGAGAAAAAAGAATGTTAAGATTGTAAAAGGTCAAGTGTCTCATGAAGAATACTGTTGACAATAGAAGATAGTGGAGAAAATTATTAATAAAAAATAACAAAAAAAAAAACTAATACCTTCTCATGTGATGAGAATGCAAAAAAAGGAAAGAAAAATAAAAACATTAAGAAATTATTACACATACAAAATTTATTTGTCAATCACAATTTTAAATTTTCAAATTAAAAATATTATTTTACTAGGAATCATGAAATATTTATATTATATAGTTAATTAATTAATAATAAATTAAATCTAACTCTTTTGACAATTACGCAAGTGTTCTACTTGTAAACAATATGTTTAGTGTTAAAAATAAAAAACATACCTGAACAGAAATGGTACTGATAAGGAAAATTTGTGGTCATAGATTTAGTTACAATTATCTAAAAATACGTACATAATTAAAAATAATAAAGAGAGAGAGAGCGTGAATCGAAAAGAAAAAGTATGGCAAAGCTTTTTTAAATATCGTATAAGCTATTTTTTTATGAAAAAAAAACAAAAGCAACAGCAAACTTTTTGACATTATTAATATACAATAATGAAAATAGGAAAAATATAAAAACCTGTATTTGTTATTCGAACTTTTTTAGAGAAATTTCCACAGTTCCGAATTCAACAGGTGCGGTTGCAAACTATATATATATTCTACTAAATAGAAATATTCTGACGTGCGCCAAAACGTTTCTGCGTTTTCATTTCATTGATTTTCCAACTACGATTAAAATTTAAGGGAAGGCAGTATTCAGTTGATTAGAAATTCTTCGCATTTCCTATTTCTTTATAATAGTGACTCGGTCCCCTCGGGATCCTCGGAAATCATTAAACTGACTTTCAAATTGCGCAGAAGGTGCGATAACTTTCCTTTTTTTTTTTTATAACTATTTTGAGGTTAAGATTCTTGTTTTGGAATCTGTCAGTACTGTCAAGGTACCGTCCCATGTCTGCGTGAAAGGGGAAACGGAAAACGTTCAACCAATAAGAATTTTCTTTTAGAATGATTTCCATTGGATCAGAAGATGTTATTGGCTAAACGTTTTACGTTTCCCGTTTTCACGCAGACATGGGACGGTACCTTCAACCTAAAAAAATTACCAATCATTAAGGTGGATTCATAAATAATTATTATTTACACACGATTTGTGAAAAAGCGGGAATATTCGAAAAAAGTCCAATTATACATCGATAAATCGAAAATTCTCGAAACATTATCTAGTGCTGACTTCAGAATCCTTTTCATTCTGCTTGCTTGCGGTGGTCAAAATTTTTCATCAAAAATATAAAAAAAAATGATAGATTTTCGTAATAGTGATCAAAATGATAAGAATTCGACGAATTCGAATTATAATCAAGAGGACCTTTCAAAAATACCAGGTGTGAAGAAAAAAAGATTTAACTAATTTAGTGTTCCTTTTTTTTAATGTGCAAGAGAATTGTGAAAAAATTATTGATTCTAACCTCAATTTTATTTTCATGTGCTTTTTCGAAATTCATCAATTTGAAACATATCTAAATGTATAGCAATTATGTAACTTTCTTCTTTTTTTTATAATATCACGACAAATAATTAATATCATTTAATCATGATTTGGGTGGAATTTGTTATCAGAATAAATTTTTTATGAATCAGTGAAGAAGGGAAACGAAGGGACAGAAGGAAAATTTTCTAATTCGATGATACACGTGTAGAAATCGTATATGAAATAAGAATGACGAAAAATTGCATGATTTTGCTGTAATTGCAGAGAAAAAGTTTTTTTTATTTCGTACTTTTGTTATTATTTTACTTATTACTTATATAAATTGATGAAACTTGGAAGTAGGTCGTCGCTTTGGTTTGGCATTCTTTTTTTTATGCCATTTTGCATGTAATTATTTATCAAATAATCAATTTTTGATAATTATTATTGCGATTTGTCTGAATTGTTTTACCACTTTTTGAAGATGTTAAGAATTGTATTTTTTAATTTGGTGTTAATTTAATAATTTAATTAATAAATTGTTATTTTTATTGATTATTGTTTTTTTTTATTATTTTTTTTTATTTATTAATTATAGGCATTAATATTACTATATTTGAAATATAGATAATATTTTAGTGTTTAATTGACATTTTAAATTTTTATTTCAATGAATAATTTTTTAATATATTTTTGGAGTAGAAAGAATGTGAATATTCGGAACTTTTGAAAAATAAAATTTGAATTTAATCCCTTTTTTGCAGTATCCCATAAAACGTTGATGCCACTTAGTCCGTATTTGAATTTTGATCCATCGTACTTACCACCGAGCCAACCGGAATTTATTTTCCCCGAAGGAGCCGTGAAGCAACGTGGACGTTTTGAATTAGCTTTTAGTCAAATTGGAGGAACATGTATGTCTGGAGCGGCAATTGGCGGTGTAACTGGATTGTATAAAGGAATTTACGCCACTGCCCTTGCAGGACAACAGGGAAAATTGCGAAGGACTCAGTGAGAGAACATTTCAAAAATTTTAATATTATTCTTCGCAAGAATTCAATTATTTTCAAAAGTAATAAAATTCTTCGCAAAGATTTAATTATGTTCAAAAAAATTTTTAAATTCTCGGCAACATTTCAATTATTTTTAGAAAAAATTAAATTCTTCTTCGAAATATCAATTATTTTCAAAAATTTTAATAAAATACTTGGAAAAATTTCAATTATTTTCAAAATTTTTCCTCAACTCAATGATTTTTAATATAGGTATCTATACTATTCTAATAAAATTTTCCAAAAGAATTTAATTATTTAAAAAAAATCTACTAAAATTCTACACAAACCTTTAATTATTTTCAAAAAATAATAACAATTTTACAGGAATTTCATTATTTACAAATTTTTTAAATAAATTTCTTCGCAATATTCAATTATTTTCATAAATAATAAAATTTTTACAGGTATTTAATTTTTGTGGCAAATAATAAAATTCTTATTAGGAATTCAATTATTTTGATGAATAATAAAGCTAATTACAGAATTTCAATTATTTTTAGTACAATTTTAATCGAATTCCTCGACAAATGTAATTATTCTTAAAAATTTTATTAAAATTTATCAAAAAAATTTAATTATTTTAATAATCTTTACTACAATTTTTTTTATTAGAATTTAAATATTATTTTTAATAAATTTTTGTTTAAATTTCGGTAAAGAATAAAATTATTGCATTCAAAATTTTTAATGCAATTCTTTGCGTAAATTATCAATTAACTTTATAAATTATAAAATTCTTCTCTAAAATTGAATTATTTTCAAAAAATTTAATAAATTTCTTGGCAAAATTTCTATTATTTTCAAAAATTTTCCCTAATTTAATTATTTTTAATATCTATTTTAATAAAATTTTGCAAAAGAATTCAAATTATTTGAAAATTGATTGATACAATTTTTTAAAAGAATTCAATTTTAAGAAACATATGTAATTATTCAATAAATTGTTTTTTTGTATTTAAATAATGAATTTCTCTTAGAATTTTCTCATAAAAATTGATTTAAAAATGGATTACAGTTAAAATTTTAGATTATAATTGAATATTAAAAGTATTAGAGCGTAAAGTTTTAGAAATAATTAAATTTTGAAAAGGTTTCAGATTCAAATCTTTGAAAATTTGAATTTTTCATATTTTTAACTAAGTAACAATTCTGTGGGATTAATTTTTTTGAGGAATTTTAATTGCGAATTTTTTTTATATTATTTGAAGTTTTTATTTTCTAATACATATTTAATTGAAAAATTTACAAATTATTGAAAAATCGAATATTGTAAAGAAATGGATTTGAAAATTGTCAAAGAACTTTTTCGAAAATTGTTAAAAATAATTGATTTTAAGAAGAATTTTAGTTAAAAATTCTTGAAAATAATAATTGAATTGATAATGATTTTATCACTCTGTCTTTAATTATTATAAAACATCTTCATGTTTTTTTAGTTATGAAAAAATCTAATTTATAGTTTTAAGTAAAATGTTCTCTTATATATTTTTGTCAATAATTGGTCCGTAAATGGTCCGTAATTTTTCATTTTTGGTCCGTAAAGTCCGTTTTTTTAAATACTTTCACTGGTTCGAGCCCTGGAATTCAATTATTTTTATAAATAGAAAAATTCTTTGCAGGAATTCAATGATTTTTAATATATTAATTTGATAATTGAAACACTATTTTTTTTAACTTTTTCTATCTATTTATTGCTTCATCATAAAGGAAGAATTTTGTTTTTATTTATTATTTCTCTAATAATTTGAAAAGAATCAGAAAAATTTAGAATTATTATGAAAATAATGTAATTAGTTAATTCAATTTAATTTTTTGAATGCTAATTAATTGAAATAAAAATTGTAAAGAACTAGAAAGAGTTTGAAGTGCAATTATTGGAGAAACGATGGTGTAAATTTTCCTTTTTATCGACAGATTAATTAATCACGTTGTTAAACATGGAGCATCTATGGCAAATACTCTTGGCGTTGTATCGGTGATGTACACGTGTTTTGGCGTTTTCTTATCCTACGTTCGAGGGCATGACGATTCGATAAACACGCTAGCAGCAGCAACAGCAACTGGAATGCTCTTCAAATCTACAGGTTATTTTCCATTTTCATTTTAAATACTTACAAAGTTAATAAAAATCATTTATTTATTAATTTTGTTATTAATCTACAAAAATAACTGTTTTTTTATTAATCAAATTGCATAGAGCATTTAATTACATTTAGTTAGTAATTTATTAAATTAATGAATAGATTTATTTCTTCATGGTGCTAGTTAGATTATTTATTTGAATTTGAAAAATTAGATAGAAATAAAAGACAGTAAAAGAGGGAAATAAAAATTTTTAAAGTAGAGAGGAATAAAATGAAGTAAAACAGAAATTAAATAAATTGGTTTCTGACTTTTTGTTTCCTTTCCAGCGGGATTGAAGAAATGTGCAGTGGGTGGTGGAGTTGGTCTTGGAATCGCTTCACTCTATTGCCTTTGGAGTAATCGAGAGGCCTTCACGGAATTCAGGCATCACTCCATGAATCCGGCGTAAGACCTGTGTGTATAAATGGCAGCTCCCTCTAAACAAAAATTCACCTGCTATTTACGAATGTTCCCACATTAATACTGACACTTTCTTCTTCATTAACTAAAAAAAACTACACATTTTAATTAAAAAAAAACAATTCAAGAAAACGTAAAACAATAAATTAGAAAAAGAATTCATTTAAAATTTCAAATAGGATTTTTCCAATCTTCACGTCTATAAGACAGAATAAAAAAGAAAAAAATTTCCAAAAGAGAAAGAAAAAAATTTTATTTGAATAAATATAGTAAAATATTTAGAATTATATTTAGAAAGAATAGAATTACAAAAAACTAATATTCATAATCTAAAAACGTTTTTTTATTTTAAAAAAGGGAAATAAATTTTCTAAAAATTATTTCTTCAAAAAAAAAAAAAAAAAAGGAATTGAATTACAAGAAATTAATTATTCAGAAAGTAAAAATGCTCTTCTAAGTTTAAAAGGAAATAAATTTTCTAAAAATTCTTTTTTCCCAAAAAAAAGCATTTTCATTTTGCTGTTTATTGAAAGTTTCTTTACGAAAAATTAACGAATTAAAAAATGGGACATTCGTAATTCTTAAATCTTCTAATATAAGGAGCCAATTTGTACTGAAAAAGTAATTTTAATAGTTCACGCATAGTAGGAAAGAAAAATAGTTTTTAATAATGATAATAATGACAAGAAACAATTAAATTGGAGCGTAAAATCGCAATTGACTTTTTAACTCCAAATTGCATAGATATTAAGTAATAATAATAAAATAGTAATAAAATAGTAATAAATATAATAATAAGAAATTCGAAACAGTCGAAGTGGTAGTAATAATAGTGATAGTACCAGAAATATTAATAGTTGTAGAAAAATAGTAGTGAATAGGACTAAAATAATTGAAATCATTGTTTAATTTACAATGTACTGAGGCCTGGTGCTAAAAATCTTCACATTATAATTCTGAATGAAAAAAATCCCTTTTAAAAAAAGGGTAAAAAGTCAGAATTTTTAAAACTTCTTCGATAATAATTGAATGGATTGAACGAATTTACCAAAGGGGAAGAACAATCCAAATTGTATTTCACTGTCTCGTTTGAATAGATTATAATTCTATGATTTAAAAGGACGAGACAGTGTGAAATACAATTACTATTATTATCCATTGTAAATAGATCATAAGACTTGTTCAAATGAGATTCAAATTTCTTTTTTATCACTTTGAAAATATGTAAAAAAAAAAATTTCCCCAGTCATTTTAATTAACAAGTTTTTTTGTTTCATTCTTAATCCCTTTTATACAGGGATTTAAATGGAAGAAAATCGAAACCAAATACTTAGAATTTAATTACTATCAAAATATCAAAGAACAATGTCCCATTTAATATTTATAAAAGTTGAATCAATTTACGATCATTTAAAGTTTATTTCGAGTTAATAAGTAGATTTCATTTTTTTATTATCCTAATTAGTATAATTAGTATGCATATTAGGATCAATTTTCATGATAATTTTACTATTTTGATATTTTAATTTTGGTAATTTTATTATTTTGATATTTTAATTTTGGTAATTTAATTTTTATTATTTTGTTATTTTAATTTGGTAATTTTATTATTTTGTTATTAATAAATTTTTAATACTAATGTTTCAATAACTATTGAAACATTTGATTTTTTTTAATTGTAGAAGTAAATTAATACAACTGGAGTAAAATTTTGTTCCTCTTCAACAAATTGATGAAATTAATAAATTAAAATAAACAAAAAAATCCTTTAAATAATGAAGCATTTAAAATAATGAAACTATTACAAATAACGAACTATTCTAAAAGTAATATACACATTTTTTGATAAAATGTTATTAACAGTTGAAAAGAAAAAAAGAAAAAGAAAAAATTTTATATTATAACTTGATGATAGAATGACTGTATTGTAAATTTTTGTCTCTTCTTCTTCTTCTTCTTCTTCTTGAAATTAAGAATCTAGAGATTTTTGCAATTTTAAACTATAAGGCGAATACAAAAAAGAACGACAAAGAAATAAAAAAAGAAGTGTCAGAGGGAAAGAAAAGAAAATTTAATTATGTAAATTTTATAAATAAAAACTTGTATTTATTGAAATAAATTTTGAAAAAAATAAGGAAAATTTGCTGAGAACAAATTTTCTTTTGCCACTAAGAGAAGAATGAATAAATTTAGAAAAATTTCAATCTACTTAAGGCAATATTATAACATAATAGTTATGAAAAATAAAAAACAATAAAACCGAATTGAAAAGCATTTAATATTGTATATTATCGCTTAAATAATTAAGACGTTTTTCTTTCCATCAAATTCATTGTGTAATAATAATTCAAATAATAAAGTGATTGTTTCATTAGAAATTGGCTCCTAATTTTTATCCACACCGCTAACGAGTTTTTTTTTATTATTTACTTAATTAACAATTTTAATTAAAATTCAAAAAAAATGTTTCTATTAAATTTTAATTCTTTTTCATTTCAATAACAATTTAAAAAAAACGTTTATCTACTAATAAAATATTGTTTTATAAAAAAGAAAAATTATATTAAAAAAACACAAAAAAATATTTTTTATGACAATAATAATAATAATAATAATAAATTTAATTCATAACATTTTTTTTATACTTTTTTCATAGTTTTAAATTTATTTTTCAATAGGAATATTTATTAGTAAAAATAATGAATTTATTATTATTATTATTATTATTATTATTATTATTATTAAATTTCATTAACAACTTCAGTTCGTTTTTCAAATTTATTTATTTTACAAACGGAAAATTATTTTATTACTTTTATTATTATATTTGATTATAAATTAATTATTGACTAATTTACTAATAAATTTAACAATTCACGAAATTTTCCATTTGAAATCAATAATTTGAAACGTTATTTAACTTATTTTCATTTCTTACTTTTTGTTTTTTTATTTTTATGTTTTCAATTATTATTTGATAGTTTATTGTTAGTAAATAAAATTTGTTTTTCCTTAATTATTTAGAATTGAATGTAAAATTTCTGTTAAAGTTAGAATTGAATTTTTTAATTTTAATGAATTTTGCTTTACATTACAAAAAAAACACACAATGTCTTGAACATTTTTATTTATTTTTCTCATTTTCTTTTCCAGATCTAAATGACACTTTGGACGAAAAATTCACGAAAAATTTAGCAACGAATTTCCACTATATTATTGTAAATAGAAAATTGTCTCATCAATAATGAATTTCACACATTATACCAAAACGAATGTTTTTTACGATTCGATGCGGTGTATTTTGCAAAGAATAGAAACGAAAATGTAAATATTAAAATTTTTTTTCTCTCTTCCAACGTTATAAAAAAAAGATAAAAAGTACAACATTTTGTAAATTTATTTCTTCCTTTCTTGATCATTCAAAAAAAAAAAAAGAAGTTTTGTTTGTACTTTGTAATAAAAATAGAATTTTATCAATATTAATGTTATTTTCAATATTCGGGAAAAAAGAAAGTAAAAATTATCTGTATTTATTTTTTCTAATTGTTTGTTTTCATTGATTTTATTTTTTTACAGACGGTAACAAATAATATTCATCGTAATGAAAATTTATTAATTTTTCTTGACTCTTTCAATGAATTTTCAAAAAAATGAAAAATGAGCAATTTTTGTAAAAAAAAAATGAAAAAAATTTGAATTAAAAGTAATTTTTCTTTTCTATATCGAAAATATTGTCGCAAGGCACCTGGACATACACATAGATAGAGCATCTGATAATCTTATCGTTCTTTATCTTTTTCCCCTGCACCTTAACTTTTGATAGACGACAATTGACATTTCTAGTGTGAAAACAACACTTCTTTGATCGGAAAAAACGAGAAGAGAAAAAGAAAATTTACTTTTAAATTTCTTTCGGAAATATTGATTGAAAAGGAAATATATTTTAACGAAAAATCGTATTTTCAGTTGATTCGAAAAATAATTTTCGTGTTTTTCTATTATTAAAATTGTGCGTGTGAATTTGTGTGTAATCAATATTTTTATCCAAAAGTTTAAAATTGTGACAGTGACAAATTTCAAATGGTAATTATAAAAATTTTCTTTTCTAAAAATATTTATTTTTCTTTCCAATAAAACAAAAAATTCTTCTGATTAAAAAATTTTAAAAATCCCTTTCTGATTAAATTTAAAAAGAATTCCCTTCTTATTAAATTGAAAAAAATAGTTTAAAAAAACCCTTCTAATTAAATTTTACAAAAATTGTATTCTAATTATAAATTGAACAAAAAAAAGTCGACTAATAGTTTTTTTTCTAATTTCAAACTTCTTCAATACATGAAATTACACATCAATATTAAAAGTGGAGGAAAAAAATTGTATTGTCAAATAAAGAATGGAACACTTGGCATTATAATTATTATTACAAATATAATCCCGGTGATTCAGAAAAGTATTTTCTTGATTCTTTGTCTCTTTGTAGTGACAATTATGAAGAAAATATTTTTTTAATTTTTTTATTGACTGCATTTCGAAAATTAAATTTATTTTTTTCCATCAATTTACCGAGACAATGAATTCATTATAATTTATTTTATAGATAATTTTCGTGGCGAATTAATTAAGCAAAATATTAATAAAAATAGCGAGTCAATTTTTATTTGTAAAAATTTACTATAACAGAATGAATAATTTCAATATAAATTTGTTTTTTTAAATTATTTACCTTTTTTGGTACATTTTTTATAAATAAAAATTTACTCCCTATTTTTATTTATATTTTGCTTAATTAATATTCCATTATATTTTCATTATCAAATAATAATTTATCTAAAAGAAACTAATTCATTTTCGTTTAAAAAAAAACCCCCAAAAAAATTATTTGAGCAAAAAAATTGATAATTTCCGGAATTTGTTTAAAATAAAAAAAAAATTCATAACTTGTCTCGAAGTGAAAAGTTGGATTCAATTTTTAGAAACAAAAATAATAAACTATGACGATGTTAAAGTTAAGTGTGTCGAGTACTCTCACAATATACAAATATTTGAATTTCGTGATTTCACATTTTTGCTCAAACAAATCGCAGACAATACGAAAAGAAGAAAAAAAAACAGAAAAAAAGATGGGAAAAAAGTGAGAATTGGAATGGAAGTTATAATTAAACTTTTACGATGTGTTAATGAAACATTGACCATGAGAAATACTCTCGGGGAATTTTTAGATTTTAAAAAACGTAAACTATTTTTTTTCATCAATTTCTCGAATTTTTTTTCACTAGATTTTGAATTTTTTAAAAAAATTGTTTGGTTTTTTTTTAAATAAATATGGAAATAAAAAATTCAGTTCCTTTCTTCTATGGAACTTTCATATTTTATTTTTCCGTCTATTTGAAAAATGATAATTTAAAAAGAAAAATTAATTATTAAATTAGTGTAACTCGAGATTAGAGAAGAAATTTTAAAAAATTTACTTTTAAAAAAAGTAAATTTTTTTTACCAATTTCTTGATTTTTTTTCTAGATATTTGGATTTGTTAAACAAATTTTTTTTTGTAATAATTAAAATGAAAATTACAATTCAATTTCTTTTTTCTATTTTTTTTTTTTTGTTTATTTGAAAATGAAAAAAGAAAAATAAATTAGTTTAAATCGAGAATTGAAAAGAAGATTAAAAAATTAATCTCTTCGCCATTAGTTTTTCATTTTCTTGCAGTTTCTCAAGGGGAATTTTTAGATTTTCAAAAATGTAAACTCTTATCCTCCAAGTTCTTAAATTTTCATTTTTCCCATAATTTTTTATTTAAAAATTTTTTTTTTTACTTTAATTTTCAATAGTTTCAGTTTTTAGTGGAAGAAAATTATATTTTAATTTCTTTTCCTACTCAACTTTTGTCTATTAAGAAAAATAATAAATAAAAAAGAAATTTTTAAACTCGAGAGAAAAAGGTTTAAATTAATATTTCCTAAAAATCTATTTTAAAATATTTAGAAGAAAAAAAAAATTCTTGTTTCTCCATAATTACTTTGAATTTGAAATTTAGATTTTTTTTTCAATGAAAAATTTATTAGTCTACATTTCAAAATGTGTTTACATTCTTAATATATATATATATGTACATCTATAATTGATAAGTCAAGAAGGGACGGGAAAACCATAAGTGAGAAAAATTGTAAAATATTATCGAGATTAATTTGACTCGGAGGACATGATGCAATTACCATTAGGAAAAAGAAATATTGTCCGAGGAAAAATAGTTTGGAAAATATTTATCTTTTGTGCGAGATTTTTTTCACTTTTTTTTTTCTTTTTGCGTAATCACGATCATCGTCGTTTTGCCTCATGGATGAAAAAGCAGTCGATCTCCGTTCATCAGGCCATGCGGATCTAATCAAAAGTCAAAGCCACCAAACGTATAGTTAAACAAAAACTATTTATAAATTCGACGTTTTCGTTTTTCTCACACAATAAACGAAAATTCCCGATTTTTTATGAATAAATTAAAAAAAAGTAGAAAAAAAACTTTCTCAAAACCTTATGAAATAGTCATTTTCCTTCTCAACTCACCTGGAAGTTATCGTTAAGAAAAGTTGACCAAAGAAACAAATATCCAAAGTGCGTCATATTTTAAGTGTGTCACTCCTGAAAAGTACCTGAAAAATTTTCATTTTTTTTTATTGTTATAAATAATAATAATTGACATTGTACTTATTATAATTAATAATTATTTATTTAATTCTCAGCCCTTAGTCCCAAAATTTCTATTTGAAAATTTGTTTTTCATTTTACTGGACATTCTCTTTTTTATTTTTTTTCTATTTTCCACATTTTAATTTTCTAAAAATATATTTTTTATCGTTTTTTTTACTGTTTTGATAAGAAAAATTAATTTTCATTTCTTTTTAATTATAGATTTTTAATTTTAATTTATTAAATAAATTGAAAAAAAATTTACTACAATAAATTATTATTCATAAAATATAAAGAAGAAAAATTAGAAATTTATTTCCTTTATTTATAGTTTGCTTGACTTGCCTTTATTTAAATATAAACGAAATATATTTAATTAATTATTTTCATTTTTTAAAAATAAATTAACTTTGGTGTAGAAATAATAAACTATTTATTAAAAAAAATAAAAACCAAACATAATTAAAGTATAAAAAATTAAAACGTATAAATATTGGAAAAAACTCGAATTGAAAATTACGGACTAAAAGAATGCAAATATTTGAAATTCCAGAAAAGGATGGCAAAAGGCGGAGAGAAAATAAAAATTATGAATAGCAGAGCAAAAGTGTTCTACTTTTGAGAAGTAAAAGCGCAAATGAGAGGAAAAAAATGAAAGAAGATAAGAGAAAAAAATTGTGAGAATAATTTAGAAAAATTGAGAAATAATAGAATAGGAGAGAAAAGAAAAGAAGAGAAAAGATAAGCAACATGGACGAAAAACGAGCGGAAAGTTTACTTGGTGCTTTATATTCGTTGACGGGAATTTTGTCAACAATTTCAATTGTTTGCTTGGTGATTCCTTGGCAGCATTGGTCAAGAACATTGGACAGTTGCATTGACGTTGATTGCGGTTGTATTTTATATGGCATCAATACATTCAGCACATTTTTCGGTGGCGATGTGAAAATTTGCCATTTTGGAACGTACAGTTTAATTCCAGTTTTAATTTTTGGTTTATGCCTGGGAATTTATCATGGCTATCGTTCTTGCATTCCACGCGGTCTCGATGAACCACGAATTGCCTCACGACGAAATCCACACGGTAGTCGGTAATATTTTTATTCTTATTATTCAATCTCTCTAAAACGAAAAAGAAAAGAAAATTATCTTCTACAATTATTTTAAAGAGAAATCAGTGAAAAAAAAATTTTTATTTTCAATTTTTCAATAATTTCGGATTCGAAATATTTAAAAAAAATTCAATTATTCACTAATTATAATTATTTATTGTTTTTGCCAAGTTTTATAAAATTCTTCGAAAGAACTCAAATTTTTTCCATACAATTTCAATAATTTAAAAAATATTTGATTAAATTGAATGTGAAAATTAGAATATTTTCCTTCAATACAATTATTATTTATTTCTCCACCGAAAAATAAATTACTTTGAATAAAAAAAAATGGTGATAAAATTTTTGAAAAGAATTCAAATATTTTAGATTAGAAATTATAAATTGTAAAAAAACTTTTTAATTTTATTTTTTGAAAATTTTGTAATTCACCGTTTTTTTTGTAAAAATTTGTACAAATATTTTTTCTTTATTCGAAAGTTCCAAATTTGTAAAATTCCCTTTTTAATAAAAAAATACTTGAACCATTTTATTCATTTTTCTTTCTTTTCTGGTTCGATTTAGAAAAATATTTATTTTTCTATTTATCGTTCTATTCAGAAATATTGTAAAATTTCTATTTTAATAAAAAATACTTCTTAGATTTTAATTCAATCTTTCTCTGAAGTAATTTACAAAATTATTCTTTACTCCTATTGTTCCAAAGTTTAAAATTTTTTTGATAATTTTTCTGCGATGAAATAGCAAAGAATTACTCACCAAAAAATTGTTCTTTCTTCTTGATTGCAGAGATTTTGTGAGAGGCGACGTTATTGTTATTCGTCGAAAACAAAGACAGCCGTTTAAGCAATGGATTCTGGCGTGTTTTTTGGCTGCACTTTTGGGTTTTCTATCCTTGGCCCACGCAATCGTGATCACTGATGGTTATTACAAAACTTGCGAGCAATATAAACGAAATATGGTGAAGCTCCTTGGTTCTCGTGGCCGTGAACTTCAAGTACGACGGAATTTTTTAATTTTAAAGCAATAATAATTTATCGGCAAACAGAGGGAATTATTACTTCAATAACACAATTTATTCGAGAGAAAATTATCCGAAAAAAAAAACTGTTGCCAAGTTTGCCTAAAACAGAAAAGAATAATTTTACTAAATAGATTGAAAATAACGTCTAATAAAATTAAGAAATTACTCACCAATAATTTTTTTTTTCAATTTCGAGAAATAATGAATAAGAAATTTGTTCTTCCACAGGCAATTCACAATCGTCTTCCTTGCGGGGCAATTTTCGATTTTATGGACTATATTCAACCGGATGCGAATAATTGGCGACGAGGCGACGAAATAAACACTGGACTCTCCCTTCAATTGTCAATTATTTCCGCGTGGTTCAATTTCTTCACCTGGATTTCAATTTTCACCATTAATTTCATAATGTCACGTCGTCGTGTTCATAGTACCGGAGAAAAATTTTGCTGCTTCTTTTGAAATCTCAAGAAAAAGAAAAAAAAAAAGAAAACAGTATTCACAATTTACAAAAATAAGTATTAATTTATAAATTCACAACAAAAGAAAATAATATAAATATAAACGAAAATATTCAACTGAATCAAAAAGGAAAAAAAATTCCTTTTCTTCTCGATGAAAGAATATTTCCAGAAAATATATTTTACATTTTTTATTTCAGCATTGTGTGTACTTTATACATATAGATACAATTAAATTTTATTCTCAATTTTTTTTCTTCTTTATATACATCACATCACCTATATTTTAGTTTTTTTTTTTGAAAAATATCTCATTAAATTGTTACACATTTTTTTTTACTTTTTTCTTAATTTTTAACAGTGCTGAAAAAAATAACTGTGCATCAGAAATAAAAATTCTTTCTCTACGATATTAAAATCGTTTCACATATATTTATATATAATATATTAATTTTTTCTTCTCATCTCTATCGCGCATTTTTTATTTTATTTTAATAACAATAATACAATATATTTTTTAAGTTTTTCGAAACGATTTCGAATTTCAATAAGGAAAAAAAATTATTAAATTGAAATTCGAGTTCTTTTCTCGCAGATTCTATTAAATTACCATTATAATATATTTATTTAATTACTTTATAATAATATAAAGAAAAAATTGGGTTTTTTTCCCCCAAGTTTGAGAGAGGGAGAAATAAACCCCCGGTAAATGCAGAAAAGAATGGTAAAGAGAGAAAAATACTATAACAGTAATAATTGTAATATTAACAAGATACCTATGGGGGGAAAACAAAATAAAAATTGAGTAAAAAAAAAAAAAGAAAAATTACATTTCTCACTCGAAGTAGCACAATCTTGCAATAGAATCAAAAATACAGTCGTTACAATAAATACAGACAATCATAATACCATTTTTTTAAAAAACATTTTTAACACTTTTTCAACTTTGTGAAATTTTTTTAATCACACTTTTTTTAAATACTGCACTCCTCTTTTTCCCAAACAAAAAAATAATAATAACAAAATGAAAGCTCGTTGAGAAAAATTGTCTCAATTTCATTTTTTGTATCAAAATAAATAGAAAAAAAGAAATTAAATTTTTATAATAAAACAGAAATTCTGTTAATTTAATACTTCCAATTTGGTAAAAATAGAAAAAAAATTCAAAATTTTAGTCAAAATAATAAAAAATCAACTTCAATTGCAATTTTCTCCAGACAAAAAACGAAATCTTTGAGAAATTTCCTCCTTTTGACGAGATAAATGGAAAGTATGACAAAATACTGCGATATTTGGCTAAACAGGCAAAGTAATTAAAAATCAAAAAAAATGCCTGCACACATAAAAGACGGAATGTAAAGACGAAAAAATTTCCACTTTCTTTTTCAAAAAATTGGAAATTAATTCTCCAGAAAGATAAAAATTACATTTTACAATATTTTTTTTATATATACAAAAAGACGAATCGAAAATTATCCAGTATTTTTTTTCGCTCTACAAAAAATTGAATATCAGGCGGATAGCACCAGTATTACAATTTTTTTTTATTTCAATATTGGTCGCTTATTATTAAAAATAATAATAAAAAGAAATTTTTTTTCAATATCATTTTTAATATTAATAATTTCTTCTCATTATAAATATTATTAATTACTATTATTATTACCAAAAAATATTATTAATTATTAATATTATTGATTACCAATATTAATAAATTTTAATATTATTAATTACTAATATTATTAATTATTAATATTGTTAATTAGGTAATTCATTTTTAATATCGTTAATTACTAATATTATTTATTAATATTGTTAATAATAATTAAATAATATTTATTTTGAAATCCCTTCAATTTACTGAAATGAATTTGATTTTTAAAAAAAATAATTTTTGCATGTAGAGATTTTCTTGTACAATTTTGTGAATAAGTACAATTGACTTTGTGGTAAAAACCGATTTTTTTTTTGAAAAAAAAGAATTGCAAAATAAAAGCCTGTAATTAAATTTGATAAAGGAAGGCACCTAATCACATATTAACTATTATCTAATTATCTCACATAAATATATTATTTTACAAATACGCTTTTACTTCATACTTTTAAAATTTGTAATTTTCATTATTATTTTTTATGATCATTATACAATTATAATTTTTCTCGTCGTCGACTTATTTACGATATTGTCTCGATTTTTCCCCACTGATTTAGTTTAATAACAAAATAAAATTTTCGAATTGAATTTCTTTTTCTCGAAATTCTGTTTTATTGAAACAAAAATTTTTCCTTCAAATTCAATTCAAGAACAAAATTTATTTCTCCATTGAAAAATAAATTACTTTGAATAAAAAGAAAATTAACATTTTTGTTTAACTAAAAGTTAATTTCTTGAATGAAAAAAAAAATTAATTTTTAGTGTAAAAAAAAGGTGAGAAATAGTTTTTATTAAATAATTTAGCCAAATTTTCCATAATTTGAATTGAAAATTTGTTTACAAAATTCTCTCTTTTCTGGAAAAAAAAATTTTTCTTTAATAACGAAAAATATTTTCCCATCGAAAATAAAATTTCTTAAATAAGAAACAATTGATTTTAGTCTAAAAATTAGTTAAAAGAAAAAAATTTAATTTTCAAAAGTATTTTTTTTTGGTTTCGTAAATTTTAATTCGATTTTTAGAGACAATATATATTTTTCTGTTTTGTTTTTATAGACAATATAATATTCTCCCCTGTGACAATAGAAAATTGATTACAGTAGTAGAAATTGTAAATTGACACTCTAAGGAAGAAAAAAAAATTCGTTACTGCAAAACGAAAAGAAAATTATTACAATAATTTATTAGAAAAATGTTCTATGAGGTTTTTTTTCCAAGGACTGTTTATGAATTCAGTCTTCTTTTAATAAGGCAATTTTAGAGACAAAACTTTCCATCAAAATTCTTTTATTTTTCATTTACTTTTCCTTTTATCGTATAGATTTCAAATCAAGAAATAGCGCAATAATTATATTGTCCATAAAATCCTAAAGACAAATTTTTGTTTTCTAATTTCTCTAAATTATTAAAAAAAAAAGTAATAATATTCCACGTGGAAATTTTCAAAAGCTGCCAAATTTTTCTTTTCTTCTAATTATCCTCTTTTTTTATATTTAATAAAATTTCAGTGTTTTGAAAAAATTAAGAAAAAACTTAACTTTTCATTTCATGTCTAATGAAATTACTCACAATTCGAGAAAAAAAAATTGATTGTGAGTTTTTACGTATCTTTTTTTTTCGATTTACATACTAAATTTTTCTACATCGCAATTTTTTCTTTAAATAGTCTTTTTCTGATTATATTTTAATATTGGCGAAAAATTTTGATCTGTACAAATGTAGTGAAAATGCTTTAGCTGCAAAAATAGATGCTTGTTCTTTGCCTTCTATATAGATTCTATTTTTCATATTATATCATTTTGGTATCAAGCTGCCAAGTTTTTAACAACCTGGATAATTTTTTTTTTATTTTCATTAATTATTTTTATTTTTATTTTTATCGTTACTTTTTTTTTAAAGAGCAAAATATAAGAGCCATCGCCAGTTATAAGAAACGAGTCTTTCTGCTTTTAAATATATATATATATATATAATCATTTTTTTTCTTTCTTATTTAAATCTAAGTTTCTTGAAAGGCGAGAGCTTATACCTTAATTTATAATATATAATATATTCAATACTCTTGCTAAATTTAACGAAATAAATATTTTTTCTTCTTGCTTTGCTAATTAAAATTATTTCGCAATGCACCGTCTTTACTTATTTATTATAAAATCACTCAAATACTTTTTAATATATATTTTCCGTTCACGGACAAAAAATCCATCTTTTCACAAAAGCTAAAGAAAATAATTGAAAAAAAACAATCAAATTTCTACTGAAAAGACACTGGACTTTCACAAATATTCCATAGTATTTTTTTTTTCTTTTTTTTTGAGTCATTATCATCGTGTTATAAATTGTCTTTATTTTTTTTATGTGGGATTTCTGGAAAATTGTTTAAATAGAAGCTGAATTTTCCACCTGGAAGAGAAGATTTTTTTTTAATTTCAATTTAAAAGAAATTACTTCCGAATAGTTTTGATTTTGAATTTTATTTGAATTTTTCGAAATTAAAACTTAGTGAATTAATTCAATAAATTTTGTTATGAATGAATGAAAAGAATTTATTTTGAAAAAGTAGCGATGAAAACTCATTATTCGCGAAGAAACTCTGATTTTTTATTCTCTCTCAATTCACCAAAATATAAATTTAATTTTTAAACTTATTATTTCAATAAAGTTAATTTAAAATAAATTTAATTCAATTTCCAAAAAGAAAACAATTTTCTTTAGTATTGAATTAAAAATGATTAATTTTCAAAATGGAACTGAAAATAATTTTTAATTTTCAGAATTTTTGGTTACTTTTCTACATTAAAAATTTTCTGTTTCTATAAATAATTATTTTTTGTTTCTAAAGAATTTATTCCTATTTACAGAATTTGATAAAATTTTACAACTTTCAAGTAGTCAAAAAGTTTTGGAATCAGATTTTAAAAAAAGAACGTTTATCCCAAAAAAAATACTTATTTTAGTCGATTTTTCAAGATAAAAATTATAAAAAGAAATTGGGTAAAAAAAAGTTTTGTAAAATTAAAAAAAAACTGCGACTAAAATAAATTTCTGAGATAAATAAAATTCATTCAAGTCAGAAATTATTTAATAGTTTATTTTTTTGCAATTTAGATTCAAATTAAATCTTTAATTTTAAAGTAATTTCGAAATAATTAAGAATTGATTCAAGAATTTTAATTTTTGTAATAAATTTCTCATCAATTTTTATTAAATTTTTTTTCAGTTTTTATCAATTTTTTTTTTATAAAATTCACAAAATTTCTAATTAATCCACTTTTTAATTAAAAGAAATCTAAACTTATTGCAAATTAATTTAAACAGAAAATGAGATTTCTGATAAATAAAAAACAATATTCGATTAGAATTTATTCAATTAAAAAGATAGTTAATTGAAAATTTTGCAATTAAATAAAAATTCTGTGACGCATTTCGTTGAATGAAGAATTTCTTCGAATTCTTTTTTTTAATAGAGTTTCTTTAAAAAATTTTAAAAATAATTGAATTTTATGAATAATTTCTTTTCAGTTTTTAAAATAATCGTATTCGACAATTATTTAAATTATTCAGTTAATTATTGAATTTTATCGAAAGTTAAAAAACAAATAATTGAATTCTTTTATAAAACCTTATAAAAATTTGTATTAAAAATAATTAAACTTTTGCAAAAAATTCATGAAATAAAATACAGTTGAATTCTTTCCAAGGATTTTAAAATTGTTAGAAAATAAATTGAATTATTGCAAAAGAATTTATCAAAACAAAAGAATTAAATTATTTCCAAGAATTTATAAACATTTGAGAAAATAATTAAATTCTTTTAAAATATTTTACATCGAATTAAGAGATTTAATTTAATTTAATTTCTCGAAAAAATTTAATTATTTTGTAATATTTGTATAAAAATTCTTTATGACAATTTTGAATTTTCCTTATTTTAATAAAATTCTTGTGATGAATTCAACTATTTTGAATTTTTCTTATTTTAATAAAATTCTTTAAAGAAATTTGCAATAATCTTCGAAACAAAACTTTAATTGAATTTCTCGAAAGAATTTAATTATTTTCAAAAATTTCCGTAAAATTCAGTTTCAACAAGAATTTTAAATTCTTTAAAAATAATTCAATTATTGTCAAAATATTTTCAACAAAAAAATCTATATAAAAAGTAAATTACTTTCAATGCAATTTTTTAAAAATATATTCTTCAAAATAATTAAAAGAATTCAATTATTTTCAAATAATATTAAAAATCTTGTGATGAATTCAAGTATTTTGAATTTTTCTTATTTTAATAAAATTCTTGTGATGAATTAAATTATTTTGAATTTTCCTTATTTTAATAAAATTCTTTAAAGAAATTTGCAATAATCTTCAAAACAAAACATTAATTCAATTTCTCGAAACTAGTTAATTATTTTCTAATATTTGTATAAAATTCTTCATGAGAATTTTGAATTTTCCTTATTTTAATAAAATTTTTGTGATGAATTCAATTATTTTGAATTTTCCTTATTTTAATAAAATTCTTTAAAGAAATTTGCAATAATCTTTAAAACAAAACTTTAATTGAATTTCTCGAAAGAATTTCATTATTTTCTAATATTTGTATAAAATTCTTCATGACAATTTAATTATTTCTTAAAATTTTAATAAATTCTTCGAAACACTTTAATTATTTTAATAAATAGTAAAATTCTTTGCAATAATTCGCATTTATGTTTATAAATAGTAAAATCCTTTGCGGAAATTTAAATATTTTCAAAACAATTTTAATAGAGTCGAAAGAATTTTAATCTTCGAATATTAACATAAAATTCATTCATTTTCTAAAATTTTAATAAATTCTTCGGAATAATTCAATTATTTTTATAATAAAATTTGTCTAATAAATTTCTTTTTAAAAATTCGTACTAGTAGTCAAAGTAGAATTATTCAATCTAATAATGTAAAATATTTACTCGAGAAAGTGCTTTTGTCACTTTTCTGTTCCGCATTCGTGACTAATGAGTTTCCTCCTTCCCCAAGAAGTGAATTTTCCTTCTCGAAATTGAAATTTAAATGAAAAATTGCTTAAAATTGAAATTTATTACATCTCCCTCCAGATAAGACATCAGCGTATCTTCGAACAACTTGATCCAGTTTCCCACTAACGTGCCCTCAAGTAAACGGATTACTTCTCCGTTTCAACGAGCCAAACCTCTTTTCCGGCTCGCGTATCACCTCAAACGGCGTCAATGTCGTCGAACTCGTATGCCTATCGTCATTATTCTCATCACTCGGAAAATCCTCAAAACTCATATTACTCACCCCCGCCGTCGCGACCGATGGACTTTTCTTACCCTTCGGCGTCTTCTTAAAACTCGAGCCCTTATTCTTGTGCGCCATCTTCACCGCCGGCAGCACATTAATACAATCATTTCGATTCTCATTAATCAAATGATATCTCGACTTATCCGTCTTCGACAATTTCTCCTTTCGAAATTTCGGCGAGTCATTCATCAGCGGTTCCGGCGACATTGGCGACACAATGTCCGAATTTAAATCCGTTCTCGAAACACTGTTCGTCGCTTGAATTGTAATTCGTGTCGCGTGCTCCATTTGTCTTGTAAATTGTTGTTCCGATTGGACGCTAGTCGATAGAATTGACGTCAAGGCATTGTCGACAAAATTCGGCGATTGCGACAAAGGAAGTGAATTCGGTCGTTCTTGAAGAATATTCAATTCCTCGAATGGTATCGAGCCAAAGAGGTCTTTCTGATCGGGCGGCAATGTCGATTGAACTGTAACTCTGCCGAATTTCGACATTGACGTGACGAAGCTGCTGTCGGGGAAATATTCTTGTCGCTCCTCGGAATAATTATTGTACGTGGCGATATTGTTGAATGGATTTGGTTTAAACGTGGCGAATGGCGATGAACCGAATAGATCTTTATTCTCCTGATTGAAATTATCGTCGTCGTCGTCGTCAATATTGACGAGAGTTGTGGAAATAATCGGCGAACTTGTAACAACAGGCGTTGAATTTTGTGGCGAATTATCGACACTTGGATTTTTCAAACTGTGCAAACTACTTTTTCTCGAACTACTTGACCTTGGGAAAGGCGCCATTGCAAAGACGTCCTCCTCAATTCGCCAAATTCCATTCTTCATCTTCGACTTTTCATCCGAGGAACTGTCATTCAATTTCGTTGCTTTCTGATATTTATACTGATGACCAACAAACGGATCAGCGTGAATTTGCTCTGGTTTCGCTTCCGGATCGAGTTCGTCGTCGAGTAAAAGCGGCTTCTCACCATACTGATGTCCAACAATTGGATCGGCCTCAATTGTCGGCAATGTCTCCTTATGACGATGATAGCGTCTCGATTTTTTCAATCGATGATCGTCCTCGTGTGTCGCTACCGATTCACATTCGGCGTGATATGCGGAACTTCCGCACGTTCTCACACTCTCCGATATTGTTTCGTCAATTTTCTCTTCCCTCTCGTCCTCATTGTCGCCGTTGCAATCCTCGTCGTTCATCGCCTTCAAATCGGATGCCGAACCAATTGAATCGTCTGATTCGTATTCAATTGGCGCATTATTCAAATCCTGAGACGCCGACTCCTTTTTCCGACGATTTAACACGCCCTTTATGCGTCGTCTCTTCTTTTTGGTACGATCAACGTTACGTTGTGCAATTGCCTTGTCGCTGTCGTCACTCGACACTTCGTCAGCGTTGAATGCGAGTTTCTCGTATTTCGAACGATCTTCGATTGGCGCTTTCACAAATGGTGGCGAGACGGGACTAGATTCTGCAATTAACGACGCCTCGTCGTCAATTCCGGCGGCGCTCTCCACTTCCGGACTCCAGTGCGTGAATATTTTCTCCCTTTCTTCATTGATCACTCCTGGAAAAAAATACAGAAACAATACATTACTCTCGATATTTTTTCTTCCTAAATTTCACGTGAAAAAAAATCCAACTCAATTGTTAATTAAAAATTAAATCATTCTTCTTTTAAAGTTGTTGGAAAATAAAATTGTTTTAATAATTAAAAAAACTCTACAATTAAAGTTTTAGTTGAAAAATCTTTCAATCATTTATAGAAATACAAAACAAAGTTTTTTAAAGAATTGAAAAACAATTTTTTGAAAGCGTTTAGTACTTACCCAAAAAATATAGAACAATAAATAAGAATAGTATAATAGAATTCGTATACTGAATGTGTGCAAAAAAATCTCCTCACTTTCATTCAAAAGAAACAGTGCACAAAAGAATTGACCACGCAAATAATTTTTCTTTTTACCAAAAAATTGTCAAATTCTAAATAGTAGAAAAGAATAATTTACAAGAATAGAAATTTGGAAATAAAACGACACAATATTGTTTAAGCCTATAGAGAAGAAGGAGAGAAGGAGGTGTCTGATTAGGTCTGTTACAGTTTCGGTGTCAAAATTTTGTCAAAAAAAAAGACCGAAAGCGCAAAATTGAAATTTTTGAAAAATAAAAATTCCGAGCACCTCAAATAAAAATTTTACAGGCTAATTTGTTTTTCCATCTTTTTTTGTTTTCTATGGTTTTCTTTTTTTTAATAAGCTCTTGTGTTAGTACCGCCACCACCTAAGTCTGGAACAGTTCTAATCAGATTTTGGAGGATTAAGGATTTTTCATTAAAAAACGCAGTAATCCCATTTTCTTTTTTTTTGACTAATAGTTTTCAAAAATTTTAAAGAATAAATAAATAAATTTGCAAAAAGAAATAAAAGATTTAGTGGAAAAAATACAAAAAGTGATAAAAAATAAATAATTTTGGAAAAAGAAATAAAAGATTTAGTGGAAAAAAAACAAAAAGTGATAAAAAATAATAAGTTAATGAAAAAAAAATAGAAAAATAATTATAAATAAAAAATAAACGCAAAGTGAAAATTAACCAAATAAATAAATAATAATAATTAAAAAAATATAAAAATTATAATATAGGTATAAAAAATAGTAAAAAAAGCAAAAAATACAAGAAATAAAAATCAATAATAAAAAAAGAATTATTTATTTATTATATTGAGTAAAAAATAAAATAGTAAAAAATTTAAAAAATGAACAAAAAGAAGGAAAATTAATAAATAAAAAGTAGTAAAAAATAAGGAAACAAAAACTAATATAAAAATTAATAATTTTATTTCTTTCCTTACGGGTATTGAGTAAATAATAAAATACTAAAAAGTAAAAAAAATGATAAAAAGAAAGTGAAAATAAAAAAAAGACAAAAACCAATAAAAAAATTAATATTTAGAGATTTATTTACGTGAATTGAGTAAAGAAAAAAAAATTTTTAAGTTGAAAAACCGATAAAAAGAAAGTAAAAATAATAAACAAAATACAAAAAACCATAAAAAAAATTATTATTTATTTATTTCATTTATTACAGGAATTGAGTAATTCATAAAATAATAAAAAAATTAAAACAATAATAAAAGGAAAGTAAAACTAATTTAAATAAAATGTAAAAGAAAGAAATACCAATAAAATAATAATTATTTATTTTTTTACTTCTTGATTTACGGGCATTGAGTAAATAATAAAATAATCAAGAAAAAATAAGAAATAATACAAAAAAAATGTAAAACAATATTTTAATAATAAAAGCGAAAAAATGACCAGACGAATAAGTGGAAAAAAATCCTACTTTTCTTTTTTCGTGAATAATAATATTTTCCAAAAAATAAAATTCAGACTCTTCCAAAAATAATGCGAATTTATTATTTATTTATTCTAAATGGACAAAATTAATTTTTTTTTAATTCCAAATTTTCGAATGAGAAAAAAGACGACTTTTTTGTAATTAAAAAATTTTAATTAAAATTAATATTGTGACTTTTAATTATAAATTTAAAATTTGAATTTGTAACTAAAATATAAAATTTACATTTGTAACTAAAATTAAAATTGAAATTCCTAATTAAAATTAAAATTGAAATTTCTAATTAAAATTAACATTGCAATTTTTCATTATAAAAATTTTTAATTTCCTTTAAAATTAAAATATTTACTGTTTATTTATTTGTTGAACATTGAACATTGAGGGCATTGAGCAATAATAAAATGATCGAATAATAAAAAAAATGAAACAATAAATTTTAATCAAAAAAGCGAAAAAATGACCAGACGAATAAATCGGAAAAAATCCTAAATTTTCTTTTTTCGAGAATAATAATTTTTTCCCAAAAAAAAACCAGAATTTTCCAAAAACATTTGCGAAATTACTGTTTCTTTATTCTTAAATTGACAAAATTAATTTTTTTCAATTCCAAATTTTCCAATGAGCAAAAAAGTCGACTTTTTTGTAATTAAACTAAATATTGTGATTTTTAGCTATAAACTTAAAATTGAAATTTTTAGCTATTAATTTAAAATTGAAATTTTTAATTATAAAGTTAAAATTGAAATTTGTAATTAAAATTAAAATTGTAATTTTTCATTATAATTAAAATTTGTAATATTCTTTTAGAAAATGAGTAAAATGGAAATCTGTGAAAATTTTCCCATCAATGAGGATTTCTGCGTTTTTTTTTTTTCTTAAATGTCCATGAGCAGAAAAAACAAGACTCTTTTTATGCTAATATATAGATGTTTTATTGCTGTAAACATTATTCATTATACACAGCAATTTATACGAAAAATTATAAGTAACCCATTATCGGCATTGCTCGTAATTATTCTGTAAAACAACTTTTTTTCATTTTGTTAAATCTCTTTCATTTCAGATATATTTCTTTTCGATTTCTTTTCTTTTTTTTTCATTGTTTAAAATATTTTACACAGCGATTTAATAATTAAGAGAGAAATAAGCATGCTTTGTCCACTGGTTTTTTTTTTCAAAGACAATCGCATTAGTTGATTGTTTTTTTTTACTCTCGCCATTGAATATTAATTTTCGGAAACAAATATATTTTTTTTAATAATTATTAATTATTAATAGACATCGGAGGTGGGAAGCAATGCGGGACGAGGATTATAGATTAAAATTCGAGTTTTTTTTTGCAGATTAGACTAATGAGAAATTTTAAGCCTCCCAAACTCATTAGGATGTTCCAGACAGTGGACAGATGAATTAATTGGAAAATTTTTTTTTATCATAAAGGATCGCTCATTTAGATATAAAGCCTTTTTTCTATACAGTTCGTTGACTTTTCTTTGCTTTTTTTTGGCTTTAAAGTCATCGAAGACATCTCAGTGAGACGATGGAATTTTTTTCATTTTTTTTTTTTAATAATTATTATTAGAAGTGCCAATTAACATTAGTGCCATTTTAATTGAAATATTTACAGAGTTATGTGAACAAGCAAACAAACCAACCCAATCATTTTTCTTTCAAGATGATTTAAAATTTATCGAGAATTTTCTTATCTTCTTCTTTCAATTCACTGAATTAATTTTCAGTCAAATTTAGACTTTTTAATGAAGCTATTAAATTAAAAATAAAGTGAAAAACATTTTCGAAAGTACAAAAATGAAAATAGATAATTACTAAATTTAATCTTTTTGAGAAAGAATTTTTTTTAATTAAAATAATGATAAAAAATTAATTATATGAATTAATAATTTATTAAATTAATTATTAATTATTAATAAATAATAAATTGAAAATTATTATTTCACAATAATTTGTATAATTTAAAATTCATTAATTCGTGATTTAATAATAATTGAAGGACAATTTTTAAGTTACAGTTTTAGAAAAATTCTCGTAAAAATTTTCAATCATTTAATTTATATATAAGTCACCATGCACATCACATATTAATAATAATTTTTTTTTGTTTTGTTTTTTTTGAGGAAAGAAGATAATTTGTTCTTTGTTCGTTCTTTTTATCATGAAAAATATAGATTCAATTTTCCGGAGTTCGCATGCTAATTACATCAATCAACAATTATTAATTTATATATATATTTATATGAAAGGAGATCACAATAATTATAGATATATTTATAATAAAGAGTTATTTCAACCCGAGTTCAGAAGAATATACACACGAAAAAATATTTGATCTTTTACTTCTCGCCCAAGCTGGAAGGCAGATTAACCAGCTGTTGCGATTATTATAATTATTATTTAATATCTACTTTCTTCTTTACACTAACATTATTATTATTATTTATAATATACATTTATAGTCACATCTGTGCATTTTAAATTTATTATTTCAAAAGAAAGAAAAAAAAACAAGAAATAGAAATTCGCTGACAATTCAAATAAATTTTTGTTCTTGAAGAATTCAATTATTTAATTTTTGGAAATATTTTTATTAAAATTCTTTCAATATTGAAGTTTTTTTAAAATAATTTTTATTTGTAAGAAATACAATTATATTTTTTAGTAAGAATTTCATTAAATTTCGTAAAAATAATGTATTATTTAAAATAATTTTAATTGGGGAAATTTTAAAATAATTGAAATTTACAAAGAATTTAAGGAAAAACTTTTGTGAACAATTAAATTGTTTAGAATAATTTTATTACAATTTTTAAAAATAATTGAATCTGTGAGAGAAATTTTATTAAAATTATCTTCAAAGCAATTGAAATTTTATTAAAATTGTATTGAAAATAATTAAATATCTTAGAATTTGATTATTTTATTTACTCAAAAATAATTGAATTCTAGCAAAGAATTTTACAATTTACAAAAATAATTAAAGTTTTTTTTATAAGAATTGTTGAAAATAATTGAATTTAAATATTTTTAAGAGTAAATTATTTTTTAACAGTCGTTAAAACTTTTTAAACCAAAAATTAGAAACAGTTTTAACAAATTAATTATTTTGAATTAAAAGAAAAGAAATTAATTTAATTAATTTTTTTTTCCAAAATTCGTAAAAAAATCCAATGAATTATTAACGATTTTCTTTTTCTTTTGCTTTTTAATTAGAAATTATGTGCAGAAAAGTCTTTTCGAAATAGAGTGCTTTGATTTTTTGTTTGTTATGAAGAAAGAAAGTTTATGGTTTTATTTTATATATCTATTTTTTTTCTTTTTCATTTTGCAAAATAAAATCGAACTAGAACCGATTGCGTTATCGGTTGTTGTGCTTTGAGCGAAATTAATTAATTTTTTTTTCTTTTTTTGCTTGAGAAAAAAGCTAAGCTTGAAATTTTCAATTGAATAAAATTCTTCTTTTCTTTTTCGCAGTTAAACATATTCTATACATTATTGTTAAAACTATATACACTAAAAAGTATTGTTTCTTGAGTAGAATATTATGAAAGACATTCTTCTCACTTAATTGTATATTTATAATTCAATTATTCCATCATTTATATCTCATATATGCTATATTTTAATTATTTATATATTTATATCTCACATTACATCTAATCGCACCATTCCTTCCACTTTTTTTCATCAAACAATTCCATTTTTACAAGTCAAACTTTCGACTATTTACAATAATCGACCATTTTTTATTTCCTTTTTAATGCAATTTTCTACTAGTAGAAAATTTTCTATTTCGTCGGTAATTGTCATTTTCAAGTTATATTCTTTCAAATTTTGTTTTTCTTTTTTTTTTTACAATAAACTAATTAGTAATTATTTTCAATTACTAATTGTTGATTATCATTATTAATTTTTGTTTTTGGAAATTTTTGTATTCTGTATTTGTAAATTAAATTTTAAATTCGATGTTTCAAAAAATGTGTTTATCGCATTCTACAAAGGTAAAAATAACTTATAATTTTGTTTTTTTTTATTTTTAGTAAAATTTATTATTTTATATATATTTAAATATATAGAATAGAAAAAGAATTGTTCTCTATGGTGATGATTGAGCATAAAAATTAAAACTGAGCAAAAAATTTTATTTTTTATAATCACAGAAGTATTCTCAAGAAAAAAACACCCATTATAATTTTTTCTTCTTCTTTTTATTTTACATACGTATCTTCTAGAATATTTCTTGTTTCTCTAATAAAAAATATGGTGTTTATCTTAAAATTTTTAAAAGTTGAATTTATCATAATCTCAAAATGTCGACTCTTTGGTTCTTATTTAAATTTTGATTTTTTTCCTACAAGTAAATCAAAAATGTTTCTTTTTTTTCCTAAAGAAAAAAGTGATTACATTCTAAAAATTGTAAATTTTAAATTCTATTAACTTTCATTAGCAAGATTGTTCCTTTTTCGTTTATCATTTTTATTGTACATAGGAAAATTAATATTCTACTGAAAAATTTTCTAAATTTCTTTCAATTAAAATCTATTCATCAAATTTTGCTTCACAAAAATTAAATTAAAGGTAAAATAAACTCTCAAAAAAACTATGTACCTACATTTTTGATTAGCCGACATATTGAAATGTCTTTTCTCCAAAAAAAGGAAGTGCTGGATTATTTTAATTATCAATAAAAATAGAAAAATTCTATAAATCAACGTCTACGCGTATTTTACAGAAATTGAAATGTAAAATATTTTTTATCACTTTAAATATAAAAGATAACGACTAGACTTTCATATGTAATTTGAATTAATTAATATCCATAAATGACATAATGTTATAACTTTCGAATAAAATTAATTGGTAAATTGATTCTTCCATTAATAACAACAAAAAAACTATCTATTAAAAGAAAAGTTTTTTTTTTAATAAAAATATTTTCAAAATTGAAGTAAAAAAAAAGTATTAATTAAAAATCCTGAGTTTTTCGTCTTTTTTATTAATCAAGTGGAATGGAAAAAGAATTTTTATACAAAATATCCACTATCACTATTAAAAAAAAAAATGTTAAAACAATAAAAAAATAGACAAATTTTTTTCTGTTTTGTCTAGAAACAAAAATTTTTCAATTATCGTGAAAAATTCCTCTGGTCGTTTTTAGTTTTGAATTAATAATTTTTTTTTTCTGAAAAATTTCAATGAAAATGTTTGTGAAATATATATTTTTTTTATTCATGGGACTAGATTGTGACTTGTTTGTGTTTTTTTTTCTTTCATAAAGCCTAAGATTATTCTTTGTTAAGCGACGAAAGTTATTTTTAATATTTAGTCAATACCCTGATTAAGTCTCCAGAAATTTTCTATTTTTTATATATATATAATAATATATGTATATAAATGACTATTGTAGCGTTTTAGCAACTCAAAAGAAAAAGAGAGAAGAGTATTTTTTTTTCTATAAAGTAGAGAATTAAATAAAAATCTCATGCATTACCTCCAGCAATTGCCGTCGCCTTTGATCCCAGTTTATTCTTTTTGCTTGCTGAAAAAGAAAACAAATTTACTAAAATAATAATAATAATAATAATAATAATAATAATTCAACACAAAAATGTAAAAAGAAAAATTACTAGATGAGTTTAGTAATTGATTAAAGATTTATTATTTTTAAAACCAATTTCATAAAAATTGGTAAATTGAGAAAATAAATAAATTTTTTATTCATAAAAAAGCAAACAAAAAATTGAATAAATAAATAAATGTGGGAATAAAACATAAACAGAAATGTAAATAAATATCTCAACAGCAAAAAATAAATGAAAGTATGAAATAAAATAAAAAATAAATAAATAATTAAATAAATAAACTTTCTGTAAATATTTGAAAAGAATTGAATTTCTGAAAAGGATTTTATAATATATTAAAAAAATTAAATTATTGCGAAAAATTTTCTACCAATTTACAAAAATAATTTCAATATTTCAAAATATTCATTAAAATTTTCGGAAATAATTGATTGGCTTTGAAGAATTTTATTATTTTTTGAAAATTAATTGAATTTTTTGACGAATATATTTTTAGAAAATTGCATTGAAATTAATAAATTTAATTTTCATACGTAAATTTTTTTTTTATATTTTGAGAAGAATTTAATTATTTTTAGAAAATTCGAAATTATTGTTGAAATTGAATTTTATGGAATTGAAGAAGAATTTTATGTTAATATTTTGAAGAGTAATAAAATTTATAAAAGTATTTAAAAGTATTTGAATTCATCCGAAGAATTTGTTGATTATAAATAAGTTAAATTAGAAGGATTTATTAAAGTTTCGTTAAGATTAATTGATTTTTTTGTAACTTACCAGGTAAACTGAATGGAGCCGATTCGAAAGGATCCTCGGGCACTTCCGTGTATGACATAACTAAACTTTCACGACTTTTCACACCACTGATACTGCTATTGCTTCCTCTTCTAATTTTATCAAATTCAGCACCAAAAATATGATCCTCTGTTAGATGACTAAATGGTTGAGCATCTTCAAATGGATTCCAAGCCGCAACATCTGCACTAAGTGAACGACTTTCCATACCTGTGACACTTGAAAGCTCCCCCTGAAGATAAGCAAATTTATTGAAAAAACAAAAATTTAAGAAATTATTTCTCTAATTTTCAATTATTTAACATTCTTGACAAAATTCATGTTTTGTTAATAATAAGTTTTAATATTATTAATTAATCATTAATGAATATTATTATATTTATCGATTCAATTAATATTAAGTTTTCTTTACTAAATACTTTAGTTTCAATCATTTACATTTTTTCAAATTGAATCAAAATCAAATAGTTGAATACTAAACAAAATAGTTACATATTATAATTGAATTTTTAATAAATAGTTGTGATTGTAAATTTCTAAGATCTAATTCTACAATATGATTCTAATTTCTAAGTGCAGTGCGATAATGGCCAAATAAACGGAATAATTTTTCTTTTCTTTTTACGTTAAATTCATAAAACAAAAATAAAATTTCAAAACAGGTAAAACAAATTCACTAAGTTATATTCTCATTATTGTGAGAAATTTTCAAATTTGTTAAGTTATTTAATAAGAAATTATTGTTAGAAATAGAAACGATTGAAGGAGTTTTTTATTGGAATTCGTTGTTATTTCATAGTTTATGAAGCAAACAAAAATAACCCCCAAATTTTCTCAAATAAATTTTGGAAATTTAATGTTTTCCAGTACTTTTAATAAAAATCTCTGACTTTTCCCTGACCAATTTTAGTTTCCCTGATTTGTGGCAACCCTGATTAAATTGACTGAAGAGACATTGTTCGTGAAAAAAAGAAATTTCGCGAGTAAGAAATTCAAGTTCACTGAGTATCCAATTGTAAATTAATAAAAGGAAACAGAAAAAAATGGTGCTCTCTATTACTTACAACACGTACATGCGAAGCACTGGCGCCAATTATAGGCTTTATTTCAATTGGCACCTCCGGTGTCAAAGGATCGTCCTGACGTGGTTTCACCGAAGCCTCATAAGGAGCCAAAAATTGCGATGTCTCATTAGCGAATACTCTGCAAATAAAATATTTAATCGCGTACGATTAAATTTAATTGATTTAATTTTGTATTTTTTTGGTCAATTTTTTTTTTCAAAGGTAGAACAAATAATTAACTCACTTGTTGAATGCACTTGTATCACTGACATTTCTTCGATGCCTCGAGGAAATTAGAGTTGGACTTTCAGGCGGCGAATTACATGAATTAATATTTTGACTTAAACTTTCGGTTTTAACGGAAACTGGCTTTGGTAAAATTGGAGGTGTCATTGTATTCGTTAATTTATTCGGTGTTAATTTCGCCGTTAATTGTGCACCGCCAATTAACGACGTTGGACCTGAATTTGTTAAATTTCCAAGGGTCATTTTTGTCACATTTGGCTTTGGCGCAACTGACGGTGGGATTTTCGTAGGCGGTGGCATTGTTCGCGCATCGTCTTTAAATGGATCCGGATAACCTGAAAATTATTTATTTCTTTCTTCGAAAATTCAATTTTGAAATAATTATATTGCAAATTTTGGAAAATAATTTAATTGACTGGTAGAAAATTAATTTTTTTTTGCGAAATTTAGTTAAAGATTGTGTTGAAATAAATCAGGGCTCGAACCAGTGAAAGTATTTAAAAAATAGAGACTTTACGGACCAAAAATGAAAAATTACGGACCAATTACTGACAAAAATATATAAGAGAACATTTTACTTAAAACTATAAATTAGATTTTTTCATAACTAAAAAAACATGAAGATATCGATGAAGCGATCGATTACTTTATGTTTTATAATAATTAAAGATAAGAGTGATAAAATCATTATCAATTCAATTATTATTTTCAACAATTTTTAACTAAAATTCTTCTTAAAATCGATTATTTTTAATAATTTTCGAAAAAGTTCTTTGACAATTTTCAAATCCATTTCTTTACAATATTCGATTTTTCAATTATTTGTAAATTCTTCAATTAAATATGTATTAGAAAATAAAAACATCAAATAATATAAAAAAATTCGCAATTAAAATTTCTCAAAAAAATTAATTTCACAGAATTGTTACTTAGTTACAAATATGAAAAATTCAAATTTTCAAAGATTTGAATCTGAAACCTTTTCAAAATTTAATTATTTCTAAAACTTTACGCTCTAATACTTTTAATATTCAATTGTAATCTAAAATTTTAACTGAAATCCATTTTTAAATCAATTTTTATGAGAAAATTCTACGAGAATTTCATTATTTAAATACAAAAAAAAACCAATTTATTCAATAATTACATATGTTTCTTAAAATTGGATTCTTATAAAGAATTGTATCAATCAATTTTCAAATAATTTGAATTCTTTTGCAAAATTTTATTAAAATAGATATTAAAAATAATTAAATTAGGGAAAATTTTTGAAAATAATTGAAATTTTGCCAAGAAATTTATTAAATTTTTTGAAAATAATTCAATTTTAGAGAAGAATTTTATAATTTATAAAGATAATTGATAATTTACGCAAAGAATTGCATTAAAAATTTTGAATGCAATAATTTTATTCTTTAAAGAAATTTAATCAAAAATTTATTAAAAATAATATTTAAATTCTAATAAATAAATTGTAGCAAAGATTATTAAAATAATTAAATTTCTTTGATAAATTTTAATAAAATTTTTAAGAATAATTACATTTTTCGAGGAATTCGATTAAAATTGTATTTAAAAATAATTGAAATTCTGCAATTAGCTTTATTATTCATCAAAATAATTGAATTCCTAATAAGAATTTTATTATTTGCCAAAAAAAATTAAATACCTGTAAAAATTTTATTATTTATGAAAATAATTGAATATTGCAAAGAAATTTATAACAAAAATTTGTAAATAATGAAATTCCTGTAAAATTGTTATTATTTTTTGAAAATAATTAAAGGTTTGTGTAGAATTTTAGTAGATTTTTTTCTAAATAATTGAATTCTTTTGGAAAATTTTATTAGAATAGTATAGATACCTATATTAAAAATCATTGAATTGAGGAAAAATTTTGAAAATAATTGAAATTTTTCCAAGTATTTTATTAAATTTTTTGAAAATAATTGATATTTCGAAGAAGAATTTAATTATTTCTAAAGATAATTGAAATGTTGACGAGAATTAAAAATTTTTTTTGAACATTATTGAATTTTTGCGAAGAATTTTATTACTTTTGAAAATAATTGAATTCCTTCAATCATTTGTAATTTCTCTAAAATTATCCAAATTATATCGTATAATTTACGTACTTTACGGATCTTTTTCAACCGAATTACTGATTTTTACGGGATTTACGGACCTGGTTCGAGCCCTGAATAAATTTATTGTAAAAATTAATAAAATATAAAAAAAGAGAAAAGGTTTTTTTTAAAGAAAATAGAGGAAAAGGAACAATTTTACCTGAAGGTGGAAAGAGAGCTTCAAGATTGTCATCATTTGCCTTCGCCTCAAGTGGTTTTGAATCAAAGTAAAATGTATTATTCTTCTCCTGAACAGTGACGGGCGATTGTTGCGTTAATGGCGAATGACTTATCAATGGACTCTGCGACTGATTAAATGATTGTGTTGCCGAATTTTGACCAAATGCTGCTGCGACATTTTGACTTGGCGAGACAAGATGTGGTGAGACTTGATTGAATTGAGTCGATGACGATGACAATTGTAATGTTTGTTGCTGTGAATTAACGGCAATATTCCCAGTGACAAATGACGCTTGCGGTGTATTTATTGGCGTTATTTGTTGATTAATTTGTATATAAGAAACAGCATTGCCCTGGGATGGTAGTTGATTGCCCTGACCGGATATTTGCGCCACAATTTGTCCACTGAGACTAATTGGACCTGTTGTGACGCCTTGGCCTTTTGGTCGTTGCCGTGGCGTCACCGATGTTCCTTCAACTGTTGCCGTGACGAGAGTTGGTTTCGTAATTTTTATCGATGACGAACGTTTCACGCATTCCGATTCCATTGGCGGCGATTGCAAACTATCCACTGTTGGCGTTGAAACTTTCTGCAAAATTCAATATTCCAAAATTGAAAATTCAACAATTTTTCTTCGTAATCGAATTCTTTAAAAAAAATTTAACTAAAATATTATTGTACTGAAAATAATTTACAAGATTTTATATTAAAATTGCTTAAAATAATTGAATATTTTTCAAGAAATTAATTTCAATATTCTTGCAACATTTTATTAGTTATAATATCGAAATTCGTGAGACATTATTTTTCAATTTTGGCTGAAAATTTATTTTCTATAAAAGAGTGAGGAGAAGAGAATGGTTTTCATTTCTGAATTGAAAAAACTTAAAAAGGGAGGAAAAAATAAATTGTCAGTGATAATAATATTCAATGTATTAAAGTTTTCATTGTTTCTTTCTTTCTTTCTCTTTTTTTTTGCATTGAAAGAAATGATGAATGTCACGTCACTTGCACGCAACTCTGAATCTGTATAAACACAAATACAAAAGAAAGAGAGAAGGTCAGAAATACTCTGGCTATTGTCACCTGTCAGCGTTACCAGTTTATAATATTGATTTTTAATGGTAACCGTCATTCAGATCCTAATGAAGTAAACATAAAAGTTAAAGAAGCGCAGCTAACTGCTTTAGGTACTCAAAAGAATCCTTAATAACAGCATTGTTTCTTGCATTATTCACAATTCACTATTAATTTGCCTTTCTAATTTATATTAATTACAAATTATTCTCTACACAGAAAGTAAAGTTCTCTTTCCTTTTCTCAAAAAAAAAAATGTCTTTAAAAAACTCCCATTGTTTTTAAATGAAGAAAATAAAAAATAAACTAAAGCTAACTAACCCTTATATCTCAATTATTATATTTGTTAATTGAAAATAGAAAATCGTTTTTTTAATTTATCTAAACAAAATTATTAAATAAAAATGGAATTTTAAAGAAGAAGAAAATTACTTACATGTAAATTTTGTACTGGACATTCTTTGCCTTGAAGTTGAAAGGCAATAACTGAAACTTGATAGATATCAGGTCGTAAATCTGGATCAGGTTCAAGCATATAGCGAATTAACGAGTGAAGTCCCCGGCTATACCTAAAAATATTTTTCTCCTTTTTTTTCTGCAAATTTTTTTTTTCTCATAACTAGAGGGGAAAACAAACAAAGACAATCTACAAACCTTGAATTATCGGGAATTGAAAAATTTCCCGATTGTATGGCAAGTGTACTTTCTCCAAATGGTAGTGTAAAAAAGCACAGCTTATAAAGTAAACAGCCGAGTGCCTTGAAAAAAAAAATTGAAAATAGAAATGTTTTTATTTCTTTTTTTTTAAAGTGTAAATAAAATTATTTAAAAAAACTGAATCGATGATTTAAAAAAGAAAAAATGTGAAAAATACTTTTTTATTTACCCAAATATCTGCTTTGGTAGTAATTGCTTTTCCACAATACATATCCACCATTTCTGGGGCTCGATAACTAAGAGTCGTGTATTTTTTAATTTCCTCCTCAACAGTCGAAGCCCCTTGAACATTTGGATTTAGTGTTTTTCCCGTGGCCGAACCAAAATCACACAAAACATAATTTCCCGATTCTGCTAATAGTATATTTTCCACCTGGAAATTAATTACATTGATTATTAACATTAAAGTGTACAAGTAAAATTATTTTTTAAAAAACTGAATCGATGATTCAAAAAAGAAAAAAAAATGTAAAAAATATTTTTAAAATTTTTAAATCATTCTCCAATTTTTTTGAATAATTTCAGATTAAAAAATTGTAACATTCGTCTTAAATTTTTATTTATATAATGAATATTACAAGTAATAATTTATAGTCAATTGAAATGAAATTAAAGTAAAAACAAATTTAAGCAAAATACGAATAAAATATAAATAATATTTGTAATGAGATGATAATTTTTCTTTTTACGAAACTAACCTTAAGATCTCTATGAACAATAGGCGTTTGACAATGATGTAAACGAGAGACAGCTTCACAAACATCACAGAATATTTGAAGCACTTCTGATTCCGTGAATCCAGTTTGTAATCTGAAACAAATTTTCGAAAAAAGAATTTTTAGTTTAATGAACAAAGGATTTTTTAATATTTGTACGAAATTCGCATATTTCACAAAATTTTAATAAATTCTTAGGAAGAATTTAATTATTTTTGAAAATAGTAAAATTCTTTGCAGGAATTCAATTATTTTCAAAACAATGTATTATTGAATTCCTTAGAAGAATTCAAGTATTTTTAAATATTTCCATAAAATTCAATTATTTCCTAAAATTTTAATAAATTCTTCAAAACAATAATTGGATAATTTGTATAATTAATAAAATTCTTTACGCAGGAATTAAATTATTTTCAATTGTAGATTTAAATAAAATAACATGAAAGAATTTGATTATTTTCAAAAATTTAAATAAAAATTGATTTCAGTTTCAGCAAGAATTTAAAATTTTATAATAATAATTTAATTATTAGCGAAATATATTTCAAAAATTTCTATATAAAAATTAAATTACTTTTAATGCAATTTTCGGAAATATTCGCCAAAAAAATTTTGAAAATTAAATTATTTTCAATATAATTTTAATGAAATTTAGTTGCTTTCAAATATTTTTAATGAAAATTATTAAAGAAACACTATTATTTTAAAAATGTTGAAAGGATTGCTTCTAAAGAATTTAATAAGGATTTTAAAAAAGTTTAATAAATTTTTCGTTAAAATTCAATTATTTTAATAAACAACAAAATTCATTCATTTCACCAAATTTCCATCAATTCTTAGGAACAATTTAATTATTTTTATGATAATATTAAAATTTTTCAGTAAAATTTAATTATTTTTATAAACAATAAAATACTTTGCAGAAAATCAGTTATTTTCAAAACAATTTTAATTGAATTTTTGGAAAGAATTCAATTATTTTCAAATATTTCTAAAAAATTCTTCAAAACAATTCAATTATTTCCTAAAATTTAAAATAAAATTGCTTTCAAAATTTTAACCACAGCCGCCAATCAGCAGAATTTCATTATTTTCAATTATTTCCATAAAATTCTTCTTACCAATTTCATTATTTCTCAAAATTTTAATAAATTCTTTGAAAAAAATTGATATAATAATATTTTTAGAAACAAATTGTCATTTTTTAATGTTCAAAGAAAATAATTTTATATTTTACAAGAATTTTCTTCAAAAATTTGGTAAATAATTGAATTTTTAAAATGAATTTTAAAAACAATCTCTCTATTAAGATAAAATCACACGAAAGAATTTAATTATTTTCAAAAATTTACATGAAAATCGATTTCAGTTTCAGCAAGAATTTAAAATTCTCTATAAATAATTCAATTATTAGCAAAATATATTTCAAAAATTTCTATATAAAAATTAAATTCCTTCCTTTGCAATGTTCGAAAATATTCAACAAAAAAACAAAGGATTACTTCTAAAGAATTTAATAAGAATTTTAAACATTTTTTATAAATTGTTCGTTAAAATTCAATTATTTTTATAAAAATAATAAAATTTTTCGGTAAAATTTAATTATTTTGATAAACAATAAAATTCTTTGCAGAAATTCAGTTATTTTCACAACAATTCTAATTGAATTTTTGGAAAGAATTCAATTAATTTCAAATATTGCTATAAAATTCTTCAAATTAATTCAATTATTTCCTAAAATTTAAATAAATTCTTTGGAAGATTTTAATTATTTTTATAAACAATAAAATTCTTTGCAGAAATTCAGTTGTTTTCAAAACAATTTTAATTGTTTTTTTGGAAAGAATTTAATTATTCTTATAAATAATAAAATTCTTCTAAAAAATTAAATTATTTGCAATACAATTTTATTAAAATTCAGTCGCTTTCAAATATTTTTAATGAAAATTATTAAAGAAACTCCATTATTTTAAAAAAGATTCTAAGAAATTCGTCAGAAGAATTTTATTACTATTTTCCAAAAATTTTAATAAAATTCTTCGCGAGAAGTATTTTTTAAAAAAATTTTATTTCCAAATATAGTCACTGAACCTGCTATTCATCATTTGAAGAACTTGAGATTTGCAAAACGGCATCAGGAGCAGAAGTTCGTGAACTCCACCTCCTGTGTGACTAATACTGCTGTCCACATATCCTATGATGTTCTTGTGACCACTCAGGTTACTCTGAATTCAAAACAAAAACAAAAAAACATATTAACCTCCAAAAGAAATGAATAAATAAAAAATAATATTTTCAATGGAAAATTTACAATTTCCTTCTATTGTTAAAATTAAAAACGTGAAATAAAATAAAAAAAAATACAAAAAAATACAAAAAAAAGAGTATTCCATTTTTAAATCTTTTTCTATAATATAGTTAACTTTCAACTAAAAAAAAATTGATTTTCGATTTATTTTCTTTCGTTAATTTTCATTTATAAAGTAAAAATAATTATTCATTTGCAAATTACTCACCGCGATTTGTATCTCTCTCTTGCAAACATTGAGATCATGTTCATTGTTGACATACATACGTTTAAGGGCATATCGACCACCTGAAGATTTGACTAGGAAGACTACGGCGAATCCACCTGAAAAATCAATTTTTTTTTTCATTAAAAAAAAATTTAATAATTCGTTAAAAATTTTCACATCTATTAAAATAAAAAAAAAACAATTTTCTCCCTTTCCATTTTCTAAAATAATATTTAATTTGATATTAAAACTATTCCGAAGCGCATTTAAACGATGTCGTAATCAAGTTCGTCCTTGATTTGTAATTTATTCTGGGAAAAAAATAGACATTTTTAATTAGTAAATGAAAAAAAGGCATTAAAAATTAATTTCTTCCAATTAATTTTGTCACTTAAAATAAATATTTTCATTACGTTAATCGATTAAATTACTTAACTTCATAATTGACTACGATTCCGATTGTTTTTCATTTTTATATTAAATATTAAATATTTTATTTTATAATATTGAAAAAATTTCAAAATCAATTTGTTTGATTGTTAGAAATAATAATTATCTGTTCACCAGTAAACAATAATAATAATAATAATAATAATAATAATAATAAAAAAAATAATAATAATAAAATGTAAATAAGAATAACTTTAATACAGTAAGAATTAAAAAAATAATTAGACTAAAATAACCTATAAATGTTAATGACACAAAAAGTTACGTATTGAACTAAAAAATGAAAATTTCTTTTTCATAACAAGTTTTATTTTTCTATTTTATTCTCCGCTCCCTTGAAATATTGATTTTGTTACTAAGCGGAGAGTAAAAATTTTCCCCCAAAAAAAAGGAATAATTCAAACTTTAAGGAACAAAAGCTGGTATATATTTATAAATAATATTATAGTAAAAGGAACACCTTTCACCGAGAAATTTTTCTCTTCTCTAAATTAAATTTTACTTTTCTGTCTATTTAGATGAACTTTCTAATTATTTCACGAATGAATGAATGTCTGCGAGAAAATCAATTTCATATAAGTGATCAATATTTCATTACTATGGAAACAGAAATAATTAACTGGCCGATATATTGCATCTTATTTAGAGTAAATATTCACGATCAAAACGTGCGATTAAATAATAAATCACATACCAAAGAGTTATTATGATTTTATGCGCGATTAAAAATTATTTTTTTAATTGCGAACATAACCTCAAATTATTGTATAAAAAATACTGTTTACTGAAAATAACTTTTTTGTATTTAGTTTTTTTTAGTAAAAAAATATATATATATTTAAATATTTGTACAATTATTGCTTTGAATATTATTTTACCGAAAATTGATTTTTTCACTGCAAAAACGCTTTTTTTTGTATAAAAAAAACAATTACATTTTTTTATTAACGGTTTTCTAGAATAGAAACAGCAACTTCAAGTTGCTTGCAAATCGGCACTTTCAAAAAAGGTTCGAACCAGTTGAAAATTACGCAGTGTTGTAAAGTAATTTTAACACAGCTAATTAGCCAATGCCGTTAATGACATGACACTAAATATAATTATTCTTTTAATTAACGTTTACTAGTTTTAAACTAAATGCGAAAAATTGAGAGGAGGGGAAAGAGACAAAAATTGTTCCCAACCCTGATTTTTATGTTGCAAACCTGACACGATTTGTAGACAACTTCAAATCACGATTTCATTAAATAATTAAATCTTATTATTGTTCTTATTACACAAATTCAGCTTAAAATGATTAAATAACGATTAAATTATTAAAAGCGTTTGTTGTTGTTATCTTAAAGTGATAAATTACGATGATTTGTTATCACTCTAGAGAATCGATATTAAGTAATATATCGATTTGTTCAACTATCTTTTTTCTCTCTAAAAAAAAAAGAAAAAAAACAAGATAGAAAAAAAAGAAAATTAGTTTTTTTCAAGAAAGACATGAGACAGTAAAATAATTGTTACCTTGTTAAATAAATTGTGTCAGATAATGTACGATAAGAAGAATAATAAATTGATACAAAAATAATAAAGATAAATATCGCAGTGGATTTTTTTCTCTCTCAAAAAAAAAACTGTTATATACATTTTCTACATTTTTTTTTATTTTAGATGAAAAATAATAACTTTTTAATTTTAAAGTGAAGTCTGTTAGATTTGCGTCATGAGTCACTTTACTGACTTCTCTCTATTTATCATCATGTATATTATACATTCGACTTAAATTTTCATATAATAGAATCAAAACAATAAGAACTGTCGAAACAGTTTGAAAAAAATATTAATCACTTCTTTTTTTTTTGTAGCCGAAAACAATTACTTCTTTCTCTCAAGTTTTTTTTATGAGTCAGAAAATAGGATTTAAAAATCACGATACTTATTTTTACGATAGAGAAAAAAAAATCTGTCAACAAGGTTACTCGTAAATAAATAAATTACGATAAAAATTTAATTTCAAAAATTTCTCACATTTTCTGAATTCCATGCTCGATGAATAGGAAAATAATTAATTGAATTTGATCGAATTTTATTTTTTTTCAACGCAATTTATCGATTAAATGGCCAACTTAAAATATGCGCAATAATAAATTCTTTGATCGAAGGAAAAAAATGATAACATCCCCCCAAGAACTATTAATTAAAATCATTAAAATAAAGGAAATAAATCGAAAAAGGGGAAGATAACCTACAAAAGATAACTTAAAGTTGAAAAAATTTTTTTTTGCAATATCACACGAAATAAAGGAAAAAGAATAAATTCGAAAATTATTAAATTAAAAACGAGAAAAGGAAATTGAGGGAAAAGTGCTGATCAGGGGGAAAAGATCAAGGAGGGGGGGTTGATATTTTTTTAAGATATCAATAATATAGAAGTTATAACGGAAAAATATCTTCCAGGATCAAAGATGGACGAAGGTGACCGGGGGGGGCAAGCGGGTGCAAAAAATGAAAAGAAATGATAATAAGATAAATTTAACACTGCACCTTCTGCAAGAACTTCCTCGACGGTCACTGTATGTCGACCGACAACGAACACTTTTCCCAAATAACCGCTTGGCTCTTTCGACGTGTTGTCGATTTTTGAGAATAATTTCTTCATTTTGGCACACGTCCTCGGCCCTCCCAATACCAAAGTGGCTTGACATTAAGGTCTTGTCGCCCGATTAATCAAAATACTTTTTATGATTCCAATATAACCGATCGATTCAATAGAGAGTCGGACCGGTGCACAAATAATCCACGTCTCAAATAGAGTATAATTCACGATGCTTTACTGCGTTTAAATACAACCAAGAGAAATCAATTCTATCATGATAACAGAGAAAACGTATATCAGCCAGCCGACATTTTCAGGGCTGCGCAAACTGAAATGATTTTCAATGCGCGTGCGTCAATTTGCGAAAATTCAACCGGAAACATATGTGCACCATTTCCTTTCTAATGTCAAAAAAAAGTATATACATAATAATTTATTTATTATTTCTCTATTCTCATGGTGTAGTGCAAGGTTAAGGTTCATTAAATTTAAATAATGCTGGGGATAACGGAGAAAATTGTATTCATTCCTCCGACGTGTTCGTAAAATAAACATATAAATTTGTGAAGTGTAAAACTGACGAGCACATTTTGAGGTTAGGTTCGTAGAATGTTTTTTTCAAATATTAAAGACGAAATAAGATTATTAATACTTGCGGCTATTGTCGCTTCTAATTGAAAATTTCCTTTTAAAATTTACAAACGTTTATTTCTATTTCGAACGTTTCGTTGTATATTTTTTTCGAGGTTATGTCGTTTGTTTATATAAGAAAAAAAAATCTAACTAATTTTTTCTTTTTTTTTTTGAAAAAAAGGAAATTCATCATGAGTGACGCCGAGGATGAAATGATCCTCGAGGAAATTCGAGCCTTAGAAAATGCCTTGTCGACAAATAATGAAACAACAAACGAAGCTGATTATACATTGACAAATTTGAAAACAGAAATTATTTACTGTCATGATCAGTCGAAAATTGATGATTTTCTCGAAGAGGAAGAAGAGGATGAAAGAAACGAAGTGTCAGCGCCAATTGTCGATGATTCAATAAATAGCGATAGTGATAATTTAACAGGCGCATCGGCCGAGGCTCTACGTTTAAATAAACAATTAATTGAGCATTTAAATAAAACTCGCGAGCATATTGCCGATTTATTGGAGGAATGCAAACGAAAAAAGGAGATTATCACACAAAAATTGAAGCTACGAATGAAAACAAATATAACGACAAAAACAATAACGTCACACGCTGGAATGCCGTATTTTAAGGATAAAAATTTCTTCGCCGCCCCCGCCAATGACGATACAAAATTAAAGGAATCACGCGGTGAATTGCAGATAATACACCTTCGTCGCGTTTCACGCTGGACCGCTAAGGATAAGGAATTATTATTGAAATCTGTGCACAATGAAGTTGTCGAGAGTATGAGATATATGCCCGGCAATGAGAGAATTGATCCGAATAGCATTAAATTGGGGAAAAATAATACATTACCAAATGTTGTTGTCCGTGAAATTGGTGAATTGGGCATTAGAGAATTTGATTGGATGAAAATTGCAGTTAGCGACTTTCAAAATAAACATTCGCCAGAGGAATGTCGTGTTATGTGGAATATTTTTCTTCATCCGTCGATTAATAAATTCAAATGGAAAAAGAAGGAGTTGGTTGATTTAGAAAAATATGCGAAGCAATATAAAAATGAAAATTGGGACCGAATTGCTGGAAAATTAGGTTTGTCGTATTTTTATCTGCAATTTTAAAAGGCATTGGGTTTTTTTTTATTTTCTTTTTTTCTGTAAATTAACATTTTTTTTCTAATAGTTTTCTGATAATTTTCTAATAGTTGAAATAAAGAATTATTATCAGAAAATTGGAATTAAATTGTTGGAAATAATAGTGAAAAAAAATTGTTACATAAAATTTTTGGAAGTAATTTGAAATTTTTTAATCAAATTTAATCGTTTTCGAAAATTTGAAGAACATTTTTTAGGCGGAAATTCAATTATTTGCATGAATAATCAAATTTTTCAGCGGAAATTCAATTATTTGCATAAATAATCAACTTTTTTTTTAGCGAAAATTCAATTATTTGCATAAATAATCAAATTTTTTTTAGCGAAAATTCAATTATTTACATAAATAAAGCAAATTTTTTAGCGAAAATTCAATTATTTGCATAAATAATCAAATTTTTCGGCGAAAATTCAATTATTAGCATAAATAATGAAATTTCTTGAAAAAAAATTCAATTATTTTCAAAAATGAGAAAATTCGACGCAAAAATTTAATTTTTTTTACAAATATTGAAATCTACAAAAATCCAAGTTCTTGAAAATGCAATTATTTTGAAAAATAAGAAAATTCCTCGCAAAAATTAAATTATTTTTACAAATTATAAAATTCTTCAAAAAAAAATTCAATTATTTGCATAAAAAATCAAATTTTTCCATAAAAATAAAAAAATTCCTCGTAAAAATTAAATTATTTTCACAAATTATAAAATTCTTCAACAAAAAATTCAATTATTTTCATAAATAATAAAATTTCTCGAAAAAATTCCTTTGTTTTCGAAAGTTTGAAGAACATTTGCCACAAAAATTTAATTATTTTCAGTAATCATAAAATTCTTTCACGAAAATTCAATTATTTTCATAAATAATCAAATTTCTCGAAAAAATTCAGTTATTTTTCAAAAATAAAAAAATTCCCCTCAAAAATTCAATTATTTAAGAAATTCTTTCTTTTAACAAAATTCGTCAATTATTTTTAAAAATCGTTATTAAAATTCTACAAAAGAATTCAATTATTTAGTATTTCAATCCAATTTAATAAAAATTTTTTCGAGTAACTTTAATTGTCTCCAAAAGTTTTAATAAAGTTCTTCTTAAAAAATCAATTATTTTCATAAAAAAATTAAATTCTTTTAAAGATTTTTAATTTATTTTGAATAAATTTAAAACAAATTCTTTTTAAAGAATCCTTTTCAATTAAAATTCATCGTAAAAATTGAATTATTTTCCAAAAATATAAAATTATTTTAATTTTTTCCAATAAAACTTTTCAGAAAAATTCAATTTTTATTAAAAACTCTATAAAAAAAAATTCTTCGATTCCAATTTAATTATTTTAGAAAATTTTGATAAAATTCTTCTCAAAAATTTATTTTTTCTTTTATAAATGATAAAATTTTTCGCAAAAATTATTTTCAATGTAATTTTCTTAAAATTCCTTCTAATGAATTTAATTATTTTTAAAAATTTTAATAAAATTGAATAATCAAAGTTTAAATTCATTTATTCAGAAACGGAATGTTTTTAATTAAAATTACTATTAGAGAAACTTCATTATTTTTCAAAATATAAACAACTTTTTCAAAAATACTTCAATTAGTATTCTTTAAAAATTAAATAAAACTCTACAATTCAATTTAATTATTTCCAAAAAAATTTTGATTAAATTCTTCATTAGAATTTAAATAAATTTCCTTTTAGGACAAAATTGATTTAAAAATGAATTTTATACAAAATTTTAAAGAATTGAATATTAAGAGGATTAAAAGCATTATATTATAAATTTTCAGAAATAATTAAATTTGAATAAATTTTTTTAAATTATACTCTTTGAAAATGGTAATTTTTGGAAAAAAATATTTGTTTTTTTTTTATTTTTAGAAATAACTAAATTTGAATAAACTTTTTTAAATTATAACCTTTGAAAATTGTAATTTTTCTAAAAAAAATATTTGTTTACAAGAATTTACGAAATTACTAAACTATTAGTTTATAGAAATTATTTTAAAAAGAAATTAGTTTCTTGAAAAATTGTAACTTTAATATTTTTGAAAATATTTAAGTTCTCTAAATAATTAAAAGAGATTAGATTAAATTTCGATTTGCAAATTATGTGAAAATTAATTGAAATAAATTTTTAGGGGTTTTTATTTTTATTTAAAATGTTTTAATAGTTTTATATTTTTCTAATATTATTGTATTTTTGAAGAATTCGAATAAAAAAATTGGAAAATTATTGAATTTTAGAAAAGAGTTCATGATATTCAAGTTTTATAAAAGGAGAAGCAAATTTTTGTGAGTTAACTAAAAGGAATTGTTTTGGCGTCAAATTGAACGAAATTTCTTTTTGACTGAATTCACATTTAACAAAATTTTAGTTTAGCAGGACTTTTGGTAAATTGAATTTTCATTAAGCATGATTTTTATTTTACTAAATGTTTCATTTGGCATAATTCTTATTCAACTGAATTTCTACTTAGACAGATTGCAAAAAAAAGAAAAAAATAACGAAATGGTATTTTTAATAACCGAATTTTAATTGCATGAAATTTTAATTTTTGTATAAATTTCTAAAAAATTTCCCTCATTTTTCCCTGACTTCTCTGACCGTTAGTCACGCTGATTAATGATTAATGATTAATTAAATTATTGTTGTATTTTATTGTAATTAAGTTATTACTGTAATTAATAACTTAACTTCTTTATTTCAGGCACACAGAGAAGTGGCTACCAATGTTTCGTGAAATACAATACAATGAAGAAAGTGCCCCACAACGATAAACCCTGGACAAAGAAGGAGGACAATAAACTAATTCAATTGATAAATAAATTTAAAGTTGGCGATTTTATAAATTGGGGCGATATCGCGAGTTGCGTTAAAACACGAACAAAGCATCAAATTTATTTCCGTTGGATGTACAGTTTAGCGCCACATTTAAAGAAAGGACGCTTCACCGAAGAAGAGGATAAGCTATTAAATGAAGCTATCGAAAAGTATGGATTGAATTTTAAGAAAATCTCCGCTCTCGTTCTTCCTGCACGCACATCGGCGCAATTAAGCGATCATTACAATACATTGACAAATAAAGAGGACAATAGTTGGACAGTGAGTCAGGATACGAAACTCCTTGAATTATATCACGAGCATGGTAAAAATTGGTCGAAAATAGCGACATTCTTCGATAATAAAAGTCGTGTTCAACTACGTCATCGTTGGACAGCATTGTCACGCTACGAGCAACGTGGTCTCAATCTTCGGCAAATACCACGAAACAATTATCGCGATAAACTCGCCCAAAAGGAAATGATTGTCTTTCAAAAGGTGACGACAAGAAGTGACAACGATCTCAAGGATTACGACGCAATTGACATGGAAATTATCAATTACTTTCAATCCGTGAATATTCCCGTGACAAAGGCGGGTCGTAGGAAAAAATTCTACACACCCAATGAACTCGAGCAGCAAACAAGAAAAATGTACAATATTCTCAATCTCTTGGGGGCGAATCTCTCAATACCCACCGATCTCGACGAATACGACTGTCTCAATGAACGTGACAAGCAATTATTGTCATCATTGAAGAATCTCCCATCGGACGCATTAAATGGCAAAATATCCGAAAATATCGAACGCACGAGAATTCGTCTATTTGGAAATAGTGAAACAAGCGATGAACATTATGTGCCCCCATTGCCATTCGGTGGCTACACACGAACACAAAAATACAATCAAATGATAAATTACAGTCTCTACATTGATACCGTGTTCACTGAAAATCGTGATATGCACTTTGAAACGCTGCCTATTATTTCACAATTAATTGGCGAGGAAGCAAATCATCAATATGATAAATTTGCCAATTTACTCTCGAGTCCATGTCGACACGATGGTAAACGACAATATCAAAAAATCTACATTCTCGGACCGAATGAATTGATGAAAAAGGAAAATGCCCCATGTCACAGTCAACAAATACATAATCTCTTTCAATTTCAATCGACAGTCTCGCGACCAATAACTTCGGTGAATTTATTGAAATCAAATTCATCATATTGTGCGAATACAGTGGAGGTGAATTTGGAGAATTTCCCCTCACTGAAACCGTGTTACACGACAATTATTGGTTTTCAAGGTATTGAGAGTGTGAGGAAAACAATTCGCAGAAACAATGATATTAATATTGATGATGATGATGATGATGATAATGATAATAATTATAATCAAACTGTGGATTTGGTAAAAATGTCTGAATTTTGTCGTCGATCTTTAGTGACATTGAGAACGCGTCTAGTTCAATTATTTAAATATCCAATTATTATGTCACAAATAATGCCACCTGAATCCGTTGAAGAGCGCGATTGTCTTTTCACGAGCGATGACAAGAAGAGGAAAAATCCTCCGACGAAAACTTCGAGGAGTCAAAAGAAGAGGAAAATCAAAGTCGAAGCTGAATAGAAAGGTAGTTTTTTTTATTCCTTTAAAGAGAGAGAAGAAAAAAAGAGGAAACAAAAAATTAATTGCTATTTTTCTTCAAGACTTTTTTTCCATTTTATTCAACTTTTGGAGTTTATCATTTTTTCCCCTTCTTTGCCAAAAAAAATAAGAAAACTTCTTTCAGTGGAAGTTAATCCAAAAATTAATTTATTGATTAATATTAATAAATGATTCCTTTACAAAATTAAATTACTTTTCAATTAAGTAGATTATAGAATAAAATTTATTTTATTTCTAATTTTTACTACGAAAATGTTTCTCATTTAAATTTTCCATCACTCAACAGAATTTATGAAGATATTCCTCACAATTTGCTTCTATTTATTTAAAAAAAAATTTCAAGCTAAATTGTTTTATCAATTTATCAAAAATTTCAATAAAAGAAATAAATATTATTAAACGTTAAGAAAATAAAAGACATTTCTTTATTTACTTAAAAATTATTTTCTCCAGTTTTTTCGTTTTCCTTTATTAAAATAGAACAAACGTGAAGAATTAGTTTTTCTCTAATTTATGAAGATATTCCTCACAATTTGCTTCTATTTATTTAAAAACAAATTTCAAAGTAAATTGTTTTATCAATTTATCAAAAATCCTAATAAAAGAAATAAATATTATTAAACATTAAGACAATAAAAGACATTTCTTTATTTGCAATTATTTTCTCCAGTTTTTTCGTTTTCTTTTATTAAAAAAGAAGAAAAGTGAAGAATTAGTTTTTCTCTCTAATGTTTGTGCGACTTTAAAAAATAATACGTTGTAAAATTTAATATTTTTTCAAATTTAAATAATTCCGAATGTTTAGATTAATTAAACAAAGGGGAAAATACGCTTTTCTTATTTTTTCTTTCGCATAAAATACGTTGATGTAAAATTTTCTTTTCGAATTAAAATTAATTTACTAGTTAACAAAAATATTTATTGAAATATTAAAATATGCAATTTTTAAACATATTAAGTAAATAATTAATTATTTCTGCTAATTATTGTCAAAAAATTTTAATAAAATTCAAGACGAAAAATTTATCTATTTTCATAAATATGGAAATTAATTCACTATTAATTAAAATAATCATGAAAATAATTCATAGGATTAAATTTTTGAATTTAAAAAATTTTGTTAAATATTATTTTATGAATATTTTTTCATTCCTATAATTATAAAAAAAAATTATTAAATATCTTAAATACAAGATTAGAAATTTAATAAAATGGGAAAAATGTCTTGACAATTAAATTTTGGTCTCAGGAGAATTGCAAATATTTCTCTTTTATAATAAAAAAATGTTTCCTCTGAAAAAAATATTTTTCAAATAACGAAAAAATAGAATTTTCTACAAAATGGAAATTTCTTTCACCGCTAGAAATTTTATAGAACTGAAAAATATTTTTGAAATAATTTTTTTTTAAACTTCCGACGCAACTTGAATATTTTTCACAGATAAATAACTTTTTTTATTCCTTCTATAATAATTAGAAAGTTTTTTCTCGATTAAAAAAACATTATTGTAATATAAACTAAACATAAGAAACAAATATAATTATTAGTAATTAAAATTAAATACTTATATTTTTTTTAATATTTCATAGCTTCATTTTATTCGTTCTAAAATAACGAATTCATTTTAAAACAATAAATTACAATAAGAAAGAAAGAATGAGGAAATTTGCATAGAAAAAAAGGTTCTGCGAAAAATTGTAAAGAAAAAAACTATCACACTGTTTGTATGTAATGTGTAAGTAATTTATTTATAATGCACGAGACATAAGAAGTAAATATATTAGATGTTTTTACTTTGGATAAAACGGAAGTTCGTTTTTTGTACCATTTTTTTGTTTGTTTGTTTGTTTAAATATTAGAAAAAAGAAAAAAATACCTACTTTAGAATTATTTATTCTAAATATGATTACATTTCGAAATAACTTACAGTTCGAGTCTTTTTTTCTTCATTTTTAAATGCTTCGTATTTCGTAAAAATAAAAAATTCTAATAAGTACATTAAAAATAAACTCCACTCTTAAATCAACGAGATAAAAAAAAAATCTATAGAGAGCGAAATTATTGCAAAAGAAAAAAGAAATATTAATTTTGCAAAAATTATTTCTATTTTTAGTGATATAAAAATTATCTACTAAAATATTATTAAAGGAAGTCTATCTTTTTTATCGAATTATCTAATATTTAATTTAATAACAATAATTGACAAGAAAAAAATTGGTTTCTCCTCACAAACAATATTATTTATTATACTATTAAAATATCAATTTTAAATTTAGAAAATGACTAATTTGAAAATAAAAAAATAAAAACAGATTTTTAAAATAATTTCGAGTTAAAATAGAAAGAAAAATGTTCACAAATGGTTTTGTATAATTATTATAAAAATGACGTTAACTTTATTGCTAAGGTTAATTAATTGTTCTCGATTCGATATAATTTCTCATTTAATTAATTTCTGATTTAGCCGTTTTTCTGTAAATTAACTAAATGCGTAAAATTTCGTAACTAGCTAACGAAACTTAAATGATTATTGTAATTAAACTATTCAATTAATTTCCTTTCTTCTCTTTAATTAAATACGTAATTTTTTGCAGTTACCAATGAAATAGTATTTAATTACAATAATTCATATAATTATCAGTTATTAATTATTAATTATTAATTACAGAAGTACTAAACAGTAATTAATTAAATAATTACATTGATCCAAATAATTAATCAACTAAAATGAATTAATTTCTACTAAAAGTTAACTTTTTCTAAAAAGTTAATATCTCTAATGGATTGCATTTTTGCGCTACATTTATAATAATTCGCCGTCTTTAAGTCGAGGACAAAAAATTAATACTCGAAAAGTACTTTCAAAGAAAGATATTTTTTTGTAAATTATTTTAAATTTGAGTTTAAAAAAAATTTGTAAAAATTGTAAAATTAATTGTATAAAGAAATATATTTAATGCTTACTATTTAAAAGGGGAAAATATTCGTTTTCAAAAGACTAAAAAAATATTTTCTCTGAAATATTCCTTTTTTTTAAGTATATTCTTTTTTCTCCTCGACAAGAAGGCGAATATTTTCAACTACATTCACAACGACAAGATTCAATAAGAGATATTGTATATATATATATGAAAAAGATTATAAAAATATAATTCAATTTAGACTTCGAACATTCGATTTGCAGAGTATTTTTTTTTCTTTTTTTGATGTTTTCATTATTTTAAAGATAGTTTTATTATCACCACACATAAAACGTGTTTATTACTCGGAACGGCCGCTAAAAAAATTTAGGATTTTTAAATATATAGCATCACAATTACATATACATTAGAGAGAAAGAAAAAAAAATTCTAACGAGTGAAACTATACGAGGGAGGGAGAGAATACGAAAATAAAAAAAAGGCCGTTAATTTAGTCTAAACTCTATCTTTTTCTTTTTTGAGAAATTTTCTCCCCTTGGAGAAGAGACCAAATATTATATACATACATACACAAAGCGCACGAACTCACGAATTCTAAAATGTAGTTTTTTTTTTTTTTTAATTTTGGAGAAAAAAATCGAGTTTTAACCGACCAATTCTTTATCTCATGTTTCACGCAACAATAATATAAAAAAAGAACAAAAACAAGAAATTAAAAAAAAAAAAACTGTCGAATATACAATTTTTCTTACACACCATTTGACAACACTTGTTTAGTAATTTTAATTCATTTTCTTTTTTCGCTCTTCATTTTCTGTTTTACTTCTTTTTTGGAGTTGGACTCGAGGCGGTCATGATAATTGCACATCCGGCTGTGAATACACCCCAGAGAAGTAAACTGGCTTCGATTTTTGTCACTGCTTCTCTAAGGAAGTCAAGAACGATTTTTAATGGTTCGTTAACGACTTTTGGTTCTGCTTTGTCTTGAATTATTTTCATTTTAGCTAAATATTCGAGAAGAGGCGGATGATCGCGACTAAACACGGGGAAATACTCGCCGACCTTTTCTCTCGTCCACCAGGCTTGACTGTTCCTAAAATGAATTTTTTTTTTTAAATTAAGACAGGTATTTTCAAAATTAATTTTCATTTTAGCCAGGGCTCGAACTAGGTCCGTAACTTTGCTTGAAGTTCGTAAAAGTCTGGTTTTTTTTAAAAAAGGTCTGTAAAGTCCGTAATTCGGTTGAAAAAGATTCGTAAAGTACGTAAATTATACGATATAATTTGGATAATTTTAGAGAAATTACAAATGATTGAAGGAATTCAATTATTTTCAAAAGTAATAAAATTCTTCGCAAAAATTCAATTATTTAAAAAAAATTTTTAAATTCTCCTCAACATTTCAATTATCTTTAGAAATAATTAAATTCTTCTTCGAAATATCAATTATTTTCAAAAAATTTAATAAAATACTTGGAAAAATTTCAATTATTTTCAAAATTTTACCTCAATTTAATGATTTTTAATATAGGTATCTATACTATTCTAATAAAATTTTCCAAAAGAATTCAATTATTTAAAAAAAAATCTACTAAAATTCTACACAAACCTTTAATTATTTTCAAAAAATAATAACAATTTTACAGGAATTTCATTATTTACAATTTTTTTTTATAAATTTCTTCGCAATATTCAATTATTTTCATAAATAATAAAATTTTTACAGGTATTTAATTTTTTTTGGCAAATAATAAAATTCTTATTAGGAATTCAATTATTTTGATGAATAATAAAGCTAATTGCAGAATTTCAATTATTTTTTAATACAATTTTAATCGAATTCCTCGACAAATGTAATTATTCTTAAAAATTTTATTAAAATTTATCAAAGAAATTTAATTATTTTAATAATCTTTGCTACAATTAATTTATTAGAATTTAAATATTATTTTTAATAAATTTTTGATTAAATTTCTTTAAAGAATAAAATTATTGCATTCAAAATTTTTAATGCAATTCTTTGCGTAAATTATCAATTATCTTTATAAATTATAAAATTCTTCTCTAAAATTGAATTATTTTCAAAAAATTTAATAAATTACTTGGCAAAATTTCAATTATTTTCAAAAATTTTCCCTAATTTAATTATTTTTAATATCTATTTTAATAAAATTTTGCAAAAGAATTCAAATTATTTGAAAATTGATTGATACAATTCTTTAAAAGAATTCAATTTTAAGAAACATATGTAATTATTCAATAAATTGTTTTTTTTATTTAAATAATGAAATTCTCGTAGAATTTTCTCATAAAAATTGATTTAAAAATGGATTTCAGTTAAAATTTTAGATTATAATTGAATATTAAAAGTATTACAGCGTAAAGTTTTAAAAATAATTAAATTTTGAAAAGGTTTCAGATTCAAATCTTTGAAAATTAGAATTTTTCATATTTTTAACTAAGTAACAATTCTGTGGAATTAATTTTTTTTAAGAATTTTAATTGCGAATTTTTTTTATATTATTTGAAGCTTTTATTTTCTAATACATATTTAATTGAAGAATTTACAAATAATTGAAAAATCGAATATTGTAAAGAAATGGATTTGAAAATTGTCAAAGAACTTTTTCGAAAATTATTAAAAGTAATCGATTTTAAGAAGAATTTTAGTTAAAAATTGTTGAAAATAATAATTGAATTGATAATGATTTTATCACTCTATCTTTAATTATTATAAAACATGAAGTAATGGATTGCTTCATCGATATCTTCATGTTTTTTTAGTTATGAAAAAATCTAATTTACAGTTTTAAGTAAAATGTTCTCTTATATATTTTTGTCAGTAATTGGTCCGTAATTTTTAATTTTTGGTCCGTAAAGTCCGTATTTTTAAATACTTTCACTGGTTCGAGCCCTGATTTTACGGAACAAGTCAATTTTGAAACACAAAAAAAAAAGTTATTTACGAATCAGAAGTTTTGAAAGAAACAAAAATGAGTTTTTAATTCTTATAAATTTGGAATGTTGAATTATCTTCACTGGAAAAATAAATAATGTTAAAATTTAGAATTTGTTTTTTACCTTTGGCTCCATGGAGTATAGTGATAGTGATAAAGACTAGCTTTCACATATTTTGGCTGACTGTTGCGGAATGGATTTTTCGCGTTATTAATTAATGCCAACACTTCTTTTTGGCCATTTAATAGTCGATAGGCAAAGGACATAAGCCAAGGATTTTGATGATAAGTTCCCAAAGAAGCGAACCACATTTGCCAATCGAGTCGTGGTTGATATGGCGCTGTAAAGAAACCAAAGATAAACAAAATTAATTTTATTTGTTTCCAATGCAATTAAAATAATCTTCTTATAATAGTTGAAATTAAACATTTCATTGTTGAATTTTATTAAAATTTTTAGAAAAAAATTCCTTTCAAAATTTTATTACAATTGTTTTTACAAATAAATTAATTCGTTCGTTACATACCATTTTTTATCTTAAAATATCAACTTTAGTTTTTGAATAATTTCAGAATTAAAAATTTAAAGAATTTACTTATCAATTTAATTATTTTGAATATTTTGAAATAACATTTTATTTAAAAATATTCAAAATAATTAAATTGATAAGTAAATTCTTTAAATTATTCAAAAACTAAACTTGATATTTAAAGATGAAAAATATGTAATTAAAATTTTTAAAGATGTTTTAAAACTAACAAATTTGGAAAAAACAAATTTTATTTAGTTATTTATGTTATGTTTTGATTTTATCCTCTCACCGACAAATGGCATCGAGTTATTAACATTTCCCGGCTTATAGAGGAATTCATATTCCTTCCACGGTCCATCGACGCTGTTACTGCCTTCGATAATAACCTCTGGTCTACCACCCACTCCGGTCATTCGTCGGAATAAACCGTAACTATTAACAAGATGTAATTGATCCACTTTCGCGTGAAGTTTCTTCAGTTGCATGGGCACAGTTTGATTGTGAGATGGATGCAAAGTCGCGTAAGGAACCTTGAATAATAATAATAATAATAAAATAATAATAATTCGTTAAATTCTATGCAATAATTAAAAATGTTAAAATATATAAAGGAGAACAAAAAGAAAATTAACTTACGACACTGATGGCGAAAATCGATCCAACCAAAACCGTATACAAAATTGTGACAAGCGTTGTCGAAACTTTCTTTTGAACTCCCTTGATATTCAACACGGAATTAGTGATCGCATCGGCGACAGTAAATCCAAGCGAGACCATCGCAATATAAATCGAGATTGGAATTATTTTGCCAAGAATTTCGTCAAATTGCTTCTGTGTAAAACCTAAGGGGGACAAATAAGCAAAGGATAAAACAATAATTCTTAATTATAATCTATATGTTTTCATAATTTATACTTATTTATATAAACTGTAAAAATTGCCATTTCCACCCTAGGAAAAAATACATTAAGCTTAGTTATTATAAACTAAAATTACCTATTTTCGTTTCAATCGTCCAGTTTTCTGCGAATTTCATATTATAATAAATGTGCGTTCCATAAAGAATTGCCAAATAGACAACAATACACGCGAGAATTGAAAGATAATTAAAAATTTTCGATGTTCCAGCCTTCGTTCGTCCTTTGTAGAAAAATTGATCGTCCAAGAGCGAAATACTCAGGCATATTGTCAATAAATTAAAGAAATTATAATTTCCCGTCGCTATTATGTTTACCATCAAGAAAAGCTGCAAAACAATCCAGATTTTTAGTTTTTTCTTATTAATATCTACGATTAATATTAGTAATATTGCAACAATTTTATTTTATAAATATAATATTTATTTTATATGAATATTTTTTGCATTTTCGTAATAGAAAAAGGTAAATTACTTTTAGTTTATGAAATTATTAAAAATAATTTACCTTTCAAGTATTTTTTTTTTATTTTGATGTATTTTGTATTTGCATTATATAAAAAAAAAAGAAAAAGATGAAAAGAAAAATATTTAATTCGTGAATATTTACCTGCCAGTAAAATGCACTTATTCGCAGTTTCCTTATTGGCGAGAAGAATAAAAATGGAATCACAAGTTCGGAAATATTTGCATGAACAGTGAATAATCTTAGAAACCAGGTTGGCAAATGATGTGCGTACCATGCCAAAGGTGTAGGAATACACTGCGACTCAAAGTGGACATTTAAAGCTGTAGTTAAACAAAACAAATCGTAAAATTAACATTTTTGAAAATATTTTTAAAAAATCCAAATATTCGTTTTATTAAAAACAAAATTAATTATATTTCAAATAGAATTATTTTTCTAGATCTGAATAATAAATATTTATTTTATTCCCTTTTACTTTTTCAGAAGCAAATGAAATTTTAACAATTACAATAATAAAAATAATAAAAATATAAAAATAATAAAAATAATAATAATAACAATAACAATAATAATAATAATAATAATAATAATAATAATAATAATAATAATAATAGTTAATTAGAGAAAAACACTTTTACATAAAAGAAAAAAGTGTTTAAAAAAAACCTTTGAAGCAATAAAATTTTCTGATTCATAAAAAAATTGAGAACAATAAAATGAATTTTAAAAGTTTATCCAATAAATTCAATTTAAGAAATTGATATTTGAATAAATAATTTTAGACTTAATGAGATTTTTTCATTTAAAATATGTCACCTTCTAAATTCCACCAAGTTGGACAACCGGAAGTTAATTTTACAACGCCACTGGAAAACATTAATCGAAAGCAGAGCCATCGAACTGCCCAAAATCGAATGGAATCACTGGGAGTTCCTGCTTTTACTTGTTGAGTGTACCAAAATGGTGCTACGATTATACACAAAAATCCTGTTTCCAATAAAAGAGCGTCCCTTAAAAAATGGTTAATAATAATTTATTTTTTTTTACCACAACAAGAAAATTAATTCTGAAATTTAAATGAAATTTTCAACTACTTTTTTTGACCAGAGGCTAAGTTTTTTCAAATCTAACGAAATATTCTCAAACTATTGAAATTCTTTATTATATATTTATAAAATATAAATTTAAGTTAAATTCAAAATTAATTTGAAAAATTCTATTAAATAATCATTTTTTTCATATTCACAAAAATTTGTAAAAAATTTTATTGTTTTACGATAATTTATTAAATTCAAAGCGATTGACGCGTCTGTAAATAAATAAATTCGTAAATCAATGCAATTATAAAAATAAAAATTTCGAAAGTTCTCATTTTTTTCCAAATTTAATGATTATTTGATATTTTTATATATTTAAATATATATTCATATGCACTTAATAAAAATAGAGTAAAATATGTTGAATAATTTAATTAAATAACAAAATTCCGGTTTTCTCAAGGTAAATAAGAAATAATGGGAGAACTCAACGATAAGCATATTTTATAGTTATCAACTTTAGCATTCATTCGACGTGTAAAAATTATTTCTAGTCTAGTAACTTGAGTCGTAAATCGTAAAATTATTCTCCGAGAGTTTAAACGGATAGAGCCAATTTTGAACATCCTCAAACGTAACCTTTTCTTTTTTTACAGATCGATATCGAATTCGTCTGAACTAAAAACTAACAACTATTATTAAAAAAAATCAATTACTAATAACGCAGTTTACATTCTTTTTAAAATATTTTCTATTTTTGTTAAATTATATTTTTCAATTTCAATAAAATGTAATTTAAAAAAAAGCAAAATAAAACATTCTGAATTAAATTCAGAGTATTTTCAATAAAAAAAAATCAAATTAGAATAAAAATTACATTTCAGCATGATAAAAATATGTTTTTTTAAAAAATGGAATAAATTTCTCCATAATAATTAAAAAAAAGAAACCTTGACACTTTTTTTTTGTTCTGTTTAAAAAAAAAACTAAAAATAAATTTTATTTCCTGCGAAATCAATACGAGAATTGATAATAACAATAGTATTTGATATTTGATTTGATACTTGAGATATCGAATTATTTGTTTAAAAAGAAGAAAATAATAATAATACTAATTCACAATCTTATATAATAAAGAATAAATAATTGTGCGTTACAATTACAATATAACCTTGACTATCGAGACAAATTTAAAATATATATATTCTCAGTTAGTCAATTTTATTGGGCGTTTGATTAATTACCGCACACATTGATATGCATTAAATATTAAATAATAGAATATATTCAATCACTTACCACTGAAACCACATAAATGTCTGTCCCACTTGATATAAAGAATAATAGAGGGACCACAAGGCAAGAAATAGTGGAGCTACACAGTATTTTTGTGATATGAATCTGAAAAAAAAATATTCATATGTAAATCATTTTTTCAAATATTTATTTATTTATTTATTTTTTCAAATAATTCAACTTTTGAACGATTTTCTTTTTAAGCTACTGTTTTAATATTTTCAAAATATTTAAAAATTCGATTCACAATCGATTCGAATCAACGGACACTTTTTTCTTTTTAACAAAATAATTTTTCAAATATTTCTCGTAATTTGGTAATTTTCCAAAATTCTTAGTTTTAAAGGAAAAAGTTTGTCTTTTCATTTGAAGGTTCAAATTTTTCCCCCGTTTATTCAAAATTTTATATTTCCTGGAAATTAAAAAGTTAGGTAAAAATTTACTTTCTGAAAAATCAATTTTTTTTAAAGCAATATTTTGTAGTATAAAAATTAAAAATGAAAAGAAGGGAATATTTAATTTTTAAAGAAAAATAAACTTAGAATGTAATAAGTAATTAAAAATATGATAATTTAATGTTCTTTTTAATCATAATAGTTTTTTTTTTGAATATTTTTAATAATAAGAAGCAAAAAAAGAAGATTAGAAGAATAAAATGTGGAAGAATTTTTTTGTCCTGAAATAAATAATTTTATAATAAATTTCTCGTGTTTTTTACCCCAAAAAGGAGAGGACAATTCCGAGAAGAGCAAGAACGTCGAGCATGTATTCGACATTCAAACCCAAGAAAGAAGCTAACCACACAAAAGTCGGCTTTTGCATCAGCTTTTGAGACAATGGCACTTTGGATTGAAGGTCCATTTGCGTTTTTGCCGGAAGAATTCCATTATTGCCGTAGAGACCTGAAAAATAACATTTTTTTACTTCCCTTTTCCAGATAATTAGTATATTAATATTTATTTTTTTTACTTTTTCCAAAGAATTAATTATTTTTTCCCCACTGAATTTTAATTTAATTCGAAATACATTATCAATTTTATTACATATTTTTTAAATAAACAATAAAATATAAACATGAAATAAATAATAATAATAATAGCAATAATAGAGGATCAATTTTTCAAAAGTTGATAAATCTATTTAAAAAAAAAATTAAGATAAACACATATTTAAAATATTAAAATCCTTAGAAATCCATTTATCACTGTTCAATTAAAGAAAAAAAATTAGTAATAAAGAATTATCAGTTTAAAAAATATTTCGACCTAATCTTGACGATTTTTCATTTTCTTTTTATTAGAAAAATTTACCAAAACCTTTAAATTCCCTATTACAATAGAATTTAATTACAAACATAGCATTTTAAATAGAAAAAATATTAAAAAATGAATAATTTATTACAGTTTTTCTACGTTAAAGATAATTTTAATGGTTTTATGTGAGAATTGTCATTTGTTTAAATTTCTCGAAATGACAAAATTTGGATTTATCAGGTTTTGAAAACATCTTCAAAATGAATAATTATTTTCCAGTATTTTAATTCCTTTCAAATTACAAATTAAAGCAAGTGAAAAAATGCACATAAAAATAAAACCAATAAACCGATTTATACTTTGGAAATAATTACACAATTCTCGATTGAGCGAATGAAATTCAGCAAATAAGACAATTTTTTCATTACACGACAAAAGAAAAAATTAAAATATACAAAAAAAATCACAACTCCTAAAGTGTTTTTGCCTTTTTTTTTTAAGTATTCCATTCTATTCAATAATTTCTAGAAACAATTTTTTTTCAATTCCATTCAGTTTTCAATTCGATAAAAATAAAACACCAAATTCAAAAGCTTCGAAAAATTCGAATCGCAATTCAAAAAAGAAAGCCGGAAAAATAGGTTAGAAAAATAAAAATTCCGAGACGAATTTATTTATAATTTTAAAAACCCGTTTGTCACCGTTAGATTTAAATGAAATGCCAAGAGGGGAAAAAACACCATTTGACCTCTAATTATAAAGGAAAAGTTGCAAGACGAGTAAATTGGTAATAAAAATTTTGTCGCATATAGCGAATTAGGGACAAGAGCGCAACTTTCGACATTTTGAAGTTGAAGATGAAAATTTTTCCATCTCCTCCTCTCAACAATGAGAGGGAAAAAATAACAATCGAATGATGAATTAATTGTAGAAGAATTTTTCCAATTGATTATAAATAAAAATTGATTGATAAATTATTGTAAATATTTCCTTATAAACTCACCTGGTATTTGGATATAATAACTGAGAAATGCAAAGAGGTAAATAGTGCACAATCCCCGAAGGAATACATTGCGTGTGTAGCGTACTTGAACCATTTGGGTTTGAAAAAACTACAACTTTATCCCTTAATGAATCGAGTTCATTTGACGAGTTTTATTTAAAAAAAGAAAAGAAAGGCGTGTGTAAAAAACAATTGTAAATTTTACTTATTGACGCGGTCTTGAAGCGTGCTTTTTCACTGTGTGTGATATGCCGCCGCAGAAAATTTTTATGTTAAAAGAAATAACCCGTGTGCGCTTGACTAGTTTTATCAATTGTTACCAACCGAACAATTGGGGAATTTTCCTTTCCAATCACTGATTGGACAATCAATTTTAGTCCACACAAAATCATGTTTCATTACCTTCCCAACTCTGGTATTGTTTGCGCCTAAAAAAAACCCGGTGGAAAACATAACCTAAAAATTGTTTTTTTTTTATTCGAAAAAAAAACCCCTCGGGGACCCCTTTGGACGCTGAAAAGAAGTAAACCGGTTATTATTTTTCATTAATTTTTCGTCATTTTCTCCATAAATTGTGAAAAATGGCAAAGAAGCACGTGCCTTCGGAATGGAGAAAAAGAATAAAATCGGAATACATGCGTTTGAGATTAATGAAAAGATATAAACGTGCAGATGAAGTGAAAATATCCTGGAATCAAAATCGCAAACTTCTCAAAGGTTTGTGTATATATATATATCGTTTTATAGCCGCCAATTTTTTTTTAATTCTAAGCAAGAATATTCGATTGGTTTTTTTTAATTAATAATAATTAAAATAGGAAGAATAAATTGAAATAATAAGAATTCTATATGAAAGGAATTGGAAGAAAAGTTGAATTCAAATGTTATAAAAATGTTTTTTTTTGGGAGTAATATTGAATCTTTTTTTTTTCTGAAGTTTGTATATAATTTATTTTGAAAACAGATTTTCTTAATGAGAAAAATAAGGAGTGGACCGACAGTAGTGCAATGTGGTTCGCTCTACAGGATATTCCTCCTCAATCGTTGAGTAAAAAAAAAGCTGTAATCACTAGTGATGATGGCGAAACTCAATCACTTAATATTAAAATCGTTAAGTCCGTGTCGCCAATTCCAACGGCCTACACATGGGCACCGATAAAACAAAATTTCATGGTCGAAGATGAAACAGTTTTGCACAATATTCCATATATGGGAGACGAAATTCTCGACAAAGGCGATACGTTTATTGAAGAGCTTATTAAAAATTACGATGGCAAGGTATGTTGCAAATTTTCCTATTCATTAAATTCATTCAAAAAAAATATACATTTTTCTTTTTAATTGATATTTTTTTGTTTCTTTTATTTTTCATACTGTTTTCTTTATTTTTGTTACTGTTTTTTTTATTTTTGTTACTATTTTTTTATTTTTGTTTCTACTTTTTTAGTTTTGTTTCTATTTTTTAGAAACTTTATTTCTATTTATTCTCATTACAGACTTGCCAACTTCAATTTTTTCTATTTCTAACAATAATTTTATTTAAAATAATTTAAATTTAAAATTATTGAAAAACTATCATTCTAAAGAACAAATTTTTGAACAACAATTATAAAATTATTACTTTGGAATTATTTAATGAAAATTTTACTTAAATATTTCAAAATTAATGCAATTTTAAAAGAATTGCGTTTATAATATTCATAAATAAATTAACTTAAAAAGGTTTTAATTGGAAGTATTATAAAATTTCCATTTTTAGTGAATTTATTTTGAAATTTTATAAAATTTCCATTTTTAATGAATTTAATTTGAAATTTTATAAAATTTCCATTTTTAATGAATTTCATTAGAAATTTTTAAGAACTTACAATTAGATTATTGTCCAAATGTTAACCATTCAAATTCTTTTTAAAATTTGTTAAATTTGTCAATATATATTTAATTATTAAAAATAATGACTTTAGAGAAAAATTTTAATTAAAAACATTTTAAAAAATTAAATTTTGGAGAAGTTAGAAATGATTGGAGAAATTCTATTATTTTCAATCGTAATAAAATTCTTATTACAAAAGTTCAATTATGTTCAAAATTTAAAGAAAAATTCCCGTCAAAATCACAACTATTTTTATAAATAACAAAATTCTTCTTTAAAATATAATAATTATTTTAAAAAATTTCCTCGTTTCGTTTTCAATATTTACTATTTAAATAAATTTCATAAAATTATTCAATTATTTTTAAAAAATTAATAAAATTTAACTCAAACATTAAATTATTTTCATAAATAAAATAAAAATTGCAGAGGAATTCAACTTTTTTTTATAAATTACATCCCAATAATTCAATTATTTTCATAAATAACGTTTTTGTTTAGGAATTCAATTATTTTGATAAATAATAAACTTATTTTAGGAATTCAAGTATTTTCATAAATTCTAAAGCTCATTGCAGAATTTTAATTATTTTTACTACAGTTTTAATGGAATTCTTGGAAAAATATAATTATTCTTAAAAAATTGATTAAAATTCGTCAAAAGAATTCAATTACATTTATAAAAATAATGCAAAAAAATACTTTTACAAGTTGTTTAATTTCAAAAAGGTTTGAATTTGAATATTTTGGAAAATCTTAATTCTTGTGGAAAAATGTTGATCGAAATCCTGGAAAATGAATGTTTTTTAATTGTATTTATTCTTGAAATCGAATTTTACTTCAATATTCAATTAAATTATTTTCAAAAATAATATAAATTTTCGCAAAAATCCAATTATGTTTCAAAAATTTACAAAAATTCTTGTCAAAATTAAAAATTTTCATTTAAAATTTAAATAGTCTTTATAAATAATAAAATTTTTCTCCGAAATTAAATTGTTTTCGAAAATTTAAATAAAATTCTTGTTTGAATTTCAATTATTTTTAATATAAAAAATTTTCATCAAATTTCTCGTAAAATGAAATTATTGTTAAATTTTCTTAAAATTTGTCTCTTGACAATGAATAATAATAAAAAAAAAATTAATAATATGTTTAATAATAAAAAAAACAAAATAACTACTTTTTGACAAAATTGTTTATGAAAATTCAATTTTAAGAAACATTTAATTATTATTTAATAAATTGTTTTTTTTTTAGTTAAATAATTGATTTCTTGTAGAATTTTCATATAAATATTTATTTAAAACTAAATTTCAGTAAAAATTTTCGATTATAATTGAATATAATATATTCAAAAGTATTAATTTTTTAGAAAATTCTACGAGAATTTATTTATTTAACTCTAAAAAGAAACATTTTATTAAATAATTGAACTTTATCGACAAATTTTGTAAATATTAAATGCATATTGAATGCTTTAAAAAAATTTTAATAACATTTTTGAAAATATTTGCATTTTTCGAGAAATTTGATGAAAATTTCGTATATATTAAAAATAATCGTAATTCTGAGAAGAATTTTATTACAATTTTTCAGAAATATTTGAATGTCGAAGAAAAATGTTATTATACATTTCATTTATAAAGATAATTTACATTTTGTCGGGAATTTTTTGGTAATTTTGGAACATAATTGGATTTTTTGCAAACAATTACGTTAGTTTTGAAAATAATCGAATTCTTGAAACGAATTTTATTAAAATTTCTTTTTAAATAATTGAATTGTTTCGTGAAATTTTATTTAAATAGCAAACATTGGATATAATTGATTTTAAAAAAATGTTTGAAATCAATTAAATTTCTACGAATAGTTTTATTAAAATTATTTTGAAAAAAATTAAATTGTCACATAAGAATTTCATTGGTATTTTTGAAAAGAATTTAATTCTTTGGGGAATAAATAATAAAATGTAAAAAAAATAATTGAATTTTTGAAAAACTTAATTTCTATATTAAAAAAAATAAGAGTGATTAAATTTTTATTGAAAAATGAAGTTATTGATGTTTTACAATAATTTTCTAATTCATAATAAATGTAGTTTTAAATCAGGGAAAATTAATTTTAATTAAATTAAATTAAATTTTAATTTGAAAATTAATTTTTTGCAGCAACCCTCGATTTTTTACTATTTTTTGTTATTATTTACATAATTATTTTTTTTATAAAAAAAATAAATTTTTTCACCATCTAGGTACATGGAACTGGAGATGCGAATTTTATGGACGATTCAATATTTTTGGATTTAGTTAATGCTTTATTGACTTATGAGAAAGATGAGAAAGTGACGGACGATCAGAAAAAGGAGAAGGACAAAGAAAATAAGCCAAGTGATAATGACTCTAAAAATTCATCTAAAGAATTATCATCATTTCCATCGATGCAAATATTTAATGTACCTAAATAATTTATTTAATATTTATGCAACCTTTTTTCAATTTCCATCTCGAATAGAGAGCGAATAAATTTTTTTTCTAACTTTTCTTTTTGCTGCTTTCCTTTTGAAATAATAATTGTTCATTTTTTTGTTTCTTTAAAGGCAATTGCTAGTGTATTTACCGATAAAGGGAAACCTAGTGAATTAAAAGCAAAATATATCGAGCTAACGCAAAGAAATAATCCAAATGCATTGCCACCAGAGTGTACGCCAAATATGGATGGAGTTTATGCGAAAAATGTTCCTAGAGAGCAAACAATGAATTCATTTCACACTCTCTTTTGTCGACGATGCTTTAAGTACGACTGCTATTTACATCGTGAGTATTTTATTTTACCATGATTGCTTTTTTATTTTTTAAAAACTTTTAAATTTTATTAATTTAATCATTGTCTATAGGCATTGAGTTTCATCAGGAGCCAAATCTTCAAAAACGAAGGGGTTCCGATATGAGAAGATTTACAGAGCCTTGCGGTTCGGATTGTTACATGCATTTAGTAAGAATTATAATAATTAAATATGAAGATAAAATTTTTATTTACTAATATTTAGTTAAAGTAAAAATTGGAATAATTATTGTTGTTACGTTTCAGGAGGGCGTGAAGGAAAAACTTGCAGCTCAAGTTGTTGAGATTAAGGAAGAAGATGTGAAGACAAAAAGACCGAGAAAAGTGAGAAAACAAATGAGTGTTGACTCGGGAAACGAAGACAGCGATGAAAGTAACGACAGTAAACAAAGTAGTCGAAGTAGTTCCCAAGGTAAAAACGTTATTTCAATTATTCAATTTCAAATTAATTTTCCCTTTTGTTCAAAGCATTCGATTTTCGTTCGATTATTTATATTTATATTATAATTTAATTTATATATTTATAATTTATATTATAACGTCTTCCGGTTTGCTTTTTAATTTTCAATATTAAAAAAAGAAAGAAAATAATTTCCAGTACCAAAAAAAAGAAGAAAAATTTAAATACTAAGAATGAAAGGAAATAAAACAAAATTTTTTACTGTTAAAAAAAACGATCATTATAATAATTTACAATCCATAATCCTTTTTTTCTGTTTCAAGACTTCAAGTTGAACGTGAATAGAAATTCAAAATCGGAAAAATTACTCGACGAGGGAAGGCAATTAATTAATTTCTCACCATTTTCATTGGATTTAAATGAGAAATGTGACGAGATGAAAAAGAATGATGTTTGGACTGGTTCGGAGCAGAGTTTCTTTCGAGCATTACATAAAGTATTTCCCGGCAATCCATGCGCTCTTGCACAAGTAATATTGACGAAAAATTGCACTCAAGTTTATCAATTTTCGCAAAAGGAAGCCACCGAAATACCAAGTGAAGAGAGTTCCGAGGATCTCACACCGCCGCGAAAAAAGAAGAAGAAACATCGTCTCTGGTCAATGCATTGCCGTAAAATTCAACTTAAAAAGGACTCTGGTAATTACGCTCTATTCACTCAAAAAAAAGAAAAATGAATTTAAAAAATACGAAATTCATGATTAATCATTTTAACCTTATTTAAATTTGTATTGTAGATTAAAAAAATTAATGTTGAATTTAAATCATTAAAGTAACTTTAAACAATTTGAATAATTTGAATAAGTTGAATAATTTAAACAATTTTGAATAATTTAAATAATTTGAATAATTTAAATAATTTGAATAGTTTAAATAATTTGAATAATTTAAATAATTTAAACAACTTAAGTAATATTGAACAGAACAAATAAATTGAAATAAAATAATTAATTTTTAGAATATTCTTTAATTAGTGACGAGAATGTGAAAAGAATATAGAAATTACAGTTGGATAATAAAAATAAATGACGAAAACGTTTTATATTAAAAAGAAAGGAACATATTTATATATTTTTTTATTCTCATTTTGTTTCAGTTGCAAATCACGTGCACAATTATTCTCCATGCTCACATTCAGGACGTCCTTGTGATAAATCCTGTCCCTGTATAAAGGATCAAAATTTCTGTGAGAAATTTTGCGCGTGCAGTAGCGATTGTCAAAATCGTTTTCCCGGCTGTCGATGTAAAGCGCAATGTAACACAAAACAATGTCCATGTTATTTGGCAGTGAGGGAATGTGATCCCGATTTATGTCAGGCCTGCGGGTCGGATCAATTTGACGTTGCAAAAATATCGTGCAAAAATGTCAGCGTTCAACGAGGATTACGTAAGAGATTTTTTTTATTAGCCATTCTTTTTTCTGAAAATTCATATGCATTTTGCTGTTTTACAAAAAATTATTCAACTTCTCCGAAGAATTGTATTCTTTTGAGAAATTTTACTATATAATTAAAATTCAAAAATAATTCCTAATTAAAAATTAATTAATTTAATACATAAATATTACAAATTAAAATTAAATTTAATTAAATTAAATTTTTTATAATAAATATTACAAATTACATAAATATTACATTAATTAATTTCCTAATTAAATTAGGAAGTGTAAAAATATTTATTCTTTAACATTTTATTTTATATTTGTATATTCAGGTTTTCCACGCAACCTGAAAAATCTGGAAATGTCAGGGAATTTTATAAAAATTGAAAAAAACACGGAAAAGTCAGGGAATTTTGAACGAAATCCTGGAAAATTTAAAATTTTGTAAAACTTCGATTTTAAATTAATTTCATTAAAAAATGTAAAAACATAGATTTTTAAAAACCCATAATAACTAAAATTCTTCTAAAATTATTTTAAAAATTTTAATATATATTTAATTGATTATTTAAAAATAACGGATTTATAGAAGAATTTTAGTTAAAACACTAAAATAAAATAAAATTTTGAAGCAAATATTTATTATTCGAGAAATTCAATTATTTTTAGAAAAAGTAAAATGCTTCTCAGAAATTCAATTATTTTTTTTATCTTTTATTATTTATTCTTCAAAGAATTAAATTATTTTCAAAAATTTCAATGAAAATAAATTCTTTTGTGACAATTTAATTTTTTTCAAAATAATTTTAATAAAACTTTTCGTAGAAATTTAATTGATTTCAAAAATTTGGTTAAATTCAATTATTTCCAATGTTTGCTATTTAAATATAATTTCACGAAACAATTCAATTCTTTAAACCGAAATTTTAATAAAATTAATCTGAAGAATACAATTATTTTCAAACATAATATAATTCTTCACAAAAATCCAATTATGTTTGAAAATTTATAAAAAATCTTGTCAAACTTTAAATTATCTTTATAAATAATATTTTTCTCCGAAATTCAATTATTTTTGTCAAATATTAATAATATTCTTGGCACAATTTCAATTATTTTTAATATACAAAATTTTCATTGAATTTCTCGAAAAATGAAATTATTGTTAAATTTTTTCGTTTTATTTGTCTTTTGACATTAAATAATAATAATAAACATAATAATTAAATTCTAAAAAAACTTGTTATAAAAATTCAATGTTCAATTCAATTATTTAACAAATTGTTTATTTTTATAGTTAAATAATTGATTTCTTGTAGAATTTTCTTATAAATATTGATTTAAAAATAAATTTCAGTTACAATTTTCGATTATAATTGAATATTGTATTAAAAAATTGTTATTTGAAAAAATTGTTATTTTGACTTCTTTACAAAATTTTAATAAAATTTTTTTCAAATAATTGCATTTTTCTGGAGAAATTTGATGAAAATTTTGTATATTTAAAAACTATTGAAATTCTGATAAGAATTTTATTAAAATTTTTTAGAAATATTTAAATTTCGGAGGAAATTTTTATTATACATTTGATTTATAAAGATTATTTAAATTTTGACGGGAATTTCGGACAATTTTGAAACATAATTGGATTTCTGTGAAGAATTGTGTTATTTTTGAAAATAATCGAATTCTTGAGGTTTCCAATAATTTTCTTATTAATAATTAACGTAGTTTTAAAAACCATGGAAAAATTCCGTTTTTTAACCTGGAAAACCATGGAAAAGTCAGGGAATTTTGAAAACAGTAAAAGCGTGCAACCCTGATATTATATATTTTATTTAATTTTGCAAATCAGTTTTTATTTTAATTATACAATCGAGAAAATAGGAATTTGAATTTTTTCTTTTCCTTGAACAGATAAACATTTGCTTTTGGCTCCATCGGACGTTGCTGGTTGGGGAATTTTCCTCAAAGAATCGGTAGCGAAAAATGAATTCATATCGGAATATTGTGGCGAAATTATCAGTCAGGACGAAGCCGACAGACGTGGCAAAGTCTATGATAAATATATGTGCAGCTTTTTGTTCAATTTAAACAGCGGTGAGTGGATGTTTTCCATTTTTTTGTTTCTAATTTTTAACATTCTTTATGTTTAATATTATATTACATTCCTTACATAAGAAAATTGAAAATTACTAGTTTTAATTAAAATATGTATTAAAAAACAGAAGAAAAATTCTTTTTATAAAAAAAATCTACTTTTTTTTGCAGAATTTGTTGTTGATGCAACTAGAAAAGGAAATAAAATAAAGTTTGCAAATCACTCGATAAATCCAAATTGTTATGCTAAAGTAATGATGGTGAATGGTGATCATAGAATTGGAATTTTTGCAAAAAGAGCAATTCAACCGGGCGAAGAATTGTTCTTTGATTATAGGTGAGTTTCGGCAAAAAAAATTCTTTTATATTTGATATTAAAATCATTATTATAGTTTATAATATTATAATTACAAATATTTATTGTTTCTATTTTCTTTGACTTTTAAAAATTTTAGATTGTTACAGTTTTTTATTTTTTTTTCGTAAGTAATATTTTCTTCTTCTTTTTCCAATAGATATGGACCAACGGAACAATTGAGATTCGTTGGAATTGAACGGGAAATGGAATTTATATAATGCGTCAAATATTTTTTCACTGGACTTGAATGTATATAAAATCAAAGGTGAGTTAATAATTAAAATACAAATTTTTCTAGACATTCAATTATACAATTATAGAAATAATAAATAGTACATTAAAATGAATTTAATTTTACAGATTTTGCCTTCAAAAATGCTGCAAACAAAATTCCTTAATCTCTCAAATATTTATAAATAAGGAAAGTCTGACTTTTTTTTGTACTTTTTTCAAAATATATCATATTAAGAAATTTTTCAATTATTCTAGCTAAAAAAGAAAATTAATTATGAAGAAAAATTTGAATTATTTAGTTTTGTTCTATCTAAGAGACAATCGTGAGTATTTTTTGAGTAATAACTTCTGTTAGTTGATTAAAATACACAATTATTTCCTAGGAATTTAAGATTATTATATAAAAATAGATTATCTTTAAATTAATTAAATTAATTAACTTTTTAATAATATTATTATTGTGCAAATTATTAAGATTTGTATTAGAAAAAAGACGATGTTAGATGATTTAATGGAGGGTTTATTTACTCGAAATACGACAAGAGTTAATTTTATTTATGTTTATTAATTTTTATATTATATGTCATAATTATTCAAAAAAAAAAATGTAATATTGTTTATTTCCCCGAACCTCTAACTCTTCGAATTTTCATAAAACATCGAAAAACTAAAACTTTTATTTATAAATTTTCCTTTTTTTTATTATCAGTTATAAATTAGGTTGAAAAAAATGTGAAAATAGTTTATTTTAAAATATTAATTCAAATTTTGAATAATTTCGGCTTGAAAATTTTTTAACGTAATTATTATTTATTTTCTAAAAATTTTAATAAAAGTCAATTAATTTAATTATTTTTAATAAAAATCAAATTAAATTAATTGAAATAATTCAATTATGTTTTAAATGTTGACAAAAATTCTTCAGAAGAGTTTAAATTAATTATTTTCAAAAATTTCAATAAATTTTTTCGAATAAATTCAATTATTTTTAATTATTTTGATAGTTTATGATAAAAATCGAATTATTTTAATTATTCAAAAATTTGATTTTAAAATTTTTAATGAATTTTTTTTACGGAATTCTATTATTTTTAAATATTTTAATTTATTTCTTGATAAAAATTTAATTCTTTTGACGTGATTCCTGTTCAAAAATTATTTATTTATAAAAAATTTAATAAAATTTCCTAAAGAATTTAAATTATTAAAAAAAATGTAAGACATTCTTTTAATTGAAATTCTATTATTTTTAAAGATTATGATTTGAAATCAATTTTATTTTAATTATTTTTTTTTTAAATTTTAATAAAATTCTTGATAAGAATTCAATTATTGTCCAATTTCAGTCAATATATTAATCATTTTAAAATCTACATTTAAAAAAATGATTAAAAATCTTGAGAATAAGAAAAAACAAAAAATAATCATCGAACTATGAACAGAGATACGGAATGCAACAATTATTAATTATTAATTGTTAATTATTAGTTAATTTTTTATTATTTTGTTTTAATTATTTTTGGAAACTCGATTTACTTTTGGATTTTGCCGCCTAAATTCTAAACGAATACGCGCATGCGTGGTTCCATGTTTCTTGTTTCTCAAAATTCCATTTCCATTTATCCAGTCAATGTCTGTCGTTTCCATGTGTAACACGGAAGTTTTTGTGTCACTTGACGGGTTGTAATATTTTTTATATAATTCGATATTATACAATAAGTAAATTCAGTTTGTGTTAAGTATTATTATTTTCATTTAGTGGGTGAATCTAGAAAAAGCAAAATGCCACGAATTATGATAAAGGGTGGTGTTTGGCGGAACACGGAGGTAAGTTTCCCTAATCTAACCTCAAAATTTATGTCGCTCTCCTCAAAACTTTTTCAATTTTCTCCTAAAAATATTGAAACTAATTCTGAAAATTCAGCTCAGAATAACTATTTATTACAATATTTGATATATTCTTTCACTGAATTTCTATTTCTAATTTTCTCGTGGAGAGGTTTTGGGCATTAACCCTTTTTTACTTGTTTGATAAGAAACCCTATAAAAATAATTTATATATCTTTGTTTTTAAGTATTTCTTTCGTTTCTTTACATTGTTTTCAGTTTACATTTCATCAAATAAATGCAAATAGAATATTTTTTCTCAAAATATGTACAGGGTGGTGGCTGCATGTCAGTAAAGTATGGGAAATGTTAGAAAAAGAAAAATTGTTGTCAGTAAAGTCAAGGAAATGGCACCGCAGGAAAAAAAATTTGTTGTCAGGGAAATTAAGAAAATTGAAACACTTTACATTTTTTTTCAAAAATAGCGATTTTTTCGGCTTTTTTTCTAAATATTGCAACAAAATACTACAATTTTTAGTAAAAAAAAAAGGAGTGCAAATTATTTCGATTTATGTAGTGCAAAAAATAACTATAAACATATCTTTCAAAAATTATTTTTGAATCATTTTTTAAGATAATTACATTTTACAAAAATATTAATTTATAATTATAATTATTATTATAAATTACATTTAATTTAAATTAAATTATTATTATTTTTAAATAAAAATCTTTTTGAATAATTGAAATTTTGCAAAATTTAATTGAAAATAATTGTTTTTTTCTGTGTTATTTTTTTTAAGAATTGAACAATTTTATTGTTATGGAACAATTTTTGAAGAATTTTAATTGCAAATTTGTAAAATGATTATTGAATTATCAAGAGTTATAATGAAAAATCTTTAAATGTGAATTTGAAAATGAAAATTAATTATAATTTTTAGAAAATTTAATATTTTCAATATTTTTAATAACATGTTTTCGAAAATTCAAATACAAAAAGTAATAACATTTTTGAATTATTTTTAATATTTTGGAGAAAAAAATCATACGTTCAAAATTTTGTATGAGAATAACATTTTTTTTAAATATTTAAATTAAATTATTTTCAAGAATTTAAAAGAAAATTCAATTATTTTCAACAATTTTGATAAAATTCTTTGAAGCAATTCAATTATTTAAAAAAAAATTTAATAAAATTCTTTATAAAAATTCAATTTTAAGAAATATTCAATTTTTCAATAAATTATTTATTATTATATTATATTTAAATATTTTGTTAATTAAAATTATTAAAGTTTTCAAAAATGTTAATTAAAAACATCAGCAAAGAATTGTTGAGTTTTGGAATATTATTTACAAAACAAAAATTATTCAAGTTTTGAATGTAGATTTAATTTTAAAATTGTGAAAACTATTCGAATTTTGAAAAATTTTATAATTAAAATGTTTTGAAGATATTTTTTTTAAAAGATTAAATTATATTTCCAATTTGGAAATATTCTCAAATTTAATTGACATAAATTGTACATTAAAAAAAATTGTTTTGTATATTTAAAATATATTTTTAATGAAAATTAGAAAAAATGCTGAATTAAATTTTTGTTATTTTTCTCAATAATCTAAAATTAGTTGTTTTTCCGTCGGTGAAGTTTGCAACGTTTACGATCAACGATTGAAAGAAAAAAATTATTTTCCTATCAAAAAAATAACATTTTTTGTTCACAAATATTTTTTTTATGAATCATTATTCAAAAAGTTAATCGTACTTATAAAAGATTTTAAAAATTTGCCAAAAATATAATTTTCTTCTAAAATCGTTGACTATAAACGTTGTGAACTTCATCAACGTTTGTTTTTTAGTTTTCAAATTTAATTTTTCGATATCTACTTTTTATTACTATTTATTTACTTTTTTTGGTTTTAAAACCCTGATGTATAAATTTTTTTAATTGGAAAAAATGGGTAAAACAAAAGTTTAATTGTGTTTATTTTTTTTCGAATGCCTACAGGATGAAATTTTAAAAGCAGCTGTTATGAAATATGGCAAGAATCAATGGAGTAGAATAGCTTCATTGCTTCATAGAAAATCGGCGAAACAATGTAAAGCACGTTGGTTCGAATGGCTGGATCCGAGTATCAAGAAAACCGAATGGAGTCGCGAGGAGGACGAGAAATTATTGCATCTCGCAAAATTAATGCCAACACAATGGAGAACAATTGCGCCAATTATTGGCAGAACAGCCGCACAATGTTTAGAGAGATACGAATATTTATTGGATCAAGCGCAAAAGAAGGAAGAGGGCGAGGATGTTTCGGATGATCCACGTAAATTGAAACCTGGTGAAATTGATCCAAATCCAGAGACAAAACCGGCACGTCCCGATCCCAAGGATATGGACGAGGATGAACTTGAAATGCTCTCGGAGGCGAGGGCAAGATTGGCGAATACACAGGGTAAGAAGGCGAAGCGTAAGGCGCGTGAGAAGCAATTGGAGGAGGCAAGGAGATTAGCAGCTCTGCAAAAAAGACGTGAATTGAGAGCAGCTGGAATAACGGTGAATCAGAAGAATAAGCGAAAACGAGAAATGAATTACAATTCGGAAATTCCGTTTGAAAAACGTCCGGCGCCGGGATTTTATGACACTTCGAATGAGCATGTTGATCCACTGGCTGCTGATTTTTCACGATTGAGACAACAACATTTGGATGGTGAGTCACGTCAGGAGGCTGAAATGATGGAGCGAAGGAAGGACAAGCAAAAGCTTAAGCAACGAAAGGAAAATGATATGCCAATGGGTATGTTGAATAATGAGGAGCCGGTGAAGAAACGGAGTAAATTGGTTTTACCGGAGCCACAAATTTCTGACAGTGAATTGCAGCAGGTTGTTAAACTCGGTCGTGCTTCGGAGGTTCGTTTCTTTTTTGGATTATAATTTTCTATTATTTAATAATAATAATAATAATAATTTTCTTTCTTGTTAATATAATAAATAATTTTCCATTTCAGGTGGCACGTGAAATTGTTACTGAAGGAGGGGCAACGGATAGTTTGTTGGCTGATTATTCTTTGACTCCAAATACAGCCGTGACTCCGAGGACGCCGGCAGTTCAGGACAGAGTTCTCCTGGAGGCTCAGAATGTTATGGCTCTAGTTAATGTGGACACTCCATTAAAAGGTTTCAAAATAATTTCAATAAAACTTTTCGTAGAAATTTAATTGATTTCAAACATTTTTTTAAAATTCAATTATTTCCAATGTTTGCTATTTAAGTAATATTTCACGAAACAATTCAATTATTTAAACCGAAATTTTAATAAAATTAGTCTGAAGAATTCAATTATTTCCAATGTTTGCTATTTAAGTAATATTTCACGAAACAATTCAATTATTTAAACCGAAATTTTACTAAAATTAGTCTGAAGAATTCAATTATTTTCAAACCGTAATATAATTCTTCGCAATAATCCAATTATATTTGAAAATTTAGAAAAATTCTTGTCAAACTTTAAATTGTCTTTATAAATAATAACATTTTTCTCCGACATTCGAATATTTCTGAATAATTTTAATAAAATTCTTCTCAGAATTACGATTACTTTTTAATATACGAAATTTTCATCAAATTTCTCGAAAAATGCAAATATTTTTAAAAATGTTATTAAAATTTTTTAAAAGCATTCAATATAAATTAAATATTTACAAAACTTGTCGATGAAGTTCAATTATTTAATAAAATGTTTATTTTTAGAGTTAAATAAATAAATTCTCGTAGAATTTTCTAAAAAATAAATACTTTTGAATATGATATTCAATTATAATCGAAAATTTTTACTGAAATTTATTTTTAAATAAATATTTATATGAAAATTCTACAAGAAATCAATTATTTAACTATAAAAATAAACAATTTATTAAATAATAATTAAATGTTTCTTAAAATTGAATTTTCATAAACAATTTTATCAAAAATTAGTTATTTTGTTTTTTTTATTATTAAACATATTATTAATTTTTTTTATTATTATTCATTGTCAAGAGACAAATTTTAAGAAAATTTAACAATAATTTTCGTTTTCGAGAAATTTGATGAAAATTTTTTATATTAAAAATAATTGAAATTCAAACAAGAATTTTATTTAAATTTTCGAAAACAATTTAATTTCGGAGAAAAATTTTATTATTTATAAAGACTATTTAAATTTTAAATGAAAATTTTTAATTTTGACAAGAATTTTTGTAAATTTTTGAAACATGATTGGATTTTTGTGAAGAATTGTGTTACTTTTGAAAATAATCGAATTCTTGAGGTTTCCAATAATTTTCTTATTAATAATAAACGTAGTTTTAAAAACCATGGAAAAATTCCGTTTTTTAACCTGGAAAACCATGGAAAAGTCAGGGAATTTTGAAAAGGGTGTAAAAGCGTGGCAACCCTGTAATTGAATTTTCAAAATAAATTTTACAGGCAATATTTCGCAAATTTAAAATAAAATTATTTTTTAAAATTAAATTATTTAACAAAATTTTTGATAAAATTCTTCACAAGAAATTAATTAGTTTCATAAGTAACAAAATTTATTGCAGAATTTCAATTATTTTTATACAATTTTCAATAAAATGTTTTAAAAAAGTGCATTCATTAAACATTTTTTTTTAAATTCATCGAAAAAATTGAATTATTTTGAAAAATTTTGATAAAATGTTAATAGTTGAATTTTTAAATGTTTTTTAAGTTAAAATCTTTGAAAAGTTGAATAAAGTTATAAATATAATTGAATTTTTTCGAGAAATTTTACTAAAATTAAATTGAAATTAATTGAATTCTTGCAAATTTTTTCGACAAATTAAAAAAAAATTGTATTAAATATAATTGAAGCTCGAGCGAAGAATTTTATTATTTTTATTATTTCAAGTGTTTTTCTTTTTAAATAATTGGATTTTCTTTGAAAAATTTTATTGAAGTTACATTTTTTTTTAAATTTTGATTTTAAAATTATTGAAATTGATACTTCTTGGGTTAAGTTGGATTTTTTTTCAATAAAAAGTGAAATATATTAAATATTTTTGGATATTCTGACTCTAAATACCTATTGAAAAAAATATATATATATTTTTTGGAAAACAAAAGTTTTCTAATATTTTCCAAGTTTACTTATTTTTAATATATTGACAATTTTGTTTTAATTTCTAAAAACAATGTTATTTTTTGTTTCGCAGGAGGATTAAATACGCCGCTTCACAATTCCGATTTCAGTGGCGTGGTTCCCGTTTCAAATGCTGTCGTCACGCCAAATACACTTCTTGCTACTCCGTTTCGATCTCAACGTTCCGATGGCACTCCAATTGCCTCGTTCACCACTCCTGGCTCAGTGCGAACGCAAAATGGTGTTCTTGCACCGACTCCAATTCGCGACAAACTCAATATCAATTCTGAAGAGGCTCTAGAGGGTTCAGAAACACCAGCGCTTAAAAAACAGGTCAAAAGAAAAACTCCGAAAAGAATCTAACATATATTTTTTCTACTATTTTTTCTATACATATGTATTATATTTGAATTTTCTCTCTGAATTTATTTTTCATTTTCCAAATTAAATCACCAGGCGAAGGAACAATTATGGGCTGGACTTCGTTCCTTACCGGCGCCACGAAACGATTATGAAATCGTCGTTCCTGAAGACGAGTCAGACGAAATTGGTCAAACTTCAATGAACGATATTATTGAAGATCAGGCCGATGTCGACGCTAGAAAGCAACAGGAAATCATCGAACAAAGTAAATTGAGAATTTGAAAATTGGACAAAGTTTATAATTTTGAAATAATTTTCAATACATTATTTTAAAAATTAAATTTTTTTGAATTATCTTTTTTTTGGGGGTATTTTTAGAGCAAAGAGAATTGGCGAGACGTTCACAGGTTATACAGAGGGATATGCCACGACCAATAGAAGTGAATCTTAATATATTGCGACCAACATCGGATTCTTTGAACGATTTACAGAGAGCTGAGGAATTAATTAAACGCGAAATGATAACAATGTTGCAATATGACGCACTAAATAATCCAGTGCCAATGAATAAGCGATCGAATAATGCAATGGCCCAGGCTCAGGGCTATTTGAATTCTCATCCTTATAAGAATTACGAGAAGGATGAATTGGAGGAGGCGAAAAAATTAGTTGAAAACGAAATGAATGTTGTGCGTAAGGGAATGGATCATGGCGATATCAGTTTGGAGGCTTATTGCACCGTTTGGGAAGAGTGTCTTTCACAGGTAATTTAAGAACTACAAAACAATTTTTTTTTTAAATAATTGAATTTTTACAAAAATTAAAAAAAAATCATTGAAATTTTCCAAGAAATCAATTAATATTGTATTGAAAATAAAAAATAAGTTATGAATTTTTCTTTTCAGATTTTATACTTGGAACCACAGAAGCGATACACGCGAGCAACGCTCGTATCGAAAAAGGACAGAATTGACGCGTGCGAGAGGAAATTGGAGGAAAATCGAATGCTAATGACGGGCGAGGCGAAACGTGCGGCTAAAATGGAGAAGAAATTGAAAATCTTAACTGGCGGTTATCAGGGACGTGCTCAAGCATTGGCAAAACAATTGAACGATACGTGGACGCAAATTGAACAATTAAGATTGGAATTGTCGACATTTAAATTTTTAAAAGGCCAGGAGGAAGCTGCATTGCCAAGGAGAATAAATGCATTGGTTGAGGATGTTAATCGACAAAAGGAACGTGAAAAACAATTGCAAAGTAAATTTGCACAATTGCAAAATTTATTGCCTGAAAGAGTGGCACGAATTGAGGATAATGAAAGGTCAGAGGAGAATTTTGGTAATATTTAGATTTATTACTACGTACATTCTTTTAGAATTCAAAATATATTTACTCTTAAATGATAATATTAGATGTTATTTATTACCAAAAAAAAACCCTTTGTGGAAATTATCATTTTCAGTTTTAAAATGATAAACACCATTTTTTTTTATACTTAAGTGTTAGTAATTAGTAATTACTGAAAATATGTCGAAAATCTTTAATTACTAAGATTATTGGCTCAAAAATCTTAAAATTACTGAGACTTTTGATTCGAAATTTTTAAATTATTAAGATTGAAAAAAATAAAATTAAGGTTAAAGAATTAAAATTAAATTTATTAATTTTAAATATTTTTTAATATATTTCAAAAAGGTTCAATTCAATTTCAATGAAACATATATTTCAATTTTGTAAATGCATTCTAAATTAATTTGAAATTAAAATATTTAGTATTCTACAATTTAAAATACAAATATTCAATTTATTATTATGCAAATTATAAAATTTTGTTATATCAGACGTAAGTTTTTAATAATGTTACAATAAAAATATTTTCAATATTTACTGCTCAAAGCACAAAAGCTGATAATACAATCGGTTCAAGTTCGATTTTATTTTGCAAAATTAAAAAGAAAAAAAGTAGATATTATAAAATAAAACAAACTTTCTTTCTTCATAACAAAAAAATTCAAAAGACTTTTCTGCAAACAATTTCTAATGAAAAACAAAAGGAAAAGAAAATCGTTAACATAATTATAATTGGATTATTTACGAATTTTTGTATTAATTTCTTTTCTTTTAATTGAAAACAATTAATTTGTTAAAGCAGTTTCTAATTTTTTGTTGAGAAAAGTTTTATCCAATGTTTAAAAATAATTTTTCTTTGTATTATTTTGTTGTAACTTTTTCAATGATCGTTGATAAGTAAATTGTAAATAAGATTTTTTTTACTTTTTTATTACTCAACTAGTAAATAATGTAAATTCAATTATTTTTAACAATTTAGATGAAATTCTTTTTTTTATAATTATTTTCAATATTTTTAATAAAATTCCTGCAAAAAATTTGATTATTTTCCAAAAATCGGATAAAATTCTTTGTAAAAATTCAATTATTTTTATGAATTATAAAAACCACGACACAAATTCAATTATTTTCATAGACAAGAAAATTATTCGTAAAATTAAAATATTTTTTATACAAATTAATGAAATTTCACGAAAGGATACAATAACTTTGAAAAATATTTAAATTCAATTATTTTCAAGAGTTTTAATAAAAGTTCAATTATTTTAAACAATTCTTATAAAGAAATTCTTCGAAAGAATTCAATTATTTTTGTAAATTGTAAAATTCTTTGCTAGAATTCAATTATTTTTGCGTAAATAAAATAATGCAATTCTAAGAAATTCAATTATTTTTGTATTTAAAATAATTGACTTTCAGAGAGAATTTTCTTGTTTATGAAAATAATTGAATACTTGAATTGAATTTTATCAAAGTTTTTTAAATAATTGAAGTCATGTGAAAAATTCAATTTTTTAATTAATATTTAATTTATTTAATAAAAATCTTGCCAAGAATGAAATTACCCATTTTTCAAAAGAATTTTAATTGCGTTTTTTTTAAAGAATTCAATTTTTGGCAAAAAAAAAGTTAATAAAATTCATGAAAAATGAATTCAATTATTTAACAAAATTTTCTAATCTAAATGCAAATTTCTAATTTTTTCTTAGAATGGAAATGTATTTGAATTGAATTGACAATTATATTTAAAAAAATTTAATAAATCTTTCGAAACAATTCAATTAATTTTTTGAATAGCAAAATCTTGGCAAAAATTCAATTGTTTCCAAATAAAATTTCAATTTTTTTCCTGAATTTGTTAAAAAAAAATTTCAAATGAGTTTAATTATTTTCTAAAATATTTATAAATCCGGAAATCCTTCAATATAATTTAATTATTTTCTAAAATATTTAAAAATGCGGAAATCCTTCGATACAAATTAATTGTTTTCTAAAATATTTACAAATCCAGAAATCCTTCAATATAATTTAATTATTTTTATAAACAGTAACATTCATTGCAAAAATTTAATTAATTTTTTTACTAAAATTTTATGAAAGAATTAAATTTTTTTACTTAATGACCATAATATTTTCCAAAGAAATTCAATTACTTTTAAATAATTTAAGAAAATTCTTCTCAACTAGTTAGTCATTAAACATTATGATTAAATTTTATAAATTTATAAAAAAAACTATAATTCACAATCTATTTAATATCAGTAATAGTTTTCATAATTTTTTGATACCATAAATATTTGTCATTTGTCACATGAATATATTTCAAATCAATCTTCCAAACATGACCCAAGCCTGTAATAAAAATATATTTTCTTCCCTCTATGGAGAATTTGCTTCCCGGCAATAGAATCGATTTCGAATGTACAAAGCAGAGTTTTTGTTGTATTTTTGCTCGTAGATAAGTTTTCGAAAATGTCATATTCAGTAGAACATAATCAAAGGCTTTCCTTCCGCTGATGGGAAATTTATTTACAATCTTCTTGTCTGTAATGGTGAATGTTTGCAACGTATATTCGGATTGATTGAAAAAAAGCTTATTCATTGATTTCGTAGTCATGAATTCGACTTTAGTTAGTGTGAGATCGAAATTTTCCACAGGATCGTCAGATTGTCTGATTGCCAAATTATAGAGAGCATTTTTCATTCGTTTCGCTTCGTTCGTGTCGCGATTTATTCTCCAGTGACCTGATGTACCAAAATTTTGAAGTGCATAATAATCTTCGAATGTTGCTGAAAATCGTTCATTATTGTATTCGTATTGCTCGACAATTGCCTTGAATGTCGTTCTCATTTCAATGAAATTTCTCTCTTCGTTTGTGTAAATTCGATTTATCCTCGTTGCCAGGTGATTGAGTTGTAAATTCTCCTTGTCCAACTGATCACTGTATTTTAATCTCAAAAAATCGTCTCTGTGATCAATTATGTACTTTTTCGCAAACTGGGGACTTGAATAGCTCTCTGCGTCCTTCCAGAGTAGAAAGAATTCATTTGCATCGAAATTTTCCTCTGGGAAAATGTAATTTTTGACTATTTTCGGTAGTTCCTCCCTTGGAATGTGGGGCATTTGAATGAGTGCGAGGTTTAGAATTTTATTCTCTATCATGTTTTGTTTTTCTCTATTTTTCAGTCTCCGGCATTTGGGAGTTTCGTTTTGGTCGCATTCAGTTTGATTGTAGTCGGCTACGTCTGTTCCGGCGAATTGAACTCTTCGTAAACTGTATTGAAATTTATGGTCCACTTCGTAGAGTGGTCTATTTGCCTCCTTCAGGGTAGTTTCATTGATTTGTTTGAATTCTTTTTCGTCTTGTGATATAACTTTGTGTAAGAGGAAGAATTTTGATTGTAGAATTCCATGTTCTTCGATAGTTCGCAAGCAGGCGGCTCTTGATTCGTTTAGGACAATGAATTTGTAGCCATAACCGGAATCACCGTATGGAGTATTCGACATTACGTGTAAATTCTGTTGGGAATAATTAGCATTGACGAAAGAGACTATATGATATTCGATGAAGAGTTTTTCGATATTTTCCAACATGCCAAATATTGATTTGTAGTCCAAAGAAGTGAGAATTTTCAAATGACGAACTTTATCTTGAATGATGTCGATTATGTACTTTACTCTTGGCTGGGAATCATTCCAAAGAAGGGATAAAATTAATAATTTCTCTGAATTTTCAATGAGATTGTTTTGAAGAACTTTGGAGTATCTTTCAGATTTTAGGAATTCGGGAAATGTTTGTAGGTGGGATTTCTTTGCCTTTGTTACTACTTTTCTGATTAGATTCTTTAGTGTTTGGGTTTTTATACTTGTACCCATTGCGGTTAGATGATTTCTCGTTTCTTTTTCAATTAGACTTGGGGAAATTGTATCTTTTTCTTCTTTTTGAATCGGAAACATGGTGAATGTGTCGACTTTACAGGGATCTTCCTCTTTGTATAGTCCACGCGACATTTTGTCTGTCAAACATGGATAAAATTGCACTAGAGACAAACCGTATTCCAGCCACCAAGCGGTTTTTAAATCTTTGTATGAATTTTGAATCAGCGTTTTTAGTCGATCACTTCTATTTTCCACTATTCTGTCCGCTATACGATCTATTTGTTCAGGAATAGAATTTTTCCCATCGAAATTTCTGGTAGATGGAAGCTCACGAGGAATTTGGTTGAAAATTTCCGGATGGTCTTCAGTTCGAAGAAAGTTGGCGTCGTTATTACTTCGTAGTAGAACGTGAAATGTTATGTTGTTAGCGTTTGGAAAATAGACACCAAATAAATCGTATGAGCCTTTCGTGGCATTTTTCAAGACACTAGACGTTGAATTATAGTCTACTAATGTTATAAGCACTTTGGTTTTCGAATTCCATTGGTGAAAGTAATCCTTTAATGTTTCTGTGATTAATTTCCTTTCAAACTTTCGATAGGCATTGATGATACTATTAATACTGGCTAGAAAGAATTCTTTCAGATTTGGTAAAGTTCGTCCAACATGACATTGAAATGTATCGGGATTCTTTAGATAGGCAAGAATTAATTGATACCTTTCAGTATCTGTTTTTAATTTACAAACAGGATCGTCGTCTAAAAAATATTGAGCCAAAATGATGCTCGTTTTAAATTGCGATAATTCAAAGTGAAGATTGTATTTTGTGTCAGCTTTTAGAAGAGAATCGATTTTACTGTAAGTCGAGTTTAGAAAAGAGAAAAGGTAACTGTAGGCTTTTAACCAATGTTCTGGAATTGAAATTATGTTTATCATTTTTTCTCGTTGTAGACCCTCTTTTTCTTTGTGAACGTAGTAAAGAAGCGCTGGGAGAGCAAATGCGGTCACGTTAAAGGAATCAATTTTACCAGCGATTATTAATTCTTCAAGTAAGTGTCCAATTAGTAAATATTCATCGAAAAGAGTTTGGTTGTTAATTTCAATTTTTTCAGAGTCTCTACCGGAATAATAATTAGCATAGTTTCTGCCTGATCTCAGTAAAATTAAACCCGCCTGGGCGTAAATGTAGTCAAGTGACAGCAATCCATGATCAGGATTCTCCGATATTGGAAATAGGGGCGAAATTAGATCGGTAAATATTCGATCGACAGCTAAAGGAGTTAGTGACGAGCGATTACCGTTTTCTTTCCGAAATATTGTCAAACTAAGACTGGTCTTAATTTCCTGGAGAATAGTATCTATTAGCAAATTGTCTGTTTTTCGAACAACTTCTGCCAGAAAGCCGTAAATATTTCCAAATTTGCTGAAGACAAGGGAACTTATTATGTGGTCGAACATGGTGTTCACAAAAATTTCGTCCAATGTTTCATCACTTTTTTCCCCATACAAATCGCTGCCTTGCAACAAAAATCGAATTAGCTCTTCGGTATTATTTGGACGTTCGTCGAAGTACTTGTAAAGTCCATTGACAATCGGTATTTGACTTTGTCGATCATCGATTGATAAATAATTTTCGCTGAATAGAAAATCGCCGAGTAGATTGAAATAAGTGTAAATGGGAATCAATGTCACGGCTTCTATTGGATTCGCTAAATTATCAAACGTCATTTTAGATTTTTTTACTCTCCGTCCTTTAAATTTATTGCACAAATCTCTGTTAATAAGAAAAACATTTTTATTCTTTATTTCTCTTTTTTCTAAATTTCAATGAAATTTTTCGAAACAAATTCAATCATTTTTTTAAAACTATTAATAAATTAATTCCTAAGAATTTAATTATTTTTATTAAATTTATCCTTAATTTCATTCTTCCTAAGATTTTAATATTTTTCTAAATAATAAATTTATTGGCGGGATTTTAATTATTTTTCTAAATAATAAATTTCTTCGCAGGATTTTAATTATTTTTGTAAATAATAAATTTCTTCGCAGGATTTTAATTATTTTTCTAAATAATAAATTTCTTCCTAAAATTTTAATTATTTTTCTAAATAATAAATTTCTTCGCAGGATTTTAATTATTTTTATAAATAATAAATTTCTTCACAGGATTTTAATTATTTTTCTAAATTACAAATTTCTTCGTAGGAAATTATTATTTTCATTAATAATAAAAATTTCGCAAGTATTGAATTATTTTCATATAAATTTGTTAAAATTCTTTATAGGAGTTTGATTATTTTCAATTTAAACTTTAGAGTTGGTAGAATTTATTTTTTTCATAAATTTTTATAAAATTCTTCTAAATCATGGTTGCCACACAACCTGGAAAACCTGGAAAACCTGGAATTAGCATGAAATTTTAAAAAGAGTATGGAAAACCTGGAAATAGCATGGAATTTGAAAAAACTTCTGGAATTTTTTTCGTTCATTAAAAAAAATTTTTTTCATTTTCTTGAAGGTCGAAGAAAAAAAAATTTTTTCATTTTCTTGAAGGTCGAAGAAAAAAAAAATTTTTCATTTTCTGCTGATTTTCGGCTGTGGTTATTTTTAAAAAAAAATGAATTAAATTAATTTTGACGACCCGGATATTAATTAAAATTGTTCTAGTAGTTGCTTAGTGACCAACAATCAATTCTTGAAGTTCGCAGAAAAAAAAAATTTTTCATTTTCATTTTCTTAAGGTCGCAGAAAAAAAAAATTTTTTCATTTTCTTGAAGGTCGAAGAAAAAAAATTTTTTCATTTTCTGCTGATTTTCGGCTGTGGTTATTTTTTAGAAAAAATGAATTAAATTAATTTTGACGACCCGGATATTAATTAAAATTGTTCTAGTAGTTGCTTAGTGACCAACAAACTATTCTTGAAGTTCGCAGAAAAAAATAATTTTTCATTTTCTGCTGACAGTTGATGCCCAGTCAGCAGAAAATGAAAAATAATTTTTTTTGCGATCTTTATTATGTTATCATTAACAATTGTTAATGATAATTATTTCTTGGTCTCTTAACTACTACTATAGCGATGTTAATTAATATCCTAATAAACAAAAAAATAATATAACTTTTTAATAATAAATACTGTTAACATTGTTTTGTAAAATACTTGTTTTTTCATCACAAATAATTCATAAACTGTCAAACTAATTTTCCATTTTAACCTGGAATTTTTTATATTTTTGACCTGGAAAAAGCCTGGAATTTTGAAATCTAGATTTTGTGGCAACCATGAATTCTTCTAAATAAATGACTGAATTTGTCTCTCGAATTGAATTTATTTTTTAATAATATTTTAACTTTATATATTAATTAATAAATTTAAGAGAAAGTAAATAGAATTTAATCATAAAATATAAAATTATCACTTGCTCACCTGTTATTAGTGGAGAAATTTTTAGCGTTTGCGAAAAGAATTTTTTTTTATGTTTATTATCGATTTTCCACTTGTATTTGTATTAGGCAATTTTTTTACCTTTTTCAAACTTTATTTTTTGTCATATCAAATGTTTTTATTGAGAATAATATCAATGGAACTATTAAACTTTTGCAATTTTCTGTCAAGTGCACATAGAAGTTATACATTTTTTTACTTTCACGATTCTTTAATTTTTTTTTATCTAAAATAATATCAAAGCTTAAGTTAAAGTAGAATTTTTCAGAAATAAGAAAACGAAAAGTTTTTAAATCTCCGAAATTTCAATTTACCTAAAAGAATAACAATGTTTAAATAAAAAATAATTAATTTGATTCGGAAAATTGAATTTTTTTTTGTAAAATTCCAATATTTTCTGAATTTTTAATTACAATTCTTCAAAAAAGAAAAAATTATATTTCAAAAAAATTTTGATTTTTCTTAGAAAATAAAATTTTTTGGATAATATATTTCAAAATTTCAGGAAAATAATTAAATTTTAGACTTACGGGGGAAATTTTTACAAATAATTAAGTTAGAATTTTTTTCTTTACGTTGAAAGTGTTTTTAAAATTTTTTTTTTGGAAATATAAATAAGAATATTGTTTTAAATATTTGTTTACTAGAAAATTTTCCAACTTTTGAATAATTTAGTTTTTAAATTCTGAAGAAAATGAGGTTTTTTTTAAAATCATAACTAAAATTTTTTTTAAAGATAGCTGAATTCTCAGAAATAATTTTTAAAAATTGAAACAATTGGAATTTTTGTTCAATTTCATAAAAATAAATTTTATAAATTTTACATTTGATAGAATTTTATTTTTTCTTGATTAAAAATTTTTTTTTTAAATATAATTGTTTTTTTGAAGAATTGTAATTAAAAATTCAGAAAATATTGGAATTTTACAAAAAAAATTCAATTTTCCTAATTAAATTCTAATAGGAATTTATTTAAAAAGTTTGAAAAAATAGTCAGTTAAAATTTTAGAAAATAATTATATTTTAAATCAATTTTAAATTCACTTCTTTGTAAACTATAAAATCGCTGTAAAAGTATAAAAAATATATATAAATATTTATTTTTATTATTAAAATATTTTTTTAATTATAATTATTCAATTTTCGAATAATTTTATGTGAAATTTTAAAAAAAAAATAATTGAATTTCAGGAAAAATTACGAGTGTAATTTGTAAAACAGTTTAATAAGAGAGTTGAAAATTTGGTCAAATTTCGTTGAAATTTTTTTTATTTTAAAGAGATTTCTTTTACTTGAACTTATTTTTGTATAAAAATCGTATTTTTAAAGAATTCTAACTGAAAATTTAGAAAATAATTTAATTTCAAAAAAATTCGAATCATTTTTCTAAAAATAGAATTTTTTTTCATCAACCGTTGGAATTTCTTGTAATTTTTTGGTTTATTTGAAAGAAATGCTAGATTTTCATCTGAAGTTAGAATTTATTATTTCTTTATTTAGTTACATGAACAAATGGCGAAATATTTATTTTTTTGCGTAGTCAAAAACATTTTTTACACTCAAATTTCGTGGAGTTTCAGAAAATGATTATCTAGAGTTATTAACAGTTATTGAGTTATTTTTATTTATCTAAAATTTAATTTTCGATACAGTTTCCATAATCGTTTGGTACCACGAATATTTATCATTAGTCTCATGAAAATATTTTAAATCAATTTTCCAAACTTGACCCACTCCTTTTAGATTAGTGAAATTAATTTCCCCGATTAAAAATTTTGTCCCGGGTAAAAGAATCGTCATTGGATGTACAAAGCACAGTTTTTGTTGTATCTTTGCTCGTGGATAAGTTTTCGAAAATGTCATATTCAGCAAAACGTATTCAATGTCCTTTTCATTGTAAGCATATTGATTTAATGGATTTGTATACGCAATGGTGAATTTTTGTAAAATGTATTCAACTTGATCGAAGAATAATCTCTTTACAGATTTCTTACGCATCGGCTCGAGAGTTGTTAGCACGAGATTAAAGTTTTCATCAGGATCGTCGAATTGTCTGATTGCCAAATTATAGAGGGCAATTTTCATTCGTTTCGCTTCGTTTGTGTCATAAATTATTCTCCTGTAGCCAGTTGTTGCAAAATTACGAAGTGCATAATAGTCTTCGAATGTCGCTGAAAATCGTTCGTAACCATATTCGTAGGAATTGAGAATTTTCTGCAAAGTCGTTTTCTTTTCGATTTGATTTCTCTCGTGTTGCATGTAAATTCGATTTATTCTCAATGTCACGTCGTTTAGATTTAAATTTTCTTCTTCCAAATAGTCGTTGTATTTTAATTTAAAGAAATCGTCTCTTCGAGGAATTAGGTATTTTTTCGCATACTGGGGAGCGAGATAATTTTCCTCGTACTTCCAACTTAGGACAAATATTTCATGACTGAAGTTTCCCATTGGGAAGACGTAGTTTTTTATTTCTTTCTCTAAGATGTCTCGTGTGACATTTGGCATTTGAATCATTGACATGTTGAGAATTTGTCTTTCGATTAGTTCGTACTTTTCTCGATTCATTGTTCTTCTGCATTTGGGTATTTTTTTTGTCCTATTTACGTGGTGGCATTGAATTAAATCAGTTTCGGCGACATCAGTGCCGGAGAATTCGAGCATTTTTGAACTGTGTTGTAAGTTTTGGTTCAATTCGTACAAGACTTTGTTTGTATATTCCATGGGACTTAGATTTATTACTTCGTATTCTTTTTCGTTGGGTGAAATGGTTTTGTTTAGCAGTAGGAGTACTTTATTCGACACTCCGTGTTCGTTGATGGTTCTTAGGCACGCTGCTTTTTTGTAGTAGAGCATAAAATATTTATAACCATAACCCGAACTACCTGTTTTGTAATTGGACAATACTTTTAGGTCTATAAAGGATGATTCACGCTTGTCTAGGGAGATTATCGAGTAGTCTGTGAAGAATTTTTGGATGTTTTTCAACATACCGAGTACTGATGTGTAGTCCAAGGAGGTTACAAGTTTTACATAGTGAATATACTTCTGGAGAATGGCAATTATCGTTTTTGCTTTTGGAGAAGACTCGATCCAGAGATTCGATAAATTTAGTATGTTCTCCGAGTGGAGATTTAGTTCGTTCTTCAGAGTTGTTGAGTATCTTTCGTATTTGTGGTACTGTTGGAAGTTGGGGAAAATTTGGGTTCCTTCGGGTTTGACTAATTTTCTGATTAAATATTGTAAACTCAGGGTTTTTATGCTCGTGCCAATTGCTGTTAGTTTGGCGTCTGTGTCTTTTTGGATTAAGTATTTCGAAATGTTGTCTGTTTTTTCTGCCTCGAGAGGATACATGGTGAATGTATCAATTTCGCAGGGATCCTTCTCGTCGTAGGCAATATTTTTTACTTGCCCTGACAAACATGGATAGAGTGGTACCAAGGATAAACCGTACTCTTTCCACCAGTCTGTTGGCAATGTTTCGTGTATTGTCGTCAGCAATAGTGCTTTTAGTCGAAAATTTCGGTTTTGTATCATTTTGTCCGCAATGGGACCAATTTGATCAAGAATCGTATTTTTTCCATCAAACTTTTGAATTGATGTTTTTAATGCTTGTTTAAAGATTTCAGGATGAACTTTTGTTTTCATTATTTTTACATTGTACTGACTTCGTTCTAGGGAGAAAAAATTTATTGTTCCATTGTTGGGGAAATAAATTGCTATTAATTCGTGAGTCTGTTTCATTGTTTCTATAAATGGATTAGATGTTGTATTATCCACTGTGACTATAAACATTTCTGTTTTTGGATTCCATGTTTGAAAGAAGTTCCTCAATTTTTCTGGGATTAATTGTTTTTCAAAATTCTTGTACGCCTCGAGTATATTGATAATATTTTCCATGAATTTCTTATGCAGATTTGGCAAGACGTGTCCTGTTTTGCATTCAAAGTGGTCTGGAGTTTTTAGATAACCAGAAAGGAGGAACAATATTTCATCATCGGTTTTCAGGGAACAAAAGGGATCTGCGTCCATGAAATATCGAGCGATAGTGACGAATGTTTTGTATTGGGTTAATTCGTAGTGAAGATTGTACATAGTGTCGATTTTTAGAAAAGAATCGATTTTATGATAATTTGAATCTAGAAGAGAAAAAAGGTTGTGGTAGGCTTTTAACCAATGTTCTGGAATTGAAATTATGTTTATCATTTTTTCTCGTTGTAGACCCTCTTTTTCTTTGTGAACGTAGTAAAGAAGCGCTGGGAGAGCAAATGCGGTCACGTTAAAGGAATCAATTTTACCAGCGATTATTAATTCTTCAAGTAAGTGGCCAATTAGTAAATATTCATCGAATAGAGTTTGGTTGTTAATTTCAATTTTTTCAGAGTCTCTACCGGAATAATAATTAGCATAGTTTCTGCCTGATCTCAGTAAAATTAAACCCGCCTGGGCGTAAATGTAGTCAAGTGACAGCAATCCATGATCAGGATTCTTCGATATTGGAAATAGGGGCGAAATTAGATCGGTGAATATTCGATCGACAGCTAAACGAGTTAGTGACGAGCGATTACCGTTTTCTTTCCGAAATATTGTCAAACTAAGACTGGTCTTAATTTCCTGGAGAATAGTATCTATTAGCAAATTGTCTGTTTTTCGAACAACTTCTGCCAGAAAGCCGTAAATATTTCCAAATTTGCTGAAGACAAGGGAACTTATTATGTGGTCGAACATGGTGTTCACAAAAATTTCGTCCAATGTTTCATCACTTTTTTCCCCATACAAATCGCTACCTTGCAACAAAAATCGAATTAGCTCTTCGGTATTATTTGGACGTTCGTCGAAGTACTTGTAAAGTCCATTGACTACCGGTATTTGACTTTGTCGATCATCGATTGATAAATAATTTTCGCTGAATAGAAAATCGCCGAGTAGATTGAAATAAGTGTAAATGGGAATCAATGTCACGGCTTCTATTGGATTCGCTAAATTATCAAACGTCATTTTAGGTTTTTTTACTCTCCGTCCTTTAAATTTATCGCACAAATCTCTGTTAACAAGAAAAGAAGATATTTTAGAACGATGATAATGTTATAACAAGTTATTTTCCAATGCGTTTGGAATTTTATTCAGAAACTATTGTCCACCAAGAATAATTTCAAAAATAAGCAAAAAGTTACGTTATGTTGACCATCTTTTAATGATTTTTCTTTAATGAACGCTGGTTACAATTTTTATTGATTAATTAATGAAATTTAATTCTAAAAATGAATCAGTAGAAATTATAGCATAAAAATTAAGTAGTAGAAATTAAATAGTATTAAATAGAAAAAAATAAATAATATTAAATTACTCACTTGCTATTAGCGAAAAAGTGTTTAGTCTTTAAGAGACAAAATTGAATAAAATTTCTGTGATTATTATTCGCTTGGAAAATCAAATTATATTTGTTGTATCATCATTTTCTACTGTGAATTTTTCAGATAATATTTTCTTTTTCGTATTTTCATAAGCACTTATTTATTTTTCTGTCATATTAATAAGTTTTTTTCCCAAAATAGTATCAATTTGAACAGTAAAATTTTACAATTATGACACGTTTACATTATCTGAAAGTTGTAAATTTTTTCATAGACGTTAGTACTTTTTGAAACATTTTAATTTTACGTTCCTTTACAATCTTTACTTTTTAGAATCTGAAAATATATTTTTTTTTTCAATCCGATTTGTATATTTTTTGTTAATTTTGAAATTATTTGTTGAATCTAAATTTATGATTTTTCTAGTTCCTTTCTGCAATCTAAATACCGTACTTTTTAATCTAAAAAATATATTTTTTTGAGAAAGTAAAATGAAAATAAATAAATACAATTGGCAATTTTGTTATTAAATGATGGAGAATATTTATTTATTCAAAAGATACAAATTTTGCTTGACATGGAAAATTTTACCACTTGCGAAATTATATGTTTTTAGTTTAGTTTAAAAAAATATTACAAGATGCAGTTATTATCATCATCATCATTTAAAGGAAAATGATTTACAAATCAATTTGCGCAATACTATTCATAATCTTTTTATATCCGGAAAATATCTCATTATTTTTATAAATATGTTCCAATTTAACACGCAAAATATATCCGAGTCCAGTAATATTAACATAGTTAGCTGCTTGAATTTTAAATTTTGTTCCTGGTAGAAGAATCGATCTCGCATGTAAAAAACAATTTTTCTGGTGAATTTTTGCTGTGAAATAAAAATGAGGAAATATCATTCTAAGCATAACATTCACAAAACCGTCTCTATGATATGTTATTTTATTGATAATTGTTTTACTCGTGATGGTAAATGTTTGTAATGTATACTCCGATTGTTCTAAAAATAATTTCTGAACAGATTTCTTGCTGAATGATTGAATGATTTTTAATTCGGGCTCAAGTTTTTCACGTGGATCGTCAGACTGTCTAATTGCTAATTTATAAAGGGCATTTCTCATTCGTTTTGCTCCGTCGGTGTCGCTTTTTATTCTCCTGTAACCAGTTGTTGCAAAATTACGAATTGCATAATAATCATCGAATGTTGCCACAAATCGTTGATTTTGAGATTTGTAATTGTCAAAAATTGCCTGTAATGTGGTTTTTGTTTCAATTAAATTCCTCTGCTTTGGTGTATAAATTTTTTCAATTCTCTCCTTCGCCTCTGAAAATTTGAAATCTTCTTCCTCTAACCATTCACTGTATCTTAATTTAAACAGAACATCCTTATGTTCGATTATGTATCTTTTGCCATATTGTGGACTTAATAAATCTTTTTCTCTTATCCAGTTTTGGATAAATTCCGTAATGTTGAAAACTTCATCCTCGGGAAATACGTAATTTTCGATTATTTTTTGTATTTGAATGGATGTTATATTTGCCATTTCAATTCCGCATTCTCTAAATACGTAATTTTCCATCAATTCTTGATATTCTTTATTTGTTCTTCGGAGACATGTATTACTTGTTACTGAATTCTTATTGCTGCAGTTATTTATATTAAATTCGGCAACGTCTATTGAGTCGAATGTGAAGGAATGTTGGAATTTTTGTAGTCTGTTGTCAATTTCGTATAAATATTCATTGGTTGGCTTTAGATTTGTGGAATTGATTATTCGGTATATTTTTTCCTTTGTTGAGTCAGTATTGTTTTGTAGTAGCAATACTTTTCTTGGTCCTGAATAGTAATCGATTGTACGTAAAATTGCAACATTGGAATCGTTTAGAGTGACGAATTTATAGCCATAGTTGGAATTTAGAAGAGTTTGTGATGATACGTTTATTTTGTGTTCAGAATCGTTTGAGTTGGATTTGGAAAAAATTAAAATTCTCGTAATGTAATTTTTAATGTTTTCTATCATGTTCAAGATATTTGGGTAGGAGAGGTTTGTTAATATTTTTACTCTATTGATATTATCTTTAAGAATTGTTAGTACATTATTTTTCTTGAGAACAATATTGTACAAAGGCGTTGAGAAACGTACTAACGATCTCTGATAAAATTCGATTGCATGTTTGATGAATTCCGAAAGTCTTGAATATTTCAGATAATCATTGTATGTTTTTAATTCTAGCACTTTTTTAGCCTCTAAAATTTTTTGTGTCAATTTTATAAGATTTAGTGTTTTTATAGTTGTGCCTGCGGATGCTATATTTAATTTCGTATTTTCTTCCACTGAATACATGGATATTTTCAATTCATTTGAATTTGAGTAGAATGTTAATGTATCAACTTCAGAGTCTGTATTGTTGTCAATTTTGTCTGAAAAATAGGGATAAAATGGGACAAGAGATAAACCGTAGTCCTTCCACCAGTCAACATTTAATGTCTGATTTTCCATTAGTAATTTTTTTAGATTTTTACTTTTTTCTTCAACAATTTGATCTCTTATGGAATTTAATTGCTGCGTGAAAGAGTTACTTGTTAAATTTTCAAATGCACGAGTAGTTTTTTTCAAAAATAGACGAAAATAGATATTTCTTCGTATTTGTGCTTTGTAGTTTTCTCGAATTATCGAAAAATATCTTCGTGTGCCGATTGGATTGTAAATTTCGAAGATATTCGAAAAATTCAAACTTCTTTTAAATATATCATCTATAAAATTAACGTTCATCAATTTTATGTTTACTTTTAAATTACGAACCGAAGATGAAAAATAATTGTCAAATGCATTGTTTAATGATTTAGTTTCAAAAGATTTATAGGCCTGAATTATATTATCAATGTTGTGATTGAAGTGAGATTGGATTTTTTCGGAAATATTTGCACATTGTTTTTCGGTAATAATATTGGAGTCTGTTAATTTTTGAATGTTCTTTTGTTTTTCTGGTTGGCAATCGGGATAAATAGTTGAGTAATATTTGGTCAAAGAGGAAAGTGTTTTATAGTTTGATAGAGCAAAATGTAGATTGTATTTAGCGTCGCCTTTTAGATAGTTCTCAATTTTACTGTAAAGTTTGTCCAGATGTGAAAGAAAAGCGTTGTAGGCTCTTAGCCAGTGTTGTGGATCGAAAATAATGTTTATGATTTTTTCCCTCTCTAGAGTGACTCTTTCTTTTTGAACATAGATGAAAAGCGCTGGTAGAGCAAAAGCAGTTACATTAAATTGTGCAACATTCTCGGCAATAATTAATTGTTCAAGTAAATGACCAATGAAAAGATATTCAACGAATAGGGTTTCTTTATAATTGATTTTATTTTTTTCAGTGAACTCGTTGGAATAGTAGGTGGCATTCATTCGGCCTGGTTTAAGTAAAATTGCACCTGCCTGAGCGTAAATGTAATCAAGTGACAACAATCCATGATCGGGGTTCTTCGATTTTGGAAATAAGGGCAAAATTATGTCATTGAATATTCGATCAACAGCTAATGGTGTTAGCGTCGTACGGTCGTCGCCTTCACTCCGAATCATCAGTAATTTAAGATTTATCTTTATACTCTGGAGAATATTGTCTATTAGTAAATTGTCCGTTCTGCGAACAACTTCGACAAGAAAGCCGTAAATATTTCCAAATTTACTGAAAACAAGGGAACTTATGATATAGTCAAACATTGCATTCACGAAAGTTTCATCCACTAATTCTCCAAGTTTTTCCCCATAAAAATCGCTACCTTGCAACAAAAATCGAATTAGCTCTTCGGTATTATTTGAACGTTCGTCGAAGTACTTGTAAAGTCCATTGACTACCGGTATATGACTTTGTCGATCATCGATTGATAAATAATTTTCGCTCAATAGAAAATCGCTGAGTAAATTGAAATAAGTGTAAATAGGAATCAAAGTCACGGCTTCTATTGGATTGGACAAACTGTTGTAGTTCATTTTCGAAAATGAATTCTTATAGGACCTCGTTTAATTTATTGCAGATCTGTCTGTTAATAAAAAAACTTATTTTAGAGTCCAATGGCAAAGTTGATTTTTAGTTGAGTCGAATTATAAATTTTAGAATCGTTAATTACGTTTTCGATATTTGTAACCAGAGAAGATTAATTTTTTTATTTTAAAAAATAATTATTCGCTAAACATTCATTTAAGTGGGACATTCAAATTTTTACACAACTTTCAATAATCATTGCACTTAAATATTCCGAATAGTGCCAGTAAATATTTGATAAATTAAATTTTTCTGATTTATAATGAGGAAGAATATAGAGAAATTTATTAATTTTCTCACCTGTTATTAATGTAGTGATTTTTTTAGGAGTTGATTTAGTTTTTAGGAGACAGAATCGATATAATTACTGAGATTAATAATCTGTTGGCAAAACTAAATTATATTATTTGTTGTATCACAATACTTTCTGCTATATCCTCCAACCAAGGATTACTTGCGATAATCATGAATTTGGACACTATATTTTTATAATTATGTCGTGTTTATATTTTTTATTTCACAACACGAATACATTAAATTTTTATCTCAATTGTAAAATTCAGGTAGTAAAAAGTATTTTGTGAAGCAAATTTCAAATATTTGAAAAATTAATAAAAATATAACGATAATAGAAATATAGAAATAATAAAAATAAATATCGCTTCATTTATATTATTTCTTGCGGAATTTCCAATTTTTAACAACCTAACTTACAAAAAAAATACGAAGAGTTAAAAGAAAAATACTAAATTTTTTCTGACACTTAACATTTTATTAGTTTGAAATACAATTACAATTTTTGATAAATTTTAGAAAAATTAAAGAAAAATCTAAATTAGAATTTATACTCTTGATTTTTGAAAAAAAAATTTAAAAACTCAATACAATTTACTATCGTAAGTTTTTAATAAACAACTATTACATAATTATTTTAATTTCATAGTTAATTATCAAGAAAGAAAGTTATTCTACTTAATTATTATAATTATGAAACTACAATTGAATTTCCGAAATAGTTTTCATTATTTTTTGGTACCATTTGAATTTCTCACCTCTCTCGTTAATGTAATGCAACTTAATTTCTAAAATAGTGCCCAAAAGTATGTGATCGTAATAACGTTTCCCAGAAATTTTAAATTTAATTCCAGGCAAAAGAATTGACTTCATAGTTGGTTCTGTGCTACTAAAAATTTGTTTTATTTTCGCCCTTAAGCAGAATCTCGAAAAAGTCATTAGAAGTAAAACATTCTCATAACCCTTCTTATTCACCCTCATTCTATTTTCAAAATTTGCATTAAGGTTTTTTGTGAAAGTAAATTTGTCTGTTGTAAATTCCTCACGATCGTAAAACAATTTTTTAATAGATTTTGTCGGCATTGCTAACAGTTTTGATAGAATAAAATCAAAATTTGCACTTGGATCATCAGATTGTCTGATTGCTAATTTATAGAGGGCAATTTTCATTCGTTTCGCTTCGTTTGTGTCATAAATTATTCTCCTGTAGCCAGTTGTTCCAAAATTACGAAGTGCATAATAATCTTCGAATGTCGCTGAAAATCGTTCTTTACCATTCTCGAAATTTTGGAGAATATTTTCCAATGTTGTACTCATTTCAATACGAGCTCTTTCCTCTTGATTGTAAATTGCATTTATTCTCTGCGTTGCACTTGTTAAATTTAAATTCTCCTCATCTAAATACAGATTGTATCGTAATTTGAAAAATTCCTCTTTATTTTCGAATGTAAAATTTTTCCCAAATTTTGGAACTAGAAAGTCGGTTTCATTCTTCCATTCATTGAGAAATGTTTGAATGTCAAAATCTTCATCGGGAAAGACGTAATTTTTGATTACTTTTGTTATATTTTCTTTTGAAATTTTTGGTAGTTGGATTAAAGATTTTTCTATGACTTGATTTACAGTAGATTCTTGGAAATCCTTATTTTTTATTCTTGGACAGTCGGAATTTTTTGTACTGCATTTGTTTAAATTGTAGGGTGCTATTTCCGTTCCGTTAAAGCGTAATCGATGCGGTGTGTACTGAATTTTATTGTCAATTTCATAAATTTTTTTATTAATTTCAGAACGAGTTTGTATATCAATTACAATAAATTCTTTGTCGTTTGTTGAATATTTTTCAGTTTGGTGCAATAATACTTCTTTGGATGTATTGTATTCGTGGATTGTTCTCAAAATTGCAGCATAGTTAAAATTTGAGAGTATGAATTTGTAACCATAACCGGAATCACCGTATGAGTAGTGTGATGATACGACTAAATTAAATATTGAATTTTTATTTTTAGTGAGGGGGATTCTGTAGAGATTGTAGAAAGACAGGATATGATTCAACATATTAAATATTGATGTATAATCCCATGAGGTTTTCATTTTTAGCAATCGAATATTCTCTTCTAGAATAGCATTTAATTTATCGACTTTTTCCGTTGTAAAATTCCAGGGTTTTGATAAAATTTGCAATCGATTTGTTCTCAATTCCATTCGATTTATTGTAAAAAATGATGAGAGTTGTTTATAAGCCAAATGATCGACCAGTGATCTGTAATGTAAATTTTCTTCTTTCTTGACTATTTTTCTAATCAAGCTTTTTAGACTTAACGTTTTTATAGTTGTGCCAAACGAGAGGAAATCTTCTTCAGTGTTTGGTTCTAATAAATTTATAGATATTTCGTCAGAATTGTTGTTAATTGGATACATTGAAAATATGTCAACTTGACAAATATGTGGATCGTCTGTTTCGTGTTTAATTGCACCTGATAAACAGAGATAAAATGGTACAAGTGTCAATGAAAATTCCCTCCACCAATTGTTTTCCAATTTTGACGATGTCAGCACTTTTCGTAGACGAGAACTTCGTTCTTCTGATATTTGCTGTATAATCTTACGAATCTGCTCTAAAAATGGAATTTTTGTTTTTTTATCCTTAATTACTTGACAAACAATTTCTTCGAATATTTCTGGAAAGCCGCTGGCTTCGACAATTCTAGTACTGTAATTTTCACGTACTATGGAATAATAAGTGACTGTGTTTTCAGCACGGAAGTAAATAGCAAAAAAATCTTTTGGATCTTTTGTTAAATCGATATAATAAGTTGATGTTAAATTATTATTTAGTAATATCATAATAACATCGATGTCGAAATTCCATTGATGAAAGTAAGTTGCCATTGCTCTAGACAATGACTGATGTTCGTAACTTATATAAGCGTTAATTATATTTTCAATATTGCGATTATAGTTTTTGGTGAGATCTGGTAAAATTCGATCAACTGCACATGTAAAATTATTGGGATCCTTTAAATAGAAAGGAACAAATTCACTTTTCATCTCTGTTGTATATTTTGCACAATAAACATCGCTATCAATAAGATAGTGTGCCAATACGGATATTGTTTTAAATTCTGTTAATTCATAGTGAAGATTATATTGAGTGTCGTAAATCAGGGCATTATTTATTTTAAAATATGTTTCCTCGAGATAGGAGAAAAATTCCTTGTAAACTTGAATCCATTGTTGTTGATTGAAGAGAATATTTGTTATTTTTTCTTCTGGTGCCTTCTTTTCTCGCCAAACATAGAGAAACAGTGCTGGTAATGCAAATGTCGTTACATTAAATACATCGATTTTCTCATGAATTATCAGTTCCTCGATTAAATGTCCAATTAGTAAATATTCGTCGAATAGGGTTTCGTTATTAATTTCAACTGCTTCGGCATACAAGCTGGAATAATAGGTAGTATTCACTCTGGCTGGTTGGAGAAAAATTGAACCTGCTTGCGCGTAAATGTAGTCAAGTGAAAGAAGATGGGTATTGCCATTTGCTTTTGGAAATAAGGGTGAAATTAGATTGAAAAATATTCGATCGACAGCTAGAGGCGTCAATGACGAACTGTCACCGTATTCATTCTCAAACTTTGTTTCCCTAAGACTATTCTTTATCTCAAGGAAGAAATTGTCAATTAATAAATTGTCCGTCCTTCGAACAACTTCCGCCAAGAAACCGTAAATGTTGCCAAATTTTTCAAACACTAGAGAACTTATAATGTGGTCGAACATTGTATTAACGAAAAAATCGTCTAATGTTTCATTAGCTTTTTCGCCAAATAAATCGGAGCCTTCGAGTAAACTTCGAATTAGATTATCTAGATTTTGTGGATGTTCGTCGAAATATTTGTAAAAGGCATTGACGACTGGTATTGGTTTTTGGAGATCATTTGCTGATAGATAATTTTCGGAAAATAGAAAATCATTGAGTGAAATGAAGTAACTGTAGATGGAAATTACACTCACGGTCTCTGCGTACTGGAAGAAAATATTATAATTCATTTTAAAGATTTATTTTCCGGTTTCTCTTAATATTAGCATTGAAAATCTGTAAACAGAAAAATCACAAGAAAATATTAAAAATATTCCTAACTTAAATTCAATGGAAAAAATAGTCAATCAGTGATAAATAATATCAAATTAAATAATACAAATTAAATAGTACAAGGTAAATAGTAGAATTAAACAGCAAAAAATAAATAGTACCTGCCCATCTGCTATTGGTGAAAAAATATTTAAGGTTTTAAAGAAGCAAAGTCGAAAGAACTTTTGCGATTATTATTCGGTTTAGCAAATTAAATTATATTTTTTATTGTATTATCAATAGTCGTGAATTTTTCGTATATAAATTTTTTTTATATTTGCTTAAGCACTTATCATTTTTAATTTTTTTTTTTTATTGTTTTTTGTCACATCAATAAGTGTCCATGTAAATATTAATATCAATTTGAACAGTAAAATTTTATAATTATATCACGTTTACATTATCTAAAATTGATAATTTTTTTAATGAAATTTACTACTTTTGAAATATTTAAATTTTATGTTTCTTATATTATCTTTACATTCTTTATTATCTTTAAACTATAAAAATAACCACGAATTTTAATACAAAAACCTCGAATTTTTTCTATTTCAGACAATAATTTCTTTTTAAATAACTTAATTTTTAAAGAACTATCATAAAATGATGACTTATAAATTATGTAATGAATAATTTTTACAATTTTCATAAATACTAGATTGATGAAAGAATTTTAATTAAAAATACTAAAAAAAATTTAATTTTGGAAAAGTTACCAAGTACTTACAGAAAATCAATTATTTTTAAAGGTAATAAAATTTTTCGCAGAAATTCAATTATATTCAAAAATTAAAAAAAATTCTGGTCATTTTAATTATATCATTAACAATAAAAGACTTTTTCTCCAAAATTCAATTATGTTCAACATTTTTTTTTAAATTCTCGTCAAAATTTCAATTATCTTTATAAATAAAACAATTCTTCTTCGAAATTCAATTATTTTTAAAAACTTTAATAAAATTATTGGAAAAATTTCACAGGAATTCAATAATTTACAAAATTTTTTGATAAATTTATTTTAAATAAACCAATTATTTTCATAAATAATAAAATTTTCACAGGAATTCAATTATTTGATATAAAAAATTTTTAATAATTTTTGTAAAAATATCAATTATTTAAAAAGATTTTTATAAAATTCGTCGCATGAATCAATTATTTAAAAAATTTTTTACAAAGTTCTCTACAAGAATTTAATTATTTTTATAAATATAAGAAAATTCTTCACCGAAATTCAATTATTTTAGAAAAATTTTAATAACATTTTTGGAAATTTTTTAAAATTATTTTCATGAATAATAAAACTCATCGCAGGATTTTAATTAATTTTTGATACAATATTTTAATAAAATTCCTCGAAAAATGTAATTATTCTTAAAAATTTTATTAAAATCTCTCAACAGAATTCAATTATTTAAAAATTTGTTGATAAAATTCTTTATGAGAATTCAATTTTAACAAACATTCAATTATTCCATAAATTATTTATTTTTCAATTTAAAGAATTGAATTTTTCTGGAATTTGTTAATAAAAATTGATTAAAAAATGAAATTACCGAATAATCGATTTATTGTTTATGAAAATAATTGAATATTCTGAATAGTTACTCACAATTTATTTTTATTCAAAATAGAATATTTGCTCTTTTTTTGTTTGAAAACTATATTTTTATTTTTATTACCGCGAATTATTATACTTTGTATTTTTTTAATCCAGTTGCATCTAAATATCCAAAATTTACGTAGAAAAAATTTTGAAACACAAATTTCAAATATTATAAAGTGTTATAAATACAATGTAGCGATAGTAAAAAATATTATCACTACAGTTTATTACTTTTTGGGGATTTCTTAATTTTTAACAACCTAACGTAAAAATGGACGAAAAGATAAAAGAATGATACTAAATTTTTACTGATACATAGCATTTTATTAATTCAATAAATAATTACAAAACTTGTTAATTTTTAGAATTTAGAAAAATATATCCTGAATTATAATTTATACTTGATGATTCGGCTTTTCGGGATTTTTGCACACTTCTATTATTAATTAATTTATTAATCAATTAAATTAAGGATTTTTTGAATTAATTGTTATTAAAATTATTTTTTCTAATTACGACAATTATTAGATTACAATTGAATTTCTGAAATAGTTTTCATTATTGTTTGGTACCATTTGAATTTCTCATCTTTCTTGTGAATGTATTGTAACTTGATTTCCAAAACAGTGCCTAAAAATTTGTGATCGTAATAACGTTTTCCAAAGACTTTAAATTTACTTCCAGGCAGAAGAATTATCTTCATAATTGGCTTTGTTGTATTAAAAACCTGCTTTATTTTTGCCCTCAGATAGATTCCTGAATAATTAATAAGAAGTAAAACATTTTCATAACCCTTCTTCTTAACTGTTCCTCTATTTCCAAAGGTCGCAGAAGACATTTTTGTGAATGTGAATTTTTGTATTGTAAATTCATCACTGTCGTAAAACAATTTTTGAATAGAATTCGCCGGCATTGATATCAGTTTTTTTAGAACAAAATCAAAATTTGGAATTGGATCATCAGATTGTCTGATTGCTAATTTATAGAGGGCAATTTTCATTCGTTTCGCTTCGTTTGTGTCATAAATTATTCTCCTGTAGCCAGTTGTTGCAAAATTTCGTAGTGCATAATAGTGTTCGAATGTTGATGAAAATCGTTCTTTACCAATTTTGAAATCATCGAGAATATTTTCTAATCTTGAATTCATTTCAATACGAGCTCTTTCCTCTTGATTGTAAATTGCATTTATTCTCTGTGTTGCACTTGTTAAATTTAAATTCTCCTCATCTAAATACAGATTGTATCGTAATTTGAAAAATTCCTCTTTATTTTCGAATGTAAAATTTTTCCCAAATTTTGGAACTAGAAAATCGGTTTCATTCTTCCATTCATTGATCAATGTTTCAATGATAAAACCATGTTCGGGAAAGACGTAATTTCTGATTACTCTTGTTATATTTTCTTTTGAAATTTTTGGTAATTGGATTAAACATTTTTTTATGACTTGATTTACGGTCGACTCTTGGAAATGTTTATTTAGTAATCTTTGACAGTCGGAATTTGTTGTACTGCATTTGTTTAAATTGTAGGGTGCTATTTCCGTTCCGTTAAAGCGTAATCGATGCGGTGTGTACTGAATTTTATTGTCAATTTCATAAAAGTATTGACTAATTTCAGAACGAGTTTGTATATCAATTACAATAAATTCTTTGTCGTTTGTTGAATATTTTTCAGTTTGGTGCAATAATACTTCTTTGGATGTATTGTATTCGTGGATTGTTCTCAAAATTGCAGCATCGTTAAAATTTGAGAGTATAAATCTGTAACCATAACCGGAATCACCGTGTGGGTAGTGAGACAATACGAGTAAATCACGTGGTATATAATTGTATTTAGTAAGATAAATTTTGTAGAGATTGTTGACAAACTTTTCGATATGATTCAACATATTAAATATTGATGTATAATCCAATGAGGTTTTCATTTTCACCAATCGAATATTCTCTTTGAGAATAACAAATAATTTATCGACTTTTTCCGTTGTAAAATTCCAGGGTTTTGATAAAATTTGCAGTCGATTTGTTCTCAATTCCATTCGATTTATTGTAAAAAATGATGAGAGTTGTTTATAAGCCAAATAATCGACCAGTGATTTATAATGTAAGTTTTCCTCTTTTTTGATTGTTTTTCTAATCAAGTTTTTTAGACTTAACGATTTTATATTTGTGCCAAACGAGTAGAAATCTTCTTCAGTGTTTGGTTCTAATAAATTTATAGATATTTCGTCAGAATTGTTGTTTATTGGATACATTGAAAATATATCAACTTGACAAATATGTGGATCGTTTATTTCGTGTTTAATTGCACCTGATAAACATGGATAAAGTGGTACAAGTAACAATGAAAATTCCCTCCACCAATCGTTTTCCAATTTTGACGATGTCAGCACTTTTCGTAGACGAGAACTTCTGTCTTCTAATATTTGCTCTATAATCTTACGAGTCTGATCTAAAAATGGAATTTCTGTTTTTGTATCCTTAATAACCTGACAGACAATTTCTTCGAATATTTCTGGAAAGCCGCTGGCCTCGAGAATTCTAGCACTATAATTTTCACGTATTATAAAATAATATTTGACTCTGTTTTCCGCAGGGAAGTAAACGGCGAAAAAATCTTTTGGATCTTTTGTTAAATCGATATAATAAGATGACGTTAAATTATTATTTAGTAATATCATAATAACATCGATGTCAAAATTCCATTGATGAAAGTAAATCGCCATTGCTCTAGACAATGACTGATGTTCGTAATTTACATAGGCGTTAATTATATTTTCAATACTGTAATTATAATGTTTGGTGAGATTTGGCAAAATTTGTCCAATTCTACATGCAAAATTACTGGGATCTTTTAAATAGTAAGGAACAAATTCACTTTTCATCTCATTTGTTCTTGTTGCACAATAAAGATCGTTTTCGATAAAATTGCGTGCCAATACGGATTTTGTTTTAAATTCTGTTAATTCATAGTGAAGATTATATTGAGTGTCGTAAATCAGGGCATTATTTATTTTAAAATATGTTTCCTCGAGATAGGAGAAAAATTCCTTATAAACTTGAATCCATTGTTGTTGATTGAAGAGAATATTTGTTATTTTTTCTTCAGGTGCCTTCTCTTGTCGCCAAACATAGAGAAACAGTGCTGGTAATGCAAATGTCGTTACATTAAATACATCGATTTTCTCATTAATTATCAGTTCTTCGATTAAATGTCCAATTAGTAAATATTCGTCGAATAGGGTTTCGTTATTAATTTCAACTGCTTCGGCATACAAACTGGAATAATAGGTAGTATTCACTCTGGCCGGTTGGAGAAAAATTGAACCTGCTTGCGCGTAAATGTAGTCAAGTGAAAGAAGATGGGTATTGCCATTTGCTTTTGGAAATAAGGGTGAAATTAGATTGAAAAATATTCGATCGACAGCTAGAGGCGTCAATGACGAACTGTCACCGTATTCATTCTCAAACTTTGTTTCCCTAAGACTATTCTTTATCTCAAGGAAGAAATTGTCAATTAATAAATTGTCCGTCCTTCGAACAACTTCCGCCAAGAAACCGTAAATGTTGCCAAATTTTTCAAACACTAGAGAACTTATAATGTGGTCGAACATTGTATTAACGAAAAAATCGTCTAATGTTTCATTAGCTTTTTCGCCAAATAAATCGGAGCCTTCGAGTAAACTTCGAATTAGATTATCAAGATTTTCTGGATGTTCGTCGAAATATTTGTAAAAGGCATTAACGACTGGTATTGGTTTTTCGAGATCATTTACTGATAGATAATTTTCGGAAAATAGAAAATCATTGAGTGAAATGAAGTAACTGTAGATGGAAATTACACTCACGGTCTCTATGGACATGGAGAATGCATTAAATTTCATTTTTAAAATTTATTTTCCAGTTTCTCTCAATATTAGCACTGAAAATCTGTAAAGATATTCTGTTAAGCTTATTTAATATTTTTTATAGTTTCATAGTTCATGGAATTTAAGATCTTGGCGTCAATAATAATGTTTCTAATTTGTCATCAATAAAAGTATTGACCCCAAGATCTTAAAATTGCTTCAAATAAAATTTTTTTATTAAGACTAATAATGGGATTTTATTAGCTAGTAATGTTAATCATTAAATTATATTTTATAAAAATAGGTAGTACAATTTTTTCTTAAAAATATAAAATTGTTAGTTTTTGCTTACCTAATCCTGCAAGTTTTTTTGAAGAACGTAAGTTCTCTGAAACGAAATATATTCTTCGCGTATTTATTTAATTTTTTTCTTTGTTTTTATTTCCATAATATATCTTTTAAGTACATGATGATATACTATTTTTTCATTTTTCATAATGCAAAGCAAGCATATTTTTATTTTTGAAATTATCCAAAAACTTATCAGTTCTTTGTTTTATATTTTTTATTCACAAGAAAAAAACATATATTTTTAAAGGAAGATAAAATATTTCAAGTAAATTTTTAAAATACGATCATTATATTAGATCTGCCATATTGAATTTTGGAAACCTAATTTCAGATTCGTAATCAGCGACCCCAAAAATCTCCAAGTAGTATAAGTTTCAAACTATTTCATTACATTTTTAAAAATATAAATTTAAATGGTAAAACTAAAACATAAATACCATAAATAATTTATATTTGGTTACAGTATTTAAACAAATAAGTTTAAATACAACCGCACGAGCATTAGCAAGTGATGTACACGTCGCTTGTTTTATTATTAAATTATCGAAAATAATTTACTAACTTTGTATTAAAAATACACAATTTTTACATTATATATTCAAAATTTTATTGCTTGCGTAATTACATGTTTTTTTTTTTGGTTTATATAGTTTCAAACAAACAGAATGTATTACAAGTCGCAATTATTATTATTGGAATTAAAAAAAAGGAATGATTTACAAATCAATTTCTGCAATACTTTCCATAATCTTCTTATATCCTGAAAATATTTCATTCTCTTTATAAATGTGTTCTAATCTAACAAGTAAAATATAACCGAGTCCAGTAATATTAACATAGTTTGCTGCTTGAATTGTAAATCTTGTCCCTGGTAAAAGAATCGATCTCGCATGTAAAAAACAACTTTTTTGTTGAATTTTTGCTCTAAAATAAAAATGAGGAAATCTCATTCTAAGCATAACATTCACAAAACCCTCTCTATGATACGTGATTTTATTGACAATTGTTTCACTTGTGATGGTAAATATTTGTAATTTATATTCCGATTGTTCGAAAAATAATTTCTCAACCGATTTCTTGCTGAATGATTCAATGATTTTTAATTCAGAATCAAATTCTTCAATTGGATCATCAGACTGTCTAATTGCTAATTTATAAAGAGCATTTCTCATTCGTTTTGCTCCATTGGTGTCGCTTTTTATTCTCCTGTAACCAGTTGTTGCAAAATTACGAATTGCATAATAATCATCGAATGTTGCCACAAATCGTTGATTTTGAGATTTGTAATTGTCAAAAATTGCCTGTAATGTTGTTTTCGTTTCAATTAAATTCCTCTGCCTTGGTGTATAAATTTTTTCAATTCTCTCCTTCGCCTCTGAAAATTTGAAATCTTCTTCCTCTAACCATTCACTGTATCTTAATTTAAACAGAACATCCTTATGTTCGATTATGTATCTTTTGCCATATTGTGGACTTAATAAATCTTTTTCTCTTATCCAGTTTTGGATAAATTCCGTAATGTTGAAAACTTCATCCTCGGGAAATACGTAATTTTCAATTATTTTTTGTATTTGAATGGATGTTATATTTGTCATTTCATTTATGCATTCTCTAAATACGTAATTTTCCATCAATTCTTGATATTCTTTATTTGTTCTTCGGAGACATGTATTACTTGTTACTGCATTCTTATTGCTGCAGTTATTTATATTGAAATCAGCAACATCTATTGAATGAAATATGAAGGAATTTGGAAATTTTTGTAGTATGTTGTCAATTTCGTATAAATATTCATTGGTTGGCTTTAGATTTGTGGAGTTGATTATTCGGTATATTTTTTTATTTGGTGAGTCAGTATTGTTTTGTAGTAGCAATACTTTTCTTGGTCCTGAATAGTAATCGATTGTACGTAAAATTGCAATATTGTAATCATTTAGAGTGACAAATTTATAACCGTAGTTGGAATCTAGAAAACTGGCTTGTGATAATACGTTTATCTCGTGTTCAGAATCGTTTGAATCGAATTTGGAAAAAATTAAAATAGTCATTATGTATTGCATAATATTTTCTATCAAGTTCAATACATTTTGGTTAGAGAGGTCTGTTAATATTTTTACTCTATTGATATTCTCCTTAAGAATTGTTAGTACTTCATTTTTCTTGAGAACAATATTATAAAGAGGATTGGAGAAACGTATTAATGATCTATAATAAAATTCGATTGGATCTTTGATAAATTTCGAAAGTCTCGAATATTTCAGATAATCTGTGTAGATTTCAAACTTCAGCACTTTTTCTTTCTCGATAATTTTCTTAAATAATTTCTTCATATTTAGTGATTTTACAGTTGTGCCTGTGGATGTTATAATGGATATTGTATTTTCTTCTAGTAAGTCTAGAGATATTTTGGCATCGTTTTCATTTGAGTAGAAAGTGAATGTATCAACTTCAGAGTCTGTATTGTTGTCAATTTTGCCCGATAAATGGGGATAAAATGGGACAAGAGATAAACCGTATTCCTTCCAGCAATCATCATTTAATGACTGATTTGTAATTAGTAATTCTTTTAGGTATTTACTTTTGCCATCGACAATTTTGTCTCTTAAGAAATTTAATTGTTGTGTGAAAGAGCTTATTGTTTTGTCATCAGATGCAGGAGTGGTTTCATTCAAAAATATTCCAAAAAAATTGTTCTTTTCTACTGTAGATTTGTAGTTTTTACGTTTTATATAATAAGACATTATTGTTTTGTTTGGAAAATGAATTTCGAAAATATTCGAAAAAGGAATATGATCTGTTAGCATGCGATGAATATTATTTATGATCATGAATCTTATTTTTACTTTCATATCACGAATTGTGGATGGAAAATAATTGTCAAATGCATTGTTTAATGATTTAGTTTCAAAAGATTTATAGGCCTGAATTATATTATCAATGTTGTGATTGAAGTGAGATTGGATTTTTTCGGAAATATTTGCACATTGTTTTACGGTAATAATATTGGAGTCTGTTAATTTTTGAATGTTCTTTTGTTTTTCTGGTTGGCAATCGGGATAAATAGTTGAGTAATATTTTGTCAAAGAGGAAAGTGTTTTATAGTTTGATAGAGCAAAATGTAAATTGTATTTAGCGTCGCCTTTTAGATAGTTCTCAATTTTACTGTAAAGTTTGTCCAGATGTGAAAGAAAAGCGTTGTAGGCTCTTAGCCAGTGTTGTGGATCGAAAATAATGTTTATGGTTTTTTTCCTCTCTAGAGTCATTCTTTCTTTGTGAACATAGATGAAAAGCGCTGGTAGAGCAAAAGCAGTTACATTAAATTGCGTAACTTTCTGGGCAATAATTAATTGTTCAAGTAAATGACCAATGAAAAGATATTCAACGAATAGAGTTTCTTTATAATCGATTTTATTTTTTTCAGTGAACTCGTTGGAATAGTAGGTGGCATTCATTCGGCCTGGTTTAAGTAAAATTGCACCTGCCTGAGCGTAAATGTAATCAAGTGACAACAATCCATGATCGGGGTTCTTCGATTTTGGAAATAAGGGCAAAATTATGTCATTGAATATTCGATCAACAGCTAATGGTGTTAGCGTCGTACGGTCGTCGCCTTCACTCCGAATCATCAGTAATTTAAGATTTATCTTTATACTCTGGAGAATATTGTCTATTAGTAAATTGTCCGTTCTGCGAACAACTTCGACAAGAAAGCCGTAAATATTTCCAAATTTACTGAAAACAAGGGAACTTATGATATAGTCAAACATTGCATTCACGAAAGTTTCATCCACTAATTCTCCAAGTTTTTCCCCATAAAAATCGCTACCTTGCAACAAAAATCGAATTAAATGGTCAGTATCATTTGGACGTTCGTCGAAGAACTTGTAAAGTCCATTGACTACCGGTATATGACTTTGTCGATCATCGATTGATAAATAATTTTCGCTCAATAGAAAATCGCTGAGTAAATTGAAATAAGTGTAAATAGGAATCAAAGTCACGGCTTCTATTGGATTGGACAAACTGTCGTAGTTCATTTTCGAAAATGAATTCTTATAGGACCTCGTTTAATTTATTGCAGATCTGTCTGTTAATAAAAAAATTTATTTTAGAGTCCAATGAAATGAAGTAATTAGTAAAATTTATAATTAACAAAGATCCCTGGCGGATCCTGTACAAGAACTGCACAGGATCCGTTAGGGTTCCTTTAAAGATTCTGAATGGGTATTTTAAGCTGATTATTAGGAATTAGTTCTGGTTCTTGATGAGGAAGTATATATAGTATTTAATTATAATATAGAGAAATTTATTATTTTTCTCACCTTTTATTAGTGTGGTGACTATTTTGTTTTTTAAAGGCAGAATCGATATAATTGCAGAGATTATTATTGTGTTGGCAAACTAAATTGTATTATATGTTGCATCATAACTTTCTACTGTGTTCTTCAACGAAGGATTATTTGATAATCATGAATTTTATCCAATAAATTTTTTTTACATATTTACATAAGCACTTATTTATCTGCTTTGCATTTTATTTATTTTTTTTCGTGTTTTTGCAAATATTATTAATAGCAATTTGGAAAGTATATTTTTACAATTATGTCACGTTTAAAATATTTAAAAGTTATCTTTTGTCAAAGGAATTTACTACTTTTGAGACATTTTAATTTTATGTTCTTTTATAATCTTTACTTTTTACAATCTAATTATCGCTTCAGTTTATTATTTCTTGCAGAATTTTCCATTTTTAACAACCTAACTTAAAATGATAGGAAATGTTAAAAGAAAAATACTAAATTGTTACTGACACATGACATTTTATTACTTCGAAAAATAATTACATAATTTTATAGTTTTCGTAAAATTTAAGAAAAGATTAATTTTTCAACTTAACTTGATTTTTGAAAAAAAAAATTTTTAACTCAATATAATTTACTATCGTATGTTTTTAAAAAACATTACTATTATATAATTATTGAAATTTCGTAGTTAATTATTAAGATAAAACATTATTCATATTAATTATTATAATTATTCGATTGCAATTGAATTTCCGAAATAGTTTTCATTATTTTTTGGTACCATTTGAATTTTTCACCTCTCTCGTAAATGTAATGCAACTTAATTTCTAAAATATTGCCCAAAAGTATATGATCGTAATAACGTTTCTCAGAAATTTTAAATTTAGTTCCAGGCAAAAGAATTGACTTCATAGTTGGTTCTGTGGTATTAAAAATTTGTTTTATTTTCGCCCTTAAGCAGAATCTCGAAAAATTAATTAGAAGTAAAACATTTTCATAACCCTTCTTCTTAACCGTTCCTCTATTTCCAAAGGTCGCAGAAGACATTTTTGTGAAGGTGAATTTTTGTATTGTAAATTCATCACTGTCGTAAAACAATTTTTGAATAGAATTCGCCGGCATTGATATCAGTTTTTTTAGAACAAAATCAAAATTTGGAATTGGATCATCAGATTGTCTGATTGCTAATTTATAGAGGGCAATTTTCATCCGTTTCGCTTCGTTTGTGTCATAAATTATTCTCCTGTAGCCAGTTGTTGCAAAATTTCGTAGTGCATAATAGTGTTCGAATGTTGATGAAAATCGTTCTTTACCAATTTTGAAATCATCGAGAATATTTTCTAATCTTGAATTCATTTCAATACGAGCTCTTTCCTCTTGATTGTAAATTGCATTTATTCTCTGTGTTGCACTTGTTAAATTTAAATTCTCCTCATCTAAATACAGATTGTATCGTAATTTGAAAAATTCCTCTTTATTTTCGAATGTAAAATTTTTCCCAAATTTTGGAACTAGAAAATCGGTTTCATTCTTCCATTCATTGACAAATGTTTGAATGTTAAAATCTTCATCGGGAAAGACGTAATTTTTGATTACTTTTGTTATATTTTCTTTTGAAATTTTTGGTAGTTGGATTAAAGACTTTTTTATGACTTGATTTACGGTAGATTCTTGGAAATCCTTATTTTTTATTCTTGGACAGTCGGAATTTTTTGTACTGCATTTGTTTAAATTGTAGTTTGATATTTCCGTTCCGTTAAAGCGTAATCGATGCGGTGTGTACTGAATTTTATTGTCAATTTCATATAGGTAATCATTAATTGCCACACTATTTTCTTTATTAATTATAATAAATTGTTTTTCGTCTGTTGAATATTTTTCAGTTGGACGCAATAATACTTCTCTGGATGTATTGTACTCAGAGACTGTTCTTAAGATTGCAACATTGTCAACATTTGAGAGAATAAATTTGTAACCATAACCGGAATCACCGTATGAGTAGTGTGAATATACGAGTAAATTAATGATTGAATTTTTGTTTTTAGTGAGGGGAATATTGTAGAGATTGTTGAAAAAGAGGATATGATTCAACATATTAAATAATGATGTATAATCTAGTGAGGTTTTCATTTTCACCAATCGAATATTCTCTTTGAGAATATCAATTAATTTATCGACTTTTTCCGTTGTAAAATTCCAGGGTTTTGATAAAATTTGCAATCGATTTGTTCTCAACTCCAATCGATTTATTGTAAAAAATGATGACAGTTGTTTATAAACGAAATAATCAACCAGTTTTTTATAATGTAGATTTTCTTCTTTTTTGATTATTTTTCTAATCAAGCTTTTTAGACTTAACGTCTTTATATTTGTGCCGAACGAGTGGAGAACTTGTTCATTTTGTGGTTCTAATAAATTCATAGATATTTCGTAAGAATTGGTATTAATTGGATACATGGAAAATATGTCAACTTGACAAATATGTGGATCGTCTATTTCGTGTTCAATTGCACCTGATAAACATGGATAAAGTGGTACAAGTAACAATGAAAATTCCCTCCACCAATCGTTTTCCAATTTTGACGATGTCAGCACTTTTCGTAGACGAGAACTTCGTTCTTCTAATATTTTCTGTTTAATAATACCAATCTGATCGTAAAATGGAATTTTTGTTTTTTTATCCTTAATTGCCTGGCAAACAATTTCTTCGAATATTCCTGGAAAGCCATTGTCCTCAAAAATTCTAGCACTGTAATTTTCACGTATTATGGAATAATATTTGACTCTGTTTTGCGGATGGAAGTAAATGGCGAAGAAATCTGTAGGCTCTTTGGATAAATCGATATAATAACTTGCTGTTAAATTAGTATTTAGTAATATCATAATAACATCGATGTCAAAATTCCATTGATGAAAGTAAATCGCCATTGCTCTAGACAATGACTGATGTTCGTAATTTACATAGGCGTTAATTATATTTTCAATACTGTAATTATAGTATTTGGTGAGATTTGGCAAAATTTGTCCAATTCTACATGCAAAATTACTGGGATCTTTTAAATAGTAAGGAACAAATTCACTTTTCATCTCATTTGTTCTTGTTGCACAATAAAGATCGTTTTCGATAAAATTGCGTGCCAATACGGATTTTGTTTTAAATTCTGTTAATTCATAATGAATATTATATTGAGTGTCGTAAATCAGAGCTTTATTTATTTCATAATACGCTTCTTGGAGGTATGAGAAAAATTCCTTATAAACTTGAATCCATTGTTGTTGATTGAAGAGAATATTTGTTATTTTTTCTTCTGGTGCCTTCTTTTCTCGCCAAACATAGAGAAACAGTGCTGGTAATGCAAATGTCGTTACATTAAATACATCGATTTTCTCATTAATTATCAGTTCCTCGATTAAATGTCCAATTAGTAAATATTCGTCGAATAGGGTTTCGTTATTAATTTCAACTGCTTCGGCATACAAACTGGAATAATAGGTAGTATTCACTCTGGCTGGTTGGAGAAAAATTGAACCTGCTTGCGCGTAAATGTAGTCAAGTGAAAGAAGATGGATATTGCCATTTGCTTTTGGAAATAAGGGTGAAATTAGATTGAAAAATATTCGATCGACAGCTAGAGGCGTCAATGACGAACTGTCACCGTATTCATTCTCAAACTTTGTTTCCCTAAGACTATTCTTTATCTCAAGGAAGAAATTGTCAATTAATAAATTGTCCGTCCTTCGAACAACTTCCGCCAAGAAACCGTAAATGTTGCCAAATTTTTCAAACACTAGAGAACTTATAATGTGGTCGAACATTGTATTAACGAAAAAATCGTCTAATGTTTCATTAGCTTTTTCGCCAAATAAATCGGAGCCTTCGAGTAAACTTCGAATTAGATTATCTAGATTTTGTGGATGTTCGTCGAAATATTTGTAAAAGGCATTGACGACTGGTATTGGTTTTTGGAGATCATTTGCTGATAGATAATTTTCGGAAAATAGAAAATCATTGAGTGAAATGAAGTAACTGTAGATGGAAATTACACTCACGGTCTCTATGGACATGGAGAATGCATTGAATTTCATTTTTCAAATCTGTTTTCCGGTTTCTCTCAATATTGGCAACTGAAAATGTGTAAAGTGTATTTAATATTTTTTATTTATTTTATCTTTAAAATAGAAAATTGAGTTTTTGCTTACCTAAAACTGCAAAGTTTTGGAAGAACCTAAGTTATTTGAAACGAAATATTTTCCTCGTGTATTTATAACATTTTTTGCTGTGTTTATTTTCATAGTATATCTTTTACATGATATACTTTTTTTTAAAGTTATATAAAAACTTATCAGTTCCTTTTTTTTATATTTCTTATTCGTAAGATAAAAACATATATTTTTAAAGAAAAATAATTTTTTTATGGCCAGGTGGGAGACAAAATAGTTTCGTGATCCCGGGTTTCATTTAAAAAGAAAAGAATATTTTGAGTCGGGAATTTTTGGTAAATAAAAACGTTTGTCGATAGCGTAAAAATCGTGGAAATTGCATTTTTGTTTTTTTCTTTCTCCCAAGTCAAGGTAGAAGATAAAAAATCGAAGACTGCAATAGTTCGATATAAAAAAACTTTTATTTACACTCGATCTGTACAGAAAGCGAAAAAAATAATTCTCTTTCATTTTATTTTCTTCTTTATTCTCTCGCACAATTCAGAAACGTAAGAGATATCCTTTTTCAAATCATCCTGACGATTCATCCACCTGAGAACATTTTCTAAATTCAAAATAGCTTCCTTTGCGGAAATACTTTCGTTCGTAAGAATTTTCGAATTATTCACAATTTTCTCCGTTGTATGTGAATTCTTTTTTGTCTTTATTATTGCACTAGTGTCACACTCCTTTTCCTCGTCATCATATTCACTGGAATCATCATCCAACCAATTATTCGCGTCATTCTCGTTACAATCCTCATAGCCTGGAATTCGTTTTAATAAATTTAATAATTCCGGCTTATCATTGAGTTCACTGTCGGTTTCCATTTTTTCATCAAACATATCGCCTGTACAAACTTTACGCCACGATTGTATTAAAATTAAAGGCGAAACACTTTCCCACGCACTCTTTAATATATGGCAAGTGTCCCTTAAATTCCATTGTTTCAAAAATTCACTAACACTCTCACTGTCGGCCTTAATGCCACGTTCTAAAATTTCTTTGAGAAAATTTTGTCTATAGATTAATTTCAATTTTTCAATGATACCTTGATTCGAGGGCAAAACGTCGGATGTTAAATTCATTGGTAGGAGAACTAATTTCACTAGAATTCCACTGAGAGTGAAATTCGTGTCGGATACATAGCGACAGGCAGCTGAATCGAGTAGTAAAACAATAGAACCTGATTTACCGTCTTTCAATTGACGTTTCTTCACTGAGGGAATGAAAATGGTTTTTAGCCATTCGACGAAAACTCCAGTGTCGATCCATGAACTTTCTTGTGCTTTATATTTTATTGACAATTTCTCGGCTGTCTTCAAGCTCCAGGGAATTTTCGAACGTCCAATGATCATTAGAGGAATTTTATGACTTCCGGTTGCATTCGCACTGATGACTAATGTTACTTTTGGCGCATTTTTCTCGTAGGCGGTTTTCTTTGGAAATGTCTTCCACCAGAGAATATTTTCATCGCAACTGTAAATATTGTCCAGGGGATAGTTATCATTTTTTAGAGCTTGAGAAAATTTCAATTGAAATTCACAGGCAGTGCCACTATTTATTGAACGCTTCCCGTCTTGGCGATGTTGTTTCTTAATTCCGCAACGTGTCTTGAAACTTTGTAGCCAGCCATTACTTGCTTTAAATGTCTTTGGACCGTTTAATTTCACATTAAATTCGAGTGCCTTCTCTTGGAGCATTTTACCGGGAATTAAATTGCCGAGATAATAATTTTGTTGATACCAAATTTCCATACACGCGTCAAGACCAATGTCACCTTTACGTCCCTGTAGACGTTTTCTCTTTGACATTCCATTAATGTGCTCCTTCTCGAGGCAAAATTTCTCCAATTCACCCTCCATTTTACGAATACGTCCAATTGTCGACTTTGGTATATTATATTCCTTCGCGAGATTCGTCAATGTTGCTCCATTCTTCATTCGTTGCAATATCTCGTATTTTAAACTCAATGGAATCATGTGATTTCGTTTATAAACAACTTTACATTGTTGAGCGAATGCTTGCGGTGTTTTTAATAGATCGTCATTAAATGGTGTGAACGCAACTGTTTGTAAATTCATTTTGATTGAATTTCTGCAAGAAAAAATGATTATTAAGAGTTTTATTTAAATAGTTTTTATGTATTTTTATTTATAAATGAACGCAACTGTTTGTAAATTCATTTTGATAGAATTTCTGCAAGAAAAAATTACTATTAACAGTTTTATCTAGAGAAACAAGATTTTTATTAATTCTTCATGGAATAAATAACTTGTAACTGAATAAAACGATTCAGTGAATTTTTATTCACTGAATCACTCGGTAATTGAAAATATTTCGTAAATAAAGAAATGAAATAAAAAAATTTATATAATAGTTTCAAGAATAATAAATTACTGTACCTTTTAATTTTCCCCTCTTGTAATTCTTTGGTATAATTATTAATCTAATTAATTGTAAACCTGATGAAAATAGAAATTTATTGAAACCTATTATTGGCACTTTCTTTGACAATTTCCTCCATTTCTTAAACCTGTAAATTAAAGAAAAATCTCTATTAATAATCATTATGTTCCGATAATTTGTTTTTTGTTTCCCAACTTATTTTAAATTTTTCTTTTTCATTTTTTCCAATTTTATACACTGCGTCATAAAAATCAGTCAAATTCTTGCGAAGAATCTTACAAATTGTAAAAATAAATAAATTGTTCTTAAGAATAATTAACATAATTAACATAATTTTGGAGAATGATTGAATGTATTGAAAGAATTTTTAAAAAATTTTCCAAATAATTGCATTCAATCGAAAACATTTATTAAATATTTTTGAAATTGATTCATAAATTGAGAAATATATATAATAAATTTCTATTGAGAAATTTTATTAAAATACTACCAAAAAAATTTGAATTCCTGCTATGAATTTTACTATTTAAAAATATAATTCTGTTTTTCCGAAGAATTTTATCAGAATTTTTCAACGTAATTGAATTTAATTAATATTTTTAAAACTAATTGTATTCTTTTGGAAAATTTTACTACAATTGAATTCAAAATAATTGCATTCCTTTAAAGAATTTTATTATTACTGAAAATAATTGAATTCTTGAGGAAAATTTGATTAAAAATTTTCAAACTTCCGATTATTTATAGAAATAATTTAAATCTTGCGAATAATTTTACTATTTTTTAAAAATAATTAAATTGTTTCCAAGAATTTATTAGAAGCTTTGAAAATAAATGAATTTTTTCGAAAAATTTTATTAAAAATAGAACAAAAATTTATCGCAAATCCTTTCAGTGAAATTTTATTAAAAAATTGACAAAATAAAATGATTATCAACAAGTTGTGTCATTTAATTTTTATAGAAAGTAATGTAATATTTTACAACAATTTTCTTAAAAATTTGGTAAAATAATTGAATTTTTTAAATAAATTTTACAATCTTAGAAATAATTAAATTTTCGAGATTAAATCACATTTAAAATTATTTTTAAGATAATTGAATTGCAAAGACTTTCCTAAATATTTAAATTGTTTAAATGGTTTTATGCAAATTTCTGAAAATAATTAAATTCTTTCGTGAAATTTCATTAATATTGTATTGAAAATAATTTTATTTCTGCGAAGAATTTTACTATTTATGAAAATAATTGAATTCTTGCGAAGATTTATTTTAATATTTTTGAAAATATAAACAATAACAATTAAATATTTACTTAATAAGTGTAATAATTTAAAAAAATAAATACTTTTTTCATTACAAACATAACCTCAAAAAGATTGTACATTTACGATTTACGCATTCTTCTAAATTTTGATTTAATAAAATTTTCGAAAATTTAAAGAATAGAATTACAAAAATTACCATTCAGATTATAATTGCTTCTCTGTTATTATTTGTTCGCAAACAAATTTTACTTTCCGAATTTTATTCATTATTTTTTTTTGACAAAAACAGTACTCACCAATATTTTATTTGCAGAAAATAAATGAAAAGAATAATATACGAGTATTAATAATTAATAGAGTATCGAATTAAACACTACGTTTTCCTTTTTATTTATTTTGAAAGAAAACAACAAAATCTAACGAATTTATATTATATAAAATATGAAATAATTTATGTTGCAAATGTGGAATTAAATAAAAACATTTTTGACATGTCAAGTACTTTTACTGTTTACGCATGCGTTAAATAAATCACATGTTCATTGGTTATCTTTTCCGGTTTTATTCAAATGTATATAAATTTATTGTTTTCTAATAAAAAATAGAAATTTAATAAAACAATATTAATAAGAAATAAATAGATAATGAATTAATTTTTAATTTTTATGTTTATTAACTAATTACTTATATTTATAATAAATAAAGAATCTGGATTCAAATTAGCGCGGGGACTAGCAAGCCAATAAGAGCGACCCATGTGGAAATGAGCCTTTAGGTTTTAGAATACTCTCATTGGCCTACTGAGTCCCCGCGCAAATTTGAATCTGACCAATGAGAATACTACTTTCAACAACAAAGGCGAATTATTGGAAACCCGAAACCATCGAAACGAACAGTTTTCAGAGCGACACCTACATATATAATGCGGACCAATTCGGAACTAATGATTTCTTCACTTGCTTCACTTCAATTAACTAATTAAAGCAGTTATTAACAACTCTTGTCATTGTAATATACCTATCAATTATTTATTCACTTATTTTTTTCCATTTTATGAATATAATTCTTGCACAAATAATTAAAAAATCGGAGAAAAAAGTATACGAACCTAACCTAAAAATGTCAGCTGTCACTTTTGTAACAATTGCAGTTGCACACAAAGAAAATTGTGTTGCAAACATCGGAAGGCTGTGTAAGTGTAGATGCGTATAGATTGTCCGTCAGTAGTGAATGTCAAACCAGCGGAAGTAAGCGAAAGAGAAAGAAAAAAATCTTTTGTAGGCGTAATTACGAACAAACAATAGTGGCAAAAATTATTGCTCCAGGAATATTGGGAAACTTGAAACATCATGGAAGTTCTCGATGCAAGTGTGTCAGAGGATCAAAATGATGATCTTCGTGAAAAAGGTTTGTTTACTTTCTCGCATACCTCAAAACTTCTCAACGATATCATATGTTCCAATGTGCGTTTTTTTTCTCCTTTTTCTCCGCGTATTATAAACAAGAAAAATATTTCGATGATTCATATATATAGAAATATTCATGATTTTAATCGTGCGAATTGCATTTTATATTTTCTCTATTTGTCGAAATTGAAAACTGATTTTTAAAAATAAATAATATCAGAAAACTTTTAATATTTTATAGAAATAATTTACTAATGCGTCATTTTTGAGAAAAAAATGTTTAATTTATGATTGTCTCACTGTTACGTGATTCATTACGATTTCGAGTTTTTTAAAATTTGAGTTTCTTTTTTAAAAAAAGGAATTTATTTAGGATAGGTTGTGGAATAATTTTTGTTTTTGGCAAGTTTTTTTAAAATTTGATTTTCTTTTTTGAAAAAAAGGAATTTATTTAGGATATTTGTGGAATTATTTTTGTTTTTGTCAAGTGATGTGTAAGTTTGTTTGTAAAATTAATTTCTTGTGAATATAATAATTCTATTTAAATGAAAATTGTATGGTTGATAAATGTTTTGTGTTTTTTTTCGCAAAAAAAAAAAATTTTTTTCTTTCTTTTTTAGTGGATTATAGAGACAAGACTGGACTGATTCCAGCTGATATTCCTGAAGATGTTAGATCTTGTATTAAAGCAAGATATACTCTGGGATTTTTGGGTTTTTTAGGTTTTGCATTGGTTTATGCAATGAGAGTTAATTTGTCAGTTGCAATTGTCTCTATGGTTAATCAAACTGCAATTCCACATTCCGACGATAATGACACAACTGATGTCTGCTCCTTTAACCCAATTACAAATGGTTCAATAATCCCACCACCTGTAAGTATATTTCTCTTTTCTACAACAGGGTTGCCACTGGTTAGAGTAAAATCGGGGATATTTTTTTTTTTAAATACTGGAAAAAATTAAATTTTTTTAATTTAGAATTTTCGTTTGAAACCCGAAAAATCTGGAAATGTCAGGGAATTTTAGAAAAATTGAAAAAAACCTGAAAAAGTCAGGGAATTTTGAACGAAATCCTGGAAAATTTAAAATTTTGTAAAACTTCGATTTTAAATGAATTTCATTAAAAAAATTGAAAACCTAGATTTTTAAAAAAACTTAATAACAAAAATTCTTCTAAAATTATTATTAAAATGTTGTAATATATATTTAATTGATTATTTAAAAATAACTAGTTTATAGAAGAATTTTAATTAAAACACTAAAACAAAATTGAATTTTGAAGCAAATACATATATTATTGGAGAAATTCAATTATTTTTAGAAAAAGTAAAATTCTTCTCAAAAATTCAATTATTTTTTTTATCTTTTATTATTTATTTTTCAAAGAATTCAATTATTTTCAAAAATTTCAATGAATTTCTTTTGTGACAATTTAATTTCATTCAAAATAATTTTAATAAAACTCTTCGTATAAATTTAATTGGTTTCGACAATTTTTTTAAATTCAATTATTTCCAATGTTTGCTATTTAAATAAAATTTCACGAAACAATTCAATTATTTAAAGCGAAATTTTAATAAAATTAATCTGAAGAATACAATTATTTTCAAATGTAATATAATTCTTCGCAAAAATCCAATTATATTTGAAAATTTAGAGAAATTCTTGTCAAACTTTAAATTGTCTTTATAAATAGTAACATTTTTCGCCGAAGTTCAATTATTTTTGTCAAATATTAATAATATTCTTTGCAGAATTTCAATTATTTTTAATATACAAAATTTTTATCAAATTTCTCGTAAAATGAATTTATTGTTAATTTTTTTCGTTTAATTTGTCTCTTGACAATAAATAATAATGAACAATAATTAAATTCTGATAAAACTTGTTATAAAAATTCAATGTTCAATTCAATTATTTAATAAATTATTCAATTCAATTATTGCTTCCTCATACTGAGGAAGTATTTAATAAATTATTTATTTTTATTAAATTAAATTATTTAAACCGAATGTTTAATAAAATTAGTCGGAAAAATTTAATTATTTTCAAACATAATATAATTTTTCGCAAAATTCAAATTATGTAACTAAAAATTTACAAAAATTCTTGTCAAACTTTAAATTGTCTTTATAAATAATATTTTTCTCCGAAATTCAATTATTTTTAATATTCAAGATTTTCATCAAATTTCTCGTAAAATGAAATTATTGTTAATTTTTTTTCATTTGTCTCTTGACAATAAATAATAATAATAAACATAATAATTAAATTCAGACAAAATTTGTTATAAAAATTTCAATGTTCAATTCAATTATTTAATAAATTATTTATTTTTATAGTTAAATAATTGTAGAATTTTCTAATAAATATTGATTTAAAAATAAATTTCAGTAAAAATTTTCGATTGTAATTGAATATCATATTAAAAAATATTTATTTATTTGAAAATTCTACGAGAATTCATTTATTTCACTCTAAAAATAAACATTTTATTAAATAATTGAACTTTTTTTAAAATTGAATTTTCATGAAGAATCAACAAATTTTTAAATAATAATTGAATTCTTCTGAAACATTTTAATAAATTTTTTTTAAATAATTGCATTTTTCGAGAAATTTGATAAAAATTTTGTATATTAAAAACTATTGAAATTCTGACAAGAATTTTATTAAAATTTTTCAGAAAATAATTGAATTTCGGAGGAAATTTTTATTATACATTTCATTTATAAAGATTATTTAAATTTTGACGGGAATTTTTGACAATTTTGAAACATAATTGGATTTTTGTGATGAATTGTGTTACTTTTGAAAATAATCGAATTCTTGATGTTTTACAATAATTTTCTTATTAATAATAAACGTAATTTTAAAAACCTGGAAAAATTCTGGTTTTCAACCTGGAAAACTGGGAAAAATCAGGGACTTTGAAAACAGTAAAAGCGTGGCAACCCTGGATTTGTAAACTATTATATAAAATTATCAGGAAATCTAATAAAAAATCTTCTAATCCTAACAATGATTTAAAAATGAATTTCAGTTAAAATTTTAAATAATAGGTGAATATTAGGATAGTTTCTTTGAATTTCGAAAAGATTTTAAATTTTGGTCTCTGAAAGTAAGAATTTTTCATACCTTTAACTAACAATTATGTAGAATTAATTTTATTGAAAAAGTTTATTTGATTTTTTGAAAAAAAAATTAGTTAAAGTGTTTATTTTTTAATGCGTATTTAATTGAAAAGTTTTTTGAATAATCGAAATTTCGTAAAATTGAATTTTAACTCAAATGGATTTGAAAATTGTCAAAGAACTTTTACGAAAATTATTAAAAATTATTTACGTAGAAAAGAAGTTTAGTTAAAAATGATTAAAAATAATTTATGTAGAAAAGAATTTTAGTTAAAAATTCTAATAAATAATAATTGAACTGAAATAATGAAAATAATAGTAAAAATATTTTTTATTGTTTTAATTTTTAAAAAAATTTTAAATTGGAATTGTGGAAAAATAGTAACAACGATTAATTGTTTGCCTTGTAATTAGATATTTTTTGTGATTTAATAATTTTTTCTTTTGAAAATGTTTCCAGAGTCCTGGTGAATTTGCTTGGGACGAGAGAACGCAGGGTATAATTTTAGGAGCATTCTTCATTGGATATGTGACGACAAATGTTCCAGGTGGAAGAATGGCGGAGAAAATTGGTGGAAAATTGGTTTTTGGTTTGGGTGTATTTTTAACAGCGATTTTAACAGTCGTCAGTCCTTTCGCTGCTTATTGGGGATTATATCCATTTTTGGCTGTTAGAATTGCCGAAGGTTTCACCGAGGTAAAATTTTGCTAAATTAGTATTTTATTAATTTTAATTCATTTTGTTTTTTTTTGCGTAAAATTTTTTACTCCTTTATTGCTTTAGTTTCCAAGGAAGAGTAAATAAATTTTAACGTAATTTTTCAAAAATTTTTGTGTATAAAATAAATTCCAGGGTGTCACGTTTCCTGCAATGCACAGTATGTTGGCCCATTGGGTTCCGCCATTAGAAAGGAGTAAATTTGCCGCTATTGTTTATGCAGGTGCGAAAATATGTTAATTTTACGTATCGAAACTTTTTTAATTTCTTCTCTTTTCTTACTTTTTAATTTCTAATTTCAAATTTCTAAATATTGTTTTAAAAAGTATTAAAATTATTTACTAGAATTCAATAATGTTTATAAATACAGTAAATTCTTTGGAGATGTTAAATTATTTGCATGGCAATTTGAAAAACTATTCTTTATTGAATTCGATTGTTTTTGAAAACAGACGTCGCAGTAATTTACTTTAAAAATATTTTTTTAGTCGCCAAAATTATTTAGTTTATTTTTCTTGTTTTGTACTTTTTTTTAGTTTTAAAACTACTTTTTGCTACTTATTTTTTTTTATTCCTTATTATTGTGTTTGCAAAGTTTGTGCAAATTTTAATAAAATTTCTCGAATGAAGCGAACTTGAACAACGGTTGTTAGTATTCGATTTTTATATTGTTTATTGTTTATTGTTTATTGTTTATAATTTATAATGATAAATATTAGTAAAAATGTTAATGAAGAATACATTTTCAGGATCCAATTTCGGGACAATAATTTCATTGCCATTGAGTGGATGGCTTTGCTCCTTGGAATTTTGGGGAGGTTGGCCTCTGGCCTTCTACTTATTCGGTGGTCTTGGAATTGTTTGGTACGTTTTTTGGCTGTTCTTCATTTACGACTCGCCCGCCGTTCATCCACGAATTGATCCCAAAGAAAAGGCTTATATTGAAGCTTGCGTTGAACCCAAGGACGATGTAAGTTTCTCGATAAATTATATTTTCTTTTCTCATTTGTAATCAATAATAATTCTATATCTTCTGAAAGGAAGAGAATAGAAATCGATCGAAATAGAAATCGATCGAAATAGAAATAAATGGTTCAATAGATAAAAATAGAAATAAATGGTTCAATAGATAAAAATAGAAATAAATGGTTCAATAGATCAAAATAGAAATAAATGCTTCAACAGTGAAAATAGAAGGAAAAAATTTCATTTAGATTTAAATTCTCATAAACGTGGAAAAATAAAAATACATTGATTAAAAAATGATGAATTTTGTAAACAGGAGGATAACGGAGTGCCTTGGGGTTCAATTTTCACTTCGTTACCAGTGTGGGCAATAATGATAACGCAATGCGGACAATCGTGGGCCTTCTACATTCTCCTCACGGAATTGCCAACATTTATGGATCGAATTTTACATATGAATATGCAAAGGGATCTGCTACTCGCGGCATTGCCGTACTTAACGGCTTGGATAGTGGGCCTGGTGATATCGACTTTCGCCGATGCTCTATTGGCACGACGACTCATCAGTCCATTGACGTCATTTAAATTGTGGAATACAATTGGATCACTGGGTCCGAGTCTCAGTTTCATTGGCGTTATTTGGGCAGTTTGCGATCGTTTCGTCGTGATGGTGATGCTCGCCGGTTTGGGTTCACTTTACGGCGCAATTTACGCTGGCAATCAAATGAATCACATTGCCCTGTCGCCGAAATACGCTGGAACACTTTATGGCCTGACAAATGCCGCCGCTAATGTTTGTGGATTCTTGGCGCCTTATATTGTTGGAACAATCGTCGAGGGACATGTGAGTGGAGAATTTATATTTTCTAAATAGCAAATTTAGAGAATTAAATTTAAAAATTGAAACTTAAAATTAAATTTAAAATTAAATTAAAAATTAAATTTTAAATTTAAAATCAAAAATTCCATTTGAATATTTTGTTGAACTTTTTCATTCCTAAAGTAGCTTTTTTCTCCTGCTTATTAGAAATTAATTATGAACTGGGAAATTTGAGATATTAAAAAAAGAGATATTTAATTTTTTAAATATTGACAAATTGTTGACTATTTTTTACGAAATTTCAGGAGACTTTGGCACGTTGGCACACGGTATTTTGGTTGGCAGCCGGAATAAATATGGGAGCGAGTTGCTTTTATCTTTTGTTCGCCTCAGCGAGCGAACAACCATGGAGCCGTGGTCGTAGATGATGACAAAATTCCAGTAGACAAACACTCATTGTGGAGAATGGTTTGCCGCTTGATCGCCTAGCTCTCAGTACCTTTTAGCAAAATTGAAATGAAAGAAAGTCTCAATTGGATTTTTCCGAAAAAACACATTTACTTTCTCAAGACTAAAAAAAAAAAAGAAGAAAGGAAAGTAAAAAAAATCCAATTGAGACTTTACTTTCATTATTCTTTCTTCAATTCATTTTTTTTCTTCTCTGTCTCTCGCTCTCTTTCTCTCTCTCTTGAAGAGAAAGAAAACAATTTAGCACAAAATTTTTTTCTCCCCCCCAAAAAATGATTTTTCTATATTTACAAAAAATCTTTTAACACTGAGATTTTTTATTTTTAAGACATTCCAATCTTATTTTACACAATTAGTTTATTTAGAAATGACATAAATACCAAATTTATGATATTTTAAACTAGAAAAATCAAAGCGCGCAAATACGTTTTGAATAATTGCTTATCTGTGATCAGTTATTTATGCGAAAAGAGATTTTCCCAAAAAAAAATTATCTGGTGCTTTAAAATGTGAAAATAGAAGAAAAGATAATATTTATTCTGCAATAAGCTTGCATGACAATTTTTTTTCTCTACATTACACACTGTCAGGGTGCCACGAATCCTGGAAAATTTATATTTGAAATCTAATTTTAATTAAATATTTCAAAATTAATTTAATTTTAAAATAATTGCAATTATAATTTTCATAAGTAGATGAACTTGAAAACATTTTCATTTATAATTTTCTAAGACTTCAATTTTAAATCAATTTCATTAAAAAAAATTTAAAAACCTAGATTTAAAAAAAAATTTAATAACTAAAATTCTTCTAAAATTATTAAAAATTTTTAATATATATTTAATTGATTATTTAAAAATAACGGATTTATAGAAGAATTTTAATTAAAACACTAAAACAAAATTGAATTTTGAAGCAAATACATATATTATTGGAGAAATTCAATTATTTTTAGAGAAAATAAAATTCTTCTCAAAAATTCAATTATTTTTTTTTATCTTTTATTTATTCTTTAAAGAATTAAATTATTTTCAAAAATTTCAATGAAATTCTTTTGTGAAAATTTAATTTTTTTCAAAATAATTTTAATAAAACTCTTCGTAAAAATTTAATTGATTTAGAAATTTTTTTAAAATTCAATTTTTTTTTAACGTTTGCTATATTTGTATAAAATTTCACGAAACAATTTAATTATTTAAACCGAATGTTTAATAAAATTAGTCGGAAAAATTTAATTATTTTCAAACGTAATATAATTCTTCACAAAAATCCAATTATGTTTGAAAATTTATAAAAAATCTTGTCAAACTTTAAATTGTCTTTATAAATATTATTTTTCTCCGAAATTCAATTATTTTTTTTCAAATATTATTAATATTGTTGGCAGAATTTCAATTATTTTTAATATTCAAGATTTTCATCGTATTTCTCGAAAAATGAAATTATTGTTGATTTTTTTTAAATTTTTCTCTTGACAATAAATAATAATAATAAACATAATAAATAAAATTCAGACAAAATTTGTTATAAAAATTTCAATGTTCAATTCAATTATTTAATAAATTATTTATTTTTATAGTTAAATAATTGTAGAATTTTCTAATAAATATTGATTTAAAAATAAATTTCAGTAAAAATTTTCGATTCTAATTGAATATCATATTAAAAACGTTAATAAACGTTGTTTTAAAAATCTGGAAAAATTTCTTTTTCCAACCTGGAAAACCTGGAAAAGTCAGGGAATTTGAAAAAGGTAGAAGCGTGGCAACCCTGACACTGGAATAAAAATTATTTTCTTCTCTGCAAAAAGAAAAATTCGTTTCTACTTTCGCGACAATTTTTTTCTAAATTTTTGTAAACATTTCAAAAAAGAAATTTCTGTATAAGAAAATAATTTTCCAAAACTAATGTAATTTGAAGACAATTTATTTTTTTTTGGTAAAAATTCACATTTAAGAAACAAAAAGAGAAAAAGACCTTGAAAATATTCATCGAGGCCTTGTGTTTTATTAAAAGCATTTATATAGAAAAGTATTGTTAGAATTTCATATCAGAAAAAATGTATTTGACTAAAGCAAGAAGCTTTCTTCCGTTTTTACTTTACAATGTCGATAATAATGAATAATAATTAATAATTAATAATAATTATAATAATCCAAAAAAAAGCCTGAGTGTTCGATGTTATGGAAAATAAAATTTAAGAGACTAACCGAGTAATGGAAATAGAAAATATTTAGAACATAATGTGAAATTCTCAGGTGTTCGTACAAAGTTTCCTGCAAAATAATTATATTAAAGTGGAATTGTAGAAAGAAAAAAGGGAAATAATTTTTCATCTTCGAAAGAATAGTAATTAGTGTTTGCAAAATTTCATCTTTTTTAACTGCAGTTACCAAAAAAAAAAAGATAGATAGATATTAAACGTTAATTAAATTTTATTGTAAATGTTTATTTCTCTTTAAAAAGAAGAAAAAAAAATGGTGAAATATTGCGAATAATATTAATTGCGAAAAATAATAATTCTCTCGAAGAACAAAATGTAAATGTATTTTATTATTTGTTAATTATTATGTAATTTTTTAACCGTATTCTCATTAATTAATTCAATGAATTATCACTAGAGAATAATTGTATAATTATATATAAGCTGCTTTTTTTCATAAACTAGAAATATTTCCTTTTTTTTAAACTAAAAATTTTATTCCTTTTTTTAGAAAACACTAAAAACATTTTTTTTAAACACTAAAAAATTTATTATTTTACAAGGAAATAAATTCTCAAACTGAAAAAAATATAAATAAAAACTTGCAGGAAAAAATTTATAAATAAAAATTTGACTCTGGAATAAAGTAAAAAGTAAAAACAAAATAATTTTTACAGTCAGTGTATAATTATACAATTACATGTACCAAAAGAAAATTACTAAGAAAATTTATAATAATTACATAATATTATACATATTAATATAAATATATATTAAAATATAAAAAATTGTTTGAAACAGAATATTATAATCAAAAAGAAAAAAAAATATTGTGAAGGGTGCAATGATGATAAAAGAGTAGCGATCTTGTTGGAAACTTAAGTTTTCCATATGTAGACAAAATTTATAGTTAATTTCCAGTATACATTTTAATGTTAATTTTAAGCCTAACTCTTCGTTCTTCTTAATTTTGTTTTCGCACAAATTATCATAAGATTTGAAAATAATTTTATTTTCTATTTTTTATTCAATATTAATTGTCTTTTACTTTACGAAATTAATTTCTAGCTAGATTAGCAATAATTTTTTATTACAAACATTGAATATTATATTTTAATTCAGATTTTATTTTCTTTATTGGAAATTGGATAAATAATAAGAGATTTTATTTGTGTAAAATTATTAAAAAAAAATTGAAATCGCAGTTTGAAAAAAAGAAAATATTATAAACTCCCTTAGGGAAATTGTGAAATAAAAAACAGGATAATTTTTTACAATAATAGAAAGAAAAAAATAGTATTGAATATAAACGGATACACAAACAGTATTAAATTGTAAGTATTCGCCTGATATTTTTAATTTATTCGTGAGAAATTCGCAGGAATAAATAAAAAAAAATCTTTCGCGAAAATTATATAAAAGCAGTATTTTTATTTTCATCCTTATTTACCTATATTGTTTCCTACATAGTACATATATATATTTATAAACATTTAATGAAAAATATTTTTTCTTACTTCATTGCAATAAATATTTTTTTTTAAAAGTATTCCTTTTTTGAAGTTTTTAGAATGAAAAAAGTATTCTTTTTTTTATTTTGGTAATTAGTGCGATGTAAAAAATTAATATTACGTGGAATTTAAATCTTCCTTCTTTTTTGCAGTTAATTCAAAGATCATGTCTCGCATTCGACTAAAGTCTGTTACTTCGGATTTGTATTTTTGAATTATCTCATCTTTTTCCTTCATAAGTACCTGCAATCTATTACATTGTACTGATAATTGTTGCATTTCCTGTTTTATTGCGTTCTTATCTCCTTGTAACGAGGTGATCTCCACATTTTTCTCCTCTATTATCTGTGGAAAAAAAAGAAATAAATATTCAATTTATTTTTACATGTTTCATATTGTTTTAGGGTTGCGATAAAACATTATTTTAATTTTTCCCTGATGTCTATAGAAAAATATTACACTATTTTTTGCCTTTTTTAGAAAATTTTGACTATTTCTATATAATTTTAATATTATTCAAAACTATCAAAAGTTTTATTGCCAAAACAATATTTTATCATTATTCTTTTTCCAACAGTAATTGAGAGATTGTCAACAATTTTAAATTCAAACCTTTTTAAAATTCTAAAACTGATAATAATATTATTGTGAATGATGAATAAATTGATCCATTTTCACATGTTTCATAATAATTAAAACTGACCGAGTGACGAAATGTAGAATTTTAGACTAAAATTCTTCTTTAAAGCAATTATTTTAAATTATATTTGAAAAAGTTAATTAAAAAATTGTAACTTGATTTGTTTACAATTCAATTTGACGATATTTCAAATATTCATAAATTCTACAATTAAATACATGATACATTAGAAAATAAAAAACTTCAAATGATACTAAAGAGAAATTCAATTAAACTTTTTCAAAAACATTAATTCTACAAAATTGATAGTTAAAAGTATGAAAAATTCATATTCTCGAAGATTGAAATTTGAAACCTCAAAATTGAATTATTTCTAAAAATTAATCACAAAATGCTTTTATTATTTAATTATTATCTAAGAATTTCAAGTTAAATTCATTTTTAAATCAAGTTTTATTACAAAATTCTAAGAGAATTCAATTATTAAAATACACAAAAAGCACAAATTGTTAAATAAATGAATGTTTCTCAAAATTGAATTTCCGTAAAGAATTTTATCAATTTTTTAAATAATTAAATACTTGCGACGATTTTTAATAAAAATTTCAAGAATAATTACATTTTTCGAGGAATTAAATTAACACTGTATTAAAAGTAATTGAAATTAAATTAAATTAATAAAATAATTGAATTTCTGTGTAAATATGAAAAAATAGAGAAAATGTGGATAAGATTTTAATTGAAATTTTCGATAATAATTTAATTTTTTCAAGGAATTTAATTAAAATTGTGTTGAAAATATTTCAATTCTCATAGAGAATTTAATCAAACATTTTTTTTTAAATTGAATTTTTGCGATGAAGTTTATCTAACTTTAAAAAATAATTAAATTTTACCAAGACATTTTATTTAAATTCTATTGAAAATAATTAAATTTTTTTGGAGAATTTCATAACTTTACAGAATAAATTATATTCTTGAAACGAATTTATTGTCTACGATAATAATTGAAATTTTGTTATGAATTTTATTAAATTTTTCGAAAATAATTGAATTTGGAAAAGAATTTTCTTATTTATAAAGATAATTGAAAGTTTTAAACGAATTTTCAAATTTTTTTCCAACATAATTGAATTTTTGCGAATAATTTTATTACTTTTGAAAACAATTGAATTTCTGCAATAATTTCTAACTTCTCCGAAATTAAATGTTTATTAAAAAATCAGACGAAAATTAAATTATTTAAATAAAAAAGTAGGTAAATAATTTAAAGAATATTTCAATATTTCTCAATATTGACTTCTCATAAACAATTTTATCAACATATTTTTAAATAATTTAATTTTTTAGAAGAATTTTAATTAAATTTTAACGAATAATGCATTTTTTAATGTTTTATTTTAAATTATATTTAAAATAATTGAAATTAAATTAAATTAATTGAATAATTGAATTTATGTAAAAATACAATTATTCATAATAAAAAGAGAGAAAATCCTGCTAATATTAAAATTAGAATTTTTGAAAGTAATTAATAAATAAATTTTTTTCAAATTATATTGAAAATAATTGAATTCATGCAAAGAATCTTATTCTAATTGTTTTAAAAATAATTGCAATTCTACAATGATTTTTATTATTTATGAAAATAATTGAATTACTAAAAAAAAATTTTTTACCTATGAAAATAATTGAATCTCTGTGAAAAATTTTTTTATTTATGAAAATAATGGAATAACAGCGAAAGAATTTATATGAATTTTTGTGAAATTGTGTACTACCTATGAAAAAAATTAAATGTTTGCGTTGAATTTTAATAAGGACTTTTCTAATTTATTGAATTTAGTTGGAAAATTTTGCTAAAGTGTATATATTTATTACTTTTGAAAATAATTAATTTTGAATTGAGAAAAAAAATGAATTTTTACCTGTTCTTTTTTCGATAGTCCTTCCTGCGTTTTTTGAAGCAGTTTCGTGATTTCATGATTTTTGTTACTTAATTCCTGTGATTTTTTGTCCATTGTTACATAATCATTTTCCAGTTTTAACAGTTTTTTCGTGAATGCATCATTCTTTTCTTTACAACTATTTATTTCCTCAGTTTGTTCCCTTATGGTTGTCTCGTTTTTTTCTATTTGCGCTGACTTCTCGGTAACAATTTTTTTTAATGTTTCAGTCTCCTAGAAAGAAGAAAATTACAAATTTAACGATTTTTTAATTTTTATTAATATTAATTGTATTGATTTTTGTTTTTGAAATTAAGAAAATAAATAAAAGGAAGGAGGGATGATTTTTACCTGCTTGTGAAAGGAATAAGCTTGTTTACTTTCTTTTTCGATTTTCTGAATTTCCGTGGAGACAAGGGACTTTTCTTTTTTTAACTCTTCCAATGATTTTTGCGAACGAAAGAGTAATTTGTGTAATTTTTTCGATTCAGCGATGACTTGCGCCAACTGATGTTGAAGACTAGTGACCCGATTGCTTGCCGCTTCTAAACTCGCTTGATTTGCTCTTTCAGCATTTCGAATTGACGCCAACTGTTGAGAGAAAATAATTACACCAAAAGAAAAGGAAATTTTTCTTATTTTTTAAACAGATTTTTCTATGTTTCAAAAAATGTTAATTGAAAATTAAATAATGCCTTGTATTGGTAGAGTTCTATAACTGATGAAGTTGTAACGTCACAAATTTTATTTTGATCGTGTGCCATATTTAATTTATCAATGCAAAATTTGAGATGTTCCTCCTGAACGAATGACATAAATGGCATCATTTCCATTCCTCCGCTGTGCCCAGAATATTTATTACTATTATCACTAGATCTATTTATTTCGCCACGAACGAGAACAAATGGTTCTATTTCGCTCATGCAATGAGCAACAGTAGATAAACTGCAAATAGATAGAATACATTTCAATTATTCAAAAATCACCAAAAAATTAATCGAAATAAAAAATTATTTCACTTTTCGATCGATTCTTGATAATAATTTTGTTTATTTTTTATTTGCCTGCATAATTGAATTTTAGGTGAATTTTTTTTTTAAATTATAACACTAAAAACACTAAAAGAATAGAATTTTGGAAAAATTAGAAATTATTGCAGAAATTGAATTATTTTTAAAAGTAATAAAATTATTCGCAAAAGTACAATTATATTAAAAAAAACTTTTTAATTCCCGTAAAAATTTTAATTATCTCTAAAAATAATAAAATTATATTTCGAAATTCAATTATTTTCCAATTTTTAATAAAATTAATTTATTTTCGAAAATTTAAATTGAAATCTTAATAAAATTTCCTATATTTTTTTAATAAATAATTGTATTTTCACATAAATTCAATTATTCAATTAATTTAATTTAATTTCAATTATTTTAAATATAATTTAAAATAAAACATTAAAAAAATGCAATTAAATTATTCCAAAAAAATTTAATTATTTTCAATAGAATTTAAATAAAATTTCTTGGTAAAATTTAATTATTTTTGAAAGTTAGATACACTTCATCGCAAAAATTCAATTTAAAAAAAATGTTTGATTAAATTTTTCTATGAGAATTGATATATTTTTAACACAATGTAAATTAAATTCCTGGACAAAAAGTCAATTATTTTCGAAAATTTCAATTAAAATCTTACCAACATTTTCTCTATTTTTTCATATTTACACAGAAATTCAATGTTTTTTATTAATTTAATTTAATTTAAATTATTTTTAATACATGTGTGTTAATGTAAATCCTCGAATAATGTAATTATTCTTGAAATTTTTATTAAAATTCGTCAAAAGGATTCAATTATTTAAAAAATTGATAAAATTCTTTACGGAAATTCATTTTTGAGAAACATTTATTTATTCAACATTTTGTGCTTTTTGTGTATTTTGATAATAGAATTCTCATAGAATTTTCTAATAAAACTTGATTTAAAAATGAATTTAACTTGAAATTTTTAGATAATAATTAAATATTAAAAGCATTTTGTGATTAATTTTTAGAAATAATTCAATTTTGAGGTTTCAAATTTCAATCTTCGAGAATATGAATTTTTCATACTTTTAATTATCAATTTTGTAGAATTAATGTTTTTGAAAAAGTTTAATTGAATTTCTCTTTAAAGTCATTTGAAATTTTTATTTTCTATTATATTAAATATTTAATTAAAGAATTTCTACATAATTGAAATTTCATAAAATTGGATTGTAAAAAATCAATTTAAAAATTTTTCAATTAACTTTTTTCAAAAATAATTAGAAATAAATGGTATAAAGAAAAACTTTTTATTATTTGATAATCATAATTTTTGATGAATGAAAAAATACGGAGATTTATATAGTTATGTTGTCATTTTTAAGTCTTGGGGGAAAAATAAAATTAGAAAAAAAAAATCTCACCATTCCTGAGGAAAGCAAACTGTCGCGGGTAATTGAAGTACTTTTTGCTTCACTTCCTCGTCACCAGTGAATAAAGCTATTGCCATTGTCATATGGATTTGTTTTTTTCTCATCAACTCTGAGTATAATGTTAACCAGTCGGAATTTGTTTGCGCCATTTCGGAAGTCAACACCAATGCATGAACATAAAATGTCGTCGACTGATTCTAAATTAAAGAAATAAAGACATTTTTCATTTACTTCATTCTTTCAGAATTTTGTATATTCCTATCTAAATGTAATTAATAATAATAATAATTTTCAAAATTCATAATTCCTTACGGAAGAAATATTATCCGGATAATCCGTGCTCACATCAAGACCCTCGTCATTAAGAATATCTTTTAATAATTTTCTCATTGTCTGATCGGTGAATGATTGAAAGACTTTTGCTCTTAAATTATCGATTTTCACAATTTCTTGCAATAATTGCATTAATTCATTAAGACGTGAAATTCTCTCGGAACTTGGTTGCAAACTTTCTTCATCCTCATAAGAATGAACGATCAACATTAAAATTGAAATATCCAATTCCGACAGAACGTCCATTACTGTTTTTGTTCGACGCGAATCAATTATAATTGTTCTTATCAATGAAAGGGCTTTCGAACAAACCTGAAAAATATAAAATTAAATAAATAAAAATAAAATTAAATAAACGAATTCTTCTTATAACAGAAAAATTAAAAAAAGAAATACAAAAATTTCGTAAATACTTAAAAAGAAATAAACGGAATTAATTGAAAAATTTACGTACTTGTTCCATGGGAACGTAAGAGGTGGCACATTTTATACAAGCCGGATATAAAGAAATTAAAGTAGTTATTTTTAATTTCACCAATATCTGAAAAAAGTCCATCATTAAAGCCGCACATTCTGGATCACAATCAGTTTCCAATGTTTCTAAAATGCTCGCCACGTCCCTTTGATAACTGTAAAAAAAAAGTAAAAACATTTTTAAAAAAACTTGCTAAAATTAATAAAATAAAAAAATATTGAAATTAAATTTTCTATATTGAATAAGACAAAAAAATTAAATATAATTTTCCTTACTGTTCGTATGATAATACAATCAAACGTAAATGTTCACTTTGTCGAATATCTTCAAAAAAGTCAACGATGTGCCTCAAAAGTGAAACATCACGTTTCTTAAGAGTCTCAGTAATGCTTTTAAATGTCACCATAGTAAAATTAAGAACTGAACTCTCCGATAATTCAGTATTCATGTGTTCGAGAATTAATAATAACTTCCAGCATTGAACGCGTGTATTGATATTGATACTTTGATGCTTCAATAAAGTCCGGACAAACGATTTCGAATCAATACTTCTCATTAATGTGTAAACGGATGGTAAATTTTTATAGCAAAGATTTGTTAAAACACCAAGCGAAAGGGAGAGTACTTCCTCTTCAGTCGATTGCGTTATCCATTGTGTCAATGTTGTTATTAAATATGGTAAATGAGGCTCTTGCCATGAAATCTTTATACCATAAGTTAATTCCTGCAGGATTTTTAAAACTCTTATCCTCTTTTCCGTTGTTAAATTCTGGGCCTAAAAAAAAAAAAATTTTATCATCACTTGCAAAAGAAAAAGAAATATTTTTCAATACTCAGGCTTTGCACTCAATCATTTTTTTTTTTACAAAAGTAGCTTGAAGACTTTAAAATTTAGCTTTAAGGCTAATTAAAATAGTAAACAAAATAGCTACTATCGAAAAATTAAATTTGTCGACTAAAAACTAATTTTCGACGATTTACAAAGTTCATAAAAATTTCATTCTTTATTTTTCTGCCATTTTTCAGATTTCTATTCGAAAAAATATTTTTCTCGTCAAATGTAACTTTAATTCTAAATTCTTCTAAACTTGGATAATTATTTTCCAAACATTTAGAGTTAGGAATTTTAGAATTCTTCAAAAATTCGAAGAGAATTAATTTTTTTTAAACATAAAATTTATTTCAATTAAATTTGACAAAATTTTCCAACAAGTGGAAATGTAAATAAATATTTTTAAGTTCTTTTTTAATTTTTAAAAAACTTTTTCAAAAGACAAATGTTTTTTTTGATAATTATTTTTGTTCAATAAGTATAATAAGTACTTATTTATTTTTCCCCAGGAATTGAAAATTGAAATAATTTTAATGTAAAACCTTTTTGAAATTTATAAAAATTTATAATATAACACATTTAATATTCAATTATTATAATTTGAAATTTGATCTGTAATTTATTTTTAATTAATTTTTAACCTATTTTTAAATCAATTCAAAATAATTAAAATTCTGTAAAAAAAGAATTATTATTTATAAAAATAAATGAATTTCAGCCACGAGTTTCATTATATTTACGAAAATAATTGAATTTCTGAAATGAATTTTATTAATATTTTTTCAAATAATTGAATTCTTGGGAAAAAAATTTATAATTTGTAAAAATAATAAATTGAATTATTTTTATTTCATAGAAATTTAAAGGAATATTCAAATATTCAAATTAAAAAAAAAGTATCCAAATAGTAGCTGATTGTATAAAAAAAGAAATAAATAGTACGTTTTAGTAGATGAGTGCGAAACCTGATTAAAAATTTTGTTTTCAAAAAATAGATAGAAAGAAAGAAAAATACTTCGAGCAATCTGGTCAAAATTGGGACAAATTTGTAAGTGTGTGTGAGAGCTTGTCGAGCGGCTGAATTTCGACAGGCTGCTTTCAAAACATCAACGGCACTCCAAAGTAATGTTGTTTTTGATCCCAAAGTATTCATGAATTCATGTAAACTAACGTAGAAATCGGCAGCTACACAATTTTCTGGATCAAATATACTCAAGTCACTGGACGCACTTATCATCTGTGAATTATTATTTTCTGTTTAGTTACAAATTTAATTTACATTCCATTTTTGTTGTTGTTGTTATTTTCCCTTATATACAACTAAAAATATACAACACAAAATACTTACGCCAAGATTCATTTGAAGAGCTGAAGCTGTTTTCTCATTTTGATGCTTCAAATAATCATTTACAGCAGTAATGAATGCTCTTATATGTTGAAGTTTCTCCATTTTTCCCCGTATTTAAAAAATTTTTCACTTTAAAAACACACACTGCACTATTCGCTAAAATAAAAAATATATATAAACTAAAACAAAGAAAATAATGTTCCCTTTGAGGTTGGAGAGAGAAGAATGTGTGTCACGTCTTCCGATTTCCAGGATTATTATTGTCACAATAAAAATTTCTACACCCACCAATAGTTTAAAAATAAGAAAAATTACAAAAATTTCGTCACTCGATAGTAAAAAAAAATGTGAAAATAATGTTTCCCTTTGAGGTTTAGAGAGAATGTCACGTTTTCCGATTTCCAGGATTATTATTGTCACAATAAAAATTTCTACATCCACCAATATTTTAAAAAGAAGAAAAATTACAAAACTTTCGTCACTCGATAATAAAAAAATGGTGAAATTGTTCGGTGCTTAATATTTGAGAATAAAATAGTAAAACAATAATTGTTCAAAATGCGCAAACTGTCACTTTAACCTCCATTTTTAAAAACAACTTGTTAACGTTCGAATTCGCCAATCGGAAGATAATCGTTTTTGCACATGTGCAAGCAGAAAAGCGGGAATTACAAAATTTTTCTTATTTAATTTTTTTTCAATTGTATGTAGTTTTTAAATTTTCGCTTATCATCTATTCTTTTTTTTAGAATTATTGTTTTATTTCTGAAATTTAATTCTATTTATTTTCGTATTTTCTCTGTAAGTTTTATAATATATGTAAAAAAAATTGAATTTTCGTTATAAAATATTTTTCATTTAATTTTATTTGTACAGTTTAAAAGTGTGTACATAAAATAAAATGAAAAATACATTTGCCATCGGTGTCACGCGTATAGTCCAATTGTTACAAAAGTGACAGTTGCGACAATTTGACCTTTCTAGGTTATGGTTCGTTCCTCTTCTTTTCTCCGATTTTCTACTTATTTGCGCAAGGATTATTTACAAAAAGGAACAAACAAGTGAATAAATAATTGACAAGAATATTACAATAACACAATTAATTGATAATTACTTTAATATGCGCATTTAAGTAGAAAAAAAGCGTCAATTCCGCATTTCCGTCGAAATTAGCACTCTCATTGGCCAGATTCAAATTTGCGCGGGGACTAACGAGCCAATGAGAGTAATATTAAAGGCAAAGGCTAATACTTATGATCCTTATGATCTCACCTTAAGAACACGTGACTTCCTTTATTATGACAAAGTTGGCAACATTTATCGGAAGTTACTATAGAGATCAATCAACTTACAATTATTTTTCTCTATAATCAATTTGTCAATAATTTTGGTTTCAAATTTCGGAATTTTTGTGATAAATTACAAAAATTATTTGTAAAAATGGGTGTTTTACGGTTAGTAGAATTCTATGCGAGAGGGAATGAATATAAGTGAAAATTGATGGAAAATTGTCTTTCGTTCGGATATTATTCTTTATAGAAAAAACAAAAACGTCAAATGAAATTAAGGTTATGTTTACAGATTTGCAGTTAAATCGACAATTGCTGGTGGTTTGCTTTATTTTACAATTCGGGAGGGTGTTTGGTCGAATCAGGAAGAAAGTGTCAAACTTTATGGGAAAATTTACAATAAAGTTGCGCCCCTCGTGAAAGATAATGTGCCAAAGGAAATAATCAGTGAGGTAAAGTAGAGTCAGTTCTTTTTGTTATTGCATCTCGGAATAATTTGTAATTCTATCGATTACTATTCGATATTTATATCTTACGTTCTATTATCATATAGTTAAGTCAGGGAAATAGGGAACAAAATTTAGCCTTTTTTCCGCTTATTTTGAAAAATTACCACTTTTCTCCGAATATTAAAAGAAAATACCACAATTTTTTCTTATAAAAAGAATTTTGTCAGGGAAAATAATTTTAATGTCAGTAAATTCTGTTCTATTTCTATTTTTATTCGATAAATTTACACGATTATTTATCGATCGTATTTATTCTACCAGCTTCCGGATTTGCCAAGTTCAACAGACATATCCGATAAGATGAGAAATTCCTGGAATACGGGCGTAATGGCCAGCATGAAATTTCTCTCCCAATTACCTAGTCACACAAAAAATGGAATAAATTCAATTTTAGAAATTCCTGCCATCAAGGATGCTGTTTCCGGTGAAAAAAGTCCCTCTGAATCTAGCAAAACGCAGTGAAACCCGTTTCTTTGTAATTGACTAATCCGTCTGACAATATTTTGTAGATTATTTATTTCCTTGTTGAATAAATTTTAACTGTTTAACTCTTGTTTTTTTTCTTCTCTTTCACGTATAATAGAAAGCAAACCCACATCCACAGTCCCACAAGTCTCGAAGGAATGTAAACAAGGTAAAAAATGTTTTGGAATTTTTTTCCCCTATACTTTTGAGGTTATGTTACTTAAGATCTCTTTTTTTTACTACATATCCAATACATCTAAAGCGAGAAATTCTGAATTAAAATTTATCATTATAGATTATTTTTATTATCACTTTTCTTTTTTTTTATCGTTTGGATATAAAAAAAAAGGGAGGAAAAAAAATTCGGCGCGTAAATTAATATTGCGCGCGCAAAAAAATGGCGACGCGACATCTGGAAGGTTTTGATGGGAATTAAATGGAGAATCACGTGATCGTTTGTAGTCTCCTCTCACACGGAGTTTTAGTAGTGAAGTGTGGTGAAGTGTGCTGAAAAGAAATGGCGGACAAGGACGATAATGAGAAGACCATCGCCGAAGACTTGGTTGTTACCAAGTATAAAATGGCCGGCGAACTTGTAAACCGTAAGATAACGCCTTATTGTTTACTATTAATGTGAAAAAAGCGAGAACAAATCCAATGTTATCACGTATCACTTCATTATCCTTGTGTTTTCCATGTGGCCATATGGGATCTGCATACCCGCCAATGCCGGGCCCTCCTACCATGTGGGCTGGCGTGCTTTTCTCATTAAAATTTTCATTTCCTTCTCTCAACTCGTAGACAAATGTTTTGTTTGGAAAAATTTCGAAAATTTTCATTTTCATCTGATTTTTTACTTCCAATTTATATTGTCGTTTGTTGTGCCGGTTTTTTTTTTCCCCTCTAGGGTATATAGATACTTTTTTTTATCTGCGCAGGCTTGCTTCTTATTTTTATGGACATTCCAAGTCTGCATGGCTCTTGAATTTTTTTTTCTTTTTAATCTAGAGAGAGAGAGAGAGAGAGGAGAAAATTTTTTTTTTATTTTTTCTTCTCTAAATTCGTTCTTTATTCCTATTCATTAATTGCTTTTATTTTTTTCTTATATTTTTTGTAGCTATTTCATTCTTTTGGAGATTTTCCTCTTTTTTTTGGAAGAGATTTTAAATAAGTTTGGGCATTTTTTGTAAAATTTTGATGAAAAGATGTTATAGGATAATAATGCAAGAGGGGGGTGGGAAACAAATGAAATTGATTGTAGTATTCCTTTGTTAGTACAAAGGGAGTTGAATATTGTTCTTTTTTTCCAATTTTCCAGGAGTTTTAAAGCAAGTTTTGGAAAAATGTGTGATTGGCGCTTCGGTGAGGGAAGTTTGTGAGTATGGCGACACATTACTCTTGGACGAAACGAGTAAAGTATTTAAAAAGGAAAAGGACTTGAAGAAGGGAATTGCTTTTCCAACGTGTATATCGGTAAATAACTGTATATGCCACTTTTCTCCAATTGCCAGCGAACCGGATCTTATTCTCAAAGATGAGGATATGGTAAAAGTGTAAGTTTCTTCATTTCCAACATTATTTTTCTCTTTTATTTTTTGATTATTAATCTTATTTTGTAACTAAAAGATAAAGATCGTTTCTTTTACTAAACGTAGAGTAAAAGTAAAATTCGGAAAAAAGAGATAGAATAGAAATGTGATGATTAATTAATAATAAAGTTGATAATATCGATTAACAATAATTTATTTATAATAAGAATTTGTTTATAAATATTTATTTATATAAATATAATAATTGTACAGATTTCCAATAGATCGGGGAAATAAGGAAAAAGTCAGGAATTTTTATTCGAGAAACTGGAAAAAGTTTAAAATTTCCAGGACATTAGTTAGTAATTTTTTTTTTAAATAATTCAATTCTCGTTTAATTTTTTTTAGTAAAAATTGATTAAAAAATGAATTTTATTTAAAATTTTAGTTAACAATTCAATATTCAAAGCTTTTATTGCGTGGATTTTTGGAAACAATTTGTATTTTAAAAAACTATAATTACATTCTCTTAAAAAATTATTTCAAGTTTTTATTTTTCAAATATTTAACTCAATTTCTGAATAATGAAAATTTCTTGAAATTGAATTGTAAACAAGGTTTGAAAATTCTCTAGGAATTTTTGCAAAAATCATCATTGTTTATCTATTTTTTTCGAAGAATTTTAATAAAATTTTTGAAACTAATTATGTTTTTGGAAAATTTTTTATTTAAATTGTGTATTAAATAGTAATTGAAATCCTGTGAAGAATTTTATTATTTAGGTAAATAATTAAAGTCTTGCAGGGAAGTTGTATTACATTTTTTTTTTAAATAATTTAAATTCAGTGAAGAAAATTTTTGTTTATGAAAAGAATAAAAAATTCTTGCAAAAGATTTTATTGGAATTGTTTAAAATAATTGAATTTTGCAAAGAGTTTTAGTAAAATGACTGAAAATAATTTAATTTTCAACAATAATTTTGTTATTTATGGACATAATTGAATTCTTTCAAAGAATTAATTTTGTAAATAATTTTAATTTATTCTTGGGAAGAATTAAATTAAAATTTAAAAGAATAATTGAATTTTTCTTTTTTTTTTAAATTCAATTAAAATTGTATTTAAAATAATTGATTTCTTTCGAACAGTTTTATTAAAAAATTTCGACTTTTCTTCCAAATTTTGCGACAAAATACAATATTTTAAAAATAATATTAAAATAGTCTAGAAAAGAATAATTCTCTGAATTATTAGGTTCTAATTTTTTTTAAATTCAATTATTTTCAATATTTCAGAAAATTAAAATTCATACACAAAGTAATAAAATTAAAATTGTTCAAAATTATTTTCAACATTTTGGAGAAAATAATCATGTATTGCAAATTTTCAATTAAAATTCTTGAAAACAATTTTGTTTTAAATAATACAAAAATTCTTGAATTATTTTTGAAAAATTATACATTACAATATTTATAAAAAATTAATTCTCACAATTGTTTTATTACAATTTTTAAAGATTCAATTACCTTCGAATACAGTTAATAAAATTTTTTTTAAATTTACTACTTACGAATTTTTCAGAAATAATTTATTTATAATTACAATTTTTTGAAAAATTTGATTTATTTTCTTATATTTTTAAGAAACTGAATTATTTTTCCTAAGATTTTGACAAATTTTGAATTATTTTTTAAATGTTTTACTAAATTTAAATTAGTTTTGAAAAGATTTGACCAAATATCAATTTTTAGACATTTTTTAATTACATTTAATTGTAAAAGTTTTTGTATTTTCAATAAATCATTTAGAAATATTTTTAAAAAGTTAATTTTTACGAATTTCTTTATTAAAATTTTTGAAAATGTTCTACCTTAATTAATATCTTTAATTATAAAAATAGATGGTTTAAAATAGTGTAAAAAAATTTGATTCTTTTGATTTAAATAATTGAATTTTTAAAGAAATTGGAAAAAAATGATTAAAAATTCATAGAGATAATTGATTTAGAGATGAAGTTTAGTTAAAAATTGTAGAAAGTAATGAAATTTCCAAAAGGGTTATAGTTTTAATTTTTAAAAATTATTAAATTTGAAAAGTTGAAATTTAAAAAATTTGATTTCTTGTGAATAAAGAAGTAAGAAGTATTTGAATATTTATTTAGCAAAATTATACAAGTTTTTATTAATTTGAATTTTCGTGACAGCACTGAATTAAATAATCGACTTTTTCGACTTGTTTTCTATTTTTAATCGACTTTTTTTGTTCGTTAAAGTCGATCCGAGGCCTGTAAAACCAAAAATCATATAATAGGAATAATATTTATTTTTTTTAAATATAATATTGGTTGAATAATAATTGTAATATTCTACATGAAATAATATTTTACAGTGATCTCGGAGCACACATTGATGGTTTTATCGCGGTAGTTGCACACACGTTCGTTATTGGTTCATCGGCTGAAAAGAAAGTCACTGGACGAAAAGCTGACGTCATTTTGGCTGCACATTATGCATCTCAAGCTGCATTGAGACTTCTCAAGCCAGGCACTGAGGTGATAATTCTATTTAATCGATGTTTTTTTTTCTTTCTTCTTTCTTAAGTTAACATTTTTTTTCCTTCTTTTTTTTTAAATACTTGGAAAACAGAATTTTTTTTAATTGCTGCATCATTAATGAAATAAAAAAAATGACCATTTCTTTTTTCAAATAGACTTACACGATAACGGGAACGGTGGAGAAAATTTGCGAGGCTTACAAATGTAAGCCCATTGAAGGAATGTTGAGCCACCAATTGAAGCAATTTAAAATTGACGGAGAGAAAACAATTATTCAAAATCCAAATGACGCGCAAAAGAAGGAACACGAAAAATACACTCTCGATACGCACGAGGTAATTTTTATGCTCCTTTTCATCTATTTTTTATGTTTTGGAATTTTCATTTCGATTTTTTGTTTTTTTATTTTCAGTATTTTTGTATTTTACCTACTGCAAGTTTTTTTCAGTAAAACTATTTTTTATTTTTATTTCTGAATTTCTTTTTTTTTTTATTTAAATGAATTTCTTTTAGTCTTTTTTATTTATTTATTCAATGTTTAAGGGGGTCCCATAGTCGATTGGATTTTTACATTGAGCTTCAATGGGAAAATCGCATCGACTTTGACACCGCCTTAAGGACCTTAGAGACTTCTAGTAGATTGTATCTATCTGAAACAAAGACGTTTTTTAAAAATATTTATTTAGCCAAATTTTATTTTTATTTGCATATATTTTCTTTTTTTCTAAGAAACATTTGCTTTCGGTTGGTTTGTAAAATTTATTTCTCTGATTATCAGGTGTATGCCATGGACGTTTTGGTAAGTACAGGCGATGGCGTTGGACGGGAACAAGATACACGTGTGACAATTTACAAGAAAACAGAGGAAACGTATCAATTAAAATTGAAAGCCTCTCGCATGTTTTACTCCGAAGTGACTCATAAACATGGTCTCATGCCTTTTAATCTTCGCACTTTCGAGGACGAGAAGAAGGCAAAAATGGCGGTTGTCGAGTGTGTCAATCACAGACTCATCGAACCGTTCCAGGTTAATTTTCCTTTCCTTTCCGTTTTTTTTTTTTGCAACAACGTCAATTTTAACGTATTTTTTTAATACCAATTCTTTTTTTTTTTATCAAATTTTCAGGTTTTGTACGAGAAACCAAGTGAATTTGCAGCGCAGTTTAAATTTACAGTACTCTTAATGCCGAATGGACCCCATAAAATTACTGGATCTCCAATTGATCTCGATTGTTATCAGTCGGAGTGCGTTGTCGAGGATCCGGAATTAAAGGTTTTTTTCTTGTTTTTCTCTTTAATTTTTACGATTCGCAATGAATATTTTGTGAGACACTTTTTTTTAAAGTTTGTTATAATCTTATCTCGTATGAATATGAGAGATGAGTAGACGCTTTTTAACTTTTTATCATTTTACCTTTGTGTTGGAAAAGTTTGTACATTTAATATTTTTTAAACTCAAACTTGCGATAAATCGCTTTTTAAAGAAATATCAATATTTATGAAAACAAGTTTCTTTTTTATCTCACAAATTTCCATATTGTTTGAGTAGAGAAATGTTGTGGCTAAATTTAAAATATTTAATATTTGATTTCTGTTAAAAGGCTTTTTAGTGCAAAATAGTTTAAAGTTTTTAATTTATACAATTTTAAATTGATTTTTGAAAATTATTTCATTAAAATGATTGAAAATTAGAATTTTTGAGAATTTTAATTGATGGATTTGAAAATAATTGATTTTTACGAAAATTTTAGTTAAAAAACTTCGTATCAAACTAAAAATTGAAATTCGTTTTTTTTAAAGGTCCGTAAAGTCCGTAATTCGGTTGAAAAAGATCCGTAAAGTACGTAAATTATACGATATAATTTGGATAATTTTAGAGAAATTACAAATGATTGAAGGAATTCAATTATTTTCAAAAGTAATAAAATTCTTCGCAAAAATTCAATTATGTTAAAAAAATGTTTAATTCTCGTCAACATTTCAATTATTTTTAGAAATAATTAAATTCTTCTTCGAAATATCAATTATTTTCAAAAATTTTAATAAAATACTTGGAAAAATTTCAATTATTTTCAAAATTTTACCTCAATTTAATGATTTTTAATATAGGTATCTATACTATTATAATAAAATTTTCCAAAAGAATTCAATTATTTAAAAAAAAATCTACTAAAATTCTACACAAAACTTTAATTATTTTCAAAAAATAATAACAATTTTACAGGAATTTCATTATTTACAATTTTTTTTTATAAATTTCTTCGCAAAATTCAATTATTTTCATAAATAATAAATTTTTTACAGGTATTTAATTTTTTTGGCAAATAATAAAAATCTTATTAGGAATTCAATTATTTTTATGAATAATAAAGCTAATTACAGAATTTAAATTATTTTTAATACAATTTTAAACGAATTCCTCGAAAAATGTAATTATTCTTAAAAATTTTATTAAAATTTATCAAAGAAATTTAATTATTTCAATAATCTTTACTACAATTTATTTATTAGAATTTAAATATTATTTTTAATAAATTTTTGATTAAATTTCATTAAAGAATAAAATTATTGCATTCAAAATTTTTAATGCAATTCTTTGCGTAAATTATCAATTATCTTTATAAATTATAAAATTCTTCTCTGAAATTGAATTATTTTCAAAAAATTTAATAAATTTCTTGGCAAAATTTCAATTCTTTTCAAAAATTTTTCCTAATTTAATTATTTTTAATATCTATTTTAATAAAATTTTGAAAAGAATTCAAATTATTTGAAAATTGATTGATACAATTCTTTAAAACAATTCAATTTTAAGAAACATATGTAATTATTCAATAAATTGTTTTTTTGTATTTAAATAATGAAATTCTCGTAAAATTTTCTCATAAAAATTGATTTAAAAATGGTTTTTAGTTAAAATTTTAGATTATAATTGAATATTAAAAGTATTAGAGCGTAAAGTTTTAGAAATAATTAAATTTTGAAAAGGTTTCAGATTCAAATCTTTGAAAATTTGAATTTTTAATATTTTTAACTAAGTAACATTTCTGTGGAATTAGTTTTTTTGAGGAATTTTAATTGCGAATTTTTTTTTATATTATTTGAATTTTTTATTTTCTATGACATATTTAATTGAAGAATTTACTAATAATTGAAAAATCGAATATTGTAAAGAAATGGATTTGAAAATTTTCAAAGAACTTTTTCGAAAATTATTAAAAATAATCGATTTTAAGAAGAATTTTAGTCAAAAATTCTTGAAAATAATAATTGAATTGATAATTATTTTATCACTCTATCTTTAATTATTATTATAAAACATGAAGTAATCGATATCTTCATGTATTTTTAGTTATGAAAAAATCTAATTTATAGTTTTAAGTAAAATGTTCTCTTATATATTTTTGTCAGTAATTGGTCCGTAATTTTTTATTTTTGGTCCGTAATGTCCGTATTTTTAAATACTTTCACTGGTTCGAGCCCTGTATACAGAATTTTACCAAAATTTCTCGAAATAATTGAATAACTCTGAAATATTTTATTAAAATTCTACAGAAAAATTTTATAAATTATGAAAATGAAATCTTGACAAAAGTTTAATTTAATTCATCGAAAAAGAAAAAAAAATTGTTTAATATTTAATAATTTTCGTTTTTTTTTAAATTTTCAGTCGCTGTTGCAATCATCGGCAAACCCGAAATCAGCAAAGAAGAAGAAAAAGAAGGCCGAGAAGGCAGTGGGAGAGAGCAGGGAAGCTGTAATCAATCCACCAGCGATTGAAAATAATGCAATGGAGTCAATGGAAGTTGACGCTAAGGCCTAACACAATATTTGATTAGCTAAAGCAATGCAGAAATAAGAGAGTGATGCAGGATGCCTTCGCGGAAATTCGCGCACCTTCTTCGTCCCTCCTCCTTCACAAAAAAAAGCGCGAGTCACTTTGGATTTAAAAAACAAAACAAAACGAAAAAAAGGAAAAGGAAAAAAGTGACTTCCCTTTTTGTAAGAAAGTTATATTCCGTCGAATCTGCGAATATTCCGATCATCTCTGCAATTGAAAAAAGGAAAAAAAACCACTTGTGTCTGGTATTGTGTGTACTTGTGTTCGCAGAAGTATTGAGTCTTTCTCTCTACTCGATTTAATCAAATCGTTTTTTCTATGCATCACTTTTTTTTTTGCTTAAATCGTAAGTCCTTTTCACTTTTTTTTACACACTTGAATAATATTTTCCAATTATTCTCCCCCTTCTCTTTCTCTCTCTCTCTCTCTTTCTCCTTTTTTTTAATGATGAAACAAAAATTTCCACTGCCAAGCGTAATCGAATTTTGACGGGAAAAGTACAATCGATGATTAATTAAAATTTAAAAAAAAAATACATATCCTTCTTGCACTTTGTGCTTTTTGTGAAGGGTATATATAATTATTAATATCAGCCTTCCGCTTTGGTACGTTAAATACTTGATAAAATTCACTCGTTTTTAAGAGTTGAATAAAAATTCTTTTCGTTTCATCTTTAGAAGTTTACCCTTCGAATTCTATTTCATTAACTATACAAATTTTTCTTTCTTCAGATTCGATAAAAATCTCATCTCTTAGTGCGAAATAATTTGCATAATATTTTTTTTTTTTTTAAACAAACGAATGTTTTCAATTTTTTGAAAAATAAATTTCGTCATTGCATGATAGATAGATTTTCGAAGGGTTTTTTTCGAGGAAACGAAAGTAAGCTATTTTTTTCATCTTTTTCCAAAATATTTGAGAAAAAATGAAGAAAAAAATCGCTCAACTTACTTTCTTTTTCTTAGGTAAATCGTTGAATGATTTTTCAAGAATTTTTGGTATAGACATTTGCATATACGAAAAAAAACTATAAAAAAAAAAAAAAAATGAAAATAAGTCATCTTTGCCTCCATTCGTAATTATGGAGCTGAGTCAAACAAAAAGCACAAAAAAAATAATTATCGAATGTTACTAAAAACATTCACTAGGCATAATTAACTTTTAATTTTCATTTAAATGAAAAATTTTTTTTTTAAATTCCTATTGGAAATACTTTTGCTGGACAGATTTGTATTATACAAAAAAAGTAGCGAAAGAAAATTCACTAAATGAAAATGAAGAATTCTTGTGGATATTGTGAAAATTTACTTTTCGATAATATCGGAATGAAAAATTATATTATCTTCGATTTTTGACAATAATTATTAAATTTGAATCAATGGAATATTTTGAAAATTCTCGAGAAGTTTTAGAGTCTGTTCTATTAACAATAAGCGATTCTCGAGACTAAATGAAAAATTCGAAAATATCTGAGATATTTTTTTCCTTCTATTTGTTTTTTCAGTGTAAAAAGAAAATTACACTTTTCGAATGTATGATAAAATTAGAAACAAGAAAATTGACTTTTAATGAGAAATTTGTCACTCGACAAAAGAAAATTACACGAGAAGAGAAAAATTGTAAACTTGAAAATTGTCTTGTCCTTTTTGGAAAAAAAAAAATTTTTTAAAGGACGTTTTACTGCGTAACACTTGACACGCTGTCCAGTACACTTAGGAATGTGAAAGCAAAAAGAAAAAAAAATTTATATATAAACATTCGTTTAAATCAATTAATTTACAGTAAAACGTGCATTTTATTAATGTATCACTCATCGACAAATGCGTTTGCTACGGTCCATGATCTCTGATTGGAGCGAGGATGAAAAAATACAGAAATATAGAACAATAACTCACCAGGAGTTTTTATTTTCAAATTTTCCCTTCTATTTATTTCTATTTAATTATCAAATTTCAATTATTTTCCAAAGATTTGATCAAATTTCAATCATTTTTCAAAGATTTTATCAAATTTCAATTATTTTTCAAATATTTGTCAGATTTCAATTATTTTTCAGAGATTTTACAGAAAAAAAGTTTTTAATTTGAATTCTGTTTGGAATAATTTAATTATGTTTAAAAATTTACAAAAATTCTTGTCAAAATTAACAATTTTTATTTAAATTTTAAATTGTCTTTATAAATAATAAAAGTTTTCTTCGAAATTCAATTATTTTTAATTTATTTTCAATTATTTTTAATATACAAAAATTTTCATTAAATTTCTCGAAAAATGAAATTATTGTTTAATTTTTTTTTAAATTTGTCTCTTAACAATAAATAATAATAATAATAATAATATTAGTTATGTTTAGTGATAAAAATCAAAATAATTAAATTTTAATAAAATTCATTATAAAAATTCAATTTTTAGAAACATTCAATTATTATTTAATAAATTGTTTATTTTTATAGTTGAATAATTGATTTCTTGTAGAATTTTTTAATAAATATTGATTTTAAAACAAATTTCAGTCACAATTTTCGATTATAATATTGAATATTGTTTTAAAAAATTGTTATTAAAAAATTCTACGAGAGATCATATTTTTAACTCTAAAAACAAACATTTTATTAAATCATTAAACTTTATCAACAAATTTTCAAATAATTGACTTCTTTACAAAATTTTAATACAATTTTTTTGAAATAATTCCATTTTTCGAGAAATTTGATGAAATTCTTGTCTATTAAAAATAATTTAAATTCTGACAAGAATTTTATTAAAATTTTTCAGAAATATTTGAATTTCGGAGAAAAATTTTATTATACATTTCATTTATAAAGATAATTTGAATTCTGATGGGAATTTTTTGGTAATTTTGGAACATAATTGGATTTTTTGCGAAGAATTACGTTAGCTTTGAAAATAATTGTATTCTTGAAACTAATTTTCATAAAATTTCTTTTTAAATAATTGAATTGTTGTGTGAAATTTTATTGAAATAGTAGACATTGAAAATAATTAAAGTTTGAGAAATGTTTGAAACTAAATTTCTACGAAGAATATATGAAAATTAAAAAAAAATTTAATTGTCACATAAGAATTTCATTGGAATTTTTGAAAATAATTTAATTCTTTGAGGGAATAATTAATAAAAAATAAAAAAAATAATTTAATTTTTGAGAAACTTAATTTCTATATAAAAAAATAATAAATATTTATTGATGGTTTATAATAATTTTCTAATTAATAGTAAATATAGTTTTAAAAACCTGAAAAAATTCGGTTTTTAACCTGGAAAATCTGAAAATGTCAGGGAATTTGAAAAGGATAGAAGCGTAGCAACTCCGTTTCTAAATTTTGAAAATCAAAACTAAAAAATTGAATTTAAATTAGAAAATTAATAATAATAATTAATTTATTTAAATTAATACTAAATCTTATTAATTAATGTATGAATTAATTTGACGTAGGCGTATTAACAGTTTTCCTAAAGTCTAATTGGTAATTTTCTTCATTTTTTACAAGGGAGAGTGTTGTTATTAATCGTTAGGTCATTTCAACGTCGGTGCTGAAGAATTTTAATTTAAAGACAACTGTATTTGGTGTTGTGACATCGGCTACGTAAATTTCATCGCCCTCATTCAAACCCAATTCATTTAATGTTTTTGTTAAATTTTCCCTTGTTCTTTCCTCAATACTGGCGACAGTTTGCATATAGAGGGTTTTATTTTTGCCATTAATCATTGCCGTTATGCCGGGATTTTTCATTTGAAGATCAATTCTCTCGCAGAGAATTTCAATGAGTTCCTTTAATTTTAATTTTGGTGTTTTTATCTCAATTTCACGTGGTATTTGACTGCAGGCAACGCAATCATTCTTTTTCTCCGCTTCGTAGGTGTAGGTGTAAATTCCGTCAATGTTGTTGAGTACCTGTGGGTATAATGTTTTATTAGATAATTGCCGATTAATTATATTCATTACTTTTTTTGCTTTTTTGAGAAGAAATTTGTTAACTATGAAAAAGAGAAGACAATCTTTTTTAAAGAAAGTTTTTTTTGTGAGAGAATAATGATAAAAAAATGTTTACTATGTAATTGTTTAAGGAGGCACTGCAACTAGTGGCGAGTTTGAAGACTTCGGTGGCGCAAGTCGCGGCAATTGAGGCATTTGTAGAAGCAACAGCGGGGATAATATTTTTCACCACTCCCTGAACAAGTCTGTATGTCAATCCTCGAATTCCAAATTGAGTGGCTCGCTCGGTGGATTTTTCGTAAATCCAATTCACGTGTTGGGGATCGTCGCCGTCAATAACGCAATCGAAGGGATTTTCCTTCGACCATAAGACCACTTTTACGTATTCGATGCAATGTTCCGGCAATCTTGGAGTATTTGCAATCGTGCACAATGGATAAGTGACCTTTAAAAAAAAACAAAAGCAATTTTATTCATTTCTTTTTGCTATTTTTACTATGAAAATCTTTTACTATTCTTTCGAATAAATAATGTTTCACATTTTCCAAATCAAGTTATTATAAAAAAAAATTATTAAAAATTAATATATTAATTAATTAAATAATCTTTAACGTTATATAAAAATTTTTATTGATTTTTCAAAAATTTATTTGTTTATATATATTTGGTGCTCGAACTAGGTCCGTAAATCCCGTAGAAGTCCGTTTTTTTTAAAAAGGTTCAATTATTTTCAAAAGTAATAAAATTTTTCGCAAAAATTCAATAATGTTCAAAAAATTTTCAAAATTCTCGTCATTTCAATTATCTTTAGAAATAATTTAATTCTTCTTCGAAATATCAATTATTATCAAAAATTTTAATAAAATACTTGGAAAAATTTCAATTATTTTCAAAAATTTTCCTCAATTCAATGATTTTTAATATAGGTATCAATACTATTCTAATAAAATTTTCCAAAAGAATTCAATTATTTAAAAAAAAATCTACTAAAATTCTACACAAACCTTTAATTATTTTCAAAAAATAATAACAATTTTACAGGAATTTCATTATTTACAAATTTTTTTTATAAATTTCTTCGCAATATTCAATTATTTTCATAAATAATAAAATTTTTACAGGTATTTAATTTTTTTGGCAAATAATAAAATTCTTATTAGGAATTCAATTATTTTGATGAATAATAAAGCTAATTGCAGAATTTCAATTATTTTTAATACAATTTTAAACGAATTCCTCGAAAAATGTAATTATTCTTAAAAATTTTATTAAAATTTATCAAAGAAATTTAATTATTTTAATAACCTTTGCTACAATTTATTTATTAGAATTTAAATATTATTTTTAATAAATTTTTGATTAAATTTCTTTAAAGAATAAAATTATTGCATTCAAAATTTTTAATGCAATTCTTTGAGTAAATTATCAATTATCTTTATAAATTATAAAATTCTTCTCTGAAATTGAATTATTTTCAAAAAATTTAATAAATTTCTTGGCAAAATTTCAATTGTTTTCAAAAATTTTCCCTAATTTAATTATTTTTAATATCTATTTTAATAAAATTTTGCAAAAGAATTCAAATTATTTGAAAATTGATTGATACAATTCTTTAAAAGAATTCAATTTTAAGAAATATATGTTATTATTCAATAAATTGTTTTTTTTGTATTTAAATAATGAAATTCTCGTAGAATTTTTTCATAAAAATTGATTTAGAAATGGATTTCTGTTAAAATTTTAGATTATAATTGAATATTAAAAATATTAGAGCGTAAAGTTTTAGAAATAATTAAATTTTGAAAAGGTTTCAGATTCAAATCTTTGAAAATTTGATTTTTTCATATTTTTTTAACTAAGTAACAATTCTGTGGAATTAATTTGTTTGAGGAATTTTAATTGCGAATTTTTTTATATTATTTGAAGTTTTTATTTTCTAATACATATTTAATTGAAGAATTGACAAATAATTGAAAAATCGAATATTGTAAAGAAATGGATTTGAAAATTGTTAAAGAACTTTTTCGAAAATTATTAAAAATAATCGATTTTAAGAAGAATTTTAGTTAAAAATTCTTGAAAATAATAATTGAATTGATAATGATTTTATTACTCTATCTTTAATTATTATAAATTAAATTATAGTTTTAAGTAAAATGTTCTTTTATATATTTTTGTCAGTAATTGCTCCGTAATTTTTCCTTTTTGGTCCGTAAAGTCCTTATTTTTAAATACTTTCACTGGTTCGAGACCTGTATATTGTATCTTCATTGATTTTTGTTTATTATTCTTAATATAAGAAATTTTTATTGATTTTTCAAAATTTATTTATTTATATATTGTTTCTTTATTGAGTTTATTTATTATTTACTTATTTTATTTCTAATTTTTTCTAATTTGTATTCATTTCTATTTTTATTTTTGATTTTTTCTAATTCAATTTTTATAATTTTCTGACTCCAGACTCTACTCAATCGTCAGGGTTTTTGAATTTTAAGTCTTCGTTTATTTAATTATTATTTTTTTGAGTAAGATAATTTTTAAATATGTACTTTATTTATTTTTATTTATTGTTAAAATAGTTTTTATTATTTTTTAATTTTGTATATATATTTTTTGAATAGACTCCCTGAAGAGAAAATCGATTTGATTTCGAAACGTTGGAGTAAATAAAATTTGTTACTTTGTCCAAATGTTTTCGTTTTTATCAATTTGACTTATTTATAATATATATTAATATTATCAAAAAAAGTAAATTGTTCTTCATATTTTGTGAAATGAAAAAAAATGCTATTTACCTGAGGGGGATAGAGATCTAAAGTACATTCTATGCAGGCGGTAATTCCGGGCAATATCACACGGGCATTTCCTTTAAAACCTTCGGTACCGCCGTCAACCAATGGAATAACGCTACTTTGATCGAGTTCACCGTCATTGTAAATCAACAAAGAAATTAGCATTCCATTAATCCATCGTCTAGCGACAATTGAATCCAGACCGCAAACAACAATGTGAAACTGACGATAAAATGAATCGTCCTTGTCCTGAATTTTACAAAAATGCGGAATAACATTGCAACCGTTTACACGTTCGTTAACAAAACGTGCCGCAACTTCAGCCTTCGATGAGCCTAAATCCTTGTGTCTAAATAAAAATTGCCTGAAAAAATTACAAAAGAAAAAGATTAAAATCTGCGTATAAAAAATTCCCTTTTCCCTTTCGGATATTTAAAAATATTGAGGTTAGAAAAATTGTTTTCTGTTTCGGGAAAAATTGAAATATTCAAATCCAATTTTTCTTCTACTGAAAATAAAAATATCAACTTTGTGTTCGTATTTTCCTTCTATTTTATTCGCAATATAAATTTGGAATGAAAGAAAACAAAATACCAATTACCAACCTGTTGAGGTTAGAAAGATCAATTGTATCCATGTCAATGACGTGAATTTGTCGAAAGCCCATTAAAGCTAAATTTTTTAATAATTCACAACCAAGTCCTCCGGCTCCGACAACTAATACTTTACAACTTTCCATTAAAAACGGAAGAGTTTCCGAAGAAGGCTCAAAGTCGGGCCGGCAAAATGGTCCAGATCTCTCCAAAACTTTTTGCAAGTGACTCCATCGTCTACTCGTATGATCCGAACCCATTTTTATTCAGTTAATTTCAAAAATATTCCACTTTCAACAATTGTTGGTTTATATAAGTCTTCAATTATTTCTTTACACATAGAAACAAAAATAATTTCTCACAACACAATCACACTTTGGAGAGAGAAGGCGAAGAAAAAAATATGTCAAAAATGTTCATGACAGGAAAACGGAAATCAGTGACGCCACTAGTGCTGAGTGGTGGGAAATTGAAAAAAGACCGCGAATTTAAAAAAAAATCAATTATTAACGATTTTAATTTCAGAAAAAATTTTAATAAAATGTTTCGCAATTTATTTAAATTGAATATATTATTTTCCAAATATTTATCAAATTTCAATTATTTTTCAAAGATTTTATCAAATTTTAATTATTTTTCAAATATTTATCAAAATTTCAATTATTTTTCAAAGATTTTATCAAATTTCAATTATTTTTCAAATATTTGTCAGATTTCAATTATTTTTCAGAGATTTTACAGAAAAAATTTTTTTTATTTAAATTCTGTTTGGAATAATTTAATTATGTTTGAAAATTTACAAAAATTCTTGTCAAAATAAAAAATTTTTATTTCAATTTTAAATTGTCTTTATAAATAATAAAAGTTTTCTCCGAAATTCAATTATTTTTAATAAAGAAAAATTTTCATCAAATTTCTCGAAAAATGAAATTATGGTTAAAATTTTTTTTAAATTTGTCTCTTACAAATAAATAATAATAATAATATTAGTTATGTTTAATAATAAAAATAAAAATAATTAAATTTTTGATAAAATTCGTTTTAAAAATTCAATTTTTACAAACGTTCAATTATTATTTAATAAATTGTTTATTTTTACAGTTAAATAATTGATTTCTTGTAGAATTTTCCAATAAATATTGATTTAAAAATAAATTTCAGTTACAAAAATAAAATTTCCAAAGAATTGAATTCTTTTCTAAAATTATTACTAAAAATGAATGTGTTTGAAAATTTTATTTATTTAAATTGAACATATCGATGAATTACACAGAATTAGATGAAAATAATTTAACTTTATATAATATAGATTTTTTTTATAAATAAACTACATTACATTATTTTTGTGAACATGAAAATTATTATGAGTGAAAATTTGTTTTTCTCATTCGTTCGATTAAAATAAAAATTTACAATAACACTAATTTCTAATTAACAAAAACTATATTTTGGATATCTATTATAATTTCCTCAGTTTTTTCGTTGCGAATATTTTTCATCAATATATTTTTTTTCTAATTGACAATAATGCAACTTTTTTTTTTCTTTTTTTTAATATACGATTTTATATAGTGTGTTAATAACAAAAATATAAAAAAATAACAATTTTTCTGGAGTAAAACATAAATTTCATTTATGCGTATAATAAATAACTTAATTATATTATAAATATTTTTATACTCTGTATAAAAAGGAAAATATTTTTTCAAGTTGAAAATTCAGTTTACGAATTTTTCTTATGGATATTGCTTTGCAATTGTTTTTGTTAGACAATAGAACAATTTTTGCTTCATGCGCAATAAATAAATTATGACTTTTTTCTTTTTGTTTTCTTCTTTTATCACGTTTCTGAATTTCGTATCTGTCGACGATTTTGAATAGAGAAATACCTTCTATTCGAGTAGTTTTATTATTTTGTAATTATAGAAATAATTTATTAACATAGATATTTATTTTATAATTCTACATTTGAAACTATTGTCGAAATTTGTTTCTTGTCTTCATTTCTTAAACGTTCGAATGAAATATTTCTTTTTTCTCTCTTTTTTTACATACTTTTCACCACGTCTCTTTTAATTTTCCAAAATAACTAATTTCTTATCTTGTTTTTAATTGAAGAGTTAATTTTTCCAATTTTTGAAAATATTTCGTTTATTTGAACGTTTGAAACTTGCAATTTATTCCTTTTTTTCCTTCAGTTTTCTTCTGCTTGAATAGAAATTATTTTTCCTTTCAATCGTTAACGAAATTCACTTAAATCAATTTTGTCTGTTTGTGCTTTGCGAAAAGAATGTTTTCCTTGTGAAATGCAATTTTCTTTTTGGAAAAATTGCTAATTTACGTCAAAAAAGTTCACAAGGAATTAAAAGCAGAATGAGAAGAAAATTGGGGGAGAATTTTCTTTTTTAAATTATTGATCAAAGGATAATGATAATATTGATTAGGAATAATTTTGAGAAACTATTTTTTCTACTACTTTTTTCAAGTTGTGAACTTGGGGATGGTAATTGTTTTTTGAAAAGAAGTTCCAGGGTGTTTAGTATTTAAGAAAATTTCCGATTCTTTCACGACTTTGTCATAGATTTTCCCTGTTTTCATAAAAATTGGAGAGAGAAGATTTTCGAGAAGAATGATTTACTTGGATGGGGAGGAGGAGGACGACTGACTTTCCTCGGACGATTGGACTTGTTGTGTGAGAGTATTTTGAAACCACATCATCCAATTGCTCATGTAGTGTGTTTCAAATTCATTCTTCACTTGATTCGAATCGTTTAAATCGTCGAAACTGCGAATAGTTTGTAGTTCAGTGAAATTACTATTTTCCGATTCACGGCCGAGAATTCGCAATTCACGTTTCCTCATTGCATCCTTTATCAAGCGATCTCGTCTCTCCTCCTCTGTCTCAATTGCCGATCTTGTGAATCTCATTTCCCTGGCTCTAATTGCGTCACGCTTTAATCTCTCCTTACGCTCCTCGACACTTTCCTTCGCGTACTGATTTAATCTCGCTTCACGTCTCTTCGCCGATTCCTTATTTAATCTCTCGCGCCTCTGCTCGGGCGTTTCGTTCGCATATAAATTCAAACGCTTAAGTCTTCGTCTCTCGGCTTCGCGATCCAATCTTATTCTTCTCTCGTCTGGCGTTTCATTGTACATTCTGTATTCGCGTTTACGCGCCGCCTCAATATCGAGACGTTTTCGCTTTTGATCGGGCGTCTCGTAATACATTCTCATTTCGCGTCTCTTCGCAGCTTCCTTGGCGAGACGCTCGAGTCTCTCGTTCGCCGTTTCCGTCTCGTAGAGTTTCTTTCGTCTCTCGCGCATACGTTCTGCCTTTTTTCTCAATCTCTCACGACAATCTGGCAGCGTCACGGATTTCTGGCGAATTTTCCTCTTTGGCTGTTCATCTACCTGTGAACATATTGTTTATATTCATTTCGTTTCAATAATTTACTCTCTTCTTTACTTCTTTTTTTTGTCTGGAAAAATAATGTTTTATTAATTCCAAAATTCGTACTGGATAATTAAATTTTTAAAAAGTAGTACAATAGATTTAATTTTTTAATTATTTTTAATTATTTTTAATTATTGAAAAATTTTTACGACTCAATTGTTCCGATTTCTAAATTAAATTACATTGAAAAAATTGAGGAACTTTTGTAAAATAAACTCAGGATTGCCACGCAACCTGGAAACTTGGAAAATCTGGAAATGTCAAGGAATTTTTTTGTAAAAATTGAAAAGTCAGGGAATTTTGATCGAACTCCTGGAAAATTGTTCTTTTCTACATGTATAATATTCTTGAAATCTAATTTTACTTAAATATTGCAAAATTAATTCAATTTTAAACGAATTTTATTTACAATTTTCATAAGTAGATGAACTTGAAAAGATTTTTTTTTCTATATTAAAAATAATTGAATTTCGGAGAAAACTTTTATTATTTATAAAGACAATTTAAAATTAAAATAAAAATTTTTTATTTTGACAAGAATTTTTGTAAATTTTCAAACATAATTAAATTATTCCAAACAGAATTTAAATTAAAAATTTTTTTTCTGTAAAATCTCTGAAAAATAATTGAAATCTGACAAATATTTGAAAAATAATTGAAATTTGATAAAATCTTTGAAAAATAATTGAAATTTTGATAAATATTTGAAAAATAATTAAAATTTGATAAAATCTTTGAAAAATAATTGAAATTTGATAAATATTTGGAAAATAATATATTCAATTTAAATAAATAAAATTTTCAAACACATTCATTTTAGTAATAATTTTAGAAAAGAATTCAATTCTTTTGAAATTTTTTTTTTGTTTTATTGGAGAAATTCAATTATTTTTAGAAAAAGTAAAATTCTTCTCAGAAATTCAATTTTTTTTCTTTTATTATTTATTCTTCAAAAAATTAAATTATTTTCAAAAATTTCAATGAAAATAAATTCTTTTGTGACAAATTAATTTTTTACAAAATAATTTCACGAAACGAATAAAATTTCACGAAACAATTCAATTATTTAAACCGAAATTTTAATAAAATAAGTCTAAAGAATTCAATTATTTTCAAACGTAATATAATTCTTCGCAAAAATCCAATTATACTTGAAAATTTTGAAAAATTCTTGTCAAACTTTAAATTGTCTTTATAAATAATAACATTTTTCTCCGAAATTCAATTATTTTTGTCAAAAATTAATAATATTCTTATCAGAATTTCAATTATTTTTAATTTAAAAAATTTTTATCAAATTTCTCGTAAAATAAAAATATTGTTAATTTTTTTCGTTTAATTTGTCTCTTGACAATAAATAATAATAATAAACATAATAATTAAATTCTGACAAAATTTGTTATAAAAATTTCAATGTTCAATTCAATTATTTAATAAATTATTTCAGAGAAAAATTTCATTATACATTTCATTTATAAAGATTATTTAAATTTTAACGGGAATTTTGGACAATTTTCGAAGATTTTTGCGAAGAATTATATTATTTTTGAATTTTTTTTTTGAAATTTTAATTTCAAAAATATTAATAATATTATTTTTCTTTAAAAATTATTAAAGTTTTTCAATAATTTTATTCCAAAATTCCAAAAAAATAATTGAAGTTTTTGATGAATTACCGTTACAAAAATTTTAATTGTTTTTACTAAAATTTTAAATGTATTCCTCGAAAAAATTATACAATTCTTCATAAGAATTCAATTATTTGAATGAATTTTCTTATTTTTTCCCTCGAATTTAATAGTTTTTTTTGGAAGTAAATGAAAAAAAATAAAATTTTCATACCTCACTTGAATGAAAATTGACACTACCATCCAAGTCATCGATTTTCTCAATTTTTATACTCTTTGTGATTTTCAATTTAATTCCAGGATCGTCATTAACATCACAGAGCCATTCTGTTGAATATGTTTCGTCGGAATTTCCAGTCTCCTTTTTTATCTGAATATTCAAATTATCCAAAATTGTTGTTGATTCTCGTTTTGTTATTTCACTGTTTATTGTCTCGTCGAGCGAATTCACGTAGAGTGTTTCTGTGAGAAGATTATTTATTGTCGACGATTCATTATGTTGTATGGCATTGAGATTTGGATCTATGGTTGTGAAATTTTGCAAAATTCTCGAACATGTCACCCTTTCCTCTTGGCACTCGTTATTTATTAGTTTTCCTATTTTCACTGAATCGTAACTATCAATTAATTCCTCATTAGTTTCCTTTTTCACCGAGACACTCGTAAAATCCACAGAATTATCGCCAATTCTCAAGTCTGCCTGTGATATTTCCATTTCTTTTCATTGAAACTTTTATTATTACTGAAAAAAATGCACAAACGCAGAAAAAATATTTATTGAAAATCTCGAAAATGCGAAAACGATTTAATTTTAGGTTATGAAGGAAAATTAACGAATATTAATGAAATATCTGTTATTAATAATTAACAATAATTATAGTATAGTTGTAAAAATTAAAAATCCTACAAAACAGAAATTTAATAATGTAAACACTTAAAATCCGAGGAATTCAAGTAAAAACTAAAAACTCATTTGTTTCATTTTTCCCAAAAGAGAACTTTATTTCGAACATTTTTCACTTTTCTCGTTCTATAAATAAAATTATTCCGGTTTACTTATAGTGAAACAAAATCTTCTTATATTGAATAAAATCTAAAAATTAACCTAAAAAAAGTGAAAATAAAAAGACAGAAAGAAAATTATTCGCTTTTACAAAGACAATTTTTTGGTTCCCAGAGGAGATTGTAAATAAAGTGTATAAAAAAAAACAAAAACAATAATCAATATATTTGGACTTTTAAACAATTATAATTTGATTATCGTCTGCTTACTTTGACAGCTGATTTCAAAATGGCATTTTGCACTTGTCCTCTCTTTTTGCACTTATAATTCTAAAAATAATTCCCTTCAATTTATCGTAAATTTTCCATTTCAACAATTCGCGACTACTTCCTACATGTTTCTTTCTCAAAAACAAACAAAAAATACCACCTTTCTGTTAAGTTTTTCTACATGAAAATCTGCGATATAATTTCAATAACAATAATGGAATACGCGTCATTAAACAATTAACTTCCGGTTTCTGCGCGCGCAATTCAAAACGCTTGCGCTTTACCAACTTCCGCTCTACTTTTTCCCAAAATTGATAATTTAATGAAAATTTTTGCCTCATTACTGCAAGTTTTTTTTCATTCTTTTCAAAAGTTGTCGTCAAATCCAATAATTTATAGAAAAAAAAAGTTTAAATATTTGTATTTCACCTGAGAAAGAAAATCGAAAAATTCGAAAATTTAAATGTCGGCGCACACGTCATTGGTATATCCGGTTATCCGCAGAAAAAAAATAAAGATGGATGTCATCTGTCAACATGTTTCGTGTTTCATAATTGTTCTAAACGATCATTTAACTTGTGTAAATAGCGATAACAAGGTGAAAATGGTGAAATGAGGTGGAAAATGTTTTAATCTTTACGAAATGATGTTAAAAGTTGGAAAATATTGTTTGAAACGAAGAAGACTTTGAATATTTAAAATAATACTGCAGTGCTGTTTTAGCGAATTATTTCCCCCTTTATTTGTTTCACGATATATTTATAATAATTAAAAAACAGTTTTTCGAAAATGTCATTGAACGATGATGAAAATACTTGGTAAGTTTTCTAATGGGGAAAAAAATTCTTTTCTTTCTCTATAGAGAAAGAATTTATTTTTGAGGTTAGGTATATATTTTAATCTCGTGATCATCTGTCAGATTTTTTATTGTAATTTTCTTTTTTCTATTTTCATAAATGTGAGTAGGAATATTTATCCTTGATTAGAATTAGTTTGTTTTTTTTTAAAGTTTATTATGAAAATTTTGAATATATAGGGGAAAAAATGATCAATTTTGAATACGCCCAGTAATTCATTTTTTCTTTTTATATTTTTGTTAGAATTTTTGAAATTTCTTTCTTTTCGCAGAGAATCGATGAGAAAATAAAATGTTTAGTTTTCTTTTAATTTGATTTGGTTGTGATCATAATTTTTAAAAATTAGGGTACTTGAACTGGAAGCAGCACTTCTCGATGCAGAAGCACCTTCTGCTTCGGATATTTATGCAATTTGCAAAGGACAACCTGTACCTGCAAATTTGAGGCCCGATGTTTGGCAGGCGTGTCTCGATGTCACCGATCGTGGCAATCAATTAATTCATTTTAATGAAGTATTCGATCTTCCCGAGCAAAATATCATTCGCGAAGATTGCCAACAACTCGTGGGTGTGTAAAGTTTGCAGAAATAAATTAATTTTTATAATTTAAATCATTTTTAAAATTATTTTAATGTATTTTTTTAATTTAATTTAATTTTACTTATTTTTTTCTAATTTCTTTGAATTTTTTTTAATTTCTTTCAATTTTTTTAATTTCATTTAATTTCTTTTAATTTAATTTCTTTCATTTTTTAAAATTTCTTTTAATTTAATTTCATTTTTTTAATTTCTTTGAATTTTTCTAATTTCTTTCAATTTTTTTAATTTCTTTGAATTTTTCTAATTTCTTTCAATTTTTTCAATTTCATTTAATTTCTTTTAATTTCTTTTAATTTCTTTTAGTCTTTTTAATTTCTTTTAGTTTTTTTAAATTTCTTTCAATTTTTTTAATTCCATTTAATTTATTTTAATTAAAATTCACAAAATCCAAGATTAAAAATAAAATTAATAATTATCTTCCTTCTATAATTTCACATATTGTTTCACATATTCCTCTGAAGGGAATCGATATTAATTGAGGCGATTTTTTGTTCGTAGCTAAACTTGGAAACGACGATGAAGATAAAGTTTCCGTTGTCTCGGATCTTGAGTCAATATTGACCTTTTATTGCAAGAGTAGAAAAAAGAAATACGAGAAGAACAATGGATGGCTAGAATTATTAGAACCATTAATTGCCTTGAAACTTCCCAAGTCATCCACCTACAACTTGTTTGAGGCTATCAGAGATATTTATATTCCCAGGTTTGTATTTTATTTTTAATTTTCTTTTTTTAAAACCTAATTAAGTTAATGAATGTTTCCCCATTAGTGAAAAGAGACTCGCCACAGGTCAGAGAATTCAGGGGGAAAAAGACTTGAATTTTTATTCAAAGTAACGGAAACAATTAAATTAGAATTTGGAAATTATTTTTTATTTAATGATTAATTTTACCCAAATATTTCAAAAGAGTTGCGTTTACAATTTTCATAAGAAGATGAACATCAAAAGGTTTAAATTTGAAATTCAAGAAAATTATTTCCAATTTTTTCGAGTATTTCATAATTTTAAGAGTGAATCAAAATATTCTTTTCGTTCAAAGTGTTGACTTTAAATTAAATTTGAGAAATCTTGAAATTCGAGAAATGACGGGGAAAAAGAAAATAAATTCTTTGTCTCAACCCTAGAAAATTAATTAACTAAAAGCAGTTCTCGAAAAATCTATTCATTAAAAAGCAGAAAAAAGAGAATAATTCTGAAAGCGTAGTAAAATAAAGGAAGTGATTATAATTTTCTGAGACAAATTTTGGAATTTTCCAGAGGCGATACACATAGCTCTGTATTAAGACTGTTACTTTTGTACCATGAACCCGAATTGTGTTCATTTCTGGATACAAAAAGAGTTTCACCGGATCAATATTCAAAAAGTTGGATCAACACTTTATTCGCTGGCGTTTGCTCCTTACCTGCAGTGTCAACAATGTGGGATCTTTATTTCATGCAAGCCGATCCATTTTTCATGATGTTTCTCTCTCTTATTATGGTGATAAACGCTAGGTAGTATTTTTTTAAATTAAATTAAAAATACATTTAAAAAATAAGTTTACAAACTAATAAATAATGTACGTCATTTTATTTCAGAGATCAGATTTTAAATATGAAGGACGATGATAAGGAGAGTATAGTGAATGCATTGTCGGCGATGCCTTGTGCATTGGAAGCTGAGGATGTGACAGATTTTTGCTCCTTGGCACAATATTATGCAATGAAAACACCGTCATCGTTTAAACAGGATTTGTACAGTATAATGTTCGGCGAGGGTGGCGATGAGAAATTTATTTCACACGCACTCTGCTTACCTGTTTCGGCACAGGAATTAGTGGAAAATACATTTGAGACTTCAATATCAAATGGTTCTGTGGATTCTGTGAGATTTTTCCTCGTCGATTGCAGGCCCGCTGAACAATACAACGCTGGACATTTACCCACTGCTTTTCATTTAGACTGTAATCTTGTGAGTAGTCAGCATTTTTTATTTATTCGTTACAAAAGAAAAAGGAAACGAAAACTTTTCACATGTTTTTTTTACTTGAAATTAATTTAAAGTCTATATCAATTTTGTAAGTCAATCTAATTACTAGAGCAAATTTTTTTTATTAATTAATATCTAAGACAATTCTGTTCGAAATTAATTTAGTACCTAAAGCAATTCCGTTTAAAATTAATTTAATATCTAAAACAATAATTTTCTAAATTAATTTAATTTCTAACTTAACTTAATCCGGGCTCGAACCAGTGAAAGTATTTAAAAATACGGACTTTACGGACCAAAAATGAAAAATTACGGACCAATTACTGACAAAAATATATAAAAGAACATTTTACTTAAAACTATAAATTAGATTTTTTCATAACTAAAAAAATATGAAAATATAGATAACTCTGAGTCTTCGACTCGGAGCGATCGATTGCTTCATGTTTTATAAAAATTAAAGATAGAGTGATAAAATCATTATCAATTCAATTATTATTTTCAAGAATTTTTAACTAAAATTCTTCTTAAAATCGATTATTTTTAATAATTTTCGAAAAAGTTCTTTGACAATTTTCAAATCCATTTCTTTACAATATTCGATTTTTCAATTATTTGTCAATTCTTCAATTAAATATGTATTAGAAAATAAAAACTTCAAATAATATAAAAAAAATCGCAATTAACATTTCTCAAAAAAATTAATTCCACAGAATTGTTACTTAGTTAAAAAAAATATGAAAAATTCAAATTTTCAAAGATTTGAATCTGAAACCTTTTCAAAATTTAATTATTTCTAAAACTTAACGCTCTAATACTTTTAATATTCAATTATAATCTAAAATTTTAACTGAAATACATTTCTAAATCAATTTTTATAAGAAAATTCTACGAGAATTTCATTATTTAAATACAAAAAAACAATTTATTGAATAATTACATATGTTTCTTAAAATTGAATTCTTTTAAAGAATTGAATCAATCAATTTTCAAATAATTTGAATTCTTTTGCAAAATTTTATTAAAATAGATACTTAAAATAATTAAATTAGGGAAAATTTTTGAAAACAATTGAAATTTTGCCAAGAAATTTATTAAATTTGTTGAAAATTATTCAATTTCAGAGAAGAATTTTATAATTTATAAAGATAATTGATAATTTACGCAAAGAATTGCATTAAAAATTTTGAATGAAATAATTTTATTCTTTAAAGAAATTTAATCAAAAATTTATTAAAAATAATGTTTAAATTCTAATAAATAAATTGTAGCAAAGGTTATTAAAATAATTAAATTTCTTTGATAAATTTTAATAAAATTTTTAAGAATAATTACATTTTTCGAGGAATTCGATTAAAATTGTATTAAAAATAATTGAAATTCTGCAATTAGCTTTATTATTCATCAAAATAATTGAATTCCAAATAAGAATTTTATTATTTGCCAAAAAAATTAAATACCTGTAAAAATTTTATTATTTATGAAAATAATTGAATATTGCGAAGAGATTTATAAAAAAAATTTGTAAATAATGAAATTCCTGTAAAATTGTTATTATTTTTTGAAAATAATTAAAGGTTTGTGTAGAATTTTAGTAGATTTTTTTCTAAATAATTGAATTCTTTTGGAAAATTTTATTAGAATAGTATAGATACCTATATTGAAAATCATTGAATTGAGGAAAAATTTTGAAAATAATTGAAATTTTTCCAAGTATTTTATTAAATTTTTTGAAAATAATTGATATTTCGAAGAAGAACTTACTTATTTCCAAAAATAATTGAAATGTTGACGAGAATTTAAAAAATTTTTTTGTACATAATTGAATTTTTGCGAAGAATTTTATTACTTTTGAAAATAATTGAATTCCTTCAATCATTTGTAATTTCTCTAAAATTATCCAAATTATATCGTATAATTTACGTACTTTACGGATCTTTTTCAACCGAATTACGGACTTTACGGACCTTTTTTCTGTAAATTATTATTGAAAATTTCAATTATTCAATAAATTATTTTTTTCGTATTTAAATAATTGAATTCACGTAGAATTTTTTTTTAATAACAATTATCTGAATAATTAATAAATTATTAATTAAGTTCTGAACAAATTTATAAGTAGATTAAAATTAACTGGAATGGTTAATTAATTTAAATTAGTTCAATTTGTAAACTAATTTTAATTAATTAAATGTCCATATTGGTTTGAAATTTTTTTTTATAAATTTTTCTCTTTCTCTAATACATTTTTCTCGATGTGTCAATGAAAATATATTTTTTTCAAGATGCTACAAGAACCTGCAGCTTTTGCAACGGCAGTCCAAGGATTATTGCAAGCACAACGTCAAGCATTAGCTGTTGGTTCGCAAGCCGGGGGAGAGCATCTTTGTTTTCTCGGAAGTGGTCGCCAAGAAGAGGATCGATACACTCACATGGTGGTCGCATCTTTTCTCCAGAAACACACACAATACGTCAGCATGGTCGCCAACGGTTATCAAGGTGAACCATTTGAATTTTATTTTTTTTCACTTCTTTTCCATTTTTTCAATTTCTTCCAATTCTCATTTCAATTAAAATAGAAAACTTCCTTATCAGAAAAAGCAATTACTCTAATTGTCATTTGTCAGCTTATTACCTTTTAATTGCCTTTTAACAGAGAATTTATTTTTACTTTCTACTAAACTAATTTTTTTAGTTGTAATATTTTTCATTTTTCGAATTTCTAATAATTAGAAGCAAATTTTCGACTTTTATTTACTGAGTTTTTTATTATTCGAATTGAATATAATTTTTATTATTTAATATGTTTTTCTTCGAATATCTTGATTTGTCATTAATTTTTTTTTTTTTAGCAATTCACGAGTACTTTGGCGACGAAGTTGTTTCGAATCTTATCGATCATAATTCCCAACATTGTCTCGTTTGCACTGTGAATATGTCGGATTCAAATTCAAATGAACCAAGTCCGGCGAAGGTGAAGAATAATAATTCGGATTTATTTGGTAAAATTGGCCTTGCAATGAGATTGAAAAGCCAGGAGGTGAAGGGGAAGATTTTCGACTATATTGTCAATCCATCGGCGAGTACAAATAGCAATTCCGATAAGAAAAATGGCAAGGATGGCGATCTCGTTAAACGTATTCCAAATGCTGGACCTGTCTTCAGTATTGACGATGATCACGATTTAGGTCAGGAGAGAAATAGAGAATTTAAAAACAATATTAATTAAATTCTTTATGAGACTTCTTTTATTGTTTTTTCTTTTATTTCTTTGTAGATATGGTTTCGTTTCCCGAGAGCGAAATGCCAGTTGAAGTTGTTTCCATTCAGCAGTGGTTGAAGGATCCGAATTTGTTACATTCCTTTAAGTGCCAAGAAGTGAAAGTGAACGGATTCGTTTATGATAGGTAATAATTGAATAGAAAAAAACTTTAGAAGATTCTAATTTTTGAACTTTGTTTTAATTTTTAGATTTTAAATATATTTTCCAAAATTTATACAATTAGAAATTTTTTGTACAAAAATTCTTTGACACAATTCAATAATTTGAAAAATTTTTCGAAATTCTTTTCTATTCTTTTGTAAATAAATAATAGACTAACGTTCGTGACTTGTGAATTTTTCAGTCAACTTTTAGTGACGGAAAGTCATCTGATAGTCTTGAGGGAAATCCCAGGGAGAAAAGGAGCAGCACACGTTAAAGTGAAACGGCCACTTTCGAGTATTGTGAAAATAACGTCACGCAAACGTCATCCAGATCTTATCACATTTAAATATGGAACCACACAATACAATGACACTCTCCTCATTTCGGACATGGACAGGTTTCTCATTCCGAATGCAAGCGAAGCGACAAAACTCATTTCCCAACAGATTCTACGACAATTGAAGGCTGCAAATGAGGAAAGTGATAAATAATTCGGTAAGTTTGACTGAAGGCGGAAGAAAAAAAAAGGAACAGAAAAGAATTGAAAGTCGACTCTTTTAGTATAAATAATATTTGTTACCATTTTACCAATGCTTTTTCCTTAGGATCGAATTTTTTTACTTAAATCCAAAAAAAAAAATAGTAGAAAACTAATATAAAGAAAAGGGCCCATTAACTTAAGTTTCAGATTATAAGTTAAGAAATTTATTTTTTGAAATACTTTCTATTTTGTATATAATTTGCATTTTCGAATTTTTCCTTTTTAACTTTATTTTCATCATTAATAATAATAATCCGACTAGAGAAAGGTTTATTATTCTCCCTAATTGCATAATTTGTATTCATTAATTTATATTTTTTACTCTAAGAGGGTCTCAATCGAAATAATTTACCTTTCTCTAACCAAGTATTAAATTTAAAAAAAAACATCAAAAGCTTTTTCATTGCATTTTTTGTTCCGTAATTTGAGAGAAATAAATTTTCCTATCAGCCATAAATCCTGCCAGAAAATAAATAAAATACTAACAGCTTTTAATAAATAAGTACAAAATAATGTTCAGTGAATCAGAGACCAATGATAACCGTTTAAAGACCAATTTTTTATTATTGCGATCGTTTATTAGTCAATTGAGTCGGAAAAAAACTAAGCGTTGACTTTCAAAAAAAAAATAATAATAATCCTCCCAAGAGAAAGTATTAAAAATTTTTGAAATATTTCAAAAAAAAAAAAATACTTTTAAATATTGCAAATTAATATTCTAATTTAAATAATGCAATTAAAATATCTAACGATTCTTCAGTACAATAATTCTAATTTATCGCAAAAAAAATTATGCGCATAATAAAAACGTCCTAAAAAGATTTTAAAGAAAAAAAAACTTCCTAAAAGAAATTCTTCCTAGAAGTAAATTAATAATAAAACGGAGAAAAGAAAGAAAGAAAAATTTCCTTTTTCGTTCTAAACAATGTATTTTGTAGTACAAAAAAAAACTCTTTTGATTGTGAGTCTTTTTTCTTTTATTAAAAAAATTAGGATTAAAATTGAAAAAAGTCAAATTTGTTAATTTAGTACAAATAATGCTTACTTGTTTTTATTAAATTGATTATGTTATTATTATTATTATTATTATTATTATTATTTGAAATGTATTTATCACACTCGATGTATTTAAAATGTGACTAAAGATATTTTTTGAATTCTAATAAATATTTTCTTTTTTTCTTTTATAAAATTAAAATCGAATTAGAGAAAGAAATGGCATTTCTTATTTTGTTGTGAGAAGTTTGTAGGAGTTTTTTCTTATATTTGAGTATTTATGGAAAAAAAATATTGTACAATATTAATTAGCATAATATATAAATATATAAATATGGATATAATTGTACATCGAGCATATCTTGTAAAAAAAAATATTAAAGTAATGATATGGAGAATGTAGGTTGTGCTGTAATTGAAACGAAGAAAATAAGATGTGATATCACAGAATCATTCGTGATTTTTTATTATCATTCTGATTATATTATTATTATTATTATGAAAATTATTATTATTATTATTATGAAAATTATTAGGTATTATTATTATTATTATTATCATTATTATTAAATTTATTATTATTATTATTATTATTATTATAAATAAATAAACAAAAGCTTTAAGAAAATTGTTTTTCACTGTCAAATTTTAAAATGAATATTCAATTCCTTTCAATTGAAGTATTATCAATATTTATTTCTTCATTTCTATTATTCCTAAAGATATAATCATTATCAATACTTTTATTAATAAATATTTAATTTACAACAATTCGATTTTTCAATTATAGAAAAGTTTTGTTAATTAAGCAGTTAAACGACTTTAAAAACTTTTTTTTTATTGATTTAAATTTAATAATTAGTAGAATGGATGTGAATTTTTTTAAAAACATATTATTTAAATTATTTTACTTTACTTTCTTTTTTTGGTAAGTATTAAAAGTAAATAAAACAGAATTAAAAGGAAAATATTTATATCATCGAAAATTGTTTTGCAATCTAAATAAAGAACTATAATTTTTAAATATTTATAAAAGTTAATTAAATTCTAGCAGAAAATTGTATTCAAACTATTGAAAATAATAATTGAAATTCTCGCAAAGAAAAAAGTGGAATAGTTTATAGTTTGATAAGGAAAAAAAAATTATCCTTTTGATAAATTAAGAATAAATTTTCGAAAGAAAATAAAAATATTAATTTAATAGAAAATGATTTTTTTTCTATCAGTTCCCATTAATTGTTACTCATTATTTGTGACATACTTTTATTACAAGGAATGCGTCTTAACAAATACACATTAATATACATAATTATTGTTGTCGTTATACATTTAATCATGCCGGAAATATGTATAATAGCGGGTTTTGTTTTTCTGACTGAAAATAATTTTCCATGGGATTGTTTACATTGAAAAAGGACGATATGCAGAAAATACTAACAAAAAAAAATTCTCCTCTTCTTCTTCTTTTTTCTTTAAATAAATAACATGTATGTCAAAATATTAAATTGGATTTTCGTATATATAGAACATGAAAACTACAAACTAAAGAAAGGAAATATTCCATTTTCTTTCCAATTTACAATTGTTTTTTTTCTTTTTCCTCTCAACACGCTAATTTATTTTTTTTATAATAATCTCCAATAATTTAAAAACATTTCCGATTTTTATTAAATATCGTAAATATTATAAATTTTATAAATATTATAAATATTATAATAATAAATATTATAAATATTATAATAATAAATATTTAACAACCCCATTTAAATTTTGAGTCAGATTTTTCATTTTTCTTTTTATTCATACGAGTATCAATCTTTCTCTCTCTCTTTCTCTCTTTCGTATGAATTACACTTTTATTTATTTACATTTTGTCCATTTTTTTTTAAAAGCGATATTGTATAAAGACGAGAAAGACAAAAAAAAGCTTTTAATATTAAAAAGAGAAATTAGAAAAATGACTAGAACATAATTTTTGGTATAGGTTTTTTTTAATTACTTCGTACGTATGAAAATTTAAATAATGTTTTTTTAACCCTAGGGTATATAAATACTATTTTTTTTTCTTATTAAAAAGGAACAAAAGTCGGAAAAATTTCTACGATTCTTTTTAATTATATATATATATATAAATGAAAAAAAACATTTTTTTTCTTTTCTTTCTAAGAAAATGGATCAAGTGCGAAATGTATTTAAAGTTCCGTTTCTTTAAAAAAATATTTCGATTTGCGATTTTTTGAAAAATTTGAAATTATTCTATATTGCATTCTTTTTTTTTCTTGTCTACTTAACATATTTATATATATATTTGTTTTTTTTTAAAGTGCGACAAAGAAATTTCGTTTTTATTTAAAATTAATTGCGCACTTTGTCAGAAACTAGAAACTGTTTGCTATTTGCTATTTAGTATGATAAACATTTTTGTATTTTACGGGAAAGTTTTCTTTTCCTGACGATTACAATTTTTATATCACTGAGGAATATTTTTTATTTTGAATTTAGAAATATAAAAATAGAAAGTGGAAAATATTTATTGCGAAGAGATGGATATTAATTATAATTCTAAATTATAATAATAAAAAGAATAAAAAATATTTATGGAAAATAATAAAAATAATAATGATTATAATTATTAGACAAAATTAGAATTATTACAATTATGAGAATAATAATATTGGTAATTATTTTGTAAATATAATATAGTTTTTAATTATTTCATTTTTTTGTAAGAATATGAATGATTTGAATAATAATAATTGTTGTTTTCATTAAGGCAGTGGTTTTTAGTTTCTGACTAAATAAGACTTTCGAAAAAGGCCTCAACTAAATGCTCTCTTTGGCCATTGTTAAATTTTCATTAGATTATAAAATATGCCTCTTTTTTTTCCTCCGAGCGATGATAATGATACTACGTCCGGTGATAATAAAATTACATATACAGTTCAAACAGGCTATTTTTTTTTTATAAAAATGCTATACTTAACATTTTCATAGACTTATATAATTTATAAATATATCATAATAATGTCATATTTATTACTAGTTATTGTGTACGGTGTCTTAAGAGTAAGTACGAAAAATGATATTTCAAGGATGAGTGCGTGTGTGGGTTCTTAGTTAAGTGAATTTCACAATTGAGAGTCGAGATTAAGTGAAAATTTCTTTTTTCTTCCCCTTTCTGTCAATTTTTTTCAACTACTTAAATTTTCAACTGAATTATTTCCCTCCCCATTTTTTCTAAATTTTTATTCAACTACGTATAATAATTAGAATTTTAGATAAATAATTTCTTTACTAAATTATTTTCTTCCCCTTTTTTCTAAATTTTTATTCAACTACACAATAATTAGAATTTTAGATAAATAATTTCTTTACTAAATTTTTTTTGCAACTATATAAATTTTTAAAATATTTTGGGAACTTTATTGTTTTTTTCAACTATACTTAAATTTTATTTTAAAGTAAATAATCTTTGAAACAAATTTGGGAAAAATTGTCAGAAACAATATTTAAGTCATAAGTGGTAATAAAGGTTTGGTTTTTTGAAAAAGGAAAATTTTCAAATTATAATTAAAGTTGAAATTTGTTGATTTTTTGACAAAAGAAAAATTGATTTTTGAGAAAAGATAAATTAAAGATTAGATGATTTTTTTTTTTGAAAAAGAAGTTTGATTTGTTGGGAAAAAAATAAAAATTGTTTTCATTTTTGGAAAAATAAATTGACTTTTTGAAAAAAAAACTAAATTCGATCGCAAAGAATACGAAATATCGAACTTGCAAATTTTAACTTGACCTCGACTCACAAAAATTCCCATAGCAAACGCCACAAGTCCACAAAGGGTTTCGACATTGCGTTCTTTATTTTGCATTGAAAATAGTTTTGTATTGAATTTCCTTTCAATCTGCGTGTTTCTTATTTTCTCTTTAGTTCTTTTCTCCGCGACGAAAATATGAACTCGATTCATCGACAAGTTTCGAAACGCAAAATTGTTTCACATTTTTTTTTTACTTTCTTTTTTTTTATTATTGACACTTATATTCCATTCTATAGTTGACTTGAAAAACAAATACTAATTCACTGACGAGTCTGGTTTCTTTCATCGATCAATTAAAAGTTCTCAATTATATCATAATTTTAATTTCAAATTCAATAATTTATTAAAATAGTTTTGTTTTTGTTTCTTAATTTTCTCTCTTTAGCCTTGGAATTTGTTTTTAATTCTCTAAAAAAAGAAATCTCTCTTGATCGAGAAGAATTTTTGCCAGAAACCTGGATTTAAAATTCCGCAAAACTCGAATTGTGTGTGTGTGTGGCGAAAAAAAATTCATATTTGAAAATCCTCCGAGGGAAAATACTTCAAGTTTCTTCGGCAATTTATTTCCCTAAAGAAGCTTCTGTCTGAATTTCTTATAAAGATGGATTTTCTTCTCGCCGGCTTTAAAAGAACAAGAAGTCAAATATCTTCAGAGAAAATTGCGAGTTTCCTTTAAGTTTCAAATTTCCCTCAAAAGTCAATGCCAGTCAGTTTTATCGGAACTTTTACATTTACAATTTACAGAAAAAGAAAAGAATTTACAGAAAACGAAAATCGAAAGGTTCTCTCTTTTCAAAAAGGTTTTCTATAAAAAAAAAGTGTAATAAAAAATTCACGATTAAAAAAATAATTGAATAGTGAATTGAAAAATTACTAACAAAAGATAAATTAATATTAAATAAGTAAACGAATAAATAAATAATTAAATAAATGAAATAAATAAAATAAATAAAATGAATATTAATACTAAATATGATTCTGAATGAAAAAAAATTCACAATTCGAATTTTTTCCGTTTTGAAGAGAAAACAAAAGGGTTAACAAATTTTTGGTACTTGCGATGATTTTTTTTCACAGTTCTTGAATTTTGTTTTTTTTTTTTTAATGAAGTGAGACGGTAAACCACACAACCATTCCGGGACGTGTCAATCCTCCAATCTCACAATTTACTGTTCGAGTTTCTCCATTAAGAACAAAGAGAGCTTCATTCGATGGACTGACCATATATCGACCGAAAATTCCGCTTTGAACGATCGGTCTGTTTGGATTTCCCCATTTGGCGAGACTCGGTGACATCGCTTTTCCAACGCCAGTGATCATTTCGACTTTGCCTGTAATTACAAATTTTCCACATTAATCAGGGAATTTATGAATTTCGCAGGAAAATGCGAACTAAAATAATTGCCGAAGCGATTCACAAATTAGAATCGTAATCATAATTTTCTAATTAATCCGCAATATTCCCGCTTTTAGAGAAAATAATATTAAAAATAGACATTGATTTGCCTTTAAGGCGCGCAAAAAAATTCGATTTTAAATAAAAAAACAAGCAGAGAAAAATTTCTTTCCCTAATTCAGAATTTAGTTTCTCTAAATTTGAGTAAAACAAAATAATTCTCCATTTCTTTTTCCCCCCTTTATCACTACTGATGGAGAAATAAAGAAATGCTCATCGTTTTTATTTTGAAAACAAAAATATTGGAGTGTAAAATTTCTCCATTTCTTTACCTGTAACCAAATTGAGAAATAGAATATCCTCTTTATCAGCGGATGAAGCGTAGAGATCATAGCCGTGCGTTGTTTGCGATGGGTAAAATGTGATATCACTGATGTTGAGGGTTGTTTTCACATCAAAGGCAAACTTCAAACCAGTCACTGAAATTGAAATTGTAACGTATCTTCAATTTATTTTCCAATTAATTAAGAAACGAGAAAATTTCATCAACACCAAATATGTAGAGCCAAATACAAACGTGTGTGGCAATTAAAAGCAAAAAAAAAAACGACGAAATGAAATTAAAATAAATCAAAAAAGCATTCCGCGCCTTTTTGTTTTGTTCTCTTCCACACAGCATCATTCACATTCTTATATATATAATTCACAGATAAAAATAGAAATTAATTGAAAAATTCCTTTTAGCTTTTACAAAAGCTGATTGATTTTTATTTGATTGAATTAGAATGTGAGGATTTCCATTTGACTTTGATAAAATAAAAAAAAAGAGAGAGAAAAAAAGGTGGAAAACAAATTTTTTTTTTTTAAATAAAGTCAAAGAAATATTTCATAAAATGTGAGAGCTCAATTTTTTTCGTCTATCAAAAGAAAAAAAAGAGTCAATTTTTGGATTGATGAATTATTTCTCGAGGACTTTCAATAAACATTCAACAATTAAATTGCGCCATTAAACAGTAAAAACAAAATTGTGTATAAAAGAGAAAAAAAGTTTATTTTTATTTCTATTTTATTTTCATTTCATGTCTTTTCTTTTATTTTCCCCTTATTTCGAATTTATTTTCTATTTTTCCCTCTGAAAATTTTTTATCTATAATTATTTATGTTTCTTCTAATTTAGATAATAATTTTTCCTCTCGATTTTCCTATATTCTACTTTTTATTTCTCTTTTAATTTTTATATTCAACTAATTCTCTGTAATTTTCTACAATAAATTATTTATATTCTTCATTAAATTTATTATAGTAATTATTACATAGTTTTTTTTAATAATTTCAATTAATACTTTTCTCTCCAGGTTTTTTTTCATTATTTATTTTTCCACTTTTCTCTAAATTTCATTTTCTATATAATTTTATTTCACAATTATTTTTCTATTATAAGTTTTTTCTTGAGAGAATTTTCAGCGAAATGATTTTTGGATAAAAATAAAATTCTCCACAAATATTAAATGCAGGTAAAAAAAAAGTATTTTGTGTCACGTATAAAAAGAATTAATTACAAATTTACGAATTGTTGAATTTAGGATTTTTATTTTTAATTTCACTCAGTAATTTGTGAATAAATTTTTAATGAAAAATAATTCATGCATTTGAATAGTCCAAATTAAAAAAATTCACTTATTAAGTACAAAATTAGTTATTACTGTTCATATTTGCAGAAATTTAATTATTTTTCAAAACAATTTTAATTAAATTCCTCGAAAGAATTCAAATATTTTTATAAATACTACAAATATTTGAAGGAATTAAATTATTTTTAATCCAATTTAAATAAAATTACACGAAAAACTTGAATTATTTTTAAAAATGTCCATAAAATTCTATTTCAACTAGAATTTTAAATTCTTTAAAAATAATTCAATTATTGTCAAAATGTTTATAAAAAGAAAGAAAATTTTATTATTTTCAATTATTTCTATAAAATTCTTTACAACAATTTAATTATTTTTATAAATAGTAAAAATTTGTGGAATAATTCATTTATATTTATAAATAATAAAATCCTTTGCAGAAATTTAATTATTTTTAAAACAATTTTAATGGAATTTCTCGAAAGAATTTTAATCTTCAAATATTAACATAAAATTCATTTCTTTTCTAAAATTTTTGATAAATTCTTCACAAGAATTCAATTATTTTGAATACAATTTTAATAAAATTCTTCTCCATAAAATCCAATTACTTTCAAAATTTTCAATTACAATTTTTTAAAGAAACTTCATTAGTTTAAAAAAAATTCAAAGAAATTCTTAAAAAAAATTTAATTCGGATTTTTAAAAATATTAATAAAATTCTTCACTAGAATTTAATAACATTTTTAGAAGGAATTCTATTACTATCAAATTTTTTGATAAAATTCTTTGCAATAATTCGATGATTTTAAAATAAACTATTAAAAAAATAATTGAATTGTCGAGAAGTTTTACGACAATTAAATTTAAAAATAATTGCATTCCTTTGAAGAATTTTATTAATAAAAATAATTCAATTTTTGCAAATGATTAAATTCTTTTAATGAATTTCTTTAAATTTTTTTAAAACAATCTATTTTTCTTAATAATTTTTATTCGAAAATTTTGAAAGTAACTGAACTTTATGAAGAATATCTTTCAAGATTTCAAAATTATCGTTTCTGTAAAAAATTGTAACTAAATACTTTGTTAATGAAGTTTATTAAAATTGTTTTCAATAAAATCGAATTCCTGTGAACAATTTTAATATTTATCTAGAAATAATTTAATTCTTGTGAAGAATTTTACTATCTTTAAAAAGAATTGAATTGTTTATCAAGTATTTATTAGATGTTTGGAAAATAAATGAATTTTTTCGAAAAATTTGATTTGAAAATTGGAAAAAAATTTTTACTGAATCGTTTAGTTTAGTTATCTTTTAATTTTATTAAAAAATTGACATAATAAAATTTTTCTAAACAAATTGTGTCATTCTTTAATTTTTAATGAAAAGAACTTCTTTTTTAAGGAGAATTTTCTTAGAAATTTGGAAAATAATTGAATTTTTAAAATAAATTTTGCAGATAATTTTAGAATTTACCGGATAACGAACTTTATTAATATAGCAGAATGTTCTAGGAGAATTGAATTATTTAAATTCAAAAATAAATAAAATTATTAAATTATTAAATTCTTTTTTAAAATTGAATTCTTCTATTAATGAACGTCTAAAAAGAATTTCATAAAGAGCCAGAGAAAAGTTGATGAAAATTGTATACAGAAAAATATTTTTTTCTATTGATATATAGAATTGAGTTTTGAATTTAATTTATTGCAGAAAAAGAAGGAGAGCTTTTTAAAATTTGTTAATTACTTTGAATTTCCTGAACGACGAGGACAACGCCACTTTCTTGACGATCCAATGTGACGAGATGTCGCGAATCAGGCGAAACCATTGGTTTTCCGATTAAATCGGGCTTGTGAGCGAGAACAGTATCGGTGAGATAGTCGAGAAGTAATTGACCGGTTGGTCTACCAGTAACTGGCTCCTCGCATTGCAATATCACGAAACCATCTGCAACAGAGAAACGAGAATATATACTCTATGTATGCTTATATATACATATAACAAAATTGATTGGCCAAATTTTCCGAATATTCATGTCCAACAAAATAGGACAAATTTATTTATTTCTCTAACTCTTTCCCTTTATTTCGAATTTAAAATTTTTAATGCCATTAATTTACTATTTTTGTCAACAATTCTCTTTTGCCTACAAAATTCTACAGTTTTTTATTTTTATTATCAATTTTCTAATTTGCTACTCTTATTTTTTTTGGTCTATTTGAAATTTTCATATTATTGAAGATAGAAATAATAATCGTGATAATAATAAATTATCAGTTTTTATTTTTATTATCAATTTTCTACTCTTATTTTTTCGTCTATTTGAAATTTTCATATTATTGAAGGAAAAAAAAATAATCGTGATGATAATAATAAATTAATAATTTACGCTTACAGAGAGCTGAAAATTGGATATGTGCCGGAACGCAATTATAAGGAGCAAGATCTGCACTTCGTGTATATCTCATGTTCGCTAAATCCAATTTGTACATTCCACGTTGATTTGTATGTGTCACGTATCCATATTTGCACATGTAGCCAATGTCCTAAAAATCATTTTCATAATTTAGATACATAACGTTAAATTATATGCACAAATAATCTTTTTTTTTGCAGTAAAGAAAAATAAATCCATTTGAAAAACATTTTTTTTTGTACGTAAATAATAAATCGTTTTGGAAAACATTTTTTTTTCACGTAAATAATAAATATTCTTAAATAGATTCAAAATCGGGAAATTAAATAAATAAATAAGCAACTAAACTAAAAATAAAAGACTTAGAACTGAAATAGATAAAATAAATAAATAATAATTGAAATAAAATAAATAAATAATAATTGAAATAAATAAAATATTTATATGAAGAAAATATTAAACAAAATACTTATCAATATTGTTTAAACAATTTCAACAACTCTCAACAATCACAAGTTTAAAACAAAAAAAATACATTCTTTTTCCCTTCGAGAAATTCTAAAAGAAAAGCAAAAAGAAAAAAATATGGAGAAAATTTCATTTCGGAGAAATAAAGACATTTTTATTGTATATATGAGAGAAAAAGTTGGAAAAGTTCAATTTTTATCAAAGTTTCTCGAATGAGATTATATATATATAGAAAGTTACAAACCTGACGTTCAGGGATATAAAGACCCCGGACGAGATCAAATTGACCATCAATGGGTTCTGGATGCACCGTATGGTGTTTCCTTTTCTGAGCTGCATCTCTGATTACTTGAACCGTTTTTATTCCAATGTCCCTCTCGCTACGCCAATTCAGCACCCAAACTTGATCCAATGACTGTACGTATTGTAATTCAACTGGAAATTTGTCCGTCACAACCACCTGTTAATTTAAAATACAAAACAAAATTAATTTCTTTCGAAAATAAACAAATTTTTCCCTTATTTTACTGAAATCTAAATTCGATTGATAAATTGACGCAATAATAATTACTATTCGACTATTAATTTGCAATTATAAATTAAATATTAGAATTACTACTAAAATATATATAGAAAAATATTAATTTGAAATTTCTTTTCGAAATAAGGTGTAATTTACATTTTAATAAACATAAAAAATTGGAAATATCTTTAAAAATATAATTATTTAAAGTAAAATTCATTCCTCAAAAATATGTTTATATTTGAAAATAATTTCTAAAGAAGAGAAAAATTAAATTCTTAATGAAATATAAAATTTTGTTCAATGAAATTTGATAAATTTTTTGCTTCTGTGAATGTGAAATTCGGTTTTAAATCAGTTATCTTGTAATTAAAAGAATAGTTTTGAATTTATTAAATACAAACATAAATAATTTATTATTTCCCAAAAAATGCTAATTAAATTTTTTTATTTTAATTTGATATCTATATTTAAATAACGACAGTTCTAAACTTTTTTCCAAATCGAAAATTAAAAATTAATTAATCAAAATAGTGGAAAATAATTTTTTTTGTTCACATAATTTCAAAATAAAAGAATAAAATAACAAATGAGAATTGAAAGACTGATGAAAAAAGTGTATAAAATCGACTTTAAGCCGTTGCCGTTTTCACAAGTAGAATATATCTAAAGCTTTAATCAGACGACTGTCGTTAAGTCAATTTTAAAAAGAGATTCAAATGAAAATTTCTCTCTCTCTCTCTCTCTCTCCTTCCATATAATTATCTTCCACAAGCGACAATTATATATTTTAATAACAATTTTTTTTTCTCATCTTATTCTCAAAAAGAATCGCGCACAAAATGTTCTTTATGTAATTGAAAAATCCAATTAACGTGATATGAAAAATTAGAAATGAAAAGAAGACTAAAAAGAAAGAAAGTAACTTGAAAAAAAGAAAACAGAAGAGCAAAAAAAAATCTGAAATTACATTAATAAAAAGATTCAAAATGGAAATGAATTTTAAATTCAGGAAATTTGAATATTATTTCACGAAGAGAAAAACGAGGAAAAGATTCGTTATGAATCTTTATCTTTTTTTCTCAACTGTATAGATATTTTTCTGCGGGGGGGAATTTTTTTTTCTTCTTCTTTCTGTCTGCTCTGGATTTTTTTTTTAATATACTTTTTTTTCTCTTGTTCGTTTTTAAATGTATCGTTGAACTTGATTTTTCTTTTCCTTTATATAATATATTATTGCGAGTTGGTTGCAGTAAATGATGTAGAAAATCGTTGTCTAGTGAAACCCGACTTTATAAATGTGTATTGAAAAAAGACCTTCCTATAAATAAAGTTATAAAAATCACGAGCAGTAATTTCAATTTATTGCGGAATTTTAAATTAATAAAAAATATCAATTTAATTTTCTCTATTTTTTTACATATATTTTTTCTATTTTAAATATTTTTTTTATATTTTCATTCGACAAACGAGCAGATTTTTTATATACGATTTTCAAATGAAAAATAATAATTACCAAAAGCTTTGCAAAACAGAAGGTTAAAATTATTTTTCTTTTTTCATTATTAAAAAGGGAAAAAGTAATAAAATATCAATTATTTAAACAAGAAATATTGAAAAATATAAACTGCATCGTTAAAGAATTTGTTTTTTAGTAAAAGTTTATATTTTTTCCGTTGATATTGGAAATTTAAATTAATATTGAATTTTTTTTTCATTCGTTAAAAAAAATAGAGAGAGAAATAGAGTGGTAAAGAATTAATTTAAAAATTGTTGAAAAAGCTCTTACGTCAACAACGACCATTTGAATTTTGCTAATAACCAGAATACGATCCTTGTCCGGTTGAGAAACGTAAACGTAACGATTTGCAACATTAATGGCTCGTCCCCAGGTGCAAGGAACGTCCTTTCCTCCGCATAAATATTCCTTGAACAAATTGGAAAATTGTTAATTTTTCAATAATAAAAAATGGATTTTTTCCTCACCAAGTTTGTTTTTTTAATTTTCACTTTTTTTATAGAATAATAAATTTTCCTTTAATCTTTAGTATAAAAAAGAAAAATTGATCTTTTATTACTAAACGAGTGAGAAAAAATTCCATTTTGCAAATTTTTATAAATAAAATATCCCTTCAAGTTGGAAAATATAAATAAAAAAAAGTTTGCAAATTATAAGAAAAAATTGACAATTTAAATAATAATTTAAAACAATTTTTCTTCAATTTGCTAAAATTTTTAGAAAATAAAACTAGATTTCTGTTTTTAAACTTTCAATAGAAAAAATTTTATCTTCTCGAGTTTGAAAATTGAGTTCAAAAAAAAAAATAGTTCTTAATTTTAAAATTTTCTGGAAATAAAAAATAGTTCTCAATTCTTAAATTTTCTGAAAATAAAAATATTCTTCTCAATTTTAAAATTTTTTGGAAATAAAAAAATTCTTCTCCTCCAGAGTTTGAAAATTAAGTTCAAGAAAAAATTGTAGCTCCGTACTTCGTAAATTTTCCTACAGACAAAAAAATTCTCTTAAATTAAAACATTTCTCTACAAAATAAAAGAAATTTCCCCTCTTTGACATAAAAATTTTATCAAACTAATAAAAAAAAAAATTTCTCTTCAATTTACCAAAAAAACATTCTCCACTCAATATTTAAAAATTGTTTCAAAAAAAAAATCATTTTTCAAAGAGAGAATTTTATTACAAGAGAAAAAAAATTGTTTTTTTCTCTTCTAAAAATGCTACCTGAGTTCCTGGTATAATATCAGTCGATCGAATTTGATGATATAGTCGACAGGCTGAAGGTTCGTAGATGGAAATTCCTTGTTCGTGAAACGAGAAAAATCTTCTCTCCTCGTTCGTCGCAGCTGCAACAGAAAAAAAATTACATATCCTTAAAACTTTATTAAATTTTGAAATTAAAGAATTTTTAAATAAATTTTTCTCCATTTCAATAGATCAAGCAAAAAAAAATGTGGGGAGGTTTGTCAAAAATAATTTTTCTTTCCCTCTCAATCATTTAAGTCTTCCATTTCCTTACAAAAGCAGATTCCTTTTCTTTTAAGGTTGATGCATAATTTTTTTTGCCCTCCTTCCAACGTAGAGAAAATCTTATCTTCTCAAGAGACAATCTAAAAGTCAAATTTTTCCACCGATTATTCATCATTTAATGGGGGAAATAAAATAATTCTGTCAGTTTTTAGTTATTTTCGAAATTCACGTAAATAGAAGAAATTCAATTAAATCTAATAATTAGATAGATAGATAGATAAATAAATAAATAAAGAGGAAATAAAGTAGAAAAATAAATAAATAAATAAAAGGTTTTCAATTTTAAAATTAATGTAGTGAAAATCATACAATTCTTGCTAAAAATGTATTAAAAAATAAAAATATATATCAAAAATTCAATTATTTTTGTTAATTGTAATAAAATTTTTTTCAAAAAGTCAATGTATAAATATTAAATAATAAAAATCTTCGTAAAAAAATTGAATAAAATTTTTATATTTAAATAATAAACTTCTTATCAGGATTTCACTTATTTTGAACTCGATTTTCAATACAATTTTAATTGTTTTCATGGAAAATTTTCATTACTTCATTTCATTTTTAAAAATGTTGTAAAAATTCTCACAAGAAAATTACAATTATTAAAAAAAAATAATTTATTTTTTCAAAGGATTTTATTTTTTTAAAACACTTTTAATAAAATTCAATTCAAGATTTTTTTTCTAAAAAATTGAATATTGCTTGAAAAATAACCTTTTCTTAAAATTTGAATAATTTTCAATTATATTAATAAACTTCATAAAAAAAATTCATTATTTTTTTAAATTTTAAATAATTTATTTTTAAAAAAATCGAATTATTTTCTAAACATTCAATAAAACCTTTAAAACAATTAAATTTTATTTATAGAAATTAAAATTCATCGTAAAATTCAATTATATTCCAAAAAATTTCATGGAAAAATTGAATTTTTTTTTTAATTCGTTAACAAATTTTTTTCAAAAGAATTCAATTATTTTCTAAAATTTTATTAAAGCTACTAAAGAAACTATATTATTTAAATATATTTACTATAATTCAAAGAAGAAGAAATTCAAAAAATTTCTTCAAAAAGAATTTTTCTTGAATAAATTTTTAATACATTTTTAATACATTTGCTAGTTAAATAAATTTTTTAATGAAAAAAATTTTAGTTTTTACGATAATTAAATAAGTGAAACAGTTTTTACAGTTTTTTTAAATACATTTGATAGTTAAATAAATTGTTTTATGAAAAAAAAATTTATTTTTTACGATAATTAAATAAGTGGAAAAAAACAATTTCTTTTCTAAATAATTAAATAAATGAAAAATATTCATTCTCTCCATAATTGATGACAAAAAAATTTTTTTTTGTTAATTAAAGAAAAGAAACTAATTTTCCTTTTTCAATAAATTAAATAACTAAATTACAAATTAATTTGTAAATAGAGTGAGATTAGTATTTTAGTAAAATTAAGTTCCCTAAAGTTTTGACAATGACAAAATATTCACACGGCAGCAAAAATAAGCAAAGAAAGGAAATTTTATGCAAAGGATTAAAAAATCGAATTGTTGAAAATTTGTGAATTTTCTTTCTGATTAAAATTTCTCTAATAACAAGTTTTTGATAAAAAATTTTGTCGAAACGGAATTTTCGTTCTAATTTTAGAAAATACTTCAAGAATTGAATAATTTGAATTAAAAAAATTAAAAACTTGGAAAGTAATTAATTTTGACTTTTAATTACTTTAAATTTTTGTATTTCAATAATTCAATTATTATCGTTGAATAAAAGAATTTTATTTGAAATTTTTAAAAAATAATCGAATATTCGAATTGTTGTCGATATTTAAATAAAAAAAGAAGAATTTCTTCTTCGTTGAATAAAAGAATTGATTAAAAAAAGAATTTTATTTGAAAATTTAAAAAAATAATCGAATATTTGAATTGTTGTCGATATTTAAATAAAAAAAGAAGAATTTCTTCTTCGTTGAATAAAAGAATTGATTAAAAAAAGAATTTTATTTGAAAATTTAAAAAAATAATCGAATATTTGAATTGTTGTCGATATTTGAGTAAAAAAAGAAGAATTTCTTTTTCGTTGAATAGAAGAATTGATTAAAAAAAGAATTTAATTTGAAATTTTTAAAAAATAATCGAATATTTGAATTGATGCCGATATTTAAGTAAAAAAAGAAGAATTTCTTCTTCGTTGAATAGAAGAATTGATTAAAAAAAGAATTTTATTTGAAAATTTTGAAAAATAATCGAATATTAATGAATTGTTGTCGATATTTAAATAAAAAAAGAAGAATTTCTCTTTTTTCGATAATTAAATAAACGAGTGTGAAAAAAATTATTTTACACACTCTCGCATAGAATTCATAATAATTCATAATGTTCGGAAGATCGTTAGAAAAACGCATCTCGTGACACGACGAGGAGAAATACTACCAGGCATATATATGCGAGTAAATTAGAAAGAGGCAAAAACGAGTGAAAACTATGGTGTTAGCAACACGATGACGACGAGTAACACACGATATCTAGCCTTTTTTTCCAATATACAAACGGGCTTCAAACATGTGTATATATATATGACAAAAATTTATTGACTACCGTACAAAACTTGAATTTTTCTCACTTTTATTCAGGCAAAAATAATTTTTCCATTTTTCCTTCACTCTTCCTTTCAGTTCTATTTTTTTGTCCCCTTTGAACTCTGATTCATTCACGAGCTTTTTTATTTGGTTAGACAAAAATAAAATTATTCACAAACGTTTCTTTTTCCTCTTTCGTTAGATCAAAAAAAAATCTCTATATTTTTCAGAAAAAATTCAATTTTTGAATTGAACGAGAAAATTTAATCTGTCGAAATTTTATTCTTGTGAAAAAATATTGTATGTTTTATAAATAAATACATTACAAATTATATTTTTATTTGTTACAGAAATCGAAATTGAAAGTTTCTTCCAAAGAATTGAATTTTTCTGGTATTGAATTTTTTTCGTTCAAGAAATTGAATTTTTCCTTCAAGAAATTAAAATTCTTTCAAAAAGAAATTGAATATTTCTTTCAAGAAATTGATTTTTGCTTTCCCCAACTCCTGAATTGAAATTTCATCCCGGAATTTACAACTCGAGGGAAAGAGAAGAAGGAAGTAAGAGATATATTCAAAAGGAAAATGTAAATTTGATATTGTAATATCCAGTGAAATTCTCGCAATGCTTTGAAATAGTTTTGTTGTCGAACGATTTCAGTTCTAAATGAAGGAAAGTTCCATTAGAGGAATGTATAAGCTCAGTGCACAAGCGAGTGGCCACAAGCTGTCATCCTCTGGCTTGAAGCTCAAAGTGCAGGAAACGTACGACGTCCAATAGAAATTCGAATAATGTCAGGCGATGGGTAGGAACTCGAATCTCGAATGCAAATATCCGCGATTACATGGCTCAAGGGCCTACGGAACCAAATCCAGCTCGTTTTCCATTACGAAGCATTAATATTCACTGCACGTTTCTCTTTCAGCAAGCCGTTTTACTCTCCAAACTATATCAGAAAGCCTCCCTCTCTCACACGGCTTGCAAAAAATTGACTTTTAATCATATTTTCTATATCAATAAAAACGAAAGAATCCGCAGCTCCTTCTCCTTTTTTTTCCCCCTCCGCGATTCAATGAGAGAAAAATTAGCTAAAATTATTTTTCTTTTTCCTTTCTTTTCCTAGAAAACAAAATGTGTTGATAATTTATATTTTCTAACGAATTAATGATTTTAATTATTTTCTTTTATTGGAATTTAGAAAAAAAAATTTCTTTTTTTTCTATAAAAAGAAAAGGGAATTTTTTTGAAGATTTTTTTGATTTTTTTACTGGAAATATGTAATTTTTACTCTAAAACAATTGTAACGAATTCCAAATTATTTGATACACGAGGAACTAGAAATTTTTATTCAAATCTATTTAAGCCAAAAAAATTGTACTTTTCCTTGAAAATTATATATTTGCCAATTAAAATTTAATAAAACTTATATTTTCTAAGAATAATTAAAATATTTTAATCAATTTTAACATAATTTATGAAAATAACCGAATGCATTGAAGGAATTTAAAAAAATTATTTTTTTAAGTAGTAAAATCTTTACAAAAAATCAATTTTTTCTAAAACAATTTTAATTGAATTCCTCGGAAGAGATCAATTTTTAGAAATATTTTAAACACACTTCGAAAAAATTCATTTTTTTTCTAAAATTTTAATAAATCCTTCGAAATAATTAAATTATTCTTAAAAATATAGAAAAATTCTTCGCAAGAATTCAATTAATTTTATAAATAGTAAAATTCTTTGCGGGAATTCAATTATTTTCAAAACAATTTTAATTAAATTCCGCGAATGAAATCAAATATTTTTCAATATTTTCATAAAATTTATTTATTTCCTAAAACTTTAATAGATTCTTCGAAACAATTCAATTATTTTTATAAATAATACAATTCTTTGAAGGAATTAAATTATTTTCAAAAATTTCCATCAAATTTTATTTTAAGAAGAATTTTAAATTCTTTAATAATAATAATTCAATTATTATCAAAATATTTATAAAAAAGAATAAAAATTTCATTATTTTCAATTATTTCTGTAAAATTTTTCATATAAATATAATTATTTCTCAAAATTTAAATAAATTCTTCGAAACATTTCAATTATTCTTATAAATAGGAAAATTCTTTGCAATAATTCTTTTTTAATAAAAAAAATAACCACAGCCGCTAATCAGCAGAATTTCATTATTTTCAATTATTTCTATAAAATTCTTCATAGCAATTAAATTATTTCTCAAAATTTTAAAAATTCTTCGAAAAATTTCAATAATTTTTATAAATAGTAAAATTCTTTGCAATAATTCATTTATGTTTATAAATAGTAAAATACATGAGTTTAAAAAAAATTTAAAGAAATTCTTCAAAAGAATTTAATTAGGATTGTTAAAAATAATTAAATTATTTCGAGAAGTTTTACGACAATTAAATTAAAAATAATTGCATTCCTTTGAAGAATTTTATTAATAAAAATAATTCAATTTTTGCAAAGAATTTTATTAAAAATTTTCGAAATCCTGATTAAATTCTCTTAAAGAATTTCTTTGAATTTATTTTCAATAATCTATTTTTCTTTATAATTTTTATTTGAAAATTTTGAAAGTAAACATTGAATTTTATGAAGAATATATCTTTCAAGATTTTAAATTGATCGTTTCTGTAAAAAAATTATAACTTAATACTTTATTGTCGAAGTTTATTAAAATTGTTTTCAATAAAATCGAAATTCTGTGAAAAATTGTTTTTATTTATCTAGAAATAATTTAATTCTTGGTAAGAATTTTACTATCTTTAAAAATAATTGAATTGTTTATCAAGTATTTATTAGATGTTTGGAAAATAAATTAATTTTTCCGAAAAATTTGATTTGAAAATTGGAAAAAAAGTTTTACTGAATCCTTTAGTTTAGTTATCCTTTAATTTTATTAAAAAATTGACATAATAAAATTTTTCTAAACAAATTGTGTAATTTTTTTAATTTTTAATGAAAATAACTTCATATTTTAGGAGAATTTTCTTAAAAATTTGGAAAATAATTTAATTTTTAAAATAAATTTTGCAGAAAATTTTAGAAATAATTGATTTTTTTAAATAAATTTTGCAGACAATTTTAGAAATAATTGAATTTTTGAGATTTTACACTTTTAGAATTTAATTTTGAGAGAATTGATTTTTTTGTGAATACAGATAAGAGTATACCTTTTTTTCGAGTAGAATAAAATGTCTTTCTTTTTATCAAATCGAGAAGAAAAAGAAATTTTATGTGCGACATTTTTTGCATCGAGAAAAAAATAGTTGCATGTTTCAATTTTTTTGTTGGATTTAATTTTGCAGATTTCTCAGAGTGGAATTTTCTTGCTAAATTGTAAAGTCCAACTTACAGGGTGTCGGTTGTTCCTGAACGACGAGACTGCTAATGTCCCTGGTGAGGCCGCCGATACTCGTCGCCTGGCACATATAGGCGCCAGTGTCGGCATAGCCAATATTCTTGATGAGCAATTTCGTCCCATTTCCAATTACCTCGAACTTATCTGGTTCATCGTGAAGTGGCTCGTCGTTCTTGAGCCACTCGACTCGAGGAAGTGGTTCTCCAACCACGTGACACCTCATTGTCGCCTCCTCGCCCGGTCTCTTTGACTGAAGTCTTGGCGTAACTCGCACCTCTGGAATGGCTATTCAAGAAAATTTATTTACTTACATTTTACTTGAATAATTATTTCTATTCTTCATATTTTCTCTTTCTCTAAATTCTACTGCAAAAAAATATTCTTACTACAATGAAAATTTAAGTAAAGACGAATTGAAAATTTTGTCAGTAAATAAATAAATAAAAAAAATACCATTTTTCAGATGAGAAAATAGAGAATTACTAATTTTCTTTTTGATACAGTAAATAATTTGCGAGGGCAAATTTTCCACTCACTGTGAACGGTGAGAACGTGAGTTTGGACAACATCTTTATTTCTCAGTGCGTGACAGGTGTAATTTCCAGCATCGATTAATTGCACTCTCGTTAGGTACAAACTCCCATCGTTAAATACTCGAACCTGTAAACAAAATGAAAAACAAACAAAATAAGAATAAAAATTTACATTATTTTTTTACATTAAAAAAACTCTTTTTTTCTGCAAAAACAATCAATTATTTCGATTCAAATAAATTTAAGAGTTACTCTAGAAGAGAATTTAAGAGTAGAAATAATTACAATTCTTTCGATCCAAAGTGAAAAATAAACATTTTGGAGTAAATTTTCGAAAAAATAAATAAAAATTAAATTTTTACTCGAGAGAAACGACAGAGATGGTAAATAAATAATTAAATATTCCAGAGTAAATTGTCGAGTGAATTTGAAAAAAAAGAATAGAAATGAATAATTAAATTCAAATGTTCCTCCAGGGGATTAAAAGTTTGAGAATTATACAGTAGTTTTTTGAGAGAAGAAATTTATAACTATATATAGTTTATACAGAAAGAATCTTTTAATTCTAAAACTAACGAGAAAGTTTTATTTTTCTTTTTTTTTCGTTTTTCTCTCTCTTCCTTTTCGTTTTACCTCTTGAACTGAAAGGGCTTCCAGGTCCGCTTCATTGCGTCTCCAGACTAAGGGAGGCGGTGGCGTTCCAGTGACGTCGCATTTTATCTCCACGTTATCGCCAACTCTCGCCGATATATGATTCACTTCCAAAGATTTGTCTAATGAAACCACCGAGACACCTTCAAGAGAAAAGAAATTTTAATCCATTTCAGATCATTTACTCCATTTTCACATTCATATTGAGATTAAAAAACAAGTAGAGAAAGAGTAGAAAAAGAAAACGAGGGGAAAAAACTTTAACAGCATTTACTATAAAATTATTAGAAAAAGAAATTTTTTATTACTAAAAGGATATTCATTTAACAGTGACAATTATTTGTTTATTCAAACTAAAATTACAATAACAAAAAATAATAAAAATAATAATAATACCTAAATATTAATAAAAAAAAATGCTAAATTACAATTTAGAAACTAAATTCAACTTGCAAAATATTGCCACAAATTGATTTTTATTTGAAAGCAATTTTAGAAAATTGTAATTTGAAAAACATTGAATTTTAAAATTATTGAAATTAGAAATTGAATTTTTATTAAACACAATTTTTAGAAATTAAATTGTAATTGAAATATATTTTCAGAAATTTAATTTTATTATAGAAAACAATTTTTATTCGACAAGAATTTTGAATAAAAATGAGAAAAAAGTTTAGAAATTTATTTTCTTTTAGAAACAAAAAATTGTCAGAAGATGAATTTTCTTAATCTTTAGAAAATAGAAATTAAAAAACACATTTTCAGAAATTTAATTTTATCAGAAAACAATTTTTAGAAATTGTATTTTATTGAGGAAAATAATTTGGATTAAAAACTAGAAAAAATAGAATTATTTGGATAAAAAAGTTTAGAGATTACATTTTATAAGAAAAAAATTGTCAGAAAGTGAATTTTATTTGAAAAATAATAATTTTTGGAAATTAAAATTTATTAAAAACAATATTTTTAAATATTGAATATTTTCAGAATTTGAATTTTATATGGACACAATTTTTAGAAATTGAATTTTGATTTCTAAAAATATTTCCTAAACTTGAATTTTATTGGGAAACAATTTTCAGAAATTGAATTTTATTTGAAAAAAATCAGAAATTAAATTTTACCAAAAGACAAAAAATTGGTTTAGAAATTGAATTTATTAGAAAAAAATTTTCTATTCTATTTTACTTTTTTCTGGTTTTGTTTTATTTGAAAATATTTTCAAAAATTGCTCTTTGATAGAAAACATTTTTTAAAAAATGAATTTCATTGGAAAACAATTTCGAGAAAATGATTTTTATTAGAAAAACATTTTCAAAAAATAAGCTTCAAAAAAATTGAAAAAATTGAGCTTATAAATATTTTCTGAATATTCGAATTCTATTCAAAAGAAGAGAAATTAAATTTTTATTAGAAAGAAAGAAATTCACTTAGAAATTGAATTCTAATAATAGAAAATTTTCAGTAGAAATTAAATTTGATTTCTAAGACAAAAAAAGCAAATAAAAAAAATGAATTATTATTTTTTTTTAAAACTGTTTCAAATAATTCAATAATTTGTCTCAAGGGAATAATTTCATGATTATAAAAACCAAATAAATTCAATTTTTTTTAGAGATAAAGAGTCAGTGACCGAATTTAAAGATTCTCCTTTAGAATTTAAACTTGACACTTGTTTTCGGCATCAGTGAATGTGCTAAAAGAAGATTTTTCTCCAAGACGATAAAAAAGAATTTTAAATGCGTACTTTTTGAATTTCCAGATGTCGAAGCGAAAAGAAAAAGATCAAGGAGTGTTTTATTGGAGCTAGGTGAAGAAGAATTTCGGGCAAAATGTCAAGAGGCGAGAAAAAAAAATAGTGAAAAACAGAACTTTTTACACATCGGGAAAATCCGTTTGGGATTTTTTTTTTCAATACACATTCACTTTGAAATATAAAAACAAAAATTGAAAACGTTAAGAAAAATATGTAAATAAAAATAAGGGGAAAAGAAATTTTTCTATTTTTGTAAAAACTAAATTGAACGTTCGAAAGTTTATGGAAACATAAATATAAATATGGAAAATTCACGATGTGAGTAAATGGAAAATTTAAAACTACATCGTGGAGTAGAATTAAGAAATAAGAAATAATAAATAAGAAATAATAAAAAATAAGAAAATAAAATGGTTCAAAAAAAGAGAAAAGTCTGTTTCGTTTTTCCGTCTTTTTTTTTATCAAAGACTTACTGTAAAGTTTGCTAAAAGCCATGTAGAATTCATTAATATTTAATCGTCCATCTTTATCAGCGTCGTCGTAGCTGATCATGTGACCAAGAGAGCATCCTTTACTCAGTTGCTCAAGATCTTCTCTTTCTGCAATCTAGAAAATTAAAAAAGTCCATTTAATTTATCTCTCTTAATGAAAAAAGTCTCTTAGCTCTCGAAAAGTAAAACTTTTGTATTCTTTTGGTTTACTTTGATCGAATTTCAAAAAAGAAAATAACAACAACAAAAAAAAACACCGCCCAAAACAAAAAGAAAAAAAATAAGGAAAACCGCACCAAAAATGTTTTACCCAAGAAAATAAATACTCGCAAAAAAAAATTAGCTTGAGAAAAACTCAAAGGTAAGAAAATAATTATCATTTCTTGCTTTTTGGACCAAAAAAAATATATAAAAAAAAAATTTGCTTGAGAAAAACTGTTTCGAAATTCAAAGGTAAGAAAATAATTATCATTTCTTGCTTTTTGGACCAAAAAAAAATATAATAATAATAATAAAACTACCTAACAAATGAATAAAAAGTAAAATGAAAATAAATTCAAGCAAAAACCGTAATAAAAGATCAAAAAAATTGCTAAGGTGTAGAAAACGAAAAAAAAAGGTAAAATTTTTTCCAAATGATACGTAAATAATAATAATAATAATTAAATAGCAAAAAGCGTGGAATTAAATTCCCTTGAATAAATCGAAATATAATTTACCTGCTCCAGTTCTTCCCGCTCTAAATTGCCATTGTTATTTTGATCGTAGTGGGAGAACATGATGCTCACCAGATACTCTTTGCTATGATTATCCTGTGCCATGAGCCTCGCGTGATTATACAACAGCAAATTGTCCTAATAAAGATGATAAAAGAGTTTTTATTTACCTCTCCATTCATTATAAAAATATAATACTTATTTACAAAAAATATTTTCACTATAACATTTCTCTCTGTAATATTTTTAAACTTCTTTTTTATTTTCTCATCCACATCCACATACAGTGTAGAAAAAAAGGAGAAATTAATTTTGAAAAATAATTAAGAAACTAGAAACGAAAATGATTTTTACTAATTTAAAAAGAAAGATGATTATTATTTTATTTATTTATTCGATAAATAATTATTTTATTTATTTCTTCAATAAATAGTTTACTTATTTATTCAATAAACATTTTATTTATTTACACAATAAATATTTTATTTATTTATACAAAAAATATGTTATTTATTTATTCAATAAATAGTAATTATTTATTATAAATAAATAATTATTAATTTATTTATAATTATTAATAATTTATAATTTATTTAATAAAAAAAAGCTGAATTACAATTTAGAAACTAAATTCCACGTATAAAAAATATGGTCACAAATTGATTTTCATCTGAAAGCAATTTTTGAAAATTGAAATTAGAAAAACATTGAATTTCAAAATTGAAATTAGAAAATGAATTTTGATTCAACACAATTTTTAGAAATTAAATTCTAATTGAAATACATTTTCAGAAATTGAATTTTATTATAGAAAACAAATTTTTATTGAACTAGAATGTTGATTAAAAAGGAGAAAAAAAGGAAAATAATTATTTAATAAAAAATTAGAAATTTATTTCTATTAGAAAACAAAAAATTGTCAGAAGATGAATTTTCTTAATCTTTAGAAAATTGCAATTATAAAAATATTTTCACAAATTTAATTTTATCAGAAAACAATTTTTAGAAATTCTATTTTATTGAGGAAAATAATTTGAATTAAAAACTAGAAAAAATAGAATTATTTAGAAAAAAAGTTTAGAGATTAAATTTTATAAGCAAAAAAATTGTCAGAAAGTGAATTTTATATTTGAAAAACAATAATTTTTAGAAATTAAATTTTATTATAGAAACAATATTTGTAAATATTGAATATTTTCAGAATTTGAATTTTATTTGGACACAATTTTTAGAAATTGAATTTTATTTGAAAAATATTTGTAAATATTGAATTTTATTGAATAAATATTTCCAGAAATTGAATTTTATTTTAAAAAAATATTTGTAAATATCGAATTTAATTAAATAAATATTTCCAGAAATTGAATTTTAATTTAAAAATATTTTTTCTAAATATTGAATTTTATTCAGTAAATATTTTCAGCAAATGAATTTTATTGTGAAAATATTTTTTCAGAAATTTAATTTTATTTGGAAAATAATTTTTAGAAGTTGAATTTTATTGCGGAAAATAATTTATATTAAAAACTAAAAAATTATAGAATTATTTGGAAAAAAAGTTTAGAGATTAAATTTTATAAGCAAAAAAATTGTGAGAAAGTGAATTTTTTTTGAAAAACAATAATTTTTAGAAATTGAATTTTATTACGAAACAATATTTGTATAAATATTGAATTTTATTAAACAAATATTATCAGAAATTGAATTTTATTCGGAAACACTATTCAGAAGTTGAATTTTAATTCAAAAATATTTTCAAAAATCGAATTTTATTGGAAAACAATGTTTTCAAAAATTGAATTTTATTCGAAAACTATTTTCACAAAATGGAATTTTATCAGAAAAACATTTTTCACAAAATGGAATTTTATCAGAAAAACATTTTAAAAAAAGGAGAAATTAAATTCTAAAAATAATTAAGAATCTGGAAACGAAGAAAATTATTTTTACTAATTTAAAAAGAAAAATGATTATTATTTTATTTATTTATTCGATAAATAATTATTTTATTTATCTATTCAGTAAATATTTCATTTATTTATTCAATAAATATTTTATTTATATATTCAATAAATATTGTATTTATTTATACAGTGAATATTTTATTTATGTAATCAATAAATGGTAATTATTTATCATAAATAAATATTTATTAATTAACAACAAAAATAATAAACTTACTCACCAATGAATTTGTTTGTTCTTTTTTTTTTGCAAGTCCATTATTTAAAATGTTTACATAAATAGAAAATAATGTTTAAAAAAAAGAAGTGAAAAAGAAGAAGGAAAAAAGGTGAAAAATTGTAATAACGTAATTACTGACGACTCTTGGTAAAAGAAAAATAATTTTCGCTCGAATATAAAGTTAGACGATACCTATAATTATATATATTGAAGGGGGAAGAAAGAGAATAAAAAGAAGTTTTATTTGTAAAATACACAAACGCAACGTTACCTTCATAATTTCATATTCCTGTGCAGAACAGTCTTCTGAATCGTACCTGTCGGTCTCGACAACATTTTCTTTGATGTCATTTTTGCCATCGTCGTTTTTGATAATATTATCATCTAAACTCTTCGATGAAGGTGGAGTTGCATTTCCAAAAGGAAGTGCCTTTGGTGTCTCGTGATGCTCGTCTGAAATAAATCGTTCATTTCATATTTCATTTACTTTTTCCTTTTTTCTTTTGTATTTTTAATAAGTGCTCTAATTAAAATTATTGCTGCGAAAAAATACCGGCAGTCATTTCTTTTTTAATAATGTTAATAATTTATTTATATCACTGCAAAAAACGGCGTCTAATAATAAGACGTTTAGACATAGACGTTTGTAAACACGTCTTATTATATGTAAATAAGCGTCTTAAGGCCAACGCACAATTGATTCGCGAACGCAATGCATGTGTTGGAAAAGGATAGAGATATAGTTGTGTCTTTTTCTAACTCATGCTTTACGTTCGCGAACGACATTCGCGAAGCAGTTGTGCTTAGGCCTTTATTTGAGCAAAATGAAAAACATAACCTCCAAATACATGCAGTTTAGAATAAGGCAAATAAGACGCTTATAAACGTCTTAGAAGTGACCACGTAAATATATAGAATAAATTAATTAGAAAATCCAATTTTATTCGCCTCTGTATAAATATACATATATATATAAAGTGTGTTTGTGTTCTGCATTCTGTTTGACAATTTAAAAAAAAGTTTAGAGACACTTTGAAAGAATATAAGACTCTATTATCAGAGTTTCTAAAGGAAACACCTGTTGACACATATAAGAGGAAGTACTACGTTCGCTTTTATTTCCTTTGAACTTTGGCAATTTGATGCGAGCCAACAGGAAAGGTGTTATTGCGTTCCGCTTTACTATAGGAATCTCTTTTTCGTCAACTCCACACTATAAGGACTACATTCTTGTATATATCTAGTTTTCGTTTGACCCCTATACACACACATAAATATATATATATATATATATACTCGAAAGCGCAAATACTTTTCACTCAAGTGTGAAAACAAGACTTGACAATTTCTGTCACTTTGTCAATTATATATTGTCCTTCTTTTACACTGTTTCTCGCGCCACTATATTTGTCAATTTATCGTGAAAAATAGGAAAAAATAAAACGAAATTTCGAAGACATTTTTAAACAATTTTTTAATTTAAAAATGAAAATTATAAATGAATGATATATAAATATTGTCGCACATAAAAATTGAATAAAGTATTTTTCCCGCACGCACCCACCTCTTCAATTCAATATATATAAAGTCTCATGAAAATAAGTAATTAAATTAGTGGGAATCTCAGCCATGCCAAAGCTTTTAGCGAAAGAGTAATTTGTTCTAGTGTGAAAATGGGAATTCGATTTAAACTTGATCCTTCTGCGTTGCCACGTCAAAGCTTCACTCTCTCTCGAAATCCCCCTTTTGCTTCTGATGGCATATTGCTTCCTTAATTGCGAATGATTATAGAGTCTCGGAGAAATTAGATTACTTATTAATTATCCCGCAGCATCACTTGGACTAACTGCGTATATACTTAGAACATTGTAATTTTTTAATGTTATCCCCCTTCCCCACACTTTCTCTCACCCTCGCTCTCTCAAATCTCTTTTCACAAAATTAACAATATTATGTTTCAATATAATTATGTCTCATTTATTTTTTTTGCGAAAATCACCTGATGTCGTGTCATATAATAAACTTTGATGATTCAATTTCAAAAGAATTGAATTAAAGTTATTTTTATTCTGCGAAGAATTATACGTTTAATGTTATACTGTAGAATAATTACTTTTCTTCATATATAGTAAATCGTGAGAGGTATTAAAAAGTGTTGGATGGATTAAATTAACACCAAAAAAAATTAAAATAATCAATTTTGGTGTTATTTTTTACAATTAATGAAATTTTCGTTCATTACATTTTATTATAACTAATAAAAAAAGGAAGATATCGATAACTCGATAACCGATCGATTTCTTCATATTTTATAATAATCAAAGAAGACCAAGTAATAAAATAATTATTTTTTATTATAAGAATACTTCTTCAAAATTATTTTCATTATTTCAATTATTATTTTCAACAAATTTTTAACTACAATTTTACTTTATATCTATTAGTTTTAATAATAATTCATTAATCAATTTACAAAATAAAAACTTCAAATAATATTAGAAAACCAACGTGAAAATATAATTTAATTCATTCGACAAATTAAAAATTTTAATAACATTTTTAAGAATAATTACATTTTTCAAGAAATTTCAGTAAAAGTGTATTAAAAATAATTGAATTCGTGAGAAGAATATTATTAAAAAAATTTTTAATAATTGAATTTCTTTGAAAAACTGTTTTAAAAAATTTAATTAAAAAATTAATTGCATTCTTATTAAGAATTGTACCAAAATTATTGAAAATAATTGCATTTTTGCAAACTTCAAACTTTAAAGACAAATTTAAAATTGTATTAAAAAAATTTAAATAATAAAATTAATTACAAAAATTTTATTATTTATTTATAAAAAGAATTAAATTTCTGTGACGAATATTTTTCAGATTTTTTAAAGTTAATTGAATTCTTACAAAGAATTTTATTAAAATTACAAAATAAATTGAATTTACACAACAAATTATATTCTTTATGAAAATAATAGAAATTCTTGCCAATTTTTGGGAAATTTCAATTATTCCTCAATTCTTTAATTAAATGCATATTAAAAAATAAAAACATCAAATAATATTAAAAAAATGCAATTAAACTTTTACAAAAATATTCATTTCAAAATTCAATTATTTTCAAAAAGTTTACGCTAAATTTCTTTTAATATTCAATTTTAATCTAAAATTTTAAGTGAAATTCATTTTTATGAAATGAAAATCAATTTTTATTAGAAAATTCTACAAGAATTTAATTATTTAAATGCAAAAGTAAATAATTTATTGAATAATTGAATGTTTCTCAAAATTCAATTCTCATAAAGAATTTTAGTAATAAATTTTTTAATAATTCAATTCTTTTGTCGAATTTTATTAAAACTTGCATAATTCAAAGATTTTATCAAATTTCAATTATTATTCAATAATTTTACTTTAATTTCAATTATTTAAAAAATATTCCACCAAATTTCAATGATTTCTTTTAAAAATTATACCAAATTTCAATTATTATTTAAAGATTTTTCCAAAAGACAATAATGTTTCTCAAATTTTATCAAATTTTAATTATTTTTATAATTTTTTCCAAATTTCAATTATTTTTCAAATATTTTACCAAATTACAATTATTATTTAAAGATTTTTCCAAAAGTTAATTATTTTTCCGAAATTTTATCAAATTTCAATTATTTTTATAAATTTTTCCAAGTTTCAATTATTCTTTAAAGATTTTTCCAAAAGTCAATTATTTTTCCAAAATTTCATCAATTTTGAATTATTTTTTTTTTTGAAAATTTTAATAAAATTTGATTATTTTACGACAATTGTATCAAATTTTAATTATTTGCAAATGATTTTTTTAAAATTTAAATTACTTTTTCCAAGATTTTATCAAAAGAAATTTTTTTTTTTAATTTTACCAAATTTTAAATATTTTTCATTAGATTTACTAATTTTAATTATTGTCAAAAGATTTAATTTAATTTCGATGAGTTTTATTAGAATTTTCAAATTTATTCGTTTACAATTCAATTTTACAAAATTTCAATTATTCGGAAATTCTGCAATTAAATATATATTGAAAAATAAAAACTTTAAATAATTTCAATAAAAATCCTATTAAACTTTTAAAAAGAATTAATTCTACAGAATTTTTGTCAAAAATATGAAAAATTAAGAATTTCAATGAATTTAGTTTGAAACTTTAGTAAAATTGAATCATTTCTAAAAATCCACGTTATAATGCTTTTAATACTATAATATAAAATTTTGAACTGAAATTCATTTTTAAAACCATTTTTTTTAGTAAATTCAACGAGAATTCAATTATTTAAATACAAAAATAAATAATTTATTAATTTCATGTTTCTCGAAATTAAATTCTCATAAAAAATGTTATCAACAATTTTTTAAATCATTAAATTCTTTGGAGGAATTTTAATAAGATTTTAAAGAATAATTACACTTTTCGAGGAATTTGATTAAAATTGCATTAAAAATAATTGAATGTCAGAGAAGAATTTTATTATTTCTAAAGAGAATTGCAATTTTGACGATAATTTTTTTAGTGAGATGGATTTTTTGTAAATTTTTTTGCAATTACCTATAGTATGAAAAGTATGAAAGTATGAAATTTAAAATATTTATTAAAACATGACCAATTCAGCAATAGTTTAAAGAAAAAATTGTTGCTGATTATTAATACTTGCCACAGAAATCACCTTGAAACATTGCGGTTTTTTGCTCTAGTTTTGTATTTTTTTTAAAGCTGACAATGTATATTATTATTATGTTGCAAAATTGTAAAACACGTGAAATTATTTATTTAAACAATCACCATTGTGATAAATTATATATAAACAAAAAATATTTGAGTAGCTAATAATTTTTTTTATATATACTAATTTCCTTAATTTCAAACTAGGAGAAAAGTAAAAAAAAAAAAAAAAACTTCCCCACACTGGTATATAAAGTTTTCATGCGAAAAATGAACCGAGATAATTTTTTTTAATCACCACGTTCTTTTTCTTGTTTTTTCTTTTTTTTTTTTTTAACCCTCCTCTGTAATTATATAGTGGAGCTTAAAAAAGAATTATCCCTTTTAGCGAGCTTGTTAGTTTAATTGGAAAAGATTTGAATCTATAATCTATGGGATTATTCACTATAAACTTGGTCAAAGTTGTCATCGGTGGAAATTTCCATTACAAATGAAAATCTGACGCTGTATCGTGTGTGTATATATATTTCGCATTCAATGTATGTATAACTTGGCTATATTGCTGGTATATATACGTATATATATATATATGAAGTTAATAGTATAGATTCGATAGAGAGAAGGTTATATATATATATATAGTGGCGCGATATCGGTAAATCGTACTATCCAGTTTACTATTGAATACGAAATATTTAACTTTTTGTATGGTGGATATGCACCCGCAGTTGAATCACGCTTCTATGGATATTCTTCTAAAACTAGTTTCGCACCAATTTCATACATGTCGGAGCCAAATGTCGGAGAGTGGAGAGTTGACCTCTCTCTCTCTCTCTCTCTACTCCCAAGCTCAACTGCCTCTCTTTACCATTTTTAGTTTTCATCTCAAAACATATTTTTATTCTCTGTACTTCAACTTCTGATCTTTTGCTATTTTTCGTCTCACTGCTTTTTCAATATCCGTTTTAGAACTCTCGCTCTTTTACTATCTCGTATATATATATATATAATAAACGTGTATGTTCATATATAAAGAAAAATTTCTTTCATGATAAATAACATTTTTTTTGTTTATAGATTTTTCAATTTTTTCTTTTTTCAATTAACTTTATACGAGGTAATTTTTTTCTGTTTTTTTTTTAATCTTTTCTTCTGTATTGGATATAGGGGAAAAGTTAATTGGCCACGCGGTTTTTTTTATAGTAAAAACAAAAATTATTTTAACTTTTTTCCAGAGAGAGAGAGAGAGATAGAAATTTATTGCATCAATCAAATTTTAGTTTTGATTAAATCAAGATAAATATTGTACTAGCTTTCTTTTTTAGAGGGGGAAAAATATTGGTTTTTTTCTGATAATTGATTTTTTTTTATGTTATATACTGTTTTTTTCGATAAAAAAATAAATTAATTAAAAAAAAGATAAATTTCTCAAGAGAAAATTTGTAGGGGAGAAAATAGCACTTTTTTGCACTAGTGAGGAATGTAGCTAATACCGAAAAATTAAAGTTTGGCGACTAAAAAACTTAGTTTAGAGGATTTAGAAAATTTATAAAAATTTCAAAATTCAATCTGTATTTCTCGGACATTTTTCTGATTTTCATCAAAAATGTTCCTTTTTCTGGTAATAACTTCAATTCTTCTAGACTTCAATTATTTTCCAAACTCTTAGTTCAAAATGACAATTCTTCAAAAATTCGATTATATTTAGAAATAATTTCTAAAAAGTACAAAAAACGAATTTTTTTAAACCATAAAAATTTATTTTAACTAAATTTGAAAAAATTTTCAATTAATTCGACATTTAAATGAATATTTTAATTTTTTTTAAATTTTCATTAAATTTTTGTAAAAGTTATTTTTTTTTATAGTTATTAAATTAAATAAATTAAATATTAAGTTAAATAAATTTTTTTCCCTAAATGGGAATTTCCAAAGTGGAAATGACAATGATTCGTCTCGCAGTGAAAAATAAAACACTTTTCCCACTAGTGACCAAAATGAGTACTTTCTACTCTTCTGAGAAATAAAATAAAATTTTTTTTAAAATTACTTTTACAGACAAAATGAAGAAAAATTTAAAATAAGAGAAAATCGTTCCAAAGTGCCTCTGTACATATATATACAGTGACTGTAAAAAGATAAATTGAAATCGTTTCGAATTAGAAGCAAATCGACATGAAAAATAAAACCAGATAATTGAATTTTACAGAATATAAGAAAAGAAAATGTTTCATCTTCTTGAGGATAAATTCACATCAGAGGCGGCTGATTTATACACTTTGGTGAGGAGGCAATGCTCCCGATGCAAATGTTCTCGTGAAACGTTATATGCAGAAAGAGAGGAAGGGGGCCAAAAGGATTTATGGGCATCCAACTCTTTTGCCTATGAGAACACGGCAAAGCGAAAAGAGTGCCGGAAAAGGAGAAAAAAAGAAAAAAAAAGGGGGGAGAAGGATCCTTACGCCGCGGTAATGAAAACAAGAAAGAAGGTAAAAAAAACGGAAAGATTTTTTCTTTTTTTTCCTAAATTGAGAAGAAAAAAGGAGAAACAAAAACAAACAAGCAGTAAGAGCATATAGCATCCGTAAAGAGAGAGAGAGAGAGAGAGCCTGCGAATCGCAGAAATCTTTTTGCGCGTTCAACGGTAGAAAAAAAAATAAAGTTTCGCGCCACTAACTTATACTGCTGGTATAATATACCAGTATCACTTTCATCTACATGATTAATACTTTCTTTTTTTTCTTTCATTTTTTTTCCATTTAATTACAAGTAGAAATTTTGAGGTTTAAAGAAATCTTAATTAAAAAAACAGCTGAAACTTATTATTGTAGGAGAAATTTTTATTAATAATATAGTTTATGCTATAGTAAGAAAAAAAATTTTGAATGTTTATACACTATGAGAAAAAAAATTTATTTGATTCGAATAACCGATTATTTGACTATTATCGAATAAATATTTACTTAAATCAAATAATTTTTATTTCGATCAAATAAACTCTATTTGAATCAAAAATTTCAGTATTTGAATAAAATATTTCAGTATTTGAAGCAAATATTTTAGTATTTGAAGCAAATATTTCAGTATTTGAAGCAAATATTATTTAATTGATTCAAATAAAAATTATTTGATTTAAGTAAATATTTATTTGATTAATAGTCGCAAATAATCGGTTATTTGAATCAAATAAATTTTTTTTTCAGTGTACAATCGTAATTTTTTTCAAATAAATAAAATGTCCCCCACAGCACCGAAACATTCCTAAAAAAATTAATTTCTAATAAAATCTATAAATTTAAATTAAATTACATTTTTTTAAAAATTAATATAATCTAAATTTATTAAATATTTAGGAAAATTTATTTTATTTAATACTCAGGATATTTAACTGAAAAGTGTAGTAAAAATTATATGTAAAGAAAATGTGAAAAAAAAATTTTCCAAAAGCAGAAATAAATTTACTTTCAATATTCAGCATATTTAACTGAAAAGTGTAGTAAAAGTTATGTAAAGAAAATGTGAAAAATTTTTTTTTCAAAAGCAGACATAAAGGTGAAATAAGTCTATAAAAGTGAAAATGAAACTGAAAAAATAAAAGTGAAAATGAAAGTCAACGAAAAAATGATAACAAAAAATTAAAATGGGCGTAACAAAATTTTTGGCGAAAAAAAATTCCTTCGAGCCGGATTTGAACCAGCGACCTATGGATTTCCGCTTTTTGTTCAATTTGCCAACTACAGTCCACCGCTCTACCAACTGAGCTATCGAAGGCTGATGTTAATATTTTTTCTTCGCTCGACAATTTTTTTAACGTTGACCTTATTTTTCGAACCGAATTTCCTTTCTCCTTTGCTGCCGTTTGTTATCAATATGTACTCCACATCTTTCTAAGTAAAAATAACAATTAATTTTCTCCACCATTGTCTTAATAAAGAGACACGCTTTTTTTCGCTATTCTGCAAATGCTTTCATCGAAACTGAAATTCGGAAATAATGACAATTAAGATTCTGATTAAGGGACGATTTCACTACTGTCGATAAAACGTTAATCAATGATTACATTCTTAACAGCATGTGACTCTTGGAGATTCAATAGTAATTCTTTCGAGCACCGTTCCCTTTTAAATATTTAATAAAGAGCTGAAATTTTCCAAAAAAGTCAAAAATATAATAAAGAAGTGCAGTAAAGTGCAAAAGTTTTAGGAAATCAAAAATAAATTCGAATAAAACACTCACGAAATCGGTAGAGACGAGAAATTGATAAGAAGCAACCGTGATAAGTGATAATTTTAAAGTGATCTGTAATAATTAATTTGCAAAACAAAAACTTTTGCACATCAAAGCCCTTCTTTATTGTATTTTAGACTTTCGTCAAAAGGTTTAAGCTTAATTTTTTTAATATTTAGGGAGAAAAGTGATCGAAAAAAGTCCCAGCGATAACCTAAGGATCTCATGCCCTTAACCGACCAATCACGAGCAGATGAATTGACATTAATTATTGATTAATTTTTAATTAAAGTTCGTAAAACTGGCCCTGTGGGTAAAATAATTAACAATTATAATTTATAACTATTTATCTACTTAATTGATTTAAAAACAAATTTGTATTAAAACGGTAAATAAAAAATTTTTAAAACTGTAAATACTGTAATTTCCGAACTAAATCGAAATGGCAAAAAATAATTCCTTCGAGCCGGATTTGAACCAGCGACCTATGGATTACCGTTTCTTTAATATTTGCCAACTACAGTCCACCGCTCTACCAACTGAGCTATCGAAGGCTGTTGTTAATATTTTTTCTCACCTTTAAACTTTTTCAACGTTGACCTAATTTTTCCCAACCGAATTTCCTTTCTCCTTTATGGCCTCCATCATCACTTTACATGTTTTTTAATTTAAATTAAGTAATCATTTTCTCTCTTCTTTTTTTGAAAGTTGTAACTATTTTTTGAATGTTTTCATTTAGAGGGAAATAGTTTCTACTTTCGGAATTGACTATACAATTTTCATGTTTTCGAAAAAATGGCCAAAACTCTCAAAAGCGCTATTTTTGGACAAACTTTAAACCTAAAAAACATAATGACCACGGTAAAAAAGTATTAACGAATTGTTTATCAAGTGACTCAGAATTGAAAGTAAAAACAGTTCGCATTTTCGAAAACGTTTATAATTTAAATCCTTTTTTCGAAAAAATTTACTAAAACTACCAAATGGATCATTTTTGACAGACTTCAAGGCTTTCAAAAATTCATGAAGTTGGGGCTAAATTTTAAAATTGTGTATTAATGGATTGTTTATTAGAACTTGTACACACTGGGAAAAAAATTGTTGGAAATTTCGGAAATGAAGGCAATTTTAATCACAATAATGCAGAAACTCGTAGTTTGGCAGCTTTACGCCTCTTTTGCGGAATTAAAAATAAATAATGATTCGTTTATGTTAAATTAATCAGGAACTAAAATTTTTCCTTAAGAAAAGAAGTCGTCTATCTTCTATATTACTTGCGAAATAGAAATGAAGAATGCAAAAAATAATTCCTTCGAGCCGGATTTGAACCAGCGACCTATGGATTACCGTTTCCTTAATATTTGCCAACTACAGTCCACCGCTCTACCAACTGAGCTATCGAAGGCTGTTGTCAAAACATTTCCTCTCACTCTTGAAATTCGTCGAAAATTGTTTATAATCACCTCATTCTCGTCGTATTTTGAAAGTATTTTTCTTTTACCATTCTTGCCTTTCTCTTTTCTCTCAATCATAATCGTAGATTGCATAATGGATCTTCTAAACGCATTCTTTACCAAATAAACTCAACTACAGTTTTTACGGATTCAAACCTTTCTTAACAATCTCTTGGGTATTTTAATTTAATATTTAGTTACTGTTTATTGTTATTTTGATCCTTCACTAGCCAATGGTAATCAAATTTATAAGAAATTCTTCAAAATCAGAAAGTCAAATAATACGAGAGTTTAAGAGACAGTTGAGTGAAAAATGAATAAAAATGTTTTATATATCATTTTTATAATATTTTTATATCAAAGGGTGGAAAGGTCATAAAAATTTATGTTCCTCTAATCAGTTCGTTCGGTTCAATTATAATATCAAAGTAAATATTGATAATTGCAATCACCTTCGCTTCTTCCTCGAAGATAACTTGGCCAAACCTCTTAAATATTGCAAATTTAATTACAGAGCGTTGAATTTTATAGTAATTAGAGTATAATACCGATAATCATAAGAATACAAATTGCAATTATATTTACTAATAAATAATAGCATGAAAATAATTTTTCGATTTTAAAATACGAATAATTTCGAAATTTATGATCAAGGTTCAAAAATAAGGTAAATCGAAGCGTTTTCTAATGCTTCACAACCCGTTAAGGTCGACTTTTATCAATTTACTTCTAATATTTTTCAATTAAATTTTCACAAAATTCCTTATTTTCGAAAAAAAATTTAATTTTTTAAAAGTTTAATATCTCCGGCTAATTAATGGACGAAAAATGTTCAATTAGGATTTAAAAGATGCGTCTAAAAAATTGTACAAAATTATGGAAAAACATTTATAGGTGTTCTAGCATTGTTTTTAGAAAGTTATGAACAAAAACTACAAAATTCAGTCAGAATTCGTAAAATTTTTACTAAAAATTAAAAAGTATTTTTCTTTTAAAATTGAAATGTTGAAAAAATATTTCCATTTCCAAAAAATTTTTTTTTACTGTTATTTCAACATTAATTTTAATGCAACTTTCTTGTTCCTAAATATTTCAACGGATTTTAATTCTTTATAGTTTTAATTGTATGTTGAGATTTTTTTTTTAATTTTTTAAAATGCGCGAAACAAAAAAAATGGTTTGTAAAAAATTTAGTAAATTATTATTAAAAAATAAACTTTTTAAACAATTTCTAATTCGAAACGAAAGTATATTTTATGCCCTCTATATATTTCAGCTCGGTTCATTCATATGTAGAAGAAATAAAATTTTGTTCAAAAAGTTGTCAAAAAAAAGTAATTTTTCAATAACTATTTAAAAAAAAAAATGTCTATTCTTTGGAAAACACATTCCTAAGGCCAAAAAGAAATATTTTTTCAACATTTTTTAAAATGATGACAATAATGATAGAAATTATTAAAACATTGTTAACTTAAAGAGAAGAATCTGACGTACAGTCCAATTAAAAGTTAGTCCAATGTCACAATTTTGTAATTTAAAAGAAATAGACAAATTTAAATTCGTCTCGGTAGAAAAGTGAAGAATTTAATTTTCAATATTTGATACGATTGAAAGTTGCATTTAAATAAAAATTACAATTTTGTCAATGAGAAACATTTCTTTAATTTTAGGTTATGTTAGGTAAATTGTTGATTAACAAAAAATATAATTTTTATTCAAATATACCTTTGGATTGCTTAAAATGTATCAAATTTAATTCCTTAGCTTTTACTAAACGGAATTTAAAATTTAATTACACTTTTTCGAGAAAAAAAAATGATTATTGGACTAACTTTTGATTCGATTGTTTGTCAGATTCTTCCTTAAAAATATGAAATTAATATTGATAAATTGGTATTGATAAACCAATAATATGGATCGTAGAAAAAATTGATCCAAATATTTTACGTATCAATTTGATCCACTTGAGTAAGAATTTAAGACTTTCAAGAAAACTAGAAGTACAAAGAATCATATTATTAAAAAGAATATTTTAACTTATGAGAGAAAAGAGAAAGGCAAGAATGGTAAAAGAAAAATTCTTTCAAAATACGATGAGAATGAGGTGATTATAAACAATTTTCGACGAATTTCACGAGTGAGAGGAAATGTTTTGACAACAGCCTTCGATAGCTCAGTTGGTAGAGCGGTGGACTGTAGTTGGCAAATATTAAGGAAACGGTAATCCATAGGTCGCTGGTTCAAATCCGGCTCGAAGGAATTATTTTTTGCATTCTTCATTTCTATTTCGCAAGTAGTATAGAAGATAGACGACTTCTTTTCTTTAGGAAAAATTTTAGTTCCTGATTAATTTAACATAAACGAATCATTATTTATTTTTAATTCCGCAAAAGAGGCGTAAAGCTGCCAAACTACGAGTTTCTGCATTATTGTGATAAAAATTGCCTTCATTTCCGAAATTTCCAACAATTTTTTTCCCAGTGTGTACAAGTTCTAATAAACAATCCATTAATACACAATTTTAAAATTTAGCCCCAACTTCATGAATTTTTGAAAGCCTTGAAGTCTGTCAAAAATGATCCATTTGGTAGTTTTAGTAAATTTTTTCGAAAAAAGGATTTAAATTATAAACGTTTTCGAAAATACGAACTGTTTTTATTTTCAATTCTGAGTCACTTGATAAACAATTCGTTAATACTTTTTTACCGTGGTCATTATGTTTTTTAGGTTTAAAGTTTGTCCAAAAATAGCACTTTTTAGAGTTTTTGCCATTTTTTCGAAAACATGAAAATTGTATAGTCAATTCCGAAAGTAGAAACTATTTCCCTCTAAATGAAAACATTCAAAAAATAGTTACAACTTTCAAAAAAAGAAGAGAGAAAATGATTACTTAATTTAAATTAAAAAACATGTAAAGTGATGATGGAGGCCATAAAGGAGAAAGGAAATTCGGTTGGGAAAAATTAGGTCAACGTTGAAAAAGTTTAAAGGTGAGAAAAAATATTAACAACAGCCTTCGATAGCTCAGTTGGTAGAGCGGTGGACTGTAGTTGGCGAATATTAAAGAAACGGTAATCCATAGGTCGCTGGTTCAAATCCGGCTCGAAGGAATTATTTTTTGCCATTTCGATTTCGTTTGGAAATTACAGTATTTAGAGTTTTCAAAATTTTTTATTTACCGTTTTAATACAAATTTGTTTTTAAATCAATTAAGTAGATAAATAGTTATAAATTATAATTGTTAATTATTTTACCCTTAGGGCCAGTTTTACGAACTTTAATTAAAAATTAATCAATAATTAATGTAAATTCATCTGCTCGTGATTGGTCGGTTAAGGGCATGAGATCCTTAGGTTATCGCTGGGACTTTTTTCGATCACTTTTCTCCCTAAATATTAAAAAAATTAAGCTTAAACCTTTTGACGAAAGTCTAAAATACAATAAAGAAGGGCTTTGATGTGCAAAAGTTTTTGTTTTGCAAATTAATTATTACAGATCACTTTAAAATTATCACTTATCACGGTTGCTTCTTATCAATTTCTCGTCTCTACCGATTTCGTAAGTGTTTTATTCGAATTTATTTTTGATTTCCTAAAACTTTTGCACTTTACTTCCCTTCTTTATTATATTTTTGACTTTTTTGGAAAATTTCAGCTCTTTATTAAATATTTAAAAGGGAACGGTGCTCGAAAGAATTACTATTGAATCTCCAAGAGTCACATGCTGTTAAGAATGTAATCATTGATTAACGTTTTATCGACTGTAGTGAAATCGTCCCTTAATCAGAATCTTAATTGTCATTATTTCCGAATTTCAGTTTCGATGAAAGCATTTGCAGAATAGCGAAAAAAAGCGTGTCTCTTTATTAAGACAATGGTGGAGAAAATTAATTGTTATTTTTACTTAGAAAGATGTGGAGTACATTAATTACTAACGGCAGCAAAGGAGAAAGGAAATTCGGTTCGAAAAATAAGGTCAACGTTAAAAAAATTGTCGAGCGAAGAAAAAATATTAACATCAGCCTTCGATAGCTCAGTTGGTAGAGCGGTGGACTGTAGTTGGCAAATTGAACAAAAAGCGGAAATCCATAGGTCGCTGGTTCAAATCCGGCTCGAAGGAATTTTTTTTTCGCCAAAAATTTTGTTACTTCCATTTTAATTTTTTATTATCATTTTTTCGTTGACTTTCATTTTCACTTTTATTTTCTCAGTTTCATTTTCACTTTTATAGACTTATTTCACCTTTATGTCTGCTTTTGGAAATTTTTTTTTCACATTTTCTTTACATAATTTTTACTACACTTTTCAGTTAAATATGCTGAATATTGAAAGTAAATATTTAATAAATTTGGATTAATTTAATTTTAAAAAATACAAATAAATTAAATTTTTTACTGAAAGTTGTGTTTAATTTCTTTTTGCTACGATATTTTTTGTTATTAAGAAACAGTTCATTGAAATAGTTTCTGAAGGATTGGTTGATGAAATGTTGGTTTAATAATTCCTTCACTTGAGAACGCCAAGTTCACCGCCAGGTGGCACGGAAAATTCCAAGAAAGAACTAATCTTCCATCTAGCGGTGACCTTGGCGTTCGCAGGTGGAGATAGAAAAGAAGCAAATTTTCTCCTATACTTAGCCTTGAAACGCAGAAAATAAATATTCGTATTATTTATTCACTCAGGGGCGTAGCGAGAAATAAAATTGTTAAAATAAAAAAAATTTTCTTGAACTTTTTAAAAATTGTTTATTTATATTTTTTGCACTTACCCCGATGAAGACATCGCATGAGCCTGCTGGCAGTTAATGGTACACCCTTGTTACACGCCGCCCTATGCAATTCACAATGGTTGGCATAGATTTTTCCATCGCTACCGCAAACTGGTTTATGACGTCTTGCACATCTCGTTGCACAAACGCAGAGGGCGACTCCTCCATCCGGTGAAATTTGGCATTCTCTTCCAGCACCGCAATATTTTTCTAGGCACGACTCTATAGAGAAAAAAAAATAAAATGAAGAAAAAAATAAAAATTCAATTGTCAAAATTAAATACAAACAGTGTTTGAATTGATGCCAAAAAACTATCTCCCCCCTTGACACACACGTAAAACATTGAAGCACTTCGTTTTCGAAAAATTCGTTTCTATATTTTTATCACGAGCGTCAATTCTTTTCTTTCTTATAAATATAGAAAATTTTTAAAGAAATATTTTTTTTATTAACAATTTTAATATATTCGTTATTAACAATTTTAATATATTCGTTATTAACAATATTACTATTTTTTTTATTTACAATATTACTATTTTTTTATTAACAATATTACTATTTCTTTATTAACAATATTAATATTTTTTTTATTAATAATATTAATATATTTTTATTAATAAAGTTGATTTTTTTTATTAATAAAATTGATATTAATTTGTTTTTTTTAAATAATTTACAAAATTGTATGAAATAATTTTCTATATTATATTTATTTATGTAGAAGAATAGAAAACAAAATTTACATACATTGTTAATTCATCGTCAATTTTAAATTTATTAAAATTTAATTTTATCGACAAATAAAAGTTTAGTAAAAAAATTTTGATTTATTAGTAAAATTAATAATATTCGATAAATAAAAAAAAAGGTTGAAGACGATAAATCACAATTAATATATTGTATAAATACTTTATCAATTTTTGAAAGTTTATGACTCATTTGATGATAAAGTGCGATGGACAATTTTTAGAATTTTATTTAAAAAAAAATTGAATTTATCTTTATACACATAAATGATATAATAATTGATTTCTATTAAAACAAAGTATAAGATAACGTGTAAAGTAAATCATATTTTGTATTAATTTATATATATATATATATATCAATTTTTTTGATATTTACTTCGATTTTATGATTATCTACAAAAATGTCAATTTTATTGCGTTAAAAAATATCTAAACATTGTTAACAAAATTTATAATTGTTATTGTGGATTTTCATTGTTATTAACAGCATAATCATAATTAAGTAAATTGAAAAAAAATCTAATTTTTATTATTTTTCTTAATAGTTATTATTATTTTTATAAACAAAAATCAAAATTGTTATTAACAAAAATCAGAGTTTGTTATTAACAAAATTTAAAATTATTATAAACAAAATTAAAAATTGTTATTAACAGAAATTACAATTATTATGAACAAAACTGAAAATTGTTATTTAAAAAAATTATAATTATTATTAACAAAACCAAAAATTTGTTATTGACAAAAATCAAAATTTGTTATTAACAAAAATTTTAAATTGTTATAAACAAAAAAAAAATTTTTTTAACAGAAATTACAATTTTTATGAACCAAATTTAAAGTTGTTATTTACAAAAATTATATTTACAAAACTAAAAATCGTTATTAACAAAAATCAAAGTTTGTTATGAAAAAAATAAAAAATTATTATAAACAAAATTAAAAATTGTTAATAACAGAAATTATAATTTTTATGAACCAAATTTAAAATTGTTATTTACAAAAATTATAATTATTATTAACAAAACCAAAAATTTGTTATTGACAAAAAATCAAAATTTTTATTAACAAGATTTAAAATTATTATAAACAAAATTAAAAATTGTTAATACAGGAAATTATAATTATTATAAACCAAATTTAAAATTGTTATTTACAAAAATTATAATTACTATTAACAAAACTCAAAATTTGTTATTGACAAAAATCAAAATTTGTTATTAACAAAAAATAAAATTATTATAAATAAAATAAAATTATTATAAACAAAATAAAAAATTCTTTTTAACAGAAATTACAATTATTATGAACAAAACTTAAAATTGTTATTTACAAAATTTATAATTATTATTAACAAAACTTAAAATTATTATTAACCAAAACTATAATTATTATATAACAAAACTAAAAATTGTTATTAAGAAAATTTTTAATTATCATTAACAAAAAAGTATAATCGTCACTAAACATGAGCATTTAATTAATTATAAAATATTTAAATTGATTTTTTATCATAACAATTATTAATAAATTATTTATTTATTCATAAGGCATAATTATTAATTAGTTCTCTCGGCACCATCAATATTCAATCAGAATTATTTAATTGTTATTAATTAGGCATCTAATTATTAATTAATTAAATTAATTGTTTATTAACAATTATTAATGAATAATTTATTTATTTTCTTATAAGGACTAATTATTAAAACTTAATACTCTTTATTAACATTAAAATTTGATCCTAATTTATTAATTAATCGTTAGTATTGAGAGGGGGGGGGCTGGGTTCTAATTAACATAAATCTATTAAAAAATAATTATCATAAAAATTTAATTACTATTTTTATGAAAAAAAGACAAAATTTTGAATAAATTACAAATGAATATTACATTGGACATTGACGTTACTAAGGTAAGTGTCAGCATTCGACATAGTGAAGAGGGGAATGGAAAGTGGGGAGAAATATGACGTCATAGTTTGAGAAACTATCGATTCCGTTGGAGCAAATCGAAATGATTCATCAACGCCTTCGATAGCTCAGTTGGTAGAGCGGTGGACTGTAGTTGGCAAATTTTCAGAAAATAGTAATCCATAGGTCGCTGGTTCAAATCCGGCTCGAAGGAAATATTTTTTAATACATTTTTCATTATTTTTTTTTAATTCATTTTAAATTATTTTTTTTTTAAATTCATTTTTAATTAAGTATTCAATATATAAAAATGTATTTAAAAAATAAATGAAAAATTAATTAAAATTTATTAAGAACTGTTAATAAACAATTTGTATTTAATTTTAATTTATAATTCGATTGTTGGAAAACAAAATAATAAATAAAAATATTCTTAAATATAATAAATAAATAAATAAATAAATAAGCAAAATGTTGCTAATTGTTTCTCTTTTGGAAATATTGTTATCTGAAAAGAAATTGATGTGAATAATTATAATTATATTATAATTTAATAATTATAATTATAATTTCTTTATATATAATTATATTATTGTCAATCTTTTGTTAGTTAATAAAATTTTAATTCAAATAAATTAAAAAAACAAAATTAATAAATATTAATTAAATTAAATATTAATTAAATATTAATAAATTCAAATATTATACAATAAATATTAAATAAATAGAATGTTGATAATGGTATAATTTTTGGGGTGATATATTGGTACAAAAATATCGAAGAATAATAATTCATGCACATTTAGGAATAAATATTATCCTTTTCTCGTTCAATCGAATCTTATCAGTATCTAGAATTTTTTTTTATATTTGCTTGAAAGATGAGGTAAAACGGTTGAAAAAAAAATGAAACAGGAAAAGCAAGGGGAAGTACGGAAATCGATTTTTTCTTCGATACAGAGAAGGAGAGAAAGAGAGAGAGAGAGAGAGAGGAAAATTCAATTGGCACGGTTTATGAGTAAGACGATCTATAAAGACGAGAGATCAGAGGCCAGTACTAGAAACGAGAGAGAGAGAGAGAGAGAGAGAGAGAGAGAGAGAGAGAGAGAGAGAGAGAGTTGTTGGTTGGAGGCACTGCCTCAAATCTCAAAATCGATCTCTATGCTAATTTTCAAGTCTGATATTGAATTTCGCGATCCACTATTATGACTACCAGATGTCCCCTTATGCCTCTTTGCCCCCCTTCAAAAAATTCACCCGCAGTTATTGTAGACTATATGAAATTCCTTCAATTTCTTTAAATCTAGAGAGTCAATTTTTATTTATTTATTTATTTATCTAACTTCTTACACTGACAAAAAATTATTTGATTTAAATAACCGATTATTTGACTATTATCAAATAAATATTTACTTGAATCAAATAATTTTTATTCGAATCAATTAAATATATAGTATTTGCTTCAAATACTGAAATATTTTATTCAAATACAATTTATTTGATTCAAATAAAAATTATTTGTTTCAAGTAAATATTTATTTGATAATAGTCAAATAATCAGTTATTAGAATAAAAAAAAATTTTTTTTCAGTGTATATACTTTTTTTTTTTAAATAAAAATTGGCAAATTAAAAAAAATAGGGTTTAAAAGTTTTTAATTCAAATTTCAAAGTTAATTCAACTTGAAAAGAATTGCGTTTATTGAATTCATAAATAAATCAAATTCAAGAGGTTTTAATTTGAAAATTTGGAAAATTTCAATTTTTAATTAATTTAATGTGAAATATTAAAAAACTTAGATTATTGCAAAATGTTAATTGAAAATCTACTTGAAATTTGTTTAATTTATCAATATATATTTTTAATAATAATTCATTAATCAATTTTACCAAATTTCAATTATTCCTAAATTCTTCAATTAAATGCATATTATAGAAAATAAAAACATCAAATAATATTCAAAAAATTCAATTCAACTTTTACAAAAATATTAATTTTGAAAATTTAATTATTTCTAAAAAGTTCACTCTTGTTTCTTTTACTATTCAATTCTAATCTCAAATTTTAACTGAAATTCATTTTTATCAAAAGAAAATCAATTTTAATGCGAAAATTCTACATGAATTTAATTATTTAAATGCAAAAGTAAATAATTTATTGAATAATTGAACGTTTCTCAAACTTCAATTCTCATAAAGAATTTTAGTAACAAATTTTTTAATAATTCAATTCTTTTGTCGAATTTTAATAAAATTTGCCTAAACATAATTAATTTCTTCAAGGAATTCAATTTTAATTGTATGAAAAATAATTGAAACGCTGCGATGAGTTTTATGAGAATTTTCAAATTTATTTTTTCACAATTTAATTTTACAAAATTTCAATTATTCGGGAATTCTGCAATTAAATATTTAATGAAAAATAAAAACTTGAAATAATTTCAATAAAAATCCTATTAAACTTTTTAAAAAAAATTAATTCTACAGAATTTTTTGTCAAAAATATATGAAAAATTAAGAATTTCAATGATTTTTGTTTAAAACATTTTTAAAATTTAATTATTTCTAAAAATCCAGGTTATAATGCTTTTAATACTATAATCTAAAATTTTGAAATTAAATTCTCATAAAAGAAGGTTTTCAACAAATTTTTTGAATCATTAAAGTCTTTGGACTTATAATAAGAATTTTAATAAGATTTTTAAGAGTAATTCAATTTTCCGAGGAATTTGATTAAAATTGCATTAAAAATAATTGAAATTCTGCAATGAGTTTTATTATTTATAAAAATAATTGAATTCCTAAAAGAATTTTTTTCATTTACAAAAATAATTGAATCCCTGTAGAAATTTTATTATTTATGAGAATAATTGAATTATTGCGAAGAAATTTATAAAAAAATGTAAATAATTGAATTCCTGTGAAAATTTTTATTATTTTGGAAAATAATTCAATTGTATTGTATTGAAATTTTTTTTAATAATGGAATTCTTTTGTAAAATTTTATTGAAACAGTAGATAATGAAAATTATGGAATTTTAGAAAACTTTTGAAAATAATTGAAATTTTGACAAGAATTTGATTTAATATTTTGTAAAATAATTGAATGTCAGAGAAGAATTTTATTATTTCTAAAGAGAATTAAAATTTTGACGAGAATTTTTTTGTAAAATAATGAGAAAAAATAAAAAAAAAGTCACTCACTATGATTAATAATATCTTCGTGTAACACCATTGACGATGGTGAACTCGAATCATCTGGATGGCTTGTGGTTCTCTCGTTCCATAAAGTTGTCGAAAAATTTCGATGACGTCTAGAGTGCTAAAAACAAAAAAAAATGCACATAATTAAAAAATTAATATTAATATTAATTTAATTGATATCGATTGTTATTAGTTGATTATTAATATTCAATTATAAATATTTACAAGAAATATTAATTTATTTATTATTATTTATTAAATATTATATTATTATAATATGGGCTTTTCCAGTTAATAAATAATAATAGTAAAATTGTAATATTTTCTTATATTTTATATTTTTAATATCTTAGCAAAATTGTAATGAACATCTTAATTCACAACTTGTTTTTATTTATAGGTATTCGTTTGCAAATATTTATAAAAAAAATATAAAATTTCATAAAATTTAATTATTTTTTGGTACATTTTTAATAATAGCATAAATGATATAAAGTATGATTTCTTTAAATTTTTTATTTGTCTATAGGTGTATTGGCAAATATATATTAAATATATTTGACAACCATTATCACATTGTACGCTACAATGAAATCAATTATTAGATTAAGTGTACAAAAAGAGAAAGATAAGATTTCACAAAATTCCTTTTTTTAATTTTTTAAGTTTAAAAATTATAAATTTTTCTATATTAATTTTTATCTTAAAAGTTCCGAATTCGTTTTTTTTTGTAATTTTTCTAGCTTCATTTTTTAGTCGAATCGTAGATTTATTTTTTAATTTTTTTGTTGTTGTTATATTGAGAAAAACGGAGACTATAATTATGAAACTATATTGTATATTGTATATTATTATTATTTTTTTTTTTTTTTGAAAAAATTTTTCTATTTTAATATAATTTGTGAAGCATATGTATACATATATTTATTTAAATTTTATGCACTGTATATATGAAAATTCATGCACTTTATCAAAAAAGCAAATATGTATTCTATATATAATTGAAAATTGAATTTATGAATATAAGTTTTAGCGGAATGAACGTTTTTTGTAGCAAAAAGTCTGTTAAGACATGTGGAATTTACAGAGGCAGAAAATTATTATTATTAAAGTTATTAATTATTAAAAAGTATTAATTTTAAAAATTAAACTTATAGATATTAATTTTTAAAAATTAAACTAAGATGGTAATTTTTAAAAATTAAAATTATTAATTAGTGAAATCACGAATTATTAATATCGTAATTAATAAATAAAAATCTGTGATCAATTGTGACAAAAAAATGTTTACGAAAAAAAATAGAGGAGAGAAAAGGAAAAATAGAAGAAAATAAATAATTTAAAAATATTTAATATAAAAAAAGTTCTCAATTCGCAACAGTCACAGTTATGTGTAACAAAGTTTTAATATTCAATTGCAACTGTAGTCGTAATAATGAGGAAAGTACGACTAATAATAACAGGAAGAAGTTGAATCACAACAATAATCAAAAACAATTTTATAATTAATAATTACAATTTATCGTAATAATTTAATTAAAAAAAAAAATAGTTTTATCTTATTTTGTCGCTCACTTTGCCAGGTGATAATGACAATATTAGCCAATATTTTAAACACACTACTTATAAACGCGTTCTTGCGGATAAGACTTGGTGGACTGATTAGTTTATTATCAGAGGTGCTAGTGTGAGCTTCCTCAAAAAATTTCAACCACAGCACTGTCAAGAGTGAAAAATGTTCAATTAAAACAAAATCATTGCAAAAAAAAATTATTGCTTTAATTGCTTATAATTTTTTTCTTATTTAACTTCTTATTATTATTCAAATATTATATGTGTATAAATTTCCTTTAGCAGCAAAAATGATGTTAAAGGGTAAAATAAGTTTAGGAGAAAAATTCTTTTTCGGAGTTCTATTATTTTTATTATTTACACAAAAAGGTGAGTTTGAATACGAGAAAAGGACTTTCAAAAATATCTATAAACAAAAAACAATTTTTAATAATTTTTTCATTATTTAAAAAATCGATTTTTGTATATTTTGAAATAACTTTTTTCTATGTAAAAATTTTCATTAATTCTTATCAAAAATTGTATTCCTGCCATGAAAACGAATCCATTCTTGTACAAAAAGTATAATTATTCTATCAATTTTTATGAAATTAATCAATATTTCTATTTTTCAGAAAAAATTTAAATTTTGTTTTTTTAAATTTTACATCAAAATAATTACTCTATAATAAAAGATTAAGTAATTGGTATATATTACATTGAGGAAGCTCTACAAATGTGAATGGAATTAACAACTTGTTTTTACTTTTTTGTCTACACTTTCCTTCACATATGATGCAAAAAAAAAAAATTAAAATTTTAGTCCTAGTTACTAAGTGGTGAACTTTTTTTTTTAGGTTTCAGTTTAAAATGCATGGTTTGTACAATTGATGAATTAGGAAACTGCATTGAAATAGAGGAGACATGCAGCAGTAGGCCGGCAATAACAACGGAAGCAACAAGTACTACTGAAGGTGTGACGACAACTCCTGGAGAAGCAACTTCGACTCCAGGCACAAGTTCAACTTCTAGTTCGGTATCAACAGAGGAACCAAAAACAACAACAACAACAGAAACAACAAAAACAACAACACCAAAAACATCAACACCAGAGGAACCAATAACTACAGAGAAACCGATAACAACAGAGAAACCGATAACAACACAGAAACCAATAACAACAGAGGAACCAATAACTACAGAGAAACCGATAACAACACAGGAACCAATAACAACAGAGGAACCAGAAACGACAACAACAGAAGAACCAATAACAACAGACGAACCAGAAACGACAACGACAGAGGAACCAGAAACTACAACAACAGAAGAACCAACAACAACAGAGGAACCAGAAACGACAACAACAGAAGAACCAACGACAACAGAGGAACTAGCAACGACAACAACAGAAGAACCAACGACGGCGACAAAGGAACCAACGACGACAACGACAAAGGAACCAACAACAACAACAAAAGAACCAACAACAACTACAAAAGAACCAACAACAACTACAAAAGAACCAACGACGACAACAAAAGAACCAACAACAACTACAAAAGAACCAACGACGACGACAAAGGAACCAACAACAACTACAAAGGAACCAACGACGACGACAAAGGAACCAACGACGACGACGAAGGAACCAACCACAACAACAAAAGAACCAACGACGACGACAAAGGAACCAACAACAACTACAAAAGAACCAACGACGACGACGACAAAGGAACCAACGACGACGACGGAGGATCCAACCACAACAACAAAAGAACCAACAACAACTACAAAAGAACCAACGACGACGACAAAGGAACCAACAACAACTACAAAAGAACCAACGACGACGACGACAAAGGAACCAACGACGACGACGAAGGAACCAACCACAACAACAAAAGAACCAACGACGACGACAACAAAGGAACCAACAACAACTACAAAAGAACCAACGACGACGACAAAGGAACCAACAACAACTACAAAAGAACCAACGACGACAACAAAAGAACCAACAACAACTACAAAAGAACCAACGACGACAAAGGAACCAACAACAACTACAAAGGAACCAACGACGACGACAAAGGAACCAACAACAACTACAAAAGAACCAACGACGACGACGACAAAGGAACCAACATCAACTACAAAGGAACCAACGACGACAACAAAAGAACCAACAACAACTACAAAAGAACCAACGACGACGACAAAGGAACCAACAACAACTACAAAAGAACCAACGACGACGACGACAAAGGAACCAACGACGACGACGGAGGAACCAACCACAACAACAAAAGAACCAACAACAACTACAAAGGAACCAACGACGACGACAAAGGAACCAACCACAACAACAAAAGAACCAACGACGACGACAAAAGAACCAACAACAACTACAAAAGAACCAACGACGACAAAGGAACCAACAACAACTACAAAGGAACCAACGACGACGACAAAGGAACCAACAACAACTACAAAAGAACCAACAACGACGACGACAAAGGAACCAACAACAACTACAAAGGAACCAACGACGACGACAAAGGAACCAACAACAACTACAAAAGAACCAACGACGACGACAAAGGAACCAACAACAACTACAAAAGAACCAACGACGACAACGACAAAGCAACCAACAACGACAACAAAAGAACCAACAACAACTACAAAGGAACCAACGACGACAACAAAAGAACCAACGACGACAACGACAAAAGAACCAACAACAACTACAAAGGAACCAACAACAATTACGGCCCTGAATCGTCAAAGTCGTTACGTCCGATCCATATTTCGTTCTAAGGATGGCTATTCTTGTTACACAGTGGTTGACAAAGGTATTGTAATAGCAACATTTTTATTCATCATAATTTCACTATACGTCCCATTATTAACAACATGCTTCATTTTTACTAATTAGTGTTATTTCTAATCACTTAACTGCTAAGTAACAATGCAATAAAAACAAAATTGTAAATCTAAAATTCATCATTTAAGTTTCATTTCTCTCTCTTTACAGACGACAATAAGAAAATTATGGAAAAAGGATGTGCAAAAGAGGAGGAGCCAAAATGTAACGAAGCAAATAAAGATCTGTGTACTCAATGCGATGAAGATGGTTGCAACTCGTCAGCTATAATGAAAATTAGTTTCATTTCAATTCTAGTCCCACTCTTTTTTCTGTTTATTGCCATTTAAGTATATAATCCATTCAGTTCCATTATAACGGCATAATTATTATTCTTTTTGATAACTTGCAATTTAATATGCCTAATGTTTCTCTAATGTTCACCATTCATACTAGCTAGCAATACATATTCATTGATTTCTATTGATAAAATATAAGAATTCGTCATCATTGAGTAGAAAAAATGAGTTTTAGAATAGGGAACAATTTTTTTTAACCGCATATACTTCTTACAGTACCGGCCAAAATTATTATCAGTCCACCAGGATCCTAAAGTTCTGAACTTTCAAATGAACGAAATTTATTCATTTCTTCCAAAAATTAAATCTTTATTCTAATTATTTTGCTTCACTATCGAAAAAAATTAATTACTGAATTTACAAACGTTAAATTTTGGTTTATAAATATTTTTACGATTAGTATGTTATTAAAATATCTTCAATAAAAAATATTTCGTTCATTTGAACGTTCAAAACTTGGGTATCATATAGTCCACAAATTTCTGAAGGAATAAAAAAAACTTGTTAACACAAAATTTATATGAAAAGCTAAAATTTCTTTCGGTTTATATTTTGAAAGACGATAAAATTTTGAAAAGAACAAAATACAGAAGTCATTTGGCCAAAATTTTTGAACAAGATATTCTTAAAAATCGTCAATTTCAATGTTTTAGAAAAATTTGAATAACTTCTAAAATAATAAACGCTTTTTAATAATCTTAGACTTATGTTAAAGGTCATTTTCTACGGAATAAGAATTACCTATATAGGCATTAACCTGTAATTTTTTTCTTAGAATAATTACTTTAGAAGTCATTCAAATTCTTCTAAATCGCATTGAAAATGAGGATTTTTAAGAATAGTACAAATTTTGGCCGCAAATGACTTCTGTATTTTGTTCTTTTCAAAATTTCATCGTCTCTCAAAATATAAACCAAAGGGAATTTTAGTTTTCACATAAATTTTGTGTTAGAAAATTTTTAACTTTTTTTAAAATTCCTTTGAAAAATTGGTGGACTGACAATTTCGGATATGGTACTGTATGAGTAAATGAGTTAATAATTTATGTTCAACATTAAAATTTCAAATTTGTCTAGTGTGTAACAATAATTAACCATCACAAAGTATTTATTTTCATATATTACACTGTATTCGTATCAATATACATTTTGATTAAAAAAAAAACTTTTGAATGAAGAGTGTTTTGATTTTTTATTTACATCCAAATTGTGGTTAAATGATATAATTTTCTAATTATAAAAATAAATTATTATGAAAATGAATAAATTCTCCGACATTGTTTTTACTGAAAAAAAAAACAGAGAGAAGAAGAAGAGCCAAAATAAAAATTGTCACTCCAAAAACGGCAAATGAGGAAAAAATGAACAAAAATTGATATTAAATTTGTCACTTTCAGAAGCCGCAAGAGCTTAAACTGCTTTGACACGTATATCGTCGAGTGAAGATCCGTCAGTCATTTCACTCGAGTTACGCCTCCGGTTATACGAATCTCTGTTCGCTTAATTGGTTCGGTTATGCCCCTCGCAAAGCTTTGATCATTTCAGATCCCACCTATTTCCAAACTCCCTTTCACTTTGGATTAAGGGATTTCGCTCAAGTGGCAGATTTTATACCGCAATATTACTTATATAAAGAATTTCTCCCATCAATGTATCAATATAATGGTCAATTAATTTTGTTCCTTGATTGAAAAGATTCAAAAAAAAAATAAAAAAAACATTTTATTCCTATACACCCAGAGAAAATTATTATTTAAACCAAATATATTTTATTTGACTTAAATAAACGTATATTCGTCTCAGAACGAACTAGACTTTTTATTTGTTTTAAACAAAATTTATATTTGACATAAATAAAACATATATATTTGAGTTGAATAAAATTTTATTTAAACTAAATAAAGTTTACTTGAAACAAATAAAAAGTCTAGTTGGTTCTGAGACAAATATACCATTTCTCTGGGTGTAGTTCATCAAGAACAAAAAAATTATTTCTTTTTCAAGTAAATCTTATCTTTTTCTCTATAATATATTAATTTGAAAAAAAAACATCAGCAAGTAGTTGAATTCGTGTTTTAAATTTTTATTATTTTATTCGAAATAATTTGATTTTGGAGAAGAATTTTTATTATTTTCAAAGATAACGGAAATTTTGACTAGAATTTAAAAATTTTTTTGAACATATAAAATTGATTTTTTGCAAACGCATTTGTTACTTTTAGAAAAATCAATTTTTTCTAGTGGTTTTACTCAAAATTCTTCTCTTTTGTGATTTTTAACACATTGATTAAATATTTGTTAAAAACTGAAATCTTGCACAATTTAATTTTCTCCAGTATTTAAATAAAAATTTCTGACTTTTCCCGAACTTGTGACAACCCTGAATTTAGCCAAAATTGTGTAAAATATTAATAAAGTTCGAGATCCGATAATTTGTTCACAGTTTGATTTTAGTTGTTTTCTTTTTTGTTTCTTTATTTTTTTTCTAATTTTTCTTTTCTATTTTCAATTTTCAAAATTAATGTATTGAAAATCATCGAATTATTGCAAAGAAATTTGTCAAAAAATTTGATAATAATAGAAACCCTTATAAAAATGTTATTAAATTCTCGTGAATTTTATTAAAATTTTTAAAAATCCGAATTAAATTCTTTTGAAGAAATTCTTTAAATTTTCTTTTATTTGGAGTTTCTTTAAAAATTTTTATTGAAAATTTTGAAAACAATTGGATTTTATTGAGAAGAATTTTATTAAAATTTTTAAAAATCCGAATTAAATTCTTTTGAAGAATTTCTTTGAATTTTTTTTTAAACTAATAGAGTTTCTTCGAAAAATTTTAATTGAAAATTTTTAAAGCAATTTTATTTTATGAAGAAGAATTTTATTAAAATTGTATTAAAAATAATTGAATTCTTGCGAAGTATTTTATTACTATTTATAAAAATAATTGAATTGTTCCGAAGAGTAGATCAAAAATTTTAGAAAATAAATGAATTTTATGTTATAATATTTGAAGATTAAAATTATTTCGAGTCTATTAAAATTGTTTTGAAAATAATTAAATTTCTGCAAAGGATTTTACTATTTATAAACATAAATGAATTATTTGCAAAGAATTTTATTATTTATAAAAATAATTGAAATGTTTCGAAGAATTTATTTAAATTTTGAGAAATAATTAAATTTTTACGAAGGATTTTATTGAAATAATTGAAAATAATGGAATTTTTTTGTTCTTTGTTATAAACAATTTGACAATAATTGAATTATTTTTAAAGAATTTAAAAATTCGTGTTGAAATTGAATTTTATTGGAAATTTTTGAAAATTAAATTCTTTCGTGTAATTTTATTTAAATCGGATTAAAAGTAATTTAATTCCTTCAAGGAATTCTATAGTATTTATAAAAATAATTGAATTGTTTCGAAGAATTTAATAAAATTTTAGGAAATAAATAAAATTGACAAACATATTTTTAAATATTTGAATTCATTCGAGGAATTTAATTAAAATTGTTTTGCAAATAATTGAATTCCTGCAAAGAATTTTTTTTTTACTTTCTTCATAAGAATAATTTAATTATTTCGAAGGATTTATTAAGCTTTTAGACAAAAAATGGAATTTTTTCGAAGTGTGTTAAAAATATTTCTAAACATTGATCTCTTCGGAGGAATTCAATTAAAATTGTTTAAAAAGTAATTGAATTTTTGTAAAGATTTTACTACTTAAAAAAGTAATTGAATTGTTTATAAGAATTACTTGAAATTTTAAAGAATTATTGAATTTTTTCGTGAAAGTTTATTAAAATTTTTGAAAACATGAACAGTAGTAATTAATTTTGTACTTAAACAGTGAATTTTTAAAATTTTTAATTATTGTCTCTAAATTTGAATTAGTACACTGAAAAAAAATATTATTTGATTCAAATAATTGATTATTTGACTATTATCAAATAAATATTTACTTCAATCAAATAATTTTTAATTGAATCAAATAAATTTTTTATTCATTCTAAAAATGTTTACTAATTTAAATTAGTGACTGACTTTTTGCTTTTGAATTAGTAAAAATTGACTAATAAATAGTAATTTCAACTAATTTATTAGTAAAATTTACTAATATTCAAAAACAAAAAAAAGTCTGTCACTATAATTCAAATTAGTAAGCATTTTTGCTAATTTAAATTTAGAGTGAAATTTTTTTTTAAATTTGTATCTGAAAATTAAGAATTTTGTAATTTGCATAACAATAACAAGTTCCGCGCGCACGCAACAATTTGCTAGAAATGAATAAAGTTTAATAGTTAAGAAAAATCATGACGATGAATATAATTGATGACATTTATTGGATGAAGGGAGTTTGGGACTTGAGAGACTTGAAGGAAACTGGGTAATCGTTGGATTGTGAACACGCCTTACGGATTTCAAGGGAGTTTCAGACGTTTTGGGAGTAATTTTAGGTTAGTCCTCGTTGTTATCCCCTTCCGGTTCCGGTAGAAAGACTAACCTGCTGGCAAGTCTCTTTGGCTTTGATGTCCTAAAGTCAACTCGCTCATAGACACACGGAACGTTTGACTCAGCAGTTGAATTATTGTAATTAATTTCCCCCACCCTTATACACCATTCCCTCTTTACTAATGTGTTATACACCCATACACACGAGTATATAGAGACTAAATGGGTTTCAATTTTAAATATATATATATATATACGCCAGTGCGCCTAAACTGCACTTCAAACTTTATAGTATATACAGAAGGTACTCAACTTCCTGACTGCAAGCTACACCCATAAAAGGGCCAAAGGATTACACCCGGAGTTTAATTTCAGATTAGATCCGAGTCCTTGAATTTTATCAAATTAGAGTGGCGAAATTTAAATCTATATACTGAAACTTCATTTGTTTTCTTTAACTCGATTTCTATTCCTCATTGATGGCAAGAAATCAGTAATATTTGTATATCTACGAAAGGAATTTCCAATCTTATATACTTTTCCTGAAAATGGGAAAGTGAATAAAAAAAAGAAGAAAAAGAATTAATACTTTATTAAAAAGATGAGTCATTCCATTATATTTCGACTAAAGTCGTTGCCGACTAATTTTAAAAAATTGTAATATTTTGCAGGAATGATTTTAAAGTTATCAGGATTACCGTGCAAAACAAATTTTTAAAATATTTTTTATATTTATTGTAAAATAAGCATCTAAAGTATATGAAGTCGTTAAAACTGTCACATTTTCATCTATTAGAAAATATTAAAGAAAACACATAATTTATTATAAAAACGTAAAAAAATTTTTAGATTTTATTAAGAATGAATTATTTTATTATTATCAATTGGTAGAAACAATTCTTAATCAGAAATATTAAATAAAAAATGATTTTAAAGTTCACCTGGTAAATAAACTATTTTTGCAAATTTCATTCACTAAATGTGAGAAATAGAAATCATTAAATTGAATAAAACCTTATGAAATATAAAGTACCTGTGATTAACTTTTACTTTTGCTTAACACTTTCTTCCTTTTTTCTTCATAAATGTTACAAAAATAAGCAATTAAAACTGGCACTTTGCTTATTTTCACGATTTTAAAATGTAAATAACTTCTGCCCGGAAAAATGAAAAATTACGAAAATTGGGCAATAATTAATTGATCACTAGATACACTCACTGGAAAAAGATTTTCTTTGATCCCGAAGCTATTTTCAGAATTAATTAACTTTAAACTTTTTACTATTTTTGTCAGGTTAACACATGTGTTTTTTAAATGACGAAGTTAGCTCTTCTTGTTTAATCGTTTTTTACCAACTTCAGTTTTAAAAAAATTACACGTATTAACCTGACAAAAATAGTAAAAAGTTTAAAGTTAATTAATTCTGAAAATAGCTTCGGGACCAAAGAAAATCTTTTTCCAGTGAGTGTATCTAGTGATCAATTAATTATTGCCCAATTTTCGTAATTTTTCATTTTTCCGGGCAGAAGTTATTTACATTTTAAAATCGTGAAAATAAGCAAAGTGCCAGTTTTAATTGCTTATTTTTGTAACATTTATGAAGAAAAAAGGAAGAAAGTGTTAAGAAAAAGTAAAAGTTAATCACAGGTACTTTATATTTCATAAGGTTTTATTCAATTTAATGATTTCTATTTCTCACATTTAGTGAATGAAATTTGCAAAAATAGTTTATTTACCAGGTGAACTTTAAAATCATTTTTTATTTAATATTTCTGATTAAGAATTGTTTCTACCAATTTATAATAATAAAATAATTCATTCTTAATAAAATCTAAAATTTTTTTTACGTTTTTATAATAAATTATGTGTTTTCTTTAATATTTTCTAATAGATGAAAATGTGACAGTTTTAACGACTTCATATACTTTAGATGCTTATTTTACAATAAATATAAAAAATATTTAAAAAATTCGTTTTGCTCGGTAATCCTATAATATCTTTAAAATCATTCCTGCAAAATATCACTGTAAGGTTATATTAGTGTTACTTTTTTTGTTGATTACAAGTTTCTTTTTACTTTTTGCAAATTAAAATCAGTGTTTATTAAATATTCTAGTTGTAATGAAAACTTAAACATTAATGATTCACATTGACAGTTGATTCTTTTTTTGTATTTTCATTTTAGAAAATTGCAAACATAACCTACAATTTTTTTGCTTCTAAGGTCCCTTTCTTCAGATTGCGTCACATATATATTTTATTCGGAAAATTCTTGAGAAGGAATGCGAAAACGGCGCGGCGCGCACGAATTTCTTGCAAAAGGTTGAAAAGCAATTTCCCGTTTTACTCAAATAGGGCGTTTCGTTTCCGTTAGTCGTTTTAGGTCGATGACTTAGGGCGATTGCGTGACAAGGAAATAGCTTGGCAGTGATCAATCCGAGAAATCATTCCTCAGAATAATATTATTGAGCGTTAGTTGGAGTTTGCAAGAGCTTTCTTGTTAAATAGCTTATATTCTCCTCAGTTAAGTAACAACTTTGGTGATATTACAGACATTTTCCCCTTTTCACCCCCACACCCTCCCATCCCTTTTTCCTCTCACGAGTCAGAGGATAATAATATATCCACTTTATCCTAAGTGTATTTGCAATTTCGAAATATCTCATCATTCAAAAGTACTTCGTTTTACTGCCTTGAAGCCTTTAGCCGCGCTTTTATATGTTTGTGGAAGAAGAACAAAATTTTTTTTTGTATTAAAAATAATTTTCTTCTCCAAGAAGGGGAAGAATTTTAATAATTATTTAATTTTCAAAAAAAAAAAATTCAGGTAAACGCGAGGTGTTAAATTTAAAATAACACCAGAATGGATTAAAATAATCTATTTTGCTGTTATTTTTAACTATGAATGAAATTTTATTTTAAATAAAACACCAAAGTCAACGATTTGGAAAAATTCAACGAATTTAGCTTCAAAAGGGAGAATAGTAAGTTAGTTACTAACTTAGTAACATAGATACTAAATTCAATTGTGTTCCAAAATTTTTTAAATATCTCCTAAAAATTTCAATTTTCTTTATAAGTAATAAAATTCGTCTCTGATATTCAATTATTTTACAAAATTTGAATCAAATTCTAGTCAAAATTTCAATTATTTTCAAAAGTTTTCTAAAATTCCATAATTTTCAATATCTACTGTTTCAATAAAATTTTCCAAAAGAATTCGATTATTAAAAAAAAATTCCATACAATTCTACGCAAACGTTCAATTATTTTCATAAATAATAAATTTTTTTACAGGAATTGAATTATTTAGAAATTTTTTTATAAATTTCTTCGCAATAATTCAATTATTTTTATAAATAATAAAATTCTTTTAGGAATTCAATTATTTTCAAAAATAATAAAACTCATTGCAGAATTTCAATTATTTTTAATTCAATTTTAATCAAAATCCTCGAAAAGTGTAATTATTCTTTAAAATCTTATTAAAATTCGTCTAAAGAATTTAATGATTTAAAAAATTTATTGATAACATTTTTTATGAGAATTTAATTTCAAGAAACATGAAATTAATAAATTATTTGTTTTTGTATTTAAATAATTGAATTCTTGTTAAATTTACTAATAAAAATGGTTTTAAAAATGAATTTCAGTTAAAATTTTAGATTATAATTAAATATTAAAAGAAATATAGAGTGAACTTTTTGGAAATAATTAAATTTTGAAAAAATTTCAAATGAAAATAATTGAAACATGCATAAGAAGTTTACGTTTTGTGAATATAATTGAATTTTGAAGAAGAATTTTATTAAAATTTTGGAAAATAATTGAAATCAGTTGAAAAACTTTATTAATTATAAAAATGATTGAAATCTTCAAAAGAATTATATTAAAACTTTTTAAAAATAATACAATTCTTTCGACGAAAATTAAATTTTTTGAAACACTTTATTTAACAGTCTATTGAAAATAATTGAATTCTTTTGAAAACTTTTTTTACGAATGAGGAAAAAAATTAAAGTCTTTCGTGAAATTTTTTTGATAATAATTGAATTTTTTGTAAAAATTTTACTATTTTAAAGAAAATAATTGAATTGTTTTAAAGAAATCATTAAACTTTTATTGAAAATAATTGAATTTTCACAAAAAAAATTGTTATTTATAAAAGTAATTGAATTTTTTTAACAATTTATGAGAATTTAATTTCAAGAAACATGAAATTAATAAATTATTTATTTTTGTATTTAAATAATTGAATTCTCGTAGAATTTACTAATAAAAATGATTTTAAAAATGAATTTTAATTAAAATTTTAGATTATAATTGAATATTAAATGAAATATAGAATAAGCTTTTTGTACAGAATTGAATTTTCAAAAAGTTTCAAACTAAAATCATTGAAATTCTTAATTTTTCATATTTTTGACAAAAAATTCTGTAGAATTAATTCTTTTTAAAAGTTTAATAGGATTTTAATTGAAATTATTTCAAGTTTTTATTTTTCATTAAATATTTAATTGCAGAATTTCCGAATAATTGAAATTTTTGTAAAATTGAATTGTAAACCAACAAATTTGGAAATTCTTATAAAACTCATCGCAGCGGTTCAATTATTTTTCATACAATTATAAATGAATTTCTTGAAAAAAGTAATTATGTTCATGCAAGTTTTAATAAAATTCGACAGAAAAATTGAATTATTAAAAAATTTGTTACTAAAATTCTTTATAAGAATTGAATTTTGAGAAACATTCAATTATTCAATAAATTATTTACTTTTGCATTTAAATAATTAAATTCATGTAGAATTTTCGCATTAAAATTGATTTTCTTTTGATAAAAATGAATTTCAGTTAAAATTTGAGATTAGAATTGAATATTAAATGAAACAAGAGTGAACTTTTTGGAAATAATTGAATTTTCAAAATTAATACCTTTGTAAAAGTTTAATTGAATTTTTTTGAATATTATTTGATGTTTTTATTTTCTAATATGCATTTAATTAAAGAATTTAGAAATAATTGAAATTTCCTAAAATTGATTAATTAATTATTAAAAATAATATATATAAAGTAAAATTGTAGTTAAAAATTGTTAAAAATAATAATTGAATTGAAATAATAAACATTCTAAAAATTCTCCTTTTGTTTCAAGATTTAATAATTCCTTTCATTTAACTGCACTTTTTTTCGTTAACATTATTTTCAGTAATAAAAGAAAAAATTCCAAAAAATGCAATATTTAAACGTACGTACGTGACGGAATAAAAAATTTTTTTATTCAGTCGAAAATAAAATATCTGTTTGTTTTTAACGAGAGGTTGGAGTTTTTATTTTCCTGCATTTTTTTCTTTTTTTGCATATTATGTGTAGTATTTTTTTTGCAAAAATAAACAAAAATAAAAAAGTGGACAATATTGTTTTTTTTTATTTCTCTATATTGTTGAATTCCTCGATCTGCGTATTTGCAAAAATTAAAGAGAGAAAGAGAGAAACATACAAACGTTTTGGTCTGTTTTGTATAATAGTTTTTTATTTATTCCTCTGCCTGTCTAGAAAATTTAATTTAAGAAGAATATAGTTTCTATTTTATCTATATTATAGTATATGTGTATCCCTATGTAATAAATAATTAATTATTAATTTATTTATTAATCCAAAAATAATTTTTTTAATTTTGGTTGTAAACGTACAAGAGATAGGTAATTAATAATAATAGAAGAAAAAAAAGGAAAAATATAGAAGAAGAAGAAGAATATTTTTGCTTACCATAGGTATTATTAACTCTGGACAAAAAGAATTTAATAAAAGAAATGCAGAAATTTTCTTTGAATTGAGAGATATTACATTATTTGCTTATTATTTTCCGTTTCTCTTTTTGCATTGCTCATTGTGAAGTTATTTTTTACAAAGAAAAGTTCAATTGAACATGAAGTAAACTGTGCCAGAGAGACGTGAAAATAAAAAAAAAAGGGATGATGATAATAATAAGAGGAAAGCATTTCAAATATTATTTGAATGATAATAATTCTCGCTATGATAATAAAATTAATAAGAAGAAAACATGAAAAAAAAATTAAAAATATATAAATAATATGATCTTTTTTTGACCTATTCATGAAATAAATAATGAAATTTCAAATACAAAGAAGTATAAACATTTGTTTTTATCTTTTTACACAATTTTTTTGCCACATAAATTAGATCAATATTTTCAAACTAGTTTCCTTGTATTTTTTGTTGACAATTTTTTGGAACAAAATTATTTTGTTGATATATTTTTAATTAATTGAAAAAAAAAATTATTCGAATTGTATTTTTCAAAAATTTAATTAGAGAACTTATCAGAAAAAAAATAATACGATATTTTTGTTCACTTCCCACTTTTCTTAAAAGTTTTAAATTAATTTAAATTAATTTTAATACCAAAAATGGCGATCAAATAAAAAAATGATAAAAATTTTTGTTTCAAATTAATCAAATAATTTGTTCTAACAAAATTTTCGTTCTGCTCGTTAATTAAAAAAGGTTAATAAAAATTTTAAAAAAATAAAATAGAAAAATTGTTTTTAAAAGAAAATATAATTTTTGTAAAATTTTGTTCTCATGTTAAAAATTAATTTTTTCCTATTTAATTCAAGTGTAAGTATATGGAAGAATTAAATTTCGTAGAAAATTTCTATAAGTTTGTAATTTTTTGAAAAAGGTAAATTTGAAGAAGTAGAAGAAGAAGAAGAAAAATATACATTAAAATATATTTGGCAAATTCTAAATTTAACGAGGAAGGGAGTAATAAGAAAAGAGGCCTTGAAATCCCATGTGGCTCGCATATTCATTATATTCTAAAAAACATGGCCTGACTCTTGAATTGGTCCCGGGGGTCGAATTTCGACTCGGTACCGATGAGAGAAACGGAAATCTATTCACTGCAAAAAGCAGATGGTCCGTCAGTAATTCCCAGACTCCGAAAAGGCGAGGAGCTTCTCTTTCGAAAAATTCTCCTTAAAAGGAAAAAAAGAAAAACTCTAATTTCTTCAATTAACGCGCGTTAAACTTGTGTAAAAAGAAAGTATTTTTTGTTTAAAAAAAAAAGGAATTTTTTTCGACACCAAATTTTTTTTTTAAGGAAAAAAAATGTTTTTCCACTTTCTTCTAACGGTGTTGATTGAAATTTGCCTTGTCAGGGGGAATATAACGGAATCAAGTCCAACGCTTGCTTCTACGACAACTAAAACAACAACAACAGCATCGACAACAGCGACAACGGGATTAAATTGGAGAAATGAAAAATCAATTCACGATAATTCGGCCGAACATGTACAAGTAATGAGGCCGCCGTCGTTTTTCGATTTGCAAAATATGCACACGACTATTGTCCACGGAATGCCTTGTGTTTGTAATCTCGCATTTAGAAGTGCAAATTTGAGGGATGATTATCATTTGACTGAGGGCATTGGAGCACACAAACTTCATACGAGAGCAGCAACTTGGAACGAGGCCAGAAAGACGTGCAATGACGAGGGTGGACATTTGGCAATTATCAATTCAAAAAGAGAAGCCGAAGTGAGTGTTTTTTTTTTTTTTTTAATTTTTTCGCATTTTAACAGCATTTCACTGTTAGAAATTCAACACTGAGAAAACATTATACTCTTTTCAAGTGAAAAAAAAAATAATTTTTATGATTTTGTTTCATTGAAATTAGTTTGTAAGCTTAATTCGAATATATAGAATATTACAGTAAAAAGGGAAGGTGTTAAAATAACACGAGAGTGGATTAAAATAATATGCAACAGTTTTAATATTCCTCTAGGATTAAATTAACACCGAAAAGAATTGAAATAATCTATTTTGCTGTTATTTTTAAGTATGAATGAAATTTTATTTTAAATAAAACACAAAAGTCGACGATTTGGAAAAATTCAACGAATTTAGCTTCAAAAGGGAGAATAGTAAGTTAGTTACTAACTTAGTAACATAGTTACTAAATTCAATTGTGTTCCAAAATTTTTTAAAAATTCTCCTCAAAATTTAAATTCTCTTTGTAAATAACAAAATTCTTCTCTGACATTCAATTATTTTAGAAAATTTTAATCAAATTCATGTCAAAATTTCAATTATTTTCAAAAGATTTCTAAAATTCTATAATTTTCAATATCTACTGTTTCAATAAAATTTTCCAAAAGAATTCCATTATTAAAAAAAAATTCCATGCAATTCTACGCAAACGTTCAATTATTTTCATAAATAATAATAATAATTTTTACAGGGATTCAATTATTTACAAATATTTTTAATAAATTTCTTCGCAATAATTCAAATATTTTCATAAATAATAAAATTCTTTTAGGAATTCAATTATTTTTAATGCAATTTTAATCAAATTCCTCGAAAAATTGAATTATTCTTACAAATCTTATTAAAATTCTTATTAGAAGTCAAAAGAATTTAATGATTTAAAAAATTTGTTGATAACATTTTTTATGAGAATTTAATTTCACGAAACATGAAATTAATAAATTATTTATTTTTGTATTTAAATAACTGAATTCACGTTAAATTTACTAATAAAAAAGGTTTTAAAAATTAATTTCAGTTCAAAATTTTAGATTATAGTATTAAAAGCATTATAACGTGGATTTTTAGAAATAATTAAATTTTCAAAAAGTTTCAAATCAGAATAATTGAAATATGCATAAGAATTTAACTTTTTACGAATATAATTGAATTTTTAAGAAGAATTTTATTAAAATTTTTGAAAATAATTGAAATCAGTTGAAAAATTTTATTATTTATAAAAATGACTGAAATCTTCAAAAGAATTATATTAAAACATATGAAAAATATTATAATTCTTTCAATAGGAAAATTAAATTTTTTGGAGCATTTTAATCAAATTCCTCGAAAAATGTAATTATTTTTAAAAATATTATTAAAATTCTTATTAAAAGTCCAAAGAATTTAATGATTTAAAAAATTTGTTGATAACATTTTTTATGAGAATTTAATTTCAAGAATCATGAAATTAATAAATAATAATAATTGAAATTTAGCAAAAATCATTGACAAATCATTAAAATTTGCTACAATCTTCAGAAAATAATTGAATTTTATTAAAGTTTTGAAAAAATAATTGAAAATTGATGAAATTTAAAAAAAATTTTTGAAAATTGAAGAAAGTTTGAAAAAATAATTGAAAATTGATGAAAGTTTAAAAAAATAATTGAAAATTGATGAAATTTAAAAAAATTTTTTGATAATTGATGAAATTTTGAAAAAATAATTGAAAATTATGGAAATTTTGAAAAAATAATTGACTTTTGGAAAAATCTTTAAGTAATAATTAAAGTTTGGTATAATTTTTGCAACAAATAATTGAAATTCGATAAAATATTTAAAAAATAATTGAAATTAGTAAAATTATTGAATAATAATTGAAATTTAATATAATTTTAGGAAAACAATTGAAATTTATTAACAATCTTTAAAAAAAATAATTGAAAATTGAAATTTCGTAAAAAATTAAAAAAATAATTACATATTGATATAATCTTGGAAAAATAATTGAAATTTGGTAAAATATTTAAAAAATAATTGAAATTGCGTAAAATATTTGAAAAAATTGAAATTTGATAAAATCTTTGAAAAATAATTGAAAATTGATTTAAAAAATTCGAAAAACAATTGCAATTGCGTAAAATCTTTGAAAAATAATTGAAATTTACTCAAATCTTTGAAAAATTGCAAATAATATTTGAACTTTAGAAAAATCTTTAAAAATAATGGAAATTTGATAATATCATTGACAAATAATTGCAATTTTGCCAAAATCTTCGAAAAAATAACTAAAACGTAGTAAAATCGTTGAAAAATAATTGATTTCGTTAATTTTAATTTTTTTTGTGTATAATTCAAAAGAAGCTAATTAATTTTTTTTAAAGAATTTTAATTAAAAACTATAAATATGATTATTTTCTCCCTAATGTTTCAAATAATTGAAAATTAATTTTAATTTTATTAGTTTTGTATGTATTTTTAATTTTGGCAATTTTATTTAAATTTTCAACATTAAATTATTTTCAAATTTTGCAATAATTGAAATTCTTCAAAAGTTGATTTTTAAAAGTTTATAATATAAAATACTAAAAGAAAAATGTAAGAGAAAAAAGAAATGAAGTATTTTGAATTAAATTTTACAAAAATTTCAATTATTATTCGAATACTTATTAATTATAATTTTCGAAAATTGAATTTGAAGAATTATTCAAAAATAACTTTTTAAACAATTTTTGTCTTTTATATTTTCCATATTAATAAAAATCGAAATATGTTATATAGTTTTACTATAAAAATTTTCTATTTTGTCTCAAAAACAGAGGAAAAAATTTCATATAGATCAACGATAAGTTTCTTTGAATTAGCGAAAGAATTAATTGAAAGTGAAACTATGACTAAAAGTTTCGCTAATTTTGTGAAATTTGTATAGTTGTTACGTGTAACGCATTTTTTCCCGTGAATAAAAATAAAAATGTTGAAATAATATTTATTATTAAATATTTATTAAATACAGTGAAAAAAATTGTTTGGATTTGATAAAAAAAATAGAAATTTTTTTGTAAATTTTTGTTAGAAAAAAAAAAATTTAGATTTAGGAAAAAGGAAATAAAAATAATAAAAAAATGTTGACATTGACAGGTAATGATGGACTTATTCAATAAATCAGAACCAATAAAGAATGCGTCCTATGACAATGTGGCATTCTTGGGAATTCACGATTTATACAAGGAGGGAGAATGGGTGAATGTTCTGGGCGATTCACTTTCAAAGTCTGGCTACACTCGCTGGAGCAACGAATGGGGTGGACAGCCCGACAATGGTGGGGGAAAACAGAATTGTGGTGTCTTTATGAAAGACGGATCTCTCGACGATGTCTCTTGTGATGTACCATTTGCCTTCTTTTGTGAAATTCCAAGACTACAATTTTTACATTAAATTTACCCTCGAAAAAACTTTCAAACACAATATTCTCAGCATAAAAATAAGTATATATACATTAATAAATAATATTGCATTTTTTCATATTTATTTCCCTACCAACAAAAAAAAAAAGGTTCAATTTTTTTTTTACCAAGAAAAAACGTTCAATATTTTTTTTTTTAACAATATAATAATAATTAACAATAAAATTGAAACAATTTAATTTTAAATAAATTTTAAAACACACAAAGTTTTAGAATTAAAAAAAAAATGAACGTTCAAATAAATTTTTTCCAGTGAATTAAAAAAAACAGTTAAAAAAATTCAACGATCAAAGAAACTTTTTCCAGTTAAGGGCATTTGAACCATTATGACGTCACAATGTATTCTAGGCATTAAATTTAAAATTGTGACGTCATAATGGTCCAAATTCCCTTAATTTAAAAAAAACAGTTAAAAAAATGAAAAAATCATTAAAAAAATAAAAAAAAAGTAAACAAATTGAAAAACAATTTAAAATAACAAAAATACAAAAATAATAAATATTAATAATAAACAATAAAATTTAAACAATTTAATTTTAAACAAATTTTAAAACATAAAACGTTTTTATTATTAAAAAAAAAGAATTGAACGTTCAAATTAATTTTTTTCTAGTGAATTAAAAAAAACAGACAAAAAATGGAAGAATCTTTAAAAAAACAAAAAAAATGTATACAAATTGAAAAACAATTTAAAATAACAATAATAGTAATAATAATAATAAATAATAATAAAATTTAAACAAATTTTAAAACATAAAACGTTATTATTATTAAAAAAAGTTCAACGTTCAAATAAATTTTTTTCAGTGAATTAAAAGAAACAGTTAAAAAATGAAAAAATTATTAAAAAAACAAAAAAAAATGTAAACAAATTGAAAAACAATTTAAAATGGCAAAAATACAAAAATAATAAATAATAATAATAATAAATAATAAAATTTAAACAATTTAATTTTAAACAAATTTTAAAACATAAAACGTTTTTATTATTAAAAAAAAGAATTGAACGTTCAAATTAATTTTTTTCTAGTGAATTAAAAAAAACAGACAAAAAATGGAAGAATCTTTAAAAAAACAAAAAAAATGTATACAAATTGAAAAACAATGTAAAATAACAAAAATAATAATAATAATAATAATAATAATAAATAATAAAATTTAAACAATTTAATTTTAAATAAATTTTAAAACATACAAAATTTTATTATTAAAAAGAAAATTGAACATTCAAATTTCAAAGTAATTTTTTCCAGTGAATTAAAAAAAAACAGTTAAAAAATGGAAGAATCATTAAAAAAACAAAAAAAATGTATACAAATTGAAAAACAATTTAAAATACAAAAATAATAAATAATAAGAATAATAATAATTGTTTAAATTTCATTATTTAAATTGTTTTTCAATTTGTTTACTTTTTTTTTGTTTTTTTTATGATTTTTTCATTTTTTTGAACTGTTATTTTTTAATTCACTGGAAAAAATTTATTTGATACAAATCATCGATTGCTAGACTATAAAATAAATATTTATAGATAAATAATTTTATAAATATTTATAGATAAATAATTTTATAAATATTTATAGATAAATAATTTTATAACTATTTATAGATAAATAATTTTGATAATTTATTTATCGAAATAAATTTATTTACTTGAAAATCGTCAAGAAAATGATTTTTGTATGAAATAAATTTTTTTCCCCTCTCACAAGGCGAAAAAAAAAATTTATTTACGAAATTTTCTCAATTAAAATCTGATCAGTAAATTTTTGGAAGAGAGGAAAACTAAAAAAATTACGTCTACGTACGATGGGTTGCTTGCCTAGTGGCGCAATATTGAGAATTTAATTCTACACACAAATGGAATATTTCCATTTAAATATTTTCTATTTGTTTTTTTTTAAACTTCAGTTATGGTAAATATTATTTCGAAATTCACTTTAGCTTTACAAATCGAAAGCGTTAAACTTTTTTCTGTTTACAATAAAGAAAAAGCGATAATTTAAAAGCTCTCTATTTCCATTTTTGAAATCAAAAAAAGAAAAAAAAATTGTTGAGAAAAATAATAAAATTTTAATTAACATGAGGTTTTTTTTGTTCGTTTATTTGAATTTGGGGAAAAAAAACATTAGTTTCGATACATACCCATAACAAATAGTAAATTGATGTAAAACAAGTTTTCCAATATTGGTTTTTTTCCAGAGCTAAGCTTTAAGTACATACATAACATATGCTTGTTTTTTTCCCTTGAAAAAAATATGTAATAAAAAAAAATTTATATTCTAATGAAGACAAAAAGTATATATATTTTTTAACAAGATTCTTTTGTACTGAATTTTTTTTTTATACGTTATTCGGGAAAAAAATTTTTCTAAACAAATAAACAGAAATAAATTGAATTTCTACAAAGAGTTTGTAATTTTTTGAAATGTTTTCAACGAAAATTATATTTAAATTAAATTTTAAAAATATATAAATAAAAAAATATAAATCCCTTATTTTTAATAATTAATTAAATATATATATATTGACAAATTTAACTAAATTCAAGAAGAATTTGAATTATTAACATTTTTGCAAAAATTTAAGTGTTTAGAATTTTTTAATTAAATTCAAAGTTTTGGCTTTTAAGTTTAATCTTTTAAAATTGAATTAACTTTAAAGTATTTTAGTAAAATTTTCCTTAAATTATTTTTTTCGAGTAATAATTTTATGAAAATTGTTTGATAATTGTTTAACAATTGGCTATTTAGAATGAAAGTTATTTAAATTAAAGTTATATTTAGAATGAAATTAATTTCAGAAATAGAAAAAAATTCATATGGTTTTCTATTAGAATTCGTGGTGATTTCTTATATATATATAGTTTATGAGTCAAAAAATACGATGAATTTTATAATAAAAAATTAAAATTTTTTTTCTTTTAAAAATTAATTGAAAAAAACAAATAGAATAATAAACATTTTTTGAAAAACATTTTTTTTTAGTAAAATCATTGAAAATAATTTAATTTTGATAAAATTTTTCTAAACAAATGGAATATTTTAAAAAACATAAATTTATAAAATCTGACCACAGAGACAGAGAATTCAGAAATAAGTCAGGAAAATAGGAAAAAATTTAATGAGTAAATTCTGAATTTTTTTTTGTTTGCCTTTCGAAATGAAGAAATAACGATGAATTCTAAAATACAATAGTTTCATTTTTTTCTACTTCTGACAGTAATTTTTTTTTAAATTTAATTCTTCAAAAACTGCACTGAAAAAAATTTATTTCATTCAAATAACCGATTATTATTTGACTATTATCAAATAAATATTTATATACTTAAATCAAATAATTTTTCTTTAAATCAAATAAACTGTATTTGAATCAAATATTTCAGTATTTGAAGCAAATATTATTTACTTGAATCAAATAAAAATTAATTGATTTAAGTAAATATTTATTTGATAATAGTCAAATAATCGGTTATTTGAATCAAAAAAATTTTTTTTTCAGTGTGTTATCAAATTATTTTATAGAAGTAATTTAATGCGAATAATTCTAATTCAACCATTAAAAAAGTCAAAGTTTATGAAGTAATATAATTAATTAATTAATTAATTTTTATAGACATAAAAGGTGAGAGAAAAAATATTATCTTTTTTTTCGATTCAATTTTGAAAAAAAATAATTTAATCATTAAAAAAGTCAAAGTTTATGTCTATAAAAGGTGAGAGAAAAAATATTATCTTTTTTTTCGATTCAATTTTGGAAAAAAATAATTTAATCATTAAAAAAGTCAAAGTTTATGTCTATAAAAGGTGAGAGAAAAAATATTATCTTTTTTTTCGATTCAATTTTGAAAAAAGAAAAATGTTTCAAATTCGTCAAAAGGAAATTTGAAAAATGGGTCAATATTCGATTATTGTATATTTTCTGGCGGTAACTTCTGCCAATACCAAATGTAATATTTGCTTAAAGCATCGAGACCAATATGTATATATAAAGCAAATTCAGCAATGATGCAACGGTTAAAAGCAAATGAAGAGCGAGAGAGAGAGAGAAATCCTCTGCCCGAGGAAAACTTTTCTCATAGTTAAATTGGTTTTACCTAACAACATTATAATTACAAACATTACACCCGCTCGCACATTCAAGAATTGTATTTGAATTCTATATACCAAAACAGTAATTTCATATATTGACCGGATTTCTCTCTGAAATGATTTTTTTTTTAATACGTAATTTAATTTTTTCTATAGAAATTAATTTTTCTTTTACATTTCTTTTTGTGAAATAATTAAATTTTTTCTTTTCAATATATAACTTTTCCTTGGCATGACAAAATATTTTGTTATAATGAAAAAAAGTAATTTTCATTTTTAAATAATTAAATTAGAGCGTCGAGGTTTTTAATGAACAAAATTTATTATTAATTATTAAATTAAATTAATTATTAAATTAATTATTAAATTAATTATTTTAATAGACATATAATAATTGTAAATAAATTCAAAAAAAGAATAACAAGAATAAGTAAAATGTAAATAAAAAAAATTTAAACAGATTAAAAAATAAAATAATAATAATAATAATGAAGCCGGACTGTAATGTGAGATATCGATTTACACGAAAAAAAAAAAAATTGAAGAAAATCTTCGTTAATAAGAGAGAGAGAGAATAGAACTTGGTTGTAATTTAAAATGTAAATGTGACTTGTGGTACCTAGGGGAGTGGTGGGGGGCAAAAAGGGGTATGAAGCTAATGCAGGGTTAGATAGGGGGCATAAAATTGCGAGGGGTTGGGGGTTGCTACAGTTGGCCCTTGGGACAAGTCGTTCTAACAGCTTTTCTCTATGTATATGTACTCTACACGCATTTACGTGTGTAAACTTGTGCGAGGGTGACGCCGCGCGACACGACTAGAATAATTTTATCCTCTCCAAGTAATATCTCGATTGCCAACCGTGTCCAGTAAACGATTACAGTACTCAAAATGCCCTTCAATTATATACAGCTAAACAGCTTTTTTTTTACTAAATGATTTAATTAAATTCAGAATTAAAAGAAAAAAAAAAAGAATATTTTTTAAGGTTAAAAAATGACAATTTTATTTCTAACAAACTTTTATAACTTGTTTTAAGAAAAACAAAAGAATTAGTTTTAAAAATAATTCAATTATTATTTTCCAAAATTTTTAACTACAATTTTACTTTATATCTATTGTTTTTAATAAAAATTAAATAATTAATTAAAATTTAATTTCCCCAAATTTCAATTATTCCTCAATTCTTTAATTAAATGCATCTTAGAAAATGAAAACATCAAATAATATTCAAAAAATTCAATTCAACTTTTACAAAAATATTAATTTTGAAAATTCAATTCTTTTCCAAAAAGTTCACTCTTGTTTCTTTTAATATTCAATTACAATCTAAAATTTTAACTGAAATTCATTTTTATGAAATGAAAATCAATTTTTATTAGAAAATTCTACATGAATTTAATTATTTAAATGCAAAAGTAAATAATTTATTGAATAATTGAATGTTTCTCAAAATTCAATTCTCATAAAGAATTTTAGTAACAAATTTTTTAAAAATTCAATTCTTTTGTCGAATTTTATTAAAACTTGCATGAACATAATTATTTTTTTCAAGGAATTCAATTATAATTGTATGAAAAATAATTGAAACGCTGCGATGAGTTTTATGAGAATTTTCAATTCTAATCGTTTACAATTCAATTTTTCAAAATTTCAATTATTTGAAAATTCTGCAATTAAATATATTATGAAAAATAAAAACTTGAAATAATTTTAATAACAATCCTATGTAATTTATAAAAACAATTAATTCTACAGAATTTTTTATAAAAAATATGAAAAATTAAGAATTTCAATGATTTTAGTTTGAAACTTTTTCAAAATTCAATTATTTCTGAAAATACGCGTTAAAATGCTTTTAATATTCAAGTATAATCTAAAATTTTAACTGAAATTCATTTTTAAAACCATTTTTATTACTAAATTCTACAAGAATTCAATTATTTAAATACAAAAATAAATAATTTATTAATTTCATCTTTTTTGAAATTAAATTCTCATAAAATTCAATTACTTTTATAAATAACAATTTTTTTGCGAAAATTCAATTATTTATTTATTTTCAATAAAAATTTAATGAATCATTTAAAACAATTCAATTATTTTCTTTAAAATATTAAAATCTTTGCAAAAAATTCAATTTTTATCAAAAAAATATAACGAAAGACTAATTTTTTGCATCATTTGTTAAACAAGTTTCCAAAAGAAATCAATTATTTACAATAGAGTGTTAATTAGAATGCTCCAAAAAATTTAATTTTCATCGAAAAACAAATAATTTATTGATTTCATGTTTCTTGAAATTAAATTCTCATAAAAAATGTTCTCAACAAATTTTTTTAAATTATTAAATTCTTTGGACGAATTTTAATAAGATTTTTAAAAGTAATTACATTTTTCGAGAACTTTGATTAAAATTGCATTAAAAATAATTAAAATTCTGCCATGAGTTTTATTATTTATGAAAATAATTGAATTCCTAAAAGTATTTTATTATTTATAAAAATAATTGAATCCCTGTAGAAATTTTATTATTTATGAAAAATAATTGAATTATGGCGAAGAAATTTATAAAAAAATTTGTAAATAATTCAATTCCTGTAAAAAATTTTATTATTTATGAAAATAATTGAATGTTTTCGTAGAATTGTATGGCATTTTTTTTTAATAATCGAATTCTTTTGTAAAATTCTATTGAAACAGTAGATATTAAAAAATTATGGAATTTTAGAAAACTTTTGAAAATAATTTAATTATTTATAAAGAGAATTGAAATTTTGACAAGAATTTTTATAACTTTTGAAACACAATTGAATTTACTATGTTACTTAGTAACTAACTTACTATTCTCCCTTTTGAAGCTAAATTCGTTGAATTTTTCCAAATCGTTGACTTTGGTGTTTTATTCAAAATAAAATTTCATTCATAGTTAAGAATAACATCAAAATAAATCATTAGAATTCTTTCTGGTGTTAATTTAATTCTAGAGGGATTAAAACTATTGTACATTATTTTAATCCACTCTGGTGTTATTTTAACACCTCACGTTTTATACTGTGAAACGAAATTTTCATCTTAACAGTTTTGTTTTTTATTTAAAAAAAAAGTATTAAATTGCAACGAATTGATATCAAAAATATTGATAAAAAACCAAAACGTGATCCAAATTTTTGGCATCAATATTTGATACACTTTAGTATCAACTATCAATATGTGTTACTTTGAAGGAAATTGTGATTTCCGTATTATTCGATATTGAATATGCCATTTATTCTGACTAACAATAAGAAAAATATGTCATTGATTCGATAGAATTTTCTATTCTATCAGTGCGTGTATAGGATTAGACGACTTTTAATTAATACAAGCACTACCCAGCGGGCGCAAAAAGACAAAAAACGTTCTTTAAACGTCTGTTGAACGTTTAATGTCTGCCAATTTACGTTCTAAGAATGTCCGAACGTTCCGAAACATTTTTAAAAACGTTCGCACGTTCTTAGAACGTAACTTGGCAGACATTAAACGTTCTACAGACGTTTTATGTTTTTGTACCCACTGGGTATAGATTATCAGAATTTGGTAATGCACACAATTTCCCCGAAAACTTTGAATGACAATTACGTGTTCAATATTTAGAAATAAGTCATCGGCATTACATAATCATTATATGTATATATGGTGGAACATGTATATAGAAAATGATGTAACGAGTTAAAACTATATTAGTACTTAGTGAACATACATGCACACGTATCTGGCAAACGATTAATTAGACAGTTTGCTATGGACGGATACGTCGCTTAATTTGAATGGCATGTGAATTAGGTATGCGAAACGTATATCGCGCAGCTACTCCCCACTATCACTGTGCATCAGTATTCCCATAAAGTGCAAATGTGTGTATAGAGATGCCTATGTATATATAAAGGAGGGAATAGTGCATCATGACCCGGACCAAGTTTCTACACAGAAATTGCGGATTCTGATCTTCACCAGTGAAACGCATGGCTTGTCATAATCCCTAGCTTTTCAGGGAATGTAATCCTTGTGTCCTTTGACTCTCCTCTCTCTCTCTCTCTCCACTTCCATGGTTCAAATGAAAATAACCCTCCATTCAAATGACGCGGGGGAGGTTCTTTTTTTATTTCTCTCCCTTGTATGCTATTATTTGCTGAATACAAATTTTAAATTGGGTTTTTATTATTTTTTTTTGTTGTTGCAAGGAACAATTTAAGTGGATTTTTTTAACACTTCAGAGGGATTCTCGGATTTGTATATATGGAGATTACTCTCTTGGTTTTAATTGATAATTTTTTGCCATATCAATGTTGGAATTAAAACTTGAATTCTATGTGGTGCTATAGTGATTGTTGAACTTTGCCCATAGTCCGTTTGATATTAATTTGTGTTCATAAAATTCTGCTATTAATTCACTGTTAACTTACAAGTATCAAATGGCAACGAATTGATACCAAAAATGTGGAACAAATAAACAATTATCACAGACTTTTGGCATCAATTTGATTCACTTTAGTGTCAATTTCTTACTTCCCAGCTGAAAAAGTTGTATAGAATTTCACTAGAATCATTCTATAGAATCGTTCTATATGAATTCTAGTGAATAATTCTATAGAATTTCCCCAGAATGATTCTATAGAATTTCTACATAAATACTATTAAATTTTAGTGATTTTTAATTATATAGAAAGACTTTAAAGTTGTGAAATAATATTTTTCAACAAATTTTAGGCCAAAATAATTGTTTATATCCTTTAAATATATAAAATTCATTGAACTTCGTAACCATACATAACTTTACTTTACAACTTTAACTATATTTTTCGAGTTTCAAACTCAATTTTAACAGAGTGGAAAAATGAGATAATTTCACTCTTTCGGGTTAAGAGAAACAAAACAAGAAATAGAATAAATAACTAGTATTGACTATAAATAAACGAAGAGAAAATAATTTTTCAACAAGTTTTCATAAGTGAAATAATTTTTTCCCCGACTTTTTCGGACAAAATGGATTTGAATGTTTTTTTTCTACAAGGAGAAGGGCTTCTCAAGCAATATTGAACTGTTCGGGTAAAGTAAGGGAAGTTTTGCTGCGGTAATAGTAAAAGGGGTTCAAAAACGAAAGGACGAGAGAGAGAGAAAGAGTTGGCGACTGTCGGAACCGATTATCCCTAATTGGTCCTCGAGGTAGAACTGTCTCCCGCAGGAAGTTTTCTGTGGTGAGTTTTAACGTAATTTCACTTTCTACTTTTCTCTCTCAACATTCTCTTCTCTTTATATATATACACACATATATATTTTTTTCTTTTTTTTTTTTTCTTTTTTGCCACACACGAGAAAATTCTTTCTCGCCAGGGATTTAGCATATACGGTAATCTTTACACTAAGCACATTCTTTTTTTTTCACCCAACCGCACATTCTCAAACTCAATTCATAAACATATACTTTATATTTTTAAAAAAAACTTTTCTCAGCTTTTGTTCGCGAATAAAAAAAATATGAGAAAGAAAAATAACTAATGTGAATCACACCGTTGTTGGAGGGAGAATAAAATTATTTTAGAGAAAGAGAGAGAGAGAGAGGGAAGGAAGCTAGCTAAACAATTTTTTGTATAATTAAAATTTTAAATTCGAGATTATTTCCTTTATTACACATATACACTGAAAGAAACTGTAAATTAAATTTTGTAAAAGTATTTTCCAATTTGGGGAAAAAGTGCAACAAACCGAAATTTTACGTTGGTGAAGTTCACAACGTTTATAGTCAACGAATTTAGAAAAAAATATTTTTTTGAGGAAATTGTTATAAATTTTTGTAAAGAAAATTGTACAATTAATTTTCTTTAAATAATTATTTACAAAAGAAAATATTTGTAAACAAGAAATATTATTTTTATTCGTAGGAAAATATTTTTTTTCTTTCAATCGTTGATCATGAACGTTGCAAACTTCACCGACGTGAAATTTTGATATAAAAATATATTAAACTTTAAAAAAAATTATGTAGAATTTAGTAAAGTTATATTAAAATATTTGAAATTGAATTTAAATTCTTGATATTTGATATAATTATACTAAATTCGACATCATTATTTTCAAAGTTTAATATTTTTATATCAAAATTTCGGTTTGTTGCACTTTTTCCCCAAATTATAAAATATTTTTACAAAATTTAATACACATTTTCTTTCAGTGTATGGGTGATTCTTCTAAAAGGGACCTTTTTTCCGAAAAACTAAAAAAAAATAATTTTTACATACATTTTCTGAATTTTTTTGTCATGGGTGGGTTTTAAATACCAACGTTGAAAGATAAAAAGTTGCGTCGAAATTAATTTTCAAAAATAAGCCATCCATAGCATTATTTTAATAATAAAATAATAAAATCCATAGCATTATTTTAATATTGTTTTGAAGGTTAAATATATACTAAAATCAATATTCGGGTTTTTGTAAAAAATTTCCTTTTTAATTTATTAAACTTTTAACATTATTCATTCATAATTTAATGAATTCCGTAATTAATAATTTACTTCTAACTATTTTCGCTTTTCAAAAACAACTAATATACATTTTTTTATATTGAACCGAAAAAAAATTGTACTGCATTTTTTAATTTATCATTTTAACTTCAAAATTGATATTTTCCATAAAAAAATTTTTACTTTTTAATTATAATTTTGTTATTTATCTAACTCTCTACTTTTAATATATTATATTTTAAGAAATTAAAAATATTTAATTTTAAATAAAACGGAAAATTTTTTTTATAATTCAAAGCTTAGGTGTTTGAAAATAATTATTAAAAAATTAAAAACAAAACAAGAACGCCTATCAAATGTGAAAAAGGCTTCGGAGCTGAATAGTTTGTCAAATGGAAAATTCACCTTTTTATTAAATTTAAAAATATTGAAAACATAATTTAACAAAATTTTTTGGGCTACAACTTGAAATATTTATTTATAGATCAACTAGATTCAAGTATTTAAATTCAAAAATAAATAATTTATTAATTTCATGTTTCTTGAAACTAAATTCTCATAAATTCTCATAAAATTCAATTACTTTTATAAATAACAATTTTTTTTTTGCTAAAATTCAATTATTTCGAATAAAAGTTTAATGAATCCTTCAAAACAACTCAATTATTCTTTAATATAGTAAATTCTTTGCAAAAAATTCAATTATTATCAAAACAATTTCACGAATGACTGTAATTTTTTTCCTCATTAGTTAAAAAAGTTTCTAAAAGAATTTAATTATTTTCAATAGACTGTTAATTAAAATGGTCCAAAAAATTTAATTTTCATCGAAAGAATTATATTATTTTTCAAAAATTTTAATATAATTCTCTTGAAGATTTCAATCATGTTTATAAATAATAAGATTTATCAACTAATTCCAATTATTTTCAAAATTTTTTAATAAAATTCTTCTTAAGAATTCAAATTTATCAATAAAAAATCAAATTTTTTGGAAAATTTCAATTATTTTGAAAAATTTTAATACAATTCTTTGGAAAAATTTTTTTACTAAGAAAAACATTAAATTTTATTTTTTAACATTACAAGATTATGCAAAGATAAATAATGTTTCGTAGATTATGGATAAATTTTATTTTATTTTTTGAAATTTATACTCAACAAAATATCAATAATAATTCTTTTTAATTGTTTTTCAAATTTTATAACTGATTCACGTGATAAAAATCATTAAAATTCTTGCGAAGAATCTAAAAATTAAAATAATCAAAATAATTAATTAAAAAATAAATAATAAATAATTAAAATAGTTAAATTCATTTAAACAATTGTAACATAAATTTTCAAAGTAATTGAATGTGCTGAAATTTTTTTTTTTTTAATTTTCAAAAGAATTTTATTCAATCGAAAATTTTTGTTAAATATTTTTAAAAATAAATGTATCCTGTTGATTCATCTATTTTAATAATTCTAATAATTTTGATAATAATCCATAATAATAATGTTAATAATTTAATAATTTTAATAATTTAATAGTTTTAATAATTTCATAGTTTTAATAATTTAATAATTTTAATAATAAAGAAAACATTCTTCGCGCAAGGATTCAATTATTTTCAAAAATTTCAATAAAATTCTTCCTAATTAAAATTTCTTTTTTTTTTAAAAAAACAAATTCCGTCAAATGAAAATAATTGTGTTTCAATTAAGCGCTTTCTAATTTGCATCGATTTAAAAAATGTGACGCGATCTGAAGGAAGGGACCCTTAGAAGAAAATTATTTTAAGGTTATTTTAATGTTATTTTTTCTTGATTGGAAGTTTCTTTTCACTTAATGCAAATTTAAATCTGCGTTTATTAAATACTTTAGTTGTAATATCAAGATTTAAATATAAATTATTTATATTGACAGTTGATACATTTTTTGTATTTTTATTTTTAAAAACTGCAAACATAACCTATAATTTTTTGCTTCTAAGGTCCCTTTCTTCAGATCGCGTCACAAATAATTAAATCTTAAGTGCTCTGAAATAATAATAATTAGAATAATAATAATAGTAATAATAATAATAGTAATAATAATAATAGTAATAATAATAATAGTAATAATAATAATAATAATAATAATAATAATAATAATAGAATAAAAGTATAGTTAATTATAACAATTTGTAATTTACCTTATGAGATGAAGCTGCTAACGTAGTTGAAATCAGAAGCGTGAAAAAACAAATGGACAAGGGATCCAGTTTTTGCCTCATCTGAAACAATAAAAAAAAATTAAAATATTATTAGAAAGTATTTTTTCATAGGGAGTAAATGCCACAATTTTTTTCCATAGGGAGTAAATGCCACAATTATTTTACCCTAGGGAGTAAATGCCACAATTATTTTACCCTAGGGAGTAAATGCCACAATTATTTTACCCTAGGGAGTAAATACAACAATTATTTCACCCTAGGGAGTAAACTAACCCTTTTCTAACTTCCAACACGAAGAAAAAAAGTTTATTACAATTTTCGCTTGTAAAAAAAAAACGTTACGGTATTTTTTAAAAAATGTTTCTTCCTCTATAATTGAAATATTTGAATTATTCTCCCATTTGTAATAATTTCGTTATTAATTTAATATCAGCGCAGCTCTTTGTTTCAATAATGTAATAATACAAAAATATGCAACTCATATTGTCAAAGGAATAATCCCTTAAATTGTGATTTGAAATTGTTTCACGACTCGCATGTATGTGTGTATTGTTGAAATTTAAATCTCTCTCTCTCTCTTTATGTCAGAGAACTTGAAGGTAAAAAGCAACTGGTAGAAAAGTGTATATATAAAATAAAGACTGTATTTTTGTTACAGAGTTTTGAGAACGATTTCATTTTCTTGAAAAGCAGTTAGTTTCAACGTCGAGTGGCACACAAAAAAAAAAGTCAAAGTCAAATCCCGTCCGACCATAACTATACAATTCTTGCTTAAAAGTTTCTTCTTCTTCTTAAGTTTTGTAGTTCCCCTTTGCAAAAGTTACCTTATATCGAGAAAAGTCATTTTTTGTTTATGCTCCCCTCGCCTCTCGCTCAACATCACTTTGAGAAAACTTCTGACAGGACGATAGTGAAGGATTACTTTCTCGGAAAATGAAAACTGACTGATTGCACTATTACTTTTTTCAAACTCTTTTGTATCATATATAAAAAAAAAATAGTTCGTTTTCTCAAGAAAAAAAAATTTATTAACTGATTTTCTTCATTTTCTAAACTGAATTGGTTATTATAATTATATACTTAAAAATGTTTACTGATAAAACGAATTTAAAATGGAAAAAAACATAATTAAATAAAAAAAATAATTAAATTATAAACATGAGAAAAAGAATTCGAATAAATTATACAAACAGCATAACAGATTGAAAATAAAAACTACTAAAAAAAATAAAATAAAAATAATAATAAAATAAAATATTAAAATAATTGAAATAAATTTTAAATAATTTTGAATTCAATTAGGAGCAGTTTGAATTAAATTACCTACGAAATTTTTTAATGATTAAAAAATTAATTGTTAACAGAATTAGAAAATAATTACTACGAAATTTATAAAACACAAGATAATATTATATTTCACGCACTATGTAGCGTAAAATAAATATTATTTCGTTTTTCTATAACTTGCTTCTAAATTTCTAAAACAATATGTATAGAAATTTTGCGAAAATTATTCTCTACATAGTGTTGGCATTGCGGTAGGTAAAGCGGAAAAGCAACTGCGTGTTAATTTGCGGACAAATTTAATTGTCGCTTGTAATTACGTTCTTTAAACATATTTCAGTTGAATTTCGGTTGGATTTTCAAGCGAATTATATATTAAACTCTAAATCTCTCGGCTAATATATATATAAATCGTTATACCGCACATGGAAAACTTTTTGAGTGATGATGAAAATTGAATTCTAATAATTATTTTTCGACTATATATAAAGTGAGTGAAGAGAGTAAAGAGTGAGAGTGAGAGAGAGAGAGAGAGAAAGGGGGTGAAATGTTAGAAATTTGTACGGAAACTCACGCTCACAAATTTCTCAACGCGAAGAGAAATTACGTATTCAAATCGTGTCTCGTACACAATTCCTTTACATTCACATGAATGCCATTCGTCTAAAGATATTTACTACATTTTCATGCGCTATATGTAAATATAATTACAATTTAACATAAACATACAATTTACATTATAGCCAAATTGTGCGCATATTTGATCACATTCTTTCATTAATTTATTATCACTTTTTCATTTCGTATTCAATTAATTATCATTTTGAATAATTGAATTTATTAAATTCATATTTTTATTCAATTTTTTTTTTAATTCCATTTCACAGCAAATCGGGAGGTATTGAAAAGTGTTGCAGATTAAATTAACACGAAAAAAGATTTAAAATAATCAATTTTTGTGTTATTTTTTAAAATGAATGAAATTTTTGTTTATTACATTTTTTTATAACAATAAAACGTTAAGATATCGATAACTCGATAACTGATCGATTTCATCATATTTTATAATAATTTAAGATGAACAAGTAATAAAATCATTATTTTATATTAGAAGAATACTTCTTTAAAATTATTTTCATTATTTCAATTCAATTATTATTTTCCAAAATTTTTAACTACAATTTTACTTTATGTCTATTATTTTTAATATAAATTAATCAATTAATTTCAGGAAATTTCAATTATTCCTCATTTCTTTAATTAAATGCATATTAGAAAATAAAAACATTAAATAATATTCAAAAAATTCAATTCAACTTTTACAAAAATATTAATTTTGCAAATTCTATTATTTCCAAAAAGTTGACTCTATATTTCTTTTAATATTCAATTATAATCTGAAATTTTAACTGAAATTCATTTTTATGAAATGAAAATCAATTTTTATTAAAAAATTTTACAAGAATTTAATTATTTAAATGCAAATTAAATAATTTATTGGATAATTGAATGTTTCTCAAAATTCAATTCTCATAAAGAATTTTAGTAACAAATTTTTTAATAATTCAATTCTTTTGTCGAATTTTATTAAAACTTGCATGAATATAATTACTTTTTTCAAGGAATTCAATTATTAATTGTATGAAAAATAATTGAAACGCTGCGATGAGTTTTATGAGAATTTTTAAATTTATTCGTTTACAATTCAATTTTAGAAAATTTCAATTATTCGCAAATTCTGCAATTGAATAATTAATGAAAAATAAAAACTTGAAATAATTTCAATAAAAAACCTATTAAATTTTTAAAAAGAATTGATTGTACAGAATTTTTTATCAAAAATATGAAAAATTAAGAATTTCAATGATTTTAGTTTGAAACTTTTTCAAAATTCAATTATTTCTGAAAATACGCGTTAAAATGCTTTTAATATTCAAGTATAATCTAAAATTTTAACTGAAATTCATTTTTAAAACCATTTTTATTACTAAATTCTACAAGAATTCAATTATTTAAATACAAAAATAAATAATTTATTAATTTCATGTTTCTTGAAACTAAATTCTCATAAAATTCAATTACTTTTATAAATAACAATTTTTCTTGCGAAAATTCAATTATTTTCAATAAAAGTTTAATGAATTCTTTAAAACAATTCAATTATTCTTTAAAATAGTAAAATCTTTGAAAAAAATTCAATAATTATCAAAAAAATTTAACGAAAGACTTTAATTTTTTTCCTCATTGGTTAAAGAACTTTTCAAAAGAATTGAATTATTTTTAAAAGAGTGTTAATTAAAATGCTCCAAAAAATTTAATTTTCTTTGAAAGAATTATATTATTTTTCAAATGTTTTAAAATAATTTTTTTGAAGATTTTAATCATTTTCATAAATAATAAAATTTTTCAACTGATTTCAATTATTTTCAAAAATTTTCAAATAAAATTATTTAAAAAATTAAAGTAAATAAAAAAATATATATAAAAATATAGAAATTAAATTTATCAAAAGAATTTTTTTCTTTACACATTAGCTTCAAAAAATTTAATTTTCATCGAAAGAATTATATTATTTTTCAAATGTTTTAAAATAATTCTTTTGAAAATTTCAATCCTTTCGCAAAATATATAAAATTTTTCAAACGATTTCAATTAATTTCATAAATTTTAATAAAATTCTTCTCAAGAATTCAATTATATTCATAAAAAGTAAAATTCTTATACATATTTCAATTATTCTCATTTGAAACTTTTTGGAAATTTAATTATTTCTAAAAATCCACGTTATAATGCTTTTAATACTTATAATCTAAAATTTTAACTGTAATTCATTTTTAAAACCATTTTTATTAGTAAATTCTACGAGAATTCAATTATTTAAATACAAAAATAAATAATTTATTAATTTCATGTTTCTTGAAATTAAATTCTCATAAAAAATGTTATCAACAAATTTTTTGAATCATTAAAGTCTTTGGACTTATAATAAGAATTTTAATAAAATTTTTAAGAATAATTCAATTTTTCGAGGAATTTGATTAAAATTGCATTAAAAATCATTGAAATTCTGCCATGAGTTTTATTATTTATGAAAATAATTGAATTCCGAAAAGTATTTTATTATTTATAAAAATATTTGAATCCCTGTAGAAATTTTATTATTTATGCAAAATAATTGAATTATTGCGAAGAAATTTATAAAAAAAATTTGTAAATAATTGAATTTCTGTTTAAATTTTTATTATTCATGAAAATAATTGAATTTTTGCGCAGAATTGTATTTAAATTTTTTTAATAATGGAATTCTTTTGGAAAATTTTATTGAAACAGTAGATATTGAAAATTATGGAATTTTAGAAATCTTTTGAAAATTATTGAAATTTTAACAAGAATTTGATTAAAATTTGGTAAAATAATTGAATATCAGAGAAAAATTTTATTATTTATAAAGAGAATTGAAATTTTGACGAGAATTTTTAATAGTTTTGGAACACAATTGAATTTAGTAACTATGTTACTAAGTTAGTAACTAACTTACTATTCTCCCTTTTGAAGCTAAATTCGTTGAATATTTCCAAATCGTTGACTTTGGTGATTTATTTAAAATAAAATTTCATTCATAATTAAAAATAACAGCAAAATACATTATTTGAATCCTTTTTGGTGTTAATTTAATCCTAGAGGGATTAAAACTGTTGCAGATTATTTTAATCAATTTTGATGTTATTTTAACACCTCTCATTTTTCTGTGAATTCACATTTCACTCGTAATAAGTATAAATAATATCTATATAATTTTTATTAATTCTTTCCCTGTGACTAAAAATTTGTTTTCGCCTTAATTTTGAGAAAGTGTAGTTTTAATAAAGTATTGCAAAAATAATGAAGTTGAAATTGTTAATTGACTGTTATCAAAGTAGGGGGGTGTTTTTTTTTCAATAAAATAATAATGGTCTTATAATAATAACGATAAATAAGGCTTAAGGGAACTTAAGATCAAAAGCCCATCTGGTTTCACGAGCGCGCTTGGAGCTTAACACTGAACTCAAAGTCTTAAGAGTTGGCCATTTTTATATCTTACCGACATATAAAATCTTAAGTGCAATAGTGTATGTGTGTGTGTGTGTGCGTACATCACATATAAGGCCGGGATACGTGCCCTGTAACACGGTAGCTGGTTCGCAGAGATTACAGCGATACTTCAGAAAATTTATCGTCTAGCACCTAACACAACGCCATCTTTATTACCGTCGGTCAGGATATAGAGATTCATAAAACGCTTTTTACATGTATATTACTTTTTTTCCCATCAAAGATTTCTATATCCAACCTTTCTCCCCCAAAAAAAAAAACAGAAAAAAAATGACCGAAACGAAAAATCATATTTATTACCTTTTCGCTTCCCTTTAAACATTGAATAAAAATTGTTTCACTCGTGTAAATTTATTACCCCATTTGAAAATTTTCATTTTATACATTATAAAGTTATAACTTGGACGAAAAAAAATTCCTTAATATTATTCATTATTAATGAAAAAAAATATTTAGAGAATAGAATATGGAACTGTAATGAAAGATACAGTTTTAATTCTAGGGAGTGAAAATAAAGGTATTTTCACCCTAGGAAGATAATGAAAACCAGGGAGTGAAAAATGTAAACATAATTTAACCCTGGCGATTAAAAAATCAAAAAAATACCCTAGGGAGTGAAAATAAAGGTATTTTGACTCCAGGGAAATAACTAAACCTAGGGAGTAAAATGTAGAAGTATTTTATGAAAAATTTTCATTTTAGAGAGCGAATAATGATGTACTTTCGCCACTAGGGAATAAAACAACATGCTTTCTAACTAGGGAATAATAAATATTTTCTCTTACAATTAAAAGTGAAATAATATTTTCTAACTTTAGAAAAAAGTCACTATTTCAATTTTTGCAGAGCAAACAAGAAATACGCAAAGACAAAATAAAAGAATCTGAATTTTAATACCAAAAAAAAAATTACATATGCACAAGTCCGTATCCGCATTTTTAATAAATCTATTTAATTTCTGTATGCTCCGTAATTAAATGAATGAAATGAATTTTTACTCTCAACTTTTCCATATAAATATCATGGAAATATATTATTAAAAAAAAAATAGAAATGAATGTGTAAGAAAACGTGAATATTTTATATATATGCGTTCTGAATCGAGCAGTCCAGATTCACATTTTTTCGCTGGGAATCAAATAGACCGCAGACCGACGAGTAATGAATCAGGAAAATTAATTCGCAATACAGAGGAAAAAAAAAGTGTTCTAGAAGAGGAACCAAAAAAAAAATAATAATAATAATAAACGACTAGCCGCGCAATATTTTATACTTTTCATGCAGTAAATCGTACCAAACGAAACGCCAGGCAAAAAAATTCAACTATAAGCGCGCATACAGAGATTGCATTGCAAATAGTTGTTGAATTTTTTATTTTTATTTTTAACAAAGAATGATATTATTTTCAATCTATGTAAATATTTCCCAATTAAAAAACAAGTACAGTTTTAAAAAACGAGCATGAAACATTTACATTGAATATTTGAATAATATTGTACAATTCTAAATTAATTTGATGTAGTTAGTAATTATTTAAATTTACAGTAATTTGTAATATTATCAATAATGATATCAACTATCAAGTGATTAATAATTATTAATTAACTAGCTAATATTACGCCCGTGGAACGTTGAATTCAATTTTTTATTATTATGCAAATTACAAAAATTATTTTTATCCATAAATTTTGAAAACCTTGTTAATAATTACAATTTTAGGTTTTTTTCTACAATTTGTAATTTTAAGTATAAATTAACAAAAATTCGAAATTTTCAAATATTGTAAATACTTTCAAAGAGAAAGGAAATTAGAATTTAATTAATTAAAAAATTTTTTCAATCATGAGGAATAAAAAAAAGGAAATTCTGATCTAAATTAAAAATTCACGCTAACATTTTTTTTCTATCTTCTGCAGTACTTTCATATTATAGTCGTCGCTTCCCTTTAATATTCTCCTTTTATATATATGTATAAGGACATATTTTTTTTTCTTCACCTAAAAGGTCAATTTCCGAAAAGCATTAAAATCGATCGGTTCTATCGAATTGAGCCTGATTTCACTTGCTGGTGCAGTACTCTCCATTTATCTCGAGTAATCGAACGCTTCTGACCTGTTTTTCTCGTAATTCGAAATTGAGATTAATTTCAGCGCTCTGCTAAATAGATTTTCATGTAAATTCACAAATCTAATAAAATTGAAATATAATATCTATCCTGTTTATTGAGTTATTATCGAACTTCTTAAGATTGGGGAAATTTTATTTTCAATGCATGGGTTTTTATTTTTATTTCAATTTTTTTTTTTTAATGAATTTTTTTTGTCAAAAATATGAAAAATTAAGAATTTAAATGATTTTAGTTTGAAAATTTAATTATTTCTAAAAATCCACGTTATAATGTTTTTAATACTTATAATTTAAAATTTCGAACTGAAATTTATTTTTAAAACCATTTTTATATTAGTAAATTCTACGAGAATTCAATTATTTAAAGAGAAAAATAAATAATTTATTAATTTCATGTTTCTTGAAATTAAATTCTCTTAAATTCTCATAAAATTCAATTAATTTTTTAAATAACAATTTTTTTTGCGAAAATTCAATTATTTTCAATAAAAGTTTAATGAATCCTTTAAACAATTCAATTATTCTTTAAAGTAGTCAAATCATTGCAAAAAAATTCAATATTTAATTTTATCAAAAAAATTTAACGAAAGACTGTAATTTTTTTCATCATTCGTTAAAAAAGTTTCCAAAGAAATTCAATTATTTCCAATAGAGTGTTAATTGAAATGCTCTAAAAAATTTATTTTTCATCCAAAAAATTCAATAATTTTTCAAAAGTTTTAATATAATTCTTTTCAAGGTTTCTATCATTTTTATAAATAATAATATTTTCCAAATGATTTCAATTATTTGCAAAAGTTTGAATAAAATTCTTTTTAAAAATTCAATTGCATTCATAAAAAGTAAAATTGTTATGCATATTTCAATTATTCTCATTTGAAACTTTAGCAAAATTTAATTATTTCTAAAAATTCACGTTATAACGCTTTTAATATTTAAGTATAATATAAAATTTTAAGAGAAATTTATTTATAAAACCATTTTTATTGCATAAAATTCAACGAAAATTCAATTATTTAAATTCATAAAGAAGATTATCAAGAAAATTTTTAAAAACATTAAATTCTTTAGACGAATTTTAATATGATTTTTAAGAATAATTACATTTTTCGAGAAATTTAATTAAAATTGCATTAAAAATAATTGAAATTCTGCAAACAATTTAATTTTTTATGAAAATAATTAAATTCCTAAAAGAATTTTATAAAAAAAAAATTGTAAATAATTGAATTTCTGTAAAAATGTTTATTATTTATGAAATTAATTGAATTTTTGCGTAGAATTGTATTGAAATTTTTTTTCATAATGGAATTCTTTTGTAAAATTTTATCGAAATAGTAGATATTGAAATTTATGGAATTTTAGAAATTTTTTGAAAATAATTGAAATTTTGACTAGAATTTGATTCAAATTTTGTAAAATAATTGAATATCTGAGAAAAATAAAATTTTATTTTTTATAAAGAGAATTGAAATTTTTAGGAGAATTTTTAAAAATTTTCAAACACAATTGAATTTAGTAACTATGTTACTAAGTTAGTAACTAACTATTTTCCCTGGAGAAGCTGAATTCGTTGTCAACGATTTTTTCTAAATTTCAATTATTTTTCCCAGATTTTATCAAAATACAATTATTTTTTGTTAATTTCACCAAATTTGAATTATTTTTCAATAGATTTAGTAATTTTAATTATTCTCAAAAGATTTAATTTAATTTCGATGAGTTTTATAAAATTTTTTTGAAATTTACTCATTTACAATTCAATTTTACAAAAATTTCAATTATTCGAAAATTTTGCAATTAAATATTTAATAAAAAATTGAAATAATTTTTAATAAAAATTCTATTGAACTTTTAAAAAGAATTAATTCTACAGAATTTTTTGACAAAAATATAAAAAATGAGGAATTTCAATGATTTTAGTTTGAAACTTTTTCAAAATTTAATTATTTCCAAAAAGTTAACTCTATATTTATTTTAATATTTAATTATAATCTAGAATTTCGAACTGAAATTTATTTTTAAAACCATTTTTATTAGTAAATTCTACGAGAATAAAATTATTTAAATACAAAAATAAATAATTAACTAATTTCATGTTTCTTGAAATTAAATTCTCATAAAAAATGTTATCAACAAATTTTTTAAATCATTAAATTCTTTGGACGAATTTTAATAAGATTTTTAAGAATAATTACATTTTTCGAGGAATTTGATTAAAATTGCATTAAAAATAATTGAAATTCTGCAATGAGTTTTATTATTTATGAAAATAATTAAATTCCTAAAAGAATTTTATTATTTATAAAAATAATTGAATCCCTGTAGAAATGTTATTATTTATGAAAAATAATTGAATTATTGCGAAGAAATTTATAAAAATATTTGTAAATAATTGAATCCCTGTAAAAAATTGTATTATTTATGAAAATAATTGAATGTTTGTGTAGAACTGTATTGAAATTTTTTTTAATAATCGAATTCTTTTGTAAAATTTTATTGAAACAGTAGATATTGAAAATTATGGAATTTTAGAAAACTTATGAAAATAATTCAAAATTTTGACATGAATTTGATTCAAATTTTGTAAAATAATTGAATATCAGAGAAAAATTTTATTTTTTCTAAAGAGAATTGAAATTTTTAGGAGAATTTAAAAAAAAATTTTTTGAACACAATTGAATTTAGTAACTATGTTGACTTGGGTGTTTTATTCAAAATAAAATTTAATTCATAGTTAAAAATAACACCAAAATAGACTATTTTAATTCATTTTGGTGTTAATTTAATCCTAGAGGGATTAAAACTGTTCCAGATTATTTTAATCCATTCTGACGTTATTTTCACACCTCACGTTTTATTGTGAAACGAAATTTTCATCTCAACAGTTTTGGTTTTTATTTTTTGTTCTGTTTTTCTGGTTTTTTTCCGCAACCAATTAAGCTTTTCTCTTTGTCCTGGTAAAAAAATTGCAACTAAAAAGGGAAATTCTCTATATTGGATTGGGATTTGTCGTAAGAAAAATGCGAATGAATGTTGACCAATCTCTATTAGAGTAGAGCGATGCAATGCGGGACCACGTACTCAAAAGACGAAACTTTCACACGTTCTTCATGCACGACAGAGTTTTGCCAGATACTATAGTTAAAATGGCAGCAGCAATCAAATTAACCCTCCTGTCCGGAGCTTTTGGTCCCCATATGCTGGTCGCTCTCCTTCTCACTCCCCCCACACAAAATACATCATGACAAAATGAATCGCGCAAATTTCCCTAGCCAAAAGTAAATTCATATGGCAAAAAAACTATATGCCACGTATTTTAACTTAACATCAAATTCTCAATTGCACTCTCACCAATTTGTTCGTATTTTAAATTTCCCAAAAAAAAAAAAAAAAATTTTCTCCTACCGAAAAATCCATTTATTCATCATTTATGCACTTTTTAGTTATACAAATGACGAATAATAATTAATTATATTCTGAAAGTAAAAACAGAAGGATTTAAAAATGGAAATTTTTTAATTCAATCGATATATAACCATAAACACTTATTGTTAGTGTATAACAATGATTTTTATTGTAATTTTATTTCTCTTCAATTGTAATAAAGAATTTTTTCCCCTCCTTTTGTTATGGTCAATAAAATAATAATATACATGAAAGAACAATAACAATCAATTTTACCCGAATTTCCATGTACTAACATTGGTATAATTTCTCTCGTAAATGTGCTTGTTTTTTATTCTCTCCATTTAAAAAAAAACACTACCACGACAAATTCAATGAAATTCACTCATATTTTTTTTTATTGCGAATAAAAGACCATTTACTCTTCGGAATAAAAAAAAAAAGTTAAAATAATATTCAGATTCATAATAATAACAACACTTGATCATATTTATCTTTCTGTTGTAGTCGACAAAACTCATTTTTGAGGACGTAAAAATAATTTTGAAAAAAGACAATCAGATAGAAATAATTATATTATCGATTCAAATATTGATGATGAGTTTTGTGAAAATAAGAATTTATAGAAATTTATTTTCCCATTAAATTTGAAAGTGTTGAAACAAAAATTTCTTTTCAGGAAAGTGAAAAATAAAAATTGACAAATTGCAGTAAGGAGAGCTTTTTTTTTTAAACAAGGAAAGTGTAATATTCGGCGAAGATTCGAGAATGAGGGAAAAAAAAAGAATATAAAGTTGCAATTTGACAGCTTAAGGTTCAAGCGGCTCGAAGGACATAAAAAAGATACGAGAAGAAGTGCACGCCTGGTGTGTGAGGCATTATATGAGGAAGCAACGGGCAAAGAACAAGGGAATTTTTTTTCCCTTTTTTTTTTTTTTTTTTTTGCAAACTTATTTTCCCTCTTCATAAGACGAAGTTGCGACGCCCGGCTCGTCGTACACTTGACAAATTTATAGTCCACTTACGCTTCCATGTAACCTTACGCGGAATTCACATTCAACCAGCCCCGTTAAATTCACAAGTCAGAATGTCAGATGGTATGCTCAAAATCTAAATCCTTTTCTATTTTCTTATATCAGATAAGTTTCAGTAAAATATAATATCTTACAACTTATATTATATAACTAATAAGGAACTTTGCCAAAAAAAGATTTTTTTTTTATTTTTCACAAATTCGAGGCCAAATTTTCGTTCATCTACAAAACGTAGAAAATATATTGGAATTTTTAATACCTTCAATTTGTCAATCACTGCGAAAAATTTTCACCCTTGGGGTTAATTTTTTTTAACTCGATAACTATCAGAATAACACGCGCGAGCGTTTTCAGGGCTCGAACCAGTAGTGAAAGTATTTAAAAATACGGACTTTACGGACCAAAAATGAAAAATTACGGACCAATTACTGACAAAAATATATAAGAGAACATTTTACTTGAAACTGTAAATTAGATTTTTTCATAACTAAAAAAACATGAAGATATCGATAACTCCGAGTCTTCATGTTTTATAATAATTAAAGATAGAGTGATAAAATCATTATCAATTCAATTATTATTTTCAAGAATTTTTAACTAAAATTCTTCTTAAAATCGATTATTTTTAATAATTTTCGAAAAAGTTCTTTGACAATTTTCAAATCCATTTCTTTACAATATTCGATTTTTCAATTATTTGTAAATTCTTCAATTAAATATGTATTAGAAAATAAAAACTTCAAATAATATAAAAAAAAAATTCGCAATTAAAATTTCTCAAAAAAATTAATTCCACAGAATTGTTACTTAGTTAAAAATATGAAAAATTCCAATTTTCAAAGATTTGAATATGAAACCTTTTCAAAATTTAATTATTTCCAAAACTTTACACTCTAATACTTTTAATATTCAATTATAATCTAAAATTTTAACTGAAATCCATTTTTAAATCAATTTTTATGAGAAAATTCTACGAGAATTTCATTATTTAAATAGAAAAAAAACAATTTATTGAATAATTACATATGTTTCTTAAAATTGAATTCTTTTAAAGAATTGACTCAATAAATTTTCAAATAATTTGAATTCTTTTGCAAAATTTTATTAAAATAGATATTAAAAATAATTAAATTAGGGAAATTTTTTGAAAATAATTGAAATTTTGCCAAGAAATTTATTAAATTTTTTCAAAATAATTCAATTTTAGAGAAGAATTTTATAATTTATAAAGATAATTGATAATTTACGCAAAGAATTGCATTAAAAATTTTGAATGCAATAATTTTATTCTTTAAAGAAATTTAATCAAAAATTTATTAAAAATAATATTTAAATTCTAATAAATAAATTGTAGCAAAGATTATTAAAATAATTAAATTTCTTTGATAAATTTTAATAAAATTTTTAAGAATAATTACATTTTTCGAGGAATTCGATTAAAATTGTATTAAAAATAATTGAAATTCTGCAATTAGCTTTATTATTCATCAAAATAATTGAATTCCTAATAAGAATTTTATTATTTGCCAAAAAAATTAAATACCTGTAAAAATTTTATTAGTTATGGAAATAATTGAATATTGCGAAGAAATTTATAAAAAAAAAATTGTAAATAATGAAATTCCTGTAAAATCGTTATTATTTTTTGAAAATAATTAAAGGTTTATGTAGAATTTTAGTAGATTTTTTTTTTAAATAATTGAATTCTTTTGGAAAATTTTATTAGAATAGTATAGATACCTATATTAAAAATCATTGAATTGAGGAAAAATTTTGAAAGTAATTGAAATTTTTCCAAGTATTTTATTAAAATTTTTTTGAAAATAATTGATATTTCGAAGAAGAATTTAATTATTTCTAAAGATAATTGAAATGTTGACGAGAATTTAAAATTTTTTTTGAACATAATTGAATTTTTGCGAAGAATTTTATTACTTTTGAAAATAATTGAATTCCTTCAATCATTTGTAATTTCTCTAAAATTATCCAACTAATATCGTATAATTTACGTACTTTACGGATCTTTTTCGACCGAATTACGGACATTGTAAAATGTACCTATAATTTTATTATTCTTAATTTTTTATAGTTAAGGTTGTGGAAAATATTTTATTTCTACTGTTACTCTCTCTCTTATTATAAAATTAAAATTTTTAATTTTTATTACCAAATCACAAAAAATCAGTAATTGAAAGTAAAATTTTAATACAACCATAACTTTTGATTGATTAGATTTTTAAATTATTGCCAAAATCCTCCTAGAGTTCTGTTTCAAGGAAAAAAAAGACGAATTAGACAAGAGAATAAGTTATCAAAAGCTGAAACGGAATAACGAACGCAAGGCTGCTTGATTTTTCAAGAAATGAAATTAAAATTTGCATATGTGAAATTTCCCTGCAAAATTAGCCAATGTTTAAACAAACAAAAATTAAATCACTTAAAAAACTTTTCTCCCAAGGACAACGTGTTTATAGAAAATTATTTACAATAAATTAAATAATAGAAAATGATTCAATAATAAATTTCCCATTTGTAGCTTTTCATTCAAAAAAAAAAAAGGTTTAGAAAATTTTTTCTACACCAATTTTTAATACCTCTTTGAGGTTAATTTTTAGACCTGGAAAATTTGTGACAAAAAATCGATTAGAATGTGGGGAATTTTTTGTCTTTTTAGGTTTAAAAAAAAAGAGAGCGAGAGAGAGAGAGAGAGATAGCAAATGTATATTTTAATAATGATAATAATAGTAGTAGAATGAAGTGAGCTTCCTCATAAGAGATTTTACCCCGAAGGTTCCTTCATATGTATGCTAATCAGCCGCAGGGCTGAATTTATTATGCGAATTACGTGTAAACGCTCTCTCCTAAGGAGTTTAGACAGAGTTAAATTGCCCTCCGCGATCCAACAACTGGCACTCATCCTTCTAGACGCCGATTTTCGAGAGGATAATTGAATTTTCCCCCTAACTAACGCCACTTTCTAATTAACCTTCGTTTTATCCTAATTACCTGCGTCCGGTACGGCTAATTTACGATATATCATCATATTTTACATTTATCCCATTAGCCCAAGCACTGTGCTTTCGTGTAAACTTATTATTGTGTTTACAGGGTCGCCAATCGATTTTCAAGAAGCAAAAAAAAAAGAAAAAAAATTCCTCTGCTCTGCCTAAGTTAAATGTTATTTTAGCATTAAATATTATGAGTAAAAAAAATATTAATTTGAATAAAAAATTAAATTAGGTATATTAATAATCATTTTATTTAATTACACAGTTAACGTGAGGTGTTAAAATAACTACAGAGTGGATTAAAATAATATGCAACAGTTTTAATATTCCTCTAGGATTAAATTAACACCAAAAAGAATTAAAATAATCTATTTTGGTGTTATTTTTAACTATGAATGAAATTTTATTTTAAATAAAACACCAAAGTCAACGATTTGAAAAAAATTCTACGAATTTAGCTTCAAAAGGGAGAATAGTAAGTTAGTTACTAACTTAGTAACATAGTAACTAAATTCAATTGTGTTCAAAAATTTGAAAAAATTCTAGTCACAATTTCAATTCTCTTTGTAAATAATAAAATTCTTCTCTGATATTCAATTATTTTACAAAATTTTAATCAAATTCTTGTCAAAATTTCAATTATTTTCAAAAGTTTTCTAAAATTCCATAATTTTCAATATCTACTGTTTCAATAAAATTTTCCAAAAGAATTCCATTATTAAAAAAAATTTCAATACAATTCTACGCAAACATTCAATTATTTTCATAAATAATAAAAATTTAAACAGGAATTCAATTATTTACAAATTTTTTTATAAATTTCTTCTCAATAATTCAATTATTTTCATAAATAATAACATTTCTACTGGGATTCAATTATTTTTATAAATAATAAAATTCTTTTAGGAATTCAATTATTTTCATAAATAATAAAACTCATTGCAGAATTTCAATTATTTTTAATGCAATTTTAATCAAATTCCTCGAAAAATTGAATTATTCTTAAAAATCTTATTAAAATTCGTCTAGAGAATTTAATGATTTAAAAAAATTGTTGATAACATTTTTTATGAGAATTTAATTTCAAGAAACAGAAAATTAATCAATTATTTACTTTTGTATATATAAATAATAGAATTCTCATAGACTTTTATTAAATAAAAATGATAAAAATCTTTTCAAAAATAATATAATTCTTTCGATGAAAATTAAATTTTTTTATGCATGTTGATTAACACTCTATTGAAAATAATTGAATTCTTTTGCAAACTTTTTTAACGAATAAGAAAAAAAAATAAAATCCTTGCATGAAATTTTTTTGATAAAAATTTAATTTTTTGCAAAGATTGTATTATTTTAACAAGTAATTGAATTGTATTAAAGCATTCTTAAAACTTTAATTGAAAATAATTGAATTTTCGCAAAAAAAATTGTTATTTATATAAGTAATTAAATTTTATGAGAATTTAAGAGAATTTAATTTCAAGAAACATGAAATTAATAAATTATTTATTTTTCTATTTAAATAATTAAATTCTCGTAGAATTTACTAATATAAAAATGGTTTTAAAAATAAATTTCAGTTCGAAATTTTAGATTATAATTGAATATTATCAGAAATATAGAGTGAATTTTTTGGAAATAATTAAATTTTGAAAAAGTTTCAAACTATAATCATTGAAATTCTTATTTTTCATATTTTTAACAAAAAATTCTGTAGAATTAATTCTTTTTAAAAAGTTTAATAGGAATTTTATTGAAATTATTTCAAGTTTTTATTTTTCTTTAAATATTCAATTGCAGAATTTCCAAATAATTGAAATTTTGAAAAATTGAATTGTAAACGATTAGAATTGAAAATTCTCATAAAACTCATCGCAGCGTTTCAATTATTTTTCATACAATTATAATTTAATTCCTTGAAAAAAGTAATTATGTTTATGCAAGTTTTAATAAAATTCGACAAAATAATTGAATTATTAAAAAATTTGTTACTAAAATTCTTTATGAGAATTGAATTTTGAGAAATATTCAATTATTCAATAAATTATTTACTTTTGCATTTAAATAATTAAATTCTTGTAGAATTTTCTAATAAAAATTGATTTTCATTTCATAAAAATGAATTTCAGTTAAAATTTGAGATTATAATTGAATATTAAAAGAAACAAGAGTGAACTTTTTGGAAATAATTGAATTTTCAAAATTAATATTTTTGTAAAAGTTGAATTGAATTTTTTGAATATTATTTGATGTTTTTATTTTCTAATATGCATTTAATTAAAGAATTGAGAAATAATTGAAATTTGGTGAAATTGATGAATTAATTATTATTAAAAACAATAGATATAAAGTAAAATTGTAGTTAAAAATTGTTGAAAAAAATAATTGAATTGAAATAATGAAAATAATTTTGAAAAAGTATAATTTTCTTCAATAAAATAATGATTTTATTACTTGTTCATCTTTAATTATTATAAAATATGAAGAAATCGATCAGTTATCGAGTTATCGATATATTCCTTTTTTTATTAGTTATAATAAAATGTAATAAACCAAAATCTAATTAATTGTAAAAAATAACACCAAAATTGATTATTTTAATTTTTTTGGTGTTGTAATTTAATCTGCAACACTTTTTATTTCACGATTTACTGTTACTGATTATTTATTTTATTAAAATATATCTTTTCTAAAAAAATTTTTGACTGAATTTGAATTTTCATAAACTATATTCTTTGCCTAACAACAATGATTCAATAAAAATGATGTCTGACTAAAACTTGCGCTCACCACTCATTTTCCAATGAAAGAAGAAAAAGTCGTAATCGTAATAATTTTATTATTTATAAAGAAACTGATTATGGATTAGGAAACATAATTAAAATACAAGTAATAGAAGAAGAAGAAGAGGAGCAAGAAAAAAACTTGGAACTATAAGCGAGGAGTTAGAAATAACAAAAAAAAATGAGTAAAGAAGAGAGGAAAAAAAAGAAAGATGAGTCTTAATGAAGACTTGAAGGATCAATATTTTTTAATTAGACGCCCAGGTGCTTTAGCGTATAGCTTTCTCTCTCTCTCTCTCTCTCGTATCTCTCCCCTGTGCTGTAGCTTGAGAGAAGCAGCAGGATTAATTTTCGTGTTTTCGCCTCAACTCTCTTTGGTTGATTTCGATAGATTTAGTCGCTCTCCCTCCCCCCCCTCTCTCTCTCCCCTTTCTGTAAAAGTAATGATATTTAACTGTTATTTACTTTGAGCTGACCCAATTTTCAAAGGGATTACTTTGACCGTACGAACGGTTGAAACTAGAGTATTAGTAGTTTCGATTCCCGGTCTAGAAATCAACTCTCTCTCTCTCTCTCTCGGACTATTTACACTAGTGTTTTGGTTTGCTTGTTCAATTCAATTGGAGAAACATGCTATGAGAGCATGTCAGCACATTTATCTCTCGCAGTGCGCTCTCTCTCTCTCTCTCCACATTTACCGTGTTTTCAAAAATCTTGTAAATCCATCATCAAAAGAAACTATATTTATCCAATTTATTATACATATAAAAGAATTTGTAGTGAATTTTTTCTTTTTTAAATTTACATTCTATTTATGTCCAGATTTACGCTATGATAAACGATACTTTTTAATATGGTAGATAAGTATTTTTTTTCATTCTACAAAAAATGATTCTGTAGTTTGACAAAAAAAATTTGTTTATCTCTCATTGCTAAATTTAAATTATTTTGAATACAATTTTAATCGTATTTTTCAAAAAATGTAATAATTGTCTAGAATTTTATTAAAATTTGTCGAAAGAATTCTAGTATTTATCAAATTTGTTCATAAAATTCTTTACCAGAATTGAATTTCAAAAAAATTGAATATTGTAAATAAATATATATTAAAAAATAATTGTCAAAGAAGTTTATCGAAAAATTTTTTCCATTTTCACTTCTTCTCTGCACAGAATTTAACATTGATTCCACTATTATATTGAAGAATACGTCAAATTTGATATGAATAACAATACTGAACATGCAAAACAAACATTTTTTCTGAAATTATAAATATCAGGAGATAAAGTAAACACAAACATAATTCCAAATACGTATTAAAATAAAAAAAAACCAGGCAATACTTTCAAAAAAAAGAGAAATGTTAAAAAAATGTTACGCTACCTGAATGAATATTTGCCTTATTTTAGAATTTAAATTCATCTACATACGGTTAAATTAAAAAAAAAAAAGCGAGAGAGTCAGAGAGTTGGAGAGAAATCGTTTTATATAATTCATTAATATCGTTCTATTTCAGTGGTATTTTTAATCCATTCAATGAATCAATGTAAATATTTAAATAAAAATGAAATTTTGTTTCCTTTTATCTTTAAAAAAATATTGAAAAAAAAAGAAATAAAAGTTTTTAATTGCTCCTGGCATATAGAGTTTTTAAAAATAAATTTTCAATATAACCGTATATATGTGAAATTTAATATCAATTTCCGTTTCTTGCTTTATTAATTTTTAAAAAGTCTTCGTTTAAAATTTACCGCTTATCTTTACACGACGAAGAATGATTTATTATTCAATAAGGCAGTTAGCTCTTCTAGGTACAATATTTTTCATTCATTAATTATTAGAGTATACTTATTGCGAGATTTTCGGTAAATAATTTTTTAAGGGCGAATTATATTCATTTTTTATTTACTAATTTTTTTTATTCTTATTTACTTTATTTTTTTATTTTTTTTATTTCACAGTTTTACTGAAGATATTTAAAAAAAGGAAATTCAAAAAACACCAAAAAAGATTGAAATAAACAATTTTTATGTTATTTTTTACAATGAATGAAATTTTGGTTTATTACATTTCTTTATAACTATAAAACATGAAGATATCGATAACTCGATAACTAATCGATTTCTTCATATTTTATAATAATTCTAGATGACCAAGTAATAAAATCATTATTTTATATTTTAAGAAACTTCTTTAAAATTATTTTCATTATTTCAATTCAATTATTATTTTCAACAATTTTTAACTACAATTTTACTTTATATCTATTGTTTTTAATAATAATTAATTCATCAATTTCACGAAATTTTAATTATTCCTCAATTCTTTAATTAAATGCATATTAGAAAATAAAAACATCAAATAACATTCAAAAAATTCAATTAAACCTATTCAAAAATATTTATATCACAATTCAATTATTTCCAAAAAGTTCACTCTATATTTCTATTAATATTCATTTATAATTTTAAAATTGAACTGAAAATTTTTTTCAAAACCATTTTTATTAGTAAATTCTACGAGAATTTAATTATTTAAATACAAAAACAAATAATTTATTAATTTCTTGTTTCTTGAAATTAAATTCTCATAAAAAATGTTATCAACGAATTTTTTAAATCATTAAATTCTTTGGACATATAATAAGAATTTTAATAAGATTTTAAAGAATAATTCAATTTTTCGAGGAATTTGATTAAAATTGCATTAAAAATAATTGAAATTCTGCCATGAGTTTTATTACTTATGAAAATAATTGAATTCCTAAAAGAATTTTATTATTTATAAAAATTATTGAATCCCAGTAGAAATGTTATTATTTATGAAAATAATTGAATTATTGCGAATAAATTTATAGAAAAATTTGTAAATAATTGAATTTCTGTAAAAATTATTATTATTTATGAAAATAATTCAACGTTAGCGTAGAATTGTATTGAAATTTTGTTTAATAATGGAATTCTTTTGGAAAATTTTTTTAAAACAGTATATATTGAAAATTATGGAATTTTAGAAAACTTTTGAAAATAATTGAAATTTTGACAAGAATTTGATTAAAATTTTGTAACATAATTGAATATCAGAGAAGAATTTTATTATTTATAAAGAGAATTGAAATTTTGACGAGAATTAAAAAAAAATTTAACACAATTGATTTAAGAATTATCTATTTATCTAGAAAAAAATATTTTTTAGCTCATTCTTCTTTTAATTCACTCTGAAAATGTTTTTTATAAAACCCTAAAATCAATGGTTAATAATGGAATTAAATTAGATAGTTTTTAAAAACGAATTTTTCATTGCGAAATCAGTAGTATGAACAAATTTTAGTCAGACAGTCATTCTGTAGATGTTAAAAATTAGTACACAAGTAGTAAAAGTATTTTGTAGCCAGACAAAACATTACTCTTTATTTTTCACAGCGAAAGTCAATAATAAAATAAACTACGCTCCGACAAAACTGTTTTCAATTTTCTTTATGAAATTTTTTGGTCATACTTTTTTTAAAATAATTTAAATTCAAAAATTAAAATAGCAAAAGCAATTTTTACCCACAAAATAAATACAAAGTTTAACAATATACAAAAAATAATTATTTGGGGGTCGATTATATGTAATTTCTCTTCACTTTCACTTTTATTCAAAATTTATTTTCAATTCCACTTTCCTACAAAATTGAAACTGGAATTTTTAAAATTAAAATGGAATATTTTTTACTAATGTTTTTTTTCAAAATTTAACATTAATGCGTGACGTTATTTTTATTTTAAAGAGTATAGAAACTTTTCTCACTTGGGACATAGCGTTTTTTCATTCTGACCAGAGGATTTCCTATTTTTTTTGTTTGTAACGGCTTCGCCACTAGAGACGAGATGAGGGAGGATGATATATTATCGTATTTATTATACAGCAGGTGTATCGCTCCTCAAGAATATAAATGCACGTTACATACAATCCTTCCTCATCAATTTATCAACGCTCTTTCTAACTAAATAACCTTTTTTCTTTTCTCTTTTTTTTAAATATTAATTATGTCAGTAAAATGTGAAAATCAATTTTTTTTTCTAAGTTCCCTCTTTTCAGCTTGAAACAAATTATTTCGATAATCACTACTTTTTAAAAATATTTTTTTCTCATTTTCAATAAATTTGAATAGTCTTCTTTTTTTTATAAATTGCACGTGATTTTAGAATAAAATTGTTCCAAAATCATAAATATCAAATATTAAATATTAAGAACCTTTTTTTACAGTGTAATGTTACGTCTCAAGAAATAAAACTAAACATAATCAGAATTTACATATTTAATTTGACAGGCATCGATGATTCAAGCTGATTTATTCACAGAGCAGTAAACTCTGATATTAAGGGACAGGTTTTTAAGAAAGAGTAACTGTTTAATGTAAGTTAAATTATTAAAGTTATTTATTTGAATCCTTTACAATTAGAATCAAGAGAAAGAGTAGATCCAGATGTCTTCAGGGATATTGTAACAAATATTACTTTGTGGGATCAATCACGAATTTGAAAGGGACAAGATTTTGAAGTATTAGTAACTTAACTTTTTAAAATTATTATTAGAGTCATAGAACCAACAGGTGATACCTCCTTCAGTGTAAGGTTGAAGAAATGACGTTGTCTAGCGAAAACTGAATATGCAGTAGATTTCCTTTGAATTGTTTTCGGACCAATCAAAGTGAAAGGTCCGGAGTCCAGGTGTCAAATTATTGATTTAACGTTAAAGTCGAAATAATGCAGTCATTAGAAAGATAGTAATGTGCCTCGCAATAGAAATTATCTTCTTGATAAAATTCTTCTTGAATAACTTGACTAAGGCTTGAAGAATGCATTTGGTACTTGAAGAGATTTTCGAATGACACGAAGAATACGCTTAGGAGTAGTACACGACTTGTTAACTTGGTCGCGGAATCGCGACTTGTTGATTTGAGGATGACTTCTGGACTAGTTAAGTTGACGGCGTTTCCTGGACTGACGAATTCGTCAAGAGTGGCCCCTTTTATATGTTTCCTTCACAAGGGAACTTACCACCCACATTTATTACCTTTCGGTCAAGGTGATAAAATTTTTATTATATTTAAGTGGGGAACCAATAGAAAGAATGATAATGTGCAGATGAGCAATTTTCGGCATCTGCTACTTAGACAAAGACATCATTTTGATCAATATTAACGCGTTGAGTCGTCACTGTTTTAGACGGTTCAGTAACCTTATAGAAGGGTGACAATCGTGGATGACCATATAAGGAAAAGTCTGTCCAAGACGACACACATTTCAATTGATTTGTCTGGCTTACAAGAAAAAGTGACGATTCAGATTCTAACTTTACAAATATCAAAACAATACGTCGCGATGACGTGACAGTAATAATAATAAAAAAAGAATTTAACAAAAAACCCGAATATTTCCCGTGAATTGTGAAGTAAAAAGAAATCTACTTTAGATTCCTTTGGAAAAAGCCAAAAGAAGAGTATATGGGGGGGTTGAATATTCCGCGAAGCCTGCCAGGTTGTCGCGTGGGACAAAAGTTCTCGCGAAAAGAAAAGTCAAGTCTAGGGACGTTATTTTGCGAAGTAGGCAACCAATCATCCGGAATGGAAGTCGGGCTGGCCGAGCTCGATCCATACCAAAACATGCAGGCTTTTTCTCCCTTGTGAAGCGAGGGAAAGAGAGAAAAAGAAGAGATATTCAACCCTTCTTTTTCATCCCGTCCCCCCTCCTCTTCCACCTCCCAACCCGTGTCTGGATTTCTAACCACCTTTACGAAGCAATGTTAAGCGACGCTATTGATAAACTGCTGTATTATGCGAGAGGATGAGAGAGGAAACGAGAACGAGTGAGAGAGGGAGGTTGACCAGGCACGCAGGCAGCGGATTATTTATTATACACAGAGCAACCTGAAAGCATGGAAATACGTATTCCATTGCCCCTCATCGCTCCCAAACAGCAGCAAAAGCTCGCTTTAGAAAATGTCACACTATTCTCTCTTGGTATCGCCAATTGCGGTCAACTTCCAGTTACTACAAATCCTAATGTACTTTTCAAACAGGCGTATATATATAAATCAAATTATTACCAAAATTCCCCCCTTCCAATCGAACATATGTATTGTAAACAATGCAAAAAGTAGAAAAACAAACAACAACAACAGAATAAAAAAAGAAGAAGACTTTTATGAAGAAACTAAAAGTTATTCCAAGTTGAAAATCTGAGTGAAATTCGCAATTGTCGTTTTAAATCGTGGTGCGGTGCGATGGTAGTTTCAAGGATAGGACGTTCCCTCCGATAAAGAGAAAGCTGCCGAGCGTTTATAATGGCGGCGAATGCTCATAGGAATTCAAGGTAGTATATATTCGACTCGAAGGGAGAACGACGACGACGACGACGCTTACACGATAGAGGTTGGGACGCACTAAATCTTCCCACGGGAGTCTCTTACTTTCGGTTCCTTAAGCTTCCACTATGGCTTGAGTAGATGCGATATTCAAGACATTCTTCTCCCTCTACATCTCAATAGAAACGACATCTAATGTTCCCCCCATCATAGAACTCTCTCAATCTACTTATTAGTTTGCAAAACTCAACATTATTTACCCTTTCACACAAGGGAGATAATAGTTATCTAAAATTTTATTATCCCTTACATTCATTATTTACTTAACAATTATATACACTAAAGTTATGATATATAATTAGCGGTACTTGACTAAATAGCAAATTATAGAAGTAGATTATTACAATTAGAAGAATGTAATTATAATTAAGGAAAACTAATGAAGAATTAAGAAAATAATAAAATTTAAATGTTAACTTACTAAAGATGACGATTTAAAGGCCTTCTAACGCTTAAAGGCAGCTTTCTTGATAATAAAATAGTTTTACAAGATTTTTGTTTACACGTCAGTACAAAATTAGGCACTTATTTCTAGAATAGAAATTTCATCCTATGAGCAAAATATAATGGTACATTTATAGATTTCTTTCTTCTTAATTATTATATATTATACAATGAAAATTAACTAAAAACTGCTATAAAAACTTATAAAATCTCTGAATTCAAAGGCCTTTCGCGTTAGGAATAATTTTCTGTAAACGGTACGACTGCTCGGACTGTAATGACGGGAAGAGACTCCCGATGCTGCTTTATATAGTATCTAGTGGTGGGGGTAGGCGCGCTCTGATTAGTCGGCGACTGCTCGGACTGTAATGACGGCAGGAGACTCCCGATGCTGCTTTATATAGTGGATAGTGGTGGGGGTAGGCGCGCTCTGATTAGCTGGCGCTCTCTCCCCACCAAGCTCCACTATATAAGCAGCTACGCAAGGCCTGCGCTGTCACTTCACTACAAGCAGTGCAACTGTTCACATTTCTTTCAAAACGAAAAATAATTAAAAGTAATAAAATAGAAAGCATTCAGCGCGAAATTTAAATTAACCAGAATTGGTAATAAAAGAAACTCTTCTCTTTCTTGAACTGAATAAAAGCTGTGAGTTTGGAAAAGAATAAAAATAACTTACTATAATTCTATGTAATTTAGAAAGAAAAAAACAGATTTTTTGTAAAAGATAATTATTTTCCTTTAAAACAGACAGAAATGTGTTTATCAAAATAGATTATTATTCTTGATAAAAGACAGAAAGTGAAATTTACACTCTCCATTACAGTTCATAATTTGAACTTATGAAGCTATTTGTTGCACTTTGAGAGAAAGAGAGTGGGACTTAACGGCTAACGAAGATCTATTGTTGGACAAAGTTTATTTTATACAACTTTGAAGCAAAACTTGCTATTTCTCCAGGAACAATCTCCACTTGATTATGAATTCATGTGTGAATACTGTTCCTCAAACGATTCTAAGAGTAAAATTGCATACAGAAGAGCAGCGAGATTGCAAGAGAGAGAGAGAAGAGATTTTAGTTTTGACAAAATATTTCATTGTCCCATAAAGATTTGTAATCTAAAATACAAGACACAATTTTTTCCACTTTAATATTTAATAAGATTACAAATGCTTAGATTCTTTCTTTAAAAAAAAATTTTTTCCTACAAAAAAATGTATAAAGAAACTAAAAATTACGAATAAGTATTTTTTAAAACTCGTTAATGAGTGAGAAAATTAGAAATCATTTGCATTAATGAAAATTCCTCGTCCAAAAAAGGAGTAAAGGGAAATATAAAGAGAAGAAGAGAATCTCGAATAAGGATATAAAGACTCTGCAATTTCTTCTTATCAGATCCTTATTCGTTCTCGGTTCTTTCTCTCAATTAGAAGACTTCACTTCGAGATCACCAATCAGCCTCTAATTATAGTTCTCTCAATTAAATTAGTAACTATGTTTCGTATAGTAATTACCTTCTTTTTCAAATTATCTCCTCGAACTTTTGACGATTCTCAAAAAGGAACAAAAAAGAAGGGATGTAAAAAAATTTTTAAAGACACTTTTTTAATGGTAGGAACACTTTTTTTTGCTTAATTAACTTATCGAATGTTGTCGAATAATTAGAAATAAGTGTATAATTAAAAAAATATATATATATAAAAAATATATAAAACATTTAAAAATTAATTAAAACTATACTAAAAAGGAAAGAAAATAAATCTCCTACAAATATTGAACAATAAAATTAGATTTTCGTTAGAAAAAAATTATTTTGTCTTACAAACATTATCTACTTGTTGGCTATACCGTAACACGAATCAAATTTTTCTTCTTTTTACGTTTCGAAGTTTTTCAGAGAGAGAGAGAGAAAGTAAATAAAATTATTCGACATTCGCATTTTATTTGAGGATCGACATTAACGAACGCGAGTACTTTAAACTTGCTTCGGTGAACTTTCAATCGGTACAAGCGCGACTAGAGTGTCTTAGGATGCTCTTCCATTTCAAGAGTTTCCAACTTTGTTGCTCTTTAATTTCTATCTTCGAAACTTTACAAATTATGGATATTTCTTAAATAAACCAACACTTGCATTGCAAAAAAAGTTGTTATTTTTGCCAATAATTTTCCAAGGAAGATGGGACAATTTTTTTCTCCAACACGGAAAAGATTGGTATATGAAATAGGATTAAATATAATTACTTCAAGAAATAAGAATTGGGAATCCCTTTTATTGCAAATGGAAGAAACTATGAAAAGATTCGCATCTATTACTTATATTTGTGTAAAGAAGAGGAAATTAAATAAAAATAAGTAAAGTTATTTGATAAGAATGCAAAAAGAATTTATAAAATTGATTAAATACACTTACTGGAGGTAAAAAATTTAAATGCCTTTGGTTAGACGAGTAGGTTGACGTGAACGGTATGACTGCTCGGACTGTAATGACGGCAGGAGACTCGAAATGCTGCTTTATATAGTGGATAGTGGTGGGGGTAGGAGCGTTCTGATTGGCTGGCGCTCTCTCCCCACTAAGCTCCACTATATAAGCAGCAATGCGAGGCCTCCGCTGTCACTTTACTACAAGCATTGGAACTATTCACATTAAACAATAGTCTCTGTGTAGTGAAATACGCGTATGTGGAGGTACTGCACGTAAAACCAAATAGGCGATTAAACAACAGACTATGCCCTACACGAAAAGCGTACCGAAAGCTAAAAAAATCTTTTTCTCAACCAATCTTTAAAAAAAGACAGTTTTATAAGAAAATCAAAATAATTTACGATAATTCTGGGTAATTTGCAGAGAGAGAGAGAGCAATAAAGACTTGGAACAAAAAAGAACAAATATGAAGTGATGAAAAGTCGAGATTATTAAAGACGATACATCATCGCCATAAGGATGTGGGCCTTTACTTCTTGGATAGCTAGAAACTTGGGAGCAATTTAGTTTTAACTTTGGTATGACGCATGGCCGTATTCGGTTTGCCAACCGTCGAGTTAATAATTCATCGTGCCGCCACGCTGTCTATGTGAATGCCTTCCCCATTTCGCTTTGTATATAATCTATGAACGATCACGTATGCGTTTTCGTTGTACATGGACGATGCATTCTGACTCTATACAGTCATAGATAGATACTGCGCTCAACTACTTTGACTCAAATTTACCGTCCATACCTCAGCTACTATTCTGTCTCTCTCTCTCTATCATTTTCTATGTTCCAGTCTCTGTCTTTCTCTCTCACTCTATGTTCCAGTCTCTCTCTCACAAACTGTATGTTTCTCTCTCACTCTTTGCGTTCGTGACATGTATAAATCGAAAAGGCACATGACCACGAATACTATTATCGTTTGCAACCCGGAATTCAACGGCGGAAAGAGAAATAAAAATTTCAACACTGATCCTGCTTTCCTGAAATACATCCCTCTTTTTGGGGGGAATATTTAGTTAAATTTTTATTTTTTCACGAGAGTCAATATCGATTTTTAATCTATATTTCATTTGATTTTAATTGTCAGGCAGAAAAAAAATTACATCCCGTTGCTACAGAGGTATTTTTTCCGATTCTCTTTTTTTTCATTATACAATCGAGAGATAAAAATTGTGAAACGTGGATTTTTTCCCCTTTTTTTGATTTTAGAGCAAAGTACACGTTGAATTTTTATACAATGGCATAGTTTATTTGTTATTCGCAAAAAAAATGATAAAACCAAAAAGTTTCGTTTCAACAGAAAATGGAAATTTTAGTAAAGTGCTCATTTTTTCAGGGCGTATCGTTTTGGGGATTATGTGTTTTATTTACGTAACCAAAAGTGAAAAACAATTTAGAAAAATTATAATTCTTAACATTTGTAATTATAATAATATTCTTTTTTTTGTTTGTAAATTATTATAAAGAAAAAGGCGCGATAACTGTGCAAAAATTTGTGTAACATTAAATAACTTAATTGTTTTGTTTTAAATATTGAATGATGTTAACAGTCTTAGTGTTTGAAGTGAAGTGCTAGCGAAGGCCTCGCGTTGCTGCTTATATAGTGGAGCTTGGTGGGGAGAGAGAGCCAGCCAATCAGAGCGCACCTACCCCCACCACGTCGCACTATTTAAAGCAGCTTCGCGAGGCACTTGGCGTCATTACGCTTCGAGTAGTCATACCGTTCATAACACGCAAGATATTTATAGATTGCTTTAATTTCTTAAATATTTCTTCAATCCTAAAATTAAATCAAATATTGGCACACACCTCTAGGACGTGATAGAACTAATGAAAATAATTATTCAACAAAAAAATAAATGCAGAGTAAATAACAAAATAGTGTCAAATAAAAATTTACTCTATCTTATTAAATGGGAAGAAAGTTAATATTTTTTACAAGTACTGCTCTCTTTAACTTTGTGTATTTTTTTTAATTGCGTCCTAATCCTCTTCAGCCTTAAATCGAATGGAATCTCAAGACTCCGACGAGTTCCTTTTCGTAAGTTGAGCAGCAAAAGCAGCAGCAAGGTTCAATTATTCTATCTGTTATACTAGAGCTTAGCACGTACGGATTAAGTCGTAATCGCTTCGTTGAAGAAAAGTTCGATCGAAATTGAAGTCCCGTCTTCGTTCTCCTATCAACAGAGTGTGTACACGAATTATTCGGATTTTGCGCCCACCCTTAACGACTTAAACCTAAAGGGAATCACAGAGGCCTCTCTTTCATTTCGCATAGTTCAATCCATTCCTTATTGCATGTCGACGAAGACGCATTTCAATGCAAATTCTCGGTTTTGTAAATTTCTAAATCCCAAACTGGCTTTGCTCTTAATTGAAAAGTTGTTTTCAAGCGTAATAATGAATACACCACCTTTCTCTTTATTTTACACCTTTTCTGATATGAAATTACTTTACAGATTACCGATTTTGAAGAATAAATCCTTTCAAATAGAATTGTACCTACGTCATTTTTTTGAAACCGAAACATATCTCTTTTATTTATTTTCTTTTTGTTCGTAAAAAAACGTTCACCAATTAAAAGATGTTTCAATTATGAATCTCGAGTTTATAAAAACAAAATTTTTATGTTTCCATTTTCGGGTTGTTGAGTTTTTCTTTCTTGTTGAAAATGTAGGTTAATTGAAGAAAATTTTTTTTCACAGTTTCTATTGATTCAGTGAGCGTTTTTAAAAAAACGGAGAAGGAAAAAAAGAAAATGATATAATGCAGTACAAGTACTTCACTTTATTGTCTCGTGTTAGTTAATTAATAAAAATGACTACAATTTTTTTATTTTACAAAAAACTTTAAGGAGGATGGTATATTTAGAAATTGTCAGCGACTCTACGTGAAAATTCCAAGGAGGGAAAATAATTAATTCATTATAAGGAATAAAAGCAGAGCAGATAAAATTTTTAGAATTGTCATAATTATAATATATATATTAATATGTTATAATAATTATGACAATATTCGATAGTTAATGAAGATGAGGTAAATATAAATAAGGGATAGTTTGGTAGTTTCTAGTGATAAGAGTTTGAATGCAAGTTGAGCTAATTAAGACAATGTTCTCTCAAATATGGAAATTCGATTATATTGAGATCGATATGGGAGAGATCGAGGGACCAATTAAGTAACGAAGTAACTAAGTAGTAACTAAATAACTAACTAACTAAGTCAGACAAAGTTGAGTCGATACAGGGGTTCGAAGCAGAACTGAATCGCTCTCCCTCTTGCAGAATGCTCGGTGAGATTGACCATTAACCTCCAAGAGTAACACCCCTAATTACCAAGAGGCATGCCTGACACTCGACCCGTGCTACGTACTCGAACCGTTACCCGAGCCGACGCGGTGGCTAAATTAATGACACGCCAATAGCATTCCATGCTCGATTCTAAAGCGTCAGTTGTTCAACAAAATTACGATCATTATCGTGTTCGTTTTTTCTTCTTCCCTATTCACTCTCTCCCATTAGAATTTATCTTCTTTCCTTTTTTCAACTCTCTGTTTATGTTCAGGAAATATTTATCTCCAAAATTAGTGCGAATTAGGAGAAGATTTACAGGAATATTATCAATATAATACAAATTTAACACCTAAAAAACAAAGTCTTGTTCTAAAATTAACCAAAATATGTTCTTTAAGAATTCACTGGGTATAACAAAATTACACCTTAAACGTTAACCAAAGAAAATTAATGAGAAAATAATATTAAATGCACTGCGTATCACAACTTGTACCTGATAGAAATTCCAATTGGATTTGAAAACTTTTTTTATTCGGGTAACTTCTTCTGAATGGTACGACTGCTTGGACTGTAATGACGCCAGGACCCACGCGTTGCTGCTTATATAGTGGACAGTGGTGGGAGGTGAGTGCGCTCTGATTGGTCGGCACTCTCCCCCCACCAAGCTTCACTATATAAGCAGCCACATAAGGCCCCCGCTGTCAGTCTGCAAGAAGCTCTTTCCACGACAACTTATCATTAAAGCAATGTTGTTAAAATGTAGATCAATATCATTAAAAATTTTATAGTCAAATTTAAAAATAAGTATTTACTATATTAACTTTACAAGATAAGTAAATCTCCTTTCAGTTGACAGTGAACCGCTGTTATGAGAATGTCTTCTATTAAATTCTATTAATAAAATTTTAGCCTAATAAGGTTGGCAAACCCTAGCCAACGAATCGTCGCTTTTTTAACGACACACTTTTGAATTTTTTATTCAAATCTTACCTTCCCAGGATCATATACATTATCAACAAATAATAAGAATAAGAACTACTATCAAAAGCGTCGAGATAAGTAAATTCTATTTCAATTACTCAATGTTTTTTACTTCAGAATATGTGTCCAAAAATCATGAACTATAACAATATGAATAAAATACTTTACACGAAATAATCGTTCACTTCAATGTTTTTAAATTCTTCAATACGATACCGTATTTTAAAAAAGCGATAAATTTAGACGTGTAGTTTATTTGAAAATATATTTTTTCGTCTAAAGATTTTTAGAGAGTGAGCATAAAATAAAATACTTCAATATTTTTTAAATATTGAGGTCTCGGCATTCTTTTGTATGACGTTAAAAAAATTTTGCGTAAAAAAATTAAATTAATTATCTCATTTTATATTAAATTTCCCTGCTGTTCGAGTTCGTTAAATTTTTAATTAAAAATTTTTTATTAATGAAATTTACTTTGCCAATATTATACGTTTAACTGTTATTACTAATAAAATTTTTCAACCGAATATGACGTACTTCTAATTATTTTTAGACTATACAAGTAATGGAGTGAATTGTTAACCGTATTTAACAAACAAAAAAAGGAAATTCATAGTGTATAAATTGATAATTTAATGGCCTAAATTGGATCTTGTTTATTGCAGTGTAATATCAACATAACGTATAACCATTTGACATTTAAGTAGTTGATAACGGTCTCTCACGTTGAAATTATAGTTTCGCTTGCCAGTTTCCAATGCGCATCAGCGTGTGGTGTGAGAAGTTTATCTGCAATTTTACGTTTTACGAGTTCGATTGTCTAAAGTACAACCATATCGAAAGTTCCGTTATTCTATAACGACTTTCGACACTTGGAATCTCTCCTTTAGGACTTTTCCCTTTTCACTCTTCCTCCACCCCCCCAAACCATCACCGTTAATACGATTAAAGACTCTTTCAAACTTCTTCTTTCAATTCTTTATATACTCATACTTAAATAACTCAGGACTTTTTTACACTTATAGCACGAATGAGCCACAAAGGTCATTTTGTCAAAATTTTGCCGCGATAGAACTTTGGTTTTGTGGAAATTTAATTTTTTTTACCTAATTTATGTTTAAACGAATGTTTGCTTTGGAAAAAAGAATTCTTATTTAAACTATTTTCTATTTTTTGAGAAAATAATTTTTATTTAAATGAATAGTTATGTAAATAAATATTTATATAAAAGATCAATTATATTTATAAATATTTATATAAAAAATCATTTATATTTATAAATATTTATATAAATGAATATTTGAACGAGTATTTATTGTTTTTCTTACTTTGGGGAAGTGGGGAGACGGGAGCGGTAGAGGGAGGTGACTAACAAAGCGCGGCGTATAATTGGCGCGCGGTTCTCCCCCACGAACTCACTTTCCCCCACTCCGGACAGGCCGGTTATATATGAGGCGCTCACTTGCTGGACTCGCCAGTCTGCCTTCTACCACCACACGATATGCACCTGAATTATTACCTTTGTTTCCTTCAGTCGCTTTTATTTTCCATTTTTTCTAATATTTCAGAACCTTATCTAATTTATTAATTAAGGAAAGACAATTCCAATTTCCAATAATCTTAAAGAACTGAAAAGCGGGAAACGAAACGTAGATACTACTGAGCCTGACTGTAAGTTGAATATCGTAATGAAAACCATTTGTTACTTTAGTGGACCGACTTTTTACTTTCTTTTATTAAATTTTACAGCATTAGGTTTTTGTTTTCAGGGTACAAAAAAAATTCGGACCTAAATTGGAGAAAATTAATTGTTCTCATGGAAGAGAGAGAGAGTGTAAAAAAAAGAACTAGGGGAATGTCACTTTAAAACTGTCAAGGATTCCTTTTCAAGGTGATAAATGCCAGTATAATTAACTGATTCGGCGAGAAGTTGTTAGAGAGGAGGGACATAAACGAAGGGAGAAGGAAAACTTAACGAGAAACAGTTTTTTCCCTCTCCCTTTGGACATTAAGTAGATTTTAAGAAGTGTCCTGTTTCAAGTGTACCAATGTCGAAAGTAAACTCATGAAAAGGGAATGAGAGCGAGAGAGTGAGTGAGTGGAAGAGAGGAAACAACCCTCTCGGGACGAGTGTCGTAATCGTTGCTACTCACCAGAGCTACAACCCTTATCCTAGGCTCATTGGTAAAGTAATCCCCTTCACTCCCCAACTATTTCTCTCCTACCTTACTCTCTCTGTATTTTTTCTTTCTCTATATTTTCAACTCTCTCTCACTGTATATTTTCCTTTCTGTCTAACAATTCTCATTCCTATTCTCTAATTCTGCCTTCCCTTTCCTACGTCTTTCGTAATAATATGTATATGCTTCTACGGATAATGCCGCATGAAATCGCTTTAGTAAAAGAACATGATAATCAAGTAGCAGACGCCAAAGGGATTTACGTCTACTGTCATCGCTTCTAAAAAGTAGTCCGTGCAAATCGGATGAAAGAAAAAATAAGGGGAAAAAACTCCCAATGGACTTTTCGTTTCAGTCTCGAAAGCAGTGCGAAGGAAAATTAGAGGAAATAGTTTTTCCTTTTAGGATTTATGCTTCTGGATCTTTTTTATTGTTACCCCTAGTAAATAAATACTTAAAACAAGAAATTAATTATTAATCATTTAAATACCGCCCAATAATTTACTTTTCATGACGAAGAAAAGAAAACTATTCATCACATGTAAAATGCAATGAAAGTTAAATAAAAATTTAATATCCGTACCGTTTTTTATTCTGCATTTACTCTAAAAAAATAATTAACATTTTATTTTTACACTTAACTCTAGGTTCACACAAGAAAACTTTGAGAAAAAAATATTTAGCTTTAAAAAAATTATCCTTACGATGTCAACGGTTTAACTGCTTGTCGTGAACTGCAAACGAGAGTCACGCGTAGCTGCTTATATAGTGGAGCACGGTGGGGAGAGAGCGCCGACTAATCAGAGCGCGTCTACCCCCACCACTATCCACTATATAAAGCAACATCACGAGTCTCCTGCCGTCATTACAGTCCGAGCAGTCATATCGTTCACTGAAAAATTTAAATACAACGTTATGTTAATACTTTCCAATTAAGGGGAAGGTTGACCTATTTTTTCAACCATATAAAGAAAGTTTTTTAAATATTCAATAAAATTATTTTTATAGTAATTTTTTGAGATCTACTTGGGGAACGAGTGAATGATGATAGCGATATTTGCAATCGACGTCACCAATAAAGAAGTCTCTGCGGAAAGTGTAACAATGCCAACGAGAAGAATGGAGCAGTCTTTTCTTTGTGCAAGGGGATTGCGTCTATAAATAGAGACATACTCAGGATCCCACCGAGGATCCCACAAAAAAAAGGATTTTCAAAATTTAAACCAACTGACTGATGAGAAAATTTACATTTCTATAAAAAGTAGCTAAAAAGATTTATTTTCAAAAGGTACTTTATTTTCTTAGCTAAACAAATTAGTCATGAAAATAATTTCTTTCTCGTTGAGTATAATTTTTGTTCCCCCCCTCTCTGTCTCAAAGAGGAATTAAAAGAAGGGAGAGAGAGAGAGAGGAAATGAGAGAAAAGAAGTCACAGTGCAGAAGAAAAAGCTTGGGATAACAAAAGCTTTCACTAAATATCTCATTTCACTCTTGAGTTCTCGCATGTTCGTGGACAGAATGAACCCTCCTCGTTTCCACTTTCTGTTCTTCGACGTTCTCACTCATTCTTTTCTGACAATTTTTCCACAATCCTCATTCACCTTCAGTGTCTACTGGTTTGAATTTTTGTCAAATATTCTTTTTTTTTTGAAATAGAGAAACTCCCATTTTTCCGCCCTTCTGGTTTTGGAATTTTGACCACTAAATTCTTAGATCACGGGCTTATACTCTGGTTCATACGGCAGTCTCATTTTCAGGATTCTACGCTCTGTGGAATCTCGAGGATTATGCGCGAGATCAATTTCAAGTTGATTTAGAGTGGCAGATTTAGCAAGCAAAGGGGAATTTAAAATTTTTCTCGACTTTTTTCTCTCCCCTCTATTCAATTTCTAGGCTTAGGTGAAATGACTTCTTTTAAAAGGAGAGAGGAGTTCTTCTTTTAGGAATATTTTAAGATTCTATACGGTAGTTAAATAGCTCATAGTTTTTCTAAGCTTATCACAATTTTCCTTTGCAACAGTTTTGAATTGTTTTTTTTTGTCTCAATTGGATTTCTTGATTTTTTCCTGCAGGATCAGAAAAGTATTTCATACGTATTAAAAGGATTTTTTTAAAAATATTTCTCTAAGAGGAATCTATTTTCTATTAAAAGTACGTCCCCCAAATACTGATAATTAATTCTCCGAAATATATTTTTAATGAAAGGTTTGGTTTCAGAATTTGTACCTTCATCATGTTCTCTTGCTTTTAGCCCTGAATAAACAATATACATAAATATTTGTTAAAGATAGCAGAACGATCTCTTTTAAAGCAGTTTTTCTAAATTTTGTTCAGAATATAATTGAAAATTAAGAAAAATAAGTAAGGAATATTTATAAAAGACGACAATTTAAAAGTTATAATAAAAATTGTTATAGGACAGTAGCAAAAAAAATAGTTGGGAAAAATCTCGACGATGAGAAATAAAGAAAAAAATTTACATCCTTCTCGAATGTTGGTAGCGAGTGAACTGGCGAGTCCGCAAGCGAGCGCCTTTTATATAAACCGGAATGCCCGGAGTGGGGGAAGCGAGTTGGAGGGGGAAGATGACGTGCGCAACTAGTCGCCTTTCACTTTTTTGTCTCTTTCTCTCTCACTTTCATCTCCCCACTCCAATTCTATCCTACCTTTCAGATAGTAGAGTAAATAATTTCCAGACCTACCCGAACCAAAAAAAAATTACAAACAAATTTTTTTTGCAAATTTTTTCCGACTATATTGGGACCAAAAAAAATGTTTCTCCGTTCCAATTACGAAATTGCTTCTTCGGGGAAGTTGATATTTCAAAAGTAGGTGAGGTATTTTTTCTTCTATTTATTTTATTTTTTTTCTTTCTTTTTTGGGATCAAAAAAAAGCGTTTTTAAAACGGAGTTTCGCGCAACGATGCATTTCGCTGGTTTAATTTCTTTCGTTACCAGTTATACGTTGAAGTGTTCGATGAAGTGGAGTTCTTGAGTTTCGTATCCGTTAAGGAAAGAAAAATAATTGCGGTGCCCAGTGGTGCACGTAGTTATTGCTTCTCGATTTTCTTCCCTCTTATTCGACAAGCTGCTGCAGACGCTGAATTTTAATTGTTCCTTCCACGTCGTCTTTACTTTTGCCCTCCATTCACTTCAATAAACTTCTTTTAACATTTTTTTAGGTCATTTTTCCGTTTCGCTTACTATTTTCCTTTTTTTTGAATATTGATTATTACTATCAAATTTAATTCTTTTTGAAAATTATTATTCATTAATAGTTAACAATAAAATAGTAAACAATAATTTTTACTATGTTAAATGTTCTTTTTTATTTCATTATTTTTCGTGATAAAAAGGAGAAGAAAATTTTTTTATTGCAATAGTTTTATTAATAGGAACGTTTGTAAAAAAATAATAATAACTGTAATGATAATTGTTAAAAAATTGTAAAAATAATAAAAAGGCGCCTTGGGTAAAAATAATATTAATGGTAACAATAATACTATTTATTTTAATACTATTTTTTTCATTTTTTTAATACTATTTATTATTTATGTTTAATTATTTTTACTCACTGAAAAGGTTAAAAAATAGTAATAGTTATAAAAACGAAAAATAAAAAATGTAAGAAACAAAAAGGGAATTAAAAATACAGCAAAATTTTCTCACGACATTTTTAATAATATAGTAATTTAAAAAGATCATTATTATTTTAACAAAAAAAAATTTCTTCTACTATTTCGTCCCTCAAATGAGAAGTAATTTTAATGAATTTTATTCATTTAACCTTTTCGCTGACCTATTTTACTTAAACTTGTTCTAGAAATATTGATACTTTTTAATTAAGGTCGTTAGCATTTTCGCAGGCTGTTATACTTGTTAAAGTTTGATTAATTAAAACTGATTCAAAGATTATATTTCGATTTCTGAAAATAAATTTCCGGCAAAAGTTTTCCCTGCTAAGTAATAATTGTAAAATTTCATTCTTTTTTTTAAAGCTTATTTAATTATATTATTATTATTATTATTATTATTATTATATGTAGTAATAAATTATTTACTGTTTAATTAAAAAATTGTATAAAAAAAATTATTCGTTTATTAAAGTTTCATTTTTCTTTTAGTGAAAATTCATTATTAAAAATTTTTAATTAATACAACGATGTAATGAGTACTCGAGATAATGCAATAAAACGAAAGTAATTAAATAAAATTTCCGCTATTGTTAAAAATTTTCTATTTTTACGATAATAAAACATGTAATTCTACAAAATTAAAAATTTAGAGAAAATTGAAATTCAATCAAATTTTTATAATTCCGAAAAATTTACAGTAAAATTCTAATTATAATTGGAGAAAAATTTTGTAATAAAAAATAAATTTCATTTCAATACTGGAAAAAAATTTTTAATTCAATTTAAAGAAAAAAAAATTGTTAAAAATAAAATTTGTTCTCTTAGTAAAAATAAAAAAAAAGAACATCGAATAGAAATGTCAGAATGAAAATGAAAGGCAAAATTGGTTAATTTTAGTAAAAAGAAAAAAAAATATTCGAAAAAATGGTTCGTCAAAATAATTTTACATTCGATTGAAAATCAACAAACTAAAAAAGATGGAACTACTATTTTTTCGGATTTAAAAAAAAACTGGATTGAAAATACAAGAAAAAAATAAAATAAAATGTCATCTTTGATTGTTTCGCATGATTTGCACATTATGATGTTGGAACTTGCAGTCGAGAAGGTAAAAAAATGCAATAAAATTTATAATTCAGAAAAAAAAACAGTAAAATTATAATTATAATTGGAGAAAAATTTATAGCTAAATATATTTATTTTACTTGCGGAAAAAATATTCAACCATCATTTTATGGAAAAAATATTTGTTTTCTTCTCTGACTGTAAAAGAATTTTTTCCAACTACAAAGAAACTTTAATTTCACAATAATTCTGAATAGAAAGAATTTTTTTTTCCGTCTATTTCGTTAAATGTGAAATATTTTTCCCCTATTTTTTTTCTTGCACGCAATGTTAACAAGGTGCGCATTGTTTTTTTTGTAAACAAAGAAAAAAACATCTTTTCTGTTTTTTTTGCAAATTTTTACCCGGCAAATATTTATAAAAAAAAATTTTTTTTTTTGCATAAAATTCTGTTCTTTTTTTTCTATACACAGCTCTTTGTGCGAAGAAAAAATATTTTCGACGAGGCAATATTAAAAAAGACAACTGTTTTGTTTCGCATGTTGGACGACGAATGGACGGCATTGTATCCGCAGCGCAGTGATTATCATCAATATAGAGGATCAAATTACGAGAGTGAACCATTTCATGGGGGGAAATCAATTTTATTCTCACTGCCCGAGGCGAGTTTAGAAAATTCAATGAAAAATATCGATTTACAGATGCACATTACAAAAGAGGTTTCACATTATTTTGAGGGGCAAACTTCAGAAGATATTGGTTACGCCATTGTTAATGTTGACAATTTATTTAATGGCATCATCAACGAATTGAAGGATCGCAAAGAATTTGGCTCATTTTTGCATTATCATGAACGAGAACCAATTTCAAGGCAATTAAAATACTTTTTTTTTACCAATTTCAATTAAATACTTTTCCTAAAAATATTTTTACCAATTCAATTAAATACTTTTCCTAAAAATATTTTTACCAATTCAATTAAATACTTTTCCTAAAAATATTTTTACCAATTCAATTAAATACTTTTCCTAAAAATATTTTTCAAGAGTTCAATTAAATAATTTTCCTAAAAATATTTTTCAAGAGTTTTTGAAATTCTTTTGTATAAAAAAAAATCTCCTATATTTTGTGATAGTTGGGTTCAAATTTCTTTTAACTTGTATAAAAAATTGAATCTATTCTTGGGTGAAATTAATATTAAATTAAGACGGAAAATATTTTTTAGTCTGACAAAAATTTTCCTAAGGTAGTATTTTTGGGAAAAAATTTGTTTTTTTTTCTTCTTTCAGATCAGTGAAGGGGGTTTTCTCGATTTTAGGCGAGAATTCAGAGGACAATGGTTCGCACATTGAAGTCTATGTGAGATTAAGTTATTTTGGAAAGTCGATAATAACGGAAATTTTGAGAGAGAAAAAAATCGTCGACTGCTTTTATGCTCAAGAGGAAACTAACGAGAAGTATCCATATCTGTGTCGAGAATTGGGAGCAAATGATATTGCAAATAATTGGAATAGTGTCGCCACTATTCCACCAGAGGAACCACAGAGTCTTCAATGCGATTGTCAAAGTCAAAGGAGGGTGAAATCGATTCAAGAAAGTACACAACAACACATGTCCAATTTAATCGAAAACAATGAAGTGAATTTCGAAACAATGAACCCGCAAACAAGTGAGGAAGGAAAGTCGAATGAAAATTTAAGGCCGGCGACAAATGATAGCGATATTAGCACAAAAGTAGTTATAACTAAATTTTTTTCTTATTTTTAAAACATTAAATTCGATTCGGATTTTTTTACATCTACAAAAAAAGGGGAGCTTTAAAAACGCATTTACTATTTAGTACTAATTTTTATTTTATTCTAATTTTCATTATCTAAAATTATTATTTTTTGCTCTCACAGGAAAACAAGCGAAAAGTGAAAAAAAAGAAACAATCTGCAAGGGAAGCAGAAGCAACCAAAGAAAATAAATCCCCAAAAAATAATAAAGCGAAAAAATCGACGAAAACAGAGAAAATAAATAGTGGACAAAAAAATGAAGAATCGACTAAAAAAGGCAAAACTAATGAAAAAGGGGAAACATTACTAAATCAGAAATCTAATAAAAATGAAGAATCGAAAAAGAATAATATTCGTGAAGAGGAAAATTTGGAGAAAGAAAGAAAGGAGGTTACGGAGAAAAGAGAGAAAATAGAGAAAGAAAGAAAGGAGCTTACGGAGAAAAGAGAAAAAATAGAGAAAGAAAGAAAGGAATTTACGGAGAAAAGAGAAAAAATAGAGAAAGAAAGCAGGAGAGAAAATAAAGAAAATAAAGAAAATAAAGAAAGTAAAGAGAAGCTTGAAAATGACGAAAAAAAAATTGGAAATAAAAATGTAAAACATAAAGAAAATGGGGAGAAGGAGAAAAAGAGAAGATCTAGGGAAAATAAGGAAACAAGCGATAAAAAGGAGGCAATTGATAGAAAAGAGAATAGGGCAAATTTTGACAGTAAAGGAAGAGGGAAATTGAATCAAGAAAAAATTGAGAAAGATCGAAGAAAAATGACACGAAGAGAGAACGCTGGACCAATTACTGTTGGTATTTGGGAAAAGAAGAATCCTTCGTGTTTAGAAATTTCTCCGCAATGTTCTTGTGAAATTGTTGACAATTCGCAAATTTATAATTCATTATCGTGTGGAATTGTCAATTCATTTGTTGATTGTCATCCTGAAAGGCGAAATTGTAGAAACAATCCGATATTTCCTTCGTGTTATTCAGAAATTTTCTTTTAAAAACGCACTGTCTGAAAAAGTTATACATATTCATTTTGTTAACTATTTATTTTCATATTACGAAAAAAAAAGAAAACGAATAAAAATGTATTTTCATTACAAATTTTATGTTCTTATTTGGAAATTTCAGATTTTTAAACTTTTCAAATTTTATTTTCACTCGTATTTAAAAATAAAATATTTATTTAAAAAATTTTTGTCTTTATATTTTTGGAAAGAATTTAATTATTTACCAAAATATTAAACTTTTTCAGAGGAATTCAACTATTTTCAAATATTTGAATAAAATTGTTCGAAATAAAATCAATTATGTTCAATACAATGTTTTAAATTTTTTTTTGAAATAATTCAATTATTCTTTAAGATTATAATAAAATTCCTCCCGAC